>CM057452.1:20817500-23217500 GCA_016271365.2 Neoceratodus forsteri | reverse complement strand
GGTGCAGAACACAATAATATACCCAATGTCATGGGATAGTGGTGCAGAACACAATAATGTACCTAATGTCATAGAATAGTGGTGAGGAACACAATAATGTACCTACTGTCATGGGATAGTGGTTCAGAACACAATAATATACCCAATGTCATGGGACAGTAGTGCAGAACACAATAGTATACCCAATGGCATGGGACAGTGGTTCAGAACACAATAATTTATTAAATGTCCTGGGATAGTGGTGCAGAACATAAAAATACAACCAATGTCATGGGACAGTGGTGCAGAACACAATAATATACCCAATGTCATGGGACAGTAGTGCAGAACACAATAATATACCCAATGGCATGGGACAGTGGTTCAGAACACAATAATATACCCAATGTCATGGGATAGTGGTTCAGAACACAATATACCCAATCTCCTGGGGCAGTGGTGCAGAACACAATAATATACCCAATGTCATGGGATAGTGGTTCAGAACACAATAATATACCCAATGTCATGGGACAGGAGAGTGGTGCAGAACACAATAATATACCCAATCTCCTGGGATAGTGGTGCAGAACACAATAATATACCCAATGTCATGGGATAGTGGTTCAGAACACAATAATGTACCCAATGTCATGGGACAGAAGAGTGGTGCAGAACACAGTAAGATACCCAAACTCCTGTGATAGTGGTGAAGAACACAATAATATATCCAATGTCATGAGACAGAGGTTCAGAACACAATAATATACCCAATGTCATGGGACAGTGGTTCAGAACACAATAATTTATTAAATGTCCTGGGATAGTGGTGCAGAACACAAAAATACAACCAATGTCATGGGACAGTGGTGCAGAACACAATAATATACCCAATGTCATGGGATAGTGGTACAGAACACAATAATATACTCAATGTCATGGGATAGTGGTGCAGAACACAATAATATACCCAATGGCATGGGACAGTGGTTCAGAACACAATAATATACCCAATGTCATGGGATAGTGGTTCAGAACACAATATACCCAATCTCCTGGGACAGTGGTGCAGAACACAATAATATACCCAATGTCATGGGACAGTGGTGCAGAACACAATAATATACCCAATGTCATGGGACAGGACAGTGGTGCAGAACACAATAATGTATCCAATGTCGTGAGATAAGGGTGCAGAACACAATAATATACCCAATGTCATGGGATACTGGTGCAGAATACGATAATATACCCAATGTCATGGGACAGTGGTGCAGAACAGAATAATGTACCTAATGTCATGGGATAGTGGTGCAGAACACAATAATGTACCTAATGTCATGGGATAGTTGTGCAGAACACAATAATATACCCAACGTCATGGGATAGTGGTGCAGAACACAATAATGTACCTAATGTCATGGGATAGTGGTGCAGAACACAATAATATACCCAATGTCATGGGACAGTAGTGCAGAACACAATAATATACCCAATGTCATGGAACAGTGGTGCAGAATACAATAATACACAGAATGTCATGGGATAGTGGTGCAGAATACAATAATATACCCAATGTCATGGAACAGTGGTTCAGAACACAATAATATACCCAATATCATGGGACAGTGGTTGAAACACAATAATATACCTAAAGTCATGGGACAGTGGTACAGAACACAGTAACAAACCCAATGTTATGGGATAGTGGTTCAGAACACAATAATTTATACAATATCCTGGGATAGTGGTGCAGAACACAATAATGTACCTAATGTCATGGGATAATTGGTGCAGAACACAATAATGTACCTAATGTCATGGGATAGTGGTGCAGAACACAATAATGTACCTAATGTCATGGGATAGTGGTGCAGAACACAATAATATACCCAATGTCATGGGATAGTGGTGCAGAACACAATAATGTACCTAATATCATGGGATAGTGGTGCAGAACACAATAATACTACCTAATGTCATAGAATAGTGGTGAGAACACAATAATGTACCTACTGTCATGGGATAGTGGTTCAGAACACAATAATATACCCAATGTCATGGGACAGTAGTGTAGAACACAATAATATACCCAATGGCATGGGACAGTGGTTCAGAACACAATAATTTATTAAATGTCCTGGGATAGTGGTGCAGAACACAAAAATACAACCAATGTCATGGGACAGTGGTGCAGAACAATAATATACCCAATGTCATGGGACAGTAGTGCAGAACACAATAATATACCCAATGGCATGGGACAGTGGTTCAGAACACAATAATATACCCAATGTCATGGGATAGTGGTTCAGAACACAATATACCCAATCTCCTGGGACAGTGGTGCAGAACACAATAATATACCCAATGTCATGGGATAGTGGTTCAGAACACAATAATATGCCCAATGTCATGGGACAGGAGAGTGGTGCAGAACACAATAATATACCCAATCTCCTGGGATAGTGGTGCAGAACACAATAATATACCCAATGTCAAGGGATAGTGGTTCAGAACACAATAATGTACCCAATGTCATGGGACAGAAGAAGTGGTGCAGAACACAGTAAGATACCCAAACTCCTGTGATAGTGGTGAAGAACACAATAATATATCCAATGTCATGAGACAGAGGTTCAGAACACAATAATATACCCAATGTCATGGGACAGTGGTTCAGAACACAATAATTTATTAAATGTCCTGGGATAGTGGTGCAGAACACAAAAATACAACCAATGTCATGGGACAGTGGTGCAGAACACAATAATATACCCAATGTCATGGGATAGTGGTACAGAACACAATAATATACTCAATGTCATGGGATAGAGGTGCAGAACACAATAATATACCCAATGGCATGGGACAGTGGTTCAGAACACAATAATATACCCAATGTCATGGGATAGTGGTTCAGAACACAATATACCCAATCTCCTGGGACAGTGGTGCAGAACACAATAATATACCCAATGTCATGGGACAGTGGTGCAGAACACAATAATATACCCAATGTCATGGGACAGGACAGTGGTGCAGAACACAATAATGTATCCAATGTGTGAGGATAAGGGTGCAGAACACAATAATATACCCAATGTCATGGGATACTGGTGCAGAATCCGATAATATACCCAATGTCATGGGACAGTGGTGCAGAACAGAATAATATACCTAATGTCATGGGATAGTGGTGCAGAACACAATAATGTACCTAATGTCATGGGATAGTTGTGCAGAACACAATAATATACCAACGTCATGGGATAGTGGTGCAGAACACAATAATGTACCTAATGTCATGGGATAGTGGTGCAGAACACAATAATATACCCAATGTCCATGGGACAGTAGTGCAGAACACAATAATATACCAATGTCATGGAACAGTGGTGCAGAATACAATAATACACCCAATGTCATGGGATAGTGGTGCAGAATACAATAATATACCCAATGTCATGGGACAGTGGTTCAGAACACAATAATATACCCAATATCATGGGACAGTGTTTGAAACACAATAATATACCTAAAGTCATGGGACAGTGGTACAGAACACAGTAACAAACCCAATGTTATGGGATAGTGGTTCAGAACACAATAATTTATACAATATCCTGGGATAGTGGTGCAGAACACAATAATGTACCTAATGTCATGGGATAGTGGTGCAGAACACAATAATGTACCTAATGTCATGGGATAGTGGTGCAGAACACAATAATGTACCTAATGTCATGGGATAGTGGTGCAGAACACAATAATATACCCAATGTCATGGGATAGTGGTGCAGAACACAATAATGTACCTAATATCATGGGATAGTGGTGCAGAACACAATAATGAACCTAATGTCATAGAATAGTGGTGAGGAACACAATAATGTACCTACTGTCATGGGATAGTGGTTCAGAACACAATAATATACCCAATGTCATGGGACAGTAGTGCAGAACACAATAATATACCCAATGGCATGGGACAGTGGTTCAGAACACAATAATTTATTAAATGTCCTGGGATAGTGGTGCAGAACACAAAAATACAACCAATGTCATGGGACAGTGGTGCAGAACAATAATATACCCAATGTCATGGGACAGTAGTGCAGAACACAATAATATACCCAATGGCATGGGACAGTGGTTCAGAACACAATAATATACCCAATGTCATGGGATAGTGGTTCAGAACACAATATTACCCAATCTCCTGGGACAGTGGTGCAGAACACAATAATATACCCAATGTCATGGGATAGTGGTTCAGAACACAATAATATGCCCAATGTCATGGGACAGGATAGTGGTGCAGAACACAATAATGTACCCAATCTCCTGGGATAGTGGTGCAGAACACAATAATATACCCAATGTCAAGGGATAGTGGTTCAGAACACAATAATGTACCCAATGTCATGGGACAGAAGAGTGGTGCAAACACAGTAAGATACCCAAACTCCTGTGATGTGGTGAAGAACACAATAATATATCCAATGTCATGAGACAGAGGGTTCAGAACACAATAATATACCCAATGTCATGGGACAGTGGTTCAGAAACAATAATTATTAAATGTCCTGGGATAGTGGTGCAGAACACAAAATACAACCTAATGTCATGGGATAGTGGTGCAGAACACAATAATATACCCAATATCATGGGATAGTGGAAACACAATAATATAACTCAATGTCATGGGATAGTGGTGCAGAACACAATAATATACCCAATGGCATGGTACAGTGGTTCAGAACACAATAATGTACCCAATGTCATGGGATAGTGGTTCAGAACACAATATACCCAATGTCATGGGACTAGTGGTGCAGAACACAATAATATACCCAATGTCATGGGATAGTGGTTCTAGAACACAATAATATACCCAATGTCATGGGACAGGAGTGGTGCAGAACACAATAATATACCCAATCTCCTGGGACAGTGGTGCAGAACACAATAATATACCCAATGTGCATGGGATAGTGGTGCAGAACACAATAATATACCCAATGGCATGGGACAGTGGTTCAGAACACAATAATATACCCAATGTCATGGGACAGTGGTTCAGAACACACTAATATACCCAATCTCCTGGGATAGTGGTGCAGAACACAATAATATACCCAATGTCATGGGATAGTGGTTCAGAACACAATAATGTACCCAATGTCATGGGACAGAAGAGTGGTGCAGAACACAGTAAGATACCCAAACTCCTGTGATAGTGGTGAAGAACACAATAATATACCCAATGTCATGAGACAGTGGTTGCAGAATACAATAATATACCCAATGTCATGGGATAGTGGTTCTAGAACACAATAATATATACAATGTCCATGGGATAGTGGTGAGAACACAAAATACATACCAATGTCATGGGATAGTGGTGCAGAACACAATAATACACCCAATGTCATGGGACAGGACAGTGGTGCAGAACACAATAATATACCAATGTCATGGGATAGTGGTGCAGAACACAATAATATAACCAATGGCATGGGACAGTGGTAGAGAACACAATAATATACCCAATGTCATGGGATAGTGGTCAGAACACAATATACCCAATGTCATGGGAAAGTGGTGCAGAATACAATAATATACCCAATGGCATGGGATAGTGGTTCAGAACACAATAATATACCCAATGTCATGGAGATAGTGGTGAGAACACAATAATATACCCAATGTCATGGGATAGTGGTGCAGAACACAATAATACACCCAATGTCATGGGACAGGACAGTGGTGCAGAACACAATAATATACCCAATGGCATGGGACAGTGGTTCAGAACACAATAATATACCCAATGTCATGGGACAGTGGTTCAGAACACAATATACCCAATCTCCTGGGATAGTGGTGCAGAACACAATAATATACCCAATGTCATGGGATAGTGGTTCAGAACACAATAATGTACCCAATGTCATGGGACAGAAGAGTGGTGCAGAACACAGTAAGATACCCAAACTCCTGTGATAGTGGTGAAGAACACAATAATATATCCAATGTCATGAGACAGAGGTTCAGAACACAATAATATACCCAATGTCATGGGACAGTGGTTCAGAACACAATAATTTATTAAATGTCCTGGGATAGTGGTGCAGAACACAAAAATACAACCAATGTCATGGGACAGTGGTGCAGAACACAATAATATACCCAATGTCATGGGATAGTGGTGCAGAACACAATAATATACTCAATGTCATGGGATAGTGGTGCAGAACACAATAATATACCCAATGGCATGGGACAGTGGTTCAGAACACAATAATATACCCAATGTCATGGGATAGTGGTTCAGAACACAATATACCCAATCTCCTGGGACAGTGGTGCAGAACACAATAATATACCCAATGTCATGGGATAGTGGTTCAGAACACAATAATATACCCAATGTCATGGGACAGGAGAGTGGTGCAGAACACAATAATATACCCAATCTCCTGGGATAGTGGTGCAGAACACAATAATATACCCAATGTCATGGGATAGTGGTGCAGAACACAATAATATACCCAATGGCATGGGACAGTGGTTCAGAACACAATAATATACCCAATGTCATGGGACAGTGGTTCAGAACACAATATACCCAATCTCCTGGGATAGTGGTGCAGAACACAATAATATATCCAATGTCATGGGACAGAGGTTCAGAACACAATAATATACCCAATGTCATGGGACAGGACAGTGGTACAGAACACAATAATATACCCAATGTCCTGGGATAGAGGTTCAGAACACAATAATATACCCAATGTCATGGGACAGGACAGTGGTACAGAACACAGTAATCTACCCAATATCCTGGGACAGTGGTTCAGAACACAGTAATCTACCCAATGTCATGGCATAGTGGTTCAGAACACAATAATATACCCAATGTCATGGGACAGTGGTGCAGAACACAATAATATACCCAATGTCATGGGACAGGACAGTGGTGCAGAACACAATAATGTATCCAATGTCGTGAGATAAGGGTGCAGAACACAATAATATACCCAATGTCATGGGATACTGGTGCAGAACACAATAATATACCCAATGTCATGGGACAGTAGTGCAGAACACAATAATATACCCAATGTCATGGGACAGTGGTGCAGAATACAATAATACACCCAATGTCATGGGATAGTGGTGCAGAATACAATAATATACCCAATGTCATGGGACAGTGGTTCAGAACACAATAATATACCCAATATCATGGGACAGTGGTTGAAACACAATAATATACCTAAAGTCATGGGACAGTGGTACAGAACACAGTAACAAACCCAATGTTATGGGATAGTGGTTCAGAACACAATAATTTATTCAATATCCTGGGATAGTGGTGCAGAACACAATAATGTACCTAATGTCATGGGATAGTGGTGCAGAACACAATAATGTACCTAATGTCATGGGATAGTGGTGCAGAACACAATAATGTACCTAATGTCATGGGATAGTGGTGCAGAACACAATAATATACCCAATGTCATGGGATAGTGGTGCAGAACACAATAATGTATCTACTGTCATGGGATAGTGGTTCAGAACACAATAATATACCCAATCTCCTGGGATAGTGGTGCAGAACACAATAATATACCCAATGTCATGGGATAGTGGTTCAGAACACAATAATATACCCAATGTCATGGGACAGGAGAGTGGTGTAGAACACAATAATATACCCAATCTCCTGGGATAGTGGTGCAGAACACAATAATATACCCAATGTCATGGGATAGTGGTTCAGAACACAATAATGTACCCAATGTCATGGGACAGAAGAGTGGTGCAGAACACAGTAAGATACCCAAACTCCTGTGATAGTGGTGAAGAACACAATAATATATCCAATGTCATGAGACAGAGGTTCAGAACACAATAATATACTCAATGTCATGGGACCGTAGTTCAGAACACAATAATTTATTAAATGTCCTGGGATAGTGGTGCAGAACACAAAAATACAACCAATGTCATGGGACAGTGGTGCAGAACACAATAATATACTCAATGTCATGGGATAGTGGTGCAGAACACAATAATATACCCAATGGCATGGGACAGTGGTTCAGAACACAATAATATACCCAATGTCATGGGATAGTGGTTCAGAACACAATATACCCAATCTCCTGGGACAGTGGTGCAGAACACAATAATATACCCAATGTCATGGGACAGTGGTGCAGAACACAATAATATACCCAACGTCATGGAACAGGACAGTGGTGCAGAACACAATAATGTATCCAATGTCGTGAGATAAGGGTGCAGAACACAATAATATACCCAATGTCATGGGATACTGGTGCAGAATACGATAATATACCCAATGTCATGGGACAGTGGTGCAGAACACAATAATGTACCTAATGTCATGGGATAGTGGTGCAGAACACAATAATGTACCTAATGTCATGGGATAGTGGTGCAGAACACAATAATGTACCCAATGTCATGGGATAGTGGTGCAGAACACAATAATATACCCAATCTCCTGGAATAGTGGTGCAGAACACAATAATATACCCAATGTCATGGGATAGTGGTGCAGAACACAATAATATACCCAATGGCATGGGACAGTGGTTCAGAACACAATAATATACCCAATGTCATGGGATAGTGGTTCAGAACACAATATACCCAATCTCCTGGGATAGTGGTGCAGAACACAATAATATACCCAATGTCATGGGATAGTGGTTCAGAACACAATAATGTACCCAATGTCATGGGACAGAAGAGTGGTGCAGAACACAGTAAGATACCCAAACTCCTGTGATAGTGGTGAAGAACACAATAATATATCCAATGTCATGGGACAGAGGTTCAGAACACAATAATATACCCAATGTCATGGGACAGGACAGTGGTACAGAACACAATAATATACCCAATGTCCTGGGATAGAGGTTCAGAACACAATAATATACCCAATGTCATGGGACAGGACAGTGGTACAGAACACAGTAATCTACCCAATATCCTGGGACAGTGGTTCAGAACACAGTAATCTACCCATTGTCATGGCATAGTGGTGCAGAACACAATAATATACCCAATGTCATGGGACAGTGGTGCAGAACACAATAATATACCCAATGTCATGGGACAGGACAGTGGTGCAGAACACAATAATGTATCCAATGTCGTGAGATAAGGGTGCAGAACACAATAATATACCCAATGTCATGGGATACTGGTGCAGAATACGATAATATACCCAATGTCATGGGACAGTGGTGCAGAACACAATAATGTACCTAATGTCATGGGATAGTGGTGCAGAACACAATAATGTACCTAATGTCATGGGATAGTGGTGCAGAACACAATAATATACCCAACGTCATGGGATAGTGGTGCAGAACACAATAATGTACCTAATGTCATGGGATAGTGGTGCAGAACACAATAATATACCCAATGTCATGGGACAGTAGTGCAGAACACAATAATATACCCAATGTCATGGAACAGTGGTGCAGAATACAATAATACACCCAATGTCATGGGATAGCGGTGCAGAATACAATAATACACCCAATGTCATGGGACAGTGGTTCAGAACACAATAATATACCCAAAATCATGGGACAGTGGTTGAAACACAATAATATACCTAAAGTCATGGGACAGTGGTACAGAACACAGTAACAAACCCAATGTTATGGGATAGTGGTTCAGAACACAATAATTTATTCAATATCCTGGGATAGTGGTGCAGAACACAATAATGTACCTAATGTCATGGGATAGTGGTGCAGAACACAATAATGTACCTAATGTCATGGGATAGTGGTGCAGAACACAATAATGTACCTAATGTCATGGGACAGTGGTGCAGAACACAATAATATACCCAATGTCATGGGACAGTGGTGCAGAACACAATAATGTACCTAATGTCATGGGATAGTGGTGCAGAACACAAAAATACAACCAATGTCATGGGATAGTGGTGCAGAACACAATAATATACCCAATGTCATGGGATAGTGGTGCAGAACACAATAATGTACCTAATGTCATGGGATAGTGGTGCAGAACACAATAATGTACCTAATGTCATAGAATAGTGGTGAGGAACACAATAATGTACCTACTGTCATGGGATAGTGGTTCAGAACACAATAATATACCCAATATCATGGGACAGTGGTTGAAACACAATAATATACCTAAAGTCATGGGACAGTGGTGCAGAACACAGTAACATACCCAATGTCATGGGATAGTGGTTCAGAACACAATAATTTATTCAATGTCCTGGGATAGTGGTGCAGAACACAAAATACAACCAATGTCATGGGATAGTGGTGCAGAACACAATAATATACCCAATGTCATGGGATAGTGGTGTGGAACACAATAATATACCCAATGTCATGGGATAGTGGTGCAGAACACAATAATATACCCAATGTCATGGGACAGTGGTTCAGAACACAATAATATACCCAATGGCATGGGACAGTGGTTCAGAACACAATAATATACCCAATGGCATGGGATAGTGGTTCAGAACACAATAATAGACCCAATGTCATAGAATAGTGGTTCAGAACACAATAATATACCCAATGGCATGGGACAGTGGTTCAGAACACAATAATATACCCAATGTCATGGCATAGTGGTTCTGAACACAATAATATACCCAATGTCATAGGATAGTGGTTCAGAACACAATAATATACCCAATGGCATGGGACAGTGGTTCAGAACACAATAATATACCCAATGTCATGGAATAGTGGTGCAGAATACAATAATATTCCCAATGGCATGGGATAGTGGTGTAGAACACAATAATATACCCAATGTCATGAGATAGTGGTGAGGAACACGATAATATACCCAATGTCATGGGATAGTGGTGCAGAACACAATAATACACCCAATGTCATGGGACAGGACAGTGGTGCAGAACACAATAATATACCCAATGTCATGGGATAGTGGTGCAGAACACAATAATACAACCACCGTCATGGGACAGTGGTGAAGAACACAGTAACATACCCAATGTCATGGGTAGTGGTGCAGAACACAACAGTATACCTGTCACTATGGGTAGTGAAGTAGAACACAATAATGTGCCCAATGTCATGGGACCAGTATTGTAACAAGGCAAATGTTACCAGTTTTCAGAGTCACTTACTATTATAGCCATTGTAATGTGATAATCTGGCTATCTGAATTCAGTCATGCCATGTATGGCAGTAAGACTCCAACATAACCTGCAGCTCTGGAAGCTGGGACCTCGACAGTGTTGCTCAGACAGTATCCTAGAAACTAGGATACCAACAGATGACTCCCATTTGGCCAGATAGTTGCTGTGGTAGGAGAGCAGTGCCACCTGACCATGGATCCTACCCTAAAGGATTCAGTGCATGGACCCTAGGAACAAACGCTCTGGATCCTGTGGATTCTAACAACAGATCCAGCTCAGATCCTAACTATCTGACCCCGGATCCTAACTATCTGACCTAGGATCCCTGGATCCTAACTAGAATCCATTACTATCTGACCCCGCATCCTAACTATCTGACCTAGACTGGATCCTAACTAGGATCCATTGCTATCTGACCCCGGATCCTAACTATCTGACCCCGGATCCTAACTATCTGACCTAGGATCCCTGGATCTGACCTAGGATCCCTGGATCCTAACTAGGAACCATTGCTATCTGACCCTGGATCCTACATCTGTCACTGGTAGGATTTCTGGTAGGATCCTAGGTAGGATACCAGCACTATCTGACAGACAGTGGCAGGATCCAGAAAAACACTATCTGAGCAACACTAGACCTCAAAAGCTAATGAGACTGTACAGTAAGTCAGGATGGATGGTTCTGTCAGTCTCAGACAGACTATAATCAAATGTTACAGTACAGCGGCTATTACAGCAGAAAGAGACAAGGCAGTGTAGTGTTACAATGAGAAACACAAAACCGGGACATGTGGGCATACCTCATCATAGTACTATACCCTTAACTGTCTTAGTGCAATTATAAAATGCATTTTACTGAAAGTATCAATTTACTGATTTTATTTATTTATTCATTGCAATTGTTTCACCAGGAAAGGCACACTGAGCAACAAGGTGTTCATCTCCGGTGTGACATGGGGGGTTACACATGGATATCATAACACGCGGGTTATCAAGTGAACAGTTAACAGAAGCAAATAAAAAGCAGCATAAGGATACACGATTGCATGAACATACAAGCAGCACACATTGAATGCTTAGGATGTTGTTACAGTATCAAATAACAATTTTTGTGACAAGAAGCAGCAGACAAGGTAAATTAGCACAGTAGTAACGGCTGCAAACGACACAGGACGTATATCACAGTTATACATTTATACACAGTACATAGGGTAAACAACACAGGACATATATCACAGTTATACACAGTCCATAGGGCAAAATAGGCCCAGAACATAAGTGCAAGGTTGGGGTTATATTTCAGCTTTTTCAGTAAGGCTAAGGCCACTGGTCAGGCATTGGGGAGGGGATAGTGGGGCATGGCAGGTTCAGGGACGGGAGCAATTTGTAGTAAGGAAGTTTGCTTGGGCAGCAGACAGAGAGTAGGAAGAGGAGGAGTGCTGACTTTGCTGTGGGAGGGCGTTCCAGAGCTTGTGTAGCCGGTGTGAGAAGGCAGCTTGACTGGCAGAGGTCTTCCGCCTAGGGACTGAAAGTTGGCGGGAGTCACTGGATCTAAGATGATGGGAGTGGGGTGGGCATCTGTGAGCACGGTGGCAAGGTAGGAGGGGATGGACCCGAGCCACAGGTTGGAGACAAATTTAGCACAGTGAGAGAGGCGGCGGTTTTCGAGGGACAGTAGTGCCAAGGCTCAGTAGAGGTCGCAGTGGTGGGTGAGGGGAGAGGCATCGAGAGCAAAGCAGCAGAAGGCATTATAAAGTATATCCAGTTTAGATAGGGTGGACTTAGGGGCTGCACTGTATACAATGTCGCAGTAGTCGATGGAGGGCAGTACCATCTTCAGGACCAGTTCACGTTGGACTCAGGGAGAAAGGCTGCTGCGGTTCCTATATAGTGCGCTGAGCGTGGCGTGTAGTTTTTTTGAGATAACATCGATGTGGTCAGAGAAGGAGAGATGGCTATCGAGCCAGACCCCCAAGTAATGGAACGAGGAGAAATCTTCAAGTTTTTGGCCATCCAGGGTGGCGAAGTAGGGAAGGGAAGGGAGTCTGGCCAGGCATTGACGTGTGCCGAAGGTCATAGTGACAGGTTTTTTTTGCATTTAGGGAGAGCTGGTGCGAGTTAAACCATTGCTGTACCTTGCTGAAGTCAGCTTGGAGGTTTGATTGTACCACATCAAGGGTGAAGCCCGAGTAGTAGAGTACAGTATCATCTGTATACATGTGGATTGAGGAAGTAGAGCAGATGAGTGGCAGGTCATTTAGGAATATGGAGAACAGAATGGGACCAAGAACCGACCCCTGTGGGACACTGGTAGTTAAGGGAAGGGGGGTGGAGATCGCATTTGAGACTCTAATGGACTGAGTTCTATCAGAGAGGTATGATCTGAACCAGTTTGTGGCTGTGACAGAGAGGCCTGATTCAGTGAGACTCGACAGCAATACGGGGTGGGACTGGGAGACGGCGTCAAAGGCTTTTGCAAGGTCAAAAAAAACAGCTGGGGTTATTTTATCAGTCCACTGTCCATGCCTGTCAGGATAGTGTCTGTAAGCCTTATCAGGGAGGAAGTAGTGGGGTATCCCTTCCTGAAGCCAGACTGGAATGGCATGAAGAATTTGGAGTCAGTGAGGAAGGAGGTAAGTTGGGTGAGCACAAGGTGCTCTTGTAGTTTTGCTAGGGCTGGGAGGAGGGAGATAGGGCTGTAGTTAGAGGGGGAGGTAGGGGGACCTCCTTTTGGCAGAGGGATGACAATGGCGTGCTTCCATGCATGGGGATGGCAGTGACAGCAAAGGATTGGTTTAGGAGTTTGGCAAGCAGAGTTGCTATAGCAGAGGCGAAGAAGTATAGAAGTTTGGGGTCTAATCCATACAGAGATTTGCCTTTTGAAGGATTGAGAGAAAGTAATGCATCTAGGGCCTCAGTTGCAGAGATGTCTTTGAAGGAAAAGTAGCGAGGCCTAGTCTGGGTCTTTATGTCCGTAGGCGGTGCGAGAGCTGTAGTGCTGGGAAGAGAGGAGGGTGGCAGCACAAGTGGAGAAGTGCACATTGAACTCAGTGGCGACTGCTGTGGGCTCTGATAGGACAGAGTTATTAACATTTAGTATTGGAGTGGGACTGGCAGCCGGTGGGGTGAAAAGGGAGTGAATGACCTTCCAGAATTTTGAGGGCTTATTTAGATTTGACTGGAGGGGGCTGCTGAAGTACTCTGCTTTTGCAAGACGAGTGGCTCTGGTGCACTTGTTACGGAGCATGCGGTATGTGGAGAGGAGTTGTGGGAGGCGTGAGGATTTATGCGTTTTTCAGGCTTTGTCCTATGCGATTTGACATGCAGTCAGTTCTTGGGTGATCCAAGGTAGGTGGTTTCCTCATACTCTTGTACGACGCAGAGGGGTGTGTTTGTTCCAGATGCTGAGGAATGTGTTTTTAAAGTGTAGGAAGGCATCATCAATGGAGATTGTAGGAGGGGCAGGGGCCCAGTTTGCTAGTGCAAGGTCTTCTAATACAGGGGCTAGATTGAGGGATTTATAGGAGCGTTGGACTACAAATTTAATGGAGGATTTTAGGCAGTGGATTTTACGCACTAAGAATGTTACGGAGTGTCTCTGAGGGAGTCAGGAAGAATACCGGCTTGTTTGACCCGGTGGGGGTGTGTGGTAAGGACCCAGTCGATGAGCGCGTGGTTACCAGATTTTAGGTTAAGCCGGGTGGGCTCAGTAATGATTTGTGAGAGGTTTGGGGCTGAAATTTCAGTTCTGGTTTTGTTGAGGGCAGGAGCTAGCCAATTGTGGTTAAGATCGCACATAATGTAGAGTTCCCCTGTCGTGGTTAGGCAGGAGACTTGCTTGAGGAGGTCGGTGACAGCAGAAGCTGGTGTACCAGGTCGGCAGTATATCCCAGCAATGTAGATTGGTAGCGAGAAGGGAAAGGAAGGACAAGCTGAATTAGTATTACTTCAAGGACTTTTGGTTTGGACTTGGTCAGGACCACTGAATAGTGCAAGTCCGAGTTTACATAGATGGCTATTCCGCCGCCTTTAGAGGCTCTGTCCTGGTGGGCCATAGTGTAGCCGGGGATAGCGACAGAGTCGTCAAGGCGATGTTTTTGTTGAGCCAGGTTTCGGACAGGGTGAGGATATCTGGAGTGTAGTGGACAGCAAGAACCTGAAGGGAGTCAAGCTTGTGGACAAGGCTTCTTATATTTAGGTGCAGGCTACGTGGGAGAACGTCTCCAGAGTGAGGTGAAGAAGAGGCCAATGCTGGAGAGGGGCATGGGGGGGTAGTATTGGGGCCGGGGTTAGGGTGGATGTCGCCTGCTGCAAGGAGCAGGAGAGTGAGAGTTAGGTAGTGAGCGAATAGCTGTATATGACTGACTGTGAGCGGTCGTCTCTTAGATTGATGGTGTGTATGAGCTGGGCATAGGGAAATAAGTTGAAAAATGACCCACGGGAGAGATGGGTTGAAAAGAAATGGGCTGGGACGTGTGGCAGAGTGTGTCCATGTTTGGATGAAAGGGGAGGTGGATGCCGGGCTGGAGGGGTGGGAGAGCTCCACGAGGTTTGGCAGGATTTGGGAGGGGGGCATGGGAGAGGTGGGTGGCATGTTGGAAAAGAAGGGAGGGAGAGAGAAGAGAATAGGGATGAACAGGGTCAGGTGGCCCGGTAGAAGGATCATGGCGCAGATCAGGTGCTTGGAGGACCCTACTGCTGTGGTTACTTAGCAGGCAAGGTAGGTGCTGTAGTTACTTAGTGGAGAAGGTGGAGGGCTGGGATGCGGGGCAGGGAAATGATAGGGACCTGTAAGGACTAGGAACCAATGGGGGAGCAGAGGGAATGAGGGTTTTAGGTAGCCAATGAGGGAGCGAGCAGTGCTGCTAGACTTATTAGCCAATGAGGGAGCGAGTGCTGCTAGGCTTACTAACCAATGATGGAGCAAGAGGGAAGGTGGGGCAATAGGTGTATTTAATCAATGGAGGGTGGGGGGGTGGGAGGGCCAAAAATCCTTCTATGAGACACTTGAATTTTGCTTAGTTGCAGCTAAATCTATTTGTAAAAGCGCCAAGCGGCAAAAGCAGGGAAAAAGTCCTGGCCTATCGGAGCGGGTTTGCTGGAAGTGCCCGTGTTCTGATTGGCTGTGCTGTCGCCATACCTTACAAGGAGCTGCAGGTGAGCGTCCTGGTCTCGGTCGGCTGGGTGCTGTCCGACCATGGGGGAGCTGAAGCAGCCCTGTTCAAGGGCAGGCAGCTTCCAAGGAGCTGCAGGCGAGCGTCCTGGTCTCGGTCGGCTGGGTGCCGTCCGACCATGGGGGAGCTGAAGCAGCCTTGTTCAAGGGCAGGAAGCTGGAGAGAAGAAAAACAGCAGGGGTTAAATAGCGTAGAGGCAGGACAGGTTTAAATTGAGCAATTTAGCAAGACAGAGGAGAGTGAGACTTTCGGATTTAGAAAACATTTTTAACTATTTCAGCACAACTGTAGCATAGTATGTTTCATACAAGTTGGCCCGTTGGCACAGTGGTACTGTTCACGACGCTGGTAATTTGGGTTTAGGAAGAGGACTGGATTATCGGAAGCCCAACGGGGCGGGGGAGCAGGACCAAGCATCCCAGAGGACGCCATCCTTCTCATCCGGGGACTGAGGGTGACTGTCTCTTACACAACACTGCCTGCTGGGAACCATGGGTAGCAGTGCAAGCAGAAGTAGCTTGCGAGGGAGGTCGCCAGCTGACTCTGTGTAGCGTCACACTGCTGCATGCATGCACACGTGGTTTCCCTGTTGCTGACATCCTGGGAGTGCAAGGAAAACAAGGAGCGCCCTAGCATGACACATTCTGCAGTAGTTTTGGACCCTGGACAGCCACCACCAGTACCACAGGCATCTAATTTGGAACTCACCGAGGGGTTTGGGAAGTCCTAAGGACCCTGCCATGAGGGGCAAGACATGGGGCAGCCTGGAAGGGTGGACAGGGATAGGGGGATGGGAGGTCCACGCAGGCCTGAATGAGAGGGGGTTCATAAACAGGGGCGATAAAGAATATATTTTTTTAACCTGTGCATTTCATACCAATGTATCCCAAGATGCTTTGCTTTGGGGAAAGATACAGTAACATCAGAAAGCAACATACAAGCATTTAATATGCATAATTAATAAAAGATCAGGGAAACAGTGGGACCAGATTTGAGTAAGTAAGACTATTAGTGCTGCAAAAAGTGAGAGGCTCAATAAAACTCAAAAGCAATTGGTGGTGTTACTGTCACTAGACAGCAGCCATGACATCCCAGACATTGCTGTTATAACATCTCGGGTAATGCTACCACTTGAACAATCAGACTGATGTATATAATGGAGTCGACTGACAGCGTGGTCTACAATTATGTCTCCTTAAGAGAAAGAGGGGAAACAAATACAAGCCCCACGTGGTTACAACTGTAGGAAGTATTTAATGCCACTGACACAACTGCTGTGTCCCAGGCTTACCTTGTCACTATGTTCCATGAACTCCGCCAAGTTCAACAACGTTTGGGTGACCTCAGCGATATCCTGAGAGGTCAATGCCAGCTCGATACTTCGGATCAGTTCGTCCTGCTGATGTTCGTTTAGTTCTGACCAGCACGACAGGAAGGCGGCATTAAACAGATCCCTTCAAAGAGAACAGAGAGGGGAATAAACATGCAGGGAGGAGCTAACCTGGAGTACCGTTTCCATAGTGCATGAGTACTGATCTGTGACAAGAAACTCTGCAATATATGACTCCAATACAAGGTTCAACAATCGCAGACTTTTGATAAATAACAGATCCCAACCTTAGTATTTTTTTTAAACAATATTTAAAAGCAATAGAAGTTACTTGTGAAGCTGTAACCTTAAAACTATTTCCATACTCCCCCAAAGCCACATATTATTCATGCTGTAACGTCACAATGCCTCGATGGCATCAGTATGCTCCTTGCACAGTAACAGAGCTTGTGCTGCACATTAAAATGCAGGCAGTATAACGTACAGGTTAAGAATACTGAGCTGCAAACCTGGAGAACCGGGTTTGAATCTCACAGCCACCACCTGCATACTGTGTGACCATGAGCAAGTCACTTCACTTCCCTGTGCTCCCTGGACGTATTTGGAAACAAGTTTTGGCTTAGTGTATCTTTCCTGGCCAAAAATTATTAAACAAAATGCAGTGAATGTAAAGCTATTAAATGATAGCTCAGCTAGCAAGAATCAGAGAGTTTTCTCCTTTATGGCACTGTTAATAAAATACATGTTTTGAACCAGCCCGTCGGTGCAGCAGTAGCACTATTGCTTGCGATGCTGTTGACCCAGGTTCGAGAATGAGCCCGGGGAGGCAGAGAGCCAACCAGGAGTAGAAGGCTTGAGCATTCGCAGGACAGCTCACCTCCTCCGGGGCCAGCTCGGGGTTTGACTGGCCTCTGGCAGAAGCCGGAGACACAGCAAGTATAGAGCACTAGAAGAAGGGGTTAGGCAGGGTGGACAGTCAGCATTTACTGCCTTGATGTCAGTGGGCACGCCATGCCCTAGAACAAGGAAAATCAGCGCCAGAGCACCGGGAAGACGGAGCGCTTAAGTGGAGACCCTAATGGCTCACGCCTGCCTGATCCTCTGGGGGTCCAACGAAACAATGAAGTGTCTTGGGGTGTTGGGCCCCACCTCGTACACGCCTGGGGGTATAGTCACGGCTCCATGGGGACCCGTCGAAGGTCACGTAGGTCATGAAGCGGGGCTGCCACATGTGTGCGTCTCCCGATAGAACGGGGCTCCAGCACAGGGGGGAGAATAAATAGAAATTCAAAAAAAAAAAATACATGTTTTGCATTACCACAAAGATCACATCCCATGTATGTGTAACAGTACTTAATTATTTTTTGTTTTAAACACTTTTAAATGTACAGGATATCACTAGCAACCCATTTTAACTTAATGTTATGTTCAGTACTGTTGTATGTAAATAAATGTAAACATTTCTTGTATATGGGAAAACATGGACATAGCTATTTAATGGATACTGTACTTATGCATATAAAATGTTTTGGTTATTCATACATCAAGATGTTTCAGATGAAAAATTAGACAAACAATTATTTCTGAAAACATCTTTAATAAATGCATCTCTGGTAACTGGGCAAGGACCACTAGGTACACTGCAAGCCAGGAGCACTGGGGACGTAAAGTGACTTGCCCAGGGTCACACTGCATGCAAGCAGAGTATGTGGGAATCAAACCCAGGTCTGCTGGATGTACCAAGCTCATTTAAAGCTTGCTACACTAGCCTCTAGACTATACTTCCAGCCCCATAAAACTACCACCCTCCACCACATTGCAACTGGTGTTACTAGGAAACGGCTCTCCAGTAATAATGATTATCTGGCACAGCAAGTCATTTCAGTTTTATTTTACAGACACATGCTGTACATACTTATGTTTAAGTCTAGTTTTTGGTGCTAAAAACAGCCCCCCAAGAAGGGGGACTTGACACATCTGCAAGGTCGACCTATCTGTGGGATTCACTATGGTAAACAGTGTTTTGCAACTGAGTCACCTAATTTTGTGTCCAGTTCTGACCACAAAGGCAAATTCTGTGCCTGATGCTGACCACAGAACAGATTTTTCCATCCAGTTTGGTCCACAAACTAATGCCTGCAATGTTGCTAAAACTGACAAGGAAAAGAGGGGTCGCCAGTACAGGTGTGTATGTACAGTAAATCTACTGTATATGCCAAGACCCCAGCTCTTATTTCATTCTTTTGTTTACTTTTTTTGTTTTGCAGCAAGTGTACAGGATCTGTTTTCCACCAGTAAGCACCTGATTTTGTTTTAATGTTTGAAAACCTGCTGCTGTAACCAGGTGCTACACGCTGCAGGTTTGTTAGGTTATTACCATACAAAAACACATCTGGACTACACGAGCAGAAAATATTGCTTCTACTGTATAAAACATGGTCTGACCCCCAAAAGCACAGGTTACAGATAGTGACTAAAGGATTTGCTTTTACTTTGTTAATTCTTACTCAAGTTTTCAAACTGCAAAACAGAAAGATCTCTACAAATCTGCTATGCCCACAAGATATGGCATAATCAAATCAAACCACGTTTATAAAAAAGCGCCTTTCCAACAAGTCCAGGGCACCTATGCATAATCAAAGCAAACAAACAAAAGAAGTTAAAGTCAACATGAATAACCAAGCCATACATAGACAAAGGTACTGGATTTTAGGAGGGCTGACTTTGCCAAAATGGGTGAGTGCCTAAGGAATGCACTAGCAAATGGGCAGGAAGGAGGGGTGGAAGAACAATGGGGAATAATAAAAACTGCCATCACAGAGGTAACAAGCCTTTGAGTAAAGCAAATAAACAAAACGAAACGAAGTAAGAAACCACTATGGTTCTCAAAGGAAGTGGCAGTGAAGGTTCAAGAGAAAAAGAAAGCATTCAGGAAGTACAAGGAATCACAGAAGGAACAGGACAGAGAACTATATCAGTTAAAGCAAAAGGAACCTGAAAAGGCAGTCAGAACAGCAAAGGCCCAAACCGAGGAAAAGATAGCCAACTCAGTTAAGAAGGGGGATAAAACCTTTTATAGGTACATCAGGGAGCAAAGGAAGACCAAGGAGGGATAGTGAGGCTTAATAAAGGGAGGGAGGGTGGGCGGAGGTGACTGTGAAAGGCAGAGATACTAAACAAATATTTTGCTCAGTATTTACAAAGGAAGAGGGGGAGGTACCTAAAACAAACAGTAGAAACACTCTGGATACAGAAGTTGATACCAGCCCATTTACAGAAGAAAGAGTTCTTAAAACTGAAGGATGGACAAAGCAATGGGGCCTGATGGGATTCATCCCAGAATTCTAAAATAACTAAGGATAGAACTAGTGACACCACTGACTACCCTCTTTAACAAATCATGGGAGGATGGGGTGGTACCTGAGGACTGGAGGAGGGCAGATGTGATTCCCCTTCACAAAAGTGGGAGCAAGGCAGAAGCAGGAAACTACAGACCTGTTAGTTTAACCTCAGTGGTAGGGAAAATGATGGAATCACTTCTGAAGGAAAGAACTGTTGCGTATCTAGAGGCCAGAGGGGCACAGGACCCAAGACAGCACGATTCACAGCGGGAAGGTCATGCCAGACAAATCTGATAGACTTCTTTGACTGGGTGACCAAAGTAGTTGATCAGGAGGGGCTGTGGACATGGCCTACCTAGACTTTAGCAAGGCATTTGACACAGTCCCACACAAAAGATTAATATACAAGTTAGCCAGCCTGGGAGTGGGTCCCAAGATGACAGCCTGGGTAAAGAATTGGCTGGAGAATAGGACACAGAGAGTAATAGTGAATGGAGTCCACTCTGAAAAAGGGGGTTAGCAAGTGGGGTACCACAGGGTTCAGTATTAGGACCGGTCCTCTTCAATGTCTTTATAAGCGACATTGCAGAGGGACTGGAAGGAAAAGTATGTCTCTTTGCAGATGACACAAAGATCTGCAACAGAGTTGATGCACAGGGTGGGGTGGGAAGGATGAGAAGGGACTTGGCAAGGTTAGAGGAATGGTCAAATGTATGGAAGCTTAGATTCAATGCTAAGAAGTGCAAGGTAATGCACCTGGGAAACAAAAACCCAGGGGAAGAGTACACAATGGGGGTGAGATACTAACAACAACAAAAATGGAAAGGGACCTGGGGGTAGTCATATCAGATGACCTAAAGGTGGGCAAGCAATGTGAGAGGGCAGCAAGGAGGGCTGGGAGGATACTGGGATGCACAGGGAGAGGCATCACCAGTAGAAAACAAGAAGTTATTATCCCTCTGTACAGACAGCTGGTGAGACCACATCTGGAGTACTGCGTGCAGTTCTGGAGACCAATCTCCATAAAGACACAGACAGGATGGAAGCTGTCCAGAGGAGGGCAACTAAAATGGTGCAGAGTCTGCACGGAAGACATATGAAGAGAGACTTAAGGAGCTTAATATGTATAGCCTCGAGGAAAGGAGGGAGAGGGGACATGACAGAAACTTTCAAGTATCTCAAGGAATCAACAAAGTCCAAGAGGGTAGCATCTTTCAAAAAAAGGGTGTGCAAGAACAAGGGGCACAATTTGAAGATGAAGAGGCGTGCTCAGAGGTAATTTAAGGAAGTATTTTTTCACAGAGAGGGTTGTGGATGTTGGAACAGCCTCCAGAGGAGGTTGTGGAGTCAAAAACAGTGGTGGAATTCAAGCATGCATGGGACAGTCATAAGGCAATTCTAGGGGGTGGGGGTAGGAAGAAGTAGGCTGCTGGTTAACTAGGATCTGCAGCTTATCCATCAGGTAGGGAAATGGGCAGACTGGGTGGGCCAAGCGGTCCTTATCTAACATACTAACATACTATTTGCCAGCAGATTAGGCCTTACAGTCTATCGAGTCTGCTCGAACTTTAGATCCTTAGTTGGGTGCCAAGACCCTCCCATCCCTTGTGCTCCAGACACACATATCATCCATCCCCACCCCCCTGGGACAGGCCATCATCTGATACATCCACTTTCTGTGTCTGTCCCATCCTCTCTTGAAGCCCTCCACTGTGGATCTCTGAACTAGCTCACCAGGCAGTGCATTCCAAGGGTCCACCACCCTCTCAGTGAAAAACCTCCTCCTCTTTTCCCCCCTCACCCTTCCACCTACCAACTTCAAACCATGCCCTCTGGTGATACCTCCCTGCTTTAGTCTAAAGATCCCCTCCATGTTTACCCTATTTATTCCCTTGAGGTACTTGAAGACCTCAATCATGTCCCCCCTGTCTCTCCTCTCCTCCAGTGAAAACAGGCAGAGCTCATCAAGTCTGTCCTCATACGTCAAATCCCCTAGCCCTCGTATCATCTTTGTTGCCCTCCTCTGTACCTCCTAGGAGCTGTATGTCCCTTTTCAAGTGTGGTCTCCAGTACTGTACACAGTACTCAAGGTGTGGTCTAACCAGTCCATTGTACAGTGGCAGAATCACTTCCTTGCTCCTAGAGGTGATCCCCTTATGATGCATCCCAACATCCTGTTTGCCTTGCTAGCCACTCTCCTGCACTGCTCAGAGTTATTCATACATGCATCCACCATGACCCCTAGGTCTTTTCCCCTATTGAGGCCTCCAGCGCCTCCTCCCAGGGTGTACCTGTGTTTAGGTTTCCCACCAAGATGCAACACCTTGCACTTGGTGATATTGAAATTTAATTTCCATGTGAGCCCAGCTTTCCAGGGTGTCCAGGTCCCTTGCAGGGCCAACCTCCCTCTTCTCCCTCAACTACTGCTCCCATCTTGGAGTCATCCGCGAAGAGACTCATTTCACACCCTATTCCTCCCTGATGTCCGATATGTATGCATTAAACAGGATCGGACCCAGGACCGAAACCCTCGGTGCCCACTACCAACCTCTCTAGGGTTTGAGAGCTCCCACAGACCACTACTCTCTGAGTCGTCCAGCTAGCCAGTTTTCAATCCATCTGACCATCAAAGGGCCTACTCCTAACCCCATCAGTTTCTCCACCAGACCATTGTGGGGGACAGAGTCAAGCGCTTGCTGAAGTCCAAGAATAATACATCCACAGGCTTACCCTGTCCAGTTCTGATGTTACCCATTCATAGAACTCCACAAGGTTGGTTTGACATGATCTACCTGGCACAAACCCATGTTGCCGACTATCCAGACCTCCACCTCCTCCAAGTACACCCCCAATCGTTCCTTTAGTATACTCTCCATTAATTTTCCCACCACCGAGTCAAACTGATGGGTCTATAGTTACCTGGTACTTCCTCGACCCCCTTTATGGATTGGTACCACATGTGCCTCTCGCCAATCCCTAGGTACCCTCCTGTCTCAAGTGACCTGCTGAAAAGCTCCGCCAGAGGTGCAGCCAGTATGTCCGCCAATTCCCATAGTACTCTCAGATGAATGCCATCCGCCCAGGAGATTTGTCTTTCTTTAGGGCCTTGAGGCTAACCACACCCTTTTGGCAGAGATGGCATCATCTGTCCCCTCCACCTTACTGGTCTTTTATCTTTACCCAGATGTGACACCCTGGGGTACCTCTCTCTCCCTCTTGCTCCATTTTGTTGCTCCCCGATCCCACTTACTGATGTTTCTATCCCCAGTGCCTTGCTTGTAGATATCCCATCCCCCTCCCTAGTGAACACAGAGGCAAAGTACTTGTTAAATACCTCTGCCTGGTCCCTCGCCTCTTCCACCCACCTCCCTCCTTCTGATCTCAATCTGCTGAGATGGCCCTTAGTTTTTCTCGCTCCCCAATGTACCGGAAGAACCCCTTTTCCCCTCCATGTATCCCCTGTGCCAGCCGCTGCTCTTTACTGGACTTTGCTCCCCTCACCATACGGGTGACTTTTCTAGATGCAAGCTGGTACATTTCCTTATCCCTATCCCCTCTTGTTGTTTTATATTTTTTATAGGCCGCCTTCTTTTCTCTGACTGCTATCTGTATCTCACTGGACCACCGGCATGGTTTATGTGACCTTGCTCCCTTACATTTCAACTTAGCGCAGATCCTGACTGCCTCATGAAGTCCCTGTTTTATGACCTCCCATCTCCTTTCCACACTTGTCATTGAGGTAATCCCCATTCAAGTGATCCTTGAGAATATTTCCCATGCCCATGAAGTCTGCCCCCCTGAAGTCCACTGCCAGTGTCCTAGATCTCACCCCCCCCATGCTTATTTGAAACCAGACAGTATTGTGGTCGCTCCCAGTCAGGGGGTCTTGTACAACCATGTCCCTTACCAGATCCCCATCTGCCAGAACCACATCCAGGACATGCCCCTCCCTTGTGGGCTCCATCACATGCTGTGTTAAGAACACATCCTGGAAGCCATCCAGCAGCCTCTGCTCCTTGGCCACCTTAGAGGACATGGTTCCCCAGTTTGTATCTGGCATATTAAGGTCCCCCATCAACACCACTCCTTCCCCTTTTGGTCCACACTGGGCAATGATGTTGTCCAGCAAACCATCCTCTAGAACCTCACTCATCCCGGGGGGCCTATATGCTACACCCAGCCTGACCTTATTTCCTGCTGAGGATCGTAGGGTGACCCATAAGGCCTCCACGTTTCCCTCTGCCTCTTCTACCCTAGCAATTTCTATGTCATCTCTAATGAACATAGCCACTCCACCCCCTCTGCCCTCCTTTCTATCCTTCCTGAGCATAGTGTACCCCCGTACATTTAGGTCCCAGTCATGGTTTTTGTTGGCCCACGTTTCCGTGACCGCTGCCACATCCACCCCGAACAGCATGGCCTGGAACTCTGGCAACTTGTTTCCCAAGCTCCTGGCATTTACTAACACCAACCCCCACCCCTTATCCCTGATTCTCTTTGCTCTAACCCCACCCAGATTCCTTATACTTCCATCCTCCTCTGCTCCTCCTGAAACCTTCATCCCCAATCTGTTTCCCTTCCCCTTGGGCGTGAAGGCTACTCCTCATCTGGAGGAGAGGGCTTCTGGTCAGCCCTCCCTTATCCCTTCCCTCACAAGTTTAAACCCCACCTTTTTGTATGTAGTCAGCCATCCCCTGTTTAAGGACTTCCTCCCTAATGGGGCAAGATGAAACCTGTCCTTGGCATATAGTCCCTTATCCTCCCAAACTCCATTCCAGTTCCCTAACACCCCCAACCCACTCTCTTCACCCCACTTCCTGAGCCAGTCATTAACCTCTGTGAGCTTCATTTTTTTCTCCACTGAGGCCTTTGGTACTGGCAATATCTCCGAAAAGGAAATGTTGCATCCATTATCCTGACAGACTCTGGCAAGTTCTTGGAACCTTGCTTGGATTTCCAAATTGCTATTTCCCTCTAGATCATTAGTTCCCAAATGCACCAGGAAATCCGGTTTCCCTCCACAATCCCTAACCATTTCATACACCATGAACTTTGCTCTGTGCACTGTCAGCCCAGAGATACTCACTACCTTCACCTGGCTATGGCATCCACCCCCCTGTCCCTCCCACTGGATACCCCTAATCATCGAGTCTCCCAATAACAGAACCTTAACACCGCCATCATCCTTATGGTTACCTCCACTATGCCCTCTAAGCCCCACTCCCCCCCCCCTTTATTCATGATCTCAATTTCGTGGGAGTCTTCCTGCCTTATTAGAGACCCCTTGTCACCCTCCCTTTCTGCCTCCTTGCTATTTTGCCCACTTAACTCAAACTCCCTCTGAATAGGTGTCCCTTTAACCTCTCTTATCCGAACCATTTATCCTGGCCCTGATGGTTTCTCCTTCCCACCACCATCATCCTCCCCTTGTAATAGTACCCCTGCCTCCAGAGGCTCTCTGTGGGTCCCCTTTAGCTAGGGCCCCATCCTTGGTACTGACCCCCTGCTGAAGGGGCTCCTCCCACCTCCTTGTCTCCCAGTTTCTCTCCAGTCATGCTCTCCTCTCTCATGTCTGGAATATGTTGCATCTCCCCATTTGCTTAACTATATGTTTCCCTTCTCCCTCTGGGACTATTTCTATCCTTTCCATAGCAGGTCTGTGATGCCCTATGGGTATCAGACTCCCTCCCGACCTCTGTATAGTTTTCTCATTTCCACCAACCCCTTCCTCCCCAGGTTGTAGTAGCTCAAATTTGTTGTGACACTCTATGTCAGCCTCCATCAAGTAACCGAGTTTCCCCTGACTGCCTCTAAACTGCCCTCTTCTTCCCCTCTTGCTCTGTTCACCTTAGGAGCTCCCTTCCCACAGTCTGCTGTTTTAGGCTTCCGCACAACAGCCCCTCCTGACTCTTCCCCTCCACTCTCTTTGTATTCGGAATGTTCACCCCGCACGCTTTCCCCTTAGCATCAACTTCCCTATCTAAGGGTCCTCTGTCCCTAATATCCCCCCTCCTGCTTGCTGTAACATAACGTCCTGTAATTTCAGAGCGTTGCCCCAGCCTCCCCTCAGCCCCACCCTTCTGCTGCCCATATCCACACCCCTTATCCTTGAACACCTCCAACTCCCCCAGCTTACTCCTTAACCAATATACTACCCTGATACAAGATAGCTGTCTACAGAGTGGACAGCCTCCCTCTCCAGGCCCAATTTAGAATTATTGCCATCCCACAGCCTGTACAGCCTACAACCCTTCCGAAGATGACTGCCATGGTGGAATATGGCCACCCTGTTTATCCCCTCTGTTTATAATGGCACCTCAGTCCCTTTCCCTGGAATACAGTTTCTCTCATACTGACTGTAGTTATTTACAAATCCAATTTCAGCCCCACCAATAAAGTTCCAAAGTCTCACATACACATACAGTCCAGTGTGTGTTCGGTCCCACTAACAGTGTGTGTAAGCAGACATCAGGTACCGTATGATGTCACCAGCTGCTGTTGCTTCGAATTTCAGTCCTAAAACAGAAATACTCAGTCTTTCAATCCCAACCCCCAGTGGTTTTTCAGTATTTAAGAAAGCCTACAAAACAGGGTGGGTGGGAGGACTCTTACCAAACACCAGGCAAACAACACATTTAAATTTCCCTCTAATTAACCCTGACAAACAACCGTCCCCAAACCTCCAAAGTTATAATATCACAGCCCAAGTAACAGTTCTAATTCAAGGTAATAATTTTTACCACATAGAGCTAATTTCACTTACAAACTATTCAAATATTTCAGTTTAAACAGAATATAAACCCAGACCTCTGTCCAACCAACCTGCTGCTTTGAGTTCCCAAGTGAACAATGGAGGCCAGGGTAATTCCTGTTTAAAGACAAGGTAATTGCAGCTAATGTCCCCTCCCCCTAACACCAGGCAAACAACACATTTAAATTTCCCTCTAATTAACCCTGACAAACAACTGTCCCCAAACCTCCAATCTGCCATCAAATTCTATGTTTCTATGTTAAATGCCTTAAAATAATATTCTATTTAGGCTATAAGCACAAAACAACTCTGTCAGATATTGTTTAGAACTGGAGGGATCATACTATCTCCCTGGAAAAACATTGAAAAATTCATCTACAGAACAAAAAAAAACGGGACAAACCGCCGTTAGTCTTCATTTCTATGTACACATGTTTACGGCCACTGTATCCAGAGTACAGCTCAACAGTTTGGGCTCTGGATAGTATTACTTTACACATATCCTTGTGAACTATTTTCCAGTGCTTTAAACAGCAGCTGACACCGTCAGCAGAACTTCAACAAAACATACTATTTAGACACAGTTTAGCTTGTTTGTCACATTAGATCTGTATTTTTCCTCACCATTATTTATTACTGAGGTCACTTGCAGGAAAACAGGATTTTTGCTCCTGAAGAGTTTATATTTTCTTGTTGCTTTCTCCCTACCCGAGGTCATAAAGCACTGCTTGTGACATAGAAACATAGACTTTGATGGCAGATAAGGACCGCTTGGCTCACCTAGTCTACCCATTTCCCTACCTACAGGATAAGCTGCAGATCCTAGTTAACCTCAGCCTATTTCTTCCTACCCCCCACAAAAATTGCCTTATGTCTGTCCCATGCATTCTTGAATTCTCCCACAGTTTTAGACCCCACAACCTCCTCAGGAAGGCTGTTTCATGCGTCCACCACCCTCTCTGTGAAAAAATACTTCTTCACATTGCTCCTGAACCGCCCCCTCTATCTTCAAATTGTGTCCCCTTGTTCTTGCACATCTCTTTTTCTGAAAGATACTACCCTCTTGGACTTTGCTGATTCCACTGATGTACTTAAAATTTTCTATCATGTCCCCTCTCCCTCCTTTCCTCAAGGGTATACATATTAAGCTCCTTTAGTCTCTCCTCATATGGCTTCTCTTGCAGACCCTGCGCCATTTTAGTTGTCCTCTTCTGGACTGCCTCTATCCTGTCTATGTCCTTGTGGAGATGGGCTCTCCAGAACTGGATGCAGTACTCCAGATGGGGTCTCACCAACTGTCTGTACAGAGGGATAACTTCTTCCTGTTTTCTGCTGGTGATGCCTCTCCCTATACATCCCAGTATCCCCCAGCCCTCCCTACTGCCTTCTCACATTGCTTGCTAACCTTAAGGTCATCTGATATGATTACCCCCAGGTCCCTTTCCATTTTTGCTGTTGTTACTATCTACCCCATTGTGTAATCTTCCCCTTGGTTTTTGTTTCCCAGGTGCATTATTTTGCACTTCCTTGCATTGAATCCAAGCTGCCATACTTCTGACCATTCCTCCAACCTTGCCAAGTCCCTTCTCATCCTTTCCATTCCATGCCTCCTTGTGTATCAACCCTGTTGCAGATCTTTGTGTCATCTGCAAAGAGGCATACTTTTCCTTCCAGTCCCTCTGCAATGTCACTTATAAAGACATTAAAAAGGACTGAACCCTGCGGTACCCCACTAGTAACCCCTCTTTCTTCTGCATGTACTCCATTTACAATTATCTTCTGTGTCCTGTTGTCCAGTCAATGTTTTACCCAGGCTACCACCCTAGGATCCACTCCCAGGCTGGTTAATTTGACTGTTAGTCTTTTGTGTGGGACTGTGTCAAATGCCTTGCTAAAGTCTAGATAGGCCATGTCCAAAGCCCCTCCCTGGTCTATTACTTTGGTCACCCAGTCAAAGAAATCAATTAGATTCATCTGACATGACCTTCCACTGTGAATCCATGATGCCTTGGGTCCTGTGCCCCACTGGCCTCTAGGTACTCAACAATTCTTTCCTTCAGAAGTGATTCCATCACTTTCCCTACCACAGAGGTCAAACTGACAGGTCTGTAGTTTCTTGCCTGTGTCTTGGTCCCACATTTGTGAAGGGGAATCACATCCGCCTTCCTCCAGTCTTCAGGTACCACACCATTCTCCCATGATTTGTTAAAAAGGGTAGTCAGTGGTTTCACTAGTTCTCCTCTTAATTCTTTTAGAATTCTGGGGGTGAATTCCATCAGGCCCCACTGCTTTGTCCACCTTCAGTTTTAGGAGTTCTTTCAGAACCCTTTCTTCTGTGAAAGGACTGGGATCGACCCCCCAAAATCCAGAGTGCTTCTGTTAATTGGATTAGGCACTTTTCCCTCCTCCTCTTCTGTGAATACTGAGTAGAAATATTCGTTCAGTATCCCTGCTTTTGACTGTCCCTCTCTGCCCACCCACCATCCATTCTATTCAGCCTCACTATCCCTCCCTTTGTCTTTCTATGCTCCCTGATGTATCTATACAAGGTTTTATCCCCCTTCTTAACCGAGTTGGCTATCTTTTCCTCAGTTTGAGCCTTTGCTAGGCTGACTTCCCTTCCTGCTTCCTTCTGCCTTAACATCACAGTTACTCTCATGACAAACAACAATGGCGTCACAACAGAGGATTATGATTTGAAGTAGGGAGTAAGTAAGCTATAGAGGCAGATGGACTCTAAAGTAATTCTGATGGATAAAAATCACACATTCATGCAAATTTCCACAGTAATAAGTAATGTGGAGGAGAAATCTAAGGAATATAAATGAAATGCAAGTAGAATTGTACCTAATTATCATGTTTTTAAAGTTGTCATTGTGGTGTCAGTAGCACTTTATGTATCTACTGCCTTTTACATGTTTTTTTATCAGTAAAAGTTTGGGTCCATTATTTTTCTAATCCAGATATGCACTTACAAGTGCTTATCCACAGCAGGTGAGACGATGCATAAATCTCTACTAAACAGGCCATTTTGTGTTATCTAGCAAACATTTCTGTTTAAGCATTGAAGCATGGACAGGGCTGTTTTAAGTAAGGAATAATACATGACAGAGGGGAATAATACTATCACATTAACTGGTTAGCCTTAATTACGCACTGAAATCTGTGAGTGTAATTCTCTGTTTTACACGAGTGTGCTGATACACTGAAATCAGCATGCTAAATTCTCTGTTATACACGTGTGATATCACACTGAAATCAGGGTTTGTAATTCTGTTATACATGAGTGATATCACTCTGAAATCAGCATGTGTAATTATGTTATACACAGGTGTGATGTCACACTGAAATCAATGTGTGTAATTCTGTTATACAAGAATGTGACATCATACTGCACTCAGCATAATTCTCTGTTATAAATGAGTGTGACACTTATGGTTACCTGGTTAGCTTTAGTTACAAACTGAAATCAGCATGTGTAATTCTTTGTTATATACAAGTGTGATGTCACTAGTTAACTGATTAGCCTTGATTGCACACTGAAATCACCGTGGGTAATTCTTCGTTATACAAAAGTGAGACCTTACACTGACCAGCATGTGTAATTTTCTGTTATACATGAGTGTGATGTCATACTGAAGTCAGTGTAATTCTGTTATACACAAGTGAGACAGCACACTAAATTCAGCATACAACTCTGCTAAGCTAAGCATAAGAGTGTTGTCATACTAAAATAGCGTGTAATTCTGTTATATAGAAGTGTGGTGCCACCCTGAAATCGGTGTGTGTTATTCTGTTATACACAAGTGTGGTATCACACTGAATTCAGTGTAAGTAATTATCTGCTATAGACAAGTGTGATGTCACACTGAAGTCAGCGTTTGTAATTCTCTGCTACACGTTAGTGTGACATCACACTGAAATCAGCATGTGTCATTTTCTGTTATACACGAATGTGATGTCACACTGAAGTCAGCATGTGTAATTCTGTTATACACTAGTGTGATGTCATACAGAAATCAGCATTTGTAATTCTCTGCTACACACAAGTGTGACATCACACTGAAATCAGTGGGTGGAATTCTCCATTATACACCAGTGCAATCTTACACTCATATCAGTTTAATTCTAAGTGATACATGAGTGTGATGTCACTGGTTAGCCTTGACTACACACTGAAATCAGAACGTACAGTTCTCTGTTGCAGAAGAGTGTGATGTCACACTGAATTTGGTGGCTTCTAAAGAGGCCTGTTGTCACACTGAAATCAGCGTGTGTAATTCTCTGTTCTACTCAAGAGAGGTGGCACACTAAAATCAGAGTGTGTGATTCTCTGTTATATGAGTGTGATGTCATACCAAAATCACAGTGTGTAATTCAGCTATACACAAGTGTGATATCACACTGAAATCAAAGGGCCAGATATTCAGACCGCGTCAGGCTGGGGCACAAGCCTGGGCGCAGCACAACTGGGATGCACTAGGGCGTGACCTGGGCGATATTCAGTGGTGCTGCGCCATGGCTCAGCACTGTTGAATATGGCACAGTGGCCACCCGCATTGTGCATGGTGCAGTGGCACTGCGCCAGCGCAAGTGAGGAGCAGGGGGATGCGCTAGCGCAAGTAGGGTTGCGCTTGGCGCAGGAACCGCGATATTCAGCGGTGGGTAAGCAAATGGGGCCATTATGCATGCAAGACACAAATGGGGCCATCTGCATGTCATTATGGCCCCATTTGCATGCAGGCGCGCCGATCCCTGGCGACTTGCACCTGGCGCCCTGCCAGGCTGCAGCCGTCAGGGACCAACGCCCCCTACCCCTCGGCGGCAAGGTTCCCCAACACCCATTCGCAGGCATGGTAAATATACTGTCATCCCTGGTGGTCCAGTGAACCGTCTGCAGCCCAATCGCGGGCTCCTAATAAAGAAATATATCCCTAGGGATCCAGTGGACTGAATCCTGCCCGATTGCGGGCTCCTAACAAAGAAATATATCCCTGGTGGTCCAGTGGACCCGCTCCCAAGCCGATCGCTGGCTTGGTACATGAAAACACCCTGGTGGTCAGTGGTCCCCCTCCCCACGAGCCCTGCCACCCGCTCCCCACCCCGGTCAGCGGGCGGCAGCTCCCCCCGCCGACTGACGGGGTACAGCACAGCTGTGCACCCATTGTTCCACAGTGTGGGCCAATGGGCATGCAGACCGTACTGTACTACACGGTCCGATATGGAATGGATCCATTCACATCTCGGGGACTGTCTTTCTTCTGGTCCCGATCTCACGCTGTGGACCAATGAGCGATACAGCGTGCTACTTACACTGTCAGTCAGCGGGCAGCGCGAGTGAGAGCTGCCTCCGCTGCTGACCGGGGGGCGGCTCAGTGGGACGGGTGGGGGACCGCTGGACCACCAGAGTGTTTTCATGTACTAAGCCCGCGAACGGGCTTGGGAGCGGGTCCACTGGACCACCAGGGATATATTTCTTTATTAGGAGCCCGTGATCGGGCAAGATTCGGTCCACTGGACCACCAGGGATACTATTACTATTACACAGCCAGCGATCGGGCTCGAGAGCAGGTCCACTGGACCACCAGGAATACTATTACTATTACATGACCCGAGATCAGGCTGGGGACCAGGTCCGCTTGACCACCAGGGATAGTATTTCTATTACACAGCCCGCGATCAAGCGGGGGAAGTCGATGCCTGGCCTGTGGCTCTGGGGGTCTGGTGGCCACCCACAGCTGGCGGCTGCCGTGTTGCGCCCTGCAATATGGCAGCTCACCTGTGGGTGGCCAGTCCTTGCTCCAGTTTCTGTTGGGCGGATCTTTGTGCCCCCCCATGCGGTGCAAGGCAGGTGTGTGCATGCATATGCACCACACATCCTGGGCTGAATATCGGGATGTGCCGAATATGCATGGGCACGCCCCCCGCAATTGCGCAGCATACATTACTAGTGCATACAGTGAATCGGGATTTGCGCAGCGCAAACCCCCTTTTGAATATCACCGGGCGTAACCCCTTGACTATCCCGCCAGAGTGTTTAATTCCTGCTGTTTTTTTTTTCTTTCTCCCCTTGCTCCTCTGTGGTTAAAATAGGTATATATGGATCTGTATGTGAAACTGGAATCCCCTAGTTTGCGAATGTGGCACCATGCAATTTTGCTTAAAGTTGGACCAGCATAACATTCTGTGGTGATTTGCATATGCAGCCCATGATGCTTTGCATTGTGGGGGCATGTGTGATTTTGTATTTTCTTGAAACTTGGCTTCCCAGCCAAATGCCCTTTGGGGTAACCCTTGCCTCAGTGTTTGCGCACAGAGGTTCTTTGTCTTTTAATTATATTGTTAACTTGAGTGCAGACAGCTACTTCGGTTTGTTCAAAAAGTTAGCAATTTTCAACACAGAGGGGTGACCTCGAGAAACCTTTTGCCCTTCACAAGCTTTTGGATAGAGTTGTCAGCAGGAAGCCAGCTCAGGACAGAATGTATTAATTGGTGGCACATAATAAGAAGTCTAGATGCACTCTTCAAGTTAGTCACAGGAAGGGCTACGACAAAGGTTTGTTACATGGTGTGAAAAAGCTCAACGAGAACAGGAGGCATAATGTAACTGACAGGGAAAAACACATTATAAAAAGAGAGCAATATGTTGTTTGGTTACTTAGAGAGAGAGACTGAGATTTAAATTAAAAAGGAACCGTCAGATGAAGGACTTTTTTGTACTGCCTTTCTGAAGCACTAGCCTGTACAACTTTATTTTTTACTTCCTTGTTGTTAATAATAAAACGCTACTTGCGAATGTTACAACTTCTCCTGTTGTACCTATGCTTCCTGACCTATGCCTTGACAACAGACCACTCCAAATAAAAAAGAAAAGACCAAATCTGTGGTGGTTTTGTGGTAATAAGAAAATACAAAAATGTGGTCAATTGAAAAAATAACTATCACCGGTAAGGAACTGGAACAAGTGCCTTTTCTTAAATATCTAGGTGTTTATCTTGATAATACAATGTCGTTTGCCAGGCATACTGACAAGATCATTAAGAAAATTAAGATTAGGACCGTTATACAGAAACAAAAATAATTTTAATCAGGAAACACGCAAATCAGTGGCCCAAAGTCTGTTACTTTGTTTGATAAACTATGGTCTGCCCATTTATGCAATGGCAGTTGACAGCGTACTGGACAGAATGCGACTTGCATATAACAGAATCTTTCAATGTGCATTAGACTCAAACAGGGATTGTTGCCATTGTGATCTTTATTTGAAACTGGATTGGTTTCCACTGAACATTAGAATCAACTAGTTTGATAATATCTGGATTTGGAAAACTGCCATGGCCAAAGCACTAGCAATTTAAATTAGTTATTCATTTATTGAAATGTTTCACCAGGAAGGCACACTGAGCGACAAGTTGCTCTTCTCCCGGTGTGACCTGGGGGAAGGGGTATAACAGGAATGAGACATTAAACATTCAAGTTACAAGATCAACATTAACGTACAGTTGTAAGGCAGGTGTTAGAAAGTGTAACAACAGTGTTGTGCATAACAGGTAGAAAGAGTGGACAGTAAGTGCCGGGTTAATAAGTAAACAAGTGCTTATGTGAAAGAAAAGGGGGAAAGGAGATGGGGGAGGAGGGTGGGATGGGGAAGAGCCGTGTTCCTGGTGACCCCTTCAAGATGCAAGGAACCCTGCAAGGGGACTGTGGGGTACCAGAGAAAAGGAGATAAGGCAGTGCCCCAGAGAGACCCCTTCAGGATGTGGGGAACCCTGCAAGAGGGCTGTGGGGCTAGATAGAAAGGGGGATAAGGCTGTAGGGATTTAAAGAGGGAGGAGAGAGAAGGAGGAGAACAGGACCAAACCCAAGAAAGGACCCTTCAAGATGCCGGGTACACTGCAAGGGGGTTGGGGAAGGTCAGTAGATAGGGATTAAGAGAGTGATAGAAGAGTGAGAAAGTGAGAATTGAACCCTTGAGGGGAAGAGAATTCACACCTTTGGAGGGGATGGGGCCTAATCAATAGTCCATCAGGCTACATTGGACCCTGCCAGTAGTCATGGAAAGCCAAGACAGTGGCTAAACAGAATAGGGGAAATATGCTTAGGCTCAGCTGGACCCCTTCAGGATGCTGAGAACCCTGCAAGGGGACTGTGGTGGCCAGACAGAATGGTGGAGGGGAGAGGAGACAAGACTAGGCACAGTAGGACCCCCTCAGGATGCTGAGAACCCTGCAAGGGGACTGCGAAGGCTAGGGGGACAGATAGATGGAGGAGGGGAGAGGAGAAAAGCCTAGAGGAAGTAGAACCCCTTCAGGATGCTGAGAACCCTGAAATGGGACTGCAAGTCTAGGGAGATAGGAGAGATGGTGAGGGAAGGGAATAGATGAGAGATGCAAGTCCCTTGGGTGGGGGGGCGGTAGGAGAAGGACCCATGGAGAGCATCTGGAGTCCCTACATTATGTGAGAGATCAAGGGAGGCCAGTAAGGGGAGCCCATTTGGGGAAGGGGGAGAGCTAGAAATTTGGGGGGTTGGGGTGCACAGGGTAAAATGAAGGTGATGGTAGAGGGGTAGGGTTTGTCCAGGGCTTAGAGGAGGGAATTAGGGAGCTAGGTTCAAGGTAATTACTGAGGGCAGAGCTGATGGAGTAGGCGGAAGATGAGTGCCGGATTTGAGAGGGGAGGGAATTCCAAATTTTTGGGAGGCAGTGAGAGTAACTGGATTGGCCAATTTGGGTGGATCTGCAGGGGACTACCAGGGTGCAGGAGTCAGTTGATCTAAGGGAATGGGAGGATGGGGGGTGTTATAAAGGAGGAGGTGAGTAGAAAGGGAGCTCACCCATCCAGTGCTTGGAGGTGAATTTAGCACAGTGGGACAGTCGCCTATTTGTAATAGAGGGGAAGGATACGGCACAATAAAGATCACAGTTGTGGGTGTGAGGGTTGACATCCAGGGCAAAGTGGCAGAAGGAATTGAAGAGGGTGTCCAGTCTGGCCAGGGAGGACTTAGGGGAAGCACCACAGACTATGTCACAGTAGTCGAAAATGGGTAGTATCATCTTCTGAACAAGTTTACGCCTAGCCGTAGGAGGGATGCTACTACAGTTTCTTAACAGGGCACCAAGCTTGGGGCGCAGTTTTTTTCTGGATGGCGTCAATATGTCCAGAGAAGTTTAGTTGTTGGTCCAACCAAACACCTAAGTACCTGAAGCAGGATGTGCCCTCAAAGTCCCATCAAGGATGTGAAAAGTGGGTAGGGAGGGAAGCCTAGTGAGTCTCTGCCTTGTGTCAAAAGTCATGAAGACAGCCTTCTTGGCATTGAGGAAAAGTTGATGGTTAGCAAACCAGAGCTGAACCTTGTCGAAAACTTGCTGTAAAAGCTGGTTGTAACCTCTGCAGTACAGGAGCCACATGCATACAGGACTATATCATCGGCATACATATGTATAATGGAGGAGGGGGAGCAAACAGAGGGAAGTTGTTTAAGAAGACGGAGAATAGGAGGAGCCCTAATACAGAGCCCTGGGGGATACCAGTGCTAATCAGGAGGGGAAGGGAAGTGGCGTCCAAGATCTTAACTGCTTGGGTTCTGCCAATAAGGTAAGCCTTTAACCAGTTTGTGGTGGAGGGAGATAGGCCAGCTGCCAGGAGTGAGGCGAGGTGAAGGGAGTGAGAGACAGTGTCGAAGGTCTTGGCCAGGATGACAAAAATGGCAGAGGTAATTTGGCCATTGTCCATCCGGTTAGGATGGAGTCTGTGAGCTGTAGGACAGAGGTGGTGGTTGAGTGTTTTTTTCTGAAAAATAAGTTGTTGAACTATGTGCTTCAACTTATATAACTAGAACAAAAAATTGTGTTTTGCTATACCAAGCAGTAAAACTTCCCTGGGACAAAGGCTCTTTCAAAGAGATCAGTAAAAACTTGGAATACTCTTCCATTGAGTGTACTGCACTGTAGGAGCCTAGGACCCTTTAAAATGCCTTGAGACTGCACCTAAATGACTTTATTATGATACGCAAATGTTTTAATTAGATATTTTTGTTATGTTACGTTGATATGGTATTTTTATACTGAATTATTTGTTCTATGTGTTAGTTGTTGTGTACTGTTATTTGACTGGGTCACCCACCTTTGAAAATAGGCACTTGTGTCTAAAGGCTTTTTCCCTATCAATAAAAATCAAACATCAAATTTGATAAACTGAGCGGTGTCTAAATACTGTGATTTTCAAAGTTTTCCTTAAGGTGTAATCCACAAAGAAAGATAAAGACAATGCTCAACCCACCAAGCGTACAATGAAAATATAACTTGTGGGCAGCACCACTCGAACACAAACACAGACCGAAATATCTTTTTTATTAAATTAACTTTGGAGAACGGACACACATTTATTGGAATTATGCATTGTCTATATCTAAATGCCATGTACGCTATATCACCTGTAAAGGGCAACTATACCTGGCCAACGGATTGTAGGCCTGAGCCAGGGACCAGCATGAGCGCAAGGCAGGTGATGAGGATTCCTTGAGAAGTTCCACACTCAGGCGTCTCAACCACTCCAGCCAGTCATCCTTGGAGACTCTTCTGGCCGCTCCCCAAGCCTAAAACACAAATCATGAAGAAGTGAAAAATTACTTCTTATGACACTGTTGGAGCTGGCAACACGTGCTATCGGCACTACGGATGACCTGTGTGCACGTGCACAGGATGTCCAAAGGTCTTTCGCTACTTTTCCCATTTAACTAGCTCAGAATATGGTTTCAGCTTTGACCGATTCCCCACAAATCTTAAGAAATCATTTAGAACTGGACTGGCCATTTTACCATCCTGGGAAAAATAAGATAACATTTCACCTACACCTAGTAAAAGTAAATAACAGTTACGTAAGAACTTACCGTTAACAGTAGCTCTTCAAGAGAGGTTCCTGCAGTACGTCATTACAGATAGGACTGCACCCCCTGGCATCAGGAGAACACGACAAACTTCTAGCTAGCAATCCATCGCGGGGGACCGCCCCCGCATCACCTGATGGGACGTCAGTGTGACACTATATAGGGGGCAGTCCCCACGCCCGCCCTCCAGTTCTCCCACAGTAAGACCTCAGGAAGGTAAACGGGAGAAAGGAGAAAACTCATTGAGCCTATAACTGCTAAAGAAGCACCCTGGGAAAGGAACGAATAATCAAAAGCTGGGGGAAGGTGGGAGGGAAAAATATGACCTCTCTTGAAGATCTACTGTTATGGTAAGTTCTTACGTAACTATTGCATCTTACTTCAAGAGGGTTCCTGCAGTAGGTCATTACAGATGGGACTGAATTCCAACCAGTCAAGAAGGAACAGTCAGAGACTGAGGTCCAGGAGGTGGAATAGGTCTGCAGAGCAGGACGCAAGCTAGGACAATAGGCCCTGAATAATGGCCAGTCCAAAACCAGCTCTGTGCCTAAAGGCAATGTCCAGACAGTAGTGTTTCATGAAAGTATGGACGGTACTCCATGTGGCCGCACCACAAATGTCAGATGTGGACACATTTCTCAAAAAGGCAGTGGAGGCGGCCATGCCATGGGTCGAATGCCCTTTGACCTCCCCAGAAGTGGTTTCTCGTACTTCTGATAGATAAAGGTAATGCAGTTAGCCAACCACTTGGAAAGGCATTGCTGGACACAGCATTGCCCTGACATTTGGGCACAAAGGAAAGAAATAATTGGTCCGATTTGCATACCTCCTTAGTCAGAGAAATGTAGTAGCGTAGTACTCTATGCACATCCAGAGTGTACAAGAGGTGTTTTTCTCCGTTAGAATATTTGGGATATTAGACCGGCAGTTGGATATCCTGGTTTAAAGTCACCTCAGATACCACCTTTGAGAGAAAGGAAGGATTAGTCCTCAGAGCCACCCTATCTCTGCGGACGATTAAATAAGGCTCCTAACAAACTAGAGCCTGAAGCTCAGAAACCCTTCGAGCTGAGGTAACAGCAACTACAAATAGCACCTTCCAAGACAGGTAGCGCATGTCACAACTTGCTGTTGGCTCAAAAGCAGGCAAAGTAAGCTTTTCCAAAATGAAATTCAAATCCCGGGGGGGAACTTGACTATGGACCGGAGGATTCAAGTGAAGGATCCCCTTAAGAAAGGTTCTGGAGACCTCCAACTGAGCAATAGTCTTGCCTTAAATATAGAAACAGACTGACAGCAGATGAGGACCACTTGGACCACCTAGTCTGCCCATTTCCCTACCTACAGGATAAGCTGCAGATCATAGTCAACCAACAGCCTATTTCTTCCTGCCCCCCACAAGAATTGCCTTATGTCTGTCCCATGTATTCTAGAATTCTCCCACATATTTAGACCCCACAACCTCCTCAGGAAGGCTGTTCCATGTGTCCACCACCCTCTCTGTGAAAAAATACTTCCTGACATTGCCCCTAAGCCGTGCCCCCCCATCTTCAAATTGTGTCCCCTTGTTCTTGCACATCTCTTTTTTTGAAAGATGCTACCCTCTTGGACTTTGTTGATTCCACTGAGGTACTTAAAAGTTTCAATCATGTACCCCCTCTCCCTCCTTTCCTCGAGGCTAGACATATTAAGCTCCTTTAGTTTCTCCTCGTATGGCTTCTCTTGCAGACCCTGCACCATTTTAGTTGCTCTTCTCTGGACTGCCTCCATCCTGTCTATGTCCTTGCGGAGCTGGGGTCTCCAGAACCAGACGCAGTATTCCAGATTGGGTCTCACCAACTGTCTATACAGACGGATAACAACTTCCTGTTTTCTGCTGGTGATGCCTGTCCCTATACATCCCAGTATCCCCCCAGCCCTCCCTAGTGCCTTCTCACATTGCTTGCCAACATTAAGGTCATCTGATATGATTACCCACAGGTCCCATTACATTTTTGTTGGTGTTACTACCTCCCCCACATTGTGTACTCTTCCCCTGGGTTTTTATTTCCCAGGTGCATTATTTTGCAATATCTGCCTTCCACCAGAACATGACAGGCAGATACTGCTGAAAGATGGACCTTCAGTGAGGAATAGCCGAGGCCCAGATCAGAAAGATTCAAGAGGTACGCGAGGATCTGGTGCACTGGGCAAGAAAAGGAATCCATATCCCTGGCCATCACCCAGATGGTGAATCTCTTCCACTTGATAACGTATGTAGTTCTGGTGTAGGGTTTTCTGGCTTCCACCAAAACTTGGGCTACCCCGGAGGAAACCTCAAAACGTGACACCAGTATGTTCATAGGTGCCATGAATATAGGTGGAGAGATCGGAGTCCCGGATGCACCAGGCTGACCTGCTCCGGAGACAGGAGGTCGTGAAGGAGAGGAAGAGGTAGTGGGGTTTCAATGCTAACTGTTGCAGCAGGGGAAACCATATCTGCTGAGGCCAAAGGTGGGCAATGAGAATCATGTGTGCACCCTCTGCTTGAAGCCTCAGCAAGACTTTCTGCAGAACTGAAAAGGGAGGGAAGGCATACAGGAACATCCTTATCCAACAAAGTGACAGTGCATCTTGCCAAAAAACACTACGCCCGGGAACAAGCGAACAAAAATTGGGTAGTTTTGCACTGAATTGGGAGGCAAAAAGGTCCAGTTCTGGATGGCCCCACAGGTCAAACAGACTTTCTACCATGTCTTGCTTCAGTTCCCACTCATAAGCCCGCATGATGGTTCGGCTGAGACTGTCCACCAGGACGTTGTGGACGCCCAGGATTTGGACTGCTATCAGGTGCAGATTGTGCTGGACTGCCCAGTACCACACCCGCATCACCTCCCTGCAGAGGGGGTACGAGTGGGTGCCTCCCTGTTTGTTGATGTACCAGACCGCGGCAGTGTTGTCGGTCTGGACCAAGAGTGTTCCTGGGCATAAGAGGGTCTGAAAGGCCTGGACAGCACAGAGCACTGCTCTCATCTCCAGAACATTGATATGCAGGTGCACTTCCTGCTGAGACCATCTGCCTTAGGTGTTATGGTCTCCCAGATGTGCTCCCCAACCCTGACCCAAGGCATCCGTCATGAGGGTCATGGAAGGGGAGGGGGGGTTGAAAGGGGAACCCCGAGGAAACATGAGATGTCTCCTGCCACCAGAGCAGATCCCTCTTCATGCTGTTGGAGATCATGACACTGTGGTCCAGGTTGTCCAAGCGTTGATCTCATTGGAACAGCGGAAGACCCAGCCAGTAAGGTACCCGACACAGAGGAAGAAATCCCCAAAGACACACCGCTCGTCTCCTGTAGGGAATCAAGAGAGAGCAATGGGTCAGGTTGCATCAGAGGAAAAGATTCCCTGGAGGGAGAACCCTTGAGGGAAGAGGTAGGGTTTGGCAGCTGGCTCTGATCACCACCAGGGAAGGCCCCAAGGTCCGACGGGAGAGCCTCGGCCACGCGGTCACTGGGCAAGCCGGCGACCGACTGATCAGCCATGACTGAGCGGGTGTTAGAGGAGCCGGTGTCTGACTTATCAGGCGGGTCAGGCAGACGGCAGAGGAGATGGAGTCCGGCTTATCAACTGCAGCCGTGCCCTCTTTGGTGGCACCGGAGGGTGGCCTACCGGCTGGAGTGCTGCTTACAATCCCAGAAGATGTACCCTCCTGAGAAGAATGCCACTTCCTCCCTCTGACAGCTGCGACGGGGGGGAGAGGTCAGCAACCGATCCGCTGGGGTGGAGGGAGACCGGGCAGGAGAGGTACTTAACCAAAGCTGATGTCTCCTCTGAGGCTGCTTCTTCGGTCTGGTGGCACTGGACAGAAGGGGACTGATTCCGGTCCTGGCACTTCTCCTTTTTCTTCTTTCGCTTGGTGGTGAGAGAGGAAGAACGTTCCTGCAGCTCCTTTTCAATGGAAGCCAGGCACTTCTTGAGCAGATGGGCTTTGAGGGCTTTCTGGCGTCTGATACATGTGGACCTGTTAAAGGACAGGCAGATGGAGTAGTCCTGGGCCTGGTGTTTTGGGCCTAGACAGAGGACACAGTGGGAGTGGTAGTCCCCATATGGGATCTGAGTGCCGGACTTGTCTCACTTCTTCTTAGGGCGACGCAATGGAGAAGACATGCAATGACTAGAACTTTAAAGGAAGAAAAAAACAAACCATTAGCTGAAAAAATGGCAAGTGACAGAGGCGAGGTTCGACTGACTCAAGTTCATAGAGGGAAAGAACTGGAGGGTGAGCGTGGGGACTGCATCCTATATAGTGTCATGCTGATGTCCCATCAGGTGATGCTGGGGGTGGTCCCCCACTATGGACTGCTAGCCAGATAGACGCTAGGGGGCACAGTCCTATCTGTAATGACCTACTGCAGGAACTATCTCGAAGTAAGATCAACAGTGACACCATACAACAAATGAAGTAGCTATCAAAACTAACATTCAGATTAAAAAAAAAAAAAACATGGAACCTGGGTCAGTGGGGGTCCAGCTGGGGGAGGACGGTTCAGCATTCCAGTGGACGCTCTCCTCCTCTGAGGGAGGGAGGGTTCCTGTTCTCCGACACGGTACCACCACCTTGGTAACCATGACTGGCAGTGCAAGCTAAAGCCAGCAGTAAGAAAGGGGGACATTGTCACTGTAATATATCTCACGTCACACACACAACATTTATGACACTCGAGGGTGAGGAGGAAGAGAAGAAAAAAACTCGACCATGCAGAATGTCGTCTGTCGCAGGTCCTGCACTGCTAATCGGGCTCTCGCTCCCACAATGAACCTTCAACTCTGTCCGGGAGTAAGGGGTAGTCCCCAGCATCCCTTCTCACTGGAGTTCTCCATGAGGGAACAAGGAGCGAAAGGTAGATCCTTGGGATGGCAAGTGACAGGGCTAGGTGGAGCGGCAGGACGAAGTGTGGGCTGGTCGGGGGCACAATAAATTCATAAAAGATTTGAAAAAATAACCTTGCAAAGTTTTATAGGTTTCTCGCTAAGCAACTTGACAAACCTGAAGAATTCCATTGTTCTATCATACAGGAATACTTTAGTTAGTCTGACTACCACATTAACTGGAGACTGCTACAGTGGTAAATGGGGCTGAAACTACAAAAACAGTTTAACCAGCATGTGGCATGTCAGGACCTTGGGGACGTCTGTTTGTTGCTTAATTTGGTACACTTGGCCCACAGTGAGGTAATGAGCATTATCTCATCGACAGACAAATGGAGACAAACACAGGTCTTGCATGCTGGCAGTTCACAGTGTACCTGCCTTTGGGTGTGCTTAACAAAAGCAAGGAAAGAAAAGGAACATTATGTTTTTGTCTTAAGTCCAACAGCAGCTCTGTTTATGTGCATAATCTACAGCCCTGGAAACGTATGTAATATGTCAAAAAAGACTAAGTGAAGGGTTCTGCTTTGAAGAAAGGAGGCAGTGACATCTTGATTCCTCAGTCTCAAACACCAGATGCTCTGCATTATGAAGTGGATTCTTCTGCAACTGCAATCAGTTACAACAAGCATAAAATTGCATAGTGAATGTTTTCAGTTTTACCAGAATGCATATTTCACACACGTAAATGTGAGAGAGGTTGGGGCATGAGAGGCAGAATGGTATACACTTCTTGGGTGTCCAGAGAAGGTTCAGCTATACCTCGGTCACTGACATCCAATCATGCTCAAACTGGCTTGATAATAAATGAAGGTCTTAATATTAGCAATCTCTCACCTTTCTACAAACCCTAGGGCGAACGAAGGACAACTGTATCCCTGTGAAAGACCAGGTATGGAGACTCCACCGAGAGAGCCTGGAGCGCTCCAATCCTTCTGGCAGATGTAATTGCCACCAGGAAGGTTGTCTTCCATGACAGGTGTAACAATTCATACCTGTGCATTGGTTCACACTGAAAAAGCACCCGACCCGCTTCTCCTAGGCCACCGTCGGCATACTGGCTTGTGCTGGAAAGCTGGGATTGCTGCTTGGTGCACCTTAAGGGTCATTACTCACAGTTCTGAGAAAGGGACCAGAGATAGTCCAGGATGCTAGCCACAGGGCAGGCAAAGGGATCAAGCGCCTTGCCCTGGCATCAAATGGAAAATCTCTTCCACTTAAAGGCATAGCACCTACGAGTTGACTCCTTCCTGGAGGCCTCCATGACATGGAAGATATCCTCGGAAAGACCCAAGGCTTGGAATTCTAGCCATTCAAGAACCAGGCCATGAGGTGCAGGAACTGAAAGTCCGCACACAGGACCATCCCATGAAGTCTGGCCAGCAGGTCTGGGCAGAGAGGCAGTGCCTGGGAGGCCTGCTGCTGAGGCTGAAGAGAGCTAGGTACCAGAACTGCCTTGGCCAGTCTGGAGCTATCAAAATCATCCGTGCCTTGTCCTTCCTGACCTTGACCAATACTCTGTGGGTCAAGGGGAAGGGAAGGGAAGGGAAGAAAGGTATACATGAGGCCTGCGGTCCAGGATTTCATGAAGGCATCCCCCATCAGTGTCCCAGACCGTGGGGGGTGGACATAGAACAGCCTCATTTTGGCATTCTCCCAGGAGGCAAACAGGTCCACCGAGGGTGAGCTCATAACAGAGAACAGGTGGTCACCACCTCCTGATTCAGAGACCACTCGCACACTGTCTCTCCTACCTGCCCGAGTGCGTCTGCCAGCTGATTGTTCTCCTCTGTGACATGAACCACCAGGAGAACAGAACACAAGCTCCGCATGAGGGTCTCTGTGCAAAGTTCCTCCTAACACAAAGGGAGTGTGTGCTGTTCTGTCTGTTCACATAAAACATGGTCATGGTGTTGTCTGTCTGGACCTGAATCCCCCCCCCCCCACCGACTAGCAGAGCAAGTTCCGTCAGAGCTAAGCGCACTGCGCAGAGCTCCAGAAAGTTTATGTGGTGACAAGACTCCCTGGATGACCAAAACCCATGGGCTCTGTGGTCTACCAGGTGTGCTCCCCAACCTACCAGAGACGTGTCCGTCGTCAGTGTGACGGTCGGCTCTGGGCACACAAATGGGATCAGTGGCTCAGCAGGTTGCACTCTCGCCTCTGAGGCCGGAAGATAGAAAGGTTGTGGGTTCCACCCTACACCAGGCACTTGGGGTAAATGCCAATACTGACACTGTAGTGCAGTATGAGGGGGATGCTGCACTCCTGAGGTGCTGTCATTTGGATAAGACATGAAACCGAGGTCCCGTCTGTCTGTTCTGGTGGTTGTTCAGGTGGATGTTAAAAATCCCATGGCACTTCTCGAAAAGAGTAGGTGAAATTTTTTATTAACATACAAAAACTATCAACTGAAATAAATCAATCTTCTTTATACAATATTCAAAACAAATTAAAACACACTTCTAATTATAAAGTAAAACAAAACAGTATTATCATCATACTAACCAACTAAAAAAAAAAACAGTAACCCTGGGGGTGGAAAAACAAAGTATGATACAGTTTTCCTTTATATAACTGTATACAAAATCTCCCTTAAATACTATTTCTTCCACTCCCTTCCCCTTCAACGAGAAGGAGTATTATTTTCTTTAATAAATATTCAACTACAAGATACCGCCATCTTTATTTGAATAAAATCATACTTATCCTAATTACTTATACTAGTCAACAACCTCCTTAATCCTAAAATTCCCATAAGGCAAATATCCGAACTATACACAGTGCTTCATAAATTATATCATATATTCAATATAATGAGTAGTCATCCTGTAACCATTTTGTTCTGTTTTATTCCCTTCCCTTGCTTTTGTTTACTTCTGTTATACGATCCTATTTCCTTCTCAACTCCCGCAGTTCCTGAGTTTTATTAAACCTGTTATTGTTAACCTACCACTCCATTCTTCCCCATAACTCATTATATACCACCACTCCCATCATGTTCTTTTCGTGTAGATAGATTTTATCTATTTCGTCTTGAAATTTAAATAAAACGTCTGGCACCAATATGTCTCTTTGCTGCAGAAAGAACTGGAAGGGGACAGGATCAGTTGTGTTCCAGGACAGTAGCTGCTGCTGTTGTTTTCACAGGGTTCTTGTGGATTTTACTTGGTAGGTTAGTTCTTTTCTTTCTTACTTCTAAGGGGCTAGCAGGGTAGTGTTTGGGGTGCTGCTGGATGTTTGTAAACTGATTTGGTGGCTGTAAGGGGGCCTCATTTTGTGGAGAGTTTCACTGTGTAACAGGCTGCTGGTAGAGGCCTATTTCTTCTGATTTAAAACCTATTTGGTGGGATTTGCTTGGGCCTGGTTCTTTGGCTGCTGGGCTTGGAGGGAGACACAGGGCTGATACACTCTCTCTCGAGTCAGGTATCTGCCCAGGACCCTCCACTCCCAGAAGTCTACAAAATTATAGGGAACACCTGCCCTGCAATTGGAGGAAAAGGCTGCAGGTGCAGCTCATGTAGTTCTAGCCACTGGGGTGGATTTAAAGGCTGGGAGAGAGGAGCTTTGAGGTTGTTCATTTCCCTTATAAGTTTAATGTGTTGTACTGCACCTAGTAACAGGGTTACTGGTGTACAGTGGGACTGTCTGTAAGATTAGTGGGTGACCTGATTAGGCAGTAGGGGTATCTTGGACTAGGGGGGGAACCTGGTGGCTCACCCAAGGAAACCTATTTGGAATGGGATGGAACCACACATCATTAGGGCCGGCATCTTTGGGAGGGTGGTGGGGTGCACAGGGTGTGGAGCAGCCATGATACTGGACTGGGCTTGGGAAGTTCAGTGGTTGCCCAGTGTGCTACCAGCTAACACAACAAGGAGGAGGTTCATGAGATTAAAGGAGAAAGCTAGGGAAAGTGGTATGGTTGGGGAAGGGTGGAATCTCCCACAGGGTTGCACCTGTACACGGGGGGGTGGGGGCATATCGAGGAAAGGAGTACAGGAGAATACTCAGGGGTCACATAGGGAACCTGGCAGAGGGGTCCAAGGACACTACCAAGGAAGCAGGCAGATAACTGGGGCCCTCACAAAGGGGGAGAGGACAACATTCTCAGGGAAGTAGGCAGATGGCCAGGGCTGGACAGAAGGAAACAAGGCGGGAGGTGGATCAGACCTTACACTCAGTAACAGCTTCAATTCTCTTCTTCTGCTCAAGGATGAGGGGGGTGATGTAGCCATGACAGGGGTAGTTAGAGATGGAAAGGAGTGGGAGGCAGGAGGCAGGGCCAGATAGCAGGAAGAACAGGGGGACCTGGAATGCAGGAGAATGGGGAGCAGTGAATCAGAGCAGGAGGGCAGGGGAAGAGGAGGAAAGCAAGGAGAAGGACCAGTTGGGAGGAAAGGCAAGGAGAATGACCAGAAGTACAAGGAGGATTCAGTAAAGGGAGCTGAGGGTTTAGGCCAGGGAGCATGACTAGCAAGGAGGAACTAAATGGAGACAGGAAGGAAGGAGGATGAGCCAGGCTAGTTTAGCAGATGGGGAGAAGGACCAGTTGCGAGCAGTGAGGGGAATTAGCAAAACAGAAGGATACTCAGGAGGAGGAGGCATAGGATTGGAGGAGGGTGGCCATGGTAAATAAGGAGGGGGCATAGTCTAGAAAGGGGAGGAACACGGAGCCGCTGGGTGGAGGGGCCTGCAGAAAGGATGAGGGACAAGGAGGGGGGAATGGAGGAAAGGAGTGGTCAGAGTGCTCCTGCTGGGGATTCTATGATCAGGGGTATCAAATGGGATAGGGAGGAGAGAGGCCTGGCCAGTTAGAACAAGGATGCTTCCCTGGACTAGCAGTGCACAGGGCTAGCTACCGAGAGTATATCAGCTGGCAAATGATTGTGGGGTTCCCAGACATACTGGTCCACCTGGGTACAAATGACATTGAGGGAAATAGCGAGCTAGAGATACAGGGCAAGATTCAGGAGCTACCGGCTAGCAGGGTCTGTCATGACATAGGATGCAGAGTTTCCTTCACGGAAATCCTGCCAGTGCCAAGGCTGAGTAGAGACACAAAAGGAAAATTAGGGAGATAAACAGTGGCTCAGGGGGTGGTGTGAGGCCAGAGGGTATGGGTTGATGGGGGATTGGGGAGACCTGGGAGGATAAGGAGCTGTATGCTAGAGATAGACTACATCTCAATTTGGAGGGAGGAATCATAAGTTGAAAATAGAGGGTTCATTGGTGAAAAGTGGGGTTTAAACTTGTGAAGGGGGTGGGATGGGAGAAAAAGGCTGTCAAGGGGTGCGATAAAGGAGGACTCTGTCTCCACCCCTGAGGACACAGGAGGATTGCAGGAAAGGCCAACTGGCAGAAGTGCAGACCAGGAAAACAGAATCCCCATGGGAACACGAGCAGGGAAATGGAACTATAGGGAAAGGGTGGAAGGTAGTCCTGCTAAATGCCAGGAGCTTGGGCAATAAAATGCCTGAGCTCAGGCGATGCTAACTGAGGGAGCAGTGGATGTGGCAGCGGTCACTGAGACTTGGGCCACTGCAAGACATGACTGGGACCTGAACCTGGAGGGATACACTATGTTCAGGAAGGACAGGGGAGGGAAGGGAGGAGGGTAGCAATGATAGTCAAAACTGCACTGGCATGGGGGAGTAGAGGAGGCGGGAGGGAACCGTGGAGGCGATTTGGGTCACCTTGATAACAAGGGGGCAAGAGGGTAAAATAGGAGTGGTGTATGGACCCCCTGCCTGGCTGAGGAGCTGGAGGACAGTCTAGTGGCAGATGTTGGGAGACACTGCAGACTGGGCAGAGGAGCAGTGGTGGTGTTGGGGACTTAAACATGCAGGAACAGACTGGGAGACTATGACATCCTCTGTGACCAGGAACAGAGGTTGTTGGATGTCTTTCAAGGCAGTTCCTAACTCAGCAGGTGAGGGAACCGACCAGGGAAAGCACAGGGTACTGGATGTGGTCCTGGCAGACAGTGACCAGATTGGGGCCTGAGGTAAGGGACCCATTGGCGGGAGTGACCATCCACGGTCTGGTTCTGCCTGGACCTAGAAGAGGTGAAAGGCTGCACAAAGCCAGGTAACCGACTTCAGGGGCGGATTTATGAAATGGGAAGGATCCTTAAGGAGCATTTGGATGGGATTGGGTCAGACATGGGCTGATAGTAGGTGGGAAATCATCGGAGAGGGTGCAGGATGCTACCAGCACCTGTGCAGAGTAAGGCAATCCGGTGGGGCCCAAAAACCCTGTTGGTGGACCAGGGAGGTCCAGGAGGTGGTGGGGGAAAGAAAGCAGCCTATAAGCAATTCAAGTGCTCAAGGGATTGAAGGGATCGGGGAGTACAAGCTGATGGCTAGAAGGGCCACTAGAGTGGTGAGGCGGCTAAGGCAGGGAAGGAGCAGAACCTGGCCTGGGAAATTAGGAGGAGAGGGAACAAGGGGTTCTTTAGATACATAGGGAAAAACAGAGGGTGAAGGGCAGATTAGCAGGATTAAATCAGGGGAGAGAATGGGCACAAGACCCGGGGGAGCAGGCTGAGTACTAAATAGTACTTCACCTCAGTTTTCACCAGGGAAAATGGTGCTGCATCATACATGGGAGGAGACAGAGATACTGAGGAGGGGACCCTTACCGTCGGCAGGTCTGGGGAGGGGAGGCATCACTGGCAGGTGGGGAGGGCTAAGCAGGGAGAAGGGGTACGGAAGTGGAAATCACAGCAGAGAGAGAGAGGCCTCAGCTCCTTAAGACGGAGAAAGCACCGGGGCCGGATAAATTACATCCCAGAGTGCTGAAGGAACTGCAGATGTCTAGGCAAACCCCTGGCAGAGCTTTTCACCATCTCTCTGAGGACAGGGTGGGTGCCCCAAGACTGGAAGGTGGCACATATAGTGCCCTATCCACAAGGGGATCAAGGGAGGTGGCAGGGAACTGGGCCTGTCAGCCTGACCTCGGTGGTGGGCAAGGTGATGGAGGGCACTGTCAAAGGAGAGGCTAGGGGGACCTGGATAAGTCAGGGTGCCTGGAGCGATGGACAGCATGGATTCATCCCGGGAAATCATGTCAGACAAACCTGGTGAGTTCTATGACTGGGTGACAAGTGCCTTGGACCTGGGTAGACCAGTGGATGTCCTCTTTCTAGACTTCAGCAAGGCATTTGACTCTGTTCCTCATGTGGGCCTGTTGGATAAGCTGGGAGAAATGGGGTGGGAAACCAGATGATCAGATGGATAGGCAATTGGCTCCAGGACCGGACAGAGGGTAAGTAGTTGAGGAGATAGTCTCATCCCCAAGGAGGGTCATTAGTGGGGTCCCAGGGATCAGTCCTTGGGCCCCTTCTGTTCAACATACCATATCGGACATAAGGACAGGAATCAGGGTGAGATGAGTCTCTTTGCAGATGACTCGAAACTAGGCGGTGGTGGATGGGGAGAAGGGAGGGTGGCCCTACAGGGGGACCTGGAGCTCTGGAAAGATGGTCTAGAAAGTGGAAGCTGAGGTTCAATGCAGGGAAATGCAAGGTACTCCACCTGGGGCCAGAACCCAGGTCAAGTGTACCCCTGGTGGAAATGCTACAAGTCTCGATGGCTGAGAGGGACCTGGGGTGGTGGTGGATGTCAAGATGAACAACTCTGAGACTTGTGGGAGGGCAGCAGCCAAGGCCAACAGGATGCTGGGATGCATCGCTGAGGGGATCACCTCCAGAAGGAGGAAGTGATACTCCCTCTGTACTAACTGCTTGGTGAGGCGCTATCTTGAGTACTGCGTGCAGTTTTGGAGCCACACTTAAAGCGGGACATTAACCTCCTGGAGAGGGTCAGAGGAGGGCAACCAAAATGATTTGGGGCTGGGGACAGGACCTATGAGGAGAGGCTCGAAGAAGCTAAATATACACATTGGAAGAAGAAGGACATGGGGACATGATAGAGGTCTTTAGGTACATGAAGAGGGTAAATAGGGAGGAACAGTCAGGTGCTTGAAGGAAGGAGGAAGGGGCCACTAGAGGGCATGGCTGGAAGCTGGAGGAAGATTCAGGGGAGAAAGGAGGTGCTACTTCACTGAGAGGGTGGTGGAGCCATGGAATGCACTGCCTAGGGGCTGGTGGAGGCAGAGACAGGGAGGGGTTCAAGAGGGGTGGGACAGGTACAGGGAAGGGTTCTGGAAGCAAAATCAATGCAGCAAGAATATCCGGAACTGGGAAGGGAGAAGCCAGAGAAGCGGGGGACAACAAGGTCAGCACCCAGGTTGGGGACTGACCAAACGAAACAACACGAAGACGTTAGGCCTATTCTGCTGGCATTTTAGTATGTTAGTATGTTAATACCTTGACACCCTGGAGACAGGAAATGGCACCACAATCCGCATGGGGGTTGCATACAGACCCCCATCTCAGGGAGAGGGAATGGACAAGAAAATGACAGAAGGCTTCCTTAGAATGGCAGAAAAAGGGGAGATATTGTTGATGGGGGACCTGAATATGCCAGATGTTAACTGGAGCATCTTTGCTGCAGGCACACCCAAAAGCAGGGTCATTCTTGATGCTCTACAGGGGGCATGCCTCAGACACCTAGTATTGGAACCCACTCGGGAGGGAGCAATCTTAGACCTGGTACTCTCAAATGGGGATGGAGAAAGAATCTCAGATTTAGAAGTGGGTAGCCATCTGGGAACAAGCGACCACCAAACAGTGTGGTTCACGATAAACACAGCCATACAATCAAGCCATACAAAAGCAAGAGTATTGGACTTTAGGAGGGCTGACTTTGGGAAAATAAGAGAATGCCTCAGAAAAGCACTAGCAAACAGGCAAGAAGGAGGGGTGGAGGAACAATGAGGAGTAATCAAAACAGCCATCACAGAGGCAACAAGCCTTTGTGTAAAGAAAATCAACAAAACACAACGAAGGAAAAAACCACTATGGTGCTCAAAAGAGGTGGCAGGGAAGGTTAAGAAGAAAAGGAGAGCATTCAGGAAATATAAGGAAACACAGAAGGAGCAGGACAGAGAACTTTATCAGTTAAAGCAGAAAAGGCTGGGAAGACAGTTAGAATAGCAAGAGCCCAAACCGAGGAAAGGATAGGCAACTCTGTTAAGAAGGGGATGCCAAGGTAGGCAGCGGTGGTGGATGACCTAGGGATGGCAGGGGTTGCAGGATGATCTGGCAAAGCTTGAAACCTGGTCAGACACCTGGCAGCTGGGGTTTAATGCAAAAAGTGCAAGGTGTTGCATTTTGGGATGAAACCCAGGAGGAGTTACCAGCTGGGGGGTGCAGCTAGCCAGACAGAGGAGGAGAAGGATCTGGGTGTGCTCATTACAGGTCAATGAACAACTCAGCACAATGTAGGAGAAGACAGCTGCAAAGGCCAACAAAATGCTGGGTTGTATTGCAAGGGTATATCCTCGAGGAGGTGATTCTGCCACTGTATAGGTCTTAGTTAGACACACCTGGAGTACTGTGTGCAGTACTGGCCAATATCTGAAGAGGGACATTAAGTTACTGGAGGGTGCAGCGCAGGGCGACAAAGATGATCAAGGGGCTGGGGACTTATCATACGAGAGGAGGTTGAAGGAGTTGAACATGTACTCACTGGAGGAGAGGAGGGACAGGGGTGACATGATTGAAACCTTTAAATACTTGAAAGGAATAAACAAGATGGGTACAGAGGGGCTGTTCAAAGTAAGGGAGGGGAGGGCCACCAGGGGCCATGATATGAGACTGGAGGGAGGAAGGTTCGGGAGGGAAATGAGGAGACACTTTTTTACAGAGAGGGTGGTGGCTGGGTGGAATGCGTTACCTGCAGAAGTGGTATCCAGTAGAACAGTGGACTGCTTCAAAAGGGGATGGGACAGGACAAGGGGGAGGGTTAATGACGGGAAAGGGTAGAAGGGAGGGGCAGCTGCAGAATAAGGGGTGCTAGCTGCACATTCGAGCAGACTTGATAGACCTCTAGGCCTTTATCTGCTGGCAAATTTCGTATGTTCATAAGACCTTTTAGAGGTACATTAGGGAGCGAAGAAAGACCAAAGAAGGGATACTGAGGCTTAATAAAAGGGAGGGAATATGGGTAAAGGGTGACAGTGAAAAAGTAGGGATACTTAACGAATATTTCTGCTCAGTATTCACAAAGGAAGAGGAGGGGGAAGTACCTAAACCAAACAAGAGAAACACTCTGAAGACGGGGATCTATACCAGTCCATTTACAGAAGAAAGGATTCTGAAAGAACTAATAAAATTGAAGGTGGACAAAGCAATGGGGCCTGATGGGATTCACCCAAGAATCCTAAAGGAACTAAGGGTAGAACTAGTGACACCGCTGACTACTCTCTTTAACAAATCACGGGAGGATGGGGTGGTACCTGAGGACTGGAGGAGGGCGGATATGATTCCTCTTCACAAAAGTGGGAGCAGGGCAGAAGCAGGAAACTACAGACCAGTTAGTTTGACCTCAGTGGTAGAGAAAATGATGGAATCACTTCTGAAGGAAAGAACTGTTGAGTACCTAGAGGCCAGTGGGGCACAGGACCCAAGGCAGCATGGATTCACAATGGGAAGGTTGTGTCAGACGAATCTAATGATTTCTTTGACTGGGTGACCAAAGTAGTAGACCAGGGAGGGGCTGTTGACATGGCCTACCTAGATTTTAGCAAGGCATTTGATAACAGTCCCACACAAAAAATTAACACACAAGTTAGCCAGCCTTGGAGTGGGTCCCAAGGTGGTAGCCTGGATAAAAAATTGGCTAGACAACAGGACGCAAAGGGTAACAGTAAATGGAGTCCACAGTGAAGAAAGGAGGGTTACTAGCAGGGAACCACAGGGTTCAGTACTAGGACCGGTCCTTTTTAATGTCTTTATAAGTGACATTGCAGAGGAACTGGAAGGAAAAGTATGTCTCTTTGCAGACGACACAAAGATCTGCACCAGGGTTGATACACAAGATGGAGTCGAAAGGATGAGAAGGAACTTGGCAAGGTTGGAGGAATGGTCAGATGTACGGCAGCTCAGATTCAATACAAAGAAGTGCAAGGTAATGCACTTGGGAAACAAAACCAGGGAAGAGTACACAGCAGGGGTGAGATACTGACAACAGTAAAAATGGAAAGGGACCTGGGGATAATTATATCAGATGACCTAAAGGTGAGCAAGCAATGTGAGAAGGCAGTAAGGAAGGCTGGGGGATACTGGGATGCATAGGGAGAGGCATCAATAGTAGAAAACAGGAAGTTGTCATCCCTCTGTACAGACAGTTGGTGCGACCCCATCTGGACACTGTGCTGTTCTGGAGACCCCATCTCCGCAAAGACATAGAGTGGAGGTTGTCCAGAGGAGGGCAACCAAAATGGTGCAGGGTCTGCACCAGAAGACATACGAAGAAAGACTAAAGGAGCTTAATATGTATACCCTTGAGGAAAGAAGGAGAGAGGGACATGATAGAAACTTTCAAGTACCTCAAGGGAATCAACAAAGTCCAAGAGGGTAGCATCTTTCAGAAAAAGAGATGTGCAAGAACAAGGGGGCACAATTTGAAGACAGAGGGGGACGGCTCAGAGGTAATGTGAGGAAGTATTTTTTCACAGAGAGGGTTATGGATGCATGGAACAGCCTACCTGAGGAGGTCGTGGAGTCAAGAACAGTGGGGAAATTCAAGAATGCATGGGACAGACATACGGCAGTCCTAGTGGGAGGTAGGAGTAAGTACGCTGTTAGTTAACTAGGATCTGCAGCTTATCTGTTAGGTAGGAAAATGGGCAGACTAGGTGGGCCAAACGGTCCTTATCTGCCATCACATTCTATATTTCTATGACACCTTGCTTGCCAGATAAGACCATTTAATGCATGCAAAACCTACATATACTGTACTCGTTTTCCATGTTTTCCATTCCTCCGACAACTGTCCCAATATTAGTACTTCATAAGTGATGCTTGCAAAGTTCTCCTCGTCCCATAGTGCTGCTAGAAACTCCCAAAAACTCTGGATATATGTACACTCAAAAAACAAATGCTGCACTGTTTCAATTTGTCCTGAACAAGTTTCTTCCACATACATTCTTTCTTCTTGCTTTTTATGTTTTTGGTTCCCTTTGACATTTAACTTCTGATGTCCACACAACCATATAACATCTTGCATTTTTAAAGGCATCCTCGGTTCAGCAATACTCTCTAATACTAGAGTCCTATTTATATGTAATTCTACTGTAAATGCAGGCTCTTCCAAATACATTTTTTCTACTGTCTTAAAGAACTTCATTTTATCCGCATCCAAAAACCACCTTAATTCAATTTTCCACATTCTTATATACGTCAATGTTGTCTGAACATAAGAGGATAAAGTTTCTTCCTCTACCCCATGCTGTAAACGACTCCTTCCCACTGTGTCATACATACTGTACCTAATCCTTCTTTTCCTAGTACTAAAGGTCTAATATTGCTAAAAAAAAAAAGTAATTACTAAACAAAAAGACCAATGGCTGCATTATGATCAATCCTCCTTCTTTCTAAGTCCTATATGTATGTGCTCTTTTCGTAGGATTCAGCCTGCTCCCCCAATAAAAACAGAAAAAAAGAGACCCATTATCTTGGTGTGCATACTATATGGTACAGTAATGGATATATATGCAATACATACAAAAAATAGGTGCTATATAAGCCTTAATCAAAAGTACCCTTTTTTGCTAGTCATTTTCCATGTTTTCCAAGTCTGTACTTTCCTATTTTCGTCTTCATACACCTGATCCCAATTTTTCTTTTCTGCTTCTCTTGAGCCAAAAAGAATGCCCAATATCTTAACCTCTTTCTTAGTGACTGTAACTGGGAAGTCATCCCGTATTGGGTCCGTTTCTAGTGCTAAGACTTTACTTTTACCTTTCTTAATTTTTATACCTGTACTTCTATTTAAACTTTCTAGCAATTGTAGTGCGTGCTTCCCTGATTCTAAGTCCTGTACTGTAATCATGCAGTCATCTGCATACACCAAAACTTTTTTAAATATTCTGTCCTGTACTACTGCAGATAGGCTTTATACATTCTGTACTCTCTAGTAACCTTAAGACAGGGTCTATTCCAAAAAACATATAGCAGTGGACTCATGGGGCAACCTCGCCGTACCCCATTTTTCAGGATAATAAGAATTCCAAAATGTCCATTTATTAAGGGCGTTACATGAGCTTCTTTGTCTATAACTTTTATAAAATCAATAAACTGTTTTGGAATACCATAGTGTTTTAAAACTGCCCAGAGATGATCATGTTTAACTACATCAAATGCAGTCTATTGATCTATAATTAATATATAAAGTTCCAGCTCCATTGACAGTCCTTGTTCAACTAATTCTCTTGCAAATATTAGATTCTGTTGTATGTTTCTCTCTGGTATAGCACGTTTGTTATACTGCAATCACCTTTTTTGCTGTTTTTTGCCAACCGAGCCGTCAACATTTTAGTCCAAATTTTGTGATCCGTTGTCAACAAACTTAATGGTCTCCAGTTTTTTATATCCTGCAGATTCCCCCTTTTATAGAGGAATATCGTCATACCATCATTCATGCTGGGTACAAGTTTTTCCTCCCTTTTTTTTGCTCTGTATACTGTTTGCAGCCAAGGGGTTAACACCTCTATAAATTCTTTATAGAACTCATTTGGTATTTCATCTTTCCCTGGTGTGGCTCCTGATAACTTGCTGATTGCTAACCTAATTTTCTCTGCCCTTATAGGTGCTATTAATTCTTGCTTTTCCATTACTGATATCACTAGTACTTTTATATGTTCGAAAAAGAAGTTTGCTGAGAGGAGCCTCATTTCTAAAAAGTACAACAGATGTGCTTTTGAATTACCTGCTGTATGTCCACATGATTGTCTACCAGCTTTCTATCTGTTCGTTTTAATGAACTGTAGTTCTTTTAAACCACAGTAAAGCCACCAAATAAGGATTAACTTTTTCCTTAGCTCCGTGTGTTGTAAATTGCTGATGTTTTGCTGTTTCACCCTCTCTTATTTAATGATATTCATACATTTTCTCTTTTATTTTATTTAGCTTCTCCATCATATCCCTTCCCGTAGTCCTCATCTGCATTAATAGTTTTAAATATTGTGCCAAGAACCCAAGATATTGTGGCCCAGATATTCAAAAGGGTTGCGCATGGCGCAAAGGTGTTGCGCCATGCACAACCCACTGATGCGCCCCGGTGCGATATTTATAAGGGAAAGGTGCGCCTGCACAAATCTCGATGCGCGGGCGCGTCAGTAATGTATGCAGGCACATTGGAGGCGTGCCCATAAACTGCAGCCCGATATTCAGCCGGGCCGTGCAGAGTTATGCAACAGCAACTACCTGCGCCTGCACACAAAGTTAAGCAAAAAAAAAAAAGAACAAGTCGAGGGCACCACAGGTGAGCTGCCGCACCGCGAGGCGCCCAACACAGCAGCTGCCACCTGTGGTGGCCATCAGCTATTCCCGCCACACCTGGCTGGCGCTTCTCCGATCATGGGCATAACTGCCCCCACCCGAGTAGCCCGATCGCGGGCAGAATGTTATCAACCCCCAGTAGCGATGTGCAGGCAGGCGTAACAACCACACCACCCCGAAGTAGCCCGATCGTGGGCAGCCCGATGTCGTGGGCAAACGAACAATGCCCCCCACCGAGGTAGCCCGGTCATTGGGGCAGAACAGTAACCCCCCACCCCGAGTAGCCCGATCGTGGGCATAACAGTAACCCCGAGTAGCCCCATCGCGGGCATCAGACCCCAAAGTCCAATATCCTGGTGGTCCAGTGGACGTCGAGTAGCCGATCGCGGGTGGCATTCCTCACCCCAAGTCCGAAATCCCTGGTGATCTAGTGGACCCCCCACACCGCCCTGAGCCCCACCCACGCTCCCCGTCAGCGGCAGCACCCGCCAGCCTGCCGGCCCACCATCCCGACTGACAGCTCGGTATGGCTGCACACCCATTGGTTCAGAGCATGAGCCAATGGGCGTGCAGCCCATACTGTACTAGTCAGTCCAGATATGTGAATGAAATTCATTCACATGGGAGGTGGGGATTGTTAAACTAATTATTTGGGTTCTTATATCCCTTTGAATGTTTAATTTCCTGGTTTACTTATCTTTCTGTTAGTTCATGTTACATACTGTCTATTGTTTATGCTTTGTATGGTTATATTGTATTATGTGTTATAATCAATAAAGTTTGTTAAAGTTAAAAAAAAAATAAATTCATTCACATATCTGGACTGACTAGTATGGTATGGGCTGCACGCCCATTGGCTCATGCTCTGAACCAATGGGCGTGCAGCCATCTAACTGTCAGTTAGCGGGTGGGGGAGGCGGGGTGGTGGGGCTCAGTGGGCGGGTGCACTAGATCACCAGGGATTCCGGACTTGGGAGGTGAGGAATGCCGCCAGGATTGAGACTACTATGATCCACTGAACCACCAGGGATACTGGACTTTTGGGAGGGTCTGATGCCCGCGATCGGGCTACTCAGGGGTGGGGTTTACTGTTAAGCCTCGCGATCAGGCTACTCGGAGGTTACTGTTCATTCTGCCCGGTCGGGCTACTCGGGAGTGGGGAGGTTGGATAACGTTCTGCCCGTGATCAGGCTACTGGGGGTGGGGAAGTTGGATAACGTTCTGCCAGCGATCGGGCTACTCGGGGGGGAGTTACTCTGTTCATTCTGCCCGCGATCGGGCTACTCGAGGTGAGGGTTGGATAACGTTCTGCCCAGGCCGGGCTACTCATGGGGTTGGATAACATTCTGCCTGCAATCGGGCTACTCGGGGGTTGGATAACATTCTGCCCATGATGGGCTACTCGAGGGTGGGGTTGGATGGCGTTCTGCCCATGATCAGGCTACTGGGGGGGGGGGGGGAACAATGTATGCCCGCGATTGGGCTGCAGGGGGCGTCGGTCCCCAATGGCTGCTGCCTGGCAGGGGCCAGGCACAAGTTGTCTGGGATCGGCACACCTGCATGCTAATGGCATGCAAATGGGGCCGTAATCAGATGCAAATGGCCCCCGTGCACCTTGCATAAATTATGGCCCCATTTGCATGTCACCCTTTGAATATCGCAGGTGCTGTGCATGGCGCAATGAAACTTGAGCCACTGCATCTCAATGCTCCACTCTGACCACTTGCGCTGGCGCAGTTTCACCTCGCCATGCACCGATGTGAAAGTGGCCAGAAGCGATATTCAAAGCAGTTCGCTGAAGCGCGAACTGCTGAATATCACCCGCACACTCCTGAGCAACTATTTTGAGCGGCGCACGGGCTTGCGCCACAAACTGGCACAGTTTGAATATCTGGGCCTGTATATCTTTATTTTTAGCCTTTGTCTTAGTAATCTGTACTAATATATCTTTCAAGTCTCTTTTGGTGTCTTCCCACCAGTCTAATGGGCTATCATATAAAAAACTGATATAGTGTATTTTGGAACACGGTCATCCATAAAAATCTAAGCATTTCTAAACGCTGTTATGCTGCATTGCAATCATCTCTTCTAGCTGTTATGCTGTACTAGATAGGTAACTAGTGCAGCATAACAGTTCAGAACTAGAGTCGCATGCAGCCTGACTCTAAAAAATCCCGATCTGTAAACATGGTAGCACCTGTCCTATCTAAAGAAATGTCGGACAGCTTCTACATTTATTTTCTAAGGAAAACTGTCTGGTAACCGCGTTCCAGAATACACTATAAAAAACACTCAATGCCATCCCATCTGTAACAAGCTGGGTTATCGGGTCCCATGGTTGCTGTGGCACCTTGACCTCTCGAGCTTCGCTCTCGAGGTTAATGAGGCCACCACGGCAACCACTCAATGCAATAACCAGCTTGTTACCGATGGGACGGCATTGATTATTCTCTGTGTCTTGCCTTACCCTTAATAATTATTTTATTTCCTTTTTTCCTTGTTCTTCCAGTAGAATAGACGTATTCATTTTCCAATAGTGCCTCCCTATGGTGTTATCATGGTTGCAACCTATTTGTGCATGTAGTGCCATATGATCTAAAGTTTCTAATGGCACAAGTTGTACCTTTATTCCCTTCGTTCTGAGACAAACCAAAAATCTATTCTGGTGGAAAGCTTCCCTTTATAAAAGGTGTGTTCCAGTGGGACATTTATAATATCATGTATATCTTTTAAAAAGCCTTTATTCAGAATACTCTGTAGCATATTGGTGTCACTATAAATTTTCTGTTTTTCTTCCCAGTCTCTATGACTCAGTCCACAATTAAAGTCTCTCCCCACCATAGTATTAATTTTGATGTGTGCATCAGGGGTTCTATTTTTTAAACAAGGAAGATATGAAAATTACGTTACCTACGTAATTCTTCATCTTCTTGGAAGTCTCCACCACTCATTCACACTAGTGGGATCTGCGCCGGAGGCACTAGGACCCATCGAGAGCAAACTTTTGCTGGAGGGGTGGATGAGAGGCATGGCCATGAGGAGGCTCGCAGGGCAATGACTATCTCGGCGACGACCCTCCAACCGCCTCAGTACCTTTTTACCAAGGAGGTGCAGCGCAACTAATGTAAAGAGTAAACTCTAACCTTAAAAACAGACATAAGATAGTCCAGACGACCTGTAAGAAGGGGTCAGCAGAGAAGTCTCACGGCCTAAGGATTTGAGGGAGTGAAGACCAACACAGCGTGAGCTCGGGATGGAGGGTGGGAGGTAGAATGAGTGGTGGAGACTCGTCCAAGAAGATCAAGAATTACGGTGATGCGTAATTTTCATATCTTCCTGGATATAAGTCTCCACCACTCATTCACACTAGTGGGAGAGTACCAAGCTGATAATCCCCAAAAGGGCGGCAGGGGAGCCAGAGCTCACACGTCTAGGACAGAAGTCCATTAAGGATAGTTCTGCCGAAGGCGGAATGACGCCTGGCATGAACATCCAGTGCATAATGCTTTACGAAGGTATGCACTGAGCTCCAGGTGGCGGCATTGCAGATATCTGCAATTGGAACATTGCGAATTTCCGCTAGGGATGCCGCAACTGCCCTAGTAGAGTGAGCGTACACTCTACCTTCTAATTTAACCTGTGCCATGGAATAGCAATGTCGAAGACATGCCACTAACCATGATGAGATGCATCTGATAGCGACAGGCTGACCCAGCCGGTCTCGCTGAAGGAAACAAACAATTGCTGAGTCTTCATGAAAATTCTTGGTTCTATCTAAGTAGAACTCAAGGCTCTCTTAACATCCAAGGAATGAAGAGACCGTTCTCTTCATTTTGGAAGTTCAAAGTAAGAGGAAGCACCAGAGGTTGGTTTAGATGGAATTCTGACACAACCTTGGGAAGAAATTAGGATGAGTACGAAGAACTACTTTGTCCCTATGGAACACAGTATACGGAGGGTCCGTAACCAGGGCATGTATCTCAGAGACCCTGCGGGCTGAGGTAATGGCCACTAGGAAGGCTGTCTTCCAAGTAAGAAATTTTAGCTCACAGGTAGCTAGGGGTTCGAAGGGCTTCTGAGTGAGCATGTCTAGCACAAGATTAATGTCCCAGGCTGCGACTGGACGTCTAACAGGGGGTCTGGTATGGAGAATTCCCTTAAGAAATCTCTTCACCATAGGCAACTGAGCCAGAGACAAGGAAGAAACCGGCTCATGGTACGCTGAAATGGCACTAAGGTGAACTTTAACCGTGGAGTACTGGAGACCTGAGTTTGATAGGTCCAAAAGGTACTCCAGAACCTTGTCTGGAGGACAGGAAAAGGGATTCAAGAGGACTTTGCACACCAGAGAAGCGTTTCCACTTAGAAGCGTGAAGTTTTGGGTAGCTGGCTTCCGAGCAGCCAGAAGGGACGTCTGAGACTCTCTGAGAGAGCGTTGAACCAGCTCACTTCTACCTCTTCAGGAGCCAAGCATGAAGGTGAAGTGACTCAGGTTGGGATGGACCAACGAACCTGAGTCAAAGATTGATTTGCAAGGAAGTGGTCTCGGAGACTGCCGACATACTGTTGAGTAGAGAAACCATAGTTGCCGAGGCCAGGAGGAGCAATGAGAATCATCTTGGTCCCCTGAGACTCGAATTTGAGAACTCTCTGAATTAAAGGAGCGGTGGAAAGGCGTAAAGAAAGCGTTTTGTCCACTGCAGCCTGAACGCATCCTGACAGAAAATGCCAGGCCCTGGATTTCTGGAGCAGAAGAGAGGCAGTTTTGCATTGAGTGGGGATACAAAAAGGTCCAGGTCTGGAGTCCCCCACTCTTCGAACAGTGACCGAGCTACGGCTGGGTCGAGAGACCACTCGTGAGGGTCTGCCTCCGTTCTGCTGAGGTGATCTCCTAAGTCGTTTTGTACACCCGGCAGATATACCGCTTGAATTAGAGACTTGTGCTCCAAGCACCACTCCCACACTCTCATTGCTTCCTGCAAAGGGATAAGAGTGAGCACCACCTCTTGTTGATGTAATACATCACAGCTTTGTTGTCCGTTTGAAGGAGAATGTTCTTGTGACAAGAACATCCTTCAACTTCGGATCTCATAGAGGACCGCTCTCATCTCCAGGACATTTATGTGGAGCTGAGTTTGAGCTGAGTCCATACACCTTGAGTGTGGAGAGAGAGAGACAGTGAGCTCCCCATCTCATTAGCGATCGTCTGTGGTGATGGAGATCTGATGATCCAGAGGAGCAAAGGGAATCTTCAGGAGATTGCTCTCGAGACCACCAGGTGAGAGACCGTAGGGGCTCCGGTCATCTTGATGGGATAAGACTGGGGACTGGGGTGAGAGGTGGGTGACCACTGAGCGGGAGAGCATCCATTGGGTGGTCCTCATGTGTAACCCGAGCTAGGGACAGTGAACACTGAGGGACGCCATGAGACCCAACATCGTTGCATCGAGAGAGCTGTGACCGATCGGTTCTCCCGATGTAACGGGCCATCTGAAGGATGTCGAGTCTTCTGTCCTCTGGAAGGAAAGCCTTCCGGAAGAGGTGTCCAGAAGAGTCCCTATGAAAAGGAGCCTCTGGGAGGGCTGCAGTTGTGACTTCTTCAGATTCAGCAGAACTCCCATGGAAAGAAGAGCGAGAGGCCGTTTGAACCGGCTTCCAGAGTCCCTTGGCTGGAAGGACTTGCTAGGAGCCAATCGTCTAGGTAGGGAAACACTCGGAGTCCGAGCTTCCTGAGATGCGCTCTGAGAACTGCACAACACTTTGTAAAAACTTGCGGCGCCGAGGATAGCCCAAAAGGCAGGACTCTGAACTGATGTTGCTGACCCAGAGCTACAAACCTCAGGAATTTGCGATGGGTCGGGTGGATGGGGATATGCTGGTAGGCGTCCTGCATATCCAGGGAGGCCAGCCAGTCGTGCTGATGCAGCAAAGGTAACAGGGTACCTAGGGAAATCATTTTGAATTTCTCCCTGGGGAGGAATTTGTTTAACTTTCTGAGGTCTAGAATGGGGCGCATCCCCCCAGATTTCTTTGGAACCAGAAAGTAATGGGAGTAGAACCCTGTGTTTCGCTGATGCGGGGGCACCAGTTCTATTGCCCTGTTGTTTAGAAGGCCCTGGATCTCGGCGGTGAGGAGGTCTGACTGAGAGGTCGACAACCTGGGTTGTCGTTTGGGAGGACAAGTCGGGGTTTCAAAGATTGAGAGAATAACCCTCGTGAATTATCCGAAGGACCCATTTGTCCGAGGTTATGGACTTCCACTGGTTGTAGAAGTACATCAGACGACCTCCCACCGGAGGAGAAAGTTCCATCTCGGGCAGTGTGGATAGAACTTGGGCCGGCAATTCATAAGATAGCGCTGGGGGCTTTAGGCCCCTACGCTTTCTGCTGCGCCTTCTTTTGAGGTTGGGCAGGTTGGCTTTTATGGAAGCTTCCTCTGCCTCGAAAGGACTGGCGACTATGAAACTGACGTTTACCTACATGCCCCCGAGAGGGGGTAGGTGGAGGTCTAGCCAACTTAATGGCCGACCTAGTCTTCTGAGTGGCCTCTAGGGCTTGCTCTACCTGAGGACTGAAAGATACAAGCCATCAAAGGGCAGCGCCATTACCTGCTGCTGAGCATCATTCGTAAAGCCGAATGCGCAGCCAGGAATGGCGTCAGTACAAATACCTCCGCGCTGCTGAGACGAGAAGCAGTGTTGAAAGCGTCCATGGCGGCTTTGACCTGTTGGTTATTGGACTCAATACCTCTGATAACGGTTAGAAGGAGCTCTGACTTGGAGTCGAATCTGGAAGAGCTTCAACCATTCGTTTCATAGAGTGCCACAGGATATACTCATACTGAGAAAAATAGCCTTGATAGCTGGCAATACGCATAATTAAAGTGGAGGCAGCAAAGACTTTCTTACCTAATGTATCAATTTTACGAGACTCTTTGTTAATAGGTCGAGCTGTAGTAGCTTGAGGAAGAACGACTTTGTCATTCTCTGCCAGGACTACAATAGGATCCGAAAAGGCTTGGGATGCCAAAATGGGACGATCCTTGGGAGCTGAATATTTCTTATCAATGGATTTAGCCACTGAGGGAATAAGAGCAGGATTATTCCATACCATTTGAGACAGCGTCTCGAAGGAGGGTTGAATCGGAGGAGTCAAATCCGTAGGGATCTCCGAAGCATGAAGATACTGGAGTCTTAATATTTTCCCAGGATCGATGTCCGTAGTCTGGAGAGAAAGAGTGGATCTCAGGTTCCTCAACAGAGACTTAAAGGATAGGTCCTTGACCACAGGCTCTGTAGCGGTGAAAGATCCTGTTTCCTCCACTTCATCACCCAACCGAAGGTCTGGGTCAGGCTCAACATCATCTCCTGATAGTCCAGGAAGGACTGTTTGGACAGGAAAGGAGTGAAATAGGAGGAAGAAAGAGCAGATGAAAGGAGAGTCCCGAGGCCTGGCGCCGAGGCGAGAGTCAAAAATGAGGCGTCAGGCTGCGGTGCACCAAGAAGCCGGCACCATAAGTGGCACGCGCGCCAGCCCCAGCCAGCGCCAGCAGCCGCCCTATGAGACTCGCCGGACACAGCAGACAGGCGCCCGACAAGCCCTAGCGACCAGGCGCCGAGGACACCCCTGGAACCTGGAAAGCAAGAGAGGGAAAAAACCAGGAGATAAGGGCATCGGTGTTGGCCCCTGCGCGCAGCCATGTGAGGAACACCTAAGCGCAGGTTCGCTGGCACGAGGAGGCGCCCGGAGCGACTAGGAAGGTCAACCGCCTACCTGATCGCCAGCCAGCCAAAGGCTCCGGGAGCAACCGAGCCAGGCAGAAGAACCAACCTCCGAGCCCATCGGCGCTCCATAAGAAGCGGCCCACTGATGAAACTGCTCATCTGGAGCCCTACCTATAGGTGAGGTGGGACTCAGATGTCGAAGCCGGCGGAAACCGGAAGTTGGCGACTCCGAAGGAGGAGACTGGCAACTAGCTATGATAACCGACCGTCGACGCGCAGGCGTATCAGAGGCGACCTCGAGTAATGCCTTCTCTTTTTGACCTGTGGGCTGAAGAAGAGCTCGAGGCGAGCAGTGCGAGATGCGACCCGTTTATTTTTATGCGGCGGGGGACCGCCATCCCCGAGGCATCGGACTGACCGTTATCGGAACCCCGCTGAGGAGAAGGGGCTGACGGACCCAGCCCGACTGACTGAACAGCTTTCATCACGAAGTTTCCCTACTGTCACCTGACCTGCTCATGAGTGACTCCGTCCAGTAGGCGAGACTTCTTTACTATAAGTTAAATTCTAAATATAACAGAATATAAATTAAGCGATACTACTATCGAATAATATTACAAAAAATAAACTGAAAACTATCGCTAGTTTGAAGTTTGACTTCCGACAAGCGGCAGCGTTGTCACTGAAGCGCACTCAACGCGAGGAAAAAAAGGAACTAAAGAAGCGGTTGGAGGGTTGTCGCCGAGATAGTCATTGCCGCACGAGCCTCCGTTCGCGGCGCCATGCCTCGCGGCGCCATCTCTCGCGCCGACCCTCCAGCAAAAAGTTTGCTCCCGATGGGTCCTAGTGCCTCCGGCGCAGATCCCACTAGTGTGAATGAGTGGTGGAGACTTATGTCCAGGAAGATCTGTCTGCTTTTGTCTGCAGGGCATAAATATTAGTCTGTATGCTGTGTTATGTATTACCACATCCACCATTAGAACCCTTCCTGGGCATATGTCTAGAACCTTTAAAATAGTGACCTGTATTCCTGAGAACATAATACCCTCCCCTGAGCGTTGTTCTCCTTCTAGAGACCACAGAAAAGAACCCCACCTCTAATCTTTCAGGGCATTTGCAACCTCCATCACAGTATGTAATCTAGTGAAATAGCAGTTGCTCTCCCCCTGAAATTAAGCTAGCAAATGTAATTTTCCTTTTTTTCTAAAGATTTTATACTATTAACATTAGCAGTTGTTATTTTAAGGCCCGCATGCATTGTTTATTTAAAAATAAAGGTTAGCAAATCTTCATTCATGCTCTTTTCTTCGGTTTAGGTTTCTCCCCAGTCCAGTCTCTATATTAGTCTCAGGTTGTGATGATGTGACTGAAGACATATCTGAGTCCCCCCTTCTTCCTCGAAGTCCATCAATATCTCGTATGCATTCTGAATAGGTATTTCATCAGTTCCTTTAGTCTGAATCTGTGGTGGTAAGAGTTTTTCGTGCAGTTTTAGACCTCGTAACTCTCTTACATGTAGGTTCTATTACAGTTTTAGGAGGTGGCATGTTTGTTACTGCTTGCCCTTCCTCTCCAGGAATCACCAGTCCTGAATGGTCCTCATTCAAGGGTTCCCTATCTTGCTCTTTTATCTGTAGGTGCTGAGACAGTCATGTGCTCCTCAGAACCTCTTTTGTCATTTTGCACTTCCATGTGCTGGGGGGGTGGAGGTGCGTCTGACATTTGCTGCTCAACTAACCCCGTATTTTCTTTTTTTTTTTTCTTTATCTCTTTTGTCTCCTTCCTACCTCGGAGCCCACTCATTCCTTCCTCTCATCCTTCCATTCCACCTCCGGTGGGATCTGCCCCTAAGTGCCTCCTTCTCCCTCCCTCCTGCACAGTGGGGTCTGTCCCTCTTTTGGTGGTCGGATGGTACCGAGAGGCTATCTCGAGGGCTGCCAGAGAGGTTTTCCGTTTTCTCCTGGTTTCCCCTGCCCTCTGAGGCGTCGTGCACTAGGGCGTATGTCCCGAGTGGTGGCGTGCTGGCCTGCGCCAAGCCCTCATGCACCGTCTCGTCTCCCATCCGGCTCCGGCGAGCGGGCCGCCTCCATCCCTCATTATCGGTGCTTCCACCCGCTGCGAGAGATGTAGAACAGCAGCGTTCTTGGTTCCCACCCGAGTTGGGGCGCTCGATCCTCCCTCCCCTGCCGACCCCGGCCACCGGAGTCCGTTCCCGAACCGGTGCGGGCCAACCCAGTATTTTCTGAAACATTTTTCCTGGGGAGAACTTCTCCCTGGGGTTTAGGATCAGACGCATGGATTTGTGACATTAAGTCATGTGTCCTTAGCTTTTCTTTTTGTGTAGTAGTAACATACGTATCCTGCTCTGCTCTAAGTACCTGGTCCAAACTATTATATGAGGCCCAGACACAGTTGCGAGAAGTGTGATGATGTTGCTCACAGAGACTGCATTTGGGTGGTTGTCTACATTACGCTCCAATGTGTCCCACTTCTCCACAGAGAACACATTTCTGCTTTTCACATATATTGCTTAAATGGCCCACTTCCCCACACTTATAGCAGGCTCGAGGCTGTCCTACATAAAATATGACCCCTCTGTCTTGCCCCAAAAAGAAGCAATTAGGGAGATGCCTCGTCACTCCATTCTCTTGTTTTAGGGTGACTTTATATTTCCATCCCCCCGTCCATAGGTGCTCTTCATCTAAAATGGGCTCAGGGTAGCCATTTACCACACAGTGTTGTTTAAGCAAGTAAGTTATGTCCGACACATTTACTCCTTCGTTTCAGAAAAGCACCGTGATTCTTTTAAACATGGGCTTAGTCAAAGGAATTGCTAAAAATGGCTTCCAGATTGCTGTGTTTTTAAGCAACTGGCACTGTATCCAGAAGTGCTCAAGTCCAGCAGGGTGTTTAAAACTTATGTTGTATACCGTGTCCCCAGGCATGTGGATGAGTGCATATATTTCATACGCATAATATTTCATACTGTTCTTAAGTAATGCTCTTCCTACAAATAACCCGTCCGGAATGTCATTCATGTCTCCTCTATATTTGAGCTGCACTGCATTACGTCTCGCAGCCGGCTCAGAGGCATTTCTTACATTCTCTGGAAACAAACGTTCCCTAGTATTTGCACTCCAAGAAGTATTAGACATCAATCTAGTTCCTGCTGCTTCTGCAGGATGATCAATAACCAATACGTGGGGCAGAGTCCCCTTCCGTATTCGGAGCCTCCAGTTTTTTGAGAGGGGGAGGGTGGGGGGTCTACAGCCTCACTCTGAGACTGTTCTTTCCCTTCTATTTCTCTTATTCTGTCATATTATTGTGATTGTCCTCTGCTTGCGGCTCCATGCAGTTTCCTGTTTCTTTCTGCCCAGGGGTTATTTGTGAGGGCTGTGAGCTACTGTCCTGCCCATTCTGCTCTGTTTTGTTTGCAGGTCTTGTTTTCATCTGCAACAACATGGGGAGGTTTGCATCACAGCCAGAACCATCAGGCGTTTTCACCCAACCTGCTGCCTCCAAGGATTTTGACACCCATTCTGCAGGTTCCACTGAATGCCCTGCTACTTGATCAGTAAGTTCTCTACAGCTTTGCAACGCTGTTTGTGCCACACCCTCTTTATTTTTCCCCTTTACCCTGGGAATCTTTAGATAGTTGTTTTTTTCCTGTGCCTCCAGTAGTGACCCCAACAGTAAAGTTAATCTGCTTTTGTTGGAGAAATGGAAATTATGTACTTACCGTAATTCTTGATCTTCTTGGGTGCAGTCTCCACCACTCATTCAAACTAATGGGATAGCGCCAGAGGCACTAGGACCAAGCAGGAGCCAAAAATTTCAGAAGGGTCGGCGCCAAGACAAGACCACGCATGCGCAGCAATGCACGACTAGTTCACACCTGTGTAGGCTATCTTAGCGTTGACCCTCCAACCGCCTCAGTACCTTTTCGATAGGGGAGGTGCAGCGTAACTAGTAAAAATAACTTAACCTAACCTTCCGGGCCTGAAAGGTCCAGATGACCCTTGCAAGAAAGGTCAATTGAGCAATGTCTTCAGAGTGGGACCACAAGGCCGTAAAGACCAAAGAAACAAAACAAGTGAGCCCAGGGGATGGTGGGTGGGCATGTGAATGAGTGGTGGTAACTGCACCAAAGAAGATCAAGAATTACGATAAGTACATAATGTCCATATCTTCCTGGACTGCAGTCTCCACCACTCATGCACACTAATGGGAGCATACCAAGCTAAAACCAACCCACCCAGAGTAGGGCGGTAGGAGATAGGGCTCACTCAGAAAAACATCCAAGGACTCTCCTACTGAGAAGAGAGCTGTCTGGAAAGAAGATCCAGAACATAGTGCTTACAAAGACATGCACTTGAGCTCCGACTCGCCACTTTGCAGAAGACTGCAAAGACACAAAATGAAATCCGTCAGGAGGCTGCAACCACTCTTGAACAGCGGTGAGAACCCGGCCTCTCAATTTGGTCTAAGCCAAAAATTAAGAGTGTCGAAGACATGCTACTAAACTAGCCTAAAACATCTTAGGGCAAGAAGGTGATCCAACTGAGGCAAGCTGAAGCTACACAAAAAATGTTGGAGTGTAGCTCTTCGTTCTGTGAAGAAAGTCACAGAGCCGTCGAAAGAATCAAAGAGTGCAGGGAGCACTCCCTTCCTTCTGGAGGTAAAGCAAAAAGTTTTACTAATTAAAAGAGCCAGAGGTAAAGTCTACTGGATCAAGGTATACCAAGAAGCGCAGATGGTTACCCCACTGCAAGCTGTGCTGACCTGTGAACAACAGGTCTAAGAAACGCAGACCTGCTTGGAGAGCAACAGGAAGTAGAGGTGGGTTAGCCCATCAAAGGAGAAAGGTTTCCACTTAGTCACTTAAGCCTTCTTGATGGAAGGCCAAAGCACGACTTAAAAGCCTCTTGTGGTAGTCTGGGAGAACCAGAGCCTATCCACTTCTTATTCCAAGAGGAATCATTCTGCCCCAGTTTGCCTGGACACCGTAGTTGGGGCATCTCCACTGCCATGCACTTGATGAACACCCTTGGTGCAGAGGAGAGGCTGAAGGGCATAACCTGGAACTGGTGCAGAGCCCCTTCTGCTCAGAAACAGAGGTACCGATGGTGGGACCTGTGGACAGGAATATGGAGGAACACATCCTGGAAGTCCAGGGAGCAAAAAAAAACATGTTAGTCACCTGTAACAGTAGTTTTAGGAGTGGTATGTGATGTTCATCCACACTTCTTGGCAGTTGTCTTTCCCTTTAATTCTGGCCGGAACATTTTCAAGCTGGCTCTTCCCACCCACCCGGGTGGTAACTCCCTGGGCTCCACCCCATGATGCCAGATCTTGCCCGCTGGAAGCAGTGTTGTACACCAAAGCCAGGGGAGGTTGGGTGGGTCTGTGTAGATGAACATCATATACCACTCCAAGAACTACTGTTACAGGCAAGAAACCTGTTTTTCTAGGGACGTGGATATAATGTTCTATCTACACTTTCTGGCATACTCCTCTCAGTTCTCCGGGAGGAGGGAGGCAAGGTGCACACCCCTTACTTAGGGAACAGAGACTGGAGAACTGAGGCCCCAAAACCAGCATCCCTATGTGACTCAAGCTCGATGTGATAATGGTAAATGAATGTGTGTGCTGACCTCCAGGTAGCAGCCTTGCAGATTTCCTGGATAGGGACATCTCTGGAAGCAGCCACCGAGGCAGCGGTACGACAGCTGGAATGAGCTCTTAGCCCAACAGGGAGGCTCCCTACCCCCCAACCTATAGCAGAGATCAATGCAGGATACAATCCACTTGCCAATCGTCTGCTTGACTGCCGGCCTGCCAGGTGTGGCTTCAACGCAGGTGACGAACAGTTGGCGAACCTCTCCCCAAACTTCAGCCGTGCGCTCTTTATAATAAGCGAGCGCCTCACCTCAGGTCCAGAGTATGGAGCCTGTGCTTGGCCTCCGTGGTATGACAGGTGAAGTACATTGGAAAATTAATCACCTGGTTAACGTGAAAATCAGACACAGCCTTCAGAAGGAACTTCAGGTTGGGATGCAGGACAACCTTGTCTCTGTGGAAGACCAGATAGGGAGACTCCACCGAGAGCACCTGGAGCTCGCTGATCCTTCTGGCTCATGTGATAGCCACCAGGAAGGCAGTCTTCCATGACAGGTGACATCTCACACCTGTGCATAGGTTCGAATGGCTTGCCCATGACCTTTGTCAAAACCAGCAACAGATCCCAAGGTGGTGGTGGTTCACGCACCAGAGGGGAAATGTGGTCCAAGCCCTTGAAAAAGCACCAGGCCACCTTCTCCTGCACCACCGACTGCTGATCGGCGCACGGCCGGTAAGCAAAGATGGCTGCCAGATGCACCTTAAGGGTCGTTGACCTGAGGCCTGACTGGGAGAGGGACTAGAGATAATTAAGAATGCTACCCACCGGACAGGACAAGGGGTCCAATCCCTTGCCCTGACACCAAATGGAGAACCTCTTCCATTTAAAAGAGTAGCATTTCCTGGTCGACTCCTTCCAAGAGGCCTCAATAACATTCAGGATATCTCTGGGGAGACCCAAAGCCTAGAACTCTAGCCGCTCAGGAACTAGGCTGTCAGGTGTAGGGATTGAAGGTCCAGTCTGAGTACCTTCCCCCGACTGATGGCGAGCAGGTCTGGGTGGAGAGGGAGACGCCTCAGGGGCCTGCTGCTGAGGCTGAGGAGATCGAGGTACCAGAACTAGCGGGGCCAGTTGGCAGCCACCAGGATCACCTGTGACTTGTCCCTCCTAGGCCTTGAGAAGCACCTTGTGGATCAAGGGAAGTAGAGGGAAGGCACAGAAGAGGCCTTGGGTCCAGGGCATCAAGAAGGAATCACCCTACAGCATTCCCTGCTGAGGGGGATAGGCACAAAACAGCCTTAGCTTTGCGTTCTCCCTGGAGGTGAACAGCTCCACTTGAGGGGTGCCCCACTGGGAGAACAGACTGTGTACTACCTCTGGGTGGAGAGACCACTCATGAGACGCCTCACTCGCCTGGCTGAGAGCATCTGCCAGCTGGTCGGAGGCCCCAGCCAAATGGATGGCCAGGAGATCGGCCTCCATGTTGCGCATGAGGGTCCATACATGGAGAGCTTCCTTGCACAGTGGCAGGGAGTGCTTCCCACCCTGTTTGCTAAGGTAGTACATGGTCTGGGTGTTGTCCGTCTTGACGTGAACCACCTGACCCTGAATGTGAAGCAAAGGCAGTCAGCGTCAGACAAACTGTTCGGAGCTCCAGCAGGTTGCTATGACACCGGGACTCCTCAGTGTTCCAAGTCCGTGGACTATATTTTCCCCCAGGTGGGCACTCCAGCCTGTGAGACAGGCATTGGTCATCAAGATGCCGGTCAGTTCTGGGTGGACAAACGGGATCCCTTCCTGAAGATGCTCTGGGACTAACCACCACTGGAGGGCGTCCCACATCAGAAGGGTCACAGTGACCACCTAGTCAAAGGGACCCCTGCACTCAGACCACTGGCTGGCCAGCTCCCACTGCAGGGAGCGCATTCTTCAGCAGGCCCATGGACCACGCTGGTGCAAGCCGCCGTATAACCCAGCAGGCTCAGGAAGTCCCGGGCAGGGCGCAACTGCCCAACCTAAAATGATTGGGCAAAGGAGGAGGAGAAAGCCTCCGCCCTGTCAGCCGGGAGTCGGACTCTGGCTCTGCAGAGTCGAGCTCTGCCCACATGAAGTTGATCACCTGCGAAGGTACAAGTTCTGACTTGGCCTCGTTGACCAGGAGGCCAAGGGAGATGCAGGTCTGGAGGGCCAGGTCCCTGGACCGATCCACCTCCTGCCTGGAGGGACCTGCTATCAGCCAGTCATCCAGGCAGGGGTAAACCCGGACCCCTCAGCGCCTCAGGTAAGCTGCCACCTCTACAATGCACTTGGTGAAGACACTCAGGGCTGTGGACAGGCCGAATGGCATGGCCTGGAACTCGAAGAGGGCTCCCTCTGCTCGGAAGAAGAGGAAACTTCTGTGAGATGGACAGATCGGGATGTGAAAAGAATGCGTCATGAAGATCCAGGGAGCACAACGCATGTTTTGCTCCAGAGATGGTATGATCTGCAACAGAGTTACCATACTGAAGGTGCATGACTTGAGGAACTTGTTCAGGTTGTGCAGATCTAGAATGAGGGCACCAGCCCCCCATCTGTTTTGGCACCAGAAAGTACCTGGAGACAACTCTGGATGTTCTGGAGGATCTGCGACAGGAACCACGACCTCCTTGCGGAGGAGCTGGGCAATGTCATCCCAAAGACCCAACAGGATGTCTGTGGATACCAAGTCCTCTCATGGGGCGTGAGTTCGGCAAGAAGAGCACTGCTCAAATTCCAAAGGCAGACCCTGACCCACCACCTCCAAGACCCACCCATCCATGGTGACAGCGGACCAGGCGGAAAGGAAGTGCTTTAGCTGGCCCACCACGGGAGGACCCAGGGGAGGCGTGACGGGCATGAGGGAGGCACCCCTCATCCCATCACAGGGCAAGCTTAGAGGAGGAGGGTCCAGCTGATGAGCCACCGGAGCCTCTCCCCCCAGGCTTACGGATGACCAAAGCCAAGGCCACTGACTTTGGCCAAGGTCGCCAGGCCTGGGCCTGCTGACCGGCCTGGGGCTAGGCTGGTTTGGCCGCAGGAGTAGAGGTGGACTGAAAGGGCTTCTGTTTCTGCTGCTGCTTAGAGCCCTTGGGGTCCTTTTGGGCAGATGTCACGGAGTCCAAGGTGGCACTGGATTTCTCGATGCTGGTAAGGTGGCCCTCAACCCCAGGCCCGCACAAGTCGGTGCCAAGGAAAGGAACATCTGCCAGCTTGTGCTGGGAAGGCCTCCCCAGAAGTATCTCCCCGGTCCAGGATCTCAGCCAAAGGGTATCGAGCCCCCGTTTCTGGACAGGCTCTATTTTCATACCCGTGGACTCCAAGATCAGGTGGAAAAGGCCCATAAAGGAGGTAGGGCCTTCATCTGTTGAGAGACCCCCAACCGACTCCATGTTGAAGACGGCACTTCCTGGTCAAGCGGGATCGAGAGCTCGAATGCTGCGACTGCTGACCATCCAGTAGATGGCGAGAGGGGTCTTCCAGAAGTTGGTAGGTTGCACGCCTACCAACATTTAGCAACAAGGGCATCAAAGACCCAACACTGGGTGGAGGCTGGTCCCTGGAAAGATCGACCGGACTAAATGATTGGTCCATGTCCTCCTGAGTGAGGACCAGGAGCACCGAGGTCCTCAAGGCCAACTCTTTGGCCTCATCCGAAAACTGGTTAATCAGGTAGAGAAAAATCTTGATGGCTTGGTCAGCCAGAGCTGCAGTAGTCTGGCTCTATGTGGAGGCAGAGCCTTTGACCTACCCAACTAATCCCTTAGCTGAGAGGTGCTCAACAGCCGCTGAGTGGTCAGACTTGTTGAGGGACCAGGAAGACCGTATCTCTCCCCATCCCATGACTGGCGACAGCAGTATGAAGATTGGGTTTTGGATTTAGAGCCACGAAGAGCAGGGCTCTCCCCCACGGTCTGAAGGGACCTGCACATGTCACAGAACTGGTCCATGAAAGTTCCCCCAATGAAGGCCCTGGGTGGGAACAGCCCCGATATCAAGGAGGAGCCTGTCGCAGCAGCTGCCACTTCTGCCTCGAGGGCCGAAAGTTGAGCAGCAGACCCAGTCACAGCCACAGCCGAAGCCTTTTTGCAGCCCTTAGGGTAATCCTTCATATTCATTTCTGACGGCTGGCCCAGCGCGAGTCAGAGCGTCCTGTCCTCAAGGGACTGAGGAAGCATAGAAAGTACAGGCTGCACCCGGTCACGTCACTCTTGCCCACCCAGGCAGCACATGCACGTGTTGTGCGGATCGGTGACCAGTATCTTGTGTCCCCCTGACAAAGCTCCATTGAGCGAAGCACCAGGGCACCTAGTCAGCGGTAATATGTTCCTGTCACTGTGTTTTTTGGCTCCCAATAAACCTTTAATTGTTTGGCAAAGTATCCTGCCTGTTGGACTCTGTGTATCTTGCTAATAACAGCTGACATTCTGGTTGTCAATCAAGTGTGCACCGTTTCTTGGATTGGGGATACGTGGGATAACACACTGCGGGATGTGCAGTCATACTAACACTGCCCCATTTATAATCCAAATAACACACATGCAGGGTGTACGGTAGTACTAATACAGTTCCACTTACATGCCGGATAACACACTACAGGGTGTGTGGTAGTATTAATACAGTCCCATTTATAATCCAGATAACACACATCCAGGGTGTACAGTACTACTAATACAGCCCCATTTATAAGTCAGATAACACACATCCAGGGTGTACAATACTACTAATACAGCCCCATTTATAAGTCAGATAACACACATGCAGGGTGTACAATACTACTAATACAGCCCCATTTATAAGTCAGATAACACACATGCAGGGTGTGTGGTCGTACTACAACAGTCCCATTTATAATCCAGATAACACACTGCAGGGTGTGCGGTAGTACTAATACAATTCCATTCTGGAGACCCAGTCTTCGCAAAGACATAGACAGGATGGAAGCTGTCCAGAGGAGGGCAACTAAAATGGTGCAGGGTCTGCACCGGAAGACATATGAAGAGAGACTTAAGGAGCTTAATATGTATAGCCTCGAGGAAAGGAGGGAGAGGGGGGACATGATAGAAACTTTCAAGTACCTCAAGGGAATCAACAAAGTCCAAGAGGTAGCATCTTTCAAAAAGAGGTGTGCAGAACAAGGGGCACAATTTCAAGATAGAGGCGGCTCAGAGGTAATTTAAGAGTATTTTTCACAGAGGGGTTGTGGATGCATGGAATGGCCTTCGGAGGGAAGGTTGTGGAGTCAAAAACAGTGGTGGAATTCAAGCATGCATGGGACAGTCATAAGGCAATTCTAGGGGGTGGGGGTAGAAAGAAGTAGGCTGCTGGTTAACTAGGATCTGCAGCTTATCCAGTAGGCAGGGAATTGGGCAGACTGGGTGGGCCAAGCGGTCCTTATCTGCCATCAAATTCTATGTTTCTATGTTTCTATTTATATGTCAGATAACACACTACAGGGTGTGTGGTAGTATTAATACAGTCCCATTTATAATCCAGTTAACACACATGCAGGGTGTGTGGTAGTATTAATACAGCCCCATTTATAATCCAGATAACATACTGCATGGTGTGCAGTAGTACTAATACAGTCCTACTTGTATAGATACGTAGATATATAGATGTTGTTGGCAGATGAGGGCCGTGTGGCCCTTCCAGTCTGCCCTATCCCTCTTTCTAATGCTTAAGGTACCCTAGATGCTACAAGCCCCCCTCCCTTTCGCACTAGCTTGATAATTCCCATGTGCCTATCCCATGCATTCTCGAATCCTTGAACTGTGACCACTGTGACCACTGCCACCACTTCCTGGGGGAGACTGTTCCATCTCTCTACCACCCTTTCAGTGAAGCAGAATTTCCTCAAGTTCCCTCTAAGTCCCCCTTTTAGTCTCATGCTGTGCCCCCTTGTTCTGCTATTTCCCTTCATGTGAAAGATGCTCCCCTCTGGTACCCCATTGAACCCCTTTACATATTTGAAGGTCTTTATCATGTCCCCCCCACTAGGGAGTACATATTGAGAGCTCTGAGTCTTTCCTCATATGACTTATGCTGCATCCCTGACAGCATTTCTGTTGCCCTCCTCTGTACTGTCTCCATCCTATGTCTTTTTCGAGATGGGGTCTCCAGAACTGAACACAGTACTCCAGATGAGGCCTTACTAGGGAATTGTACACCGGTTCCACCAGCTATACAGGAGGCCCCTTCTGTGTAGGTTTTTAAGACCTGCCTCAAGGCTCACCTGTTTTGCCAAGCTTTTCCTGATCCCCCAGACTGAGTTGGGCAGGATACTTCCTTTCCTCCCTTTATCCTTTTTTGGTTCTACTGATTTTAATATGTATGTGATAATCTGTATATTTGAAATTCTATATTTTTATAACTTATGATGGATTTGTTGTTGTGCAGTGCCCAGAGCCTCCGGGATTGGGTACCTGATAAAAGTCTCCTTGCCTTGCCTACCACCACTTCCCTGCTTCTACTTGTTATACCCCTTCCTATGCACCCTAGCAGTCTGTTAGCCTCTCTGACTACTTTGCCTCACTATTTAGCCACTTTAAGGTTGTCTTCTATGACTATCCCTAGATCTCTTTCCTTTGTGGTGGCCTCCAGTGTTACCCCATCTAGTTCATACTCAGCCCTAGGATTCCCTCTCCCTAGGTGCATAATCTTGCACTTTTCTGCACTGAAACCCAACTGCCATTCATTGGACCAGTTTTCCTAGCCCCTTCAGATCTCTCCTCATTTTTTCTATACCTTCCTGTCTATCTACCCTGTTACATAGCTTTGTATCATCCGCAAACAGGCTAACCCTCCCTTCTAGGCCCTCTACAATATCACTTATGAAGACACTGAAGAGCACTGGTCCCAGCACGGATCCCTGGGGTATGCCACTTGTTACCCATCTCTCCTGTGAGCTAACCCCTTTTACCATCACTCTCTGTGTTCTGTTACTCAACCAGTTTTTAGCCCACGTGACCACCTCTGTCCCCACCCCCAGATTTGCCAGCTTGTGGATTAGTCTCCTGTGTGGGACTGTTTTGAAGGCCTTCCTGAAGACCAGCTAGGCCACATCTACTGCTCTGCCCTGGTCTACTTCCTTTGTCACCCAATCAAAGAAATCAATCAAGTTGGTCTGGCATGACCTCCCTGCCGTGAATCCACGTTGCCTTGGGTCCAGCAGCCCCCTTGTCTCTAGGTAGTCCACCAGCCTTTCCGCCCTAAACCTCTCACAAATCATTACTGAGTCCACCAGGCTTAACCTAAAATCTGGTAACCACTCGCTCATTGACTGGGTCCTTACCACACACACCCCCAATCGGGTCAAACAAGCCGGTATTCTTCCTGACTCCCTCAGCAACCACCACGTAACCTTCTTAGTGCGTAAAATCCACCGCCCAAAATCCACCATTAAATCTGTAGTCCAATGCTCCTGTAAATCCCTCAATCTAGCCCCTGTATCAGATGACCTTGCAGGCGTATAGCACGGGGCCCCTGCCCCTCCTACGATCTCCATTGATGCCTTCCTACACTTTAAAAACACATTCCTCAACGTCTGGAACACACACGCCCCACTGCGTCATACAAGAGTACGAAGAAACCACCTACCTTGGATCACCCAAGAACTGATTACATGTCAAATCGCACGGGACAAAGCCTGGAAAACGCATAAATCCTCACACCTCCCACAACACCTCTCCACATACTGCATGCTCCGTAAGAAGTGCACCAGAGCCACTCGTCTTGCAAAAGCAGAGTACTTCAGCAGCTCCATCCAGTCAAACTTAAATAAACCCTCAACATTCTGGAAGGTTATTCACTCCCTTTTCACCCCACCGGCTGCCAATCCCACTCCAATGCTAAATGTTAATAACTCTCTCCTATCAGACCCCACAGCACTCACCACTGAGTTCAGTGTGTACTTCTCCACTTGTGCTGCCACCCTCCTCTCTTCCCTGCCCAACACTACACCTCTCGCACCACCTACAGACATAAAAGACCCAGACTAGGCCTCGCTCCTTTTCCTTCAAAGACATCTCTGCAACTGAGGCCCTAGATGCATTACTTTCTCTCAACCCTTCAAAAGGCAAATCCCTGGATGGATTAGACCCCAAACTTCTATACCTCTCCGCCCCTGCTATAGCAACTCCGCTTGCCAAACTCCTAAACCAATCCTTTGCTGCTGCTGCCATCCCCCATGCATGGAAGCATGCCATTGTCATCCTTCTGCCAAAAGGAGGTGCCCCTACCTCCCCCTCTAACTACCACCCTATCTCCCTCTTCCCAGCCCTAGCAAAACTACAAGAGCACCTTTGCTCACCCAACTTACCTCCTTCCTCACTGACTCCAAATTCTTCACGCCATTCCAGTCTGGCTTCAGGAAGGGACACTCCACCACCTCCTCCCTGATAAGGCTTACAGACACTATCCTGACAGGCATGGACAGTGGACTTATCACCTCAGCCGTTTTTGTCGACCCTGCAAAAGCCTTCGACACAGTCTCCCACCCCATATTGCTCTCGAGTCTCGCTGAATCAAGCCTCTCTGTCGCAGCCACAAACTGGTTCAGATCATACCTCTCTGATAGAACTCAGCCCATTAGGGGGCGCTACTGAGCTCCTTGCCAATAAGACATGATCTACAGCAGCTCTGCAAAAAAATTTAATAAATACGGCTTAACTGAAAAAATTACTCAGAAAAGCGGGTAGACGTCTTTAGTAGTAGATTGAATAGCTCTCGCAGATCATTTTGGTGCCAAACTTCAGTATGGGACGAACTAATAAGAGTGGCCCAAGCAGCGCAAAGCAACAACCACCGGCAGATTCTCAGGCCTCTACCGCTAACGTAGACCATGCAGCCCAAGACCCGCCATGGAACGCTCTCCAAAGATCGATGCAGGTCATCGATTCTAAAATTGAAACACTGCTGAAGCGGATGAGAAAGCAAGACCAAAAAATAGAAGCTGCTAATAAAATGGCTGTCTCTGCTGAGTCGCAAGCTACCAAAGCTCTTAACCCATCCTCTAAGTTGGTCCAAGAGAAATGGAAATTACGTACCTACCATAATTCTTGATCTTCTTGGACGAAGTTTCCACCACTGATTCACACTAATGGGATCTACACTGGAGGCGCTAGGACCCAGCGGGAGAAAACTTTTTTGCAGGAGGGCCGGCGCCAGAGATGGGGCCATGAGGAGCGCGCCCTGAGCCTCTGCTCGGCAGCATGACTATCTCGTGATAAACCTCCAACCGCCTCAGTACCTTTTTCTGAGGAGTGCAGCGTAACTAACTCGAAGGATAGCCTAACCAAAAAACGGACATAAGATAGTCCAGAAGACCCGTATAAGAAGGGTCAAGAAAGAAGTCTTCACAGCCTAAAGATTGAGGGAGTGAAGACCAACAACAGAGGTGAGCTCGGGGGATGGTGGATGGGCATATGAATGAGTGGTGGAGACTTCGTCCAAGAAGATCAAGAATTACGGTAGGTACGCAATTTCCATATCTTCCTGGACATAAAGTCTCCACCACTCATTCACACTATTGGGAGAGTACCGAGCTAATAATCCCGAGAGGGCAGCAGGAGAGACAAGAGTTCACAAATTTAGGACAGAAGTCCATTAAGGATGGTTCTGCCAAATGAAACATGTCATCTGGCATGGACATCCAGGGCACAGTGTTTGACGAAAGTATGCACTGAGTTCAGGTAGCCGCACTGCAAATATCTGCAATGGGCATGTTGTGGATTTCGACCAGGGATGCCATGACCACTCTAGTAGAGTGAGCATACACTCTACCTTCCAGCTTAACCTGCGCCATGGAATAACAGTGACGAAGGCATGCCACCAGCCATGCCGAAATACATCTGATAGTGACAGGCTGACCCAGCCAGGTCTCGCTGGAGGAAACAAACAGTTGTTGAGCTTTGCGAAAATCTTTTGTTCTGTCTAAATAGAAGCGCAAAGCTTTTTTGATGTCAGGGAATCAGAGAATGCTCCCTTCATTTTGGAAATTCATAAAGTAAGTAGGAAGGACCAAAGGTTGGTTTAGATGGAATTCTGAAACAACTTTAGGAGAAACTTAGGATGGGTCCTAAGAACTACTTTGTCTTTATGAAACACAGTATCTGGTCAGTGACCAAGGCATGCATCTGAGCCCTGCGTGATAATATTACACCAAAGAAGCCGTCTTCCAAATGAGAAACTTCAACTCACAGGTAGCTAGAGGCTTGAAAGGTTTTCAAGAGAGCATGACTAGCACAAGATTAATGTCCCAGGCTGCAAATGAACATCTGACAGGAGGTCTGGTATGCAGAATGCCCTTAAGAAACCTCTTAACCACAGGTAACTGAGCCAGTGATGAGAGTACTGGCTTATGATAAGCTGAAACAACAATATCTCTCCGTTTTCTGCCATTCGAAGGGTGCCTTCTATCATTTCCTTGTCCATTCCCTCCCCTGAGATGGGGATCTATATACAACCCCCATGCGGACTGTGGTGCCACTTCCTGTCTCCAGGGTGGTCCAGAGTGCCTCATCTGCCCCCTGTTTACTCTTTAGTTCTGTTGCTTTGATCCCTTTCCTTACATAGAGAGCTACTCCTCCTCCTCTTTTACCCTCCCTATCCCTCCCGTAGATTGTGTATCCTGGTATGTTGACATCCCACTCATGGCTCTCTGTGTACCATGTTTCTGCGACTGCCACAATATCCAGGCATCCCTCTTCCATCAAGGCCACTAGTTCAGGGAGTTTGTAACGAAGACTGCAGGCATTGGTACTTATAACCCTCCAATTTTTGATGGCCTCATCCCTTTTAGCCCCATCCCTGTCCTTACTGCCTTTGCCTTTTTTTTGCATTTACCTCTGACCTGCTCCCCAATGACTTCTCTACCTTGGTGTTTACCTCACTAATTTCTGTGTTTTGTGGGGAGAGGCTGGGATTTCCCTGCTGATTTTCAGTGTCTGCCCCCTTGGCTAGTTTAAATGCTTGCCAATGAAGCAGTTAAATCTATCACCTAGGATCCTGGATCCCCCCAAGACAGATGCAGACCATCGTGCCAGTATAGGCCTGCATCCCTCCAGGTGGCTCCCCAGTGCCCAATGAAGCCAAAACCCTGAGCACCACACCAGTTTTTCAACCATTCACTGAATTCCATGTGTGGAGTGCCCTAGCATCACCCTTGCCATGAACAGGCAGCACCTCCGAGAAGGTTACCGTATGCGTTACTTGTCTAAGGCCCCTCCCCAACTCTACAAACTCCTCCTGCACTGCTCTGATTCCATTCCTAGCCAGGTCATTGGTCCCTAGGTGGACAATGACATCCAGATCCCTCCCTCGTGCAGCTGCTCCCACGATCCTGAGGATTCGCTTCCTGTCCCTCCAAGCCGTGGCGACAGGCAGGCACCTTACCTCCTTCCCCCCTTCCTCCCCCACTTCTATCTCCCTAATGATTGAGTCCCCCACCAGGAGTTGTTTCCTTCCCCTGTGGGGTCCCGTGCCACCCTCCTGAGGGTCTCCCAGCATCCCAGTATCCCGGCAGCCCTCCTTACTGCCTTCTCACATAGTTTGCCCACCTTATGGTCATCTGACATGATTACCCCAGGTCCCTTTCCATTTTTGATGTTGTTAGTATGTCACCCCCCACTGTGTACTCTTCCCCTGGGTTTTTGTTTCCCAGGTGCATTAATTTGCACTTCTTTGCATTGAATCTAAGCTGCTATACATTTGACCATTCCTCCAACCTTGCCAAGTCCCTTTGCATCCTTTCCACCCCACCTTCTGTATCGACCCTGTTGCAGATCTTCGTGTCATCTGCAAAGAGACATACTTTTCCTTCCAGTCCGTCTGCAATGTCACTTATAAAGACATTAAAGAGGACCGGTCCCAGTACTGAACCCTGTGGTACCTCACTAGTAACCCCCCTTTCTTCAGAGTGGACTCCGTTTATTATTACCCTCTGCATCCTGTTGTCCAGTCAATTTTTTACCCAGGCTACTACCTTGAGGCCCACTCCCAGGCTGGCAAACTTGCATATTAATCTTTTGTGTGGGACTATGTCAAATGCCTTGCTAAAGTCTAGGTAGGCCAAGTCCACAGCCCTTCCTTGGTCTACTACTTTGGTCACCCAGTCAAAGAAATCAATTAGATTTGTCTGACATGACCTTCCCGCTGTGAATTCATGCTGCCATGGGTCCTGTGCCCCACCGGCCTCTAGGAACTCAATAGTTATTTCCTTCAGAAGTGATTCCATCATATTCACTACAACTGAGGACAAACTAACCGGTCTGCAGTTTCCTGCCTCTGTCTTGCTCCCACTTTTGTGAAGGGGAATCACCTCTGCCCTCCTCCAGTCCTCTGGTACCACACCATCCTCCCATGATTTGCTAAAGAGGGTAGTAAGTGGTGTCACTAGTTCTCACCTTAGTTCTTTTAGAATTCTTGGATGAATCCCATCAGGCCCCATTGCTTTGTCCACCTTCAGTTTTAAAAGTTCTTTCAGAACCCTATCTTCTGTGAATGGACTGGTATCAACCTCCCTATCCAGAGTGCTTCTATTCTTTGATTTAGGTACCTCCCCCCCCCCTCCTCTTTTGGGAATACTGAGCAGAAGTATTTGTTCAATATCCCTGCTTTTTCACTGTCACCCTCTGCCCACTCTCCCTTCCCTTTACTAAGCTTCACTATCCCTCCCTTGGTTTTTCTTCACTCCCTAATGTACCTATAAAAGGTTTTATTCCCCTTCTTAACTGAGTTGGCTATCTTTTCCTCAGTTTGGGCCTTTGCTATTCTGACTGCCTTCCCTACTTCCTTCTACTTTAACTGGTACAGTTCTCTGTCCTGCTCCTTCTGTGTTTCCTTATACTTCTTGAATGCTACATTTTTCTCCTTAACCTTGCCTGCCACCTCTTTTGAGAACCATCGTGTTTTTTTTCCCCTTTGTTTTGTTGATTTGTTTCACACAAAGGCTTGTTGCCTCTGTGAAGGCTGTTTTGATTTTTCCCCACTGTTCCTCCACCCCTCCTTCTTGCCCATTTGTTAGTGCTTTCCTGAAGCACTATCCCATTTTCCCAAAGTCAGCCCTCCTAAAGTCCAGTACTCTTGCCTTTGTATGGCTGGACGCTATGGCAGTGTTTATTGTGAACCACACTGTTTGGTAATCGCTTGTCCCCAGATTGCTACCCACTTCTAAATCCGAGATCCTTTCTCCATCCCCATTTGACAGTACCAGGTCTAAAATTGCTCCCTCCCAAGTGGGTTCCACTACTAGCTGTCTGAGGAATGCCCCTGTAGGGCATCAAGAATAACCCTGCTCTTGGATGTGGCTGCAGCAGAGGTGCTCCAGTTAACATCTGGCACATTCAGGTCCCCCATTAACAATATTTTCCCCTTTTCTGCCATTCTAAGGATGCCTTCTATCATTTCCTTGTCCACTGCCTCTCCCTGAGATAGGGATCTGTATACAGCCCCATGTGGATTGTGGTGCCATTGCCTGTCTCCAGGGTGACCCACAGTGCCTCATCTCCTCCCTGTTTATCATTTAGTTCCATTGCTTTGATCTCTTCCCTTACATAGGGATCTACTCCTCCTCCTCTTTTACCCTTCCTGTCCCTCCTGTAGCTTGAGTACCCTGGTATGTTGACATCCCAGTCATGGTTCTCTGTGTACCATGTTTCTGTGACTGCCACGATATCCAGGTGCCCCTCTTCCGTCAAGGCCACTAGTTCATTGAGCTTGTTACACAGACTATGGACATTGGTACTCATCACCCTCCATTTTTTGATGGCCTTACCCCTTTTAGCCCCATCCCTGTCCTTACTGCTTTTTTCTGGATTACACCTCTCTTTCTCCCTATCGACTTCTCTACCTTGGTGTCTACTTCACTTACTACCCTATTTTGTGGTGGGGGGGGTTGGGCTTTCCCTGTTTCCCTTCAGTGCCTGCCCCCTTGGCTAGTTTAAATGCTTGTCAATGAAGTATTTAAACCTATCACCTAGGACCCTGGTTCCCCTCCTGGACAGATGCAGACCATCGCACCAGTATAGGCCTGCATCCCTCCAGGTGGCTCCCCAGTCCCCAATGAAGCCAAAACCCTGAGCTCCGCACCAGTTTTTCAACCAGTCATTGAATCCCATGGTGCAGAGTACCCTTGCCTCATCCATGCCATAGACACACAGCACTTCAAAGAAGGTTACCATGTGTCCTACTTGTCTAAGGCCCCTCCCCAACTCCACAAACTCCTACTGCACTGTTCTGATCCCATTCCTAGCCAGGTCATTTGTCCCTAGGTGGATAATGACATCCAGCTCACTCCTCCCTGCAGCTGCTCCCACAATCCTGAGGATTTGTTTCCTGTCCCTTCAAGCCATGGCACCGGGCAGGCACCTTACCTCCCTTTCCCGTTCTACCCCCTTAATGACTGAGTCCTCCCCCCGGAAGTTGTTTCCTTCCCTTGTGGGGCCCCATTCCACCCTCCTGTGGGTCTCCACTGTGGAGGTTCCCAGCATCCTCCTTGGTCTCCACTACAGGTGCCTCCATAGAGGAACCACGCTCTGCCAGAATGGTGAATGAATTGTAGAGAGGCACGACTGGAGGGATGCACCTCTGTTCCACCACCCTCCCCTCCCTGAGGCCACTGTGGTCCAACCACTCCTCTTTCTTGGCAACCCCTGAGGCATTGGTGGTGTCCGGGGTGGGCCCTGGGTGAGTGAGGCGGTTTCCCGAATCCCTGCCATGTCAGCATGGAGACGAGGAACCTCCTCCCTCAGACCAGAGAGGGGGCTCCAAATAGGGCAGTAATGCAGTCTCCAGAATGTCTCCCAGAAGACTGCTGCTCCAGAGCCACAGCATTGCACCACTCCATACATGTATGTCTCCCTTCCAGTTTAGGATGTTTTTCTGTTTTGTTTAGTGTGTGCAAGCTTGTGAGTGTCTTTACCCCCTATTCGGTGTGCTGTGCCTTTAAGGATATGAACAGGTGTTTGCCCTTAGCAGTTTTGGGGAACTGATATCAGAACCCCTGATATAAAATAAATGTTGCACGGGGGGGGGGGGTGGAAGTAAACCCGTGCCCTCCAGAAACAATCAACTACAACTCTGACCCTCCATTCCGGTGAGTGTCTTCCTTCCTTTCAGACACCTATTTCAGAGTTTAAGTTTTCCCCATTGTTCGTCCAGTAGTAGCTCTCCATCAGTAGCTCTGATAGAGAGCAGGGATGGGGTAAGAAAGGATAAAGCCAACATTAAATGGAGGGCAATGAGTACCAATGCCCATAGTCTTGGAAACAAGCTTCCAGAGCTAGTAGCCCTGATGGAAGAGGAATAATTGGATATTGTGGCAGTCACAGAAACATGGTACATGGAGAACCATGACTGGGATGTCAACATACCAGGGTACACAATCTACAGAAGGGACAGGGAGGGTAAAAGAGGAGGTGGAGTAGCTCTCTACGTGAGGGAAGGGATCAAAGCTACAGAAAGGAAAATTACGTACCTACCGTAATTCTTGATCTTCTTGGACGAGTCTCCACCACTCATTCACACTAGTGGGATTGGCGCCAGAGGCACTAAGACCCATCGGGAGCAAACTTTTTGCTGGAGGGTCGGCGCGAGAGACAGCGCCGCGAGACACGGTGCCGCGAGCAGCGGCTCGAGCGGTAATGACCATCTCGGCGACGACCCTCCAACCGCCTCAGTACCTTTTTTACCAAGGAGGTGCAGCGCAACTAACGTAAAGAGTAAACCCAACATTAAAAAACGGACATAAGATAGTCCGTATGACCCGTGTAAGAAGGGTCAGCAAAGAAGTCCTCACGGCCTAAAGATTTGAGGGAGTGAAGACCAATACAGCGGTGAGCTCGGGGGATGGAGGGTGGGCGTGTGAATGAGTGGTGGAGACTCGTCCAAGAAGATCAAGAATTACGGTAGGTACGTAATTTTCCTATCTTCCTGGACATAAGTCTCCACCACTCATTCACACTAGTGGGAGAGTACCAAGCTGATAATCCCCCAAAAGGGCGGCAGGAGAGCCAGAGCTCACGCATCTAAGATAGAAGCCCATTAAGGATAGTTCTGCCGAATGCGGAATGTCGCCTAGCATGAACATCCAGTGCATAGTGCTTAACGAAGGTATGCACTGAGCTCCAGGTGGCGGCGTTGCATATATCTGCAATTGGAACATTGCAATTTCCGCTAGGGATGCGACGCCCTAGTAGAGTGGCGTACACTCTACCTTCTAATTTAACTTGAGCCATGGAATAGCAATGACGAAGGCATGCCACTAACCATGAAGAGATGCATCTAATAGCGACAGGTTGACCCAGCGGTGTCGCTGAAAGAACGAACAGTTGCTGAGTCTTGCGAACATCCTTGGTTCTATCTAAATAGAACCCATAAGGCTCTCTAACATCCAAGGAATGAAGAGCTCGTTCCCTTCATTTTGGAAATTAGCGAAGTAGCCGGAAGTACCAGAGGTTGGTTTAGATGGAATTCTGACACAACCTGGGAAGAAATTTAGGATGAGTCGGAGAACTACGTTGTCTTTATGGAATACAGTATACTGGAGGTCCGTAACCAGAGCATGTATCTCAGAGACCCTGCGGGGCTGAGGTAATAGCCACCAGGAGGCAGTCTTCAGGTAAGAAATTTTAGCTCACAGGTAGCTAAGGGTTCGAAAGGCTTCAGTGAGCATGTCCAGCACCAGGTTAATGTCCCAGGCTGCAACTGGACGCTAACAGGGGTCTGGTATGGAGAATCCTTAAGAATCTCTTCACCATAGGTAACTGAGCCAGAGTTAAGGAAGAAACCAGCTCATGGAGCGCTGAGATGGCACTAAGGTGAACTTTAACTGTGGAGTACTGAAGACCTAAGTTTGACAGGTCCAAAAGATACTCCAGAACCTTGCCAGGAGGACAGGAAAAGGATTCCAGAGATTTTGCACACCAGAGAAAAACGTTTCCATTTGAGCGTCGTTTCGGTGGCTGGCTCCGAGCAGCCAGAAGGATGTCTGAGACTCTAGGGGCGTTGAACGATTCACTTCTATCTCTTCAGGAGCCAAGCATGAAGGTGAAGTGATTTCAGGTTGGGATGGACCAACGAACCCTGAGTCAAAGACTGATTTGCAAGGAAGTGGTCTTGGAGAGGCTGCCAACATACTGTTGAGTAGAGGAAACCATAGTTGCCGAGGCCAGGAAGGAGCAATGAGAATCATCTTGGTCCCCTGAGACTCGAACTTGAGGAGTACTCTCTGGATTAGAGGAAGCGGTGGAAAGGGCGTAAAGCGTTTTGTCCACGCAGCCTGAGCATCCTGACAGAAAATGCCAGGCCCTGGTTTCTGGAGCAGAAGAGAGGCAGTTTTGCGTTGAGTGGGGATGCAAAAGGTCCAGGTCTGGAGTCCCCACTCTTTGAACAGGGACCGAGCTATGGCTGGATCGAGACCACTCGTGAGGTCTGCCTCCGTTCTGCTGAGGTGATCTGCTGAGTCGGTTTGTATACCTGGCAGATAAACCGCTGAATCAGAGACTTGTGCTCCAAGCACCACTCCCACACCCTCATTGCTTCCCTGCAAAGAAGATGAAAACACCGCCTTGCTTGTTCATGTAATACATCACTGCTTTGTTGTCCGTTTGAAGGAGAATGTTCTTGTGACAAAGGACATCCTTCAGAGCTCGGATTGCATAGAGGACCGCTCTCATCTCCAGGACATTTATGTGGAGATGAGTTTCGAACTGAGTCCATACACCTTGAGTGTGGAGGGAGAGACAGTGAGCTCCCCATCCCATTAGCGATGCGTCTGTGGTGATGGAGATCTGATGATCCGGGGAGAGCAAGGGAATCCTTCAGGAGATTGCTCTCTTGAGACCACCAGGTGAGAGACCTTGAAGGGCTCCGTCACCTTGATGGGATAAGACTGGGGTGAGAGGTCGGGGACCACTGGTGGAGAGCATCCACTGGGTGGTTCTCATGTGCAGTCGGGCCAGGGGACAGTAGAGACCGAGAGCCATGAGACCCAACATGCGTTGCATCGAGAGAGCTGTAACCGATTGGTTCTCCTGATGTAGCAGGGCCATTGAAGGATGTCGAGTCTTCTGTCCTCTGGAAGGAAAGCCTTCGCTGAAGAGGTGTCTAGAAGCGTCCTATGAACAGGAGCCTCTGGGAGGGTTGCAGTTGAGATTTTTCAAATTCAGCAGAACTCCCATGGACGTGAGAAGGCGGAAGTCGTTTGCACGGCTTCCAAAGTCCCTTGGACGGAAGGGCCTGCTAAAGCCAATCGTCCAGGTAGGGAAACACTCGGAGTCCGACTTTCCTGAGATGCTTGAGAACTGCACAACACTTTGTAAAACTCAGGCGAGGATAGCCAAAGGGCAGGACTCTGAACTGATAATGCTGACCCAAAGCTACAAACCTGAGGAACTGCGGTGGGTCGGGTGGGACGAGATATGCTGGTAAGCATCCTGCATATCCAGAGAGGCCAGCCAGTCGTGCTGATGCAGCAAGGGTAACAGGGTACCTAGGAAATCATCTTGAATTTCTCCTGGGAGAATCTGTTTAACTTTCTGAGGTCTAGAATGGGCGCATCCCCCAGATTTCTTTGGAACCAAAAGTAATGGAGTAGAACCCTGTGTTTAACGAACTCGGGGGCACCAGTTCTATTGCCCTGTTGTTCAGAAGGCCCTGGATCTCCAGCGGTGAGAGAGGTCCACTAGAGACCGACAACCTGGGTTGTCGTCTGGGAGGAACAATTGGGGGGTTTCCAAGAAATTGAGAGAGATAACCCTCAGAATTATCCGAGAGGACCATTGTCCAGTTATGGACTTCCACTGGTTGCAGAAGTACATCAGACGACCTCCCACCGGAGGAGAAAGTTCCACCTCGGGCAGAGTGGATGGAACTTGGGCCAACGACTCATAAGGTAGCGCTGGGAGCTTTAGGCCCCTGCGCTTTCTGCGTCTTCTTTTGAGGTTGGGCAGGTTGGCTTTATGGAAGCTCTCCTGCCTCTGCCTCGAAAGGACTGGCGACTATGAAACTGACGTCTGTTCACATGCCCCGGAGAGGGAGGCGGAGTCTGGCCAACAATGGCTGATCTAGTCTTCTGAGTGGCCTCTAAGGCTTGCTCCACCTGAGGGCAAAAGAAAGGAGCCATCAAAGGCAGCGCCATCACCTGCTGCTGAGCATCATTCGTGAAGCCAGAAATGCAGCCAGGAATGGCGCGGTACAAATCCACGGCTGCTGAGGCGAGAAGCAGTGTCAGCGTCCATGGCGGCTTTGACCTGTTGGTTATTGGACTCAATACCTCTAATAACGGTCAGAAGAAGCTCTGACTTGGAATCCGAATCTGGAAGAGCTTCAACCATTCTTTTCATTAGAGTGCCACAGGATATACTCATACTGAGAAAAATAGCCTTGATAACTGGCAACATACTTAGAGTGGAGGCAGCAAGACTCTCTTACCTAATGTATCAATCTTCACGAGACTCTTTGTTAATAGAGTCGAGCTGTAGTAGTTGAGGAAGAACGACCTTGTCATTCTCTGCCAGGACTACAATAGGATCCGCAAAGGCTTGGGATGCCAAATGGGAGATCCTTGGGAGCTGAATACTTCTTATCAATGGATTTAGCCACTGAGGAATAAGAGCAGGATTATTCCATACCATTTGGACAGCGTCTCGAAGGAAAGGCTGGATCGGAGGTCAAATCCGTGAGGGATCTCCGAGCATGAAGATACTGGAGTCTTAATATCTTCCAGGATCGATGTCTGTAGTCTGGAGAGAAAGAGTGGATCCCAGGTTCTTCAACAGAGACTTAAGGACAGGTCCTCGACCACGGGCTCTGTAGCAAAGAAAGATCCTGTTTCCTCCACTTCATCACCCAACTCAAGGTCTGGGTCAGGCTCAACATCATCTCCTGATGGTCCAGAAAGGACTGTTTGGGCAGGAAAGGAGTGAAAATTGGGAGAGGAAATAGCAGAAAAACAAGGAGAGTCCCCAAGGGCTGCGGCGCCGAGGCGGCAAAGCAGGCTGAAGCGGCACGGGCGCCTGGCGCGAGAAAACGCATGACCCATAGCGCCCCGGCGGCGCGCGGGCGACATCAGCCTTTCGGCAGCGGCCCGACAACGCCCAGCGCCTGGCGCATAAGCAGCGCCCGGAAGAGCGCCTCGATAGGCGCCCCGCTGACGGCGCAGCCAGGGCGATACCGCCGGCGCCGCCCTATCAGCAGCACCCACCGGCGGCGCCGGGGAACCCGCGGCGGCCGAAAATGGCGCCGACAAGCCAACAGACCCGCGACAGAAGCTAAGCAGGAACCTGGAAAGCTAGAAGGAAAAAAACAGGAGATAAAGGCACCGGTGAGGCCCCTGCGCGCAGCCACATGTGGGGAAACACCACAGCGGAGTCGCTGGCACGAAGCCGCAGCGCTAGGAAGGTCCAACCGCCCTACCTGATGCCGCGGAGGGCCGAGGGCTCCGAGGCAACAGAGCCAGGCAGAAGAACCAACCTCCGGCCCATTGCTCCATAGGAAGCCCACTGATGAAACTGCTCATCTGAGTCCTACCTACAGTGAGGGGAGGGACTCCACGATGTCGAGGGGCGGCGATTACGGAAGTTGGCGACTCCGAAGAAGGAGACCGGCAACTAGCAGCGATAACCCGGCGTCGCAGCGCAGACTACCAGAAGGCGACCTCGGTGATGCCTCTCTCTTTTTGACCTGTGGGCGAAGAAGAGCTCGAGGCGAGCGGTGCGAGAATCGGCCGTTATTTTATGCGGCGGAGGACCGCCCATCCCGAACATCGGACTGACGTTGTGGAACCCGCTGAGGAAGAAGGCTGACCGGATCCAGCCCGGCTGACTGAACAGCTTTCATCTGAAGTCTCCCTACCGTCACCTGACCTGCTCATGGTGAGCTCCGTCCAGTAGGCGAGACTTCTTCAAGTAAAATTTAATATTAGAAAATTTTACGAAAATAGAATAAAATAAGCGATACTACTTATCGAGATAAAGTTACAAAAACAAACTGAAAACTATCGCTAGTTTGAAGTTTGACTCCAAACAATGACGTCGTCCTGAAGCGTCTTTCGGCAGTAGGAAAAAAGGAACTAAGGCGGTTGGAGGTGCGTCGCCGAGATGGTCATTACCGTTCGAGCCGCTGCTCGCAGCACCGTGTCTCGCGGCGCTGTCTCTCGCGCCGACCCTCCAGCAAAAAGTTTGCTCCCGATGGGTCTTAGTGCCTCCGGCGCCAATCCCACTAGTGTGAATGAGTGGTGGAGACTTATGTCCAGGAAGATCTAAAAAGTAAAGGGGGAGGGCAAGAGGCACTGTGGGTCACCTTGGAGACAGGGAATGGCATCACAATCCGCACAGGGGTTGTATACAGACCCCCGTCTCAAGGGGAGGAAATGGACAAGAAAATGATAGAGGGCATTCTCAAAATGGCTGAAAAAGGGGAGATACTGTTGATGGAGGACCTGAATATGCCAGATGTTAACTGGACGACATGGACTGCAGCCATATCCAAGAGCAGGGTCATTCTCGATGCCCTACAGGGGGCATGGCTTAGACAGTTAGTGGGGGAACCCACTCGGGAGGGAGCAATATTAGACCTGGTATTCTCAAATGGAGAGAAGATCACAAATTTAGAAGTCAGTAGACATCTGGGAACAAGCAACCACTGCACAGAGTGCTTCATAATAAACACAACCATGGAGACAAGCCATACAAAGACAAGGATACTGGACTTTAGAAGGGCTGACTTTGGCATAATGGGTGAATACCTGAGGAATGCATTAGCAAATGGCTAGAAAGGCGGGGTGGAAGAACAATGCAGAAAAATCAAAACTGCCATCATGGAGGCAACAAGCATTTGTGTGAAACAAATAAAGAAAACAAAGCGGAATAAAAAAAACACTATGGTTCTCAAAAGAGGTGTCGGGGAAGCTTAAGGAGAAAAAGGCTGCATTCCGAAAGTATAAGGAGTCACAGAAGGAGCACAACAGGGAACTGTATCAATTAAAGCAGAAAGAAGCGGGGAAGGCAGTCAGAAAAGCAAAGGCCCAAACCGAGGAAAAGATAGCCAACTCAGTTAAGAAGGGGGATAAACCTTTTATAGGTACATTAGGGAGCATAGAAAGATTAAGGGAGGGATAGTGAAGATTAATAAAGGAGAGAGGAGGTGGGCAGAGGAGACAGTGAAAAGGCAGAGATACTGAATGAATATTTTGCTCAGTATTCACAAAGAAGAAGAGGAGGTTACGTAAACAAAACAGTAGAAGCACTCTGGGTAGTGTGGTTGGACTTGATCCATTTACAGAAGAAAGGGTCCTGAAGAACTCCTAAAACTCAAGGTGGACAAAGCAATTGGGCTGCGAGGATTACCCTAGAATCCTAAAAGAGCTAAGGGAGGACCTAGTGACACCACTAACCACACTTTTTAACAAATCATGGGAAGATGGGGTGGTACTTGAGGACTGGAGGAGGGCAGATGCGATTCCCCTTCACAAAAGTGGGAGCAAGGGAGAAGCAGGAAACTACAGACCTGTTAGTTTGACCTCAGTGGTGGGGAAAATTATGGAATCACTTCTGAAAGAAAGAATTGTTCAGTACCTAGAGGCCAGTGGGGCACAGGACCCAAAGCAGCATGGATTTACAGCAGGAAGGTCATGTCAGACGAATCTAATCGAGACTGGGTGACCAAAGTAATAGACCAGGGAAGGGCTGTGAATATGGCCTACCTAGACCTTAGCAAGGCATTTGACACAGTCCCGCAACAAAAGATTAATAATCAAGTTAGCCAGCCTGGGAGTGCATCCCAAGGTGGTAGCCTGGGTAGCAAACTGGCTGCACAACAGGACACAGAAGGTAATAGTGAATGGAACACATTCTGAAGAAAGGGGGGTTACTAGTGGAGTACCTCAGGGCTCAGTACTGGGTCCAGTCCTCTTTAACATCTTTATAGGTGACATTGCAGAGGGTCTAGAAGGATTGGTATGCTTCTTTGCAGATGACACAAAGATCTGTAACAGAGTTGATACCCAAGGAGGGGTAGAAAGGATGAGAAGGGACTTGGCAAGGTTGGAGGAATGGTCAGACATATGGCAACTTAGATTCAATGCAAAGAAGTGCAAAGTAATGCATCTGGGAAATAAAAATCCAGGAGAAGAGTACACAATAGCAGGGGAGGTACTAACGACAACAACACTCTTGGACTCGTCGGCCGCAGGACGAGCAGCCACCGGGCAGGCGGGCGCCTCTGAAACGCCGCTCGGAACCACCACCCGGATCCTTCCAGCTAGGCAGGGACTCTTGGGCTCAACCGCTTGGAGACTGACGGCCACGGTGGACGGTACCTCTGACCACCGCTCGAGACCACCGCCCGATCCCTCCAGCTAGGCAGGGACTCTTGGACTCGTCGGCCGCAGGACAAGCGGCCACCGGGCGCACGGCACCTCTGAAGCCGCCGCTCGAGACCACCGCCCCGGATCCCTCCAGCTAGGCAGGGACTCTTGGACTCGTTGGCCGCAGGACGAGCAGCCACCGGGCGGACGGCGCCTCTGAAGCCGCCGCCCGAGACCACCGCCCTGGATCTCTCCAGCTAGGCAGGTACGGCAAAGCCGCAGCCTATCGGAGCGCGAGCGCCATTCCTTGGCGGCCGATTGGCTCAACTTAAAACTGCTTTAGATACTAATGTTTGCAAAAAGGGCTGTATTCTTTTATATCAATGTGTTTTAATGCCTGATTGTCTGTACTAGCCTAGACTGCTTGAATATTGTTGCTACAGGTGTTGGGGAGGGAGGCAGGTCATACCATTACAGCCCTTCTTTTGGATCTTGAGCGACAAAGCGAGCACAAGGCGCCCAGAAATCACCTCCTTTGTCCTGCAAATTCGTGCTCTGCAACACCTCTGGTCTGCCCACCCTCTGCTGACTGGGACTGCCATTAATAGTCCCTCCTTCTGTCTCCTTAGCGACTCTTGGACTCGTCGGCACATGAGAGGCGGCCACCAGGCGAGGCCGGCGCCTCTGAAGCCGCCGCTCGAGACCACCGCCCGGATCCCTCCAGCTGGGCAGGTACAGCAAAGCCGCAATTTTAGCCCACCCTCCCATCCCCCTTCCGGCGTTGTTTTATAGCCCAGTTATCCGCCCACAGTTTCCCTCGCTTTCATTGGCCCAGCCTATTAAAATTAGGCATAGTCACTACCTTAGTAAAAAAATATTTCCCCTGTTTACTAGAGGTGCTCCCATCGTTTGCATTACTCATTACCTTTCAGTTAGATCCAAACTTAACCAATTGAGGCCAGGAGATGTGTCTACACTAAAACTACAATCTACTATTTATACTGAGTATTGTCCAATAAGACCCTGCTGAGGTAACATCTATATATATATATATATATATATATATATATATATATATATATAAAAAACAACTGCCCTTGTGTAAATCAAACATGGGAGGCATCAGTGGCTTTGTCTAATAGCCATCATCTTTCAGCTATGTAGTATGGCTGGCCCTTATGACAACTATGATGTTCCTATAGAAAGATGTCCCAAGCTGACAGTATACCCATATATTAATAATAGCTATTTAGTATACTGCCCTTGTCTACCCTAATTCAGCGAAGCTTGTTGAATCCTCGACAGTGGCACCGTGACAAGCTCTTCTAAGCACTCTCAAACTCCAGCAATCAAACACTGTACAGGCGCTACTACCCTACTTGGTTCTTAAGTTATATATCTACAGGGCAAAACAAGAGGATGACCCGATCTATGGACCCATGCGCCCAAGTCTGTCACAAATACAGAAAGTCTCGTGCTTTTAAAAATTTCTTTCACAACCTGAGAAGAATTCTCCTCCTCCTGCTACTATGCTCAGGAGACATTGAACTTAATCCTGGTCCCCCAAGGTTGCTCTCATCACCATCCAAAATTAATCATCTAAAAGGTTTCAGTTTCCTACATGCCAATGTCTGCAGCCTGTTAAAAAAGCTGGAGTCTGTTCAGGCCTGGATTATCCACACTGCACCAGACATCCTGGTGATATCGGAATCTTGGCTCGAGCATCCACACGGACAGTGAGGTCAATATCCCAATTACCTTCTCTTCAGAGCAGATAGAAAGGACTGGGGGAATAGCCATTTATGTTAAAAGCGTATTCACAGTATCTGTATTAGATGCACCTCCATTGCGGGAGGTTTGAATGCCTGTCTCTTGAAGTGAGCCACCTCACTCTGGGGCCTTTCGTGTGATAGGCTGCTATAGACCACCTGCAGCAGGACCTCAGCTCCTGACTCACCTATCTGGACAAATGGATGCTTCCTCTATGGAGACAATTTTACTAGGTGATCTAAACTATGACTGGTTAACTAGCGGGTCATTACCCCTGAAACATTTCTGTGATTCTCATGGATTCACTCAACCAATATCTGAACCTACGCGCATCAACAACAAGAATCCAACGAGAAGCAGCCTTCTGGATGTGCTACTTGTCAATGAGCCTCACCATTTCTCACATGCCGGTATCCTTCCAGCTGATATTAGTGACCACTGTCTCATAGCTGGCATTAGAACCATCCCAAATCCATTATCTACATCAAAGTTCTCTACCAAAAGATCAAGACGTAACTTTGACCCTCTGGCCTATTTCAACTACCTAAAAAACTCTATGCAATGGCAGAGTTTTTACCGAGCTAAATCAGTAAGTGATGCCTATGATGTCTTGTACGAAATCCTAACTGGTGCCCTAGATGTCCATGCCCCTATAATCAAAGCTAGAATAAAAACCAGGACCTGCCGCTGGTTTTCACCAGACTTGAAGAAAGCCCTACTAAAAAGAGATCTACTGTGGAAAAAGGCCCGGAAGTCACATACAGAATCGGACTGGTGTCTTTTCAGATCAGCCAGAAATGCCTGCACAAAAAATGACCAGGAGGCAAGGCTACTTTTATCAATCAGAATTGTCTCTGCATCAAATAATCCTACCAAGTTCTGGTCCACTATTAAGGAAGTGTCAGGCCACTCACCAAGTAGTGTGCTCCCATCTAAAATTGCCAGTTGACAATGTCTCTGTCACTGATAAATCTGAGATTCTTCAAGCCTTCAATAATCACTTTGCTACCGCTGGCTTGGCTTTCGATAAAGCACCAATAAGTAGTCTTCGGTCACAGATCAAAGCACAGGCCCTAGAAATAAACAACAAAAGGCAGGACCTTGCCTTTTCATTAATCACATAAAAAGAAGTTGAAGACCTTCTGCTACAGTTGAGACATTAGAGAAGAGCGCGGAGCTGACTTCGTATTATACTTTCTGAAAATAGCTTATCACATACTAGCAGCACCAATAATGCACCTATTTAACCTGTCTCTAATCCAAGGCTCTCTTTGCAGAATGGAAAACTGCTCATGTTATTCCACTATACAAAGCAGGGACCCAAGTGATCTGAACAACTATAGGCCTATCTCCCTACTACCTATACTTTCAAAATGTTGGAAAAAATTGTAGATACACAGTTGAGATCCTTCCTGGACAACTCAAATTTCTTAACCCCATGCAGTCTGGATTTAGAACCAAACACAGCACTATTACTGCACTGGCCAAGTCACTGACGCGACTAGCAGGGACCTGGACAAGAAAAATTTGTTTGTCGGTGTTCTTAGATCTTAGCAAGGCTTTTGATACCATCGACCATTGTCTACTTCTCTCCACGCTAAATAATTTAGGCATGGACTCAATCACACTGGACTGGTTCCAGAACTACCTCACAGACAGACAGCAACAAATAAAGGCCGAAGGAGAGCTTTCACCACTCAGATCAATAAAGAGAGGAGTCCCACAGGGTTCCATTCTGGGTCCACTGCTGTTCAACATCTATATTAACAACCTGAACTTAGGAATCGAAGAAGCCAGTATTCATTTATTCGCCGATGATACAGTGCTCTACCTAAGTCGAGACTCCCCTGGAGCCGCAAGTGCTGCATTACAAGATGAATTCAATAAACTGCAAAACCAGCTCGTCGACAAAAAGCTTTTGCTAAATGCAAAAAAAAAACCAAGGCAATGCTGTTTGCTCCATCTAGCACCGGGGCCAACACTGCAGCCACTGACACTGTTCCTCCTATAACCACCCTACTTGGTGAAAATCTTGAGTTCGTGCCGAAATTCAAATACCTGGGTATATGGCTGGATAACAAACTCTCTTTTAAATAACATATTGAAGAACTACTGAAAAAGCTTAGGCAAAGGCTTGGCCTCTTCTACAGAATTAAACATCTCCTTACTGAGACTGCAAAAAGACAGCTTGTTCATTCTACATTCCTATCACTAATTGATTATGCTGACATTATATATGGCCAATGTCCTGTCTCGCAACTTGCTAAACTGGATGTATTATACCACAGAGCCCTAAGATTTATAACTGGCCTTCCATCCTCCACGCACCACTGCGCGCTATACACTGCAGTAGGATGACCTTCGCTACAATTCAGACGGCACAAAAATGCAGCCATTTGGACACTTCGAGCTCTCACCAATAAACTCCCGGACTACATTGCTGCCTGCCTTCCTCTAAGTCCATCTAGTAGCTATGGCATAAGAAGCTACTCACTAATTTCCCTAAATATTCCCAGGATTAATAACCACTTTGGTAGGGCAGCCATAAGTCACGCTTTGCCCTCATTATGGAGAAGGATTCAAAGCTCACTGAAACTCAGCACTCCTGTCAGTATTGCGATGTTCAGGCATCTTTACGACAAAGCATTTACTGAAATTTGTAAATGTTACCATAGCTTCTAGTGGTTCTGTTAGTGGCCTCAATCTCTAAATCTACCTCTCTCAGTCTTGAACCCAACCCTGCTAATCCCCCCCCCTAACCTGTTAAGTAGCCAGCTGCATTGTTTGGCCCTCGGAACCTCTGGCACCTTCTTTTCCTGCTCCTACATGCCACTTTAATAGCTGTTCAGTTGGAATTTAGGCCCTTTCTAAGCCATGGCCACCTTCCAAGCTAGTGACCACCGTCTAAGCTAGAATTAGTTACTGAGGGATGAAATGGTTATGATCTGCATTCCTTCCGGCTGAGACCAGTATAAAGTGTCACCTTCATACATGTATAAGAAAGAATGTACACACCACATTAATGTCTTGTGTTGTTGTTTAAACAAGTGCAATGGAATGTATATACTGTACCGTTCAAATGTTAATCTGTACTCTTACTTCTACATTTAGTATGTATTCTATGTATGTATATCTATCCTTGACAAACAGCAGGTCCACCTTGTAAATGAACTTGCTCAACGGTGATCGCCTGGATAAATAAAGATTTGATTGATTGATTGATTGAATAATGGAAAGGGATCTGGGTGTAGTCATATCAGATGACCTAAAGGCGGGTAAACAATGTGAGAAGTCAGTAAGGAGAGCCAGGGGGATACTAGGATGCATAGAGAGGGGCATCACAAGTAGAAAAAGGGAAGTGGTTATCTCTCTATACAGACAGTTGGTGAGACCCCATCTGGAGTACTGCGTGCAGTTTTTGGAGACCTCATCTATGCAAGGACATAGACAGGATGGAAACAGTCCAGAGGAGGGCAACTAAAATGGTGCAGGGTCTACATCAGAAACCATATGAAGAGAGACAGAGAGATTAATATGTATACCCTTGATGAAAGGAGGCACAGGGGGGACATGATAGAAACTTTTAAGTACCTCAAGGGACTCAACAAAGTCCAGGAGGGTAGCATATTTCAGAAAAAGAGATGCGTAAAAACAAGGGGGCACAATTTAAAGTTAGAGAGTGGGTGGCTCAGGGGTAATGTGAGGAAATTCTTTTCCACAGAGAGAGTGGTGGACGCATGGAACCGCCTTCCTGAAGAGGTTGTGGGGTCTAAAACAGTGGGGGAATTCAAACATGCATGGGACAGACATAAGGCAATTATAGTGGGGGGTTGCAGGAAGTAGGCTGTTGGTTAACTAGAATCTGCAGCTTATCCAATAGATAGGTAGGGAAATGGGCAGACTGGGTGGGCCAAGTGGTCCTTATCTGCCATCAAAGTCTTTGTTTCTAGGGCTGCAGTGTTCTAGTTTTTCTCACCCTAGTGGAGTACAGCATTTTCCAGCTTTGCTTAAGCGGTGGAAACCGTCTCCAGAGATTTCCTGTTCTTCATCCCAGGTGGGATGGAGCAGGCTGCCAGGATTTCAGGGGCAATCCCCTGAGCCTATTGGAACTCTGTGAAGCTGCCTTTTGGTCAAGGTCTGTGAGTAACTGTTGTTCCTAAGTTTGCCCAAGAGTACCTGCTTTTGGTTTAAAGGTGAATTTCTCTGTCAAAGGGACCTTGTCACCATGGTAGTTTAAAAGTTGGTTGACCCAGTCTATGACCGTACATGTGAGCAGAACTTTTACCTTTGGCACCCCTGAGGTGTTTTGCTGATGTTAAGTGTGAAATACATTTCTAGAAAGCATCAACAGTAACCTTCGGTATAAAGTGAGGTGTATTTTCCAGAGGGACTGTCAAGTATGAACTTGGAAACAAAAGGTGGGAGACCCCCCCCCCCCCAATCTGGAGTGACCAGTTTAGCACTCTGGGTTCTGAAGGGCACCTGTGTTTTCTGTCAGTGCACGTGGCCAATGCCTGAAGAAACTTTTACCCCAGTGAGTGGGATTTTCTCCAGTTGAGCCTCTAGTGCTCCGACGTGGTCGGTGTAACACAATTAATCCTATGGTATATGGGAAGTGTTCAAATGCTGGCCATGTGTGCCAAGTCCAGAAGAATTTGTGTGTTCACCTATGGCTAGTCCACATTTTCTACAGTAATCCTATGCCATATGGGACTTCCAAGTACTGGCTGTGTGTGCCTAGGTGAGGGAATTTGCTTGGTGTGTTTTCCTGGTGGCTAGTTCCACAATTTCTACAGTTATCCTATGCTATATGAGAAATTTGGAGTTCTGTGCCTCAGATGTCTGCATTTACCGTGTGTGCAAACCCTTGGGGTCCATCTTTGCTTTGTGTTCCTACTTTGTTATGGAATAAAGCCACACACTAGAAACCCAACATAGTATGGACATTTATGTTATTGCTTCCGTGTGGAGTTACTTGGGTACCCCTGTCCAGAAGTGCAAACCTAGCATAGCCCTGAGCAAACATTTTCTCCCCAGGACCTGGGTTTTGGCCATGTATTGGCACACCAGGTGTGTGCCTAGTAGCCACACTTGGTTTGTTTCTATAATGTCTACTCCAGCTGCATATCCCACCTTGTCTACGGTGGCACTTTGTAACCCCCACCCCTCTCTTTTCCCCTAGACTGTGAGAGGTGTGTCATCTCGTTAAATAAGTGGCCGGTGGGAGGGTTGCACATGAATTCAAGCTGGAGAGCAGCAGATTTGGAGGAAATGCGACGGGGAAGTTCTTTACTGAGAGAGTGGTGGGTCCTTGGAATAGGCTGCCTGAATGGGTGGTGGGGGCAGACTCGAACAAATTCTAGAGGGCTTGGGACGACTACATGGGGCTGAACAAAGGCAAAAAATGGCATGGAAGAGAGGGGGCAAGATAAAGGATGGGGAGGGGGTGGTATTTGGGCAGACTGGCTGGGCCAATGGGTCCTTGTTTGCCAGCAGATTTCTATATTATGTTTATATTATACCAGCAGATGGGAATTTTACCTCCTCAGTTTAGGATCAATTATAATGCAGCAACATTTGCATATAGAATATTTAAAAACCTGGTACCAGAAACCCTATTTTCATCCTTTAAGCCCTTGTTTCTGCATTACAGTACCAAGAACAGTGCATCTGCACTCTTTTCTGTTCCCATTTTAAAGCTGGAAATGTGTAAGAAATCATTTTCTTGGTTTGGACCAACTATTTTTTTTCTTTGTAACTTTATTTTTATTGCATTAATAATATGGCAATACATACAGTTTACACTCCTGCAAGACATCATACAATTTGTCAAACAAGGATACATCCAATGTATGAAGGATAAAGAATCTACACAGTATTTATAAGGAGGTGGGGGAAAATCCATTAGAAAGACAACAAAAAGTATGTTCAGAAAGGCTACAGCCTCCTAAGGCTTTTGGGGAACTATTCCAAAATGTAACTCCTAAAATATTCGTGACTCAGCATCCAGTACTGATATGCCCCCAAAACTTAAAAAATGGTACTCCTACACTTAGCACTACTCGACAACGTGCAGATCCACACTAAGCAATTAAGTAAGATAACATTAGTATAACAGCATGTATTTTAAAAGTAGAAACTGGTAAGTGGGATAAACCTACTTAGGTATCACTTTGATCAGAAGTTCGTAAAAATATGTCAATTGTCCTCCTCTTCGGATTCAGAATCATGTGGCTTCTCAAGAGGTTGAAACTCCCAGGCAATGGCTTCTGCCTTCTTTCCCACTTCCAATGAATCACTATATTGATAAGTACGGCCTCCATAAATTCTTAGCCGTGTGGGCATCAGGAGAGGATGACTAATCCCAGGCAGCACAGCCGAGCATGAATGGCGTCAAATTTCTTGCATCGGGCGCATGTGGCAAAAGACAGGTCAGGGAAAAGGTGAATTGTAGCCCCGTTAAACGAAAGTCCTTTGTCTGCCCGAGTGGCCTGTAGAATAGTGTCTCTAAAGCTGGAGTTGGTTGTGACCATCAAAATCACTTGAGGAAAGTCCCCACGAGGCCCAGCTGCTCGCAGTGTGATGCAGAAGACCCTGGTAAGATGCTCTTGAATAGTGTCCTTAGGTAGGTTCAGAACGTCGGGTAACCAGGATTTCAGGAAGGGTAACAGATCTGCCTCTTCACTCCCCTCCGGAGACCAATAATGCGGACATGGGAGGCTCAACTAGCGTTTTCCAGTGCTTCCAATCGGTACCCGAGTTGTGTATTCTCTTGCACAACTTTTGAGGTAGCTGACATAGCTTGACAAGCGGTCTTCTCAGCCGATTTGGCAAGCTGCTATGTGGCAGCTAATTTAGCATCTTGTTCCATGAATTGCTGCAAGACTGACTCTATTTTCAAATCTATTGCCTGCTTAGAGGCCTGCAGTGCCATCCATGGAGGGTCTGTCATAGCCATAGGTGTCGATGAGGACGTGGCCTTGTCTGGAGGAACCGCCACATTTTTAGCACAGCTCCCACTCAGTTTCTGGTTGCGATCCATTTTAAAGGTTGGTATCCCTCTGTACCTAGTGATGTAGCTGATTCAATGCTGTCAAAGTTTTTCCAAGACTTTTGCTCCAAAATCACTTTTAGACGTATTTTGTATTAGAAAACTGCAGAGCTATCAGTGCATCTTGCCAGAAAGCTGCTCAACAACGCCCCCCCCAGACCAACTATTTTAAATGAACTGTCAGGTACTGTTAGAAAAGCACACTGTGTTAAGCATTTTAACCATTTTTCATCAAATTTGTACAGTACTTATGTTAAATGTCAATGTTAATGTCAATAATTCGTAGAGTTTAATGAAAAATGTTGCATTACATGTATTGTATGTCTTTTTATGTCAGGCGTGACTGAAAAAGGACTGTGCCCAGTTCACCTCCCAGTAAAAACAAAAAAACTACAAATGAAAACAGAAACCTTAGTGCCCAAGGCAGAATGACTAAAACCCTAAAACTTCTAGCCCAGAGAGTAGGGTTACCACTGAGCCACAGAAATATTTTTTTTTTGGAGGGGGGGTTTAAACAACTGACTGCTATTATTATCTTACAAGCAGAAGGTGACAGTGAGTTTTTAATTAGTTCTCTAGCACCTATAATCTTTATTAATTTAACTCTGGAATTAAAAAAAAAATCATTCAGGTAGGAGGCACCATTCTAAATCTCAAATGCAGTGCAGCCCGCCAGGATGCCATGCAGTGTCACAGATTCCTGCATGACAAAAGAGATCACCTGCCACTGAAATTCTACTGTTTCCTGCAGTACCTCAGCTGCAGAATTCTGCAATATTCTACTGTGCATCCTGGCGGGCACTAATGAATGCAAACAGTATATATGCCAGTGAAGAGTCTTGTACCCCCTCGTTCACTTTAACTCTTGAATTTTAAACAAGATTTACAGTTAGGCACCAATCCTAAACCTTATGTAAGTAAACAGTAAACATGCCGGCAAGGGGTCTTGTGCCCTGTGTTAACTGACCTTCTGTAAGGCAGATGTGCTCACGTGCAGCTTCTTCATCGGTCCAGTTTCTATAGGTCCACTCACTTGTGCTTCCCCCTGGTTGCTTCGCAGCATTCGATGCTGGTAGATTAAGGGGTCATCCTCCTCCTCTGCAAGAGCACTGCCCTTTTACAAAAAAAACACAGCAACAATGTTAGTACAGACTCCCTTCAATGAACCCGACAGGTCGCATCTACACTGAGGGGGCCAAACCTGAGTAACCCACACAGAACAACAATTTTGTATTGGGAAGAAACCTGCTCAGTTCAATGTACTTTCCATTATAAAATGAACAGTACAAATCCTGATAACTGATTGGTCCGCAGAACGTTTTAGAACTGGCCCGCCAGTAGCCTGCTTATGGTGCTGATGGCCCAAGTGCTGGAACACGCTCAGTACATCAGAGGGTTGACTGAAGGGAGGAGAACTGAGTGTCCAATGTACTGTTCTCCTCTTCCACAGAAGGGGTGGTGCGACACCTGGAGTTAGACTGTCCTCGAGCAGAGGCTGGTGGACAGAACACTGGCACTGCACTTAGGAGGTGGAGGAGTGGCAGATGTCCCGCATGCATGGGACTGCCACCGATGTTGGGACTGCACTTAGGAGGTAGAGGAGTGGCAGATGTCCTGCATGCGTGGGGACTGCCACTGATCACGTAGGAGGTGGAGGAGTGGCAGATGTCCCGCATGCGTGGGACTGCCACTGATCACTTAAGAGGTGGAGGAGTGGCAGATGTCCCGCATGCGTGGGACTGCCACTGATCACTTAGGAGGTGGAGGAGTGGCAGATGTCCCGCATGCGTGGGACTGCCACCGATGTTGGGACTGCACTTAGGAGGTGGAGGAGTGGCAGATGTCTCGCATGCATGGGACTGCCACCAATGTTGGGACTGCACTTAGGAGGTGGAGGAGTGGCAGATGTCCTGCATGTGTGGGACTGCCACTGATGTTGGGACTGCACTTAGGAGGTGGTGGAGTGGCAGATGCCCCGCATGTGTGGGACTGCCACCGATGTCACTACATGTACCCTCCTCCAAACCAGTGATGGGGAAGAAAAACCAAACAAGACATCCTTGCTGGCAGGATGACTGCTGACCCCTAGCAGGCCCCATACCCAGACACTCAGGCACGGTCCTTCTGGATCCTTGACCTGGCAGGATGAGAGCGTTAACCACCACCCCGCTGAGGGGGGTAAGCCACGGAAGAACAGGGCTTGGTAAGGCAATGGGGCAGGGGGGGTTAATTTGGACGGGGGCGTGCCATGACAGGGAAAGAAGTAGGACCAACTAAAAAAAAAAAAACTAGAGGGGAGATCACACAGAGTACAACAGGCTTTAATTCCTCCATATGCAAGTGGCCTCTATGTCTAAAGGGATAATATGCAGATGAGTGGAGAGGTCATGCGATGACCCATCTAGTTTTTAAATATACGATTGCTAAGGGTTATATATTTCATGACATCATCTTGAGTCAGGCGTACTTCCTCTTATCACCCAAAAGCATGCAATCTCATCAACCTGTTACCCTTCCAAATGAGGAGTGAAAAACTAGCCTTAAATAATATTTAATTAAAAAATTATGTAAAAATGCATTTTCCAAACTCCACAATGGGGCTGCAGTACAGCCAGAAGCCCCCTCTTGAGTATCAAGTTTGGGTCGGCCTGCTGGTACACCGTAGTGGGCACTACCTGCAATGCTGAAAACGCAAGGGAGCTTCAAGGAGAGGAGGACAAAATGTGACTCATGGAGTGGGGGAGACAGTACAATGTGAGGATAAGGATCCCTCTTAGCAGATGATGCTGCCTCTGACCACCGTAATGTGGCAATCAGACCTTGGGATCCTCCTCCTCCCAACTCATCCATACTGAGCATGGCTAAAGAGCAAAAGGGCAGTAATGCATGGAAACCCCCGATCGGAATTTGAGGGCCCGTCTGGACAGGGGTACACCTGAGGCAACAAAGAGGGATGGAACTGGTGCCCAGGGTCTAGACATGCCCCCACAAGAGGCGAGTCAAGAAACAGCTTTTTAAATAGGGCAAAGGAGTCTCAAGACGGAGTTGATCAGGACTAGCTATGAATCGCTATAATGAGAATTGGAAAAAATACATGTCAGTTTTGCATTTCCTGAATTTCCCCCCCCCCCCCAACACACACACACCCTGAGTGTTACAGTCCTTCCCCATCTTCCACAGTGTTTACCTACGCCTTGGTAAAATGTACACACCACCCTCAAACACACTCCAGCATGTTAGTAGGCCTGTGCAGCCCCAGCAACATGAACTGGCTGGCTTAACAACAGAGAAAAACAACAGTTTCGAAGTCCAACTGACATCTTCAACAGAGCTTTCAGGCCCAGCTTCTGAGATGCTAAGAACTTACCAAAAAAAACTTGTTGTGCGGTAAAAACAATTCCTACAATGGCAGCACCTGTGGCCCTAGAGGGCAATATGGGATTCCAATGCATAGGTTGTTTAATGTACACCACCACAGGGACGGGTACTGGATGTGGTCCTGGCAGACAGTGACCAGATTGGGGGCCTGGAGGTAAGGGACCCATTGGCAGGGAGTGACCATGCCACGGTCTGGTTCTGCTTGGACCTAGGAGGGGTAGAAGGCTGCACAAAGACGGAAGTAACCGACTTCAGGGGGGTGGATTTTAAGGAAATGAGAAGGATCCTTAAGGAGCATTTGGATGGGATTGGGTCAGACATGGACACTGATAGTAGGTGGGAAATCATCAGGAGAGGGGTGCAGGATGCTACCAGCACCTGTGCAAGAGTAAGACGAAAATGCGGTAGGGCCCAAAAACCCTGTTGGTGGACCAGGGAGGTCCAGGAGGTGGTGCTGGGGAAAGAAGCAGCCTATAAAAATTCAAGTGCTCAAGGGTAGAAAGGGATGAGGGGAGTATGAGCTGATGGCTAGTAGGGCCACTAGAGTGGTGAGGGTGGCTAAGGCAAGGAAGGAGCAGAACCTGGCCAGGAAATTAGGAGAGGGAAAAAGGGGTTCTTTAGATACACTGGGGAAAGACGAAGGGTGAAGGGGCAGATTAGCAGGATTAAATCAGGGAAGAGATGGGCACAAGACCCAGTGGAGCAGGCTGAGGTACTAAATGAGTACTTCACCTCAGTTTTCACCAGGGAAAATGGGGATGCTGCATCATACATGGGAGGAGACGGAGATAATGAGGAGGGGGGGGCCCCTTACCAATCGGCAGGTCTGGGGAGAGGGGGCATCACTGGCAGGTGGGGAGGGCTAAGCAGGAGAAGAGGTACTGGAAGTGGAAATCACAGCAGAGAGTGAGGAAGCCCTCAGCCCCTTAAGACGGAGAAAGCACGGGCCGGAAAAATTACATCCCAGAGTGCTGAAGGAACTTGCAGATGTCCTGGCGAAACCCTGGCAGAGCTTTTCACCATCTCTGAGGACAGGGTGGGTGCCCCAAGACTGGAAGGTGGCGCATGTAGTGCCTATCCACAAGGGGGATCAAGGAGGTGGCAGGGAACTACAGGCCTGTCAGCCTGACATCAATGGTGAGCAAGGTGATGGAGGGCATTGTCAAGGAGAGGCTAGGGGAGACCTGGATAAGTCAGGTTGCCTGGACGATAGACAGCATGGATTCATCCCGGAAATCATGTCAGACAAACCTGGTGGAGTTCTATGACTGGGTGACAAGTGCCTTGGACCTGGGTAGACCAGTGGATGTCCTGTTTCTAGACTTCAGCAAGGCATTTGACTCTGTTCCTCACGTGGGCCTGTTGGATAAACTAGAGAATGGGGTGGGAAACCAGATGATCCGATGGATGAGCAATTGGCTCCAGGACCGGACCCAGAGGGTCGTAGTTGGTGGGATAGTCTCTTCCCAAGGAGGGTCATTAGTGGGGTCCCACAGTGATCAGTCCTTGGGCCCCTTCTGTTCAACGCCACGATCTGACATAAGGACAGGAATCAGAGTGAGATGAGTCTCTTTGCAGATGACTCGAAACTGGGGCGGTGGTGGATGGGAGGAGGGAGGTGGCCCTCACAGGGGACCTGGAGGCTCTGGAAAGATGGTCTAGAAAGTGGAAGCTGAGGTTTAATGCAGGGAAATGCAAGGTACTCCACCTGGGGGCCAGAAACCCAGGCCAAGTGTACACCCTGGAGGGGAAATACTACAAGTCTCAATGGCTGAGAGGGACCTGGGGGTGGTGGTGGATGTCAAGATGAACAACTCAGACTTGTAGGAGGGCAGCAGCCAAGGCCAACAGGATGCTGGGATGCATCGCTAGGGGGATCACCTCCAGAAGGAGGGAAGTGATACTCCCTCTGTATAACTGCTTGGTGAGGCCGCACCTGGAGTACTAGTGCAGTTTTGAGGCACACTTAAGAGGGACATTAACCTCCTGGAGAGGGTCCAGAGGAGGGCAACCAAAATGATTTGGGGCTTGGGGGACAGGACCTATGAGGAGAGCTCAAGAGGCTAAATATGTACACTTTGGAAGAGAGAAGGGACCGGGGACATGATAGAGGTCTTCAGGTACATGAAGAGGGTAAATAGGGAGGAACAGTGAGGGTGCTCAAGGAAGGGAGGAGGGGCCACTAGGGCATGGGTGGAAGCTGGAGGGGGAAGATTCAGGGAGAAAGAAGGAGGTGCTACTTCACTGAGAGGGTGGTAGAGCCATGGAATGCACTACCTAGGGGCTGGTGGAGGCAGAGACAGTGGAGTGGTTCAAGAGGGGGTGGGACAGGTACAGGGGAAGGGTTCAGGAAGCAAAATCCAATGCAGCAAGAATATCCGGAACTGGGAAGGAAGAAGCCAGAGAAGGCGAGGGGGACAGCAAGGTCAGCACCCAGGGTGGGGGCTGACCAAACGAGCAGACACGAAAGACCATTAGGCCTATTCTGCTGGCATTTTAGTATGTTAGTATGTAAAATAGGTTACTCAACTGTAACAGTAGTTCAAGCAGTGGTATATGTTGTTCACCCACACTTCTGACAGTGTCCTTTCTCTTTAAGGGTTGCCGGAAAGTCTTCAAACAGGCTCCTCCCACCCGGGTGGTAGAAACCTCGGCTCCACTCCATGACGCTTGATCCTGCCCACTGGAAAGCAGAGTGTAACCACCGAACCAAGGGAGGTCAGGTTGGTCGTGAGGATGAACAACATATACCACTCCTAGAACTCCTGTTACAGGTGAGTAACCTGTATTTCTAGGGACGTGGACATGTTGTTCAATCCACACTGTCTGGCAGACTCCTAGCAGTTCTCCGGGAGGAGGGAGGCAAGGCGCGCACCCCCAGCACTTACTTGGGGAATAAGGACTGGAGAACCGAGGTCCCAAAACCAGCATCCCAACGTGACTCTAGGTCAATGTTTTAATGGGAAATGACGGTGTGTGATGACTTCCAGGTAGCAGCCCTGCAGATTTCCTGGATAGGGACGTCCCTGGAAGCAGCCACTGAAGCAGCGGTATGGCGGGTAGAATGAGCTCTTATCCTTTTGGGTGGCTCCATGCCCACCAACCTATAGCAGAGATCTATGCAGGAGGTGACCCACCTGCTCATCGTCTGCTTGGTTGCAGCTCTGCCAGGTGCAGCTTTAGCATAGGTGACAAACAGCTGGCGAACCTCTCCACGAACTTCAGCCATTCACTCCTTGTAATAAGCGAGCGCTCTTCTAGGGTCCAGAGTATGGAGCCTATATTCGGCCTCCGAGGTGTGACTGGGGTAGAACACCGGCAAAGTCAACACCTGATTTAGGTGAAACTCCGACAACACCTTCAGAAGGAATTTCGGGTGGGGGCGAAGGACAACCTTGTCCCTGTGGAAGACCAGATAAGGAGACCCAGTGGAAAGTGCCTGGAGCTCTCTCACCCTTCTGGCTGACGTTAGAACCACCAAGAAGGCGGTCTACCATGACAGGTGGGAGATATCACACCTGTGCATTGGTTCGAATGGCTTGCCCATGAGCTTGGCCAATATCAGCAGTAGATCCCACAGAGATGGAGGTTCTCGCACTGGAGGGGATATGTGATCGAGGCCTTTGAAAAAGTGCCAGACCACCTTCTCCTGTGCCACTGACAGCTTGCCGGCCTGCGCCCCGGTAAGCAGAGATAGCTGCCAGGTGCACCTTAAGGGTCGTCGACCAAAGCCTTAGCTGAGAAAAGGACCACAGGTAGTCCAAAATGCTAGCCAACGGACAGGAAGAAGGGTCCAACCCCTTGCCCTGACACCAAATGCAGAATCTCTTCCATTTAAAGGCATGGCATTTTCTGAATGACTCCTTACGGGACGCCTCAACAACGTTGAGGACCTCGTCAGAAAGATCCAAGGCCTAGAACTCTAGCCGCTCAGGAACCAGGCAGTCAGGTGCAGGGAATGAAGGTCCGGATAGAGCACCTTCCCCTTGTTGACTGAGATCAGGTCCAGGTGGGCTGGAAGCCGCCTCGGGAGTCTGGAGCCAAGACTGAGGAGATCTGGATACCAGAACTGGCGAGACCAGTCTGGGGCTACCAGAATCACCTGCCCCTTGTCTCTCTTCGCCTTGAGAAGCACTTTGTGGATCAAGGGAAATGGAGATAAGGCACAGAAGAGGCCCGGGGTCCACGGCCTCAAGAAAGCATCTCCCTGCAGCGAGCCCAGCTGAGGGGGGCGGGCATGAAACAGTCTCAGCTTCGCATTCTCCCTGAAAGCGAACAGGTCCACCTGAGGGGTGCCCCAGTGGGAGAATAGGCCTTGAACCACCTCTGGCAGGACGGACAACTCGTGAGATGCAGCACCTATCTGGCTGAGGGCATTGGCCAGACTGTTCGAGGCTCCTGCCACATGGATGGCTAGGAAATCCGTCTCCAGGCTGATCATGAGAGACCAAATGCGGAGAGCTTCCTTGCACAGAGGCAAGGAGTGCATCCCACCCTGACGGCTGAGATAGCACATGGTCGTGGTGTTGTCCGTCTGGACCAGAACCACTTGATCCCGTACAAACAAAGCGAAGGCAGTGAGGGCTAGCCATACCACTCGAAGCTCAAGCAAGTCGATGTGGCATTGGGACTCCTGAGGGGGACCAGAGGCCATGGGCCCGGAGCTCACCAAGATGGGCACCCCAACCCATCAAGGAGGCGTCGGTCGTAAGGATGACTGTCGGCACAGGGCAGACAAACAGGATACCCTCCTTCAGATGAGCTGGGACAAGCCACCACTGCAGGCCATCCCACATCTTCTGGGTCACGGTTACTGGCTGGTCCAAAGGACCGGAGTGCTGAGACCACTGGTGGGCCAGCCCCCATTGCAGGGGACACATATGCCAGCGGGCCCAACAGACCACACTGGTGCAAGTCACCATGAGACCTAGAAGGCGGAGGAAGTCCTGGACAGGGCGCAATTCCCCAACCTGAAATGACTGGGCAAAGGAGGAAAGGACCTTGGCCCTGTCCGCCGGGAGCCGGGCTCTGGCTCGAAGAGAGTCAAGCTCTGTCCCAGTGAACTGAATCACCTGCAATGGCACGAGTTCCGATTTGGCCTCATTGATCAGGAGACCAATTTGAGAGCAGACCTGGAGGGCCAGATCTCTGGACCGCTCCACCTCCAACCTGGAGGGGGCTGCTATCAGCCAGTCGTCCAGGTAAGGGTACACCCGGACCCCTTGGTGCCGCAGAAATGCTGTCACCACTGCCATGCATTTGGTGATGACCCTGGGAGCTGGAGAAAGGCTGAAGGGCATGGCCCGGAACTCATAGAGGGATCCCTCTGCTCTCAAGTGGAGGAATCACCGATGTGATGGACAAACTGGGACGTGAAAGAACGCGTCCTGGAGATCCAGAGAACAAAACCACACGCCTAGTTCCAAGTATGGTATGATCTGAGCCAGAGTGACCATCCTGAAGGTACGCGGCCTTAGGAACTTGTTCAGGTCATGCTGATCGAGAATGGGGCGTTAGCCCCCCCATCCATTTTGGGACCAGGAAGTACCTGGACACAAACCCTGGGCTTGGAGGAGGATCCGCCACCTTGCTGATCACATCCTTTTGGAGGAGCAGAGCTATGTCTGCTCAACGAGCTGACAGAGAGGATGCGGAACTGGTAGCCCCCCAAGGGGCGACGGCTCAAAAGGGAAGGGTCCGCTCGAATTCCAGAGGCAGACCCCTGCCAACCACTTCCAATACCCAACGGTCCATGGTGATAGCGGATCAGGTGGAAAGGAAGTGGCTGAGCCGTCCCCCATGGGGGGACCCAGGGGAGGAAAGATGAGGCTGGGGGTGGCACCCCTCAACCCATCACTAGGCAGGCTTGGAGGAAGGCCCGGCCGAGGAGTCGCCTGGACCTTTCCCCTCCAGGCTTGCTGTTGGAGGAAGCAGCAGGCTTGGCCTTGGAGTGCCATGCATGAGCCTGCTGACCAAGACGTGCCGCGGGGCAGAAGGGCGAAAGGGCTTACACTGTTGCTGGTGGCCTTTGTCCTTCTGAGCAGAGGTGACAGAGTCCAAGGTGGCACTGGACTTCTCGATCCTCTGGAGATGGCCCTCCATCCACGGCCCGAACAAGTCAGTGCCCAAGAGAGGGACGTCTGCCAGCTTGTGCTGGGTATCTGCCATGAAGGTAGAAATCCACAGCCAAGCTCTGCAGCGCATGGCTACTGCGGCTGCTACTGACCGGGCACAAGAGTCTCCGATGTCCAAGGCAGTCTGGAGCTGTTGCTTGCCCACCCCCCTTCCCTGATCCTGCACCTGCTTGACCATCATTTGAAGGTCAGCCAGGAGATGAGGAAGCACCTCATCCAGGGAGCCCAAAAGGGTGTGTGAAAAGTGTGCCATCAGTAAAGCCAAGCTAGCCTGTCGAAGACCTAGGGAAGAGGCAGTATAAACTTTGCGCCTGGAGTAGTCCAGCTTTTTGGACTCCATGTCCAAGGGCTTCTCTACATTCCTGCCATTTCCGGAGCGCCGGAAAACACCATCGGTTATCAGCCCTTCAGCCGAGGGGTGCTCCAAAAAACCGGAGAGGGAACTGGTCAAGACTGCATACTTGTGGGCTATCCTGGCTGAAGGTGCAAGACAGGAGGCAGGCCGCTGCCGCTGCCAGAACTCCAAGGCCAGATCAGCAATCGCCTCGGCCACAGGGAAGGCCTCCGTGGGGGAATCTCCTCGGTCCAAAATCTCCGTGATGGGATATCTGGCCCATTTTTGCACAGGTTCGAGCTGCATCCCAGTAGACTCTGAGATGAGCCGAAGAATACCAAGGAATGAGGATGGGCTCTCGTCCACCAACAGGGCTTGGAATACAGAGAGGAGTCGTCGGACTCCGAGGAGTCTGCGAACAGCTGCCGAGTGCCTGAGCCACCCTCCACTCGCAAAAGCCGATCGGGGTGAGGGTGACCGACAACCTGTGGGGCAAGCCCTGACCCGACCGAGAATCCTTGGTCGGATCCCCAGTCTTCGGTTGCAGGAGCGGTGATTACACCACAATGGGTGGAGCAGCCAGTTTCGGCCGAGCAATTGGTGCTGGAGTCGGCTCCTCGACCAAGGAGCCGAGGACGAGAGGCTGCTTTGGCTGTTCGGGTGACAGCCACTTAATTGCCAGGGAAGGCAACGGAGTCGGCTTGTTGCCAGCCAATAAGAGCTGCTGTAACATCATATCCTCATTGCACCGACGCAACTTGCGCCAGAGCCTATCCTCCAAAGAGGATGATGAGGAAGAGCGGCAGCGCCACTTTCCATGATGATGGGACAGAGACCCCGATGTCGGCGGGACATACCCAACACGGAGGAGGACCGAGACCGTCAGGGTCGCCGACAGTGGGTCTAAGAGGGGGCAGGGGAAACCCGCTCATCCCCCGGCTCAGGGTCCTTGACCACCGGGGGTACCGGTGAAAGAGGGTTGTCGGCCTCGCCAGTCGACAGCCCATCCAACAGGTCAAGAAAAATCTCGACTGCATCGATAGGTGTCTCGGCCGGCTGACCTGACGGGGATGCCGAAAAGCCAGTGGCCTTAGCCGCAACCTCAACCGAGGTCGATAAGGGACATACCAGGGAGCGAGATCTCTCCCGCTCCCACAAACGTCAACGATGGGACTTACCTTTCGGTTCCTTCTTCTTTGACCGACTGAAGTGAGTCCCTGAGGACCCCCTTCCTTGGTGTAGAGGGACTGACAAAGCTCCCTAAAGAAAGCAGTATAGGAGGAGCCCAAGGAGAGCGGGATAAATGCCGACGCCAAGGAAGAAGAAGACGCGGCCTGGGCCACCTCCTCCTCGAGGGCTATTAACTGATCCAGCTGCTCCATGGAGCCTGCAGCCACGGACACCGCCCAACGGGCCTCCTTCGACTTCATCAGCGGAAACCATTTTTCAGGTCGCTTCAATTGAAGTCGGGCAGTGAGGTCTTCAAGAACCGAAGATGAGAAGGACTTGCAAAGATTGCAGGCCTGCGAATCATGGCCAAGCCCAAGACAGTAGATGCACGTGGCGTGCGGGTCGGTCCGAGGCATCTTCTGCCCTCAAGGGCACCAACGGAAGCTGGGAGTAGATTTAGAATCCATCGCAGCCGTGAGAGAAGGAGAAGACTTAAGTCTTGTGAATTTAAGCATGATTTTCGGTAAAACCGAAGGTTTAGGATCCAGGCCTAGAGACACAAGAGCGCTAAGGAGGGAACCTGAGCTTCCAAGCGGTAAGGAAGATCTGGCGTCATGGGGCGGAGCTGAGGGTTTTAACACCCGGGTGGGTAGGAGGAGCCAGCTTGGAGACTTTTCGGCACATCTTAAAGCGGCAAGGTACCTGCCAGACAGTGTGGATTGAACAACATATCCACGTCCCTAGAAAGCTGAGTTACGCAAGTACTTACCGTAACAGTAGATCTTCGAGAGAAGCGCTTGCAGCAGGTAGTAACATGTAAGACTGGCGCCACCTGGTGGCAGATCACGGCAAAATATTCTCCAGCAGTACCTAGGGGACCGTCCACCTCACATTGGCTCCACCCCTGATGTCCCTTCCAGTATATAGGCAGTGGTGGTCCCCTCGTGCTGCAGTTCTTGGACGCCGGAGTGGCATATCTTGCATGAGGATGCAACAGTGAAGGTAGGAAAAAGACCTGTCCAAATTTTCCCTTGCCACACAAAAGAGTCAAAATAGCCAACGCGGTAAGAACCTGATCCTCGGGGGATGGAGGGAGGGAAAACTATATCTGCTGCAAGAGCTTCTCTCAAAGATCTACTGTTATGGTAAGTTCTTTCGTAACTGTACTATTTTGCTTCAAGAGGAAGCTCTTGCAGCAGGTAATAACATGTAGGACCGATTTCCAAGCAGTATAAAAACGAAAGACAGCTACTTGGAAGGAGGAAAGGGAAAAGGCAAGGAACATCAGGGGAAATCCCTCAGGAGATCAAGCCCTGCAAAACCGCAAGGCCGAAACTAGCTCTGCTTCTGGATGCTATATCCAGGCTATAATGCCTGACGAAGGTATGAACAGTGTGCCGCATGGCGGCAGCACAAATGTCTGCTGTCGATACCCTCTTGAGAGCTGTGAATGATGTTGCCACTGCTCTGGTAGAGTGCGCCTTGATCGGACCCGAAAGGGTCATGCCATGTTTTTGGTAACAAAAGGTGATACAATGCACCAGCCAACGTGACAGCATCTGTTTCGTGACCAGGCAACCCAAGGACCTGGAAGCAAAGGACAGAAACAACTAATCAGATTTCCTGACCTCCTTAATTCTGGACAAATAAAATCTTAGCACTCCATGAACATCCAGGGCATGGAGAAGAGCCTCCCCTTTATTAGAATAGTTCGGGTAATACGCTGAGAGTTAAACCATTTGGTTCAAGGTAAGCTCCGAAACTACTTTAGGCAAAAACTTAAGATTTGTGCACAAGTCTACCCTATCCTTGTGGAAAATCAGGTAGGGTTTCTTACACATGAGCACCTGCAGCTCGGAAATCCTTTGAGCAGAAGTAACAGCAACTAAAAACAGCGCTTTCCAAGACAGAAAACGCAGCTCACAATCCGTGGCTGGTTCAAAGGGAGGAAATGTTAACTTCTCCAACACAAAAAGGAGATACCAAGGAGGAACAAAGTCCCGGATAGGGGGTCTGATGTGCAGAATGCCTCTGAGGAAGGCTTTGGACACCTCCAGCTGAGCCACTGTTCTGCCTTGGACAGGGGCATGATATGCAGAAAGAGCGGCCAGGTGTACCTTAATGGAGGTGTAACTTAAACCTGACTCTGATAAGGAGAGTAGGTATTCGAGGATAGTATTGATCGGACAGACCAAGGGTTCCAAATGTCTTGCTGTGGCCCAGAGACAGAAACGTTTCCATTTAATAGCGTAAGTAGCTCTCGTGGAGGGTTTTCTCACTTCCACCAGGACTTGCGCCACCTTATCAGACTCTGAATCTAAGTTTAGCTAGGTCTTGAGGACCCAAGCACGCAGGTGGAGGGAACGCAGGTTCGGATGAACCAGGGACCCGTTGTCCTGAGAGAGAAGATGTATTGAGATTGGCAAAAGCACAGGAAGTTCCGCTGAAAGACGCTGTAGCGAGGGGAACCATATCAGCAGAGGCCACAGTGGAGCAATCGGATCATCGTAATCCCTTCTGATTGCACTCTGAGGAGGACCCTCTGTAACTGTAGGAAGGGAGGGAAGGCATAAAGGAACCTCCCTTTCTAAGAAAGGGATAACGCGTCTTGCCAAAAAACACCAGGCCCTGGATCTAGCGAGCAAAAATTGGGCAGTTTTGCGTTGGATCGTGATGCAAAAAGGTCCAGATCTGGGGTCCCCCACCTGGTGAACAGATCGTCTGCCACTGTCTGAAGAAGGGACCATTCATGGGCCTGAGACCTTGACCTGCTGAGAGCATCTGCTAATACGTTCTGGATTCCCGGAACGTGAACGGCGGAAATAACCTAGCGATGAGTGACTGCCCAATCCCAAGTTCTCATGGCCTCTCGAAAGAGAGGATAAGAGTGAGCACCTCCTTGCTTGTTGATGTAAAAGACCACCAAAGTGTTGTCTGTCTGAACAAGAAGATGACCCGGAATAATTACTGATTTAAGCACTTGCAGCGCGTATAGGACCGCTCTCAACTCGAGGACTGACTCCGCTGAGGGACAGGGACCTTGAGTCCTGTGAACCCCAATGCTTCATCCCAGATTCCATGCGTCCATAGACATTGTCTGAGAAGGTGTTCTGGGTTGAAATGGATCTCCTTCCAGAAGCTTCAGGGACGATGCCCACCAATGGAGTTCCCGTCGGACTGGCTCCGTGATCTTGATCTTTGCACTGACATTGTCTCGATTCTGGTCCCACTGGACCCTGGGGTCCACTGAATCATTCTCATCCACAGTCTTGTGAAGGGGACAGAGACTATGGCCACTGCCATGTGTCCCAGCAATCTGAGCATTAGTCTGGCTGGTACCAGAGAGGCAGAAGAGATACCGGCTAGAGCCTGAATTCGCTCCACCCGGTCTACAAGTAAAAACACCTTTCCTTAAACCGTGTTCAGTAAAGCCCCTATGTACTGCAGATTCTGAGTGGGAATCAGAAAGGATTTGATGGGATTGACTGTGATGCCCAGACGCCGACACAGGGTGAGGGTGTCCCGAATTGTGACCTTCAAGCAATCCATGGAGGGAGTCAGCAGGAGCCAGTCGTCCAGGTAGGGGAACACAAAGTGGCCCATCCTCCGTAGTGCTGTGGCTACCACCGCCATGCACTTTGTGAAGACCCTTGGGGCCGAGGAGAGACCAATGGGAAGAATACGAAACTGAAAGTGTTCTCCCTTGAATCTGAAGCGCAGGGACCATCTGTGTCCTTTGGCAATACGGATATGCAGATACACATCTTGCATGTCCACTGAAGCCCGCCAATCTCCCTCTGAAACCACAGGAAGGAGACTGGGAAGAGATATCATTCTGAATTTTTTGTAAGCTACCCACAGATTTAGATCGCTGAGGTCTAAAGTGGGTCTTTAATCCTGTCTTCTTTGGAACCAGGAAGAAGTGGGAGTAAAACCCTGTGTCTCTCTCTCTCTCTCTGCCAGGGGAATGGGTTCTATGGCCCTTTTGGCTAGCAAAAACTGTATCTCCTGTCGTTTTTGGAGTCTGTGTCCCCACGAGTGGTGGGATGGGGGTGGTGGTCTGTTTGGGAGGAGCCCTTCGAATTCGATGGAGTGCCCATAGTCCATGAACTCGAGGACCCACTGGTCGGAGGTCACTTCTCTTCATGCATCCATCTACAGAGAAAAGTGGCCTCCCACCTGCTCTCCTGATGGGACGTCGAGGAGAGGAGGGTCACATAGGTAGTCATGCGGTTGGTGGAGGGGGGGAGGTGGCTGGGGCTGGTTTTGCCTGTCGAGAGGTGGAGGCCGGGGAACCCTTGGCACCACCTCTTCGACCAAAGCCTCCCCGCTGAGGCTGGTTTTGAAAGTTGGGCTGCTGCGGCTGATGACCCCCTCAGCCACGAAAACGGACCTATGAAATTGTCCGTTTCTGGCGGTACAGTAACTGCATGGTACGGACAGCCTTACGAGTCTTGTAGTTTGGAAATCATTTTCTCCGACTCATTTCCCAAAGATTACGGAGCCTTTAAAGAGGACGTCCAGAATGTTCGACTGAATATCTGGCGGAAACCTGGAGCCAGGAGTGACGCCAGAGACATATGCCCGTGGCAGCCGCCCTTGCAGATGAGTCCGCAGAGTTGTACGCTGATTGTAAAACGTGTGTACCAATGTCAGAGGCCATCTGGAGCAACTCTGCAAGCTCTGCCTTTTGCGGGCAGTGGGCCATGCCTAGCAGAATGTCCAGCCCTTGTTTCCAGAGGGTGTTCTGGAACTGGACCATATGGGTCAGGAAGTTGAGACTCCTGATGCTGCAAGTGGCAGATGTATACACCTTTCTACCCAATGAATCCAGCTGCTTCGACTCCCTGTCAGGCAGCTGGATGGTCAGGTGTTTGGGCCTCTGTGAACAGTCATGAGTCGCTGAAATTAACACAGAGTCTGCTGCTGGTTGTTCGGCCAGGAAGGGATGGTCCTTAGGTGACTGGTACAGACACTGCGCCTTCTTAGGGACCGTCGAGGAAGAATGTGGGTGCTTCCAGGTAGCCTGGGTAACATCCTGGAAGGTGTCCACCATGGGTGGGATGACCACTGGCTTGGGGTCCTTTTGGCGTAAATACTTAGCCAACCTCAAGCGTTCTGGGTCAAGAGTTTCAGTATCCCACCTAAGGGTTCACCTGAATATGGCGCATGAACTCCATAAAGCTGGGGTCATCCGGCAGGGACTTTGGCTGGTCCTCAGTGTCCCTGGGCAAAGACTCGACATCAGACACAGGTGGGGGTGGAGTCCGAGTCCACATAAGAATCAGAGGAAGATGGGGTGCAAGAGTGCCTTCTCCTTTTGTACCTATGCCGGTCCAGTGAAGACGAGCGGAAAGAACTTGGACAGCGAGACCATCGCCTCTTATGCTTGTCGGGAGTGTTTCCAAGGGCTGCGTGGTGAACAAGGTCTGCCAGTGTCCTCTCCTTGTGGCTGTGAAACCTCAGTAATATCTGGTGGAGGCTCAGGAACTGTATCAGGTTGTGGAGGAGGAGGAGGAGATGGTTTGGGAACCAGGTCCTGCTTGACTGTGTCCCACCAGTGGGAAGACAGGTCTTTGGCCCGAGCCATATTTAGCCTGGGCGAACCGGGCATTGGGTCAGGTGTCGGTATCTTGGAGCTGTCATCAGCACCAGCGTTAGGTCGTTCCAGCATTGGCTGAACTGGTGATGACGGGGGAGCCTCCTGCAGACTGTCCTCAGGTTCCAAGGGTGGCCGGGTCCGCATTTGGCCCTGTGAAAGGGGGGATGACGTTGGAGCTGGTGTCAGCTCTGGCTGGAGTCGCCAGTGTCGGTACAGTCTCAACCGGCGGTGGCAGGGTAGAAGCTGGAGGACCGTCGGCAGTCCGAAAATGGCTTTTGTGTCTTAGCCGACGGATGCCCATCAGTAGCTGTGGGCTGAGGATGGTCGGAATGTTTGGAGGGCCTAATCCAACGGATGCCTATCGTGCACTGAAGGCTGATGGCGGTCGGAGGCCTTAGACTTAGGAGGCAAAGAGGAGGCCCTGCCTGATGAGTGTCCAGAGGCCTTTTTTCCTTCCCAGGAGTCGGCACCGGAGAAAGAGACCAAGCAGGAGGAAGACTTACCTGAGGCTGCTGAAGTCCCGACAGAGCCCGGGGAAGGGCGAATCCTAATGGGTTGCAGAGAAGCTGAGGAAGATTTGGCCATACTAGCCGCTCCGGCGAAGGGCTTGAGGGTCATCAAGCAGGATTCATGGCCCAAGGAGCTGGATTTGGATGGCACATGCAAGCTGGAGGACCAAGACCTCAAGCGGGATCTCTCCTGTTCTTTGCGCTTCTCTCTCTGTTTGTCTTTCTGGAGTTTCTTTCTGGTGGGAGTCAACGAATCCCCTTTGCAAAAGGAGTCTCTCTGCATTTTGGCCAACTGCTCTTGCACAAGGAAGGCTTGGAGGAGCTTCTGGCACCTTATGCATGCTCTACTGTTGAAGGCCTGGCAGTGATAGCAGGCCCCCCCGTGTCATGGTCTGGGCCTAGGCAGTAGAGACAGGTGGAATGACCGTCCTTAGAGGGGATCTGACGCCCGCAGGAGCACTTGTTGGTGTGCTCCATCGATGGAGTGGACATACAGAAAATGTTAGAAAAAAGGAGAATTGAATAATACAGCGGTCAGTACTGGCAAATCATTAGCCAAGAGCAAACTGCATACGACAGCGGAAAAAAACTGAAGCACGAGGGGACTGCCACAGCCTATATGCTGGAAGGGACATTGTTGGCAGAGCCGACGTGAGGGGGGTGGTCCCCTAGGTACTGCTGGAGAAAATTTTGCCATGATCTGCCACCAGGTGGTGCCAGTCCTACATGTTATTACCTGCTGCAAAAGCTTCCTCTCGAAGCAAGATCCCACACTTCATCTGAGATTCAAGCAATTGGCCTTGGCTTGATTCAGGTGGACTGGTGACAAGACTCAGAGGGTCCAGGTGTCTGAGGTGTGTCACTTTTGCAGAGGGTCAAGTTTGGGTGCAAGAACACAGTGGGGGGGGGTGAACATGGGTGAAGGACTGTAGCAGCTGGCTCTGAGAGGGTGTTGCGGTGTGGATGAGTGGCTTTTTCACATTGGTAATAAAGTGAAATTAAAAAAGTTGCACAGTGGCCTTTTCAGAAATACTCTGGCAGGCCTCTTATCAGCTAACTTAACAGTTTTTTTTTTTAACTCAGCTGAAATATTTAGAAGAGGTTCAGCTGATAAGAGAAATTAAACACAGAAACATGAAAAGAATTACATGAAAGTTGTTACAATAATAATAAAAGGAAATTGCCCCTCGGTTTAGTAAGAAAATCAGTAAATGTGTTGCCAAGAAAAAGGGTGCATATACAATTATGAAACATAGCCCTATTGACAGTAACATAAACAGGTACAAAACTCTGGTGAAAACTAGTGAAAAGAAAATCAGGTTTTCAGAAAAAAAAAAACTTGAGGAAAACTTAGCAAGAGACGAGGAATACCAAAGCCTTCTATAGCTATGTAAACTTTAAAAGGGGTAATGGTACTAAAGCTGACCCTTTACTAGTATATAAAAACATAGAAACATACACTCTGACGGCAGATAAGGACAGCTTGGACCACCTAGTCTGCCCATTTTCCTACCTAATAGATAAGCTGCAGATCCTAGTTAACCAACAGCTTACTTCCTCCTACCCCCCACTAGGACAGCCTTATGTCTGTCCCATGCATTCTTGAATTCCCCCACTGTTCTTGACTCCACGACCTCCTCAGGAAGCTGTTCCATGCATCCACAACCCTCTCTGTGAAAAAATACTTCCTCACATTACCTCTGAGCCATCCCCTCTATCTTCAAATTGTGCCCTCTTGTTCTTGCACATCTCTTTTCTGAAAGATGCTACCCTCTTGGACTTTGTTGATTCCCTTGAGGTACTTGAAAGTTTCTATCATGTCCCTCTCCCTTCTTTCCTCAAGGGTATACATATTAAGCTCCTTTAGTCTTTCTTCGTCGTCTTCTGGTGCAGACCCTGCACCATTTTGTTGCCCTCCTCTGGACAGCCTCCACTCTGTCTATGTCTTTGTGGAGATGGGGTCTCTAGAACTGCACACAGTACTCCAGATGGAGTCTCACCAACTGTCTGTACAGAGGGATAACAACTTCCTGTTTTCTACTATTGATGCCTCTTCCTATGCATCCCAGTATCCCCCCAGCCTTCCTTATTGCCTTCTCACATTGCTTGCCCACCTTTAGGTCATCTGATATAATTATCCCCAGGTCCCTTTACATTTTTACTGTTGTCAGCATCTCACCCCCCATTGTGTACTCTTCCCCTGGGTTTTTGTTTCCCATGTGCATTACCTTGCACTTCTTTGTATTGAATCTGGGCTGCCATACATCTGACCATTCCTCCAACCTTGCCAAGTCCGTTCTCATCCTTTCCACTCCATCTTGTGTATCAACCCTGTTGCAGATCTTTGTGTCGTCTGCAAAGAGACATACTTTTCCTTCCAGTTCCTCTGCAATGTCACTTATAAAGACATTAAAAAGGACCAGTCCCAGTACAGAACCCTGCGGTACCCTGCTAATAACCCTCCTTTCTTCACTGTGTACTCCATTTACTACTACCCTTTGCGGCCTGTTGTCCAGCCAATTTTTTATCCAGGCTACCACCTTGGGACCCACTCCAAGGCTGGCTTCAATTGTATTAATCTTTTGTGTGGGACTGTATCAAATGCCTTGCTAAAATCTAGGTAGGCCATGTCCACAGCCCTCCCTGGTCTACTACTTTGGTCACCCAGTCAAAGAAATCTATTAGATTCGTCCTGACACGACCTTCCCATCGTGAATCCATGCTGCCTTGGGTCCTGTGCCCCACTGGCCTCTAGGTACTCAACAATTCTTTCCTTCAGAAGTGATTCCATCATTTTCCCTTCCACTGAGGTCAAACTAACTGGTATGTAGTTCCTGCCTCTGTCCTGCTCCCACTTTGTGAGAGAGGAATCGATCTGCCTCCTCCAGTCCTCAGATACCACCCCATCCTCCATGATTTGTTAAAGAGAGTAGTCAGCAGTGTCACTAGTTCTACCCTTAGTTCTTTTAGAATTCTTGGGTGAATCCCATCAGGCCCCATTGCTTTGTCCACCTTCAATTTTATTAGTTCTTTCAGAACTCTTTCTTCTGTAAATGGACTGGTATCGACTCTGTCTTCAGAGTGTTTCTCTTGTTTGGTTTAGGTACCTCCCCCTCCTCTTCCTTTGTGAATACTGAGCAGAAATATTCGTTCAGCATCCCTGCTTTTTCACTGTCACCCTCTACCCACATTCCCTCCCCTTTATTAAGACTCAGTATCCCTCCCTTGGTCTTTCTTCGCTCCCTAATGTACTTGTAAAAGGTCTTATCCCCCTTCTTAACGGAATTGGCTATCCTTTCCTCGGTTTGGGCCTTTGCTCTTCTGACTGCCTTCCCAGCCTCTTTCTGCTTTAACTGATAAAGTTCTCTGTCCTGCTCCTTCTGTGTTTCCTTATATTTCCTGAATGCTATCCTTTTCTCTTAACCTTCCCTGCCACCTCTTTTGAGAACCATAGCGTTTTTTTCCTTCGTTGTGTTTTACTGATTTGCTTTACACAAAGGCTTGTTGCCTCTGTGATGGCTGTTTTGATTACTCCCCATTGTTCCTCCACCCCTCCTTCTTGCCTGTTTGCTAGTGCTTTTCTGAGGCGCACCCTCATTTTCCCAAAGTCAGCCTTACTAAAGTCCAATACTCTTGCTTTTGTATGGCTTGATTGTATGGCTGTGTTTATCGTGAACCACACTGTTTGGTGGTCGCTTGTTTCCAGATAGCTACCCACTTCTAAATCTGAGATTCTTTCTCCGTCCCCATTTGAGAGTACCAGGTCTAAAATTGCTCCCTCCCGACTGGGTTCCAATACTAGCTGTCTGAGGCATGCCCCTGTGGGCATCAAGAATGACCCTGCTCTTGGATGTGCCTGCAGCAAAGGTGCTCCAGTTAACATCTGGCATACTCAGGTCCCCATCAACAATATCTCCCCTTTTTCTGCCATTCTAAAGCTTCTATCATTTCCTTGTCCATTCCCCCCCTGAGATGGGGGTCTGTAAACAACCCCCATGCGGATTGTGGTGCCATTTTCTGTCTCCAGGGTGACCCAGAGTGCATCATCTGCTCCCTGTTTACTCTTTAGTTCTGCTGCTTTGATCCCTTCCTTTACATAGAGAGCTACTCCTCCTCCTCCTCTTTTACCCTCCCTGTCCCTCCTGTAGATTGTGTATCCTGGTATGTTGACATCCCACTCATGGCTCTCTGTGTACCATGTTTCTGTGACTGCCACAATATCCAGGCAACCCTCTTCCATCAAGGCCACTAGTTCAGGGAGCTTGTTACACAGACTATGGGCATTGGTACTCATCACCCTCCACTTTTTGATAGCCTTACCCCTTTTAGCCCCATTCCTGTCCTTACTGCCTTTCCCTTTTTTTACATTTACCTCTGTCCTGCTCCCGAATAACTTCTCTACCTTGGTGTTTACCTCACTAATTACCATGTTTTGTGGGGGGAGGCTGGGATTTCCCTGCTCCTTTTCAGTGCCTCCCCCCTTGGCTAGTTTAAATGCTTGCCAATGAAACATTTAAACCTCTCACCTAGGATCCTGGTTCCCCCTCCCGGATAGATGCAGACCATTGCACCAGTATAGGCCTGCATCCCTCCAGGTGGCTCCCCAGTCCCCAGTGAAGCCAAAACCCTGAGCTCCACACCAGTTTTTCAACATCTCATTGAATTCCCTGGTGAGGAGTGCCCTAGCATCACCCTTGCCATAGACAGGCAGCACCTCCGAGAAGGTTACCGTATGCGCTACTTGTCTAAGGCCCCTCCCCAACTCTACAAACTCCTCTTGCACTGCTATGATCCAAAACATGGGAAAAAGGAGATTGCTGAAGGTCTGAATGTGTATTTCGCCTCAGTCTTTAAACATAGTGGCCTGCTATCCTATATTAACTCTAAGAGTAAGGCAGCATTTCTTCAATCATTCAATGTTCAGGACACTGAGAATGATTTACTGATGCTCAACGAATGTAAATCAGCAGGTTCAGCCAACCTTGCCACACAACTCCTTAAAAGTATGGCTAGAATAACAGCGCCAATCATTTTTCACATTTTCAAAATGTCATTTGAAAATGGATAGGTATCAAATGACAGAAAAAAAACAGATGTGGTGCCCACAAAGGAAAAAAGGGAAAACCACAGAGCAATAAACATCACTTTGGTACTACGTAAAATAACTGAAGCTAAAGTTTGTAATATCCTGAGTGAGGAATCGGACAGTCTGGCTATAGCTGACAGCAGCCAGCATGGTTTTACAAGGGGTAGGTCCTGTGTGACCCGTCTGCTAAGTTTTTATGAACCAGTAAGTGAGGTTTTGGACAAAGGAGCATAAGCTGATGTCATCTTTCTGGACTTAAGTAAAGCATTTGATGTGGTAGCAGATTGCAAAGGTATTAAAAAATTGATAGTAATGAAGTAAGTTATGAAACAGTCAACTGGGTTTCACAATGGTTAACAAGACATACGCAACATATAATAATTAATGCACGCTAAGATTTCCAGCCAAGCTGCATGATAAAACACTTCTGAAAGGCCGGCCCTGTGGCACTGAGGGTTGAGGTGCTGGAACACCACACCTCATGCCACTGGCAACGCAGGTTTGGGAACAAGCCAGGGCCGCCAGGGGTTGGCTGAGGTGAGAGAGGATGGAGTGTCCGGAGGACTGCTCCCCTCTCTCGAGGAGGGAGGGCATGTTGTCCCATCTGTTGATCGCCCCGGCCCCTAGTAGGGCTAAGGGGTGAAACAGGCAAGGAAGGCAAGGAGCTGGCCGGCACGGCGTACATGAGCCCCCACATGCATGCATGGCGCCTTGCATGTCAAAGGGGCACAGAAAAATGTAAAAATGGCAACTGGGGGCTCTATGAGATCCCCGACCTTGATTCACCGGCTCACTGCCGCGGTCTCCCCAGATTTGGAGTGTGCTCCAGGGAGGGGGTCTCTGCTTCCTGGCCCTGCCATGGGGGATAATCTGTGGGGATCTCGGGGATGGCGGTAGCGGTTGGGCTGGCAGGCGGGTTGAGCGGGGACTAAATTCCTGTCCCCAGTGTGCCCTGGTGGAAAAAAATACAATGAAAACATAAAAATACAAGGGGGAAAAAAAAAAATTCTGAAAAATGATTTGGAGAGTCTGTCAAAGTGGGCAGTTAGTAATGGTACAGTATGCAACAGGGGTCTTCTGATAACCCGCTAAATAAATACATATTCTCAGCACATACTGATATCAGCAAGCTGACATGTACACAGTGAGAAAACGCACCAGATAAATATACTGTGTACACGTCAGCACAAAATATCAGTACTCTCTCTACATCAGCTACTCTAGCAGCCCGAAAGCTGTGGAAGAAAACCGTGAAGAAAAAAACACAAGTACCAAAAAAACCAACATAACTAAAAAGCCCCTATTGTATAAAACATATCCGTGATGGTAAGGGTCTTGATATGTGTAATATCACAACTCGTGGCAAGTGACCTTGGGAAAAATCACTCAGCGTAGCCACTCGTGATAATCCCAGAGCTCACTTGCCACTCATGCTATTACACATATCAAGCCCCTTACCATCACGTATCCTCTTAGTATGCAATACCGACAAGTGTTCAATAGTGCACTTTGGGGAAAAAGGAACTAAAGATATTCTTACAGCACAAATGGTATTCTGAAGCAGAAAAGGCTCTTGGAGTCGCAATAAAACCGCAGTTTGACAACAATAAAAACTGTGTGATGCAGTCTTCAAAATAATGTCCTAAATTTAATTAGGAGGCATAACACTTCTAAAAATGCACATATAATCCTGCCATTATCTAGCTCTTATGTTAGGCCACATGTGGACTAATGCTCACGGTCTTGGGGTGCGTTAGGAGAGGGAAACAGTAAAAGAAAAGTATGGGTTCAAAGTAAACCAATGAGGATGATAGCAGGAATGGAAAGCTTAGAATATAACAAAAGGTTGGAAATCTTAAAATTGCAGTCTGAACAGGAGAACCAGAAGAAAGCTAGTACTACTTTACAATATGACCAAAACCAATCTGGTTAATCAGCTTAAATTGGAACCAGAGTCATCAATAAGACATGAAGGGACATAGCATGCTACTTATTTAAAAAGAAAATTAAAACCAACAAAAGAAAATAATTCTTTAAAAGCAGAGTTTTAAATTGCGGAATGCAATGCTCAAGAAATAATTGACAGTGACAATGTGCTTACATTCAAGACCAGGCTAGGTAAGTTTATGGATAGCAACAACCTTTGTGATTATTGCCACTGAGACGTTGGGGGCAGCCCCTAGTGTGAGGTGTTTTTCTCTGTGTTTTACTGCACCACTTCAAGTTGATGCCGCTGTTACAGGAGTTTCTTCTGTGATGATTTGTTTCCATTCCAACAGAGCACCGCCCCCGGATTACAGAAAGAGTCAAAACGTTTTGTGTTTTCGGTTTGATTTACAGAGCACTTGTTGCAACAGCACTTGCTAATATTTCTGTCTCTCTTTCTCCGCTATCCATTTTTCCTCTGTTTCCCCCATCTATAGGCAGGCCACCTGCAGATGTCCCTTACTATCCCTGCTATACTCTTTTGGTCAATACACTGTAAACAGGTACCCCCCTGAATAAATCAAGGTGCACTGGAAAGCCATTAAGAAAAGCAATTCAAACATTTTAACTAGGGTCCTGGCGCAATAGTGACACAAGGATGCGCAGGAGACTGTATATAAAAGCAAACAAGCCAGGTATCGGGTTATTATGTAGTGAATGGACTTCCAAGCTTCATATGTAAATATAGTACGGCAGAGAGTTTGTGTAATGTGCTGCCTCTGTGTTTAAGTTAATTATGGGAGATGGCATTTAATAATTTAATAACTGGGACGGCTGTTCAGCATTTTTGCTTGTTTGAAGAAGCCGTTTCAGTCAGACGTATCTATTTTTTTGCATGTACATTTGCATTGCCTGCTTTAGCACAGCGCAGGCCTGAAAATGGTATGCTCGCTGACTGTGCGGTGCAGTGCAGGGCTGGGTCTATCAAAGGGAACCCCAGGAAAGTGTACATGGAGCAGTTGTAGGTTAAGCACTAGTATGTTTAGCGCTGCACCCCTTTTCCTGCAAACTGCTACTTGCGGCTGAATCGCAATGCTAGCGCTTTTGTCACTTCTTGAGAAATGCAATACACAAAATGAAACAAGAAAAGCTGTTACCCAACTGCATGGGTAAACAAAAGGCAATTGTGGCGCACTTTCTCCGTCCTGCAAGAGTCCTCCACAATCCTCCTGTGCAGCTACTATAGAGCCGTCCGGCCCTGTTTTACAAACAGAAAGCGTAGGAGGAGTCTGTTTCTGCGGGATAGCAAGAAAAAGGCTTAAGTTTATTTCCATGTATTCTTCATTAACTGTATTAAAGCACTACTTAGAATAATACTGCAACACTGTAGCACAATGAATGGAATGATTTTACTGATTTGTTTAATTCTGCCGAATATTGGGAAAAGGGGCGGAGCTTAGTCCGGTCACATGGGGAACATGAGCATAAATAGAGTGCTGTTAATTCTAGAGTCAAGTCAGGTGTAGGGTTTGGTGGAATGCAGACCCTAGAAAGTACCCTAGCATACTTCTGGTGGTACAGTGCATAATGCTGTTAACTGTATTGCCTTTTCTTTTTATTTTATGTTTTCTCTTTATTTTGTCATCCAAGTTTGCTTTTGTTATTATACTGCTGCCAGAATAAAACACATTTTCATCCTGACAAGTGTTTTGGAGTCCATTAATACCCACAGTCTCACAGTTATAAAAATGTACATCCTATGAAATATTACATTCTCATTTCCCCACACCCTCTGAGAGTTTACACCCCAGGTCACTGAAATATTACACCAATGCAAGTACTCCGGGGTGCGTGACTTGAATTTCAAAAAAATAAAATGATTGTTATGTAGCAAAAAGGAAGAAAAATCTTCTCAACTCAAATTATGTACTGAATTTAATAACCATCCCACAGGTTGTGTGGCAAAGGAAGAAGCACAGGATGGCAAATTTATTTTGCCACACCAAGCATTTGCACGCTGCATATCATCCTTAACATGAAAAAAAACAACGACATACCCAAAGGTTACTAGTAACGGAACGAAGCAAACCACATTCTGCCCTAAGTAACAATTACAGCAAAATGTTACCTCATTCAGGCTGTGTCAACACTTTTAACTTACCTTCACGATTTTACTGATCAGATTTTCGTAACGCTGGTGGCTGACCTTGTGTCGCTGCACTACCTTGTTTACCATTGGAATAAATATTTGATACTGAAGGGGAAACAAAACAAGCAACAGATTAGCTACAAATGTAAATTTACATAAACTGGAAATGTATCTTTGTGATGAGAGTCCCCTTCCCCACTATAGCACACTGTATAAAGCATGCTACCTCCTAGAAGAAACAAGATACATATTTACTGTCAGCAGATAAGGGCCTATGGCCCACCCAGTCTGCCCATTTCAGCTTCTAAGTTCAGTTTATGTTTTCCTAGAAGTCTGTTGCCCCTTAGCCCTGACCTCCAGAATTCCCTTATGTCTATCCCATGCATTCTTAAATCCCATGATTGTTTCATCCCCCACCACAGGGGGGTCAGTTTGACCCAGAGTACAGTCTGAACCTGCTCCTTGATGTAAGAGGACATGGAAACACCAGCATCTGAAAGACAGACAAAGCCTCATCCCCCCTCTGACTCCTGGTCAACTGGGTTGATGATAATCTCAACCTGATCATCAACCAGGGTCAGCTGTATCATAAACTCTTTCTGGGGTACTGCTAGAGTGTCAACCAGCTCCTCAACTGGAACCAACTTGACCAAGGTTGAGCGGACTGGGGAGCCCAAAGATCGAGAAGAGCATAGATACATAGACAGTGTCGGCAGATAAGGGCCTATGGCCCACCCAGTCTGCCCATTTGAGCTTGTAAGTTCAGTTTATGTTTTCCTAGAAATCTGCTGCCCCTTACCCCTGACCTCCAGAATTCCTTTATGTCTATCCCATTCCTCTGGCAGGGTGTTCCACTTGTCCACCACCCGTTCTGTGAAGAAATTCTTCCTCACGTTTCCTCTGAATCGTCCTCCCTCCAACTTCATCCCATGGCCTCTAGTCCTGGAACATCTTTTTCACTTAAAAATAGGGTATTCCTGCACCCTGTTCCTCCCTGTAAGATACTTGTATGTCTCTATCATATCCCCTCTCTCCCTCCTCTCCTCCAGGGAGTACATGTTCAGTTCCTTCAACCTGTCTTCATAGGACTTGTGATGCAATCCATGCACCACCTTTGTTGCCCTCCTCTGAACCTTCTCTACCCTGTCTATGTCCTTACGTAGGTATGGTCTCCAGAGCAGGTACACTGTACTCCAGGTGGGGCCTCACTAGTGTCTTGTATAGTGGAATTATGACCTCCCTTTTCCTGCTGGTGATGCCCCTGCTTATGCATCCCAGCATCCTATTTGCTTTACCTGCTGCCTTGTCACACTGTTTCCCTACCTTGAGGTCATCAGAGATGATAACCCCAAGATCCCCTTGCAGGGTGCAGGGAGCAGGAGCACTCCCCCTCCCTGCACCCATCAGTGGACAAGGGATACTTTGTCTGGCAGCAAGGGCAACTCCCTGCACTGTGGTCAGCCCCTAGGCTGTAGAGGTATAGCTCATGCTCATCCGTAAGACATTTTCAGTCTCCACCAAACACAATGCTTGAACCCCAGTCTCTTGCATTTCATCACAAAATCGTTCCCACAGCAATATCCAAAAGGCAAGGCACATACAGTCAGTCAAAAACTGAAACTATTATCACAGAAATAGCATAATAAATTATTGAAAACTTTTCAGAATCCTCTCATCCAGCAGCAGTTGTGAAGGAGGAGACCTGTCCTTCCAGAGGAAAGATCTGATGTCAAGCATGGTAAAGCCTGAGGATGACACCACCGATGGTGGGAGGAGTCAAGCTTGAAGACTGTTGCATTGACTGACCAAGCTCAGTGGATTATGCCTAAGTTAGGACAGTAAAAGTACAGTTATGTAAGAACTTACCGTAACAGTAGATCTTCGAGAGGAGCTCTTGTCACAGGTAATACCAATAGGACTAAGCCGCCAAGTGTTAGGATCCCATGGAAAACTTCTAGCTAACAGTCTATGGCAGGGGACTGCCCTCGATGTCAGCTCCACCCCGACATCAGCTCTGGTATAAAGGGGGCAGTCCCCCGGCACCACCTCAGTTCTCCCACTGGAGACCCAGCTAAGGTTGCCACCTATCCAGTTTTTGACCGGATAATCCAGTTTTTAAGGTCCGGTTTTGATTAAATGCAGTCCATTTTTTGGGCCATTTTGAGTGCTCATATACTCTTAAAACTGATGTATCAAATCATTCACTGTTTTGGCTGCATTGCATGTCCAGGTTACAAAGAAGATCTGATTTCACAGTCATTCAGACTTGCCTTTGTTTGTAAAACAAGTCTGTCTGGGAGGTGTAAAGCATGGCCAGTAAGATCATTAGCAGTAAATTAACCTAATCTTTTCCACTCTGAATTTTAAGTTTGGTCTTTTACTGCTGTGACAGGAAACAGCTTTTATACCTTTATGAGCTCTCATGTGTTTCTTTCTCTTTGTCCTATATACTGGTATGTTTTAGACCCATTTGTTAAACTAATAATCTAACTTTTATTGCCTTTATCACTACATCTGCTCTCATTTTTTGCATTACCTGAACATTCCATGATATTAGCTACACTTTTACAGGCCATTCAGATAAACAGCATGGAATGGTGTATCTGAAATTGTGGAATGTCTTAGAAATATGAAAAGAAACAGCAGTAGCTGCTGAGGTAAAGGGGAACACAGCGCAGTATTAAGGGTACCACACGCACTAATAGTTATCAAACATTGGTCAAAGCATATCAGAGTACATGACTGACATGGAAAGGAAAATGGGAGTGTTTAAAGAAAGGGGTTGAGCACTAAGCTGTGGATGAGTTTGGCACATCCAGCAGACCTGAGTTTGTTTCCCACAACCTCCACTTACATACTGTGTGACCCTGAGCAAGCCACTTAACCTTCTTGTGATCCTGGATCACTCCTGCAAAATGGGCCATGTGACCTATGGGAGTTAATCAGGTTGCCAAATAATTAAAATAAATAACTGAATAAATAAATCAAATAAATAATAGTATAAAAATAATTTCCTATCACTCGTAATGTCTATTCCAACATTACAAATGGCTTTGGAGGAGGAGAGAAAAACTCACCAGTCATAAAAATGGGGTGGAGCCAGAGGCGGAGTTTGGGGTGTGGTTTAGCATCCGGTTTGTACCTCATCCAAGGGTGGTGACCCTAGACACAGCTGATATGAAGATGGAGAACCAAAGAGGATCTCCCATCCACCAAAGAGAAGAACAATTACTAATCCCTGGGGGCAGGTGGGTGGGTAAGCCACCACCTGCAAGAGCTCCTCTCGAAGATCTAGTGTTATGGTAAGTTCTTACGTAACTGTACTATCTTACTTCGAGGGGGAGCTCCTACAGCAGGTAATACCAACAGGACTGAGTCGCAAGGAGTACCCAAAGAGAGACCCAGGTCAAAAGGGTGGAGGACTGTTAAAGCAAAAAACCCTAGGCACCTCAGGAGAGAAGTCCTGAAGGACTGCTAGGCCGAAGCCTGCTCTCCTTCTGGAAGCAATGTTCAGACTGTAGTGCCTGATGAAAGTGTGTACTGAACTCCAAGTAGCAGCTGCACAAAGCTCCACTGATGAGATGTTCCTGAGGGACGCGAATGATGTCGTGACCCTTGACAGTCCCAGTAAGGCTCTGTTGTGGTTCTGATAACAGAATGTGATGCAATTCACAAGCCACTTGGTCAACGTCTGCTTCATTACTGGTGCCCCTATTTTCCTTTGGGCAAACAGGACAAACAACTGGTCTGTCTTCCTGCAAGAACTAGTATGAGCAAGATAGTAATGAAGAATTCTATGCACATCCAGAGTATGTAGTAAGGCCTCCCCTCTATTAGAGTACTCTGGTTAATAAACCGGTAGCTGGATGTCTTGGTTCAAGGTGAACTCAGACACTATCTTCGGAAGAAACTTAGGATTTGTGCGCAGGGCTACCCTGTCCCTGTGAAAAATAAGATAAGGCTCTTTACACATCAGAGCCTGCAGCTCGGAAATCCTCCGAGCGGAAGTAATGGCAACTAAAAATAACATCTTCCAAGATAGAAGGCATAGCTCGCAACTTGCGGCTGGTTCAAAGGGGTGCAAGGTAAGCTTTTCTAACACACACAGGAGGTCCTAAGGTGGCACGGGGTCTCTCCTGGGAGGTTTAATATGCAAGATTTCTCTTAAAAAGGTCTTGCATAGGTCCAACTGTGCCACAGTTTTCCCATTAAAAGGTGCATGATAAGCTGATGGTGCACAGAGATGCACCTTAATGGACAAGTAGCTTAGACTCAAGTCTGAGAGAGAGAGGATATACTCCAGCACAGATTCCACCGGACAGGTGAGGGGATCTAGAGAACTGGGGGAAGTCCACAAGTAGAAACGCTTCCACTTCATGGCATATGTTTCCCTGGTAGAGGCTTTCTCGCTGCCACAAGAACCTCTGCCACTCTGAGGGATACTCCAAATCTGTCCCTAGCCAAGTCTGCAGGAGCCATGCATGCAGAGATCGGAGAGCTGGATGAACCAGTGTCCCATGCTCCTGGGACAGCAAGTGAGTGGACAGGGGCAATGGAAGCGGCAGTTCCAATGCCAGCTGTTGTAACAGCAGGAACCAAATCTGTTGAGGCCAGAAGGGTGCGACCAGAATCATTCGGGCACCTTCTGCCTTCAACTTGAGCAGGATCCTCTGAAGAAGAGGGAAGGCATACAGAAACCTCCTTGTCCAAGAGAAAGACAATGCATCTCACCAAAATACACCAGGCCCTGGATCTAGCGAATAGAAATTGGGTAGTTTGGCGCTGTGTGGGGACGCAAAGAAGTCCAGTTCTGGCCGACCACCCCACCTTCTGAAGAGGTGTCTACAACTTCTTGTTGAAGTTACCATTCCTGGCTCTGAGATCGAGAGCACCTTAGGCTGTTTGCGAGGACGTGGTGGATCTCTGGAACATGGATTGCTGTGAGATCCAGGCTGCGATCCACTGCCCAGGTCCATACTCTCACTGCCTCTCTGCATAGGGGATAAGAATGAGTACCCCCTTGTTTGTTGAGATGGAAGACTACAGGGGTATTGCCTGACTGGACCTGAAGGGGCCCAGGGAGGAGTACCCCTTGAAAAGCTTGTACAGCATACAGGACGGTTCTCATCTCCAGAATGTTCATGTGGCGAGACCGTTCTGTGGAGTTCCAGGAGCCTCTTGTCTGGTAAAATTTCAGATGTGCTCCCCATCTCAGTTCCAAGGCATCTGTCATCAAGATTTGTTGGGGGCTAGGAGGCTGAAATTGAACCCCTCTGTCTAGATGAGCCAGGGTGACCCACCAAGCCAGGGACTGACGGACAGCATCAGAGACTCTGATTAGCTGACTGAGATTGTCCATGCCTTGATCCCACTGAACTCTGAGGTTCCACTGCAGGACCCCTCATGTTTAAACAAGTGGGGGGAACTGTGGGTATGGCTGCGGCCATGTGGCCCAGGAGCTGCAGAAATGGAAATTACGTACCTACCGTAATTCTTGAACTTCTTGGATGAAGTCTCCACCACTCATTCACACTGATGGGATCTACGCCAGAGGCGCTAGGACCCAGCGGGAGCAAACGTTTTGCAGGAGGGCCGGCGCCAGAGATGGAGCCGTGAGGAGCCACGCTGCGAGCCTTGGCTCATGCAGCAATGATTATCTCGGCGTCGACCCTCCAACCGCCTCAGTACCTTTTTTTTCCAAGAAGGTGCAGCGTAACTAACCCAGAAGGATACCCCAACAAAAAACGGACATAAGATAGTACAGATGACCCATATAAGAACGATCAACAAAGAAGTCTTCACAGCCTAAAGATTGAGGGAATGAAGACCAACAACAGAGGTGAGCTGGGGAGATGGTGGGTGGGCGTGTGAATAAGTGGTGGAGATTTCATCCAAGATCATCAAGAATTATGGTAGGTATGTAATTTTCCATAGCTTCCTGGACATAACTCATTCACACTGATGGGAGAGTACCAAGCTAATAATCCCCAGAGAGGGCGTCAGGAGAGACCAAGAGCTCACAAATTTAGGACAGAAGTCCATTAAGGATGGTTCTGCCAAATGAAAGATGTCACCTGACATGGACATCCAGGGCATAGTGCTTGACGAAAGTATGCACTGAGCTCCAGGTAGCCGCACTGCAAATATCTGCAACGGGCACGTTGTGGATTTCGGCCAGGGATGCCGCGACTGCTCTAGTAGAGTGAGCGTACACTCTGCCCTCCAGCTTAACCTGCGCCATGGAATAACAGTGGTGAAAGCATGCCACCAGCCATGCTGAAATGCATCCGATAGCGACAGGTTGACCCAGCCGGGTCTCGCTGAAGGAAACAAACAGTTGTTGAGCTTTGCAAATTTGATTTGTTTTATCTAAATAGAAACGCAGAGCTCTTTTGACATCCAAAGAGCGAAGGGCACACTCTCCTTCATTTTAGAAGTTCGCAAAGTAAGTGGGTAGGACTAAAGGTTGGTTTAGACAGAATTCTGAAACAACCTTAGGGAGAAACTTAGGATGGGTCCTAAGAACTACTTTGTCCTTATGAAACACAGTATACAGAGGTTCTGTGACCAAGGCATGTATTTCAGAGACCCTGTGGGCCGAGGTACTGGCCACCAGGAAGGCTGTTTTCCAAGTGAGAAATTTTAGCTCACAGGTAGCTAGAGGCTCGAAAGGCTTTCGAGTGAGCATGTCTAGTACAAGATTAATGTTCCAGGCTGCGACTGGACGTCTGATACGAGGTCCGGTATGCAGAATACCCTTAAGAAATCTCTTAACTACTGGTAACTGAGCCAGCGACAAGGAAAGCACTGGCTCATGATAAGCTGAAATGGCACAAAGGTGAACTTTGACTGTAGAGTATTGTAGACCTGAATTTGAGAGGTCTAAAAGGTACTCTAGAACTTTATTTGGTGGGCAGGAAAAAGGATTCAAAGAGGATCTTGCACAACAGAGAGAAAAATGCTTCCATTTGGCTGTGTAAGTTTTTTTAGTGGCTGGCTTATGTGCAGCCAAAACAATATCTGAGACTCTGCGAGAGACAGTGAACCTGTTCACTTCTATCTCTTCAGGAGCCAAGTGTGAAGGTGAAGTGATCTCAGATTGGGATGGACCACAGGCCCCTGAGCCAGAAGGTTTGTCTGAAGGGGAAGCGCTTTCGGAGGGGTTTCCAACATACTGTTGAGTAACGGAAACCATATCTGTCGAGGCCAGAAGGGAGCAATGAGGATCATTTTGTCCCCCTGGGACTCGAACTTGAGAAGTACCCTCTGAATTAGAGGAAGAGGAGGAAAGGCGTATAGAAAGCGTTTTGTCCACTGCAGCCTGAACGCATCCTGACCGAAAATGCCAGGCCCTGGATTTCTGGAGCAGAAGAGAGGCAGTTTTGTGTTGAGTGGGGATGCAAAAAGGTCCAGGTCCAGAGTTCCCCACTCTGCGAATAGTGACTGAACTATGGCTGAGTCTAGAGACCACTTGTGAGGATCTGTCTCTGGTCTGCTGAGACGGTCTGCCAGTTCGTTCTGCACTCCCGGCAGGTAGACCGCCTGAATTAGAGCCTTGTGCTCTAGACACCATTTCCACACTCTCATTGCTTCCCTGCATAAAGGGTAAGAGTGTGCACCGCCCTGCTTGTTGATGTAATACATCACTGCTTTGTTGTCCATTTGAAGGAGAATGTTTTTGTGACAGAGAATGTCCTTCAAAGCCCGGACCGCATAAAGGACGGCTGTCATTTCTAAGACTTTTATGTGAGCTGGGACTCGTCCTGAGTCCACGTACCTCGGGTGTGGAGATTCTGACAGTGAGCTCCCCACCCCATCAGGGACACGTACGTGATAATGGAAATCTGATGATCCAGGGGAGCAAAGGGATACCCTTCCAGAAGATTGTCCTCTAGCGACCACCAGCTGAGTGACCTCTTCAGAGATTCTGTCACCTTGATGAGAAAGGACTGAGGGTGAGTGGTTGGGGACCACTGAGTACTGAGCATCCATTGAGAGGTTCTCATGTGGAGGCATGCTAGGGGTACAGTGAACACTGAGGATGCCATGAGACCCAGCATCCGTTGCATCGAGATAGCTCGAACCCAGCTGTTCTCTCTGATGTATCGGGCCATCTGTAGGATATCACTCCTTCTGTCCTCTGGTAGAAAAGCTTTTGCACAGGATGTGTCCAGAAGAGTTCCTATGAAAAGGAGCTTCTGGGAGGGCTGCAACTGCAATTTCTTGAGATTTAGCAGAACTCCCATGGAAGTGAGAAAGTCTGAGGCCGTGGCTACGGCGTCGAGAGTTCCTTGCCTGGAAGGGCTTGCTAGAAGCCAGTCGTCCAGATATACACTTGTATTCCGATCTTTCTGAGGTGCACCGCGAGAATTGCACGACACTTCTTAAAAACTCGCGGTGCTGAGGATAGCCCAAAGGGCAGGACTCTGAACTGATAATGCTGACCCAAAGCCACAAACAGTAGGTATTTGTGATGCTTTGGGTGAATGGGAATATGCTGGTAAGCATCCTGCATGTCCAGGGAGGCTAGCCAGTCATGTTGATGAAGCAAAGGTAATGGTTCCAAGCGAAATCATTTTGAACTTTTCCTTGGAAAGAAATTTGTTCAATTTTCTGAGGTCCAAAGTGGGGCGCATGCCCCCGGTTTTCTTTGGAACTAGAAAGTAATGAGAGTAGAACACTGTGTTCCGTTGATCCAGCAGAAATATTTCTACTGCCCTGTTGTTCAGAAGGCCTTGTATCTCGGAAGCAAGAAGCTCTGACTGAAATACTGACAGCCATGGGCTGTTATTTGGGGGGATAATCCGGAGGGGTCTCTGAAAGATTGAGGGAATACCCCTCGTGGATTATTCGGAGGACCCATTTGTCCGATGTTATGGACTTCCACTGGTTGTAGAACTGAGTCAGATGACCTCCCACTGCTGAGAAAGAGTCCCCCTCGGGCAGCTGAGGTGGGACTTGGGCCAGAAACTCAGAAGGTGGCACTGGGCGCTTTGGGCCCTTGTGCCTTCTGCTGCATTTTCTTTTGAGGCTGGGGGGCTTGGTTTTTATTAAAACCTCCCCTGCCCTTGCCTCGAAAGGACTGATGATTGTGAAATTGACGCTTATTAACACCCCCTGAGAAGGGGTGGGAGCAGGTCGAGCCAATTTAATGGCAGACCTAGTATTCTGTGTGGCCTCTAGAGCTTGCTCTACTTGAGGACCGAAGAGATGCATACCGAAGGGCAATGCCATGACCTGTTGCTGGGCATCATTCATGAAGCCTGAAGTGCACAGCCAGCAGTAACAGCAGGTACAAATGCCCACCGCCGCCGCTCGGAAGGCAGTATCGAAAGCGTCCACAGCTGCTTTAACCTGCTGTTTGTTGGACTCGATACCCCTGGTTATGGTTTGAAGAAGCTCTGAATTAGTGTCCGACTCCGGTAGAGCTTCTACCATTTGTTTGAGCGAATGCCAAAGAACATACTCATATTGAGAGACATAACCCTGGTAGCTGGCAATACGCATACCCAGGGTGGAAGCAGCAAAGACTCTCTTACCTAAAGTATCTATCTTATGAGATTCTTTGTTTATAGGCCGGGCTATAGTAGCCTGAGTGAGGATGACCTTATCATTCTCTGCCAAGACTACAATAGGGTCCGCAAAGTCTTGGGAGGCCAAAATGGGCCGATCCCTGGGAGCAGCGTACTTTCTATCTATGGACTTAACCACAGAAGGAATGAGAGCGGGATTATTCCATAACATTTGAGGAAGCGTCTCAAAGGAAGGCTGTACCGGAGGAGTTAAATCCATAGGGATCTCCGGGACATGAAGGTATTGGAGCCTTAAAAGCTTCCCAGGATCGATATCTGTTGTTTGGAGAGAAAGAGTGGAATTCAAGTTTTTCAGCAGAGACTTAAATGACAGGTCCTCGACCACAGGCTCTGCAATAGGATTAGATCCTGCTCCTTCCACGTCATCACCCAGCCTAAGGTCTGGGTCAGGTTCAATATCATCTCCTGACAGCCCAGGACGGACTGTATGGACAGGAAAGGAGTGAAAATCAGAAGGAAAAGAGGAAGGAAAAAGGTTTGGAGTCGAGAAGCCCTGAAGACTGGAAGATGTCACAGCAAGCCTCGGTGCCGAAAAAGAGCACGGCACCACCTGACCCAGCACCGCGCATGGTGCCGACAGAGCCCTTGGCGCCGACAAACCCAACGGTGCAGAGGACAGTGCCAACAAGCTGCATGGCACCGAGGACGGTGCTGACAAGCTGCACGGTGCTGAGGATAGTGCCAACAATCCCAATGACGCTGAGGAAGGCGTTGACAGAAGCATCGGCGCCAAGGATAGCACCGAACAACCCATCGACACCAGTGGTGCCAAAACCAACACAGGACTCTGAAAACTAGGATTTGAGGAGAAAGAAGGAAGAATACCAGGAGATAGAGGCATTGGTGTGGCCCCCTGTGCCGCAGCCATGTGGGGGGGGAAGACACCTGAGTGTGGAGTTGATGGCACGAAGAAGGCGCCGTATAACTAGGGAGGCCCAACTGCCCTACCCGATCCCCCGGAGAGCCTGAGAGCCCCGGAGTGACCGGGCCAGGCAGCTGGAACACCCTCCGAGCCCACTGCTCCCTCAGAGCAGCCCACTGAAGAAACTGCTCATCTGAAGCCCTACCAGAAGGCGGAGAAGGGCTCTGATGTCGAAGAGGTTGGTGACCAGAAACAGAAACTGATGACTCCGGAGGAGGAGACTGGCAACTGACCCCAATGACCGATCGCTGACGCGCAGACATACCAGAGGGCGACCTCGAGTGATCCCTTCTCTTTTTTGACCTGTGGGCTGAAGAGCAGCTCAAGGCCAATGGTGCTGAGAATGCGACAGTTTTCTTTTATGCTTCCAGAGGGACCGCCCCTCCCCTCGGGCACTGGACCGGCCATTGTCAGACCTCCCCTTCGGAGAGGGCGGCGGACCAGACCCAGCCTGGCTGACTGAACAGTTTTCATACGAAGTCTCCCTACCGTCACCTGACCCGCTCATGGTCGACTCCGTCAGTATAGGCTGAGACTTCTTTCTTTAATAAGAATAAAATATAGTAAGTGGTACTTATTCGAGATATACTACAAAATAATAAACTGAAGACTATGCTGCTAGTTTGAAGTTTGACTCCCGGTGGGCGAGCGACATCGTCACTGAAGCACACATGACGGCGGGAAAAAAGGAACTGAGGTAGCTGGAGGGTCTACGCCGAGATAGTCATTGCCGCACGAGCCAAGGCTCGTGGCGCCACTCCTCGCGGCTCCATCTCTGGCGCCAGCCCTCCTGCAAAAAGTTTGCTCCCACTGGGTCCTAACACCTCCGGCGTAGATTCCATCAGTGTGAATGAGTGGTGGAGGCTTTATGTCCAGGAAGATCCATCCTTGCCAGGACCTGGTCAGAGGTCATCACCCTGTGAGCAACCTCCCTTAGCCTGACTGCTCAGTCTTCGGGAAGAAAGGCTTTTCCATGGACGGTGTCCAGGACGGCTCCGATGTATTGTAGCCTCTGAGCAGACCACTAGCATGACTTGGATAGGTTGAGTGGGATGCCCACGGTTCAGAATAGACAAAGTCTCCTCCAACGTTTGACGCAATTGGTCTTCTGACAAAGCTGTCAGAAGACAATCATCCAGGTGGAGTAGACATAATGACCCATTCTCCTGAGGGCTGCCACCACTACTGCCAGGCACTTAGTAAAGACCCTCGGTGCCAATGAAAGGCTGAATGGATGCGACCTGAACTGGTAGTGCTCTCCTTGGAAGGAGAAGTGAAGGTACTTCCTGTGGGATGGCAGGATCTTTATGTGTACGTAAGCATCCTGCATGTCCAGGGAGCAGAGACAGTCTCCTTGATGGAGCATGGGCAGTAGGCTCGCTAATGTCACCATTGTGAACCTTTTGTATTTGATGAAGGTGTTCAGCTGACTCAGATCCAGAATGGGACAGAGTTCCCCAGTCTTCTTCGGGACTGGGAAGAAGTGTGAGTAATATCCTTTGCCTCTTTGAGCCCGGGGTACCTCCTGAATAGCTCTTTTTTCGAGCAGAGCCTGTATCTCTGCATGCAGGAGAGTCAAGTGGGAGGGGGAGCAGTGAGAGGGAATGGGTGGGCTGTCCGGTGGAATCTGGGTGAACTCCAGAGAGTACTCCCTTTCTACTATCTGGAGGACCCCATTGGTCTGTAGTGATGCTGGACAATCCTTACAGATAAAGGGAGAATCTCCATCCTACCGCCTCCCCCTTCGCCTCCTCTGGAGGAGGGGGGTCAGCAGGGAGTCATGCCATGGAAGAGGGGGTGGGCAAAGGAGGTCTAGCCTCCTTTGCACTTTTGGGGGCCCTGGGCACCTAAAGCAAGGGGAAGGCCTTGCCTCTTGAATCCTCTTTTATGCTGCGGTTGGCGTCTGCCTTGCTGTCCTTGATTCTTCCAAAAGGGACGGCGCCATGCTGTCGGTGGTTCTGACCTGTACATACGATGAACGTCAGACACCACCTTGCCCGAATCCTGCAGCCCTGTGATGAGTTTTTCTGTTTCAGTCTGAAGAGGACGGACCCTTGAAAGGGTGCATCCAATATGGCATCCTGCAAATCCTGGCAGAAATTAGAGACCCTCAACCAGGCATGTCTCCTCACAGTCATAGGAACTCCTTAGCACATGTTTGTCCATGTCCATGCCCGACTGGATGATGGTTAGGAGCTCTGACTTGCTGTCCGAGTCTGGCTCTGCTTTGACCAGATCCACAGCCTTAGCCCAAAGTGATTTCTGGTACGTGACCATATGAGCTAAGAAATTCAGCGACCTGACCATGCAGGTGGCTGAAGAACAGACCTTTCGGCCCATTTGGTCCAGCTTTTTCAACTCTGGATCTGGGGGCTGAGCGCTCATGTGTCTCGGCTGCTGCACTCTGCCATGCGCTGCCGTGAGCACCATTGAGTCAACCTTTGGCTGTTCGCTTAAATGAAACTCTCCCTTTGGGCATTTTACAGAGCCAGTCTGCTTTTCTTGGCACTGCTATAGTAGTAGCCAGGTGCTTCCAGGTCAACTTCGTAACATTCTGGAAGGGTTCGACGAGAAGGGGGATGACCAGAGGTTTCGGGTTGTTGGCCCCCAGGAATTTAGCCATGAGTCGGTGCGCCGGACCAGGTTCCTCAGTATCCCATTGATTAAGGGCTTGGATGTGCCTCATTATGTGCAGAAAGGACAGATCATCCAGGGGTGACCATGCGGAGTCCCTTCTCAGATCCAGAGAGGGTAGGGGTAGTTTATTCTCTGAAGAATAGTATGAAGAGGAATCCCCTGCATCTTGCCGAGGTAGATGACGGTTGTCCCTTAGATGAGAGAACGGATGAAGGGTGCCTCTTCTGGTCACTTGGGGCTGGCGACCACCAGTCATCATCCTCGGGCGGCGGATGCTCTGACAGCAGGGGAGATCGCCTGGGTCTCTCAGGAGACAGTTCCCTGGGTGGCACCCAAACGGGGGGGATGGCTCTCTGGCCTTTGGCAGCAAGTCCCTCTTAATAGTGTTCCACCACGCATTAAAGAGAGCCCCTACTTCTGCCAGTGGAATGACTGGTGATGGAGATGGTGGAGTAGGGACATTTGAAGGGCCTGACTTTGGACCCTGTGGAGCTTCAGGTACCGACGTCTGGTCCTGAAGCTCCTCGTCTACAGGTGCCTTGGGCAACAGGGCCAATGGGGCCTTAGCTGGTGATGCAGAACCTCATTCGGGTCTGGAATCCGGCTCCTTAGGGGGAGGCAGAGGAGGTGGGGGTGGCCAGTTATCCTCATGCCTGGGTGCCTTGTCCTTTAGGGCACTGGGCGTTTGGTCTGATGCCTGGTCCTTTAGGGTAGACAGCCACTCTTTCTCTGGCGGCACCTGGTCCATTCCCAATGCAGAGTCGCAGTGGCCCGTGGTCGGTCGACGTTCTGAAGCCGATGTCACCCTTTCTTCAGGTGGGGGAGGCGTCTGGTACCCGACAACCTCCTGGCATGTGGAGAAGTCGTCTGACCTCTTGTGCTTGTCGGACGACCCTGAAGACTTTCGGACAGTGGCCTACAATTTCCTGCCTGAAAGAGACGCCCATCTCTCTGGCACCAACCCATGTGTATGCTTGTGGGGCCTCTGCGCCAAGGGTACTTGGGCAGACAAACACCTGTGGGAAGTTGACTCCTTACCATTAAGAGTGGGAGGAGGCAGTAGTCTTCTTTGAGGAAGCTGCAGCAACAGCCGTTGTACCTGGGGGAACGGACGAAACAGAAGGCCTGTGGGGGGACCTAGGACAGGATTTAGACCTGGCTCTCTCTCTCTCTGTCTCCCTGTGGCGATGCTTCCTGCCCAATCTCTTTTCCTTTGGGGGGGGGGATCCCTAGCTGAGGAGGAAGAACTCTTGTCTCGAATCTGTCATCTGCATGACTTGTTGCTCAAGTAGATAGGCCTTGAGTGTCTTGAGGTGGCATGTGCATGTCTTGTTGTTGAATTTCTGGCAGTGCGGGCAGTCATCTGACCAGTGGTCGGGGCCTAGACAGATCAGACAGGTAGAGTGGCCGTCCTTCACCAGGATCTGCTTGCTGCATGTGCACTTCGACTTCCGCCGCTGAGAAGACAAAGAAGACATGCACTGGAGATGGAGAAAAACTATGAGAAAGGAATGAAAAGAACAGTAACTGCGAGGCGCAAAATGGCGGTTGTTCTTGAAGATGGCGTTATTGAAGCCCATGTTAAGCGGGTTGACGACGGGAAAAGAACCGAGGTGGTGCTGGGGGACTGCTCCTTTATACCGGAGCCGACGTCAGGGGCAGTCCCCCACCATAGACTGCTAGCTAGAAGTTTTCCTTGGGTTCCCAACACCTGGCAGCTTAGTCCTACTGGTATTACCTGCTGCAAGAACTCCCCCTCGAAGTAAATTCTAGAAGCTAGGTAGTCACAATATCCTAAGCCAATCAATAAAACCATAATCTGATTAAAAAAAAAAAGAACAGTTATGTACAAATTTACCAACTTACCCTAACAGCAGACCGAGATAGTCTCCTCCATTAGACCACATCTTTGAAACTACAGCTGTCAGCACTAGGACCACACATAAACTTTTGCTAGCTGGGGGCCACCCACAATAATGTACCACATCTACGTGTATATAACTGTGGGCAGCCTCATCGCTCCTCAGATTCCCGCCGGAGACTAGCTTCGGAGGACCTCAAACCATGGGGAACCGGGAGATGACACCATCACCAGGCATACAAGGAGAGGTATGGAGGTGGATACAGGATGCATGTAGTCAGATTTAGGCACAGCATCTGACAGAACCCTCACTGAAAGTAAAAGGGGGAAAAGGAGCGAGTGATGGCATAGCCTAATGATAGAGACTCTTTTGAAGACCTTCTCTTATGGTCAGTTCTTACATAACTGTTCCACCTTTTTTGAGGATATCTCCTCCATTAGGCCACATCTTATTCCCAAGCAGTACAAAATAGACTGGGATGATGACGCAGTCTGTTATGTAATCAAGACAGAAGGCCCTGCAGTACAGCGAGCCCAAACCCACCATGTCCACTAGCGACGATGTCCAGACTGTAATGTTTAATGAAACCATGGACAGTACTCCATGTGACTGTAGCACATAGGTTAGCAGCAGGGACATTTTAGAAATAAGCAACAGAAGTGGCCATACCCCCTTGTGGAGTGACCATGAATAGCACCAGGAACTTCCTGTAACAGAACGGAATACAATATGCCAGCCATTTGGATAGGCACTGTTTAGACACAGGAACATCCACTTTCCCAGGAGCAAATGAAACAAAATGTTGAGAGGGCTTTCTGCAGTGCCTGGTGCAAGTAATACAGTAGTGCAGTATTCTATGTACATCTACAGTACAGAGCAGTGCCTCACCCGGTTTGGCACGCTCAGGGTAATACATATGCCCCGGTTACCCCGGGCTACAAGAATCCCAGTTAGACCTAGTGGTAGGCAGGGAAGGCAGCTTGTGAAACTCCAGTTAAATGGATTTCACACTGTCTCACTCTGTTCTCAGTCTCAGCTGAGACTCAGGGATGACATCATTTTAGAACTGTCGCAGCTGCATATGCCACACTGGAATGTTGCAGTTGGAGGTTAGAGTAGAACGCTGGGGAATTTGAAGTCAGTCTGTTGCAGTCTGTAGTAGAGGAAGGAGGTGCTCTGCTGTAAGCAGGCCCTCAGATTCCTAAGCTCTGTCAAAGAGTTGTTTTTTTTAGAGGTGTGTGCTCTCACCTGGAGAGGAACACAAGAAGAGCCAAATGAAGTGGTAAAGACCGCTTTCGGTGGTTCAGGGCCCCATCCTTGCAGGGAAGGGGGAAGGAATCAGCCTGCTTCCAGGGCAACTCCCCTGGTCCGGCTAGGGAAAAAGAAGCTGCCTGATTTAAGTTCGTGCTGAGGCACCAGAAGTTCTGGACAAGATTTCTTTGAAGAGAAAACGCCTGTGGGGCACCTGCAACCAAGGGGTGAGTTCGCTCTGCTAAAGGGCCCATGTGTTTTCACCTGAATCAAGATGAAACTAAAGAGACTGTTACTGTGGGGTCAGGAAAAGACAGCCAAGTACAGTTTGGAAGATGTGGAGATTGGATTGCTTAACTCTGTGGGGGGTCTAGAGTAATGGACACAGCCACTTATTAAGTATGTTCAAGTTCAGCACAAATGGGATGTAAAGACAGTAGATTGAATGTGAATACATTTAAAGAGAATCTACAAAGCAACGTGTTTTCAAGCATGAGGTGTTACAGTCCAGAGAAATGGCTGGGTATGAATTATGGGAGCGAGAGGTGGGAGACCCCCCCATCAGTAGCCAACAAATTCCTCTCACAGGTTTACTTTGGGACACCTGTTGCTTTCTCTCGGAGGTACTTGGCCAGTGCCTGAGGAAAGTACCCAGACATGGGATTGATGAGGAAGATTCCCTTATGGAGCCAGAAGTGCTCATAGGTGGTTTAGGGAGCCACCAGTAAATGTTCCCATGCTATATGGAAAGTGTCCAAAGGGCTGGCATGATAGCCGAGCCATGGAAGGAAGGCAGCCCAAGTGGCTGGCAAGGGAGCTGAGCCAGGGAAACCGAAAAAGAGCTGAGTTAGAGCAGAGTGCCTAGAGTGTTTCGAGACCTGAGAGTTTCAGTGTAAAGTGGATGTGTTCTGATCTCCATAAATTTGCATTACCAGGAGTGTAGCCCCATGGAGGTTCATCTATGCTTTGTTGTTCTGTTGGATGTGAATAAAAGCCACACTTTAGAATCCCAACTTCTGGTATTAGACATTACAGTTATTGCTTCCTCAGTCCGGAGTTACTTGGGTGCCCCTGTTGTAGAGTAGCCAAACCTAGCCAATGTGCCGAGTGACATATTTTTCCCTGAACCAGAGATGGTATGATCTGGTTCAGAGTTACCATCTGGAAGGTGCGAGATCTGAGATATTGATTCAGGTCGTGGAGATCTAGGATGGGGCGTCAACCCCCCGTCCGCTTGGGCACCAGGAAGTACCTGGAAACAAAGCCTGGGTCTGTAGGAGGATCCGGCACTGGAGCTACCGCCTCTTTGCACAGGAGCTGAGCAATGTCATCCCGAAGGGCCGACTGAGCGCCAACTGAGATACTTTCCTCCCGTGGGGCACGCGCTCGGCTGGGGGGTTACTGCTCGAACTCTAGAGGCAGTCCCTGACCGACCACTTCCAGAACTCACCTGTCTGAAGTGATACCGGACCAGGCGGAAAGAAAGTGGCGGAGCCGGCCCCCCCATGGGAGGACCCAGAAGTGGCGTGGCGGGTGTAGGAGAGGCCACCCCAACCCGTCACTGTGCAGGCTTAGAGGAGGAGGAGGAGGTTCCAGGACCAGCGCCTCAACCTCCTTTGCTGGGCTGTTGGGGACCCTGCTTGGTCTAGGGTGCCAAGCTTGAGCCTGCTGTTGCTGCTGGTGCTACTGACCTCCTTGGAAGGAGGGCTGCCTAACCGCAGAGGAAGAGTGCCGAAAAGGCTTCTTCTTGCGCTTCTGCCGAATGTTGCCCGAAGAACCCTTGGCAGAAGTGGCATCTAAGGTGGCATTAGACTGCTCAATGCGCTGGAGATGACCTGCCACTCCCGGACCGAAAAGGTCTGTGCCAAGGAAGGGCATGTCAGCTAGCTTGTGCCGAGTATCCACTGGAAAGGAGGATAATTTCAGCCAGGCCCTGCGGCGAGTGGCCACTACGGCACCTAGTGAACGGGCACAGGAATCTCCAATGTCCAGAGCCATCTGGAGCTGTTGTTTTGCAACAGCACAGCCCTGGTCATGGACCTGCTTGACCGTGGTCTACATGTCTGTTGGGAGATGAGGGAGGACTTCATCAAGCGACTCCAATAGGGCGTGAGAGAACTGTGCCATGATCACTGCCGAGCTGGCCTGACGAAGGACCAGGGATGAGGCCGCATATACTTTCCGGGCAGAGTGGTCCATATTTTTGGACTCCTTATCTGCAGGGCAGTCAGTATCTGCAAAGCTACCCGTGCGCCGAAACACTGAGGCAGTCACAAGGCTCTCTCGGCCGAGAGAAGCCCAGTGAAACCCACCAAGGTCTAATAGGTAATGTGTGTACTTATGCAGCCATGTGGGCAGACTGGAGCAGGCAAGAGGGGCAGGGCGCTGCCATAGCTCGAGGACCGGGCCAACAATGGCTTCAGCCACTGGGAAGGCCTCTGTCAGGGTATCCCCCTCTTAAGGATATCCGTGAGAGGATATTCCACCTTCTTTTGGATAGGCTGTAAAGGCAAACCCGTGGACTCAGAAATGAGTCGAAGGATGCCCTGGAAGGAGGTAGGCCCTTCCTCCAGGCCTGTCACTGACAGCTCATCGTCAGGGTGTGAGTGAAGGCCAGTGGTATCAGAGTCCAAAGAGTCGGGAAACAAGGGTCTCCCGGCCACGTCCCCTTCAATACACCTAAGAGATCAGGAACGACAGGGCAAGTCCATATCTGTCTGATCCTCCTTCAAGGGAGCCCCTCCCTGAGGCTGCTTGGGCAGTGGTTCCACCAAAATTGGTGGGGAGACCGGAAAAGGCCGAGCAGGAATAAATGCCGGTCCCACTGGAGGGAGAACCGGAGTCCTCGGTACTGAAGGGGTCGGTGTCGGCCGAAGAGTCTGGGGCCAAGTAATGGCTGGTGCAGCAGGAGTAGATGGCTTTTGACCAGTCAAAATTAGCTGCTGCCACATGAGGTCCCCATAACGTCAACGGAGCTTCTGTCTAAGTCTCTCCTCGTCCAAGGAGGATGAGGAACGGTGGCACCGCCTCTTTTGGAAGTACTTGTCACCCTTTCTCGTTTTTTTGACTGACGGGGTCCTACTCCTCGATCGAGACCGACAGTGTCGGCTCTGTCGATTGGGAGAAGCCGGATCTGGCGAAAACCGAGATTCTGGCTCTTGTCCCTCGATCGGAATGCCTGAAGAATGGGTCTCCTCGTCGGGGAAGGAAAAGATGGGTGTCCTCTCCAAGGAGTCGTTGACGGGAGTCGGCCATAGCGGTTCGATCTGGTCGAGAGAAAACTCGGCCGGTTCTGCCATTTCCTCAGCTTCCGTGCCATGGCCTGACGGAAGGTCCGAGAAGCCGGCAGCCGAGGAAGCGATCTCGACTGAGGCCGAGATCGCCTGCTCCTGTGTATCGGACTGCTCTCGGTCCTAGGAACGTCTTCTTCGACTAGAAGAAGAAGGAGAAGAAGATTTGGGGTCCTTGTACTTTTTCTTGGAGCGGGAGGAGTGCTAGCCCCAGGGTGCCTCACTCTTAGTAGGGAGAGACTGGCACGCTCCCGAAAGGACCCAGTAAAGGTGAAGCCCAGGTGGCTGACGCGAAAAAAGCTTCAGCTGGCCCAAAAGCAGGCAGCTTCCTCCTCAGCAGCCATCTGTTCACACTGCTTTCGGCCGGATCCAGCGACGCAGAGACCGCCCACCTGGCCTCCTTTAATTTCACCAGTGGATTGCCAAGCTCCGGTCTCCCTAGCTGAAGGCGCGCCTTGTGGTCATCCAAGACATTGGGATGGAAGGCCAGACAGATAGCGCAAGCAGAGGTATCGTGCATGGTGCCTAAGCAGTAAACGTACGAGAGGTGGGGATCGGTGCGAGACATTTTTTGTCCGCAAGGACACCGTCGAAACCCGGGGGACGACTTGTCCTCCATGTCTGAAGCATTTGGATCCGAAGTCAGAACTCTTACGAAGCTTTAAAGAGAGCAATGCGGCGAAACTGCCGATTAGACTCCAGGGCCTCAGTGTACTTGTAAAAGTAGCACAAGGGAACCTGTATCTTCCAGCGGAAAGGAAGATCTGGTGTCATGGGGCGGAACTGCGGTATATACCACCCGGGTGGGTGGGAGAAGCCAGCTTGAAGACTTCCGGCAAGATTTAAAGGGGAAAGGGACATGCCAGACAGTGTGGATGAACAACTTATCCACACTCCTAGAAACAACAATGCTGGAATGGACAACGAGGCAGGTTTACTTTGTCTCAACAGCAACTGGGACCTCACCAGCAAAGCAGAATTTTCTTTTTCACTGTGTTGGTGCTTGTGGCCCGATGATCAGGAGGGCTACAACAACGACCATTCCCTGTGCTAATCCTTCAACTTTGGTGGGCATTTTTGGCCAACAGCGAGGGGAACACAGACTTTGGGTCTTGTTCGTTCTCTATGGCTTTCAATGTTCTGAGAGAAGGCAGTTTTCCAAAATTGTTTTACAGCGTTGCCTTGTAGTCTGGTTGAAGCTCTGGCAAATCTCTTGAGTCCTCACATTGTGAGACAGGTCCAGACAGCACACACAAACTGAATGCATGTCTTTGTAAATTTTAGCTCAGCACTTACAGTACTGAAAGACAGACTCTTTCGACTTTGGTGGCATGTAAAGATAACACAATAAACACTAAGTAAAATAAAATAAAAGAATAAACGGCAACAACTAGGTTGATGGTGTTTCTTTTAGCAGGTCCATCGATGACGACTGATAGCGGGAAAAGAACTGAGGAGTGATGGGGGCCTTCCATGCTTATATATACGTAGATGTGGCACATTACTTTGTGCACCCCCCGCTAGCAAAAGTTTCCATGTTGTCCTGGCACTGGCGGCTATAGTTGCAAAGGTCTGGCCTAATGGAGGAGAAATCCTTGAAGATCATAGAATTTGACAGCAGAAAAGGACTGTTTGGCCCAACCAGTCTGCCTATATTTCTCGCTGCCTATAAAGTCACCACAGACCCTACTTGATCCTCCAGCCCCCCCCCCCAACTTCCCACCAAGATTCCCTCGTGCCTATCCCATGTATGCTCGAAGTCCAGCACCATCCACCTGGGTGGGACAGGAGATGTCTGCCTTTGTCACTGAGAGGGTGTTGGGAGTCACCAAGATGGCTTGTTCTTGGCAACTTCAACACCTGGGTGGACAACAAGGCATCATCTGGGGCTAGAGACTTCCTTTTAAATATGGAGGCTCTGGGCCTCACTCTGATAACCATATCCGGGACCCACTGCTCTGGCAATGTGCTAAACTTGGTGTTCTCCCTGGGGCTCGAAATTGATACCACTGAGACTGATCCAGTCATTTAGTCGGATCATTGCACCATCAGGTTCCATTTCAAAGCCCCCCATAAATGTCTGTTCCCCTGTGGAAATTGTCCAGTTCCACTCTTTGAAAGGTTTACAGCATGAGGGACTGATGGCGGAACTGGATGTTTTGTCTGTGCTTGAGGCTTGCGTGACAGACTGGGGAGTGCTGTGACGGCCTATAATAGGACTGTCACAGAGGCCCTGGACTGTCTAGCACAGATCCATGTATGCCGCCTGGTATCACGCCTCGGCTTCCCATGGTTTGGTGGCGAGCTCAGAATGGTGAAAGCGTGGGGATGGAGGTTGGAGAGCCGTTGGAGAAAGATCAGGTCTCCTCCGGACAGGCTGATTCTGTCTACTCATTATGATGAGTACCAGAATACAATCGTCCAAAAAAAGGCAGCTTTTATGTCTAGTATGATTGCAGCTGAGAAGAACTGACCGGCTCAGCTCTTTTGGGTTGTAGACAGGCTACTATTTCTGTTCTGACAGGAACTCGTCAGAACTTTTTTCAACCTACAAGTGTGAGGAGTTCACTCGATTCTTCTCAGACAGAGGGTCCTCTGTGAGGGCTGGGATCTCTCCAAGCAGAATACCATTCTCCAACAGTGGTGACCTTTGAGGGGGTGAACACACTCGGTCTCCCTGTGGGGAATTCCAGCTAGTGATGGCAGAGGAGGTTTGTGTGGTGATCTCATAGCTCAAACCAACATTCTGCCACCTTCAGTCGGGTCAAGGGATGGGAGTAGGGTCCTCTGGGAATAGGCTGGGGATGTTTCTTGGCCCGACCGAACTGGAGGCCTCCCCAAAGGTGAAGAATTTGGGCATTGCTTTGGACAGTGAGTTGACACTTGATGCTCAGGTGTCGGCCGTTGTCTGGACCGAGGTTTACCATCTCCGGAACATCCTCCCAAATAAGTCCCTTATCCCCCGACGACCTGGCCATGCTGGTACATGCTAAATCTTGTCGAGTTGGACTACTGTAACGCACTCTACCTCAGGGTCAGAGGTGGTGCAATGCGGCGCCTGCAGCTTTTCCAGAACGTGGCAGCCCGGTTGTCGACTGGACACTCACAGTCCAGTCATATTACACCGGTGCTGCGAGAACTGCATTGGCTGCCGGTACACTGGCACATCACCTTCAAAGTAGGTCTTTTGATCTACAAGGACCTAAATGGGTTGGGTCCGGGTTACCTGAAGGAACTTCTGCATCCCTACACCTCGTCTCGCTCCCTCAGATCGGCGGAGGAGGCTCTCCTGGAGGTACCTAGGGCTAGGTTAACATCTTCCGGGGACTGGGCATTTGAAGTGTCAGCCCCGGTCCTCTGGAATTCACTACCAAGGTACCTCCGGGAGGTGCCATCTGTAGAGCTCTTTAAAAAACACCTGAAAACATACTTATTTGAGCAGGCCTTTCGGACATAAGGTCTAACACAGAAACACAGACTTTGACGGCAGATAAGGACCACTTGGCCCACCCAGTCTGCCCATTTCCCTACCTATTGGATAAGCTGCAGATTCTAGTTAACCAACAGCCTACTTCCTGCAACCCCCCACTATAATTGCCTTATGTCTGCCCCATGCATGTTTGAATTCCCCCACTGTTTTAGACCCCACAACCTCTCCAGGAAGGCGGTTCCATGCGTCCACCACTCTCTCCATGAAAAAGAATTTCCTCACATTACCCCAGAGCCGTCCCCCCTTAAACTTTAAATTGTGTCCCCTTGTTCTTACACTAGTTTGGGCATATCTGATAGTGTACGTAGCAATCTGTTTTAGATTTTTATAGGGTTATGAAAAGTTTTATATATCGTATTATTGTTTTCCATTGCTGTCTCTGTATTTTCTTTTTTTTATTATTTGTTGTAAGGGCACCCTGAGCCTTCGGGGAAGGGCGCCCGAAATAAAATCTACTACTACTACTATTAAATCCGTGATACCCTTCTCCGACACATTCTGTCTTAATGAACTATTCACTAATTGTTCAAGGAAAAATTCACATGTTGGCTTCTTCATGTTCGGTGTAAATGAATGCAGATCTTGCAGCTGAGATACTCACCTTCTTTCCAAGCTGGAACACTAAGGAGGAAAGCGTGTCCATTGCAGTAGGCCGAAGGTCTGCAGTGCCATCCAAAGTTCGCACTATTGGGTGGATAATCCTTGATGCATAATCGGTGAAATCTAAGGATTCGGTCAAACGGTCCAGAGTCTCTAAGGCAACCCTGAAATGAGTAGCAAAGAATATTATTATTATTTTTTTTTTTTTTAAGTACTTTAGGCTTACACCATCAGGCATGACACCTGGGTTAAATTCCCGAGCCACCCCCCCCATTTCAGAAAAGTCAAGACAGCTGCAGAGACAGCAGACTATGACTCTGGAAGGAGTCTAACGGCCATTCCTTTGTCTGTTTTCAGAGCAGCTTGGAAATCATGGTTGTTCAAATGATGTCCTGGCGTCCCCAGTATAGGACAGGCACACTTGGAACTGGTTAATGCATGGAAGGGGTAAGTAACTACAAGGGCATAAATTACAAGATGGGGAGCATTATTAAGTTTATGGTCCTGGCTGGCTTTTACCATCTCTGAAACATCACCAAGATCAAAGTGCGTCTAGCCCCTGCTGACCTAGATATGATAGTTCATGCCTTTGTCACCTCTAGGCTCGACTACTGTAATGTTTTAAATCTAGAATTATCTGGAGGTTTGTTGCGACACCTGCAGCTAGTCCAGAATGCTGCAGCCAGGCTGACTGTGGGCCCCTCTCGTAAGGATCACATCACGCCGATTCTGTGTGCACTGCATCGGCTGTCTATGTGGTGGCGCATAAACTACTGGTGTGATCCTGTTTCAGACAGAAGCTCATCTCTTCAAGTGGTGTAACAGGCTGTGCTTTGAAACAACTGAGAAGCTGCATGGGATATACTATATTGGACTAGAAATCTGCAACTGATCTCTCTTACTTACATCTGAGGGAAGTTTTCCTTACTTAACAGTCTTACATTGGTATTGCTTTGTGTTTAATTATTTTCGTTTTTAAATCAGGAAGGGGGTTTTCAAAACTACTTATCTTGTGAGCAACTTCAGAAGGGTTGAAATAACTGCATATTTGACTTTTCTTTGTGGCTAACTGGACTGTCTACTAGTATTCCGTGACAGTTTGCATTAATGCAGTTGGAAATAATTTACTAGCAGTAGCTGTGTACTTTGAATAGTAAAGGCTACAGTTTGTAATTTGATGCCAGACACAGCCTCAGGTGGGGGAAATTGTCTTCACTAGTCAGGGAGACCTTGCATCATAGCCAATTGGTTTGGGTGGAGGAACATTCTAGCATTGATCAATTACTATAAACTACTGGTGTGATCCTGTTTCAGACAGAAGCCCATCTCTTCAAGTGGTGTAACAGGGTGTGCTTTGAAACAACTGAGAAGCTGCATGGGATATACTATATTGGACTAGAAATCTGCAACTGATCTCACTTACATCTGAGGGAAGTTTTCCTTACTTAACAGTCTTACATTGGTATTGCTTTGTGTTTAATTATTTTCGTTTTTAAATCAGGAAGGGGTTTTTTAAAACTACTTATCCTGTGAGCAACTTCAGAAGGGTTGAAATAACTGCATATTTGATTTTCCTTTGTGAGTAACTGGACTGTCTACTAGTATTCTGTAACAGTTTGCATCAAATTACTTTTAAATAGTTGACAAATCAGTTACTGGAGGTTAGCTGAATTACTGTAAAGGCAGTACTCACCAGGGTGGTGGAGCAGTGGTGTATTTGATTGTTTCTAACAGTCACCAGTGGTTGTGGACTACCCACCCACCCTTCCCACCCCCTCCCAGGCGTGACATTTCCTTTATAGCCAAGGTTCTGGCATCACTTCCTCAACAGGTCTTGGGGCAGAAGTGTCATATTCTTAATAACCAGCACAGTGCATAAAGGGTAGTACACACCACAAAAGGAAGGAATATATATATATATATATATATATATATATATAATATATATATATATATTATATATTATAAGGAGAGGACATGTGGGGTGGTGCAATGCACTGGCTGTGGGGCAGCAGTTTTCAGGAGACATTCCACAAACTGCGTAGTATCCTATCTGCAGGCAACTGTCAGCTCTGAGGGAGGAGGTAGCCCACCTCCAGGCTGAACTGGCAAGGACTAAGGAGGCCTCCCCACCCAAAGAGCACCACTGCCACAGAGGCTGCTACATGAAGAGAGCAGTTGGACCACAGTAGGTTCTGGGAGGGTACCGGGTGGTGGAACAGAGGCGAAGCCCCTAGTTGTACCTCTACACAAATCATATGCCAGTCTGGCAGAGCAAGGTTCCTCTACGACGGCACCCTCAGTGGAGACCAAGAAAAATGCTGAGGACACCCACAAGGGAGACCCACAGAAGGGTGGCAAGGGACACCACAGGGGAATGAAACAGCTCCTGATAGGGGACTCAGTTGTTAGAGAGGCAGGCCTGGGGAAGGAAGAGGAGAGGAGAGGGAAGTAAGGTGCCTGCCTGGTGCCATGGCTTGGAGGGAAAAGAAGCGAATCCTCAGGATTGCAGAAGCAGCATCACAGGAGAGGGGACTAGATATCATTGTCCACCTTGGGACAAATGACCTAGCTAGGCATGGGATCAGTGCAGTGCAGGATGAAATTGTGGAGCTGGGGAGGGGCATCAGACAGGTAGCAAGCATAGTTACCTTCTCAGAGGTGCTGCCAGTCAATGGCAGGGGTGAGGCTAGGGTACTACACACCATGCAGTTTAATGAATGGTTGCAAAACTGGTGCAGAGCACAGGGCTTTTGCTTCATTGGGGACTAGGGGTACACCTGGAGAGATGAAGGTTTATACTGGCACGATGGTCTGCATCTGTCCATGAAGGAAACCAAGATCCTAAGTGACAGGTTTAAATGCTTCCTTGGCAAGCTTTTAAACTAGCCATGGGGGGAGGTGCTAATAAGAGGCAGGAAATTTCAAGCCTCCCCCCACAAAACATGACGGGTAGTAAGGTAAACACTGAGGTACAGTGTTCAACAGAGGGCAGGGCAGGACAGGGGTAAGTGGAAAAATAGACAAGGGCAAAAAGAGCAGGCATGGGGAAAAAAGGATAAAGCCAACATTAAATGGAGGACAATGAGTACCAATGCCCGTAGTCTGGGAAACAAGCTTCCTGAGCTAGTAGCCTTGATGGAAGATGAACAGTTGGATATTGTGTCAGTCACAGAAACATGGTACACTGGGAACCATGACTGGGATGTCAACATACTGGGGTACACAGTATACAGAAGGGACAGGGAGGGGAAAATGGCTGAAAAAGGGGAGATACTGTTAATGGGGGACCTGAATATGCCAGATGTTAACTGGATGACATGTTCTGCAGCCACATCCAAGAGCAGGGTCATTCTCGATGCCCAGCAGGGGGCAGGCCTTAGACAGCTAGCGTTGGAACCCACTCGGGAGGAAGCAGTACTAGACCTGGTACTCTCAAATGGAGAGAGGATCACAAATTTAGAAGTCAGTAGACATCTGGGAACAAGCGACCACTGCACAATGTGCTTCACAATAAGCACAACCATGGAGACAAGCCATACAAAAACAAGCACACTGGACTTTAGAAGGGATGACTTTGGAAAAATGGGTGAATACCGGAAGAATACACTAGCAAATGGCAAAAAAAGGAGGAGTGGAAGAACAATGGAGAAACATCAAAACTGCCATCATAGAGGCAACTAGCCTTTGTGTGAAACAGATAAAGAAAACAAAGCGGAGTAAAAAACCACTATGGTTCTCAAAAGAGGTGACAGGGAAGGTTAAGGAGAAAAAGGCTACATTCAAAAAGTATAAGAAATCCCAGAAGGAGCACGACAGGGAACTGTATCAATTAAAGCAGAAAGAAGTGGGGAAGGCAGTCAGAATAGCAAAAGCCCAAACTGAGGAAAAAATAGCCAAGTCAGTTAAGAAGGGGGGTAAAACCTGTTATAGGTACATTAGGGAGCATAGAAAGGTTAAGGGAGGAATAGTGAAGATTAATAAGGGAGAGGGGAGGTGGGCAAAGGGAGACAGTGAAAAGGCAGAAATACTGAATGAATACTTTTGCTCAGTATTCACAAAAGATGATGATGAGGAGTTACCTAACACAAACAATAGAAGCACTCTGGGTAGGGGGTTGACACCAGACCATTTACAGAAGAAAGAGTCCTGAAAGAACTCCTAAAACTCAAGGTGGACAAAGTAATGGGGGCTGATGGGATTCACCCCAGAATCCTAAAAGAACTAAGGGAGGACCTAGTGACACCACTGACCACACTTTTTAACAAATCATGGGAGGATGGGGTGGTACCTGAGGACTGGAGGAGGGCAGATGTGATTTCCCTTCACAAAAGTGGGAGCAAGGCAGAAGCAGAAAACTACAGACTTGTAAGTTTGACCTCAGTGGTAGGGAAAATGATGGAATCACTTCTGAAAGAAAGAACTGTTGAGTACCTAGAGGCCAGCGGGGCACAGGACCCAAAGCAGCATGGATTTACAGCAGGAAGGTCATGTCAGACAAATCTAATAGAATTCTTTGACTGTGTGACCAAAGTAATAGACTAGGGAGGGGCTGTGGATATGGCCGACCTAGACTTTAGCAAGGGATATGACACAGTCCCGCACAAAAGATTAATAATCAAGTTAGCCAGCTTGGGAGTGGGTCCCAGGGTGGTAGCCTGGGTTGCAAACTGGCTGCACAACAGGACACAGAAGGTAATAGTGAGTGGAACACATTCCGAACAAAGGGGGGTCACTAGTGGAGTACCTCAGGGCTCAGTGCTGGGTCCAGTTCCTCTTTAACATCTTTATAGGTGACATTACAGAGGGTCTGGAGGGAAAGGTATGCCTCTTTGCAGATGATACAAAGATCTGTAACAGAGTTGATACACAAGGAGGGTAGAAAGGATGAGAAGGGACTTGGCAAGGTTGGAGGAATGGTCAGACATATGGCAACTTAGATTCAATGCAAAGAAGTGCAAAGTAATGCACCTGGGAAACAAAAACCCAGGAGAAGAGTACACAATAGTAGGGGAGGTACTAACAACAACAAAAATGGAAAGGGACTTGGGGGTAGTCATATCAGATGATCTAAAGGTCGGTAAGCAATGTGGAGAAGTCAGTAAGGAGAGCCAGGTGGATACTGGGATGCATAGGAAGGGCATCACAAGTAGAAAAGGGAAGTGGTTATCCCTCTGTACAGACAGTTGGTGAGACCCCATCTGAGTACTGTGTGCAGTTTGGAGCCTCATCTGCAGGACATATGAACAGGATGGAAGCAGTCCAGAGGGAGGCAACTTAAATGGTGCAGGGTCTGCATCAGAAATCATATGAGGAGAGACTGAGGCTTAATATGTATACCCTTGATGAAAGGAGGGACGGGGGACATGATAGAAACTTTCAAGTACCTCAAGGGAATCAACAAAGTCCAGGAGGGTAGCATCTTTCAGAAAAAGAGATGTGTAAGAACAAAGGGACACAATTTGAAGATGGGGGCGGCTCGGGGTAATGTGAGGAAATATTTTTTCAGAGAGAGTGGTGGATGCATGGAACTGCCTTCCTGAGGAGGTTGCTGGGGATAAAACAGTAGGGGAATTCAAACATGCATGGGACAGACACAAGGCAATTGTAGTGGGGGGGGTGGCAGGAAGTAGGCTGTTGGTTAACTAGAATCTGCAGCTTATCCAGTAAGTAGGGAAATGGGCAGACTGGGTGGGCCAAGTGGTCCTTATCTGCCGTCAAAGTCTATGTTGCTATGTAAGATCTGCTTGCTAACATTCAACGCCCTATACAGTTTGGGGCCAGACTACTTAAAAGACTTCCTAGTTCCTTATCATCCAACTCGCTCCCTTTGCTCTTCCAATGCAGGTTTGCGGTCTGTCCCTGTACCCAGGCTGTGATAATCTGGGGACAGCAAGAGGAAGGAGGTGCTGTTAGAACTTTACTACTCTACTGGGGCTAAAGAACTAGAACTCTACTACTGGGACCTTCAACGTAGAGTAAAAACATAACAAACAAAAAAAAGTTGGTGTATTTGTCTGAGTTGGGTGAAGAGAATTGTTATCTGTGCAGTTAGCTAGATGAAGAAGGAAACTGTGAATTAGGGGGAGTGGCTTAGGCAACAGGAAGCCAGGTGTTTGGATTTAAAAACTGTCCTAGGTAGCTTTTGGCAGAGAACAGTAAGAGGAAGGGGGTACTGTTAGAACTTTACTACTCTACTGGGACTATATTGCCCTCCCTCAGCCAGTTCTACTTTTACAGGTACAGGACTTGACTGACAACAGGAACTTCCTGTTTGGGAGCAGGAAAGGAGTGATCACAAAGGCACAAAAGACTCACCACCTAGAAGGAAAAGAACAGCTCTGCATCCCCCTCTAGCTGTTGGAGGTCTGACTCTGAGCAAGTAATAAGGAGACTACTGAGGAATATAGGAACTTCCTGTCCCAGAACCGGAAGCATACCTCTCAACTGTCCCTGATTTTCAGGGACGTCCCTGATTTTGCCTCAAAATTTTACTCTGTCCCTCCTAAAAATTGTGTTTCCGTGACCAAACAGAGGGGGTTATAAGCACAAACTAATGTCAAACATCAAAGTTCAGACTTGTTCTTCTTTAGAAAATGCATTTTACACTAAGCCCTTTATTCCACCAGCTTCCTGAGTGGATATTTCCAATTCTGAGGAAGTGTCCTGATTTTGGTCCTTTGTCCATGATTTTTTTAAGCCTTGTCCCTGATTTATGAGGCAGGAGGTTGAGAGGTATGACCGGAAGATCAGGAGCTTTAAAGGCATAGAGGCAGTAGGAAACTAGGGAGAAAATAAATGTATATAAAATAAAAAATAAACAGAGAGAGAAAAGAGCAAGCATACAAAACAGTTAAGGGGCCACAAATAAGACATGATGGGAGTGGTACAGTGCAGCGTCTTTGGAGCAGCAATCTTCCGGGAGACGTTCTGAAGGATGCGGTGTTGTCACAACTGCAGGCACCCCTCTGAGCGGAGGGAGGTGGTTGCTCATCTCCAGGCTGAGTTGGCCAGGATTTGGGGGACATCCTCTCCCAACAGCCACCATCAGGGCCACCGCCGCTGCCTCAGAGGCTGCCAAGAAAGAGGAGCGGTTGGACCACAGTGGGCTCAGGGAGAGTGAGGGTGGTGGAACAGAGGCGCATTCCTAATGTTCTACCTCAACACAATTTGTACGCCATTCTGGCAAAGTGTGGTTTCTCTATGGAGGGACCCACAGTGGGGACCAAGGGGGATGCTGGGAACCTCCACAAAGGAGACCCCCAGGAGGGTGGCATGGGACCCCACAGGGGAAGGAAACAACTCCTGGTGGGAGACTCCAATGTTAGGAGGGTAGAACTGGGAGAGGGAGGTAAGGTGCCTGCCTGGCACCATGGCTTGGAGGGACAAGGAGTGAATCCTCAGGATCGTGGGAGCAGCTGCACAGGGGAGGGAGCTGGATGTCACTGTCCACCTAGGGAAAAATTACCTGGCTGGGAAAGGGATCAGAGCAGTGCAGGAGGAGTTTGTGGAGTTGGGGAAGGAACTTAGACAAGTAGAACGTACATTAACCTTCTCAGAGGTGCTGCCTGTCTATGGCATGGGTGAGGCTACAGTGCTCTGCACCATGGGATTCAATCAATGGTTGAAAAACTGGTGTAGCAGTGCTCAGGGTTCTGGCTTCATTGGGGACTGAGGGTCCACCTTGAGGGGTGCAGGCCTATACTGGTGCGATGGTTTGCATCTGTCCAGGAGGGGAATCAGGATCCTAGGTGACAGGTTTAAATGCTTCATTGACAAGCATTTAAACTAGCCAAGGGGGGAGGCACTGTAAAGGAGCAGGGCCATTCTAGCCTCCCCCCAAAAAAAAAATCAGGGTATTTAGTGAGGTAAAAACCAAGATGGAGAAGTCGATATGGAGAAGGGCTGGGGTAAATGGAGAAAAAGGCAGTAAGGACAGGGATGGGGCAAAAAGGGGTAAGGCTATCACAAAATGGAGGGTAATGAGTACCAATGCCCTAGTCTAGGTAACAAGCTCCCTGAACTGGTGGCCTTGATAGAAGAGGGATGCCTGGATATCGTGACAGTCACAGAAACATGGTACACAGAGAACCATAACTGGGATGTCAACATACCAGGGTACACAATCTACAGGAGGGACAGGGAAGGTAGAAGAGGAGGAGGAGTAGCTCTCTATGTAAGGGAAGAGATCAAAGCAGCAGAGCAAAAGGGTAAACAGGGAGGACAGGAGGCACTGTGGGTCCCCTGGAGACTGGAAATGGCACCACAATCCACACAGGGGTTGTATACAGACCCCAATCTCAGGGTGAAGTAATGGACAAGGAAATGACAGAAGGCATCCTTAGGATGGTAGAGAAAGGGGAGATATTGTTGATGGGGGACCTGAATATGCCAGATGTTAACTGGAGCACCTGTGCTGCAGCCACGTCCAAGAGCAGGGTCATTCTTGATGCCCTACAGAGGGCATGCTTCAGACAGCTAGTGTTGGAACCCACTCAAGAGGGAGCAGTCTTAGACCTGGTACTCTCAAATGGGGATGGAGTGTGGATCTCAGATCTAGAAGTGGGTAGCCATCTGGGAACAAGTGACCACCAAACAGTGTGGTTCACGATAAACTCAGTCACAGAGTCAGCTCATACAAAAGTGAGGGTACTGGCCTTTAGAAGGGCTGACTTTGTCAAAATGGGAGTGTTTTATTGATTTATTTAGTTTTTGTTGACCGGGTAAGTGCACTAAACAAATCCTGCCTATTGTCAGGCACGACCCAGAGGAGGGGGATACAGATGAATGCCAGCTGACCTTGAACCAGATTAAGCTGTTGGTGTTATTTTTTGTGAACGAGGGAAATTTGGCCAGGGCACTGGGGAAATTCCACTACTCTTTTCAATAAGTGCCATGGGATCTTTAACATCCACCTGAACTGCCACCAATCCAGGCAGATGGGACCTCGGTTTAACGTCTCATCCAAAAGACGGCACCTCAAAAGTGCAGCACCCCTCTCATGCTGCACTACAGTTTCAGTACTGGGATATTAACCCAAGTGCCAGATGTGGGAACTGAACCCACAGCCCTCTGATCTCCCAGCCTCAGAGGCGAGTGTGCTACCTACTGAACCACTGACACTGACAAGAGAGTGCCTCAGAAAAGCACTAGCAAACAGCCAAGGAAGAGGGGTGGAGCAACAATGGGAAAACATCAAAACTGCCATCACAGAGGCAACAAGTCTTTGTGCAAAGCAAATAAACAAATGAAAATGAAATAAAAAAACACTATGGTTCTCAAAAGAGGTGGCGGGGAAGAGTAGGGAGAAAACAACAGCATTCAGAAAGTATAAGGAAACACAGAAGTAGCAGGGCAGAGAACTGTACCAGTTAAAGCAGAAGGAAGCACGGAAGACAGTCAGAATATCAAAGGCCCAAACCAAGGAAAAGATAGCCAACTCGGTCAAGTATGGGGATAAAACCTTTTACAGGTACATTAGGGAGCGAAGAAAGACAAAGGGAAGGATAGTGAGGCTTAATAAAGGGGAGACTGGATGGGCAGAGAGGGACAGTAAAAAAGCAGGGATACTGAACGAACACTTGTGCTCAGTATTCACAAAAGAAGAGGAGGAAGAGGTACCTAATCCAATCAAAATAAGCACTCTGGATAGAGGGGTCGATACCAGTCCTTTCACAGAAGAAAGGGTTCTGATAGAACTCCTAAAACTGAAGGTGGACAAAGCAATGGGGCCTGAGGGGATTCACCCCAGAATGGTAAAATAACTAAGGGGAGAACTAGTGACACCACTGACTACCCTTTTTAACTAATCATGGGAGGATGGTGTGGTACCCGAGGACTGGAGGAGGGTGGATGTGATTCTCCTACACAAAAATGGGACCAAAGCAGAGGCAGGAATCTACAGATCTGTTAGCCTGACCTCAGTGGTAGGGAAAATGATGGAATCACTTCTGAAAGAACTGTTGAGTACCTAGAGGCCAGCGGGGCACAGGACCCAAGGCAGCATGAATTCACAGCGGGAAGGTCACGTCAGACAAATCTAATAGATTTATTTGACTGGGTGACCAAAGTAGTAGTAGCAGACCAGGGAGGGGCCGTGGACATGGCCTAGCTAGACTTTAGCAAGGCATTTGACACAGTCCCACACAAAAGATTAATAAACAAATTAGCCAGCCTGGGAGTGGGTCCCAGGGTGGTAGTCTGGGTAAAAAATTGGCTGGACAACAGGACACAGAGGGTAATAGTAAACGGAGTCCACTCAGAAGAAAGGGGTGTTACTAGCGGGGTACTGCAGGGTTCAGTACTGGGTCTGGTCCTTTTTAATGTCTTTTTAAGTGACACTGCTGAGGGACTGGGAGGAAAAGTATGCCTCTTTGCAGATGACACAAACATCTGCAACAGGGCTGATGCACAAGAGGGTGTGTGGAAAAGATAAGAAGGGACTTGGCAAGGTTGGAGGAATGGTCAAAAGTATGGCAGCTTAGAGTCAATGGAAAGAAGTGCAAGATAATGCACCTGGGAAACAAAAACCCAGGAGAAGAGTACACAATGGGGGGGTGGGTATTAACAACAACAAAAATTGAAAGAAACCTGAGGGTAGTCATATCAGATGACCTAAAGGTAAGCAAGCAATTTGAGAAGGCAGTAAGGAGGGCTGGGGGATACTGAGATGTATAGGGAGAGGCATCACCAGTAGAAAACAGGAAGTTGTTATCCCTCTGTACAGACAGTTGGTGAGACCTCATCTGGAGTACTGCATCCATTTCTGGAGACCCCATCTCCGCAAGGACATAGACAGGATGGAGGCAGTCCAGAGGAGGGCAACTAAAATGGTGCAACAAAAGCCATACGAAGAGAGACTAAAGGAGCTTAATATGTACACCCTTGAGGAAAGGAGGGGGAGGGGGACATGACAGAAACTTTTCAGTACCTCAAGGGAATCAACAAAGTCCAAGAGGGTAGCATCTGTCAGAAAAAGAGATGTGCAAGAAATGAATATTACATACCTACCATAGTTGTTGATCTTTGTGTGTATCTTCACCATTCATCACTATTGGGTATACTGTAGCTCACCGGAGCTAGGACCCCACGGGAGACCTTTTTTTTTTTTGTCATGGGCGGAGTCGATGCAGGTCCGGATCCGCCCTCAAGGCCAACTATCCAAGGAAGTACCCTGAAACACCCTAAGGAACTAGGTCCCTTAGCATCCAGTAGGTGAGACACTGAAGGACAGAACCCTTACAGGCCTGGAGAGGCCTGTGACTGGTCTGGGTGAGATGGGGCTCCCCCAGTGGGGGAAGGAAGGTGCCCCCCCCGAAAGCCGCCGTCTTACTTGTCGGGAGAAGAAATAGGTTCTCCAGTAGGCGGAGTAAATCATCCTACGCCGGGCCAGGGGTGACAACCGGGACAGGCGAAGCCATGCCGTCCGCACCACTGTGGAAGCTATCTCATTGGCATCATAAGATGCCCTTGCTTGGTGCCCTGCTAGCTCCAGGCCCTGCGCAGAGAGGGCGATGGCTTGCCTGGTTTCCTCCGAATCAGGTGTCGAGGTTAGGAGTTGACCTAGCCTAGACCACAAGAACCTGTCATAGGCTGCAAAGTGGGCCTGATGTGCTGCAGTTGACAGGGAGATCTGTGCCGAGTAGAACACTCGTCTCCCACAGAAGTCGAAGTCTGCAGAGTCCGAATCTGGAAGGCAGTCATGGTAAGGGATGTGAGGCCCTGAGAGGGTATCCAGGGAAGCCAAACTCGAAGAGGCAGAGAACCTGGAGACCCAGGTGGAGCACAATATCGCTGGCATAAGTCCCTTGGGGCTGGTACTGTGGAGAAGGGTCAAAGCTAGAGCCGATGCAACACTTCCTGAAAAGGAACAGGCCAAGCAAGAGCTATCAAGTGGGCTGCACTGTATTCACCCAAGAAGGCGCGTGTCACATGCTCGGGATTGCTGATAAGTATGGGGGTCAGGTGAAGCTCGTCCAACATCCTCGCAAGAAAGCACTGATAGGAGGACAGATCAGATGCTGGGGACGTGTGGACTGAAGGTTCCTCTCCCTCTGTAGAGGGAGAAGAGGAGGAAGATGAGCTCCCCGGTTCAGGGGCCGGCTGCATGGGGGCATGGTGAAACACCTGCTGGTCCAGGGCATGGAGGTAGGTGGGAAAATGTCCAGTCGAACCTCTGAACTGTTCCCAGGTAAGAGGACCGTGAGGACCAGGAATACCTGGAACTACCGGGGATGGAGACATAGGCTCAGAGGACAGGCTCCTGGCAACAGGAGAACGGTCTCTGTCAGGGCAGGGAGGCCAACAGGAAACCCTTCGCAAGGAGGGGTAACCAAAGGCTGCTGCACCTAACAGCCATTCAACCGGGTCGGAAGGGTCAGAGTTGTACCCCAAAGAAGAAATCCCCCCGTGAGGTGACCAGAACCGTGTGAGTCCAGAAGGACAGCCCCTGACCTCAGAAGTACAAGTCCCTCTTGTGGATCCTGTTAGGGAAAGGCGAGGGCCTGCACTTCAGCTCCTATCAGAACCCAACTGGGCCCTAGGAAGGGCTCGCTGCGCCACACCCCTACCTCTCAACCCTTCAGAGTCAGAGAGGGACCTCGTCTTCTTAGCCACTAACCAAGACAACTGGCATCCCCGAGCAGCCTCCGAGGAGTCCACCAAGGGAACCGTACTCTCCCCCTCCTGATGCACCCCGGGATGCCCCAAACTTGGGCTGTCCAAACACACCAAAGGGGGGGGTACCTCAACTGAAGAAACATCCAAACCAGTAACTTCAGACTGCTCAGCAGTAGCCACAGAGACCACCGCTGGCTGGGCAGACCTCTGACCCTGAGGTCTACAGGCGAGAGCTGAATTCCGGGGGGGAGGGGGGTGGTGGAGAGTTGGGGCTCGGGTGCGGGAGACAGAAGGATCCGAAGAGTCCAAAGAATCCGGGAGCCAGTCTGGATCAGATTCAGAATCCGCCTCCAAAGAGGTAGGCTCCAAGGCCCGATGCCAGACCACCCCTCGGACTCCTCCAGTTCCCAGAACTCGAGGCCAGGCACCCTGGGATTTGAAGCCTTCAACAGCAGTAGAAGAGAGCACAGCCCCACACCGATGCCCTCCTTTGCGCTGCGAACGGCACTGGAGTCGGGTGCGACCCCGAGCACGGCTCCACGCTCTCCTCCCGTGCCGTGAAGTGCCAAACCAAAATGGCAGCATGCCCAGTGCCGACAGCCACCCCGGCGTTGCAAGTGGCACTGGAGACAGACCTGTCCCCGAACACAGCGCAGCACACCACTCCAGCGCCAAAGGCAGGATCGACTCCAACCACGACGCCGACTCTGTCCCCAGCGCCACGAGTGGTGCCAGAAACAAAGACTGTGCCGGCTCCTGCCCTGGTGTCGCACACGGCGCTGGGACCAGAACCAGGCCCAGAAACCTCCAGACTACCAACCCCGATGCTGCTCGCAGCATCGGGGTGACAGGGGGGCGGAGAGCAGGCCCGACGCCGACCGTGGTGCCACACTCAAAGCCCACGCCGCCGTGAACGGTGCCAGGACCAAGAGCGACACCGGGAGGCAGCGTGGAGGACGGTGCCAGCCCAGTCCCGAGGGATCCGGAATGCGAAACTGAGGGAGCCTTCGCTACCGAAGTAAAGACTGCCAAAATGGTGCCTCCCGACTGATCCCCAAAGGGGCCAGCCTGGGCCTCCTGCACTGTGGAAGAAATCTCGGTCGTGGCAAGGTTAGAAGAGGTGGAGGTTCCCTCCTCCACAGGCCGTATAGGACCGGGAGGGAACCCAGAGGAAGGGCCGAGAGTCCTGACCTTGACCTGATGACTGCTGGTCAGAACTCCGAAAGTCGGCGGCACACGTCAGACCTTCATCGCGTGGTATTCAATGACACGGCTATCCATGGAGAAACAAATATCACAGTTATCCATATCGTGTCTGGGGCCGGGGCAGGAGAGGCAATGGCCATGCTGGTCCATTACGGAGTAAAGGCGGCCGCCCCACTTTCGATGCCTTCTTGGCCCTTGGACAAGACATGACCGGACGAGAAAGAAAATAAAACACCGTACTGGATGCCGCTTAATAAAAAGGAAAGATCTTACCGGGTTGTAGAAGCGACGTCAAGCAAACGAGCAAAACCGAGGCAAAATTCATGTTATGCGACAGACTAGGCCGCAAAATACTACAGTCTTACCCGCGGGATCATCACCGGACGGGCGAGAGAAAGAACTGGGCTGGACGGAGTCGATGACGGCTAACTGCCAACCCCGAGCGCCACGTGGAATGTCGGCTCGGTGGCGGCGAGGCCCCAAGGCCTGCCCGCCCCCATGACAAAAAAGTCTCCCGCCGGGGTCCTAGCTCCTGTGAGCTATACCCAATAGTAATGAATGCTGAAGATTGACACATATAAGATCAAGGGGACGCAATTTGAAGATAGAGAGGGGGACAGCTCAGGGGCAATGTGAGGAAGTATTTTTTCACAGAGAGGGTGGTAGATGCATGGAACCCCATGCATCCCTGAGGATGTCATGGGGTCAAAAACAGTGGGGAAATTGAAGAATGCATGGGACAGACATGAGGCAATTCTGGTTTGGGGTAGAAAAAAGTAGGCTGCTGGTTAACTAGGATCACAGAATCACTGAAAATATGAGTTGGGAGCCCAAGGGCCATATGGACTCGTCCATGTTCACCTAGAGTAAACAAACTTTGTATCCCCCATAAACTGTAGCCTATCCAATAGGATCTGCAGCCTACCCAGTAGGTAGAGAAATGGGCAGACTAGGTGGGCCAAGCGGTACTTATCTGCCAAAGTCTGTTTCTATGTTTCTATAGTAGGATACACACGAGAGTGGGAGACTACGGTAGTATACATAAATAACTGAAAAGCTGCAGTAGGATACACACGAGTGAGAGGCTGTGGTATTGTAGTATACACACGTAAGTGAGAGGCTGGCAACGATATACATGCGAGTGAGTGGCTGCAGTAGGATACACACGAGTGAGAGCCTGCGGTACGATACAAATGCGAGTGAGAGGCTACAGTAGGATACACATGTGAATTAGAGGCTGCATAGGACACACACGAGTGAGAGACTGTGGTAGGATGCACACATGACGGAGAGGCTATGGTAGGATACACACGAGTGAGAGGCTACAGTAGGGTACAAATGCAAGTGAGAGGCTGCGGTAAGATGCACATGAGTGAGAGGCTGCGGTATGATACGCGTGCGAGTGAGAAACTTCAACAGGATACACACACGGGTGAGAGGCTGCAGAAGGATACACATGTGAGTTAGAGGCTGCATAGGACACGTGAGTGAGAGACTTATAGGATGCACACATGACTGAGAGCCTGCGGTAGGATACACACGCGAGTGAAAAGCTGTGGTAGGATGCACACACGAGTGAGAGGCTACAGTAGGGTACAAACGCAAGTGAGAGGCTGCGGTAAGATACACATGAGTGAGAGGCTGTGGTAGGATATACATGGGAGTGGGAGACTGTGGTAATAGACACACAAATGAGAGGCTGCAGTAGGATACACATGCGAGTGAGTGGCTGCAGTAGGATATGCATGCAAGTGAGAGGCTGCAGTAGGATACACATGCGAGTGAGGCTAGGATACACTCGCGAGTGAAAGGCTGTAGTAGGACACACATGCAAATGAGAGGCTGCAGTGGTATACACATGCAAGTGAGAGGCTGTGGTCAGATACACATTTGCGTGACAGGTTAGGATACACACTCGAGTGAGAGACTGTGGTAGGACACACTCGAGTGAGAGGCTAGGATACACATGTGAGTGAGAGGCTGCAATGGTATACACATGCAAGTGAGAGGCTGTGGTCAGATACACGTGCGTGACAGGCTAGGATACACACTCGAGTGAGAGACTGTGGTAGGACACACTCGAGTGAGAGGCTAGGATACACATGTGCGTGACAGGCTAGGATACACATGCGAGTGAGAGGCTACAATGGTATACACATGTAAGTGAGAGGCTGTGGTCAGATACACATGTGCATGAGAGGTTAGGATACACACCCGAGTGAGAGGCTGTGGTAGGATACACATGCGAATAAGAGGCTAGGATGCACAAGTGAGGCGCTGCGGTTGGATACATATACAAGTGAGAGGCTGCAGTAGGATACACATGCGAGTGAGGTTAGGATCAACACACCAGTGAAAGGCTGCAGTAGGACACACATACAAGTGAGAGGCTGCGGTCAGATACACATGCGAATAAAAGGTCAGGCTACACAAGCGAGGACTTCCGGTGATGTCACCAACTTAATGGCAGCTCTGGTTTAGAGCTCCCGAGAAGTCACCCATCAAAATTCTCCTAGAGTAGTGCAACAACTAAACTTTTGAAATAAAATGGCTACAGGCAACTCTGGGAGGATAAAAGGAACCAAGTTTCAGGCAAAAAACACTAGAAATAAACAGGATGGAGAAGGATTATCAACTAGACAGGATAGCAGCCGGAGCACTTCACCAGCCAGCATACGAACATACAAAATTTGCCAGCAGATAAAGGCCTAGAGGTCTAGAGGTCTATCAAGTCTCCTCGAATGTGCAGCTAGCACCCCTGCTAGCAGCAGTGTGGCCTTTGAATGTGACACAGACCAAGAAGGTGAACGGCTGTCCAGATCGCGCTTTGAAACATAACTGACAGAGATCAATGCATTATGAACAGAAAATAAGACAGAATTTAAGTCACTACAAATGAGAATACAGGAGGTAGAAGGAAAATTAGATGCCTCGGAGAAACAAATGGGGGAGATGGCAGAGGAGACCCAGCATCTACACAATGCTGTCGAGTTCCTCATAGATCACCAGGAGAGCGTACATGAAAAAATACTAGACCTAGAAGCCAGGTTGAGACAGGATAACATGCGGATATACAGTCTCTCCAAGGGCACAGAGACTGGGAAAATCGAGGAATTCTTAGAAGATCTGCTTAAGGGCATGCTTTACTTACACCATCTTTCAGTTTCACATCAAATGGGCTCAACGAGCACTGTCACAAAAACCGACAGATCCTAATGCCAGACCACGCTATATAGTTTTGAAATTCTCAAGCTACAGAGATAAAGAACAAGTGCTTCGCACAGTGTAGTCTCAGAAGATTGTAAAATATAACACCACCCACCTCTTCTTTGATCAGGATTACCCGACTGAGATAGTGAGACTGAGAGCAGCATACTCACCAGTCCTAAAGACCCTTCAGGAGCATGGGGTTCAATTCCAGACTCCGTATCTGGCTAAGTTGCAAGTTTTCTGGGATTCTGGGGTGGTGTTCTACAACTCAGCAGAGGAGGCCAGACGGGAACTCTCGAGTAGAGGATGGGGTTTCCGGGCAGACCAAGTAGAGGAGCAGCGCACATGTCCGCCACGTGCACAATGGCATGCAACCTGAATGCCACAGAGAAAAGGTTGCATGCAAGATGGATTCCACACGTCTTTGCAGAGCATCCGATCAACTTTAGGAAGATTTTGGAAGGAAAAGGAGCCTCGATTCTCGACACAGAAAGAACAGACCTGAAGGGTATGTCGAGATCTCCTCAGTCGAGACGAATTGTTTAACTGAATCTCCCTAATGATATTAGGGAGAAGGAGGGGAAGGGAAGGGCTTTAGTGGGGACATGAAGGAGTCTCGGGCCTTTATTCACGAGACAGACACTCTCTTTAAAAGACTATAGACTGCCTAGTATAACGAGATATGCCATAATTAGTTATTTAGAAATGTTAAATTTGTTGATCACAACTGAATCAACTTTGAGCCAGGATTTGTAGGCAAGCGAAGTTCTGGTCTGCTCTTATAGCTGGTTTGGTAAAAACCAGAGTCTTTCATTGGGAATGGAGGACATAAAGACTATATAGTTTATATTACGCCAAGGAGAGAAATCTCCCAGCTTGGCTGGAGCGTCGTCGTTTATGCCAGTATTAACAGTGGGAAACTGTTTTGGGAAACATTGTGGCATTATATTTCTTTTTTGTGTTTTTTTTTTCTTTTTGCCAGGAACTTTAAAGGCAACATGGGGAGGGCTGAATATCCCCCCCAACCAGATCGATGGGTGGCTCTTGGGAAGGACTGGAGGCCGGTTGCTCGGATCCACTGGGTGGATGATGGGCTCAAAGATGCTGAGTGCATCTGAACTCAGACTCAAACGAGTTCAAGGAGGAATGGCTACTGCCTCTGCCCCCACTCCTCCCGTGGGAAGGTTCCAAGACAAATATCTTTCCCATGTTTATAGAGGGTGGAAATGAATGCCCTCCTACTTAGGAAGTGTAACTGTATATAAGTTGTTTGTTATGACTGTTTTAGTTGTTTTGAGTAGTTTGCAATGTACTGTTTTGAGCAATAAGCATGACCAGGGGTTAGATTAACAGTCTGTTAATCACCCCCTAGGGGTGTAATGTGGCACGAGGTGCAGCCGAAAGTGCCATATTTCCTAGGGGTGATTGATGTTAATCTAACTCCTGGGAGTGCCTTATTGCTATTATAAAAAAAAAGATTAAAAAAGAAGTGATAAAAGTATATTTTTTTAATGTTTTCCTCATTTAGAGGGAGATTTTTAATGAAATAGTTCTTCCACCAACAGTTTAAGAATGCTGGTTTAGAATCAAAATGCATCATTCCAGTCATTCAGCAGTGCTAGAGGATGGAATGCTGACAGGAAGAATCCATGTGCCATGGTGATCAGGCTGTACATGACAGTCGAACAGGGATTAATGTAAGGTTGTTGGAATCCTAACAGCCGATCAGATTGTAGCATTTCTGATACTCTTTTTATAATATGTGTTAAATGTTACTGTGAAGCTTGACAAAGCCCTAAGTTGTGTGGAGACCCCATTGTTAGAATCCCTGGCAAGGCTGAAAGCCGGGATGGATGTTCTCTACTGGAGTGACACTATAAGGCTACCACCCCCTTCCCCACCATATAAACGAACAAAAGATCTTCTTTTACTGCATGTTCACTTAATGTGAACAGAGTAAGCAACCTGATTAAAAGATATAAAATATTGACATTTATTAAGTGGAAAAAAACTGCATTTGCTCTCCTCCAAGAGACAACTGAATACAGAAGATCATTTGAAGTTAGCTAGGATGGGATTCGGAGAGGTAATAGCATCCTCATATAAAGGAGGGAAAAGGAGGGGTTCAGTAGTATTAATTTCGAAACACATTGCATTTGAGAAGATAGCCTCATATGCAGATCCAGATGGGCGTTTAGATATAGCAGTAGGCAAACTAGAGGGACAACTCCTGACGGTAGCCTCTATTTATATTCCCCCTGGTTCTGGAGCAGAGGTAGTCCGAGCATTACTTAGAAAAATAACAGAAATGCAGCAGGGAATGTTGATATTAGGAGGTGACCACAACCAGATACAGGCACAACTAGACACCACCAACCCTAATACGCCAAGGAAAACCACCGTACAAAAAGCAGCACAAGTATACTGCTCTAACATTGGTTGGGTGGACGTCTAGTGCTCTCAGCACCCAAGCCAGAAAGGGTATACACATTACTCGGCTCCTCATGGAGTGTATACAAGAATAGACTATTTCCATGTTAGCAAAGAACACTATTATAGGGTGCGAGAGTGCACACAGGCTCCATCATCCTTATCAGATCATTCAGTGCTGCTCTTGGTGGTAGAGAGGGAAACAGATAGAAAAGAAACCTTACAGAGATTTAATAATTATATGTTAAATATAAAAGACTTTAGAAACATGGTAGAGGAAAGAATCCCCCAGATACTGCGGGATAATGCTTCCCAGGAGATCTCGGGGTGTATCCTATGGGATACCTTGAAAATGGTACTTGGGGGGACTTGATAAAATATATGGCTACCTATAAAAAACAGCAACAAGAAAGAATAGATAAATTGCAATTCCAGCTTAAAGAGCTGCAAAACTAGCATGCTGCAGGGGATGCCGGAGCCCTGCCGTTATTATAGGCTACAAAAGAACAAATACAAAGTATATTGGATATACAGTACATACAGAACAGGCGTTGCAGTTTATCCGCTAGAAGTATTATGAAGGGGGCCCTTGGGCCACCAGACTATTAGCCCACAGGCTAAGAAGGCAACAAACAATGGGGAACATTACTCAAATCAGGGACCAATATAGAAAAAATGACTAATCTACCCCATCTGATAAAAGAGTGTTTTTGAACCTTTTACAAAAACTTATACACCCCTGAACAAGACATTGATCAGCAGGCCACTAGGACCTTCCTGTCATCCCTCAATCTCCCGAGCATTACACAAGACCAGCAACAAACCTTAGATCAATCCATTTCAGAACAGGAATTAATAATTGCCACTGCTAACCTCAAGGCGTTCAAAAGCCCAGGTCCCAATGGATACTAGGGGGGACTTTTACAAGGTATTTAAAGCTAAGATAGCTCCTGCATTGCTGACTGCGTGCTGTGGCATCCAGGAAGAGGAAAGCATACCAGATACCTGGAGATATGCTTATATATCCAGCATATTAAAACCAGGGAAAGACAGCACAAATTGCACTTCTTATCGCCCAATATCAGTCCTTAATATTGATTAGAAAATATCTGCTTCAATAATGGCAAAAAGATTGGAGTCCCTTTTACCACAATTAATAGATTTAGATAAAACAGGGGTTATCCCGGGCAGGCAGACCCAGGATAACATAAAACAAACTCTTCACCTGTTGCACCATGCCGCCCGGTCGGGGGCACCATTCCTACTTCTCAGTTTGGATGCAGAGAAGGCCTTCAACCGGGTGGCGTGGCCATTCCTGATGGCCATGCTGGAGAGGATGGGCCTTCCACCAGGGCACAGAGGGCTTATAACGAATATATATTCAGACCCTAGAGCATATATAAAGATTAATGGCTCTATTACAGTCCCCATACCTTTGTGATGTGGAACCTGACAGGCTGCCATTTGTCCCCCATGCTCTTTGCCTTATATCTTGAGCTACTAGCACAGGCTATCAGACAAACATACATCAATAAGGGGGCTGAGAGCAGGAGGAGATGAACACAGGCTGGCGCTGTATGCGGACGACCTGTTGATATACTTGTCTGATCCTGAGAAATCGCTGGAACCCCTCTGGCTCCTACTTAATACATTTGGTCAACTAGCCGGATACAAAATTAACTCTACCAAAACAGAGGTATCAAGAGTAAATTACAAACCCTCCCCAAGCACTCTTTCAGATTACCCATTTCGGTGGAACCTGACCCATTTAAAATACCTGGGACTGCAGATCGGATTGTTAGCTGAGACAATATAAGATCTTAACTATAGCCCCTTAAAACAGAACATTATCTCTGAATTGGGAAGGTGAAAGGTCTTACTATTACCACTAATTCAGAGAGTAGAAGCTATTAGAGTGATAATACTGCCCAGACTTCTTTACCTGGCCCAGACTTTGAAGATTCAAGTTCCAGAGGGATTCTTTAAGGTTCTCAACAGAACAATCTCACACTATATATGGGACTCTCGGAAACCTAGAATTAGATATACCATACTTCAACTTCCAAAGAATAAGGGGGGCCTTGCACTCCCAAACCTGAGACTGTATTAAATGACAGAACAACTTAGAACTATTCTTTATTGGCTAGATCAGAAGTATATTGCCAAATGGAAAACTCTAGAAAAATGGGAGGAGGACCTTAGACAACTTAACAGGCTATTGCTAGCCAATCCTCCTAACACTGACCTGGGAGACTTAAGTAGTCCATATACTCGGTCTGCTGTTCAGAATTGGAGAAGGATCCTGTTCTCAACAAAGCTTGACAAATGGAGACCCTTACTGTTCTCCCTGCCCTGGGTAGATCAGTTTCTCCCTGCCAGAATGGATTTGGGCTACCGGGGTTGGGAAAGGCGAGGGCTACATTTAGTCAGCAATTTATTCAACATGGTTCCATGATAGCCCAGTCGGACATAGAACAAAAATATGGAATTTCTAACAGGGAGAGATTTAGATACTTTCAGGTTACGGAATTTATAAGCCACTTCATGAGTTTGTAGACCTTATTATCTGGGCATTCAAAGGCAGAGCCCCTGACTCGCATCTAATTTCAGTTTTATACACTGCCCTTAAAGAGTTGGAGATGGACTCCTCAGAATCAGTAAGGATGGCATGGGACAGAGATTTAGAGACTCCGGTCTTAAAGGATCATTGGGAAAAACAGGTTAGTCTTTTACAGGTAGATGTCACCTCTAAGATGTGGAAGGAATTCACATGGAAATTGACTACCAGATTTTTTAGACCCCCTGCAATACAGGTCAAATTTAAGAGAGAAATTGAACAGGGTGTTGGAGGAACTGTGGTTACTCACCTGCCTCACACGCACACATTTGTTGTTTTTGCCCAAGGCTCTCAGGTTTCAAATTAGATTTCCAGGAAGCTCTTGGGCAGATGTGGTCCTAACTCAGTCCATGTACATATTCCTGACACTTCCACCAGAGTGTAGAAACAGGTCGTCGAGAAAGTTAGTAAAACATTTCATTCTGGCATCTAAGAAAGCTATAACCAGAAGCTGGTTGAATGAGAACCCCTCCTACAATAAAAATTTGGCAAGACATTGTGGTCGAGCTGTATAAAATGGAAAAGATAACAACCCTGCTACATAAACAGCAAGAACAATTTGAATCAATGTGGAGGAGATGGGTTCTGTATGGAGCACCACTCATACCATGAATCTGCTGGATCGGTCCTGGTGAGAGGTACACGGATTGTGGAGGAAGAGATGGAAATAAAAATGTGGGGGATGAGTGAAGTTGTATAATCTGATGCGCATTTAGAACAGAAGGGAGATATGGAGTCTCTCTCTCTATATATAAAGAACATAAAGAATAACAAGCATAAGAAATCATATGTGACTAAGCAAAGGAATTAAGAAAATTTAAATTTGTAACCATATGTCGAGCAACTATATACAGTGTATGTATATTTTATGAAATTAATAAAGAAAGTTAAAAAAAAAAAAAGGATACACACACGAGTGAGAGGCTGTGGTAGGATACCCACGTGAGTGAGAGGCTGAGATAGGATACACACGCGAGTGAGAGGCTGCGGTAGGATACACACATGACTGAGAGGCTGCAGTAGGATACAAACGAGAGTGGGAGATGGTGGTAGTATACACACTGGGAACAGACTGGGAGACTATGACATCCTCTGTGACCAGGGAACAGAGGTTGTTGGATGTCTTTCAAGACGCGTTCCTAACTCAGCAGGTGAGGGAACCGACCAGGGAGGCACGGGTACTGGATGTGGTCCTGGCAGACAGTGACCAGATTGGGGGCCTGGAGGTAAGGGACCCATTGGCGGGGAGTGTCCATGCCACGGTCTGGTTCGGCCGTACCTAGGAGGTAGAAGGTTGCACAAAGACAGAAGTAACCAACTTCAGGGGGCGGATTTTAAGGAAATGGGAAGGATCTTAAGGAGCATTTGGATGGGATTGGGTCAGACATGGAGCTGATAGTAGGTGGGAAATCATCAGGAGAGGGTGCAGGATGCTACCAGCACCTGTGCAAGAGTAAGACGAAAATGCGGTAGGGCCCAAAAACTCTGTTGGTGGACCAGGGAGGTCCAGGAGGTGGTGCGGGGAAAGAAAGCAGCCTATAAGCAATTCAAGTGCTCAAGGAGTGAAAGGGATCGAGGGGAGTATGAGCTGATGGCTAGAAGGGCCACTAGAGTGGTGAGGGCAGCTAAGGCAAGGAAGGAGCAGAACCTGGCCAGGGAAATTAGGAGAGGGAACAAGGGGTTCTTTAGATACATTGGGGAAAGACGAAGGGTGAAGGGGCAGATTAGCAAGATTAAATCAGGGAGAGATGGGCACAAGACCGGGGGCAGGCTGAAGTACTAAATGAGTACTTCACCTCAGTTTTCACCAGGGAAAATGGGGTGCTGCATCATACATGGGAGGAGACAGATACTGAGGAGGGGGACCCTTACTGATCGGCAGGTCTGGGGAGGGGAGGCATCACTGGCAGGTGGGGAGGGCTAAGCAGGAGAAGAGGTACGGAAGTGGAAATCACAGCAGAGAGTGAGGGAAGCCCTCAGCTCCCTTAAAGACGGAGAAAGCACCGGGGCCGGATAAATTACATCCCAGAGTGCTGAAGGAACTTGCAGATGTCCTGGCGAAACCCCTGGCAGAGCTTTTCACCATCTCTCTGAGGACAGGGTGGGTGCCCCAGGACTGGAAGGTGGCGCATATAGTGCCTATCCACAAGGGGGGATCAAGGGAGGTGGCAGGGAACTACAGGCCTGTCAGCCTGACATCGGTGGTGGGCAAGGTGATGGAGTGCATTGTCAAGGAGAGGCTAGGGGGACCTGGATAAGTCAGGGTGCCTGGACGATAGACAGCATGGATTCATCCCGGGAAATCGTGTCAGACAAACCTGGTGGAGTTCTATGACTGGGTGACAAGTGCCTTGGACCTGGGTAGACCAGTGGATGTCCTCTTTCTAGACTTCAGCAAGGCATTTGACTCTGTTCCTCACGTGGGCCTGTTGGATAAGCTGGGAGAAATGGGGTGGGGAACCAGATGATCAGATGGATAGGCAATTGGCTCCAGGACCGGACCCAGAGGTTAAGTAGTTGGTGGGATAGTCTCATCCCAAGGAGGGTCGTTGGTGGGATCCCACAGTGATCAGTCCATGGGCCCCTTCTGTTCAACGCCTCGTATCTGACATAAGGACAGGAATCAGGAGTGAGATGAGTCTCTTTGCAGATGACTCAAACTGGGGGCGGTGGATGGGGAGGAGGGGAGGGTGGCCCTACAGGGGACCTGGAGGCCTGGAAAGATGGTCTAGAAAGTGGAAGCTGAGGTTCAGTCAGGAAATGCAAGGTACCTCACCTGGGGCCAGAAACCCAGGCCAAGTGTACACCCTGAGGGAGGGAATGCTACAAGTCTCGATGGCTGAGGGGACCTGGGGTGGTGGTGGATGTCAAGATGAACAACTCTGAGACTTGTGGAGGGCAGCAGCCAAGGCCAACAGGATGCTGGGATGCATCGCTAGGGGATCACCTCCAGAAGGGGAAGTGATACTCCCTCTGTATAACTGCTTGGTGAGGCGCACCTTGAGTACTGCATGCAGTTTGAAGGCCACACTTAAGAGGGACATTAACCTCCTGGAGAGGGTCCAGAGGAGGGCAACCAAAATGATTTGGGGCTTGGGGGACAGAACCTATGAGGAGAGGCTCGAAGAGCTAAATATGTACACATTGGAAGAGAGAAGGGACCGGGGGGACATGATAGAGGTCTTCAGGTACATGAAGAGGGTAAATAGGGGAGGAACAGTCAGGGTGCTTCGAAGGAAGGAGGAAGGGGCCACTAGAGGGCATGGGTGGAAGCTGGAGGGGAAGACTCAGGGGAGAATGGAGGAGGTGCTACTTCACTGAGAGGGTGGTGGAGCCATGAAATGCACTGCCTAGGGGCTGGTGGAGGCAGAGACAGTGGAGGGGTTCAAGAGGGTGGGACAGGTACAGGGGAAGGGTTCTGGAAGCAAAATCCAATGCAGCAAGAATATCCGGAACTGGGAAGGGAGAAGCCAGAGAAGGCGAGGGGAACAGCAAGGTCAGCACCCAGGGTGGGGGCTGACCAAACGAGCAGACATGAAAGACCGTTAGGCCTATTCTGCTGGCATTTTAGTATGTTAGTATAAGTGAGAGGCTCCGGTAGGATACACACGAGTGAGAGGCTGTGGCAGGATACACACTCAACTGAGAGGCTGCTGTAAGATACACACGAGAGTGGGAGACTGGTAGTATACACACATAAGTGAAAGGCTGAGTTAGGATACACACAAGTGAGAGGCGGTGGTAGGATACACATGTGAGTGAGAGGCTACGATACACACGCGAGTGAGAGACTGCAGTAGGATGCTCACACAACAGAGGCTGTGGTAGGATACACATGCGAATGTAAGGCTGTGGTGGGATGCTCACACAACAGAGGCTGCAGTAGGATACACACGCGAGTGAGAGACTGTGGTAGTATACACGCATGAGTGAGAGGCTGCGATACACATGAGAGCGAGAGTGTGTGGTAGGATACATATGTGATGGAGAGGCTGCAGTAGGATAAACACAAATGAGAGGCTGCAGTAGGATATACATGTGATTGACAGGCTTTGGCAGGATACACACCTGCGTGAGAGGCTGTGGCAGGGTGCACACATGAGCAAGAGGCTGTAGCATGAAAAACACAAATGAGTGAGAGGCTATGGTAGGATACACATGTGATTGACAGGCTGTGCTGGGATACACACGTGAGAGACTGTGGTAAGCCCCACATGTAAGTGAGAGGCTGTGGTAGGATTCACACGAGTGAGAGGCTGTGGGAGGGTGCAGAAGTGAGTAAGAGGCTGCGTTAGGACACATGCCTATCATCTCTGTTTCACGGCTGCGCAAACCACAACACCATGCTTCCTTCCACCTTCAACATTCAATTTGGTACTCACTTGCGAGCCTGCGGAGGTACATCTTGTGCATCGAAGAGTTTCACCATTGGGGGAAGTAACAAGTGTAAGTAATCGTCCAGGTTGGCACCAAACAGCTGGATAGCAGTTAACAGCTGTAAGAAGAAAAAAAAAAAGACTACCAATTAAAAATAAATACTGAAATAATACACCATGATTATCAATCCATCCTCCGGAAATTAATCGGACCCACATATGACTAAGTACATCGTAACATGAAACGCCACCACTTTGAAAATGGATTTGCCCCAGTCTGACTAGCATATCTTAATATAAAAGGTCACCATTCTGAAAATGGATTTGCCTCAGTCTGACTAGAAACACCCTAATGTGAAGGATTACCATTCCAGAAATGAAGCTGCCCCACAATCTGATTAGCACACCTTAACATGAAAGGTCACCAGTTTGAAAATGGATTGATCACAGAATCTGTACAGCATATGTAACCCACCTGCAGGGGCTTACCTTAATTGTCCCGATTCCCTGATTGCCTCCCGATCACTCCTGGTGTCCTCTGGTGCTTACACCGCCACTTTGGCCCATGTCCCGATGTGCCCCAGGGCACCCGAACAGCCCCAGCATTTTCTTGCCCACAATGGGATTGGAGAAGCATTGCAGAGCTGCCGCCTTCTCTTACAGTCATGTCAAGGTGGGGCACGTGGCTTGTGCATGCACTTGAAGTGCTCTAGCCACTCTCACTGCAATTAAATTAAATCCAATGGCTCCGAATGGTTCTGGTCCCTGTAGGCGGCTGCTTGGGGACCGGAGACCAGAGCAAGGCCGTTAAGAGGCCTTTAGACATTTTAAATAAAGAGCACCAATAGTGCTATGTGCGGGGCTCATGAATATTAGTGAAAGCCTCATGAATAGTAATGAGCAAGCCGTCCTAGCCCCTGGGGACTACTGATTTCAGCATTAGCGACAGGCAAAGGATTGCGTCAGGGCTCAGTGACTGCTACTGAACTATGGTGCTATGATTTAAATAAAATGTTTAACCTGGCTGTACCAGAACTTTGTTGTGGGGACATTGATGGACTGCTTGGGGACTGTGCTAACCGTAACCATATTTGCAGCATTTGACCTATCGTCAGCCTTGAAAGTCAAGATTATGGCCAGAGATTTATGGGACTGTGCCAGAGACTTGGTGGGGAAAAGCAGGGACCAAATTTATGTGCCCAAACAAGGAACCTATCAGGCGTTGTGGGAGCCTAATGAATATTCATTTTTGCCAGAGACAACTGAACCAGACAATCAGGAGCTGCAGAGAGCTCCCAAAACCCCAGAACCTTTTTAGACCGAGTCAGTTCGGCGTGAGCCCCTCCACAGGGAGGGGGGCTCTGGCCCCTTGCCAAGGAGAATGGGCCTGTAAGTCAGTTCAGCAGGAGCCCCTCCACAAGGGGGGGGGGGCGCTCTGGCCTCTGCTAAGGGAAATGCGACTGGAAGGAACTGAGTCGCTGGCCTGGGGGTTGCCAGATATTTGTCCCCCAGGGCTAGCATTTGCCTTTCCACATTTTGAGAAAATGTGGGGAAGAAACCTGAACTAACTTCAGTGGTGAGAGAGCTGCAAGAAGTCTGCCTGACGTTGTGAGAGGGCTGCAAGAAATGCTTTTGCTTCAGCAGTGAGAGTGCTGAGGAAGCCTGTGACTTCAGACAGTACAACGCTGCAATGTTAAATTCTGAGTGAGTAAACTTCTACTTAAACGTAGGCTATCTGCAGAACTGCTTGAGGCCTAGAGACCTACAAAGCCAAGAGGTGCTCAAGTTTTGTCTGCACCCCTGCATTTGATCAGCGCCAAGGATAGGGTGGACATTTTCTGCAAGGGTGACCGTGGATGGTCCAGTAACCAAAATGCTTGATGTGACTGTTCAGTGGTGCCTACAAGAATGAAAAGGAAATATCCTGAGGCTGGCACCTCATCTGAAGTTGCCTGTGAGGGCTCTGTAAAGTTAAGTCTGGACCTGGTCCGGTGGCGCTGAGGGTTGAGGTGCTGGACGCCACACCTCGCGCCATGCTGGCGACCCAACTTCGGGAGCAAGCTCGGGCGCTGGGCCGTAGGGAGGGAGATTGAGCCTCGGGCCGGCTGCCCCCTCCTCTCCGGGGTGGGGTTAGGGTCTGGCTGGCGTTCCAGCAGCCCTTGGTGAAGACCAGTGGTGCTGCAGAATGCAGACCACACGTATAGCATGGCTGACGTTGGCAGAGTTGCCGTGTGCCACAGATGTCAGGTCGTGCCCACGCAAGAAGGGAGGGTGAAGGGAACGAGCGATCACTACAAGGGGAAAAAGACCCCTCCGGCCTGGATAGGTGATGGCTCCGCAGTGTCCACCTGCCACACGCCCAACACTGGACCTCTGCCTCTGCCCCTTCGATCGCCCGCAGGGCTTGACCCTCCCGGCTCTGCAGGAGAAAGTAATGCCTCTGAGGTAGGTGGAAGTCACAGCGGGTGGTAGAGTGGGGGACGAATCGGGCCTGAGAGAGTTCCGGTGTCCGGGGGCGACAAATAGAAGTGGAAAAAAAAAAAGTGTTCAGTTTGGAGCTGCCAAACCGCCAGCTGGCCAACAGGAATGGAGTACAGCTTGTGAAAAGTTTGAGAAAAGAAAGTGAATTTGCTGAGCTCACGTGTTTGCCTCTGGAAGAGAGGAGAAAGAGATGTTGCCTAAAAGTCTGCGCCTTCTGAAAAGCCACAGCAGCTGTGCTAACCGTGTGGCTGAAAAAAAGCCCATTAAATGAATGTGCTGTAATGTTAATGTTTAAAAGAGACAGAGACTGTGCAGTATTTGGGTCTTCCCTGGCCCAGGGGGATGTACCCAGGTTTTGGGACTGTAACCTAAATGTTAAAAGGACCATGACTGCCATGCTGGCTGAATGATTGAAATGCCGGAAATGTGTAAAGCAATTAAATGCCTAAATTTAACCAAGAGACTGTCCTAGATCAGTCTGGGAGTCAGCCTGGTAGTGTGCTAGCCCTGGCACTGCCATACGCACTTCCCCCTGAGGGGCACAGCCTAGACATGGGGGTTTGAGGCATGCTGGCTTTGGTCCCAGCCTGGTCTGTTTTTCCAGAAAGAAACCAGTGCGGGTCTTCAAGCCAGAAAGCAGGCGCACGCTGAAGCCTGAGAAAGTTTCGAGTCTGCCTTGCCAAGAAAGGGGTCAGTACAAGCTCCTGCCTTCACCTCAGCCAAAGCTACTGCACAAATCACATCTACTTTTCTACACCTGATGAGGACCACCAAACAGTGACTAGGCAGAGCCATCTCTACCACCTTGAGAGAAACTGTAAATAGCTATTCCAAGTTCTGTCAAGTACAGTGATCAAGTCTAGAATGTTAAAGATCAAAGTTTGTTTTTTCAAGATCAGACAGAATTATTAAAAGTAATCTAAAAGAAAGGATGCTAAACTAATTTTCTTTTAAGGGCCTCAATGCCAGCCAACACAGCTGCAACTGTAACCTGAGAGGGCAGACTAGATGGGCCAAGTGGTCCTTTTCTGCCAAAAGATTTCTCCGTTTCTACTTGCATCAGGCCTGCAACTTACATTTAGTACTGGGTACCCAGGTTTAATGTACAGAATTGTGGGGTTCTATAATAGGCTGGGGACTGGTACCAGTTTGGGCATTGGGCATGTGTGTTCTACCATCTAGTGCAGCTAGTTAAGTAGCAGATTAATCATGAATACATCAGAAGGTTGGTGGGTGCCAAATATGCTAAGGGGGTTTGAATTTAGAATGCAAAAGGCTTATATTGATTGCAATGCCAAGAATGCTAATAATCTGAAATGCCAATCAGTCTGTTTTCTAACCACTGCAGTCCAATTCACCCTTTTCCTAACCCTCACCCCTTATAAATAAATGCTGGCTAACTTTTTTTTTTTTTAATAAATCGTTGTGTGCGAGCACATTATTAGAGAAAGCCTTTAATTCAGAAATGTTGAAATTAATTTATTTTAGTCTTTGGTAACCGGGTAAGCCCACTAAGCATGAGTGCCTGTTTTCAGGGGCAACCTGGAAGCACTGGGGGGGGGGGCTAAGTGACTTGCTCCGAGTCCCACTGTACACAAGTGGAGGCTGTGGGAATCAAACCCAGGTCTGCTGGATGTACTAAGTTCATCCACAGCTCATTAACCTCTAGGCTATACTGCCAGCCCCAGAAATGTGACGTTCTGGTTATTAATTCATATGTGGGGTGACACTGTGGTAATGTGGATGGGTACAGCATCCCAGGAGTTGTATCAGGTTTTTATCCGGACCCACTGAACATTATACTCTGGGTGGAGGCACTGTGCAATATTGTTATCTATGGGAAAGAACCAGTTTAATATCTAAAATAGCAACCCAGACCCCCTCAACCTTGGTGTGGCCAGCCAGGCAGGGGTAGTAGTCTGTTGGGACACGACGTTCAAGTTCAGGTTTATTACAGGAAAACTCCATTGAGCAAGCTCATTCATAAGGAGGTCCTGGGCGCATTGACAAGCAAAATGAGCATTGCATATAGGTAAGTAAGTAAGTAAAAATGTATTTATATAAGGCGCCCTTCCCAAGCTCAGGGCGCCTTTACAAAATTACATAAGCAGCATTAAAGCCACAATAATAAATAACATTTTGTATATAACAACTTCAATATAATTTACATTAATGAAATGCTTCATTAAAAAGGAAGGTTTTTAGGGCTTTTTTAAAGCCCTCCACAGTCAGGCTATTACGTATCTGGCAAGGTAGAGAATTCCACAGGGTAGGAGCCATAAAGGCAAACATTCTTCCACCAGATATTTTTAAAGTTACGCTGGAATCTCGAGCAATCCCTCGCCAGAGAATCGGAGGGAGCGGGAGGGGCAATAAGAAGTCAGGAGTTCTTCCAGGTAGTGGGGTCATAACAGGTAATAACATAGCAATGCATTAAGGACACATTTACAAGCGAAATATACAATACATATAGGTAAAGACATGACAATACATTAAGGGCAGACTAGGTCCTGCAAAATAGATCAGTCAACTATCAGAATGTGATAATATTTAGTGAAAATTCAAAAAAGTTCAAAAGTGACATGGTAGTAAGTGGAAGCATAGGGGGAGTGGAGAAGGAAGGGGGATTAAAAGCAGCTACAGGTATCCTTTATTATTGAGGCCACTAGTCTTTTTAAGAAATTCACAGAGACTACGCTGGATAGTTTCAGAGTAGATTGCAGCTGGTTCCAAGTAGTTGGTAGGGCAATTGAGATGGCTCGTCTACCAAAGGAGGTGCGAGTCCTGGGTACGTCGAGTAGGATAAAATCTGCTTTTCTGAGTGAATAGGGACTGTGGAAGGTACGGATGAGAGTTGTTAAATAACTTGGAAGTTTATTCAGGAGAAGTTTTAGTGTCCAAATGCCAGCATGAAGTGTGCGTCTGATGGTAAGTAACGTCCAGCCAGCAGCTGCGTACAGCTCGCAATGATGGGTTCGGTATGGGTAGTTTGTAATGAAACGCAGGGCACGGTGGCAGAGGATGTCTAGCCTGTTTAGGCTGGTAACTGCTGAGGAGACGTAGAGGATGTCCCTATAATCAAGTAAGGGAAAGAAGGTGGTCTGAACAAGCCTGAGTCTGGTTTCCAGGGGAAAGAGGGACCTATTTCGGAAAAAGAAGCCTAGTCTAGCTTTTAGCCTTCTGGACAGGTCGTCAATGTGCTCATTTAAGGAGAGCTTGTTGTCTAACCAGAAGCCGAGATATTTAGTTTTGGAGACAATTTCAGCAGTTCCTAGGAGGTAACAATGAAATCTTGGGGCGGGTTGGGAGGGTGTTAGGAGAAAATCATGGCCTTGTTTTTTTTTTTTGGCATTTAGGAGAAGTTTGCTTTTGATGAGATTAGTTTCTAACTGTGTAAAGTCGGCTTGGAGTATGTCCCCGACTTCCAGTATTGAAGGGCCTGATGAGTACAAGACTGTGTCATCTGCAAAAAATGCAGGGTAGACCTGGTTATTTGTGAATCAAGGTTGTTGATGTATAGGGAGAAGAGTATAGGACCTAAGATGGAGCCTTGTGGGACTCCCCTGGTGATAGGCAAAGAGGCAGAGAACAGCCCACCTGCTTTGATTTTCTACATCCTTCCTGTTAGGTAATCGGAGAACCACTGGGAAGTAACTGGGATGGCGCCTATGTTGGTAAGGCTGTTTATAATTAGATTATGGTCAATGGTGTCAAATGCTTTGCTTAGGTCTAAGAATATTGCACCCGTGATTTTCTTAGCGCCCTTAGCTGAAATCCAGTCGTTGGGGACTTTGGCCAATGCAGTAATGGTACTATGATAGAATGAAAGCCTGACTATGCTTTGTTGAGGAGAGAAAAGGTTTTGAGATGGGTCTTCAACTGTTTATAAATCAACTTTTCAAAGACTTTAGGAAGGATTGGTACGATTGAGATCAGTCTGTAGTTATTTAGGTCGCATAGGTCCCCTGATTTAAATAGGGGTAGGATATGAGCGGATTTCCAACATGATGGAACTACGGCAGATGAAACAGAAAGGCTGAATATATGGAGGATGGGGGCAGTAAGATAGCGGTAGCCAAGGTTTAGAAAAAATGGTTCAGGCCATCTCCGGCACTTTCTGTGGTATCTAATTCGATGAGTGAATCCTCTACTTCTTTGAAGCTGAGGGGGGGAGCAGTTGGAACGGGTGGCCTGTAGTTTTCTGAGCAGTAGTGGGGCTATCATAACTGCTGGTTCGAGATGCGTAAGGTGAGGCATCGAAGACCACACCAGCTGTGAAGAAATGGGAATTTAGTTCTTCAAGGATTTGGCGATTGCTTTCAACAACTGTGCCATTTACGTGAATCTTAGATGGGATGGTGGGGGCAGCCGGCCGTCCTTCGATTGCCTTAATGGTCCTCCAGATCTTCTGCGAGTTTCCTTTGGCTTGTTCCAAAGTGGAAACGTAATAGTTTGCTTTGGTTATTTGAATGCGTTTTACGCAGGTATTCCTAGCTGCTCTAAATGCCTGCCAATCTGCCGGATTCTTGATTCTTCTTGCTAGAGTCCAGAGTTTATCACGGTTTGTAAGTTCAGTCTTGAGTTCCGGTGTAAACCATGGGTGAGAGACCATACACGTGCGCTCTTTAATGAAGGGGGCATGCTTATTAGACAAGGTGATGAGGTTTTTATTTAAGGAAGAGACAGCCTCATCGACTGTTTTGGAGAGGTACATATCTTGCCATTTGACCTTGCTAAGGTTAGTCAAATAACTCAGGGTATTGAACTTTCGAAAGGATCGCTTGGTTAGGAACTTGGGCTGGTGGTGAGCTTTGGTTAGAGATCTTGTACAGACTACAATTCTGTGATCACTCATGTCACTGTGGAAGACCGCCGAGTGCATTATTTTGTGGGGATGGGTGGTAAATATGACATCAATGAGAGAGCTGTTAGCAGTATTAGTGGTGTTGATCCTAGTAGGTTCACTAATTATCTGGGCAAGACCCAGTTCATCACAAAGGGATTTCAGGCTATGTGATTTATGTGAGAGCCAATCCATGTTGAAGTCCCCGAGTATCAGTGTTTCTGTGCTGGCAGTCGTAACTAAGGATTTTGTTCAAAATCCTCGTTCAAAATGTACAATCTTCCTCTACTGTATGTAAATGTAATTGCATTTCTTGTACACTCTTCTTATGATGTATGTTCCACATGTCCCTATCCCCCAGGACGCATCTGGAATCGAGCGGTAACCCGCTCAGTATGTTTTCCCGGTAAAACTCTTAAATAAATAAATAAATAAATAAATTTTAGGACATTAAGGATTTCAGTCCCACTAGCTGGAGGCCTATAGCCACCGATTACCATGATACTTTCCTTGCAAGGAAGGTGGAGCTTCAGAGATACGATTTCGTATTCCTTAGATTTTGAATTGCAGCAGATGTCACTAACTGTGAATTTGGATTTGGTGTAGATAACTACCCCCCCCCCGGGTGTTCCTATCTGTCCTAAATACATTATAGTTGAGGAGAGTTACTTGCTGGTCTGTGACATCTTTTCTGAGCCAGGATTCGGTAATAATAACAAGGTCAGGCTCAGTGTGTGCAGCCCAGGCTTGTAATAGGTCAATTTTTTTGGGCAAACTTAAGATGTTGACTAACATTAATTTGAGGCCAGGAGCCACTGCAAATTCGGTGAGTGAGGGGAGCGTTGACAGAGGACCTGGGTCTAGTTCTACATTACCCAAGCAAAGCAGGAGCAGGAGCAATAGCTTCTTTAGGGCTATTGTACTGGATCTGGATGCTTTTTTAAATTGTGATCGGCTGTCAGTAATGGTTAGGGATGCCAATTTAGTGCTGTTGTAGGACAGTCTAATGTGGCAGTTTATAGACAGGAGGGGATAGTGCTCCAACTGCCATGTGAGAAGGGAGTATGAGAAGCAGATGAGTGGAGAGTGGTTTGTGCAAAAAGGGAGGGGGGGGAGCTAAGTGAGTGGCAGTGCAATGATAGGGGGATTTGTGTATAGCACTGAGATATTCCAGAGCAGGTTTCAAACCTTGGGCTTCATTGTGGTAAAGTACAGTTACGATGTTGGTAAGCAACAGGAGAATGACAATAGGGAGGTGGGCCATGGGTCCAGGAGAGCAGGCTAGGGGAGAGGAATGAGGGCGGGGTGCCCAGAAGGAGGGTGGTTTTATGACACAGTCTATGCCCTTGCCATAAACGAATAGGATGAATTAGCTCTAAAGGAGGGCAGAGCTATAGTGTATTTAAAGGAGGCCTGGGTGGGGGTGGGGGGTGAAAAGAAAAATCTGCTCGTAGAAACAGCTCAGGGCAGAGATGTACAGCGCTGAGCAGCTGAGCCAATCGGGGCTTGCTTCAGAAAAGCACCCGCGTTACGACTGGCTGACTTGGCTTGTAGCTGTTGGAATCCGAGGGTCATGGTGCGGTCGACAGCTTCTCAATTGCCGTCCAACCGGGGGGCAGAACTCCGGCTGGGGAGCGTGGGCTAACCCTGTTCAGGGGCTGCTGCTGGGGAGAAGAGAGAGGAGTAATTTAAGGGCAGCTAGGAAAAAAGGCCAGACAGATCAGGGAGGGACAAAGGTTGGCAAGACAAAAAGAAAAATGGAAATTTATGCGCCAAGAGAGGCAGAGAGCAATTCAAAACAGTTTACTATGCTCTAAGAGGGCTGTAATCACACAATTTACAACATTTTAAACAGTGGGCTATATTTCCATCGTGCAATCATATACTGTGCCAGATAAATTTGTAATAAAAGGAAAAATCCGCTCGTAGAAAGAGCCCAGGGCAGAGATGTACAGCGCTGAGCAGCTGAGCCAGTCAGGGCTTGCTTCAGAAAAGCACCCGCGTTGCGATTGGCTGACAGCGCACCTTCTAGCTGTTGGAACTGAGGATCAGGCGGTGGCGGTCGGGCGTTTCTGGATTGCTGTCATCCACCGGGGCGAGGAACCGGCTAGAGTGGGCCAGCCCTGTTCAGGGGCTGCTGATTGTAGCTGTTAGAATCCAAGTGTCATGGTGCAGTCGGCAGCTTTTGGATTGCTGTCTGACCGGAGGCCACAACTCCGGCTGGGGAGCGTGGGCTAGCCCTGTTCAGGGGCTGCTTGTAGCTGTTGGAATCCGAGGGTCATGGTGCGGTCGGTGGCTTCTGGATTGCTGTCCGACTAGGGGGCAAAAGTCCAGCTGGGGAGCATGGACTAGCCCTGTTCAGGGGCTGCTCATAGCTGTTGGAATCCGAGGGTTGTGGTGCGGTCAGTGACTTCTGGATTGCCATCCGACCACGGTGGGCGCTACACAGATGGAGGCACTGCTGGGATCCCATTACCCATGTCATGCCCAGCATGTCCCCCAAGTTCTTTGAGCATGGCGACCCTTGAAATGGCTAAAATCTGTACAGAGTAATGGAAATGTGTTTTGGTGCCAATTTTTGCCCTAAGGTCATTCATTGCTGGCCAATGAAAGTATGTAGGGGGAACGTCCCCTGGTGGCCAAACGTGGAAATGCACCAGAAATAGATGCCAATTTAAAATCTTCTAATGCTAAGGGTCCCCGGAGAAAATGAAACATCTAAAAATGCTCACAGTTTGTTTTGCAATTGTTTATTTACTGCTTAGATAGTTTGCATCTGTCTAGATTAGGATATTTGGTAACCAATGCTAGCTAAGGATGCCATACATGAAAAACAGAGACCAAGCTTGGGTTAAATTTAAAAATACTAACCTAAAATCAGACTGGGAGCACTATAGGAAGTTGCTTAATGCCTGCAAAAAAAATCAACAAACTCAGCAAAAAGGAATTAAAAAATCTGGGGTTTATGCCTCCTGTAATTAGCTGGTTTACAAATTACTTAAACAACAGGATACAACAGGTTAAACTGGGACCAGTGTTGTCAAACGCTAGGGCTATCTCCTGTGGGGTGCTGCAGGTCCACCGTTATTCTCACTGATAATAAATGATGCTCCTACAGTATGCAATAAAGTCAGTATGCTCCTTTATGCAGACGATGCAGCACTATTTACTCATGCAAAGGAGGTCACAGTTATCAACAATAAATACAGGTTACTCGCCTGTAACAGGAGTTCTTGGAGTGGTATATGTTGTTCACCCACACTTCTTGAAGGTACCTTGCCGCATTAAGATGTGCCGGAAAGTCTTCAAGCTGGCTCCTCCCACCCACCCGGGTGGTAAAACTTTCGGCTCCGCCCCATGACGACAGATCTAGCCCACTGGAAGCCAGGTTGAGTGTCACAGTACACAATGGGGGGTGAGATACTAACAACAACAAAAATGGAAAGGAACCTGGGGTAGTCATATCAGATGACCTAAAGATGGGCAAGCAATGTGAGAAGGCAGCAAAGAGGGCTGAGGGGATACTGGGATGCATAGGGAGAGGCATCACCAGTAGAAAACAGGAAGTTATTATCCCTCTGTACAGACAGCTGGTGAGACCCCATCTGGAGTACTGCGTGCAGTTCTGGAGAACCTAATCTCCGCAAAGACATAGACAGGATGGAAGCTGTCCAGAGGAGGGCACTAAAATGGTGCAGGGTCTGCACCGGAGGACATATGAAGAGAGACTTAAGGAGCTTAATATGATAGCCTCGAGGAAAGGAGGAGAGGGGACATGATAGAAACTTTCAAGTACCTCAAGGAATCAACAAAGTCCAAGAGGGTAGCATCTTTCAAAAAAGAGGTGCAAGAACAAGAGGGCACAATTTGAAGATGGGGGGTGGTCTGAGGTAATTTAAGGAAGTATTTTTTCACAGAGAGGGTTGTGGATGCATGGAATGGCCTTCCTCGGAGGAGGTGTCAGAGTCAAAATCAGTGGTGGAATTCAAGCATGCATGGGATAGTCATAAGGCAATTCTGGGGTGGGGTAGGAAGAAGTAGGCTGCTGGTTAACTAGGATCTGCAGCTTATCCAGTAGGTAGGGAAATGGGCAGACTGGGTGGGCCAAGCGGTCCTTATCTGCCACAAATTCTATGTTTCTATGTTTAAAGCCAGGGAGGTCTGGTGGGTCGTGTGAATGAACAACATATACCACCTCAGAACTCCTGATAGAGGTGAGTAACCGGTATTTCTAGGGACGTGGATATGTTGTACAATCCACACTTCTTGGCAGACTCCTAGCAGTTCTCCGGGAGGAGGGAGGCAAGGCACGCACCCCCTTATACTTAGAGAATAAGGACTGGAGAACCGAGGTCCCAAAACCAGCATCCCCGCGTGACTCTAGGTCAATGTGGAAATGGGAAATAAAGGTGTGTGCTGACTTCCAGGTAGCAGCCCTGCAGATCTCCTGGATAGGGACGTCCCTAGAAGCAGCCATTGAAGCAGTGGTATGGCGGGTTGAATGAGCTCTTATCCCTCTGGGTGGCTCCATGCCCGCCAACCTATAGCAGAGATCTATGCAGGAGGTGACCCACCTGCTTATCGTCTGCTTGGCTGCAGGTCTGCCAGGTGCGGCTTCAGCGTAGGTGACAAACAGCTGGCGAACCTCTCCCCAAACTTCAGCCATCTGCTCCTTATAATAAGCGAGCGCTCTTCTAGGGTCCAGAGTATGGAGCCTATATTTGGTCTCTGAGGTGTGATTGGGGTAGAACACCGGCAGAGTCAACATCTGATTCAGGTGAAACTCCAAGGAATTTCAGGTGGAGGTGAAGGACAACCTTGTCCCTGTGGAAGACCAGATACGAAGACTCTATGGAAAGCGTCTGGAGCTCTCCCATCCTTCTGGCTGACGTGATCGCCACGAAGAAGGTGGACTTCCACAACTGGTGGGAGATATCGCACCTGTGCATTGGTTCGAATGGCTTGCCCATAAGCTTGGCCAATACCAGCAGTAAATCCCACGGAGGTGTGATTGAGGTTCTTGCACCGGAGGTGATATATGATCTAAGCCTTTGAAAAAATGCCAGACCACCTTCTCCTGCGCCACAGACTGCTTGCCAGCCTGCGCCCGGTAAGCAGAGATGGCTGCCAGGTGCACCTTAAGGGTCGTCGATCAAAGCCCTAGCTGAGAAAGGGACCACAGATAGTCCAAAATGCTAGCCAACGGACAGGATGAAGGGTCCAACCCCTTGCCCTAACACCAGATGGAGAATCTCTTCCATCTAAAGGCATGACATTTTCTGGTCGACTCCTTACGGGATGCCTCAACATCGCTGAGGACCTTGTCGGAAAGACCCAAGGCCTGGAACTCTAGCCGCTCAGGAACCAGGCCATCAGGTGCAGGGACGGAAGGTCCGGATGGAACACCTTCCCCTTGTTGACTGAGATCAGGTCCAGACAAGCTGGAAGCCGCCTCGGGAGCCTGGAGCTGAGGCTGAGGAGATATGGATACCAGAACTGACGAGGCCAGTCTGGAGCTACCAGAATCACCTGTGCCTTGTCTCTGTTCACCTTGAAAAGCACCTTGTGGATCAAGGGAAATAGAGGGAAGGCGTAGAAGAGGCCCGGGGTCCACGGCCTCGAGAAAGCATCCCCCTGCAGCGAGCCCCGCTGAGGGGGGGCCGGCATGAAACAGTCGCAGCTTCACATTCTCCCTGGAGGCGAACAGGTACACCTGAGGGTTGCCCCAATGGGAGAACAGGTCTTGAACTACCTCCGGCAGGAGAGAGCACTCATGAGATGCACCGCCCATCCAGCTGAGGGCATCAGCCAGACTGTTTGAGGCTCCTGCCACATGGATGGCTACGAGATCCACCTCCAGGCTGATCTTGAGAGACCAAATGTGGAGAGCTTCCTTGCACAGGGGCAAGAAGTGCGTCCTGCCCTGACGGTTGAGATAGTACATGGTTGTGGTGTTGTCCGTCTGGACCCAAACCACTTGACCCTGTACAAACAGAGCGCAGGTGGTGAGGGCTAACCGTACCGCTCGAAGCTCCAGCAGGTTGATGTGGCATCGGGATTCCTGAGGGGACCAGAGGCCGTGGGCCCTGAGCTCCCCCAGATGGGCATCCCAACCCATCAAGGAGGCGTCGGTCATAAAGGATGACCGTCCGCTCAGGGCGGACAAACAGGATACCCTCCTGCAGATGAACTGGGACGAGCCATCACTGCAGGCCGTCTCATATCTTCTGGGTCACGGTTACTGGCTGGTCCAGAGGACCGGAGTGCTGAGACCACTGGCGGACCAGCCCCCATTACAGGGGGAGCATATGCCAGCGGGCACAACAGACCACGCTAGTGCAGGCAGCCATGAGACCCAGAAGGCGGAGGAAGTCCCAGGCAGGGCGCAATTGCCCAACCAGAAATGATTGGGCAAAGGAGGAAAGGACCTAGGCCCTGTCCTCCAGGAGCCAGGCTCTGACTCGAAGGGAGTCGAGCTCTGCCCCGATGAACTGAATCACCTGCAAAGGCATGAGTTCCAGTTTGGCCTTGTTGATCAGGAGGCCAAGTTGGGAGCAGACCTGGAGGGCCAGATCTCTGGACCGCTCCACCTCCAACCTGGAGGGGGCTGCTATTAGCCAGTCATCCAGGTAAGGGTACACCCGGACCCCTCGGCGCCGCAGGACTGCTGTCACCACTGCCATGCATTTGGTGAAGACCCTGGGAGCTGGAGAGAGGTCGAAGGGCATGGCCTGGAACTTGTAAAGGGATCCCTCTGCTCTGAAGTGGAAGAATCGACGATGAGACGGACAGATTGAGATGTGAAAGAACACATCCTGGAGATCCAGAGAACAAAACCACACGCCTAGTTCCAAGGATGGCATGATATGAGCCAGAGTGACCATCCTGAAGGTGAGCAGCATTAGGAACTTGTTCAGGTCGTGCAGACCCAGAATGGGGCACCAGCCCCCCGTCCGTTTTGGGACCAGGAAATACCTGGACACAAACCCTGGGCATGGAGGAGGATCCACCACCTTGCTGACCACCCCCTTTTGGAGGAGCAGAGCTATGTCAGCTCGATAAGCTAACAGACAGGCTGTGGAACCGGTAGCCCCCCCCCCAAGGGGCGCTGGCTCAGAAGGGAGGGGTCTGCTTGAATTCCAGAGGCAGACCCCTGCTGAACACTTCCAACACCCAGCAGCCTGAACAAGTCGGTGCCCAAGAATGGGACATCTGCCAGCTTGTGCTGTGCATCTGCCGTGAAGGTCGAGATCCACAGCCAATCTCTCAGCGATGGCTACTGTAGCTGCTACTGACTGGGCACAAGTCTCCGATGTCCAGAGCAATCTGGAGCTGTTGCTTGGCCACTGCCCTTCCCTGATCCTGCACCTGCTTGACCGTCATTTGAAGTTCAGCTGGTAGATGAGGAAGCACCTCATCCAGGGAGCCCAAAAGGGCATGTGAAAAGTGTGCCATCAGTACAGCCAAGCTAGCCTGTCGAAGGCCTACGGAGGCGGCAGCATAAACTTTATGTCCAGAGCAGTCCAGCTTTTTGGACTCCTTGTCCGGGGGCTTCTCTACATCCCTGGCATTTCCAGAGCACCGGAAAACATTATCGGTCACCAGCCCTTCAGCCGAGGGGTGCTCCGAAAAACCGGAGAGGGAACCAGTCGAGACTGCGTATTTGTGGGCCATCCTGGCCGAAGGCACAGGACAGGAGGCAGGCCGCTGCCACAACTCCAAGGCTGGACCAACAATGGCCTCGGCCACAAGAAAAGCCTCCATAGGGGAATCCCCTTGGTCCAAAATCTCCATGACGGGATATCTGGCCCATTTCTGTGCGGGTTCGAACTGCATCCCAGTAGATTCTGAGATGAGCTGAGGAATACCGAGGAACGAGGATGGGATCTCATCCACTGACAGACCCCCAGAGGATTTCAGGTCAAGGGGCCTGGAATACAGAGAGGAGTCATTGGACTCCGAGGAGTCTGTAAACAGTTGCCGGCCACCTGAGCCACCCCCCACTCGCCGAGGACAATCGGGGGTGAGGGTGACGGACAACCTGTGGGCAAGCCCTGACCAGACCGAGAATTCTTGGCCGGGGCCCCAGTCTTCAGCTGAAGAGGAGGGGTTCCACCACAATGGGTGGAGCAGCCGGTTTCGGCCGAGCAATTGGCACTGGAGTCGGCTCCTCGACCAAGGAACCGAGGGCAAGAGATTGCTTCGGCCACTCGGGCGACAGCCACTTTATTGCCGGGAAGGCGACAGTTATTTGTTGCTTCAATTAAATAAGAGCTGCTGTCACATCATATCCTCATAGCGCCAACAAAACTTGCACTAGAGCCTCTCCTCCTCCAAGAATGATGGTGATGAGCGGTGACGCCGCTTTCCGTGATGTCGGGACCGAGACCGACGGTGTCGGGACTTGCCCGACACGGAAGAGGACCGAGACAGAGACTGTCGGAGTCACCGACGGTGGGTCGAAGAAGGGGCGGGGGACACCCACACATCCTCTGGTTCAGGGTCCTTGACCGAGGACTTTGGCTCAGGAGGTCGAGGCAAGTCCTCGGTAGGCACCGTGGGAACCGGTGAAGGAGGGTTGTCGGCCTCTCCAGTCGAAAGCCCATCTAACGGGTCGAGGAAGATCTCGACCGCATCGATGGGTGTCTCAGTCGGCTGGCTCGATGGGGACACCGAGAAGCCAGCAGCCTGGGCCGCAACTTTGACCGAAGTCGATAGAGGACGGTCCGGGGAACGAGATCTCTCCCGCTCCCACGAATGTCGATGGTGGGACTTACCTTTCCGGTCCTTCTTTTTCGACCGAGAGAAGCGAGTCCCTAAAGGCCCCTCTCCCTTGGTGGAGAGGGACTGGCAAAGCTCCCGAAAGGAAGCAGTGTAGGAGGAGCCCAAGTAGAGCAAGATAAACGCCAGTGCTGAGGATGATGAAGCCACGGCCTGGGCCGCCTCCTCCTCCTCGAGGGCAATTAACTGAGCCAGCTGCTCCGCAGAGACCGCTGCCGTGGACACCACCCAACGGGCCTCCTTCAATTTCACTGGCAGAAACCGTTTTTCTGGGTGCCCCAGATGGTGTCAGGCAGCACGGTCTTTGAGAACCGATGGTTCAGGCTGAACTAGCAAGGACTAAGGAGGCCTCCCCCTCCCAAAGAGCACCACTGCCACAACCACTGAGTCAGAGGTTTCGGAGTATGAAGAGCAGTAGGACCACAGTGGGTTCTGGGAGGGTGTGGGTGGTGGACCAGAGACGAAGCCCCCCAGTTGTACCTCTACACAAATCAGATGCCATTCTGGCAGAGCAAGGGTCCTCTATGATGGCACCCTCAGTGGAGACCCAGAAGAATGCTGAGGACATCCACAAGGGAGACCCACAAAAGGGTGGCAAAGGGACACCACAGGGAGGAAACAGCTACTGATAGGGACTCAATTGTTGGGGGGTAGAACTTAGGGAAGGGAAAGAAGTAAGCTGCCTGCCTGGTGCCATGGCTTGGAGGGACAGAGCGAATCCTCACAATTGTAGAAGCAGCATCACAGAGAGAGAGAACTAGATATAATTGTCCACCTTGGGACAAATGACCTAGCTAAGCATGGGATCAGTGCAGTGCAGAATGAATTTGTGGAGTTGGGGAGGGGCCTCAGACAGGTAGCAAGCATAGTAAACTTCTCAGAGGTGCTACCAGTCCATGGCAGGAATGAGGCTAGGGTACTGCACACCATGCAGTTTAATGAATGGTTGCAAAACTGGTGCAGAGCACAAGGCTTTGGCTTCATTGGGGACTGGGGGTCCACCTGGAGAGATAAAGGTCTACACTGGTATGACGGTCTGCATTTGTCCACAAAGGGGACCAAGCTCCTAGGTGACAGGTTTAAATGCTTCCTTGGCAAGCTTTTAAACTAGATAAGGGGAGGTACTGATAAAGGCAGGAAAAGTCAAGCCTCCCCACAAAACAGGGCAGGTAGTAGGGTAAACACTGAGGTACAGAGCTCAACACAGGGCAGGATGGGGTAAATGGTAAAATAGAGATAAGAGCAATAAGAGCAGGGATGGGGGAAAAAGGATCAAGCCAACATTAAATGGAGGGCAATGACTACTAATGCCCGTAGTCTAGGAAACAAGCTTTCTGAGCTAGTAGCTTTGATGGAAGATGAACAATTGGATATTGTGGCAGTCACAGAAACATGGTACACAGAACCATGAATGGGATGTCAACATACCAGGGTACACAATCTACAGAAGGGACAGGGAAGGCAAAGAGAGGTGGAGTAGCTCTATACATAAGGAGAGGATCAAAGCTACAGAACTAAAAAGTAAAGGAGGAGGACAAGAGGCACTGTGGGTTACCTTGGAGATGGAAATGGCATATAATCCGCACAGGGTTGTATACAGACCCCGTCTCCAAGGGGAGGAAATGGACAAGAAAATGATAGAGGACATTCTCAAAATGGCTGAAAAAGGGGAGATACTGTTGATGGGGGACCTGAATATGCCAGATGTTAACTGGAGGACATGTACTGCAGCCACATCCAAGAGCAGGGTCATTCTCGATGCCCTGCAGCGGGCAGACCTTAGACAGCTAGTGCTGGAACCCACTCGGGAGGGAGCAATACTAGACCTGGTACTCTTAAATGGAGAGAGGATCACAAATTTAGAAGTCAGTAGACATCTGGGAACAAGCGACCACTGCACAGTGTGCTTCACAATGAGCACAACCATGGAGATAAGCCATACAAAAACAAGGATACTGGACTTTAGAAGGGCTGACTTTGGCAAAATGGGTGAACACCTGAAGAATGCACTAGCAAATGGCCAAATAGGAGGGTGGAAGAACAATGGAGAAAAATCAAAACTGCCATCATAGAGGCAACAAGTCTTTGTAAAACAAATAAAGAAAACAAAGCGAGTAAAAACCACTATGGTTCTCAAAAGAGGTGGCAGGGAAGGTTAAGGAGAAAAAGGCTGCATTCAAAAAGTACAAGGAATCACAGAAGGAGCACGACAGGGAACTGTATCAATTAAAGCAGAAAGAAGTAGGAAAGGCAGTCAGAATAGTAAAGGCACAAACCGAGGAAAAAATAGCCAACTCAGTCAAAAAGGGGGATAAAACCTTTTATAGGTACATTAGGGGGCATAGAAAGGTTAAGGGAAGGATAGTGAAGATTAATAAGGAGGGGAGGTGGGCAGAGTGAGACAGTGAAAGGCAGAGATACTGAATGAATACTTTTGCTCAGTATTCACAAAAGAAGATGAGGCAGTTACCTAAACCAGACAATAGAAGCACTCTGGGTAGGGGGGTTGATACCAGTCCATTCACAGAAGAAAGAGTCCTGAAAGAACTCCTAAAACTCAAGGTGGACAAAGTATTGGGGCCTGACGGGATTCACCCCAGAATCCTAAAAGAACTAAGGGGGGACCTAGTGACACCACTGACCACACTTTTTAACAAATCATGGCAGGATGGGGTGGTACCTGAGGACTGGAGGAGGGCAGATGTGATTCCCCTTTACAAAAGTGGGAGCAAGGCAGAAGCAGGAAACTACAGACCTGTAAGTTTGACCTCAGTGGTAGGGAAAATGATGGAATCACTTCTGAAAGAAAGAATTGTTGAGCACCTAGAGGCCAGCAGGGCACAGGACCCAAAGCAACATGGATTTACAGCAGGAAGGTCATGTCAGGCTAATCTAATTGATTTCTTTGACTGGGTGACCAAAGTAATAGGCCAGGGAGGGGCTGTGGATATGGCCTACCTAGACTTTAGCAAGGCATTTGACACAGTCCCGCACAAAAGATTAATAATCAAGTTAGCCAGCCTGGGAGTGGGTCCCAGGGTGGTAGCCTGGGTAGCGAACTGGCTGCACAACAGGACACAGAAGGTAATAGTAAATGGAACACATTCCGAAGAAAGGGGGGTTACTAGTGGAGTACCTCAGGGCTCAGTACTGGGTCCAATCCTCTTTAACATCTTTATAAGTGACATTGCAGAGGGTCTGGAGGGAAAGGTATGCCTCTTTGCAGATGACACAAAGATCTGTAACAGAGTTGATACACAAGAGGGGTAGAAAAGATGAGAAGGGACTTGGCAAGGTTGGAGGAATGGTCAGACATATGGCAACTTAGATTCAATGCAAAGAAGTGCAAGTAATGCACCTGGGAAACAAAACCCAGGAGAAGAGTACACAATAGCGGGAGGTACTAACAACAACAAAAATGGAAAGGGACCTGGGAGTAGTCATATCAGATGACCTAAAGGTGGGTAAGCAATGAGAAGTCAGTAAGGAGAGCCAGGGGATACTGGGATGCATAGGAAGGGCATCACAAGTAGAAAAAGGAAGTGATTATCCCTCTATACAGACAGTTGGTGAGACCCCATCTGGAGTACTGTGTGCAGTTTTGGAGACCTCATCTACGCAAGGACATAGACAGGATGGAAGCAGTCCAGAGGAGGGCAACTAAAATGGTGCAGGGTCTACATCAGAAACCATATGAAGAGAGACTGAGAGAGAGCTTAATATGTATACCCTTGATGAAAGGAGGGACAGGGGGACATGATAGAAACGTTCAAGTACCTCAAGGGAATCAACAAAGTCCAGGAGGGTAGCATCTTTCAGAAAAAGAGATGTGTAAGAACAAGGGGGCACAGTTTAAAGATAGAGGGGGAGGCTCAGGGGTAATGTGAGGAAATTCTTTTTCACGGAGAGAGTGGTGGATACAAGGAACAGCCTTCCTGAGGAGGTCATTGGGTCTAAAACAGTGGGGGAATTCAAACCTGCTTGGGACAGACACACAGCAATTATAGTGCGGGGTTGCAGGAAGCAGGCTGTTGATTAACTAGAATCTACAGCTTATCCAGTAGGTAGGGGAAATGGGCAGACTGGGTGGGCCAAGTGGTCCTTTTCTGCCGTCAAAGTCTATGTTTCTATGTTTAACCGATGACGAAAAGGACTTGCACAGATAGCAAGCCTGCGGATCGTGGCCAAGACCAATGCAGTAATTGCACGTGGCATGCAGGTCGGTTCAAGACATCTTCTGCCCGCAAGGGCACTGACGGAAGCCGGGAGTAGATTTAGAGTCCATCGCAGCCGCAAAGGAAGGTGAAGAATGAAGTCGCATAAACTTCAAAACAATTTTCAGTAAAACCGAAGGTTTAGGATCCAGGCCTTGAGATGCAAGTGCGCTAAGGAGGGAACCTGAGCTTCCAAGCAGTAAGGAAGATCTGGCGTCATGGGGCGGAGCCGAGGGTTTTACCACCCGGGTGGGTGGGAGGAGCCAGCTTGAAGACTTTCCGGCACATCTTAAAGCAGCAAGGTACCTGCCAAGAAGTGTAGATTGAACAACATATCCACATCCCTAGAACTTAAATAATGAATTCAACTCTCTGCACAGGTGGTTCGAGAAAAATAGGCTGATCATAAATGCAGCAAAAACTGGAGTTTAAACAAAATGGCCAGGCTGACCTGATGGCTGGGCAGTACCCTGAGTTGCCATGCACTATACTCAGCTTCTAGACCCGACTCAAAAAATGTACATCACCAATAGCCAAGCAACGGAGCAATCAGCAACTGATTAAGACTTCTCTGAAAGTCCAGATCCGGGCTCCCCAATTCCCAATTCTGAGCATCATTCAAGGTCAGCAATCATGTCAAAGGCCAGCATTTTCTCAGATGAGGTCACCATGGCCACAAGTTGTCACCAGCACAATTCTGTGGGGCCACAGAGCTGTTTAAGAGACCCATTTCAAAGATAACAGAGTGAACCACGTCTTACATTTAAAAAAAACATATATCATAAATTTCAAGTGGCTATACATCAGGGACTTGATTTAGCGTACACTTTGTGAAAAGAAGTGTATTATATTAGGAGGTTTGGGAAGAAAAATATAAGTAGTCAGGCTCCCAGTAAGCTCTGGCGGCCACACCTTCAGACCCTCTGAGGCCACCATGATTTGGGGCTTCAGGACCACTGATCTAGGATGTAATGGCAATGTAAACCTTGCCCCAAACTGCACTAAAGAAAGTCTATCAGACTTACCATATTTTGTTTTTCTGCTAGTTCCAATGCTGTCATATGGATACTCATTTACTCCTGGGTCTACCATGAATCCCTATTAGGAATCAACACCCCCATCCCAAATCTATGACATCATCATGGAATCCTGACTTCTCCTCTTCACAGTTACAGTTTGGAACCCTCAGTTGTAGTGTATTCAGAGATGTTGAGGATCCTGTCAACAAAACCTAATATATACCATTCTTTCTAAAAAAGATACATAAAGGAGTCAATGGTCCACCTTAAGGAGGGTGTTCTGGCAGCAAAACAAGTTCTCTCTCACATTTGTAAGACATCTGTTGACTGTATTAACGCACTGTAGTTCAACATATGTTCCTCAGATCTCATCTGTTCACCATGGACTGTAAGGTTATAAGAAACTGAATTTCACACAACAGAACAAAAAGGCCAGACACATTTAGTACCCAAGTCAAATAACATCACATTGTGAGATAAACACTCCTAAAACTGAGGTAAATTGTTTGTTGAAGAATATGCTCTAGAGATTGGGAGGGTTCCACTGACAACGATGTAACTAACAGAAAAAGAAATCATATTGTCTGACAGAATTTATTTTTTTCTGTCTTATTCCATGCTGTCACTAGGCTATACATTTACTGCTGTGACTTTATAAGTAGTGACCATGGACTTAACGGGAGTGACTAGGAGAGAACGTTCACCTAATACCTATCTGTTTGTCTCCTCACCGCTGCCTGCAATGCCTTATGGTCCAGAAACAGCCATCTGCGTAGCTCTGTGTGCAAACAGCAATGTTTCGGAAAGATGTGCAAAGAATACTAGGTAGCTGCCTTACACAGGTAAGACACTGAAATCCCTGCTCCGCATTCTGATACAGTTCATCTCAACCACTCTGCTTATGCCCGACTCGTGCAACTGCTTTTCCCTCCATTGGCTGGCTCTTGATAAAAGGAAGGAAAGGTAAAAAGGGGCACTGTCAGCTTTGTCCCTATGGTTTTCATAATTTCTTAGCAGTGTCCCCCGAGGCACACACTAAACAAACTACCAGTGTAAAATGGCCCTGCATGTCCCAAAAGTAATATTTTACCTACTTTTCACAATTTTACATTATTTTTCTGTCCGCACTTGTCAGCTGACCTCTGGAAGTACATCCATTCGAAAGATGCGTGTCTGTAACAGACCCCATGTATGCTGTGCAAATTTTAGCATGCCCTACGAAGAGATCTGTTTAAGTTAAGTATTTCAAGACCCTAAATCGATCTGTGCCTCTTACAACAAGAAACGAGGCGTAATACAGCTAAAAAATACACTTAAAAAGAGGAGACTAAATCCCGTGCATGCACAATAGCGGCATGTTCCTATGCTTGCGCAGGATCTCTGCTCAAAGACGCTAGTGTGCATGTGCAGGAATTAAGCTCCGCTTTTTAAGTGTATATTCTTATACTATACTCTAGATTTCTTATTATAAAGCACAGTTCACAGAATCTTAAAAACTCTTCATTAAACTCTGTTCATAGGGCATTCTAAAATGCACACATATCTTCGATTACAGGCATGTCTTCAGGATCGACGTGCTTCCGGAGGTCGCTGACTACGCTCGGGTCGGTCGGACAGAAAAAGAATGTGTTAAATTGTGGAAAGCAGTTAAAAATATTACTTTTCGACATGCAGGAATCATTTTACACTGGTAGAGCTGTGTGCTGGCTGCTACTCAAAATACCAAACTTAGGGACCAAGCTGACAGTGTCCCTTTAACCCTCTGGTTAGGATGGAACACCGATGGATCTGTCAAAAGAAAAGAGGGAACAGAGTGCAACACATGCTTATCCTTGCATGAGAGAGATTGCAACTATGCTGTTTTGGAGGGCTGTAGATAAGAAATCCCTCGAACAAAAGTTTGAGAGGAGGAGGAGCACAAGGTGCTTTAAAGACTGCATGGAGATCCCATGGTGGGAATCAGAATCTTTGTAACCACCAACTCCAAATAATGTACCTTCAAATGTAGAAAACTTCAAACTTTATCCCAAAATATAAAAAACAGCAGCTTCGTGACAGCATTGATTTATTCCAACGTTAACAGTCAACACTTTTGCGGACACACACTTTATCAAGACCAAGTCTTGAGGCAACACAAGAAGAGCAAGGATGCTAATGGAAGCACACAAACTACTCATCTGGCAGAGGCCAACCTGCAGTCACTTAAAGGGATTACTTTGGTTGAGGAGCTAATCTCACAAGTGGATTGCCAGTAGGTCTGGGTTTCAAGACACAGATCTTGTATACAGGAAAAATGCATCGGTGCTATGATTCTCAGCAGGTACAGGTGACCAGCAGCACTGCCACGAGATGCTCTGCTTCCTCTGTGGGTTTTTTAAATGATTTTCCCGTGCCCTCCATTCCTCTTCTGGAGGTGCCCAGGAAAATTCACCAATTGCACAGATGAATTATTTTTGGCCAAGAAAACAGTGCTTTCTCTAATTTTGTCATTCTGCTAGTTAGGTACCATTCAGACATCCTTTACAATGCAGCCTGCTAAATCAGGGTCTAGTATTCCACCCAAATCCAGCTCAGCCACTGCTGGTGGCTTGGTTCCTAAGACGTGGGACTTTATCCAGCTCGGATTCTCAGCGTGAATAGTGGAAATGCTCTTGTCCACCAGGAAGCAGTCAACAGCTGGAGTGTACAATAGGTGACTTCTCTATCTCAGAGCAGGAAGATGGTACGGGTGCTGAAGAAACATGAACGCAGACCAAGTAGTCCAATTCTTATAAATCTTCTCTTTATTATATAAAAATGGCAGTAAACTCAACGTTTCACCTAGAAAATAGGCTTTTTCAAGAGTTGCCTTTAAGGTATAGTTTTTCAGATGCACATAAGATTTTAAATCAACAACTTGACTCTTTATGACGAAATTTTCCATTCAGATTCTGTATCATGCAGAAATAGACAAGTCACAATTTCTTAACAGCCTTCAATATAATTTTATTTAAAGTAAAAGAGTGATGGCTACTTCAGAATAAGTGGAAGCAGGCACAGATAGTGGCTTTTTGGGAGACAGTTGCTTTTAAGCTTTCATTGCCGTATGGATACAAGAACATGGTAAAGATGAGTTTTATGATAAATTTCATTGATAGCATAAGGGACGCAGCATGCATAGCATTTCTGTATAAATATACTTACATTTAAAGTTACAGTGAAGGCGATGGAACAGATAAGAACACTTATAATAACGATGGCTATCTTAGAATAAACAGAAGCAGGCACAGATAGTGTTTTTACTTTCTGGGAATTGTCACATTTTGACTTTCATTGCTATATAGATGTAAAGCTATATAGGCAATTACAACACCTACTCTAAATTAAACAAGACTGAAAGGGCCACTTTAGGTCTAAAGAATAAATGAGACAAATGTTAAAATTTCTTTTCTAATTCGCAGGAACGGCTGTTATACTTAGTGACACATAATGATACCTGGTTTGTGTCGTAACTCGAGAAATATTGCTAGCGAAATATGCTGTTCAACAATTTTATAAGTGAGAGAAATAAGTGTAATCAGATGGTGCAGAGCTAATATGATAATAACTGAGTTTTTGAAATGTAGAAATGGTGGTGCTTTAGCCCCTTCTTACTGTTTTGACATCTGTTTGGTGTTTTAAATAAGTAGAAAACAATCTGTTAAAGAACTAACATGAAAAATAAGTGAAATGACTGCTATAGCATTCTTTAATTTTGTAGATGTGAATGCATCTTGCATTTATGCAGGTAAACATTCGCTTGGGGTTCTAAATGTCTAAAGAATTAATTGAATTAGGTCAATTAAATGAAATGTTTAGTGATAACATTTTTGAGAACTACATATGTATTCCGATTAATATAACATCATGTTACCTTTCTGAATTACAAAAACAATGTTTCTTCATGTTCTATGATGCTGTTTACCATTAAGTTTGTGTGTCTTAATTTGAGAGAGAAAATAGCTAGTCTGTAATTGTAGCAATTGATTTTTTAACAACATATACTGACACATAAGGTTTTGTCTTTGAACTACAAGCAAATAGTAGAGATTATGATGCTGTCTTCTTTTGAACTGGTGAGGTTCAACTTGAAAAGATTATTAGGCAATTAAAAGAAATGATTAAATTATATTTGACAGACAAGTTTCTTCTGAATGTTATGCTGATGTAGTAATTTAACAAAGATGATGAAGGCGCCTTATTAAGTAATTTAATCATAATAAGGATGTGGCTTACCCCTGAGTTGATGTGAATTAATTTGAGAACTAAAATAGGTAGCCTAATGGAATGCATTTACATATATGAAAGTTTTCTTTGTAAAAAGTCATGTTAAGGTTAGAAAATATGGAGTGACAAGTTTTGTTAGACAATAATGGCATAGTATGACAGAAAAGAGATTTCATGATATTACTTTATATTTTAGTAATAAGCCTGAGGGACAACAAACTGGCTGAAATAGATAAATTATATTGAAGGCTGCCAAGAAATTGTGACTTGTCTATTTCTACATGATACAGAATCTGAATGGGTAACTAAATAACCTTGAATTGAATACATTTATCACAAGTATGGTGAAGTGTTGGTGTCGGGGAGCACTACACTGTGTAAACTGGCATATAAGAAAATTAATGTGAAGATATGATCTTGCTCTTTACAGAAAATTTCTTCAGAGAGTCAAGTTGTTGATTTAAAATCTTATGTGCATCTGAAAAACTATACTTTGTGAGTAACACCTTTGGGATTCATGATATTGTAACTTGTTTGTTTTTATTATTGGATACAGATATAGAACTGATTGCAGACAGTATTTATTAAAATGTGTCTTATTTGTGTATTTTTTTAGAAAGGCAACTCTTGAAAAAGCCTATTTTCTAGGTGAAACGTTGAGTTTACTTCCATTTTTATATAGTAAAGAGAAGATTTATAAGAATTGGACTACTTGGTCTGCATTCATGTTTCTTTAGCGCCATACCATCTTCCTGCTCTGAGATAGAGAAGTCACCGTTGCCTCAAATGTAGCCATGTACACTACATCATTTAACTGAAAAAGCAGACAAGGTTCACCCAGGGCAAAGGCTGTGCGTTAGGCTAAAAACACACAGTCCAGTCTAAAAAGGCTAACACTAGCTACTCAGGCAACATTAAATACAGATAAAGGCAAACACCACATTGTGCCGTTAAAAAGACTTTTATTGTACAAGACTTATACGCATATTAAAAGGTGCAGATAGGTAAGGAGGCAAATAAAAACTCCCGGCAGACATGTGAACACCTTTATCTGTGTTTTGTGTTGCTGGGTAGCTAGTGCAAGGCTTTTTAGACTGGATAATTTAACTGAACCTTAACAACCACTGACTGTACTCTGACCTGAAACGTATGTAGGCTGGGAGCACTTGCCTCATCTTTAGAACATATCTTGGAACACTTTACCCTCTATGTCCAAATCCCCTGAATCAGAATTCATCCTAGTACTACATCCCAGCCCATGAGATATGGAGCATCCTACAAAATTCCCTGTGCTTTGAATGGCCATGGAGAACGCTTCTGAAAACTGACCACTGGACTCCAGAACTCCGGACACTGGACTGGTTCACAGAGACTGGAGAACTGCCGATGTGGCTCCTCTGCATAAAAGCAGAAAGAAGGATGAGCCAGGAAACTGTAAACCTGTCAGCCGGAGGTCTGTAGTGCAGAAGGTACTAGAGGCCATACCGAGGGAAAAACTGATGGACTTTCCTGAGGCACATGGGTTGCAAGATGATAAGCAGCACAGGTTCACCAGGGCTAGGTCATGCCAGAGACACCCAACAGAGTTCTTTAACTGAGTGACTAGGGCAGCCCGCAAAGAACAAGCAGTCGATATCCCATACCTGAATTTTATCAAGCCTTTAATTCAGTCTCCCACTAGTCCCCATGAACTGCTGCAGCTCCCAATGGAGGTACCACATTTTTCTCTTGGGATAAAAATACCCACCCTTGATTGGTTCCAAAATTCACCCAAGTGTAAAGTCTTTCTAAAACAACATACAACATTCAATACAAAGTCAAATAATACAGAAACAACATTTTAAAGAACAGGTTCGTAGTTTTGTCCCCCAAAAAAAATATAGATAAGGTAGCTTATCTGTCCTGACAGGGATTGTGACTTACAGTTTCATTTATTTCTATCCGTAGTTGCAGAAAAAAACGCTTGTAATTTTCTATGTTGGAGCCAGCAGCCAAAACGATCCTAGTTCCTTAGTTGGAGACTCGCCCCTATGCTAGCACGTTTCATGACGTTGTTAAATGAAGAGCATGGGGATGCGCTCCACAGACTATAATGGGGCTGTTTTTAAAGGGTTTTTTTATACTTTTGAGTGCCAATTTAGACAAATGATGGTCAGGCCTCAACTAACAAGGACCTCATTTATCCCTAACTTCAAGACACGCCTGTTGTCAAAGCAGAACATTGGGGGGACACAACTGACACCAGAAAACAATGACAAATAAAGACGTACACAGTGAGTGAGAAGAGAAGGAGAAACTGCAGTCTCTCTGTGTGTCCTTCAGTGTCTCAAATGCTGCTCCTCTGTGAGACATACCGGGCAACGAGACAAAACCCGCATGACACTCTACAAACTATTCCCAACTTCTTGTTTCGAGTGCTGATGTAAAGCACAGAGACACAGACTGGGCACAGACAGAAACCGTGGGCAGTACACACAGGAGGGAAACACCGTACAGGAGAATACTGTACAAAGCATCACCACAAGAGGATGCATCCTCTTTATAACCACAGTACATACGTCTGTCACTACTTGGGTAACTCCTGCAAACTGACTGTTCGTGGCGGCATTAAAAAAGTGCCCACTTCTATTTCGGACAGCTGCTTATTAAAAAAAAAAAAAACACCCAGTTTCAAGACAACGGCAAAACACACAGCCACATGTAAGAGAATATTCGTATAACAAATTAAAAAAAAACATATGCTCAAGCCAAAACAATGTTAGAACGCCAACAAGTGACTGTTTAAGGTGTTTACCCCGGGGTATTTTTATCTGCAAAACCAAATAAGGGACAAGATCTTGTCAGATGGGTCATGCAAGGCAGCCACTCAGTATAAGCAAGTATCAAAGGGACTCCTCCTACTGCGTCACTTCCGGTCCGGTACCTGTGGATGGTGACTTGCATTTCAATAGAAACGCCAATTTGCCAAAAAATGGAAAACAGAAAATAAAAATAAAGAAATTTATACAACAAACGGGCATTTGGGTTGCAGTACTCAAAGCACTGATGTCATGACACATGGGAGGGAATCCAGAAACTGACTGCCTGATCCACTTGCTCTTTAAGATAGCAGAATGCAAGGTTGAATTTAGAAACAACCTTTGTACTCCCAAGAGAACAATTCAGTTTAGGAGGTAAAACCCCCCAAAGCTCCTAGAGGAGCAAGACAAGTGTGACTGGACACAATCAAGGGAACACATATACTATCTTCTTGCCATTCTGAATGGGGCATTGCAAACAATCGTGAGGAACATGAAAACATGAACAACAAGCTGAGATGTACAGCACAGAAAAACCTACTCCATCAAGCTGAGGAGTATAGCAAACAAAATCCTATTATACCTGCCGGTCCCTGTAATACAGGAAAATCCCGAAGCGAGCTGCACCTTGCCCTAAGTGCCAAGCACTTTCCACCTGGCACAAAGTTTAGAAGTATGGACAAGGTGAAGCCAAGGTTGCGACCAGCAACAACAAAGATATACCCTAAGAGATGTCCTTTAGAAGGGAGAGGGAGGAAAAATTAAGGTAGTGGGGAGAAAGAGTTAACTCACCAAGGATTTCTTTATTTTTGTGTAACCCCCTTGCTCCCAGGGGTTACCAGAATCCCACTTAGAACCAGTGGCAGGCAGGGAATGAGGGAAAGGCAGCTTGTGGGATACCAGTTATACGAGTTTCACACTCTCTCACTCTTTCTCAGTTTCAGCTGAGCTGGAGTGATGATGTCACCATAGAATTCTCGCAGCAGCATGAGCCACAATGGAATGCTGGCTGCAGGGGTTAGCTGTAGAACACTGGGGAATTCAAGTGAGTCTTCAGGAGGCAGTCTGGGAGAGACTCAAGAGAGAGAGAGGAGTGCTGCAGTTGGAAGCCCCTCAGAGCCTAGCTCTGATATAGAGCTACTTCAGACAAGTGGGTTGTGTGTTCTCACCCTAGAGAGGAACACAGAAGAGACCAGAAGAAAGCAGTAGAGACCGTTCCTAGAATTGTTCCAGTGCCCCATCTCCGGAGGGATGGGGGGAATTCCAGGAATTCAGGGGCAATCCCCTGTGCCAGTCTGGACAATAGGGTGCTGCCTGAGAATCGATTTGTTTGTGAGTACCTGAGACATTTGTGGGAAGAAGCCCTGGGGCACCTGCATACCTTGGGTGAGTTCTACTCTGATACAGAGACAATGTTCACCGAGACAGAGTTTAGTGTAAAAGTACCTGCCTACTGTGTGGTCACAGGAAGACTTGCCAAGTACAGAACTTTTAATGTGTGTATGGCTTAGAAGCATCTGCAACAGTGGGGGTCTAGGTTAAAGACAGAACTACTAACAGTGCTTTTAAAGCCAGGACACCTCCAGAGAGATGTGGAATGTTAAATGTGCTAAACATTTTGAGATAGCATCTACAACCAATAGTTCAAAAAAAGGTGCTGTATCCAAATGAATGGCTAAGTACAGATTTGGGAGCAAGAGGCCGGAGAGACCCCCCCATCTGGAGTGACCAGGTTTACCTCTCCAGGTTCAGTTTGGGCACCTATGGTTTTCTCTCAGGCACTTGGCCAGTGTCTGAAGAAAGCACCCAGATGTGGGATTGTGGAATTTTTCCCATCAGAGCTAGAAAGTGCTCATGGGTGGTTTAGGGAGCCACCATCAACCTCCATGCATTATGGAAAAGTGACCTAGTACTGGCCGGGGTGCCAGGTCAAGGAAACCAAGAGAAGTGCACCAGTTTGGGTCATGTGTACCCAGATCCGTTCAGAACTTGAGGGTTCGATTGTGAGGAAGTGTGCTCTGTACCTCGGTAATCTGCATTACCAGTGGGTGTAGCCCTATGAGGGTTCATCTTTGCTTTGTTATTCTGTGTGTCATGTGAATAAAGGTCACACTCTAGAATCCCATTCCTTGTTTGGACATTTCGGTTAGTGCTTCCTGTGTCTGGATTTACTTGGGTGCCTCTGACCAGAAGTACAGACCTAGCACAGTGCTGAGCAAACGTTTTCTCCCAGGGACACTGTGGCCATGCTAAATGGTCCCCCCAGGTGTGAGCCAGGTAGTTGCCACTCTTGGTTTGCCTGTCTGCAGGATGGCAGGCTCAGTAGTAGAAGTGATGGGTCTGCAGAATCTGTAAAAGAGGATTTGTAGTGACTACCCCCACCCCTCTCGGTGGCGCCTAGACATGAGAGGAGCAATCCTGCTGACAGAGAAAAAAAGGGAGGCCGGTAGGGGGAGGTTACATTTGTTTTTTTGGGGGGGTGGGGTAGAGGTCTATGGGGACCCTCATCCCATTATTGTTTTTTGAAGCAACAGAAAATATAATCCACTCTCAAATAATGGAGGGGGAAAAACAACTCCCAATAGGAGTGGCAAGAAGAATGCCACTGTGCTGTAGCACAACAGGGTGTGCTGCCCAGAGGCTCTGGCACTCACATGAGCAGGGCATGGTGGGTGGGCATGTGAATGAACAAAGATATTCTGGAAGACCAACAGCTGGAGTGAGCATGTAATTCCAAGAATCAATCTTCACCATTCATTCCCACTAAAGGGTCACAGTACCCAGCTTTACCAAAATAGGGAGGAGTTGGCTCACCCTAAGGGAAGAGATCCTTCAGCCCTCTGTGTGGGGGAGAACCACCTGAGGGCAGGAGCTCCTCACAAGTCCATCGGGACCCGAGACTGGTGAGGGGCAGACAGAGGCTTCTCTGGCCAATGAGCAGGAGCGTGCCCAGACAGCTGAAGCCTGACCCTGCAGGAACAGACATGAGCTCCTTGGAAGTGTGGATTAAGCACCTTACACTGGACCAAAGGTGCCAATCTGGAAAGGTAAACCCATGCCGTCTACCGAATGCAGACTGCTGTTCCTAGCAGCCTGGAAGCTACCTCACTGGTGCTGTATGATGCCGTTGATTAGTGCCTTACCAGCTCCAGCCCCTAAGCAGAAAGGCAAATGGCTTGCCAGGTTGACTCGTGGTCAGGCACTGATGCTAGGACTTGTCCTAGTTGTGACCACAAGTGCCTGCTGTAAGCTGCCTTATGGGCCTGGTGTGCAGCAATGCACATGATAATGCATGCCAAGGTGAAAACCCTCCTCCTCCAGGCATCTACCCGCACAGAGCCAGCCTCGCAAGACTGGTCACACACAGGGTGTTCAGGCCCAGTCGGGGTCTGTAGCACCTGCATCCCTGAAGTGGGATGAGGTATAGCTCCTGCAGATCATGTGGGAGACCAATACATGTGCTGGAAGTCAGCTGGGACTGAAGCAGGGGAAAAAAGACAGAGCAAGACAGTCCTGGATGACTCCTTGAAGGCACAAGGCCAAGTAAGGATGACAAGGCTGCCATCGCTTAAGTCCCCAAGGAATATCAATGGCAAGAACACTGGATTGCAACCTACAAAGAATCCTATGATCTGCTCCCTCAGCATCTCCGTAAGGAACTGCTGGTACACAGAGTACTCAGCATCTGCGGATAGGTGGAAGGAAAAGTCCTCATCCTCAGAGGAGGATGGCAAGAAGGAACCAGACTTGGGAAGAGGTGGTTGCTGGGCTCACGGGTATGAACTGGACGTGACTGGCCTGAAAGCTGAATTGGTGTATGGCACCAGTCATCCTCCCATGCTGAGAACAGGTGAGAGAACCAAAAGGACCCATGATACCAGGATACTCAGGGACGGGTGGCAGGGGCCCAGGAAGTATGAAGAAGTTAGAGGCTCCAGGCTCTCTACCAGAGCTGTGAGAATGTTTGGAAGACCTCTCCTGCTAAGGTGGGGAGGACCTGGCAAACTCACCCAAATGGAGTTGACCAACACTAGTGGTGCGACCCCATCGATAACCTTGGGTGTAGCTCCCCAGGTAAGGAAAGTGGAGCCATACAAATCCCAAAGGGCAGCTCCTGTCCTCACCAGTAATGATGTCTTCCATGGATTAAGGGGAGAAATTGGCCACCAGGCCACTGCCAGAACCCTGGTCAGTGCCATCTCTAGCACCAGTCACAAGGTCAGCAGCAGGCTCAGTGATGGGTAGATCCCCTCACCAGGACCGGCGCCATCCTCAGAATCAGTTATGTCACCAGTGTTGGTAATGCCTCCGGTGCAGTTGCCGGCACCGCAAAAGACACAGAGAGCCAACCTGGCACCATGAACAGCATCGAGTCCAGCACTGCAGAAACATAGAATTTGACAGCAGATAAGGACCGCTTAACTCACCTAGTCTACTCAGAAGTAGACCCTCTGGTTGTGAAGGCCTTAGGGAAAAGAAGCCTTGCAAAATAGCCAGCCCGAAGCCTGCTCTACGGCGAAAGACAATGTCCAAACTGTAATGTTTCATAAAGGTATGGACAGAAGTCCAAGTGGCAGCTGCACAAATGTCAGCTGCTGACACATTCTTGAAACAAGCCGCAGAGGCAGCGACCCCTCTGGTGAAGTGGCCTCTAACTTGACCTGGCAGGGTCTTGTTGTACTTGTCATAACAGAAAGTGATACAATGAGCCAACCATTTTATTTTTATTTATTTATTTAAGAATCAGTTTACAACCTTTGAGTCAGAGGCTCGTTTCCAAAGGTACTTCGTCACATAAAGACATACATTGCGTTTCGGTTACATAGCAAAGATTTGCAAAAATCAATAGGCATTCACCAGAGGTGCCACGTCACATTGTGGTCAGACAAATACAATTGGGTACAGGGTACATGTAATTGAAAACAGGTATTACACAAGTTGGTATCAAGTGAGCATTCTGGTAGATAAACATTGAAACAGCTGGCACTGGCCAGGTTAAACCTAGGCATGGTGTACAGGGAAGTGGTGGAGGGGATGGTAGGGTGGAGAGCTGCCCGGGGGGCATTGTCAAGAGAAAGAGGTGGAGGCTATGTTCAGAGACAGGAGCAGTTACGAGTGCTGAAGATGTGGTTCCGAAGTGCGGTTTTGAATGTGGAGATGGTGATGGCATTGGTGATGGTGGCAGGGAGAGAGTTAAACCAGGTTGGGGCTCTATAGCTGAAGGACCTCTGGCCACGGCTGGTTCTTATTCTGAGGACCTTTAGAGTGGTCTTGTAGGAAGACCATGTTGCAATGGTGGGAGGGCTCGGGTGGATGGATGCCGTTACCCCAGGGGGGGAGAGCCCGAGTAGGGTTTTTTTGGTGAGGAGACAGGTCTGGTATCGGAGCCGCTCATCCAGGGTAAGCAGGTTAGCATCGACATATAGCTGACAGGTGTGTGTGAGCCTGGGGCACCAGTAATCAATCTGCACGCTTTATTCAGGGTTAGTGAATTTTGTTGAGTGCAGTGGTGTCGGCAGCACCATATACTGGTAGGCCATAGTCTACAAGGGACAGAGCAGACGATGTAACAGCTAGCGGAGAGCATTTGGGGAAGGCAGGTTTTATGGCAGAATAGGATGCCAAGCCGTGTGTTGGTGGCGGATGTTAGGGCGTCGATGTGGTTGTGAAATGTGAGGGCTGAATCGAAGGTAACCCCAAGGTATTTGTAGGAGCAGACTTGTTCCAGTGGTTGGTTGGAGCTTGGAAGGATACAGAGTGGGTGGTTGCTAGCTTTGTTTTGGGGGTGTGAAAAGAGCATAGTTTTGGTTTTCTTAAGATTGATGACGAGTCTGCGCTCCTTAAACCAAGCCTCGGCACTGTTGAAAGACTGCTGTAGGGAGTCCTGTAGGGAGATGGGATTACGGTGGGTGGCAAAAAGGACAGCGTCGTCTGCATACAGCAGAATTTTGCCAGAGCATGCACTGGGCAGGGTGTTCAGATACAGCGAGAAGAGAGAAGGGGGCCCAGGATAGAGCCTTGGGGGACCCCAGAGAGAATGGGACGGGTATCGGAGAGTGTGCTATTAATCTTGACACACTGGAATCGAGTGTCAAGATAGCTAGCACACCATGCCAGGGGGCCAGCCGAGAGACCAGTGAGGCAGAGTGCATTCAGCAGCAGTGGATGGGAGACAGTGTCAAAAGCCTTTGAGAGGTCAATGAACACTGCACCAGCTAGGAGCTGGTATCCAAGGAGGAGTGTGGAAGTTGGAGAATTCAATAAGGGCGGTGCTGGTACTGTGACCCGCATGGAAGCCATGTTGCTCTGGGCATAAGATGTTATGCTTAGCCAGATAATCAGTGATTTGAATGGCCACCACTTTCTCCAGGGCTTTAGAGAGGGGGAGGATGGAGATTGGCTGGTAGTTGTTGGCCAATGACCTGTCGCCTCCTTTATGAATAGGTGTGATAATGGCTGTTTTCCAAGCTGTGGGAATTGTCCCAGGCAAGTGACTGGTTAATTAGGCTTGTGAGAGGTGCAAGGACTTCATCTAGCACCAGCCTGAGGATGCTGGGGTCCAGTGAGTCACTGCCGGGATTGTTGCCATTGAGAGCTTTGATTAGGATGGGTCTGGCTTCCCGGGTTGAAATCTTTCGCAGGAGGAAGCTGGGGTGCTGGAGGACAGGGGGAGTTTGGCTGGGGGGAGGGTCAAAGAAATTACTAGGGAGGACTGAGCTAAGGTCAGTGAAAGTGGCGTTGAACCAGTTAGCTATGGTGGCAGGCTCGGTGGAGGTTGTGCCATTTCTAGTGAGCTGGGATGGGGCAGGGGAGCAAGCTTTACCATTAAGTTGCTTAATATTATCCCAGAAGGTCGGGCTGAGCCCAGGAGGAGGTAAGGAGGCCTGGTAATGGTCTGCCTTGGCTTTCCTGATGGCCCATGAGCACTTATTCGGGCTGCATTGTATGCTTGCCTATCAGACAGGCGACCTGTTTCAGTGGCAAGGTGCCAGAGGTTATCGGTTTCTAAGTAATTGTAGGAGGCCGGGCTAGCAGGGGTGCGTTCTGTTTTTTGGACGGGTTTTGGTTAGGGTGCAAAGAGATCCAGGCCATGTTGAAGGTGTGAGTGAAAAAGGTGAGGGCAGTATCAATGTTGGTTGCCTGCTGAATGGGGGACCAGTCTATCTGGGTGAGGAGTGCCTTAAGTTTCTTCAGCCCACCAGGGTGGAGGCGCCTGCGGAGGGTGGTCTGGGCTTTGGGTTTGGGATTGGGGGCTACCCAGTGGAATAGGATAGGGGAGTGGTCACTCAGGGAGTCTGGGAGGACCTGGATGTGTTGGATGTTATGGGGTCGGTTAGTTATAATAACATCCAGCAGGGTGCTGGTACCACTCTTAGGGTTACGTCTCGTGGGCTGGGTGACGAGTTGTGTCAGATCTTGGGCGGCAAATGAGTCTCTGGTGGTGGATGAGGAGGTGCTGAGCCAATTTACATTAAGGTCCCCCACTAGGATTTGTTCTGCCTGATGGTGGAGGGTGGCCAGGTAGTCCGTTAAAGATATCAGGGCTGGGTGCTGGTTCTTTGGGGGAACGTAGGCTGTGGTGAGATAGAGAGGGCTCCTAGAGGGTCTGGGGTGAGTCTGAGAGTAAGGCCAGGGCCCCATTTATGAGGGCAGGGTGGGAGTGCGTGTCCAGGTATTGTGTCCCTGGTGTAGATTGCACAGCCTCCCCTCGTTTGCTACTCGGTCCTCCCGGTATAAGGTATAGCCTGGGAGGAGACAAATGAGTCAGGAGTTGATTTGGACAGCCAGGTTTCAACCAGGGCTATGATGTCTGGTTGGTGAGCAAGGCCCAGCAGTGTGGGAGTCAAATTTCTTCAGCAGGCTGCATATGTTCATGGAGGCTACTCAAGACCAGTGGGCTGAGTGGGTGGATGGGAGGGGCAGGGCCTGGGTTGGGGTGTATGTTCCCTGTTAGGAGCAGAAGGAGGAGAAGTGCTCTGGTCAGAAGGAGGCAGATGGAGTTTACGCGGGCGACAGAATAAGGAATGGTGTTTGGTTGCACAAGGAGTGGGTGGGTAGCACAGGCAGAAAGGCCTGAGTGATCAGAGGTGCAAGGGGCTGTAGGGGAGGACAGGTGATGTCTGGAAAGGGGTGAGGTGGAGAGGAGCATATGGGATGTGTGGAGGAGGAGGGAGGGTAGGAGCAGTGGTAAGGAGGAGGGAGGACAGGAGGGTAGGTAGGAACACTGGAGTGAGGCTGAGGGTTAATAGGGACACTAGGGTATGTGGAAGGCAAGGGAGGAGGAGGAGAAGAGATAGACTGGCGAGCAGGGATGCATGTGCATAGTTGGGAAGGCTGGTGGAGCTGAAGTGAGGAGAGAATGGGGACTAGGATGAAGAGGGAGATAGTAGTGAGAGATCACCTTTGAGTCTAGTTGCTGCTATGGTGTGGTGGTAGTGTATGTGCTTGAAGTGCATAGAGTACCAGGTTCAAGTCTTGATCAGGGTAATAGGGAGAGCTAGACTAGTGGCTGTAGCAGCAGGAGTTGGGTTCAGGTTTGTAGAAGCACTTAGATAACACTTTAGTTGTGTCACAGGGTTAGTCGTTCTTTATAGTTATGAAATCCTGCAGTAATAATATGCAGGTGTTCTAGGTGAGTGGTGGAACTGTGGACTTTGGAAACAAGGGTGCAGGGTTCAAATCCTGCAAGGCAGCAGGAAGAAGAGGTAAACTTATATTTGGTAGATTGGGTAGGTAAGTGATTAAGAGGCTTAGAAAGTAGTAATAAAGTAGGTAGGTACTGTGGTGCAGAGGTAGAGCAGCTGACTCTGACTGCAAGGGTACTGGGTTTGAACACAGGTCAGGGACAGAGTGTAGAAAGGGCCAATTTTTTAAATCTGGGCAGGAGGGAGTGAGATATGGCTAAGAGCATAAAAAAAGAGGAAGCTGTTGGCCTGGTTCATTGGCTCAGAGGATAGTCAGTAGAATTTAGAGAGTAGTAGCTAGGAGGGATATAGAGAGGAGAGAGGAGCTAGAGTGGTTGGTGCCTATAACCTGCAAATGGGAAAGTGGACACAGTAAAAAGGAGGGTAGGTCACGTGTCAGATCACGTGACCTGCCAGCAACAATATATGGAGCGCCGACCCTGGGTGGGGGGGTGGTTGGGGCGGGCAGGAAGTGCCTCACAACAGTCAGGCTGTAGTACAGGACACTTTACCTCTTACAGGCTCCGGCAATCCCCGATTTCAGTCTCTGCTGCTGGGCTGAGTTCTGAGGGGAGCTGGCTGCTTCAGGGCCTATATAGGGAGGACAAACAAAGGAATCCCATTAGTATGCAGCGGGCTAGTACAGGACCCTACTGCGCATGCGCCAACTATTGGAACTGTATCCCGATATTGGAGGCTACTGCGCATGTGAGATGGCGGACACCACGCTACACATGCTATGCAATCCTACCAAGGTAAGCACTCTAATACAGCATTTAAACAGCTAAAATATCACAGGATACTAGTGCTAGATGCTCTAAACCTAGCCCTTAAAGTAACACAGAGATAGCCCCCAAATCCCCGTTCAGAGCAGTCCAGATATCCAGAAGCACAGTCAATCAGTCACTGTGTGGGGACAGAAAAAAGACTCCAGACGAGTAATCTTCTCCAACAGTCAGGCTGTAGTACAGGACACTTTACCTCTTACAGGCTCCGGCAATCCCCGATTTCAGTCTCTGCTGCTGGGCTGAGTTCAATAGGCAGTGCTTAGAAACTGCATTGCCTCCTCTTTTATGGGCAAAAGAGATGAACAGTTGATCAGTCTTTCTGAGATCCTTCGTCCAGTTGGTGTAGTATCTCAGAATTCGGTGAACATCCGAAGTATGCAGGAGGTACTCTCCTTGGTTGGAGTGCTGCATAAAAAAGGCAAGCAACTCTATGGATTGATTCAGCGTCGATTCCGCTACCACCTTAGGGAGAAACTTAGGGTTGGTACGTAGAGCCACACGTTCCTTGTGAAAAATCAAATACGGGATTTTACACATCAGGGCCTGGAGCTTGGAAATCCATCGAGCAGAAGTAATGATCACTAGGAAGAGAGTCTTCCAAGAAAGGAACTTTAGGTCCACTGAGGTTTCCGGCTCGAAAGGAGGCAGAGTAAGTTTCTCTAAAATGAAATTCAGATCCCAAGGAGGGGCAGAAACCCGGATGGGGGTCGTAAGTGAAGGACCCCTCTCAAAAAGGTCTTAGAGACCTCCAGCTGAGCAAACGTTCTGTCTGCAAAGGGGACATGATAGGCCGAAATGGCCACCATGTGAACCTTTAAGGATGAATGGCCGAGACCCAGATCGAAGAGGTGTCGCAGGTAATCCAGAAGTTGGCCGACAGAGCATGAGAAGGGCTCGACATCATTGGAGGCAGCCCAAATAGAGAACCACTTCCATTTCATGGCATAAGTAGATCTGGTTGAGGGTTTCCTGGCCTCCACCAGAATCTCAGCTACTCGGGGGCCCCGAATCTGGCCTGAGCTACGTCTGCAGGAGCCACGCATGCAACTGAAGGGACATGAAGCCTGGATGGACCGGGGTCTCCTGATCCTGGGTCAGTAAAAACAGCGACAGAGGAAGAGGAAGAGGAGGTTCCTCTGAGTACTGTTGCAGAAGAGAGAACCAAACTTGCCTGGGCCAGAAAGGAACAATCAGAATCATTCGAACTCCTTCCAAACAAAATTTCTGCAAGACCCTCGTAATCAGTGGAATCGGGGGGAAGGCATAGATGAATCTGCCCTTCCAGTCTAGAGACAGAGCGTCTCTCCAAAAAATGCCACGCCCTGGAGCAAGCGAGCAGAAGACGGGAAGTTTGTGTTTTGGAAGCGAACAGGTCTACCCGTGGAGTTCCCCAGTGTAGGAAGATGTCGTCGACGACCCCCTAATTCAGTTCCCATTCGTGAGCTAGAGCAGATGACCGGCTTAGCCTGTCTGCCAGTGTGTTCTCGATCCCCGGGTCATGAGATGCCGTGAGGTGAAGCTTGTGCTGTACTGCCCAATCCCAGACTCGCATTGCCTCTCGGCAAAGGGGGTAGGAACGAGTTCCTCCCTGTTTGTTGATGTGCCAGACCACACACGTTGTCCATCTGTACCGCTAGGTGACCTGGAGACAGATACAGATGCAGAGCCTGAAGAGCATACAGTACTGCCCTTAGTTCCAGCACATTCATGTGGAGGGACTTCTCGAGCTTGGACCATGAGCCCTGGGTCCTGTGAGTTCCGAGACGGGTTCCCCAACCCTCGCCGGAGGCGTCCATAGTCAACGTCTGCGAGGGGGGGAGAGAGACTGAAGGGAACTCCCCGGCAGAGGTTCTCCTGAACCATCCACCACTGCAAGTCCCGAGCCATGGGAGTGGAGACCAGGACAAGTTGATCTAGGTCGTTCACCAGCTTATCCCATTGAGACCGAAGTGTCCACTGAGAGATTCTCATGTGGAGCCGAGCGCGAGGAACCGTCGGAATCGCAGCCGCCATTAGCCCAAGGAGGCGAAGGACTGACCTGGTGCTGACCCGCCTGTGGCTGGACAACAGGCTGACCTGGGCCTGAAGAGTGTCCGCCCTGTCCGGTGGCAGGAAGGCCGTGCCAGAGGTTGTGTCCAGAATCGCCCTGATAAACTGGAGCCTCTGGGACGGGATCAGATGGGACTTGGCTTGGTTGATGGTAATACCCAGGCAGGCAAAGACCTGCTGGGTAAGGGAAAGCAAGCACAGGAGTTCCTCCTGGGCCAGGGCCACCAGGGCCAATGCGTCCAGGTGGAAACCTGTACCGCTGGAGTGCAGGTGACGCTACCACCCAAGGCATTTGGTGAACACTCGGGGCACCGAGGAAAGATCAAATGGGAGGACCTTGAACTGGTAGTGGTCCCCCTGGAACGCAAAACGCAGGTAGTTGCGATGGGAAGGGACGGATAGGGATATACAGGTAGGCATCCGGCATATCCAAAGTGCACAGCCACAGTCCCGGCCGAAGAAGGTGCAGGAGGATCTGCAGCGAGAGCATCCTGAACCTCTTGTACTCCACGAACAAGTTCAGGGAGCTGAAGTCAAGAATCGGCCTCACGTCCCGTTTTCTTCGGGACCAGGAAGAAATGGGAATAGTATCCCGTTCCTTGAAGAGTTCTATCGCCTCCTTCAGCAAAAGTGCTGAAATCTCTTCCTGGACCAGAAGATGATGTTCCCGAGAGTACAACGACCTTGGGGGAGGGTGTTGAGGGGGTTTCTGAAGAAACTCTACTGAGCATCCTTCTGCGATCAGCTGGAGCACCCAGGAATCTGAGGTTATGTTCTCCCAACCCTAGAGGTGGAGGGAAAACCTCCCTCCTATTGGTTCCTCCAGAAGGCCTAGAGGCTGTGGGAGAGGAAAGGAGTCAGGTGGTGTGGGGCAGCGTCGCGGCTGAAGCATCCGCTGCTTTTTTGGGCCCGGGGGGCTGGGCAGCCGGAGGGGCCCGGCATTTAGTGGCCCACTTTCCCTGGGGTTTCGCCTTTTGCCGATTCTGCCTGCGAAAGGGACGGCACTGCATTTGATGGAGATGATACATGGAGTCCACAGACTTCAGTGCAGTCCTCTACTCCTGCAGATCGGTGATAATGTCCTTGACATCACTACTGAACAGCACCGAACCCTGGAAGGGCGCTTCCTGAATGGCGGACTGCACTTCCAGCACCAACCCTGACACACGGGGCCAGGCATGACGCCGTAAGCCTACGGCGAAAGCAGAGCTCCTACCAGCAGTGTCCACTGCATCGTAAGTAGCACGAAGCATGTGCCGACTAGCCAAATGTGCAGAGCGGGCGAAGTCAGCCACTTCCTGTTTGACTTGAGAGTCTGGAAGGGAGTCCAATTTGGACTCCACCTCACTAAGAATCGCCTTCTGGTAATCCCCCATGTGACTGACATAATTTAGGGCCCTAATACCCAGAGTGGAAGAAGCATAGATCTTCTTCCTGTACTGGTCCAGAAGACGGGATTCTTTGTCAGGTGGAGACGAGCTCAGATGTTTCGGGTTAGCGGTCCAGCCATGAGCAGCACTAATCACGACTAAATCAGCTCGAGGGTGAGAATCTAAAAAGTCAGTACCCTCGGGAGTCTGATATAGCCCGTTCGACTTCCGAGGAAGCAGGGCTAAAGCCAATGGTTGCTTCCAAATAGTGGAAACAAGGTCTGCATGAGGCTCAATCCAGGGTGGCACCAATGTAGGAGCTGTCTCGGGCAGGACTAGATGTTCAGCAAGTTTCTTACGCTGTGGTTCCGGCTCCAAGGAATGCCACTTGTGAACCTCCTGGATTTTGCGTAGCAACTCCGTAAAGAGAGGATCCTCCGGAGGAGAATTCAGAGGAATCCTAGGCCTGGGCTTAGATGGACAGCACGGCTCGGAGCAACCGTCGGAGTCGTCCAAGGTGTCCGATGAGGAAGAGGATGAAGAGGAAGACTCCCTCTCCCAGCGAGGGGGAGGAACGGACCCCTAGGAAGGTCCTTGGGGAAGTGTATCCTGCCCCTCCCTGGAACCAGAGGGCTCAGCCCTGATGTCCGGAGGTGGGGAGGGGGTCTGTCGTTGCGGACATACGGGAGCCGGAATCGGCACCGTCGTCGTGAGACGACTCTCCACCTCTCTGAGTTGAGCCTTGGCCTCAGCCCACTAGAAGGCCAGAGTCTCCTTCAAGTCCACCAGCGGCTGAGGAGGCGGAGGAGGAGGAATAGGGGGATATGGAGATTGATTGTACCCGTAAGGCACGTATCCATAACCCGACGGTAGGAAACCCGGCGTCGGGTACTAAGGCACTGGGTACTGCGGCGTCGGATAGGCTGATGTTGGGTACTGGGGTGTCGGATACTGCAGAGCCGGGTAAGACTGCATCGGATACGACAATGGATACCCAGGAGCCAGGGGGGTCTGCTGAAGACGGTCCGGCCGGAGGGCCTATGGGCGGGCCTGGAGCAGGAGGCCCAGTGGGCGGAAGGCCCGGCGTTGGAGCGGCATCCGGGAGTGGGATGTCGCCCGGAGTTGGCAAGATCGGCGTTGGAGCTGGCGTCTGGGGAACCGATGTCAGGTCAGTCAGACCAGCAGGCGGACGGCCTGACGGGGGTGCAGCAGGAACCTCGGCATCACCCGGGGATAGAGGGTAAAAGTCCCCAGGGTCAGGCTGAGGAGACCCAGGGTCCCCGGAGGGCAGCGGAGGCTGCGGGGAGCCAGGAACGGCGGACGTGGAAGGGTCCGGCGTCAGCTCAGCTGCCGTGCGGGCAGGCCGACTTATCAGAGGAATCTGGGCGGACGCTGGAGGAGCCGACGTCAGACTTCTCGGACCCATCGCCCAAGGCAGGTCACGAAGGAAGAGCGGCCTTGTCGGGCAGAAGAAGGCCGTGCGCCGCCCCGAAGGGTCAGGCGACTTATCGACCATCTCCATGCGGGCGTCAAAGGAGCTGACGTCCGGCTTACTGGAGCCGCTCGAACCAGTAGGTCTCATGGTGGCAGCTTTACTGGGAGCGGAGGCCACCAATAGCCCGGAAGCGCCCGGAGGGCCTGAGCATTAGCCAGATGGGTGGGCCGACACCACATTGGAAGCCTCAAGGTAGCCATGGGAGGCGGTCCCCAGAGAGACGATACCTGTAACACGGGCGACTCCCGAAGCGACACGGTGGATGAGAGCCCTTATCCCGGTGCTTCTCCTTGTCTTTCTTCTTACGATGGCCTTCGGGGAAGTGGACACCTGCTGGAGCTTTTTTAACTCCTTCTCCATGGAGGACATTTTCTTCTTTAGTATGTGGGCCTCCAGGGACTGCTGCCTCCGTCTGTGGGTGGCGGCGTTGAATTTTAGGCAGTGCTGGCACATCTCCACCTGATGATCCGGACCTAGACAGAAGAGGCACTGGGAATGGCCGTTCTTGTGCGGGAGTTGGGCGCCGCACGAGTCGCACTTATTTTTGTGCTTGGAAGGTGTAGGGGACAACATACACCAACGAATGCCTGATGATTTTAATCGAAGAATCGAAAAAAAGATGGTAAAAACTACCGACGAGAGAGCTGAGGAGCGTTGAACTTTACCGCGAGGCGCTGACACAAGCTAACAGCGGGAAAGAACTGGAAGGTGGGCATGGGGGAACGCCCCTTTATACTGACGCTGCATGATGTCGGTCACCTGACATGGGGGCGATCCCCCGCCAGAGACTGCTAGCTAGAAATGTTTCTGTTGGGTCCTGACGCCGGCCGGCATCAGTCCTATATGTAATTACCTACTGCAAGAGCCCTCTCGAAGTAAGATCATAGAATTTGACGGCAGATGAGGACCGCTTGACCCACCTAGTCTGCCCATTTCCCTACCTAATGGATAAGCTGCAGATCCTAGTTAACCAATGGCCTACTTCCTCCTACCCCTCACTAGAATTGCCTTATGTCTGTCCCATGCATTCTTCAATTCCCCCACTGTTTTTGACCCCACAGCCACCTCAGGATGGCCGTTCCACACATCTACAACCCTCTCCAGGAAAAAATACTTCCTCATGTTACCTCTGAGCCATCCCTCCTCTATCTTCAAATTGTGCCCTCTTGTTCTTGCACATCTTTTTTTCTGAAAGATGCTACCTAGAAACATAGAACATAGACTTTGACGGCAGATAAGGACCTCTTGGCCTACCTAGTCTGCCCATTTCCCTACCTGCAGGATAAGCTGCAGATCCTAGTTAACCAACAGCCTATTTCTTCCTACCCCCCACAAAAATTGCCTTATGTCTATCCCATGCATTCTTGAATTCTCCCAGTTTTAGACCCCACAGCCTCCTTAGAAAGGCTGTTCCATGTGTCCACCACCCCCTCCTCTGTGAAAAAATACTTCCTCACATTGCCCCTGAACCGCCCCTCTATCTTCAAATTGTGATCCCTTGTTCTTGCACATCTCTTTTCTGAAAGATGCTACCCTCTTGGACTTTGTTGATTCCACTGAGGTACTTAAGCGTTTCTATCATGGTTCCCCCTCCTTTCCTCAAGGGTATACATATTAAGCTCCTTTAGTCTCTCCTCGTATGGCTTCTCTTGCAGACTCTGCACCATTTCAGTTGCCCTCCTCTGGACTGCCTCTATCCTGTCTATTTTCTTTACGGAGATAGGGTCTCCAGAACCGGACGCAGTACTCCAGATGGGGTCTCATCAACTGTCTGTACAGAGGGATAACAATTTCCTGTTTTTTGCTGGTGATGCCTTTCCTTATATATCCCAGTATCCCCCAGCCCTCCCTACTGAATTCTCACATTACGCTAACCTTAAGGTCATCTGATATGATTACCCCTAGGTCCCTTTCCATTTCTGTTGTTGTTACTACCTTCCGCCCCCAATGTAAATCTTCCCTGGGTTTTGTTTCCCAGGTGCATTATTTTGCTTCTTTGCACCAAATTCAAGCTGCCATGCTTCTGACCATTCCTCCAACCTTGCCAAGTCCCTTCTCATCCTTTCCGTACCTCCTTGTGTATCAACCCTGTTGCAGATCTTTGTGTCATCTGCAAAGAGGCATATTTTTCCTTCCAGTCCCTCTGCAATGTCACTTATAAAGACATTAAAAAGGACTGGACCCAGTACTGAACTCTGCGGTACCCCACTGGTAACCCATCTTTCTTCAGAGTGCACTCCATTTACATTTACCTTCTGTGTCCTGTTGTCCAGCCAATGTTTAATCCAGGCTACCACCCTAGGACCCACTCCCAGGCTGGTTAATTTGACTATTAATCTTTTGTATAGGACTGTGTCAAATGCCTTGCTAAAGTCTAGGTAGGCCATGTCCACAGCCCCTCCCTGGTCTACTACTTTTGTCACCCATTCAAAGTCAGCCCTCCTGAAGTCCAGTACCCTCACTTTTGTATGGCTTGACTCTGTAGCTGAGTTTATCGTGAACTACACTGTTTGGTGGTCACTTGTTCCCAGATGTCTACCCACTTCTAGATCTGAGATCCTCTCACTGTCCCCATTTGAGAGTACGAGGTCTAAAATTGCTCCCTCTTGAGGGGGTTCTAAAACTAGCTGTCTGAGGCATGCCACCTGTAGGGCATTGAGAATGGCCTGCTCTTGCATGTAGCTGCAGCAAATGTGCTCCAGTTAACATCTGGCATGTTCAGGTCTCCCATCAACAGTATCTCCCCTTTCTCTGCCATCCTAAGAATGCCTTCTATCATATCCTTGTCCATTCCCTCCCCCTGACACGGGGGTCTGTATACAACCCCTGTGCGGATTGTGGTGCCATTTCCAGTCTCTAAGGTGACCCACAGTGCCTCCTCTCCTCCCTGTTTACTCTTTTGTTCAGTTGTTTTTATCCCTTCACTTTCATAAAGAGCTACTCCTCCCCCTCTTCTCCCCTCCCTGTCTCTCCTGCAGGTTGTGTACTCTGGTATGTTAACATCCCAGTCATGGTTCTCTGCGTACCATGTTTCTGTGACTGCTACGATATCCAGGCATCCTTCTTCCATCGAGGCCACCAGTTCAGGGAGCTTGTTGCCCAGACTATGGGCATTGGTACTCATTACCCTCCATTTCCTGATGGCCTTACCCCTTTTTAACCCATCTCTGTCCTTATTGCCTTTGTCACTTTCTCCATTTACCCCTGCCCTTCTCCCTATCGACATCTCTCTAACTTGAGTGTTTACCTCACTTGCACTTCTTTTTTGGGGGTCAGGATTTCCCTGCTCCTTCCAGTGCCTCCCCTTGGTTAGTTTAAATTCTTGCCAATGAAGCATTTAAACCTATCACCTAGGATACTGGTTCCCCTCCTGGACAGATGCAGACCATCACTCCAGTATAGGCCTGCATCACTCCAGGTGGACCCTCAGTCCCCAATGAAGCCAAATCCCTGAGCTCTGCACCAGTTTTTCAACCTCTGATTGAATCCCATGGTGTGGAGCACCCTAGCCTCACCTACGCCATAGACAGGTAGCACCTCCGTGAAGGTTACCGTGCGTGCTACTTGTCTAAGGCCCCTCCCCAACTCCACAAACTCTTCCTGCACTGCTCTGATCCCTTTCTTAGCCAGGTCATTTGTCGCTAGGTGGACAATGACATCCAGCTCCCTCCCCTGTGCAGCTGCTCCAGCGATCCTGAGGATTCGCTCCCTGTCCCTCCAACCCATGGCGCCAGGCAGGCATCTTATCTCCCTCTCCCCTTCCTCCCCCAGTTCTACCTTCCTAACAATGGAGTCCTCCAACAGGAGTTGTTTCCTTCCCCTGTGGGGTCCCATGCCACCCTCCTGTGGGTCTCCTTTGTGGAGGTTCCCAGCATCCTCCTTGGTCTCCACTGTGGGTGCCTCCATAGAGGAACCACACTTTGCCAGAATGGCATAGGAACTGTAGAGAGGTACAACTGGAGGGATGCGCCTCAGTTCCACCACCCTCACCCTCCCTGAGCCCACTGTGGTCCAACCGCTCCTCTTTCTTGGCAACTTGTGAGGCAATGGCAGTGGCCCTGGTGGTCCCTGGTTGGGAGAGGAGGTCCTCTGAATCTTGGCCAACTCAGCCTGGAGACGAACAACCTCCTCTTTCAGCCCAGAGAGGTTCCTGCAGATGGGACCTTCCCTGAGGCCCTGCAACCTCCAGAACGTCTCCCAGAAGACTGCTGCTCCACAGCCACTGCACTGCACCACTCTCATCATGTTTTATTTCTGGCCCCTTCACTGTTGTTTGGAATCCTTACTCTTTCCTCTGTTTATTTTTTTTATTTTTTTCTCCCGACTTAGTTACTGCCTCTGTGCCCTTTAAGCACCTGATCTTCCTGTTCTGAGACAAGAAGATCCTATTTTTCTGGGGGCTGCTGAGCCCGAGCAAGATGGCCACTTTCTAATAATGCTCCTCTAATCTGCTCGGTTCTAAGTACAAAAAACTGATTTTTTTAAGGCGCAATCTGCAAATTATTGAATAGTAAACTCAATCGGAAGCCCTCTGCTTTAAGATGGGAAATCCTCGGAAGGATCGTAATCATCCTGACGGAGCTAAAACTAAAAATGATCCCGCCACCTCAGCCACGCAGTTTAGCTCCACTTCGCAGGTCTTGGACTCGAAGAATGCAGGAGAAGAAACCTTACAATCACTTGGCCAAAAGATAAATCGGCTCATAGCCTCTGTTTCAAATCTGGCAGAGAAAATGGATGGGATTGCCAATCGGGTAACCAACCTAGAAACCTCCATGGACATGGTGACTACTGAATCATCGGAAGCTAAAAAACGTTCCGATGCAGCAATGGGGGTTAGTACTATACTGTTGAACATAAAACTTTGATATGTGAAGGTGAGGCTGTTTGAATTTACCCAGATATTAGCTATGCCACCAGGCAAAGGCGCAAGTTGTTCGATGGCACTAGGGCACTCCTAAGGGAAGCAGGGATTCAACATAATGTGCTATTCCCGGCTCGCCTGAGAATTATCCACCATGGCAAGCTTTTTATCTTCTCAGACCCGAAGGAAGCAAATCGCTGGATCCAGAAGCAGGTGCCAAGGAGACGACGTTCGAGAGACCAGAACGAACTTTCTTCAGACGAGGATGAACTGTGAAGTGGCGTTTAGATTACCTGATCGGAGATCTGAAATACAGAAGTGCGTGGGGTGATTGCTTTGTTCTCTATTGAAAGAGTGCGTGAGTAAACACCTAGACTGCAACGAAGATTTCCAAAATTGTAAAGCATTTCTACAAAACTCAGCACTAAACTACACTGAGTTAATTTTAATAACTGCAGTTACTTATGGGGAAACCTGTTTAAATAAAAGTTGACTAAATTTTAGTTTGTTATATAGTTTGAGATAACAATACTAATCGAATTAAAACGGAGGGATAGAGATGTAGCATTATTTGATTTGCATTTAGCACCAATGGGGTGCACTTATAATTGGTTAAGCATGGACGTCCGTATACCCTCTTTTGGGGAGAAAAGACACAAGATTAATATAGAAAACAAGCTTCTGTTTTTTTGGTTTTTTTTTCCCATGCAGCTCTTGGGCCTCTTAAAGCAGCCTAAAAAGGAATAAAGGACTTAAAAGGACTCTATATATTATGTATCCCTCTCAGACGTATCTTTTGCAGTAGACTAATCTTGTATGCTATGTATTATGAGGAGTGGCGCCCTCAGTGTGTCTTTATTCCTAACATTTGATAAGTCTCTGCTGGAAATGTACAGCTTGCTGTTTTATAAGAAAATAATAAATATAAAGTTTAAAAAAAAAAGAAGATCCTATATTTCTCAGTAGACCCCTTACTTGCTCAGAGGCAGACCTCCAGCAGCTGGGGGGGGGATGGACAGCTACTCTTGTCCTTCTAGGATGGTGAGTCTTTAGAGGCTCTGTGATCACTCACTTCCTGCTCCCAAACAGGATGTTCCTGTTGTCAGTCAAATCCTGTGCCTATAAAAGTAGAACTGGCTTTGGGTGGAGGGGAGGGATGGAGGGCAATATAGTCTACCCTCTTGGACTTTCTTGATTCCCTTAGGGTACTTGAAAGTTTCTATCATGTCCCCCCCTCTACCTCCTTTCCTCGAGGGTATACATACTAAGCTCCTTTAGTCTCTCGTCGTATGGCTTCTGGTGCAGGTCCTGCACCATTTTAGTTGCCCTCCTCTGGACAGGTTCCATCCTTTCTATGTCCTTGCGAAGATGGGGTCTCCAGAACAGCACTCAGTACTCCAGATGGGGTCTCACCAACTGTCTGTACAGAGGGATAACAACTTCCTGTTTTCTACTGGTGATGCCTCTCCCTATACATCCCGGTATCCCCCGAGCCCTCCTTACTGCCTTCTCACATTGCTTGCCACCTTTAGGTCATCTGATATGATCACCCCCAGGTCCCTTTCCATTTTTGTTGTTGTTACTACCTCCCCCCACTATGTATTCTTCCCCTGGGTTTTTGTTTCTCAGGTGCATTACTCTGCATTTCTTTGCACTGAATTTAAGCTGCCATACATTTGACCATTCCTCCAACCTTGCCAAGTCCCTTCTCATCCTTTCCACCCCACCTTGTGTATCAACCCTGTTGCAGATCTTTGTGTCATCTGCAGAGAGACATACTTTTCCCTTCAGTCCCTCTGCAATGTCACTTATAAAGACTTTAAAGAGGACCGGTCCCACTACTGAACCCTGCGGTACCCCTCTAGTAACCCCCTTTTCATCAGAGTGGACTCTGTTTACTACTATTACCCTCTGTGTCCTGTTGTCCAGCTAATTTGTTACCCAGGCTACCACCTTGGGACTCACTCCAAGGCTGGCTAACTTGTTTATTAATCTTTTGTGCAGGACTGTGTCAAATGCCTTGCTAAAGTCTAGGTAGACCACATCCACAACCCCTCCCTGGTCTACTACTTTGGTCACCCAGTCAAAGAAATCTATTAGATTTGTGTGACACGTCCTTCCCTCTGTGAATCCAAGCTGCCTTGGGTCCTGTGCCCTGCTGGCCTCTAGGTACTCAACAATTCTTTACTTCAGAAGTGATTCCATCATTTTCCCTATCACTGAGGTCAAACTGATAGGTCTGTAGTTTCCTGCCTCTGCCTTGCTCCCACTTTTGTGAAGTGGAATCACATCCGCCCTCCTCCAGTCCTCAGGTACCACCCAATCCTCTCATGATTTGTTAAAGAGGGTAGTCAGTGGTGTCATAGGTTCTCCCCTTAGTTTTTTTTAGAATTCTGGTGTGAATCCTGTCAGGTCCCATTGCTCTGTCCACCTTCAGTTTTAAGAGTTCTTTCGGAGGGCTACTGAGCAGCTTACTGGCAAGACGCACAACTACGCAGCTCTGCATATTTAATTGTAACAAACGTTCAAATTTTCTTCTTCTAGCAAGAACTTTGAAATAAAATTAACAGCACTGAATTGCTTACACTAATCAGAGTCGTTGGAGACCAAAAATCAACATGGGACGCAACCAGAAACCAAGTGGAAGTGGTGCCAAAAGTGTTGTGGCTCCCACAGAACAGGCCACATCTTCGTCAATGACTACTGTCGATGCGGATCCCCCATGGAGGGCTCTGCAGGCCTCCATGCAGGCAACAGATTTAAAAGTTGAATCGATTCTGCAGCGATTCGCAGAACAGGATAAAAAATTAGCAGCAGCCACCACAGACACTGAGTCAGTGGAAAAGACCGCAAATCAAGCCATGGCAGCTATGTTGAAAATTGTGCAGAAAACGCACAATTGAGATACCGACTAGAGGCATTAGAATATGCAAATTGGGCCTCTCGTGTCCGTAATATCAGTCTCCCAGAAGGGAGCGAAGAAACAGATTTATTAGCCTTCTTACAATCCTGGCTACCTGAAGCACTGAATCTGCCAAGGGATATCATCGGAGATCATCTTTCCAGAGCCTTTCGGATAGTGAATCAAGCATTAGAGACAGCATTCTACAAGCCGCTCAAGCAGCTGAAGGACTTACTTATAACGGGGCCACAATTCATCTTTTTCCTGACTTGTCTTTCACCACACGAGCCCAGCACAAGAAATCTGATGCAGTTCGCGCCCGGCTCCGGTGTTTGGGGGTCAGTCACTCCCTCCTGATGCCAATGCGACTCAGAATCCATTACGGAGGTTGCACTTACCAGTTTAGCAACCCTGTGGAAGCGGGGAAGAAGGCCGACGCCATCGCTCATGAATTTCAATCAGCTGAGGTGCAACATTATTCTGGATCAGAAGACGAAGAGACCTGAATAAGAGTATAGACTCCCTTCAATGAGGCACTTGAGTATTATTAGTCAACTGATGCCAATTTTTCACAGTCCTAAAATGGGCTGCTATCCAAAAGAAAGTTATTTCTATATGATTTGTTTTATCCTTGCCTAGATAACTCCTTTAATAAATGTGCATGCTGTTTTGTAGTGCTATACATGTTAGGAGCACCTTTTTCTGGACTTGGGAACATATCAACACTGGATGCTGAGTTGCTGCCATTTGTAGGTTCCACATTTTGGACTGGTTCCCCAAAAGCTATAGTAGGCTGTAGCCTTCCTGGACAATATTTAAGGTTGCCTTCTTTATTTTTGGTTTACCCCCACCTCCTTAGAAAAGACAGTGTAGGCTTTCCATTCTCGATACATTGGATGTATCCTTTATGACACACTGTTTGATGTCTTGCAGGAGTGTAAACTGTATGTCATTGCTTTATCATAAATGCAATAAACATAAAGTTAAAAAAAAAATAAATAAATGAAGAGTTCTTTCAGAACTCTTTCTTCTGTGAATGGACTGGCATCGACCCCCTATCCGGAGTGTTTTTACTGTTTGGTTTTGGGTACCTCCCCCTCCTCTTCTTCTGTGAATACTGAGCAGAAGTATTCATTCAGTATCCCTGCTTTTTCACTGTCCCTCTCTGCCCACATTCCCTTTATTAAGTCTCAGTATCCCTCCCTTGGCCTTTCTTCATTCCCTAATGTACCAGTAAAAGGTTTTATTTTATTTTTTATTTAGTTTTTGTTGACCAGGTAAGTGCACTAGACAAATCCTGCCTATTTTCAGGCACGACCCGGGGAGGGGGATACAGATGAATGCCAACTGACCTTGAACCAGATTAAGCTGTTGGTGGTATTTTTAGTGATTGAGGGAAATTTGGCCAGGACACCGGGGAAATTTCCCTACTCTTTTCGATAAGTGCCATGGGATCCTTAACATCCACCTGAACTACCACCAATCCAGGCAGATGGGACCTCGGTTTAACGACTCATCGAAGGCGGCACCTCAGAAGTGCAGCACCCTCTCATGCTGCACTACAGTGTCAGTACTGGGATATTAACCCAAGTGCCAGATGTGGGAACTGAACCCACAGCCCTCTGATCTCCCTGCCTCAGAGGCTAGTGTGCTACTTACTGAGCCACTGACAATCCCCCTTCTTAAGAGAGTTGGCTATCTTTTCCTCAGTTTGGGCCTTTGCAATTCTGACTGCCTTCCCAGCCTCTTTCTGCTTTAACTGATAAAGTTCTCTGTCCTACTCCTTTGGTGTTTCCTTATATTTCCTGAATTCTATCCTTTTCTCCTTAACCTTCCCTGCCACCTCTTTTGAGGACCACAGTGGCTTTTTCCTTCGTTTTGTTTTGTTGATTTGCTTTACACAAATCAATGGAACAGGGACCCGAACTAGCTCCGTGGGCAGCACCAGAATTGGTCCTGGTATATCTCCAGCTCCAAGCCCAGGGATGACTACAGGGATAACACTGTTACTGGCTTTACACCTGGAACTGGGCCCAAGGTCGGCGCCATAAGAAAAAATTACTCACCTTAGTAATTGCTTTTCTTCTCATGGAGTCTTGCTATATTAGGACTTATTGCAGTTAGCCACTGCACTTGAACTGCCCCGGAGAGGAAAGAGTTAACTCCAGAGAATCTGGAGTTCTAAAGCGTGAGGGCGCTATACCAAAGCTCTATCTGGGCAGTTTCAAATGAAACTGTCAGATCTTTACGGCTAACACTAGCAACAAGTCTGTGTGAAAGCTCTACACTAGCCAAATGGCTACCTACTAGTAGTAATAACAACAATATAAACAACAATAGGAACAACAATAACAATAATAAGAATGAATAATGGTATTATTAGTTTTCCCCCTGACAAACACTATTAGGACCCCCTTCCCCAAAGACTCAAGTCCAGGAAGGGGCCAACAAATCACTCAACACAGAGAAACCCTAGTTCCTAACCCTAAATAAAGAGGGTGAAGGGAAGAACTACAATGGCATGACACAGTGCTTGCACTAATTTGCCACCCCACCCCAGTAGAAGTTCTGAGAGGGGCAGGTTGGGTGGTCTAATATAACAAGACTCCATGAGAAGAAAAGCAATTACTAAGGTGAGTAATTTTTCTTCAAACACCATGAAGTCTTGCTATATTAGGACTTATTGCAGATTACACAGCAGTATCTCCATGGAGGAGGGTCAGAACCTACTTAGGAAATAGGCTCTGAAGCACAGCTGTGTCAAAAACGAGCATCTCTCCTGGACAGAAATCCAGGGAATAATACTTGGTAAAAGTGAGAACTGTCTTCCAAGTAACAGCTCGACAGATTTCCAGAATGGGAATATCTCTAGCAGCCGCTAGATATGCAGCTGTACACCTGGTGGAGTGAGCCCTCAGTCCTGAGGGGGGCTCTCCTACCTAGTCTTTGATAACAAAAATGGATACAAGAGACAATCCACCTTGCAATTGTCCTCTTAGTGGCAGGTTCCCTTTGCCAACCTCGCCCTAGGTAAAGAAGAGCTGAAGGATTCGAACTCATGTGACCCTTGGCGTTACAAATAGTAGCATAAGGCTCTTTGATGTCCAAGCTGTGCAGTCTCCTCTCACCTGAGGAAGAATGCTCAGTGAAAATCCTGGAGAGATGGGTTGGTTCAGGTGGAAACCTGAAACCACTTAGGGACAAACCCTGTGTTAGTCCTAGGGACTGTCATATCCCTGTGGGGAGAGAAAAATCTTCTTCCACTGCCAGGGCCTGTAGTTCACTTTTGCATCTGGCAGAAGTGAAACCACCAGAAAAAAACATTTTCCAAGTGAGAAGCTTGAGCTCTGCTGGGGACAGAGGTCAAAGGGGTTTGCATTAACTGAGCAATGCAAACATTCAGGCTCCATGCAGGAGCTGGTTCCTAAAAAGGAGGGTTGAAGCAACCCCTTAAAACTCTGGAAAGCACAGGTTGAGAAGAAAAGGAAGCAGGCTTCTGCTTGCAGAAAAACAGAGACAGCTGCCAGAGGAACCCTTAAGGTAGCTGGCCCAAGACCTAAGGAATTTAAAATGGACCAAAAAGTCCAGAAAATGGGCAGATAAGCAGACTGTGGTATAATCTGCTTCTCAGTGCACCAGACTGAAAACCTGTTCCACTTAGAATTGTAAGTGGCCCCAGTGAAAAAGCTTCCTTGAAGCCTTTAAAATATCCGCGACACCTTGAAAAAGGTGTAAATCAGCAAATTCTAACTCCTCAAGAGCTGCCTTGAGAAGGAGGAATTTGAGGTTGATACCACACTCTCCCTTGTGCAAAGGCCAGTAAGTCGTGGACTCTGGGCAAGCTCAGGAGTAGGGTAGACTGTCAAGGACAGAGACAATGGGTACCAGGGCTGTCTGGCCAGTTTGGAACAATCAGAATCGCTTTGCAGGGCTGAGATCTGATTTTACTAGTACCCTGAAAGAAAGGGAAAAGGAGGAAGGTGTACAGAAACTTCCCTTTCAATCCAAGTGAAAAGCGTCCAGGGGGCTGATCCCAGCACTGGAGGCCTCAACAAAACAGAGAAAGTTAGTGGTTATCTGGGGCTGCGAAAGATCTATCTGAAAATGAGCCCCATCTGGCAAGGACTGAACCCAGCACCTGAGGATTCAGAGCCCAATCGTGATGGCCCTGAGAATCCTGCTGAGGGCATCTGCCAGGGCATTGTCCTTCCCTGGGAGGTGAACTGCTATCAGGAGGTGTTCAGGAGTAAGCCAGAGACCACCACTTCATTGCTTCGGTGCACAAGGCTGATGACCGAGTGCCCCCTGCCTGTTGATGTACCACATTATTGTGGTGTTGTCTGTCCTGACTTGAACTACCTTGTTCTGGACAGAAGCTGAAAACTCCTAAGAGCTGGAAGACAGCTCTGAGTTCCAAAATTGATGTGGAGCAGAGATTCCTGGGAGACCACACTCCCTCGTGGACAGGTCGCTAGCGAGCTCCTCACCCTAACACAGGAGCATCCGTGGTGAGGGAATGAGGAGGACCCCTAGTTTTAGATTGCTTTGATCCTGCCACCAGTGTAAGGCCAGGATCAGGGATTGGGTCACTAGAACCAATTTGGAAAGGAATCCCTCCTTTGGGACCAATAGGCCCTCAGATGGAACTAAATGTCCCTCATCTGGAATCTTGCTCCCTGCACTACAGCTGTGGAAGCAGCCATGTGCCCTAGTAGTTGTAGCAAATGCTATGCTGGTCAAGAGACTGCAGAGTAATGGAAGATGCCGGGCAAAGAGACTGCCTACCCTTTCAGAGGAGAAATGCCCTGGCTAACTTTGTGTTCAACTCTGCCCCTATGAAAGTTAGTACCTGAACTGGTTCGAGAACTGACTTTGGTAAATTCAGCAGAATCCCAGAAAGGTGAGAAGCTGCTGGGTGACTTGCAAGTGGGATTTACTTGATCTGGAGACTGACCCACTAAGAGCCAGTCATCCAGGAAAGAAACAAAGCAATCCCTTGCCTTCTTAAAGAGCCACTATCACAGCTAGAATTTCAATACCCTTGGCGCAGAGGTAAGGCCGAAGGGCATTGCCCTGAACTGGTAGTGGCCTGAGGGTAACCTGAGGTACTTTCGTGAGAAGGCCTGATCAAAACATGAAAAATAGGCATCCTTGAGGTCCAGGAAAGCTAGCCAGTCCTGGCCTCAGCCAGAGTTAACATTTTTAACTTTGTTTTCAAAAGATGCTTGTTCAGGTACCTTAAATCTGAGATGGGCCGCCAATCTCCTGCCTTCTATAGGGTAAGAAAGTATCATGAGTACAGCCCTTGCCCGGTGGCAAGGAGAGGACCTTCTACTGCTTTGCAGTTCAGAGGAGAAAAAACCTCTGCTCCCAAAGCAAGGGATTCGAAGGATTTGCAGGTGGACCTGTCTGGCTCTCATCTTTGGAAACTGTTTGAAGCTGAGAACCAGACCTATTACTTCCAGAACCCACTTGTCGAGTTAGGGACACCCAATTCTGGCTGAAATAAAAACCAACCTGCCCACTGGTATGGGAGAATCGGCCCTGGGCACCCCATCAGGGTGCCTGCTAGCAATAGTCTTAGGCTAAGGGAGGGACGGTTTACTTGTGCCCCGTCTATCTCTACCTCTGAAGAGACCCTCTGGCGAAAGCAGAGGAGGCCTGAGCCTCTACCTGGGCACTTTTGTAGGTAATCATCCCTGTTTTCATATAGCTTTCTGTTTGTTCCTCAGACAGAGAATTACCACAACAAGAAACAAATCCATAGACTTTGACAGAGTATCTTGGGACAGATTAGTGCATCTGAGCCATGCCAACCTACGAAAGCTACAGAAGTGGTCATGACCCTAGAGAAAACAAGATTAACACCAAAAGCAGTATGAACTTGAACTTAGAGGCTTCAGTGCCATTAGCAGCCACCTGTTCCAACCCGCTAGCCAGCTGGCCATGGGCCTGCTTGGCTAACTGCAATACTCATGTCCCACCTAGATTTCCAATCTAGCCACATAAGCCATAACAACTGCCTGTCTGAGTCCCACAGAAGCTGCCATATACTGTTTTCTTGTCATGGCATCAATCCTCCTGGAATCCTATTCAGGAGGATGTGAGGCCAGGGAACTAGCCTTGACACAGGCTGCAGCTTGTACCACACCTACATGACTACACTGCTCAGTGAGGAAGTCTGTAACAGAGCCTGATGAAATACACCTTCTGTCCATTTTTTATCTTACAGGAGGGACAGAAAGAGGAATCTTATAAAATCTTTGTTGTTTACTTCCTAAATGACTTATGCAAAGGAAAGACAACCTCCTAGCCCATCATTCCTACATAATCAGGCTCCCTTTACTCATCCATAGCCTCCTCTAAAGGAAGCTGGGGGATTCTGCAAGCTTTTGTAAAACATAAACTGAGAAAGGACTCAGACAGAAAAGGAGGAGATTCTAAAGTCTGTCTGAGAAAATGTCCGCTTAAGTGAGCGCGTCCAGACCCTACCAGCCACACATGTATTGATCAAATTTCCTCCTCCACTCCTGTGGTTCATAACAATTCCTCAACATCATAAACCTGAACCACTGGAACTGAGCAGGCCACCTTTTACCAACTGTAGATGGTTCGACAGGACCTAGAAACAGTGACTGGACAATCTGTATGGCTTAACTACTTCTGCAGCAGTTGGAGAGACAATCTTGGACTCCAAACCTACTGATTTCTCTGTCATATTCATTTTTTTTTTTTTTTTTTTTTAAACTGGTTCCTCTGAACCATCCTTTTGCCCGAGGAAGTCTAGCCCTGGTCAGAGGGCACTCCCTCTGGTCCAGTGGGTACTGGACCGGGCTGGCCATCCGGGTCAGTGGACTTTTGGCCAATAGTTCCCTGAGCCGGCCCTATCTCTTTTCAGGGTGGCTGCAGAGAAATTTTAAACACCTGGCAGTCTGACAGGAGGTGGTCAGCCCCCAGACAATAAACACAAGTGGTGTGTGGGTCAGCCTTGGCAAAGGCTTCCCCACAGCATCACAGTGTTGAAACCCAGTGGGCCCGGGTTTTCTTTTGCCTTCTCGACACAATGCCAGCTCTAACCAAAACTTGCCCTTTTATGGCCATGCCAGGCAAGACACCCTTATCGGTTCCTAACCGTTTCACGGGTATTTGAAAAAACCCTATTTAAAATCAAGGTTTTTTTAGAACCAATAAGAACCGGGTACCGCACTCTAAAAGCCCAAAACTTTAAAACGTTAAAATAAGCAAACCGATCGGTTCAAAACCAAACCGATAACTAAATTTCCACACAGACTTTACATTTTGTACTTACGGTTTACCAGATAGAGCTTTAACCGAAATGCGGTAAAATAATTACTTTTTGCCGGTTCAAATGAACCGAAAATACTCGATTGAACCAAGAAATGAACCGAGCTGAAGGAGCTGATCTCCGGAGCGACTGTTCAGTGAAGCGGAGTAAAGAATCTGACAGTTTCATTTGAAACTGCCCAGATAGAGCTTTGGTATAGCGCCCTCGCGCTTTAGAACTCCAGATTCTCTGGAGTTAACTCTTTCCTCTCCGGGGCAGTTCAAGTGCAGTGGCTAACTGCAATAAGTCCTAATATAGCAAGACTTCATGGTGTTTGAATCGCCATTCCCACTCCTGTACCCAAGAGCAGTATGATCATCCTCCTCAAGGCCACAGACTAGCAGGGCACTCAGACCCAGCCTTGCGATCGGCACCACACCACTCAGCAGTACTGCAGGTGGTGGTACCAGGAGCTAGGGCTGCACCAGGCTGCGACTCCGTGGTGTCCACTGGTGTGGACAGCCGTATAGCTTTCGACCTCACCACTGGGGACATCCGATGTCCAGGACAGACAGACTGGTGGAGGCGCTCAGCCAACCCCTAGGAAGAAGCCAGCTGTCCACCAAACCCACTCCAGGGCCTCTGACCTCTTAGTGAGGCGAGCATGGGGAGGACCTTGAACGCTCTCAGAATCAGCGGTACTGGGAAGAGTCCCATGGGAAAGGCCCAGACTCCTGCGCTTGGCATCATGAACGCGACATCTGCATCTGAAAGTGGGAGGCAAACGATCCCACTTGAACACACGCAGTTTCAAAGACACGTTTGTCCATGGAGAAACTGGTGTCACACCAGTCCATGTAGGGACAGGAGTCAAGGCTGGAGTGGCATTTTTGATGCCCGTCTGCTCGGTCATAGGAAGCTTGCTTTGCCGTATACTGACAGATCAGGGGCTGCAGCATTCCTTTTGCCCTTTAGACAAACTCGGCATCACAACACAGGACAAAAAAAAAAACAGAAAAAACTCAATTCAACTCTGAAAACTCAAAAAACAGAGCCGAAAGCATTAACAGAGCTGAATTTGGTGTTGAAAATAGGATTCGGTTCAAAAAGAGCAGAAAAAAGCAGTGGCAAAGTGAGGATCCAAGTGCTGATGCAGTACACGTCAGACATTCCTATGGTGCACTCTCTGTGGTGGGAAAAAGAGAACTCAGAAAGGGAGGGGACCAGCATCGGTTACAGGCTGGCTTACATGCATAATGTCAGTACATCTGCTGCATGGGCAGTGCCACCAGCCAACGTTCACCCCCTCCTAGCTACAAAAGACTTTGCTCCTGCTTAGATCCACTGGTGAGAATCACAGAATCATAGAAATTTGCCGGCAGAAAAGGACCCCATGGCCCAGCCAGTCTTCCCGATATACTGCCTCACTAACTAATCTTACATCATCCATTCCATTACCCTCTCTCTCTTATTTAGCCCCATGTGGGTGTCCCAAGCTCTTTTGAATTTGCCCTCCGAATCTATCCCCATGACCCATTCTGGTAGCCTGTTCCATGGTCCCACAACCCTCTCAATAAAGAACTTTCCCCTAACATCTCCTCTAAATTTACCACCCTCCAGCTTGAATGCATGCCCCCTAGTTGATTTGTTCTCACTCATCTTGAAGATGCTACCCACCCTCACCCTGTTTATTCCCTTCAGATATTTTAAAGTTTCTACTATGCCCCCCCCCTTTCCCTCCTATTCTCCAGTGTGTACAAGTTTAGTTCCTCCAGCCATTCCTTGTATGACTTCTCATGTAGCCCTTGCACCATCTTGGTTGCTCTTCTCCGGACCCTCTCCAGTCTGTCCCTGTTCCCTTGGAAGTGTGGCCTCCAGAACTGAACCCCATATTCTAGCTGTGGTCTGACCATTGTTTTGTATAGTGGCATGATCACTTCCCTTCTCCTGCTTGTGAAGCCCCTTCCTATACATGCCAGCATTCTGTTTGCTTTCCTGGCCTCCCTGTCATACTGGCTCCGAACCTTCATGTTGTCTGAAATTGTGATCCCTAGGTCCCTTTTCCTGCACTGTTTTCTCCAGCTCTTCCTCCCTGAGCCTGTATTTTGCCCTTGGGTTTCTACACCCTATGTGCATAATTTTGCATTTTTTTGCGTTGAATTCTAGTTGCCACTTTGCTGACCACTCCTCCAGCCTGGCCAGATCCTTCCTCATTCTCTCCACCTCTCCCGGTGTGTCCACTCTATTACAGATCTTCGTGACATCTGCGAACAAACACACCTTCCCATTTAGGCCCTCTGAAATGTCTCCAATGTATATATTGCACAGTATGAGACCTGGCACGGACCCCTGGGGAACCCCACTCGTCACCCCTCCTTCTTTTGGGTGCACTCCATTTACTACCACCCTCTGAGTCCTCCCCTCCAACCAATATTCTACCCACTTTGTGAACTTGCTCCCCACCCCTAAGCCACCCAATTTGCTTATTAGCCTCCTGTGGAGGACGGTGTCAAAGGCCTTCCTGAAGTACAGGTAGGCCACGTCCACCCCCCCATCCGATATCTCAGTTACTCCATCAAAAAATTCAATCAGGTTGGTCTGACAAGACCTTCTACTTGTGAACCCATGTTGGTTGTCATCTATGAGGCCCTCCTCTTCTAGAAATTGTACCAGCCTTTCCTTTATAAGTGCCTCCATTAGCTTTCCCAATATGGAGGTAAGGCTAACCGGGCGGTAGTTTCCCAGCTCCTCGCTTCCACCCCCCCCCCTTGTGTAATGGCACCACATCAGCCCTTTTCCAGTCCCCCGGGATCCTCCCCGTGTTTAGTGACAGACTGAATAACCTAGTGAGTGGTGCCACCAGTTCCTGCCTTAGCTCCTTGAGTACCCCTGGTGGGATTGCATCTGGGCCCATTGCTTTGTCCGTTCACAATTCTCCTAGTTCCTCCAATACCCTATCCTCCCTGAAGGGGCTTCTGTCCAATACCCTGCCTACCTTTCCCCTGCTTTTTAGTTCTGGCCCTTCCCACTCCTCAACCATGAAAACTGAGGTGAAGCAGTCATTCAGAAGATTTGCCTTTTCCTCTTCCTCCTCTACCAAAGCCCCCCCCCACACTTAAGCTTCATAAGCCCTTGTTGCCTTTCCTTCTGTCACTCACATACTTGAAAAACCTCATCAGCACATTTCGCGCCTATCGCTATTTTCTCCTCCGTTTCTGCCTTAGCCTTTCTGACTATTTTCCTGGCTTCCTTCAGTCTCTCCCTGGAAGTTTCTTTATCTGCTACCTCCCAGGAGGCTTTGTACACCCTGAACACCTTCTTTTTCTCCGACTGCTTCCCTCACTTCTGTTGTGAACCAAAGTGGTTTCCTCCCTCTCTTATTCTTGCTCACCCATCTGACACATTGCTCTTTCGCCTGCAAAATTCCCCTTTTAATTTCCCCTCATAGCTCTTCTATGTCATCCAGGTTTTTTCCCCCTCCAGTTCCTTTTGCACAATTTCTTTCATCTTCCCAAAATCTGCTTTCCTGAAGTCCAGTACTCTAGTGGTGGATCTGCTGTCAACCGACCTGTCCGAGGCAACCTTACCATTGTATGGTCACTATCGGCCAAGTTTTCCCCAACCTCTACATCCTCCACACTATCCCCATTTGTCACAACCAGGTCCAGTATGGCCCCTCCCCTAGTTGTTTCTTTGACCAGCTGGCGAAGACTGACTCTTGGAAGATCATGACTTCTGAGGTGTCTTGCATGCGTGGCTTTATTTCTATGGCACTGCATGCTGTTATGTCACAACAGCATAAGAAAAACATTTATAGCAGATGCCATGAGAGAACTGTTCTCTTGGCACACAGGAATCAGAGAGGCTGTCACATGCATAGGCACTGCACAACATACAATATTAATGTGGCATCAGTCCCGAACAGTTTACAGACATGACTCACATGAAAGGCTCCACAGTTAATAACTTGCCTTAATGGTGACGTTTCGTCCTGTACTGTTGTCGTGCATGAAGACTCGCAGCATGTGAGGGATGAGCTGGGGCAGGTACAGCTTAAATTCGCCGCCCAAAGCCACGACGATCTGCTCAATCAGCAGAATGATGGTGTTCTGCATGGGGTTGTTTGGAGTCCAGTATTCCTGCAAAAGAGAAGGAAAACAAGAATTAGCAAACACCGGACACTGCAGGTTTATGCGGGGGGGTCATTCGGTTTAACTTTTTTCAATATATTTTACGTTTTGAAAAGCAAGGAGCTACTGTCACCAGTGAACAGTAGCACTTGATGTACTCATAACACTGGTACCACAGCAGTGGGAGCAGTTCAGGCTTATCCAGTGCACTTCTATGCTGATCTACGGAGCCCGCCTAGGCAGCAGAGAGAGTACTTCGAAGTCCAAGCACATTCAGGCTGGTGCCTCTTCTCGGCGAATTTAGTTGGTTATACCCTATTGTGATTAATGGTATGATGTGGTTTTATAATGCAGAAGCCTGTATTTAGTCGGTTATGCCCACCTGTGATTATGTGAGTGTGCGAGTGCATGTGTGTGCATAAGCATGTGTACACGTATGTGCCTCCAGACTAATTTTATTCCCACCCAACTCTCTCTAACATTATGTCATCTTCAGAGCAGGTTAATAAGTGAAGGTTCCTGAAGCTTCAGAAGCAGTTAGCTACAACTCAGTTAACTGCAGTATTCAATCAAAGCAGACTACACAATGACTACTGTAAATGCAGAGGCATGCAAAGCCAGACCTGATGCAGATCTATAGACGTATCGTGCAGGATTTCTAAACCCACTTCGGGTCTGCCTGTATTTTTTTTTTTTTTTTTTTAATACTCCTCTCCCGGATGACCCTCCTTCAGGCGGGTGCCCCAGCCGTGTCACCCTGACCACTTCCAGGACTCACTGCCAGCCATCTTCCCCCAGGGTTTGAACTCCCCAGGTGGGGTCAACAGGGGGTACGCAGCTCCAACCGAGGACCAGACCCAGTTCAGTCTGACGAGCCCAGCTAATCGGACGCAGGGCTTGCAAGCGCCCACTCGCATCATGCTGCCAGTATTTTCCATGTTCTGCCCGCTGGGAGGCATGGCATGCAAGGACATCATGGCACATGCCACAGACTCCCACGCAATGTGGGCTGAAATCTGCCACACCTCTCAAACTTCTGGCCTGGGCTGCCTGTCCTCCGGCTTCCGCCAGGGGCTAGGCAAACATCACACTCTGCCCACTAACCCCACCCTGGAAGAGAGCAGTCCTACAGATGTTTGATCCTCCTTTTTCTGCCCAGCCCATTGACACCCTGGATTCACTTCCAAACTCGGTTTGTTGGCGTCGCAAGGGGCAATGCTACCACTACACTGGCCCCTGCCTGTATTTTTAATTGCAGATTGTCATCAAGGCATAGGTCAGGAAGCACAGGAATAACCAGGAGCAGTTGTAAAATTTGCAAGTAACATTTTATTATTATCAATAACAGTAAAGTAAAAAGTGTTCAGTATAACTATCTACAATGGCAATACAAACAGAGAAAACAAAGTCCTTCATCTAAGGGTATCTCTACCTCCAAGTTTCAGTCTCTCTCGCAAATGTACTGCTGCTCTTTTTATAAGTCTTTTCCTGGGAACTCGTTAAGAAGACATCCTGTTTCTTACAAAATGTTCTTGTCAGTTTCTTTGCAGAGCAGGCTTGCAAACAGAACAGTGTCCCAAGCAAACCTCCTGCTTACAGCTCTGCAAAAGAGCTTTCAGACAAGCCTGAGAGGAGCTCAAACTTCATCTCAGCTTAACCCCCTATATTCCAAATAGATTTCTGCAATAGATCATTACAACAATGTAACTATATACATTTTCAAACAAAGGGATCCCTGTTTCACATGAAGATTCACATACATTTTATAACGGCAGATATGCAAGTTGGGAAGAAAAGACAGAAACAGCAAGTGAAGGCAGAGAGATAGTGAGAGGTGGAGAATTGCGAGGCCGTCAGAGTGATCAGTTCCTAGGTCTCACGAGAACATTCGGTTGCATAGCCAGACAGACAAAAGACAGAAAAGGAGGGGATTGAACCGATCCTCGCATTTAACTCTTTCTGTATCACAAATGGGACATGACCTTATTCAACTCTGTCACACAGACTTGTGTCTGTTGGAACGGTTATACCTCATTTGATGGTATAACAGTTCCCTGCATCCTTCCAAATCTGAGTGAACTAAAATTCTGCAAACTGAATGGGCCTCTTTTTTTTCTTTTTCTTTTCAAACTCTGTTTGTCCTCCTATCCTCCACTGACCAGAACCTTCTTTGGCCATTCCAGCACCTGTTCCCACCCAGTCGAGATCCTGCTAACCTGACTCCTTGTCCCCCGGTCCACCCGTAATTCACCTGCTGGGCAGGCCCTCTTAGCTTGCCCCCCAAGGTGGGGACACCTCCTGTTTCATGGCAACTCCTGTAAACTCATCCCATAGTCCAGGCAGGTGGAGGTGAAGGCCAGAGGCGTTGCAAGGACTAGGCGGGCAGGATTCGGCAGTGGGTGTGGTGGCAAGGAGTGGCATCACCTGCCCAGCCAGCAGCTTATCCACTTTTTACAGTTCCCTCATGGAAGCAGACATGCAATGACATCGCGAACTGTCACAAGCTCCAGTACTTGGCCAGCATAACAGGCCCTATCCTCACACCCACCAACCCCAGCCTTAGATGGGTCCTCAGGCTTATTGCCTCTTGAATGCCACCAGAAGGCACCCTATCATCGGTTCCCTGTACCCACCCACCCTGGAGGAGGTGAGCTGCCCCTCGAATGCTCTAACCTACCCCCCGCCACTGACCCTCTGATGCTCCATGCATGCTTTCCAGCTCAGGTCATTGGCATGACAAGTGGCAGAGCTACCACTGCGTGGTGACCAGCCAATGGCATCATTTTAGTCAACTAAAATTTTATTGATTACATCCTGACAAGAGTCTTACAAAAAAAATGAATACGAGAAGATTAACATCGTACATCCACTTTTGTTTTTAGGGTTTGTTACTATTTCTTGCTCCATTTTATATATGGTTAATGGCGCAGTATTTTATTTCTTTGTAGCAGGTTGGCATAAGCGTTGGAGTGACAAACTTATTTATTAGGGGGTTATGCATATTACAGTACAGAGGAATCCTTGAGCAGCCTAGGTAGGCATACCAATCCTTTTCTGCTAACAAATTTTATGTTGGTATGTTTACTTGGATAACGAAATTGCATCATTTTTTATGCAAATTGCGAATTTTTGTCACAAAAGATCCTTCTTTTGAAAATTAGATGGTATGATACAGATTATGTACTACAACTTTATCCAACCCCTTTGAAAATTAGGCCCATATTTCTCACAATATTATACTTTTCAAAAAAACTGTTTAAAGCAGCAGTATTTGTTAGTAATGATACACATTTTTTAGTAAATCTGGCAAAAATCTCAAAATACCCATTTTTCTTTTCATTTTCTTTCATTCCTGAACCAAGATGTGGCGTCTTGAAGTTTCTAAGAGTTGCCACACCCACCATGAAAAAAAAATTATGTTTTGTGCTGTTTACTATCAGAAATATGCATAAGAACCATCCTAATACAACTACAGCATGAATCTGGCATGTACATTCAACAAGCAATATCAGGGGAAGAGATTGTTAAACATGGCGAATGGCAGTCATTTTTAATGACTTGAGTCATTAATTACAAAATCAGCTGTAAAAAAAGTCATATCATCAGAGAAAACAAGAAATATACTGAGCATGAATTTTAGGTTACATACGAACATACGAAATTGCCAGCAGAAAAAGGCCTCATGGTCTACCAAGTGTGCAGCAAGCACCTCATCTGGCAGCTGCCCCTCCCGGCCCCCTCTTCCCAGTATCCTTTACCCTTACCCTGTGTCCCAACCCCTCTTGAAACTGTCCACCATCTTACAGGACACTATCTCGTCTGGTAAGGTGTTCCATTTGTCCACCACTCTTTCAGTGAAAAAATGCCTCATCTCCCTCCTGAATCTTCCCCCTTCCAATCTCAGTCCATGCCCTCTTGTGTTCCTCCCCCTTCTCATCTGGAAAATCCCTTCTGTGTTGGTCTTGTTTATCCCTTTCAGATACTTAAAAGTTTCAATCATATCCCCCAGGTTGTCAGAAATACATTTTTGCTAAAAAAATTATATGATTAGTTATTTCGCTGACTAACAAATACTTCACATCAAACATTTCTACAGTAAGGCTTCCAGCTGGAAACTTAGAATTAGCTCCTGGTTGCTAGCATACTCCTCCCTGAATACTCTGCTATCCTCCTTTCTTTCAGCTTTTAAAAAGCTTTTTCTTTTTTTTATATGCATTTGCTCTTCCAGCCAACTGCCTTTCCTGCATTTATATACCCTGGTCAGAGGGATATCTTGTCCATCAGGGATATATCCTGGTCAGATGGATAGCCTATCCTGCAGGGATATACCCTGGTCAAGGGATATACCCCGTCCTGCAGGGATATAACCTGGCCGGAGGGATAACCCCCGTCCTGCAGGGATACAGAAACATAGACTTTGACGGCAGATAAGGACCGCTTGGCCCACCCAGTCTGCCCACTTCCCTACCTACAGGATAAGCTGCCAATCCTAGTTAAAGCAGCAGTACTACGGAGAAAAAAAAAAAAACGCTTTTTTGACGGTTTATTCCCTGTGCCCTGCTAATCATATACCTGGTACTCTTTCTCGCCGGCATTGTACTATCGCCGAGTAGTTTGCTCAGTTATTCTCCGCTTTTTTTTACATGTCTGCCACGAAGCATGTTGCACTGGAACCCCCCTGTTGCCAACTGCACATGTTGACTTGCAGGGACATCGAGAATGGTCAGCAGAGGGTCCCTCTGCTGTTGTCAAAATATGTGATGCGACCTGGAGAAAAAACGCAGCTGAAATTAGTCAGCCGCCATATTTGTTGTAGCGCTACAACACTTCAAAAAAATTGCAAATATCTAAAAAACTAAAGACGACTGGAAAAAAAACATTTACAGGTATGGAAACTGGAACTTTGGCCGCATGCTTACAGCTGAAAATCAGAATTTGATAGGTCACTTCCTGATTTCGTAGTACTGCTGCTTTAACCAACAGCCTATTTCTTCCTACCCCTCACAAGAATTTTCTTATGTCTGTCCCATGCATTCTTATATTCTCCCCCAGTTTTAGACCCCACAACCTCCTCAGGAAGGCTGTTCCATGCATCCACCACCCTCTCTGTAAAATAATACTTCCTCACATTGCCCCTGAGTGTCCCCCTCTATCTTCAAATTGTGTCCCCTTGTTCTTGCACATCTCTTTTCTGAAAGATGCTACCCTCTTGGACTTTGTCGATTCCACTGAGGTACTTAAAAGTTTCTATCATGTCCCCCTCTCCCTCCTTTCCTCAAGGGTATACATATTAAGCTCCTTTAGTCGTCTCCTGCTCAGCTGTGCAGTGTGCACGACTGCTAGTCTTCTGCTCAGCTGTGCAGTGCATGCACGACTGCTAGTCTTCTGCTTAGCTCAGCAGTGTGCGCACGACTGCTCATCTCCTGCTCAGCTGTGCAGTGTGTGCACGACTGCTCATCTCCTCCTCCTCAGCTGTGCAGTGTGTGCATGACTGCTTGACTGTGCAGTGTGTGCACAAGTGCTTGTCTCCTGCTCAGCTGTGCAGTGTGCGCACGACTGCTCATCTCCTGCTCAGCTGTGCAGTGTGTGCACGACTGCTCATCTCCTCCTTAGCTGTGCAGTGTGTGCAAGACTGCTCATCTCCTCCTCAGCTGTGCAGTGTGTGCACGACTGCTCATCTCCTCCTCAGCTGTGCAGTGTGCGCACGATTGCTTGTCTCCCACTCAGCTGTGTATTATGTGTATGAGTGTGCATCTCCCGCTCAGCTGTGCAGTACATTAGTTTACAAAAGTCTTGTCTAAAAACTTTGTTTAAAAATATCTTTAAAGGGGTCCCTACTACTTGCAACATCGACAACCCAGGTTCAGGAGCAAACTCAGGATGTCAGAGGGCTGATCGGGGGGAGAAGGATGAGCGTCCCAAGGACTGCTCACCTTCTACAGGGTGGGGAGTGCACCGGCATCTGGCAGACACTGACCTCTGGTGATGGCTATGGGTGAGTGCACCTGGGACCAGTACAGAGACACGGCACTGGTGGGACAGCAGACGTCTGCATGTCAGGGGCAGCAGCATCCCCGATGTGTGTTGACATCACTACATGTCCACTCCCAGCAGGGCTTGTAACTGTAACAGGGGTGAATAAGACTGCTCCATTTGTTGTGCAGAAAGTTAAAAGTAAGGATCTATTCTTCCTTTCCTATTTCTGCTAGGGTGTGTGTGTGTGTGTGTGTGTGTCTGTGTCTCTCCTGTCTGATTGGGCAATTAACTTTTCTTGTGGCGCCGAGGACCTGGCCAAACCTAATGGTCCCCTGCTACCCACCACTATCTCCCTGCCTTTGCTTGCTGCTTCTATTCTTTCCTTCTCCCTTGCTTCTCTGTGGTTAAAATAAATGCAAGTCTTTATGTGAAACTGGGATCCCTTGATTTGCAAATGTATACTGTTATGTTGTTTGAAATCTATTGCAGAGGGCTATCTGGGATTTGGAAAACATAGACATCTGTAACACTGGGAGTTGACCCTGAGAAACCTTTTGACCGCCTCAAACTTGTTAACAGAACTGCCAATAGGAGACCAGCTCCAGAGAGCATGTTCTATTCTGTTACACCTGTTGAGCGTGGATGTATTCTAGTCAGGGAAAAAAGTGATAAATTTGATATATTTTATGAAAAACAGGATGTAGAGGTAAACTGTCAGGCAAGCAGAGCATATAAAAACAGCAATGTTTTTTGGTTTGACAGCATTAGATTTGGAGATGCACTCAGAAGGACTTTTGTTTGAACTGCCTGTATTGAAAAGCCAGCCTGAACAAATCCTATTTTTTATTTCATTGTTACTGATAATAATAAAGTTCTACTTGCAAACTTAATAACTTCTCCTGGACTGCCTATGCCTCCTGACCTTTGCCTCTACGACAGGAATCTAAGAGAAAAGCCCTTCTTCCGTGAGCAGCATGACGGCAGGGATGCATTCACGGGCCTCCTCCCGAATGATGCCCAGCCCAACTCGTAAGGGGTCTCAAGGTGGATTTCGGTCTCTCCCCTGAGCCCCCCCTCCCCCACCTTCCTGTGAGTGGTAAGTGTGACAAACTCTCCCTTCTCGGCTGTAATAGCTTTTAGAGAGTTGTCTGTGTCTTTTATTCCGGCTGCCACCACCTGGGTTCCCCAGGACATCAGCTCTCGCTGTGCAGGGCTGGGAGGTAAACACAGTTCAGATCTAGTAGAGATCTTCTCGGCTGACGGATGCTAAACAGAGTTTTCTCTTTGCCAGTGAAAATAATGCAGTTACTGTAGCAAATAAGTCACAGTCACTGCTTCTATGTAAACAGATTCTTTACTGCAAAAGTCAGGGTTTACAATAACAGGATGTATACAGTGCAAAAGAGAAAATGCATTTTTACAGGAGAAATAAATACATGGTCTTGAATAACAGATATCAGAAAGAAAATACTACAGACTAATTTATTCTAACACTTGTCTTGCCTTCCAACTAAGCTCAGAGAGAATTCGATACTGGTCTATCGCTTAGTCTCCCACACAAGCTAGATATGATAGTGTCAGTGGCTCAGTAGGTAGCGCACACACCTCTGAGGCCGGGAGATCAGAGGGCTGTGGGTTCAGTTCCCACATCTGGCACTTGGGTTAACATCCCAGTACTGACACTGTAGTGCAGCATGAGAGGGGTGCTGCACTTCTGAGATGCCGTCTTTCGGATGAGACGTTAAACCGAGGTCCCATCTGCCTGGATTGGTGGTAGTTCAGGTGGATGTTAAACAGCCCATGGCACTTCTCGAAAAGAGTAGGGGAATTTCTCCGGTGTCCTGGCCAAATTTCCTCATTCACTAAAAATACACCAACAGTTTCATCTGGTTCAAAGTCAGTTGGCATTCATCTGTATCCTCCGGTGGTGCCTGAAAATAGGCAGGATTTGTCTAGTGCACTTACCCAGTTAACAAACACTAAATAAATACAATAAATAGATGGAATGCAGGCTCTGATCTTACCAAGACCGTTCCTCAAGGCAAAAGTCCTGTCTGTAAGTAAACCTCTGAATTTATAGCCTAAGGCTGAAACCCCCTCTGACTAGGTTATTTTAAAATCCTCCAAACATTTTACATTCTGTAACTAGAGATGTGACGAAGTTTTATTTTGCAGGCTAAATTCCCGTGAAATCGACTATTTCGCTGTGCAAACTATTTTGTGGAATCAGAGCATTACGCAAACATTTCGTGGGTGCAAAGTGCGATTTCACCGGAGCGGTGGATTTCACACACAAATGGCGAATACATCACTGCCTGGCCAGTGGCACCCCACCACCACCTGGCTATTGGTCCCTCTCCCCACAGGATCACCCCTCCTCCCTCCCTCCCTCTCTCCGATCGACCCCTTTCCAATCCCCAGACCCACCCAGAATGTTTTCATTTTTTCAAATAATTTTCCCTGGTGGTCCAGTGAACCCCCTTCCCTGCCCATCCCTGATCGATCCCCTTCTCAAGCCCCAGACCCAACCAGTATGTTTTTTAAAGGAATATGATAACAAAAAACATACTGGGGTGGCGTGGGGGATCGACTGGGGCCCAACTGGTGTGACGGGCAAAACTGACATGCTGGGTGAATATTACAGTTGTGACACATAATAATCTTTGGGTTTCTGCAGCAGCCAGCTCATCTGGTGTTCCCGTGGTTGTGAGTATTGACTGTGGACCAGTCTGTCTCTAAGACTTGGGCTTTTTCTGAATGTAACCCTTTAGTTGTTGTCCACTCTACTACCTCCTTAACATGTTCATCACAGAGTAATATAGACTAGTTTGGTGTGATGGGCAAAAATTACATGCCGTGCGAAAAATTTTGTGAAATGCCCAAATTTTGCAAAAATTTTCACCAAGCAAAAAATACAGGTTACTCACCTGTAACAGGAGCTCTAGGAATGGTATATGTTGTTCATCCACACTTATTGGCAGGCTCCTTGCCACTTTAAAATCTTGCTGGAAGGTCTTCAAGCTGGCTCCTCCCACCCATCCGGGTAGTAAAACTCTCGGCTCCACCCCATGACGCCAGATCTAGCCCGCTGGAAGCCAGGTTGTGCGTCGAAGCCGGGGAGGTTGGGTGGGTCGTGTGGATGAACAACATATCATTCCTAGAACTCCTGTTACAGGTGAGTAACCTGTATTTCTAGGGACATGGATATGTTGTTCATCCACACTATCTGGCAGACTCCTAGCAGTTCTCCGGGAGGAGGGAGCCAAGGCGCACACCTCCTACTTAGGGAATAAAGACTGAAGAACCGAGGCCCCAAAACCAGCATCCCGGCGTGACTCAAGGTCGATGTGGTAATGAGTGATGGAAGGTATGTGCTGACTTCCAGGTAGCAGCCCTGCAGATTTCCTGGATAGGGACGTCCCTGGAAGCAGCTACCGATGCAGCGGTATGGCGTGTAGAATGAGCTCTTATCCCTCTGGGAGGCTCCATGCCTGCCAACCTATAGCAGAGATCTATGCAGGAGATGACCCACCTGCCTATCGTCCGCTTGGCTGTAGGTCTGCCAGGTGCGGCTTCAGCATAGGTGACAAACAGCTGGCGAACCTCTCCCAAAACTTCAGCCATTCGCTCCTTATAATAAGCGAGCGCTCTTCTAAGGTCCAGAGTATGGAGCCTATATTCAGCCTCCGAGGTGTGATTGGGGTAGAACACTGGCAGAGTCAACACCTGGTTAAGGGAGAGAGGTGATATGATCGAGGCATTCAAACACCTTAAGGGCATAAACAAGGTGAAAGAGTCTAACATGTTTAAATATAAGAAAAATAGCAGGACAAGAGGACACAGCATGAGATTAGAGGGAGGCCGATTAAGGGGGAATGTGAGAAATTCTTTTTCACAGAAAGGGTGGTGGATGCATGGAATGGCTTACCACAAGAAGTGGTGGCTATGAATACAGTGCAGGGCTTCAAACAGTCATGGGATAGGCATAAAGGGAGCAATACAAATGACTATGAATAGATAGCCACTGACAGAGCAAAGGCCGATGGCACATTTATAAGGTAGAAAAGAAATGGGCAGACTGTGATGGGCCTTAGTGTCCTTATCTGCCGTCAACTCTTCATGTAAACTCCGACACCAACTTCGGAAGGAATTTCATGTGGGGGCGCAGGACAACCTTGTCCCTGTGGAAGACCAGATAAGGAGACTCGATGGAAAGCGCCTGGAGCTCTCCCATCCTTCTGGCTGACGTGATAGCCACCAAGAAGGCGGTCTTCCACAACAGGTGAGAGATGTCACACCTGTGCATCGGTTCGAATGGCCTGCCCATAAGCTTAGCCAATACCAGCAGTAGATCCTACGGAGGTGGAGGTTCTCGCACCGGAGGGGATATGTGATCAAGGCCTTTGAAAAAGCACCCGACCACCTTCTCCTGTGCCACCGACGCTTCCCCGCCCACGCCTGCAAGCAGAAGTGCCAGGTGACCTTAAGGGTTGTCGATCGAAGCCCTTGCTGAGAAAGGGACCACAGGCAGTCCAGAATGCTTGCCAAGGAACAGGAAGAAGGGTCCAGGCCCTTGCCTGACACCAAATGGAGAATCTCTTCCATTTGAAGGCATAGCATTTTCTGGTCGACTCCTTACGGGATGCCTCAACGACGTTGAGGACCTCGTCGGAAAGACCCAAGGCCTGGAACTCTAGCCGCTCAGGAACCAGGCCGGCAGGTGCAGGGATTGAAGGTCTGGATGGAATACCTTCCCCTGACTGACTGAGATCAGGTCTGGGTGGGCTGGAGGCTGCCTCGGGAGCCTGGAGCTGAGACTGAGGAGCTCTGGATACCAGAACTGGCAGGGCCAGTCTGGGGCAACCAGAATCACCTGCGCCTTGTCCCTCCTCACCTTGAGAAACACCTTGCAGATCAAAGGAAATGGGGGAAAGGCGTAGAAGAGGCCCAGGGTCCACGGCCTTGAGAAGGCAACCCCCTGCAGCGAGCCCTGCTGAGGGGGGTGGGCTTGAAACAGTCTCAGCTTCGCATTCTCCCTGGAGGCAAACAGGTCCACCTGAGGCGTGCCCCAATGGGAGAAGAGATCTTGTGCTACCTCCGGCAGGAGAGACCACTCGTGAGACGCAGTCCCTATCCGGCTTAGGGCATCGGCCAGGGTGTTGGAGGCTCCTGCCACGTGAATGGCGAGGAGATCCACCTCCAGGCTGCGCACGACAGACCATATGCGGAGAGCTTCCCTGCACAAAGGCATGGAGCGCGTCCCGCCCTGGCGGTTTAGATAGTACATGGTCGTGGTATTGTCCGTCTGGACCTGAACCACTTGACCCTGTAGAAACAGAGCGAAGGCGGTGAGGGCTAGACGAACCGCTCGAAGCTCCAGCAGGTTGATGTGGCATCGGGACTCCCGAGGGAACCAGAGGCCGTGCGCTCTGTGCTCCCCCAGATGGGCACCCCAACCCATCAGAGAGGCATTGGTCAACAGAGAGACCGTCGGCTCGAGGCGGACAAACGGGATGCCCTCCTACAGATGTGCCAGAACGGTCCACCACTGGAGAGCGTTCCACATCCCCTGGGTCACTGTCACTGTCACTAGCTGATCCAACGGATCGAAGCGCTGTGACCACTGGCTGGCCAGTCCCCATTGAAGGGGACACATGTACCAGCGGGCCCAACGGACCACGCTGGTGCAGGCTGCCAGGAGGCGCAGGAAGTCCCGGGCAGGGCGCGATTGCCCAACCTGAAATGATTGGGCAAAGGAGGAAAGAATCTTGGCCCTGTCCGCCGCGAGCCATGCTCTGGCTTGAAGAGAGTCAAGCTCTGCCCCAATGAAATGTATCACCTGCTTCGGCACGAGTTCCGACTTGGCCTCGTTGATGAGGAGGCCAATCTGAGAGCAAACCTGGAGGGCCAGATCTCTGGACCGCTCCTCCTCTGCTCTGGAGGGAGCTGCAATCAGCCAGTCGTCAAGGTAGGGGTACACCTGGACCCTTCGGCGCCACAGGAATGCTGTCACCACTGCCATGCATTTGGTGAAGACCCTGGGATCTAGGGAGAGGCCGAAGGGCATGGCCCGGAACTCGTAAAGAGATCCCTCCGCTCTGAAGTGGAGGAATCTCTGATGAGACGGATGGATTGGGACGTGAAAGAACGTGTCCTGGAGGTCCAGGGAACAGAACCACATGCCTCGTTCTTAGGATGGGATTATCTGAGCCAGAGTGACCATCCTGAAGGTCCGAGACCTTAGGAACCTGTTCAGGTCATGCAGGTCGAAAATGGGGCGCTAGCCCCCCGTCCGTTTTGGGACCAGGAAATACCTGGACACAAACCCCGGGTCTGGAGGAGGATCCGCCACCTTCCTGATCACCTCTTTCTCGATGAGCAGGGCAATATCAGCTCGGCGGGCCGACAGCGAGGCTGTGGACCCCGTGGACCCCCGAGGGGCGACGGCTCGAAAAGGTGGAGCCTGCTCGAACTCCAGAGGCAGGCCCTTTCCTACCACCTCCAACACCCAGTGGTCCATGGTGATAGCGGACCAGGCAGAAAGGAAGTGGCGGAGCTGTGCCCCCACGGGGGGAACCCAGGGGGGAGTGACAAGGCTGGGGGCGACACCCCTGAACCCGTCACTGGGCAGGCTTGGAGGAGGGACCGGCCGAGGGACCACCTGGGCCTTTAGCTCCCTGCTTCCTGTTGGAGGAAGCCGCAGGCTTGGGTTTGGGATGCCAAGCGCGAGTCTGCTGGCCCTGATGCTGTTGGACGGGACATGCCGCAGGCGCAGAAGGACGAAAGGGCTTGTGCTGCTGCTGTCGGCAGCCTTTGTCCTTCTGGGCGGAGGTGACCGAGTCCAGAGTGGCATTGGACTTTTCAATCTGCTGGGTGACCTTCCACCCAGGGCCAAGAGGTCGGTCCCCAAGAAGGGGACGCCTAACTTGTGCTGGGTATCCGCCGTGGAAGGTGGATATCCTCAGCCATGCTCTGCAGTGCATGGCCACCTGCCACAACCGATCTGGCACAGGAGTCCCCATGTCCAGAGCTGTTTGGAGCTGCTGCTTCGCCACCGCCCTACCCTGGTCCTGAACCTGCCGGACCGTGGTCTGCAGGTCAGCCGGGAGATGAGGGATCATCTCATCCAGGGAGCCCATGAGGGTGTGGGAGAAGTGTGCCATCAGCACGGCCGAGCTGGCCTGGTGGAGGCCAAGGGAGGATGCAGAGTACACCTTGCGCCCGGCGTAGTCCAGGTTTTTGGATTCCTTGTCGGGGGGCTTGTCCACATCCCTAGCGTTCCCGGAATACCAGAAAACGCTGTCGGTGACCAAACCCTCGGCAGAGGATGCTCTCAAACCGAAAAGAGCGGTAGGGACGCGACTTCCTGGCCATCTTGGCGAGGCGCAGGACAGGAAGCATGCACGCTGCCAAAGCTCAAGGCTGGGCGACAATGGCCTCAGCCACGGAAAACCTCCGTGGGTGAATCCTTGGTCCAGTGTCTCCGTCAGGGATAGTCAGCCCGTTGGATCTGGGCTCGAGCTGCATCCGAGACGAGCCAAAGCAGACCCATAAAGGACGATGGGCTTTCGTACAGTGACTGACCCCCGGAGGACTCCAGGTCAACCGGCCTGGAGAACAGGGAGGAGTCGTCGTCAGACTCCAAGGAGTCCTCGAAGAGCTGCCTAGGGCCTGAGCCACCCTCCACCTGCCGAGGATGGTCGGGAGTGAGGGTGACCGACAACCTGTGGGGCAGGCCTTGAGCCGACCGAGAGTCCTTGGTCGGCACCCCCGATTTTGGTTGTGGAGGCGGAGGTTCCACCACAATCGGTGGGGCAGCAGGTTTCAGCCGAACAACCGGCCCAGGCTTGGCCATCTCGACTGCAGCGAGAGGCTGTTTCGGCCGTTCGGGTGACAGCCACTTGATGGCCGGGGAAGGCGTCAGTGTCGACTTGCTCCCAGATAAAAGTAACTGCTGCCACATCAGTTCCTCGTAGTGCCGATGCAATTTATGCCGAAGCCTCTCCTCTTCCGAGGAGGAAGATGAGGATGAGCGGCGTCGCTGCTTACCTCGGTGCCAAGACCGAGACCGCTGATGTTGGCGGGATCGGCTGGACCGAGAAGAGGTCTGAGACCGAGATCCTCGGTGTGTCCGAGGACGGGCCTGGGAGGGAGCGGGGGACACCCGCTCTTCCCTCGGCTCGGACACCTTAACCGGGGACTGCTGCACCGAGGGCGCAGGCAGATCCTCAGTTTCCACCGGGGGAACCGGCGAAGAACGGTTGTCGGCTTCACCAGTTGACAATCCGTCTGATGGGTCGAGAAAAATCTCGACCGCGTCGACTGGTGTCTCGGCCGGCTGACCTGACGGGGACACCGTGAAGCCAGCAGCCTTAGCCACAACCTCGACCGAAGTCGACGGTCGGCTGTCCGGGGAAGGGGACCTCTCCCGCTCCCGGGACTTACCCTTGGAATCCTTCTTTTTGGACCGAGAGGAATGTCCTGATGGCTCCTCTCCCTTCACGGAAAGGGATTGGCAAAGCTCCTTGAACGAGGCAGAATACGAGGTACCCAAAGAAAGCGGGATAAATGCCGCGACCGAGGAGGAGGAGGATGATGCGGCCTGGGCCGCCTCCTCCTCGAGGGCGATCATCTGCTCGAGCTGCTCAGCTGAGCCAGCCGCCGCGGTAACTGCCCAACGGGCCTCTTTCGACTTTACCGGCGGATAGCGCTTCTCAGGGCGCCCAAGCTTCAACCGGGCAGCGCGGTCCTCCAAGACATTGACTGAGAACGAACAGCATGACTCGCAGGCCTGCGGGTCGTGTTCTAGGCCGAGGCAGTAGACGCACATGGAGTGCGGATCTGTCCTGGACATCTTCTGCCCACAAGGGCACCGCCGAAAACCGTGAGTCGATTTTTCCATCGCAGCCGCGAGGGAAAAGGAAGACCGAAGTCTTGAAAATTTTAAAATGAGTTTCGGACAAACCGAAGAGTTAGGATCCAGTCTATCACGCAGAGCATTAAGGAGGGAACCTGAGCTTCCAAGCGGTAAGGAAGATCTGGCGTCATGGGGCGGAACCAAGAGTTTTACCACCCGGGTGGGTGTGAGGAGCCAGCTTGAAGACCTTCCGGCAAGATTTAAAGCGGCAAAGAACCTGCCAGATAGTGTGGATGAACAACATATCCATGTCCCTAGAAATATCAGTTTCGCACATCACTATCTGTAACAAGTCTGTGTTCAATTGCTCCAATCAACTTAAAACCGATGTGTATCCAACCAAGTCAGTTCTGCACCCAGTTTTATTCAAATGCTCCAATCACTATAAAGTAAGAGTGTGTGTGTGTGTGTATCTCCACTTCAGACACCGTCTGAGATGCATCACCCTGTACAGAGACACTGCCTGCTGGTGTCCTAGAATCCCACTGTTATTCCCTTTTTGTTGCCATGGCAAGCAGAAACCCTCTAGTAAGACTAATGAAGACTAGAAAAATAGTTTCACTAACATAAGCAATTAACTAATCAGTTTCCATTCCTGTCACAGTAAGTTCCAAGCCATCCTGTGCAGGCAGACTGAGGGGATGCTGGGTGGGTGGCTGTGGAGGCTTAAGAGGCAAGATACGGATTACATTCCTATCACAGGAGAAGTGAATGAACTGTTAATTACAAAAAAGGCTTTTAGAACTATCTTAAAGAATTAAAAAAGAAAATAAATATTTTTTCCCCTAACTATAGCGCAGCACGCTGAAAATAAGCCAATAGCGAGGAAGCAATGGCAACATCTAACAGGCACTGGCGAGTGGTGCAACTCCTATGTTAAAACATGGGAGACACTGCTGCCAGCTGTCCGCTATAGATGCCTACAAAGTATGCCATATCAGACATAAGTATAAAGGTAGCAAATAGGAAAGGGTTTGGGAAAACTAAATTTGTCCACTATACCCGACTGTCCACCCTAAGCAGGTCTGATATAAATACAGTCTACTGTATAATATGGGTGACCCCATCATGCCTCAGTTCCCCACCGGAGACAAGCTCAGAGGATCATCGAACCAGCAGGGACCAATGCAACCGGGTCCAAACCAGGCACACCGGAGAGGATATGGAAACCTGAGCAATAAAATGCCAAAATCGGGCATAAGAGGAGAGCCAGCATGCCCGCACAGGTAAAATAGCCGTCTGCCACCAAAAAAAGAGGGAAGAAGGGAAGGAGCTCTGTGGCTCAATGGAGGAGATTCTCTCAAAGATCTACTTGATCCTAGTGGAAAACACGATAAGGAATGTCCACAACCAGAGCCTGCAATTCAGAAAAACATCCAGCAGACATCATAACCTTCAGGACCAATGTCTTCCAAGAGACGAAGCCCAGCTCACAAGTAGCAGCAGTCTCAAAGGGAAGCACAGTAAAGGTCTGTAGACCCTAATTAAGGTCCCACACCAGAACAGGATCACGCATCGAGGGATGCAGAAACAGAATACCTCTAAAGAACATACAAGAAATGTAAAGCTGTGCCACCATTCTAGAAACACAGAAACATAGACCTTGACGTCAGATAAGGACCGCTTGGAGCACGCAGTCTGCCCATTTCCCTACCTACTGGATTAGCTGCAGATCCTAGTTTTACTAACAGCCTACTTCCTCCTACCTCCTGCTATAATTGCTTTAAGTTTGTTCCATGCATTCTTAAATTCCCTTCACTATTTTTGACCCCACAACCTTCTCAGGAATGCCGTTCCATGCGTCCATCACCCCCTCTGTGAAAAAAATACTTCCTCATGTGGCCCCTGAGTCGTCCCCCTCTATGTTCAAATTGTGCCCCTCTGCTGTCAGTGAGAGCATGACAAGCAGACACCACAGCTAAGTGAACCTTTATCATGTCCGTAAGGACAGGAAATAGTCCATACCTTGACTGACTGGATACGTTAAGGGGTCCAGTTGAAGGGTAATACACTAAATCAAAAATCATTTCCATGTTTGTGAGTAGGTGAATCTAGTAGATGGCTTTCGAGCTGTCAGCAGAACAGCTGCAGCCACTGGAAAAACCCCAAAGCGTGATAGCCCTAGCAGGCAGCCCCTGCCCTTGCTGTTCCTATTGCAAGAATCTTTCATCTTTCCATAATAACCCAAATGGTACCAACATTGTGGAAAACCGCTCGCATTATCCCTGTTCACAAAAAAGGGGATACCAAAAATATGTACAACTATAGACCGATTGCCATTCTCTCTACCCTAAATAAACTTCTTGAGAAGGCCATCGCTACTCAGGTCACAAATTACCTGCACCTTCACAACCTTATATCCCCTACCAGCATGGATTCGAACAGGACACAGCACCACAACTGCTCTACTTCAGCTGACAAATGCAGTCTTTACAGCGATGGATAAGAGCCTGCTACTCAGGCCATATTATTGATCTCACAAAGGCATTTGACCTTGTGAATCACTCTCTGCTACTTTCAAACTGTCCCGCCTTGGCTTTGACCTGTCGACCATCTCCTGGTTCGATAGCTACCTCTCAGGGAGGTTGTAATTTGTCCAAATTAAATCCGCCATCTCAAATCTTTCCCCTAACTCTGTTGGAGTCCCCCAAGGATCTATTCTTGGCCCACTACTTTTCTCCCTTTTCATTAACAACTTGCCCTCCCTTCCCTGCTCCTCCTCGTTGATCCTTTATGCTGATGACACGGTGCTTCTCTCCAGTGGTAAAAATCCCTTATCAGTAAGAGCACATCTTCAAGCAGACTTCAACTGCTTGCAGGAGTGGTTACTAAGAACAGGCTCCTAATGAATGCTAAGAAAACTGAATTATGCTTTTGGCCCTCACAAGAATCAGATCTCTACTCCAGACTTACTGATACATTCTCTAGATGACCTCTCTGAATTTGTTACCTTCTTCAGGTATCTAGGAGTCACTCTCGACCCATCTCTTGACTTTAACCTCCACACTGCGGCTATATGTAAGACAGTTTACTCAAAACTTGGTCTTGCCTTTAAAATTAGGTCCTCCCTCAACGATGCTGCCAGGCTTGCTATTGCACAAGGATTTCTCCTCCTTGCTCTGACATATTGCTCTCAAGTTTACCTTAAAGCTAGCAAAGGAGCGCTCCAGAAATGGAGCACCTGCTATAACAGTATATGCAGATTTGCTCTCTCCGCTCACAGACTTACCCATCATTGCCTGCTCTACTCGAAACTAAACTGGCTCTCTCCAGACTCACTCAGACACTATTCTGCAGGCTGTACAATTGATAATATGATCAGAATGGGGTCCCCTAAATACCTTGCTTAACTATTAACTCAGCCCTCCCAAGCATACCTCCCCAGGGCATCTGCTCAAACCCAACTTGAAATTCCCAGATATCTCACAAAAAAAGGAGAACGATCCTTCGCCATATCTGCCCACCGCTCCTGGAACTCCATTCCCTCCCACATCAAACTCTCCAAATCCCACAAGGCCTTTAAACTGGGTCTTCGAGCACACCTATTAGAATCCGACTGCTGCTCTTGTGCTGTAACTTGAGCCTCTCTCCTAGCATTTTCTCCTCCCTATGGCACTTACTGATTTCCTGCTGATCTCCAAAATCTGAAAGTTTCCCACATCCAGCAGAAATCCTGTTGTTATAATGCTACTTCATTTAAGTTCTGTTTGCTGTTTGTCATTTCAATTTAGTCATTGATGTATCAGATGAAAATAATTAATGTAATGTTATCTGTTTCTCTTTGTCATTACTGATAAAGAGTGTATATGGCTGTATAGTGTTCAAATGTTTGTTCTCACCTCATGTTGCGTCATGAAATATTCTTTAATGTTGACTCTGGTCTCCCCTGTCTGTACTTTCCCGGGTTGTGCCTGAATATAGGCAACATTGTTGTCTAGTGTACTTACCCGGTAAACAAAAAACAAATAAATCCTTAGGAGCCAGGCATTGAGGTGCAGGAATCAAGATCTCAATGAGTCCTGCTCCTGTGACATAAGTCCCACCATAAAGGGAGCAAGAAAGGGGGTTCCACTTACAACTTCTGAAGATGAGGAAACCAGATTTGTCTCGGCCAGTACGGAGCCACCAGAATCAAGGTGGTTGACCAGTGCCATCTGCATCAGAAGAAACGGAGCAAATGCATATATGAACCTCCCTTTCCAAGAGAGGGACAACATGTCTCACCTAAAAACTTCAGACCCTGGAGCGAGCGAGCAGAAGGCAGCAGTTTTGCACTGTATGGAAACACAAACATGTCAAGTTCCGGGCAACTCTACTTTACAAAGAGGACAACCACGATGGAGTACAACAACTCCCACTTGTAGCAGAGATCCTCTAGGGCATTGAGGGTACCAGGCAGAAAGACCTCTGACAGGAACATGGTGTGTTCCATGACCAGTGCTAGACTCCCATCGCCTCTGCAGAGAGGATACAAATGGACTCCGCCTTGATGGTTGATGTAGTACTGCCAGTCTGCCTTCAGAACTCCACTGAGTAAGTCAGAGATTTTTTTCTGTAATACTTATACTTAGAAATGCATTTGGTCATAGGATTTATTTAGTTAACCGCAAAAGGATTATTAAATCAGCGAATTAAAAGTTTTAGACAATGAAGTGAATTGTATTATTTAGTAACATTTTGAGAAGAATGTTCATCTGATAAGCTAAAAAGGAAAACTAGGGGAAACAAATGAAGTTTTGCATGTAACTGCATCAGATGCCAGAAGCACATGGCACTAGAGAACGGATTTAGGTTTGTTTTGTGCACACATGGTTTAAATAAGTTAAATCTGAACTTCAAAGGAAATGAAAGAACATTATTACATGAATTACTAAACTTTTAAGGAACTTGAGTAGAGGTGGATTGAAATATAAAAAAATGGGTTGGTTTATGAACACATGAATTAACACTTATGTAGGTAAATAAAAAAGTAATTGCTTTTTTTGTTCTCACCCCCCCCCCCAAAGCTTTCCCTGGTGCACACTGCCTAACAGACATGAGGCATGCAGAAAACATGTTAAAAAGCAAAGTACCATATATAAAAAGGTGAATATTTAGAACTGAGTGTATGAACATATTAGAAATACTGCATAATGTGTGCAAATAACTTTAAAGAAGCACTTAAATTAACAACTGATGTTCTTTATTATAACTTCTTTTCCTCTTTCTGTTCCCTTTTATTTATTTATTTATTTATTTAATAAATCTGATTCAAAGTCAGTTAGCATTCATCTGTATCCCCCTTCCCCAGGTCGTGCCTGAAAATAGGCAGGATTTGTCTAGTGCACTTCCCGGTCAACAAAAACTATAAATAAATAAATAAAATTTATTTACTTAATTATCAGTTAAATGGTTGAAGAAAAATATCAAACCAAAAGTAGAATAAATAAAAAGGTGAATATTGAGAAAGTACAGTTATGTAAGAACTTACCGTAACAGTAGATTGAGAGAGAGGCTCTTGCAGTAGGTAATTACATATAGGACTGACGCCGGCCGGTGGCAGGACCCCACAGAAAAACTTCTAGCTAGCAGTCCCTGGCGAGGGACCGCCCCCACGTCAGGTGACCAGCGTCATGCGACGTCGGTATAAAGGGGCGGTCCTGGACGCCCGCCTTCCAGTTCTTTCCCCGACACAGGCCCGGAAGACCCGGATGAGAGAGAAGCAGATGTTTCCATTCCTGGAAAAAGAGCTGAAAAAGCCTAGGGGGATTGAGGGTGGGAAGGTATTACCTACTGCAAGAGCCTCTCTCAAAGATCTACTGTTACGGTAAGTTCTTACGTAACTGTACTTACTATCTTACTTCGAGAGGGCTCTTGCAGTAGGTAATTACATATAGGACTGAATTCCAAGCAGTCTGGAACAAATAAAAGGCACCGGGAGGAGGAACTACTCCAGAAAATAGTAGAAGTCTTGCAATCCTCAAGACAGGAGGCCTTGAAAAACAGCTAGCTCGAAGCCTGCTCTACGGCGAGAGGCAATGTCCAAACTGTAGTGTTTCGTAAAGGTATGGACGGAAGTCCAGGTGGTGGCAGCACAGATGTCTGCCGCAGACACATTCTTGAAACAAGCCTCAGAAGCCGCTACTCCACGAGTGGAGTGACCTCTGACTTGACCCAGAAGGGTCTTGTACTTGTCATAACAAAACGTGATGCAATGAGCCAACCACTTCGACAGGCACTGCTTGGAAACAGCACTGCCTTCCCTTTTGTGAGCAAAAGAGATGAACGACTGATCAGTCTTTCTGAGATCCTTGGTCCTATTGGTGTAGTATCTCAGAATCCGGTGAACATCCATGGTATGGAGTAAATATTCTCCTTGGTTGGAGTACTGCGTGAAAAAGGCAGGTAACTCTACAGACTGATTTAAGGTAGACTCTGCTACCACTTTAGGTAGAAACTTAGGGTTCGTGCGAAGAGCCACTCGTGCTTCGTGAAAAATCAAATAAGGGATTTTACACATAAGGGCCTGGAGCTTGGAAATTCTTCGAGCGGAAGTAATGGCCACCAAGAAGAGCGTCTTCCACGAAAGAAACTTCAGATCCGCGGAAGCCGCAGGTTCAAAGGGAGGAAGGGTAAGTTTCTCGAGAACAAAGTTCAAGTCCCAAGGGGGAGCAGGAGTCCGGATGGGGGGCCTCAGATGAAGGACCCCTCTAAGAAAGGTCTTAGAGACCTCTAATTGGGCAAAGGCTTTATCTGCGAAAGGAATATGGTCCACTGAAATAGCGGCCATGTGCACTTTCAAGGAGGAATGACTGAGACCCAGGTCGAAGAGATGACGTAAATATTCCAGCAGAATGGCCACTGAACAGGAGAAAGGCTCCACGTTCCTAGAGGCAGCCCAAAAAAAATCTCTTCCATTTCATGGCATAAGTGGACCTAGTGGAGGGTTTTCTAGACTCCACCAGAATCTCCGCCACTTTTGGAGAGACACCAAAATGAGAATCACTCGCTCCTTCTGTGGTTAGTTTCTGTAATACACGAGGGACCAGAGGAATTGGGGGGAAAAGCATAGGTGAATCTGTCCTTCCAGTCTAGAGACAGAGCGTCGCTCCAGAAAGCGCCTCGCTCTGGAACGAGCGAGCAAAAGGTGGGAAGTTTTGCGTTTTGGGGAGAGGCGAACAGGTCTACCTGTGGAGTCCCCCAAAGCTGGAAGATGTCATCTAGCACCTTTTGGTCCAATTCCCACTCGTGTGGTAGGGCAGAGGAGCGGCTTAGCTTGTCTGCAGGGTATTGTCGACTCCTGGAACATGAATCGCAGTGAGGAGAAGGTTGTGTTGAGTTGCCCAGTCCCAAACCCTCATTGCTTCCCTGCATAGAGGGTAGGATCGAGTCCCTCCCTGCTTGTTGATGTACCACACCACGCACATGTTGTCCGTCTGGACGGCTAGATGACCGGGAAGAATGTATTGGTGAAGGGCTTGGAGAGCATATAGTACTGCTCAAGCTCGAGCACATTGATGTGGGAGAGCTAGTTCCAATCTGGACTATAATCCCTGGGTTCGGTGAGGACCCAGATGGGCTCCCCAACCTTCACCCGATGCGTCTGTGGTCAGAGTCTGGGAGGGGGAGGATGACAGAAGGGGACCCCCAAACAGGTTCTCTCGAACCATCCACCATTGCAAGTCTCATGCTATCGGCGAGGAGATCAGAACTAGATGATCTAGGTCGTCTACAAGTTGATCCCACTAGGAGCGAAGAGTCCACGGAGAGATCCTCATGTGGAGCCGAGCCCGGGGAACCATCGGAATAGCAGCCGCCATGAGCCCCAGAAGACGGAGAACCGACCTCGCCAGAACCCTCCTGCATTCTGATAGCAGGGAAATCTGTGACTGAAAGGAGGCCGCCCTGTCCGGAGGCAGGAAGGCCTTGCTCACCATCGTATCGAGGATAGCCCCGATGAACTGTAGTCTCTGGGAGGGAATCCAGATGAGACTTGGAATGGTTGATGGCAATACCCAGGCAAGTAAAAACCTGCTGGGTGAGGGAGAGAAAATGCAGGAGCTCCTCCCTGGACAAGGCCGCCAGGAGCCAGTCGTCCAGGTAAGGGAACACCTGAACTCCCGTCATAAGCAGGTGGGCCGCTACCACAGCCAGGCATTTGGTAAATACTCAGGGTGCCGAGGAAAGACCAAACAGAAGCACCCAGAATTGGTAATGGTCCCCCTGAAACTCAAACCGAAGATACTTGCGATGAGAAGGGCAAATGGGGATGTGCAGACTTGCATTCTGCATATCTAGTGCACAAAGCCATTGACCCGGCCGAAGTAGGGGCAGAAGGGTCTGTAGGGAGAGCATCCTGAACCTTTTGTATTCCACGTAAAGGTTCAAGGAGCTGAGATCGAGAATGGGTCTGAGATCTCCCGTCTTCTTTGGGACCAGGAAGAAATGTGAATAGTAACCTGTCCCTTGAAGATGAAGGGGAATGGGTTCTATAGCCTTATTCGCGAGGAGGGCAGAGATTTCTTCCCGGACCAAAGGAAGATGGTACCTTGCGTAGGACGACTTCAGAGGTGGGTGGCGGGGTGGTTTCTGTAGAAACTCTATAGAGTGCCCTTCCGCTATAATCTGGAGCACCCAAAAATCCATTGTTATCCTCTCCCAACCCAGAAGGTAGAGGGAGAACCTCCCTCCTAACGGTTCCTCCGGTGTGTCCGGAGGCGGGGGGAGAGGGGAGGAGTCAGGTGGTGTGTGGCAGTGCCGCAGCTGGGGCACCCGCTGCTTTTTTGGGGGGGGGGGCCTGGCAGCTGCGGGGGCCCAACGTTTAGTGGCCCGCCTTCCTTGGGGTTTCGCTTGTGGCCGACTGCGTCTGCGAAAAGGACGGCACTGCGGGTGATGGGGACGGTACATGGAATCCACGGATTTCAGAGCCGTCCCCTTCTCCTGCAAGTCGGTGATGATGTCCTTGACATCATCACCAAAAAGCACTGAACCCCTGAAAGGTGCTTCCTGGATCATGGACTGCATCTCCGGGACCAAACTTGACACGCGAAGCCAAGCATGACGCCGAAGACTCACGGAGAAAGCGGAGCTCCGCCCGGCAGTGTCCACTGCATCGTATGTCGTCCGCAGAATGTGGCGACTGGCCGAACGAGCAGAACGGACTAAATCAGCTAACTCCTGCTTGACTTGAGAGTCAGGTAAGGAGTCAATCTTAGATTCCGCCTCCGCACGGATGGCCTTCTGGTAATCCCCCATATGAGCAACGTAATTCAGGGCCCGAATTCCCAGTGTGGAAGAGGCGTAAATTTTTCTTCCATACTGGTCCAGGAGGTGAGATTCTTTATCCGGAGGAGACGAGCTTAGATGTTTGGGATGCGCTGACCGGCCGTGAGCGGCGCTAATCACGACCGAATCTGTACAAGGGTGTGAGTCCAAATAGTCTACACCCTCTGGAGCCTGGTATAGCCTGTTAGACTTCCTAGGAAGCAGGGCTAACGCCGACGGTTGTTTCCAAATAGTGGAAACAAGGTGGGCTTGAGGCTCGATCCAGGGTGGCACTAAAGTTGGAGCTGTCAGGGGCAGGTCCAGATGTTCGGCGAGTTTAACCCGCTGAGGATCTGATTCCAAGGAGCGCCACTGATGTACTTCCTGGATTTTTCTGAGCAACTCCGTAAAGGAAGGATCCTCCAGAGGAGACTTCGGAGGGGTCCTCGGCTGGGGCTTGGACGGAGAGCGAGGCTCATCATCTCTCTCGGAGCATCCGTCGGAGGAACCTGAGGAATCCGAGAGGGAAGAAGAAGAATTGGAAGCAGAATAAGACTCCCTAACACGGCTGGGGGCAGGAACGGGTTCCTTGGGGGGGATCCCTGGACGCGTGTCCTGCCCCTCTTGGGAACCAGAGGGAAGGGCCCTGGAGTCCGGAGGCGGTGAGAGAGTGTGCCATCTCGGGCGTACGGGAGCCGGGGGTGGCACCATCGCCGTAAGGCGGCTCTCTACTTCCTTGGTGAGCTGAGCCTTGGCCTCAGCCCACCAGAAAGCCAGAATCTCCTGCAGATCCACCGGTGGCCAAGGGGGCGGTGGAGGGGGGGGGGAATACGGGTTGTACCCGTAAGGTGAGTATCCGAAACCCGGCTGCAGGAAAACCGGTGCCGGGTATTGTGGCGTCGGGTACTGCGGCGTTGGAGGGACCGGCGTCTGGTACTGCGGCACTGGATACTGCGGTCCCGGCTACGACGGCGTCGGATAAGACGGCGGATACCCAGGCGCCGGAGGAGCTGCCGGAGCAGACGGCCCGGAAGGTGGCCCCACAGGCGGGTCAACATTGAGAGGCCCGGGAGGTGCAGGGCTCGACGGAAGGGGAAAATCCCCTGACGGCATCGGCGTGACCGGCATCGGGACCGGCGTCCGGGGGGCCGGCGCCAGATCCGGTTCCCTAGGAGGAGGGTCTGACAGAGGTGGAACATCCCCGCATCACCCGGGATGGGGGAAAACTCCGGGTCAGGCTGGGTGACTCCGGTTCTCGGACGGCAGCGGAGGCTGCGGGAACCGGGTACGACGGGTGTGGAGGGTCCGCTGTCCGGTGCACATCGGGGAGCCAACGCGGCTTAGGGGCTAGTTCCCAGCGGTGCCGGGGAGCCGTGTCCGCCTTTTACAGGGTCCTACATCGGAGGCGGGCCGAGGAGAGGGAGCGCCCGGTCCAGGGGGACAAGGTCGCGGCGCCGCTCAAGGGTTGGGTGTCTTATCGACCTTTCTCCGGCGGACGCCGGAGGAGCCGACGTCCGACTTATGGGAGTCGCCGCACCAGTAGGCCGCAAGCCTGTGGCTGAACCCGGGGCGGAGGCTCCTTTGCCGGAGGCGCACTGCAAGGCTCCAGCGCGAGCCAGATGGGCGGGTTTCACGCCTCCAAACCCTGGAGGCTGGATGTCGGACCGCCCCCGGAGGGGATGTTACTTGGGCCGCGACTCCAGCCGGAGTCGCAGACGAGGAGGCCTTCTCCCGGTGCCTCTCCTTGTCCCGCTTTTTTGCGATGTCCTTCCGGAGAAGTGGACGCCTGCCTGAGCTTCTTCAATTCTTTCTCCATCGAAGACATCTTTTTCTTGAGAAGATGGGCTTCCAGGGGGTGTTGGCGTCGTCTTCGGGTAGCCGCGTTGAAGTTGAGGCAATGCGGGCACTTGTCGACCGGGTGGTCGGGGCCTAGGCAGAAGAGGCAGAGGGAATGGCCATCCTTGTGTGGCAGTTGAGCGCCGCATGAGTCGCACTTGTTTTTGTGCTCGGAGGGTGTAGGGGATGACATACACCGACGATGACCTGGCGATAGAAGGAAAAATAATTTCAATTTTCGGTAAAACCGATGAAAGAGCAGGGCTGACGAAGCATGAACTTTTCCACGAGGCGCTGCATGAGCTAACGGCGGGAAAGAACTGGAAGGCGGGCGTCCGGGACCGCCCCTTTATACCGACGTCACATGACGCCGGTCACCTGACGTGGGGGCGGTCCCTCGCCAGGGACTGCTAGCTAGAAATTTTTCCGTGGGGTCCTGCCACCGGCCAGCATCAGTCCTATATGTAATTACCTACTGCAAGAGCCCTCTCGAAGTAAGATCTTATGGAGTATGTAGTACTTGACCTAAGTGTTTTATTTATTTTTAAAGTGAACAAATACAGGAGGCAATTCTTAAGGAGGCTTGGCAGATGTTTGGCTTTTGCTAACATTGTTAAAAATTAAGGCAATGAATTGTTCATGCATTTATATTGGTGGCATCTAGCTGGGCAAAATGTATAAGAATTGTATGACTGTTAATGAGTGTAAAGGATAACCAGGTGGTTAAAATATAATTTTGGTTTTAATATTGCTTTAATAATTATAATAGAAAGATGGTATACCCAGTCATTTTTGACTAGCATGGTCTAATATGGAAAGATATTAAAAATTGAAAATTAAAAAATTTAATATTATTTTCAAATGTGAACTACAGTTAATATTTGTTTATAAATCTCTTTACAGTTCCTCAGAAGAAACCTAATACTAGGCGAAAAGTTGGGACTTTATAAATAAAAATAAACTTTAAAAAGACTTCATGTGTAGTAGCATTCATTGCTCGAGCAGGCCAGAATTTTGTTGTTTGATGTAGTACATCACCAAAATGTGGTCTGTATGGATCAAGTGACCCTGAAGGAGGGTAGCAAAGACCTGTAGGCCAAGCAAAACAGCCCTTATCTCAAGTGCTTCTGTGCAGAACCATATCCAGGGGGGAACACTGACCCTGAGTCCAGAACAGGCCCAAATGGGCACCCCATCCCGAACCCAAAGGCATCCATCATCACTAGAAGGGGTGACAGATGGAGAAAGGGGGATCCTGTCTCCAGGTTGCAACAGTTCAACTATCAGAGCAGGGAGTGGTGAAGCAGAAGGGGGCATCTGTATGAGACACTCCAGTTCATCTGAATGCTGAGCACACTGGGCACAGAGGAACCACTGTGGAATACACAAATGCAGACATGCCAGCAGGACAGTGAGAACAGCAGCAGCTACGAGGCCTATTAATCATAGGAGACATATGGCTGAAACAAAGTTGCTGGAAGTGACCAGTTGAGCCTGGGCAAGCAACGCCATAGCAGTTTTTTTTTTTGGGGGGGGGGATTCAGTCCTTTGTCCAGAACCGCTCCTATGTATTGGAGACATTTGCACAGAGTGAGCACTAACTTTGGCTGGTTCACCAGAATGTCCAACTGCTCTAAGAGCTGTCTGATGTGGAAAAGTGTACAGAGTATAGTCTCCTTTGATGGGGCCTTCAGAAGTCAATCGTCGAGCTACAGGAAAGTATAAAGGCATCCCTTCTGAGGGTGGCTGAAACCGCTGCAAAGTATTTGGTAAAGACGCTGTGCAGGGTGGTGACATTAACTGCAGGAAGCAGAGGGTCAACTGCAAGCTGTGAGGAGAAAGGGCGGGTGACGACAGTGAAGCCGCCTGAGATGCACACTCTGTCCTTCTTTGCCTTAAGCTTTAAATAAATTTTGAAGGCTTTCTTGCAACACTCTGTACAGCCTGGTTAAAACTGGCAAATGCTGCAGATCTTCACGTCATGAGAGATGCATAAGCAGCAGATGCACACGTAACGAGCGTTGTTCTTATATAGCTTAACTTTACTGCAATGACCGTAGTGGAACATCTCTTTTTGTCTTTCATCAGCAGCATCAAAACAAGTTAATCGCCTGTAACTGTAGTTCTAGGAGTGGTATATGGTCTACATTCACACTTCTGGCAGAATTCCTTTCCCTTTAAGACTTGCCAGGAAATCTTTAAGCTGACTTGTAACATGGTAAAAATCACAGCACCACAAACAAGGAAGCCAACTGGCTCAATCGCGTCACCTGATACAAGACGAACACGGCATTAATCCACGATAGATGCCATGTTGGTATTCGAGGCAGCACGCAGAGGAAATCAATACAGCACTCGTACTGCTGTGCACGAGCCCCAGAAAGGTGGAGCGCACCTGTGGGCTATATCGAGTAAACCCAGGGGAAGCGAATGGGAGAAGCATGTATGCTGCCGAGGATCGCAATGTAATGCCACTGCAGCAAGTAGGACACATCCCTGGAGCAATACGAGGAAGGCGATCCAGTGCTTGAAGAACAAGGAAGCGAAGAAGAGTTCCACAACAGCGATACCGTTACTGTGAGCACGATCAGTTCTTACCAGCAGAAACTTGCAGAAATCAGTGCATTGTGGGAACATAACAAATATTTGCATACCTCGTTATCTTGAATGAAGCGAAAGCCGAGATATGTAAATACTGGGTATGTTCCCACAATCCTCTACTGAACCATAAAAGTTAACAGAAGAAACGAGCGAAAAAAGCCGTCTAGATATCAAGGAAAGGTAGCGTGGCAAGTTAGATGTAGCGGCATAGCGCTTTTACACAATTGTTGTAAACATGCAGGAAACAGCAATCACAATATAAATAGATACTGCCTTGTCAATGTGCACACGCTCCCAGGAGATGGATGTCTACTAAAAAAGTACAGGGTTGAGCAGCACAAAATACTGTATTAAACAATGTAAAAAGTAGCTGTTCATGTATGTGGCATATTATTGTGAATGTAAACAGTACTAAATTAGCACTTGCCATGTTACAAGCACATTAAGCCACTCCGAAAGTGGCATCTAATGGGATTAATGCATGGTTGGGCCATTGTAGGCCCTCGGCCTCGGGTCACAACCCACCCAAACCATGCATTATTCCATCATTAGATGCCAGCTTCATCGTGGCTTAATGCTTACTTCTTCCACCCACCCACCCGGGTGGTATCCTTCTTGGCAACACCCCGTGATGTCAGATCTGACCTGTGAGAAACCAAAGCAGTGTGCCACTTGCCAGGGGTGGTGTGGATGTACACCATATACCACCCCAGAACCACAGTTACAGGTGAGTAACTTGTTTTCTAGGACCTGGATATGGTGTACTATCCACACTTCTGGAAGACTCTTAGCAGTTCTCCGGAAGGAGGGGCAAGGCGCACACCCCCTATTTAGGGAACAGAGATTGGAGAACCGAGGACCCAAAACCAGCATCCCAGCATGACTCAAGGTTGATGTGGCAATGGTAGATGAAGGTGTGTGCTGACTTCCAGGTATCAGCCCTGCAGATGATCTGGATAGGGACACCCCTGGAAGCAGCCAGTAAGGTAGCAGTATGTCTGGTGGAATGAGCCCTAAGCCCTATGGGAGGCTCCCTACCAGTCAGCCTACAGCAGAGGTCAATGCAGGATATAATCCACCTGCCAATCATCTGCTTTGCTGCCAGTCTGCCAGGTGCAGCTTCAGTATAGGTGACAAACAGCTGGCGAACCTCTCCCTGAACTCCAGCCGTGCGTGCCTTATAATAGGCAAGCGCTCACCGCAGGTCCAAAGTATGGAGCTTGTGCTCGGCCTCCGAGGTGTGCTTGGTGAAGAACACTGGGAGATTGATCACCTGGTTAAGGTGAAACTCCAAGACAAACTTCGGGTTGGGGCGAAGGACAGTACAGTTATGCAAGAACTTACCGTAACAGTAGATCTTCGAGAACAGCTCTTGCAGCAGGTTACACCATTAGGACTGAAGCTGGCAGGCAGCAGGACCCCACAGAAAAATTCTAGCTAGCTACATTCAGCAGGGAACCATCCCCCGATGTCGGCCCCGCCCCTGACGTCACATACCTCATAAAAGGGGCAGTCCCCCAGCATCCCTCAGTTCTCCTGCCGGAGACTCCGGCATAGCTCTGTAATTCTTATGGGAGACCAAGGATCTGCTTCCAAAGGAAGACTAATAGTTGTTATTACTGCAATGCAGCTGACCTCCTGAAGGGAAGGTGTGTGGGAAAGTACCTGCTGCAAGAGCTGTTCTCAAAGATCTACTGTTACGGTAAGTTCTTACGTAACTGTATTATCTTACTTCGAGATACAGCTCTTGCAGCATGTTACACCATTAGGACCGAGTCCCAAGCAGTGAGCGGTAGCCCCTAGAAAACAGTGGAAGGATAGGAGAAGAGAGATGGGGAACCCCTCATAAAAGAAGTCCCTCCAGGACAGCAAGGCCAAAGCCAGCTCTGCGCCTGGAGTCAGTGTCCAGATTGTAGTGTCTGAGGAATGTGTGCACAGTACTACTTGTTGCTGCACAGATGTCTGAGGCCAAAACGTTCCTCAGTGAGGCAAACAAAGTTGCCATCCCTCTGGTGGAGTGGCCCTTTACCGGTCCCGGTAAGGGATTGTTTTGTTTCTGATAACAAAAAACAATACCATTAACCACCCACTTTCAAAGTGTCTGTTTTGACACCGGTGCCCCTAACATTCTGGGGGCAAACAACTGATCTGACTTTCGGTACGTTCTGGTCCTAGTCAGATAGCATGATAGTATTCTGTGCACATCCAGTGTGTGCAGGAGAGCCTCTTCTTTGTTATACTACTCCAGGTAATAAATAGGCAGGGGAATCTCTTGGCTGAGAGTGAGCTCTCACACTACCTTAGGTAAAAACATAGGACTGGTCCTTAAGGACACTCTGTCCCTATGGAAAATCAAATACGTCTCTTTACTCATAAGTGCCTGGAGCCCTGAAATTCTTCTGGCAGAAGTAACTGCAACTAAAAATAACACCTTCCAAGAGAGAAGGCATAGCTCGCAATCCACGGCGGTAGTGTGAGCTGTTCCAAAATAAAAAGGAGATGGTGGGGTGTTGGGTCCAATGGGATGCCACGTAAAAAAGTGCATGACAGGTCCAGTTGAGTCAAGGATTTATCCCCAAAAGGTGCATGGTAAGCAGATAGTACTGAAAGGTGCACTTTATTGAGGAATAGCTTAACCCCGCATCTGACAAGGAAAGAAGGTACTCTAGTATCAATTTCACTGCGCAAGTTAGAAGGTCCAGGCCACAAGCCAAGGACCAAAGGCAAAACCTGCACCATTTCATGGCATATGTGGCTCTAGTAGATGGTTTTCTTGCAACTACTAGGACACTGGCCACTCTGTCAGAGACTCCATGGCGAGAGATCACCAAGTCCTCAGGAGCCAGGCGTGCAGGTGTAGAGATCGCAAGTTCGGGTGAACCAGGGACCAGCTGTCTTGCGACAGTAAATGTGAGCTGAGGGGAAGAGGAAAGGGAGGCTCACTCGCTAGTTACTGAAGTAAGAGAAACCATATCTGTGTGGGCCAATATGGTGCCACCAGAATCATGTCTGCTCCTTCATTCTGCAATTTGAGCAGAACTCTGGATCAGTGGGAAGGGAGGAAAGGCATAAAGGAATCTGCCTGTCCAGGAGAGCAATAACGTGCCTCACCAGAAAACACCAGGCCCTGGATATAGCGAGCAGAAACTGGGCAGTTTTGCGTTATATAGGGAGGCAAAAATATCTAGTTCTGGTGTTCCCCATTTTGCAAACAGAGTTTCTGTAACTTATTGCAGGAGCTCCCATTTGTGAGCATCGGATTTGGATCTGCCGAGTAGATTCGCTAGTATGTTCTGCAACCCTGGGACATGGACTGCAGACAGGGTGATGTGGTGTTCCATTGCCCAATACCATACCCTCATTGCCTCTCAGCAGAGCTGGTATGAATGGTTGCCCCTTTGTTTGTTGATATAGAACACTACTGACATATTGTCCGCTTGAATCAGTAAATGCCATGGTGAAAGTACTGTTCGTAATGCTTGTAGGGCATGGAGAACCGCCCTCATCTCCAGGATATTTATGTGGATGGAACCCCCTGTTCCTGACCACAGACCCTGGTCCTCTTGTCGCCCAGATGGGTGCCCAAACCCAATCCTGATGTATCTGCAGTCAGTATCCCTGCTGCAGTGGGTGACTGGAAGGGAACCCTTATCCCAAGATGTTCTGGAACTAACCACCATTGCAAAACTTGGTGAAAAGAATTGGGGACCGAGACCATTTGATCGCGGTCATCCTGGCATTGGTCCCACTGGACTCTGAGTGTCCACTGGATGGTTTGCATGTGTAGGCGTGACAGGGGAACTGTGGCTATTGCTGCTGTCATGTGGCCCAAAAGATGCAACATAGTCTGTGCTGAGACCTGCCTCAGCCCTAGGACGTGTCTTGTAAGACGTCTTAGATGTTCTGCCCTGTCATCTCACAAGAAGGTCCTCCATTTTGTGGTGTCCAGCACCATCCCGATAAACTGCAATCTTTGGCAGGGTGTGAGGGCTGACTTTGGTAGGTGATTGTGCCACCTAGGTTTTTGAATGTTGAAAGGATGCCCTGTAGTGCCAGATGTAAATCTTCCTTGGACAATGCGGTCAGGAGCCAATCATCCAGATAAGGAAAGATGTAGTGGCCCCTTCTCCTGAGGGCCGCAGCTACCACTGCCAGACATTTGGTAAAAACCCTCAGGGCTGATGACAGTCTGAAGGGTAGTGCTCAGAACTTGAAGGTGTTAACCCTGGAACTCGAATCGCAGGTATCTTCTGTGATGCCTTGCGATAGGGACATGGAGGTATGTGTCTTGCATGTCCAGTGATGCAAGCCAAGCTCCACGGCATAACATCGGGAACAGTCCTATTAAGGTACCATCTTGAAGCGTTTGTATGCCATGAAGGTGTTTAGATAGCTGAGGTCCAGTACTGGGCGTAACTCCCTTGTCTTTTTGGGTAATAATAGTACCTCTTCCCTCTCTGGATCCATGAGACCAGCTCTATAGCCTGTTTTACTATAAGAGCCTGTATCTCCTCTCAGATCAGTGTGGCATGCTGTCTTGAGTACTGAGAGAGTGGTGGTGGCATGGACGGTGGTTGCCTGGTGAATTCTATAGAGTGCCCTCTTTGAACAAGCCCAAAAATACATTGGTCGGAGGTAATTTGCTGCCACTCTGAAAGGTGTTTGGAGAAACGACCTCAGACTGCCTCTTCCCCTTGGGGAGGAGGGTTCAGCAGTGAGTCAGGCAGTGGAGGGGCAGGGGAGGTTTGCCTGAGGAGATTTTGTGATCCTTGCCCCTGTTCCTCCCGTAGCACGAGGGGGGCCCTTGTGCCTAAAGCCTACTCTCTGCTACTGTCCGAATTGCGGCTGCTGTCCCTGTTTTCCTCGAAAATGGTTTTGCTGCCTCCGAAAATGGTTTTGTCTTTGGTCTGTATGTGGCTTGTAGCGAACATGCTGCCTTTCCGATGTCTTGCAGTTTTGTTATTATCTTTTCAGACTCTTCCCCGAAAAGAACTGAGCCCTTGAAAGGGACATTTAGGATGCCCTTCTGGACATCTGGTAAGAAGCCTGAGACCCTCAACCAAGAGTGCCATCTCAGACACACGCCTAATGCTGCACTTCTTGTGGCTGAATCCGCTGAGTCGTATGCTGCTCTGAGCACCTGTGTGCCCACATCAGAGCCTGTCTGAAGCAGCTTAGTAAGCTCTTCCTTTTGGTCTCCTTCCGGAAGGTTCTTAACCAAATCCACGCCTTCTTCCCACAGGGCGTTTTGGAATTGGACCATTAGGTCAAGAAGTTTAATGAGCAGATGGAACATGTGGCTGAGGTGTACATTTTCCTTCCCATGGAGTTGAGCTGTTTCGACTTCCGGTCCGGGGGTTGATTGCTCAAATGTTGTGGCCTTTGTGATCTATTTAGTTACGAGTTTAACCAGGAAGGCATACTGAGCAGTGCTGCTCGATTCCAGATGCGACCTGGGAATCAAGACCCAAGACAATAGTACAAAACACTAGTTACAGAGTTGATACAAACAGTGAATGGCCATCGGTCGTACAGACAATCGGCAGGTAGATACAGACAGTAGGAATGCATCTATCATGCATGACAGTGATCACCACAGAATCTGCTACTGGCTGCTCACTCAAATAAGGATCTTCTAAAGGAGCCCAATATAGGTGATCCTCCTTTTTAGGTACTGCTGAGGAAGTGAAGGGATGCTTCCAAGCAGCCTTGGTCACGTCTTGGAAGGTATCAACTAATGGTGGGACCACCAGTGGTTTGGGATTCTTTTGTCTTGGATACTTGGCGAGGTGGCGCCTCTCAGGATCTAAATCTTCTGTGTCTCACCCCATGTTATCTTGGATATGCCTCATTCTATCCATAAATGTTGGGTTGTCTGGGGAGGATCTAGGCAAATCCCTTGGATCTGGTGAAAGGATGCTGAAAGGAGAGCCTGATCTGGAGGACACCTGAGAGGAAGAGTGAGATTCGTCAGAGGAAGAGAAATCTGACCTCCTGTGGTGCTTCTTGGATCTGCGCACACACAGTGAGCGGGAAGGGGTCGGTAATGGAGACCTCTGCCACTTCTTTTCCTTGGAACGGCCCCTAGACTTAGGACTTTCGTCTCTAGGAGGTGGTCTGGTCGGACTTTTTTCTCTTGGATAGACCCTCGGTGGGGGTTGATTTCCAGAGGCGGTTTGCTGGGAACCACATCCTTCTTGATGGCTTCCCACCAGCAGGAAAATAATTCTTTGACCTCCAAAATTTTAAGGCCAGAGATCTGATCTGGCGTCTGCCTAGAGTGTGTGGAAGTGCAGGCTGCAGTCTCAGTGGGCGACGGCCGTTTCAGTCACGACGGTCTGTGGCCCGATACCCCACCATCTGGTCCTTGGGCGGCATCAGGTCATGTGGGAGGTCTGTATCTTCCCTGCCTCCCGACGCCTGGTCGGCGCTTAGGCGTTCGACCCAGACGTTGGTACCCTCTTCATCCATACGTCTGGATAGGCTAGATATGACTGGGACATAAACATACCAAGATACACTGTCTACAGGAGGGACAGGGAGGGTAAAAGAGGAGGAGGAGTAGTTCTTTACATAAGGGAAGGAATAAAAGCAACAGAACAAAAGGGTAAACAGGGAGGAGAAGAAGCACTGTGGGTAAATTTGGAGACAGGCAATGGCACCACAATACGCACAGGGGTTGGATACAGACCCCTTCTCAGGGGAGGAAATGGACAGGGAAATGATAGAAAGATACTTAGAATGGCAGAAAAAGGGAGATATTGCTGATGGGTGATCTGAATATGCCAGATGCTAACTGGAGTGCAGTTGCAGCTGCCACTTCAAGAGTGCAGTTATTCTAGATGCCCTACAGGGGCATGCCTTAGACAACTAGTACTGGAGCCCACTCGAGAGGGCAATATTAGACTTGATTCTCTCAAATGGAGATGGAGAGGATTACAGATGTAGAAGTGGGTAGCCATCTGGGAACTAGCGACCATCGAACAGTATGGTTCACAACAAACACAGCAATAGAGTCAAGCCATACAAAGACAAAAGTACTGGACTTTAGGAGGGCTGACTTTGCCAAAATGGGTGAGTGCCTAAGGAATGCACTAGCAAATGGGCAGGAAGGAGGGGTGGAAGAACAATGGGGAATAATAAAAACTGCCATCACAGAGGTAACAAGCCTTTGTGAAGCAAATAAACAAAACAAGACGATGTAAGAAACCACTATGGTTCTCAAAGGAAGTGGCAGTGAAGGTTCAAGAAAAAGAAAGCATTCAGGAAGTACAAGGAATCGCGAGAAGGAGCAGGACAGAGAACTGTATCTAGTTAAAGCAAAGGAGGCTGGAAGGCAGTCAGAACAGCAAAGGCCCAAACCGAGGAAAAGATAGCCAACTCAGTTAAGAAGGGGGATAAAACCTTTATAGGTACATCAGGAGGCGAAGGAAGACCAAGGAGGATAGTGAGGCTTAATAAAGGGAGGAGGGTGGGCAGAGGGAGACTGTGAAAAGCAGAGATACTAAACAAATATTTTTGCTCCAGTATTTACAAAGGAAGAGGGGAGGTACATAAAACAAACAGTAGTAACACGCTGGATACAGAAGTTGATACCGGCCATTTACAGAAGAAAGGGTTCTGAAAGAACTCTTAAAACTGAAGGTGGACAAAGCAATGGGGCCTGATGGGACTCTTCCCAGAATTCTAAAGAACTAAGGGTAGAACTAGTGACACCACTGACTACCCTTTTAACAAATCATGGGAGGATGGGGTGGTACCGAGGACTGGAGGAGGGCAGATGTGATTCCCCTTCACAAAAGTGGGAGCAAGGCAGAAGCAGGAAACTATAGACCTGTTAGTTTAACCTCAGTGGTAGGGAAAATGATGGAATCACTTCTAAAGGAAAGAATTGTCGAGATCTAGAGGCCAGAGGGGCACAGGACCCTAGGCAGCATGGATTCACAGCGGAAGGTCATGCCAGACAAATCTGATAGATTTCTTTGACTGGGTGACCAAAGTAGTAGATCAGGGAGGGGCTGTGGACATGGCCTACCTAGACTTTAGCAAGGCATTTGACACAGTCCCACACAAAAGATTACTATACAAGTTAGCCAGCCTGGGAGTGGGTCCCAAGATGACAGCCTGGGTAAAGAATTGGCTGGAGAATAGGACACAGAGAGTAATAGTAAATGGAGTCCACTCAGAAGAAAGGAGGGTTACTAGTGGGGTACCGCAGGGTTCAGTATTAGGATCGGTCCTCTTCAATGTCTTTATAAGCGACATTGCAGAAGGACTGGAAGGAAAAGTATGTCTCTTTGCAGATGACACTAAGATCTGCAACAGAGTTGATGCACAGGGTGGGATGGAAAGGATGAGAAGGGACTTGGCAAGGTTAGAGGAATGGTCAAATGTATGGCAGCTTAGATTCAATGCTAAGAAGTGCAAGGTAATGCACCTGGGAAACAAAAACCCAGGGGAAGAGTACACAATGGGGGGTGAGATACTAACAACAACAAAAATGGAGAGGGACCTGGGGGTAGTCATATCAGATGACCTAAAGATGGGCAAGCAATGTGAGAGGGCAGCAAGGAGGGCTGGGGGGATACTGGGATGCATAGGGAGCGGCATCACCAGTAGAAAACAGGAAGTTATTATCCCTCTGTACAGACAGCTGGTGAGACCCCATCTGGAGTACTGTGTGCAGTTCTGGAGACCCAATCTCCGCAAAGACATAGACAGGATGGAAGCTGTCCAGAGGAGGGCAACTAAAATGGTGCAGGGTCTGCACCGGAAGACATATGAAGAGAGACTTAAGGAGCTTAATATGTATAGCCTCGAGGAAAGGAGGGAGAGGGGGGACATGATAGAAACTTTCAGTACCTCAAGGAATCAACAAAGTCCAAGAGGGTAGCATCTTTCAAAAAGAGGTGTGCAAGAACAAGAGGGCACAATTTGAAGATAGAGGCGGCTCAGAGGTAATTTAGAGTATTTTTTTCACAGAGGGTTGTGGATGCATGGAACGGCCTTCCGGAGGAGGTTGTGGAGTCAAAAATCAGTGGTGGAATTCAAGCATGCATGGGATAGTCATAAGGCAGTTCTGGGGGGTGGGGGTAGGAAGAAGTAGGCTGCTGGTTAACTAGGATCTGCAGCTTATCCAGTAGGTAGGGAAATGGGCAGACTGGGTGGGCCAAGCGGTCCTTATCTGCCGTCAAATTCTATGTTTCTATGGTATGGACAAGGTGCTGTCCCTTCTCTAGGAGTGGATCAATGCTGGTGGTCATTGGTCCTTGGACATTTTGGCGGACATCTGGTCTGATGTCCGTTTAGGGTCAGAGGTCCGCTTAATCAACATTAATTCTGAGGTCCAATTAGTGGACTGTCCCCCGAGATATTTCTGGGGGGTTGGAAGGCCAACCTCCATTGGTCGGAATCCCAGCACCGGTACAGCTAGTCGGGGCCTGTGGTAGAGGCCGACTTGGAATGCGCCTTGACTGGGCGATCTGGAGAAGCAGATCGGACCATGGAGCCCCAAAGCCTGCTGGACGTATGGACCTGAGGCTGGACTTTTAGGAGCTGGAGGGTGGATATGGAACCAGAGCCACCCAACGTTTGGACCTTGGCCAGTGGATGCTGGGTCTTTGTCCGAGATGGAGACCTATTGGAGCGGGATGTCAAATCCGAACTCCCCCTTGAGTCAGATGTCCGCATGGATGGGGAGTGCTCTTTCTCCCTTTCCCTCCGTTTTTCTTTATGTTTCCTCAACCTATGGGAGGATCCTTCTCTGGAGGTACTTTTTTGCATTGCTGCTAGTTTTTTCTCTAGGAGAAGAGTCTCTCAAACTTTTTGGTGGTGGATCCTCATACCATTATTAAAGTTTAGGCAAATGGGACAGGCTTTGGTGTCATGCTTCGGGCCTAGGCACCTGACACAGGCCGTGTGTTTGTCCTTAAAAGGAATTAGTATATCGCAAGTACACTTTGATGAGTGCCTTTCAGTGGATGATGTCGGGGAAGATGACATACAGAAAAGGAAATAAAGGTGAACTTTTCGAATAAAAGAAATAAAATATGATACTAAGTAATGGCCTTGTTCGTTAGCTGAAGGAGTCTGTGAAGCCGATGCTTGAAAGTCGATGGCGGGAAAAGAACTAAGGATGCTGGGGGACCGCCCATTTTATGAGGTATGTGACGTCGGGGGCGGACCTGGCTGAATGTAGATTGCCAGAAGTTTTCCGTGTTGTCCTGCTGCTTGCCAGCTTCAGTCCTAATGATGTAACCTGCTGCAAGAGCTGTATCTCAAAGTAAGATAACCTTGTTCCTGGGGAAGACCAGATAAAGAGACTCCACTGAAAGTGCCTGGAGCTCATTGATTCTTCTGGCAGATGTGATGGCCACCAATACGGCAGTCTTCCATGACAAGTGTGACGTCCCACACCTGTGCACTGGTTTGAATGGCTTGTCCATGAGCATCACCAATACCAGCAACAAGTTCCAAGGTGGTGGTGGTTCACGTACTGGAGGAGAAATGTGGTCAAGGCCCTTAAAGAAGCACCTGACCATCTTCTCCTGTGCCACTGTCGCCATACCAGCCCACGCCCAGTATGAAGAGATGGCTACCAAGTGCACCTTGTGGGTTATTGACCAAAGTCCCAATTATGAGAGGGACCACAGGAAGTCAAGGATGCTAGCCACTGGACAAGACAAAGGGTCCAGTTCCTTGCTCTGGCACCAAATGGAGAACCTCTTGCATTTGAAGGCATAGCATCAACAAGTCGACTCCTTCGGAGAGGCCTCAACTACATGGAGGACCGCAACAGAGAGATCCAGAGCCACTTAGGTACCAGGCTGTCAGTACAGGGAAAACAGAGATATTGGTTGTGGACCCAGATCGTAGGCCAGCTGGAAGATTAGTGGGACAGCCCTCTGGATTAGAGCTGGAAGGAACTCCATTGATTGTCTCAAACCAGGTACGGAACCTAGGCGTGATTTTTGATAAAAGCCTGACCTTGAAGGCTCAAGTGTCGGCTGTAGTCAAATCGTGCTATTAACATCTTAAGAATATAGCCAGGGTGAAACACCTGGTTCTGACCGAAGACCTTCCAACTTTGGTCCACACCTTTGTCACCACCCGTCTTAATTATTGCAACGCCCTCTACCTAGGGTTATAATGGGCTGATGTCCACTGATTGCAGCTAGTGCGGAACGCGACAGCCAGGTTGTTGACTGGAACCCCTAGATCCAGGCATATAAGGCAAGGCAAGGCAAGGCAAAATTTATTTAAAAGACGCCCAATCCCGGAGGCTCTGGGCGCCGTACAAGGCATTTAAACAAACATATTTAACATAATAAATGTATAAATTTACATATAAATACAGATCATTACAAAAACTAAGTTTAACAATAAATCCATATCTAAGCATTAAATGCCTTAGAAAAGAAAAAAGCCTTTAACTGGGCCTTAAAAACATCCACCGATGAAGCCTCTCTGACCATAGCTGGTAAGGAATTCCACAGAACGGGGGCTGCGGCACTGAATGCTCTATCGCCGGCTGTTTTCAGCCTAGTTCTGGGAATGGTCAGGAGGCATTCACTGGAGGAACGAAGAAGGCGCGAGGAGAGGGCAGGTGACAGAAGGTCTAACAGGTAGCCAGGGCCCTGTCCGTGTAGGGCCTTATAGGTGAGAAGACCCACCTTGAAGAGGACTCTCCACCTGACTGGCAGCCAGTGCAATTCACAAAAAACTGGTGTAATGTGACAGAACTTTTGCTGCCGGTCAGCAATCGGGCAGCTACGTTTGCACCAGCTGCATCCCACGTAGAGATCCTCCCGAGACCCCAAGATAGAGCGCATTACAGTAATCAAGCCTGGATGTGACTAAGGCATGTATCAAAGTAGGGAGGTCCAGAGACGGAACAAGGGGTTTAATTCTGGCAATGTTTCTGAGATGGTAAAAACAGGTACGAACCACAGAGGATATAACACCTCCGCTGCGTGAACTGCACTGGCTGCCGATACAGTGGTGGATTACCTTCAAGATCACATTGCTGACCTATAAAGTCCTACACGATCAGGGACCACAGTACCTGCAAGACTCTGTCTCTTTACTGCACTTTCCGACAACTCTGATCCTCCGAAGAGGGATTGCTAGAGATTCCCAGGGTCCATTTGAAAACCTCAGGAGGTAGAGCATTTGCTTATATGGCCCCAACCCTGTGGAAATCTCTACCTCGTCAGATACGTGATAGCCTGAAGGTGGGGGGGGATTTAAAACCTCCCTTAAACCATGTTTATTCAACCAGGCCTTTTCTGGCATTTAAGTTTTAAGACATGTTTTATTATAGATTGGTAAGTAATATTGTTGATTGTTTTAATTTAGTTCAATAGGTAAGATGTGCAGTATTGTGGGTTTGTCTGTGGCTTATGTGTACTTTTAGTGTAAGAGCACCCTAAGCAATGGAAGGACACTTTTTAAAAATTAAAACTGATGATGATGACTGAAGGTCCGGGTGGAGGACCTTCTCCTGAGACCATGAGTGCAGGTCCGGCCGAAGTGGCAGACACTGCAGAGGCCTGCTGCTAAGGCTAAGGAGATTGTGGTATCAGAACTGGCGTGGTCAGTCCAGAGCCACCAGGATCATCCGTGCTTTGTCCCCCTGAACCTTGATCAGGACTCTGTGGATTGGAGGGAAGGCAAAAAAGAGGCCCGGGGTCTAGGACCTCGTGAATAGGCGTGCTACTGCAGCGTTCCCCACTGAGGGGGGCAGGTACAAAATAGCCTCAGTTTCACATTTATTTATTTATTTAAGTGTTTAACTAGGAAGGCATACTGAGCAGGCTACTGCTCGATTCCAGATGCGTCCTGGGGGAGGGGAGGTACAAACACAGTTGAGGAAACAAGTGCAGTATGTTACATGATACATAGAGTATAGTACCTAGTAGGGATAGACGCAGTACCAATACACAGATAAGATAGCATGAGAGAACAATTGGTACTGCCTCGATCAGGCACGGTTTTAAATACAAAGCATTAAATATTAGGATAGACAGCTATCATTAAATGTACACTAGGAAGGGTGACCAGGCTGCCTCATTGTGGACCGTTATTGAGCCTGGACACATGAACAGGTAGGTGAGAAGTGAGCTAGGAGCATGGAGTTAAGATGCGGGGGTTGGGGAGAGTGACGAATGTTTGTGGGGAGAGAGTTCCATAATTTAGGCATGTGGTAACTAAAGGCTGCTTGGCACACGGTAGTGGATCTGTGTGGGATAACTAGGATTCGAGGGTCATTTCTTCTGAGTGAATATGCTTGGGTGCTTGTGTCGGCAAGGGCAGACGTGAGGTGGGGGAGAGGGACTGGAACCAGTACTTGGCTGAGATTTTGGTGCAGTGAGCCTGCCTACGGTTATCTAGAGATATAAGGTTCACTGATTGGTATCTCCCGGCATCCTCCCAGAAGGCAAACAGTTCTGCCCGAGGGGTGCCCCACTGGGAGAACAGACTGTCCACTACCTCCTGATGAAGGGACCACTCATGAGATGCCTCGCCCACATAGCAGAGGGCATCTGCCAGCTGATTGGTCATCTCCAGCCAAATGAATGGCCAGCAGCTCGGCCTCCAGACTGAGCATGAGGGTCCAAATGCGGAGAGCTTCCCTGCACAGAGGTAGGGAGTGCGTTCCCACCCTACTTGTTGAGGTAGCACATGGTCATCATGTTGTCTGTCTGAACCTGGATGACCTGACCCCGAAGATGAGTAGCGAAGGCTGTCAGGGCCAGGCGAACAGTCTGAAGCTCCAGCAGGTTGATGTGACATCAGGACTCCCAGGGGGACCAGAGGTCGTGGACCCTGTGTTCCCCCAGGTGGGAACCCTAGCCCATCAGGGAGGCATTGGTCATGAGAGTGACCGTTGGCTCTGGGCAGTTGAACGGGACTCCTTCCTGTAGATATTCCGGGGACCAGCCATCACTGGATGGCATCCCACATCGGCTGGGTCGCCGTGACCGGCTGGTCAAGGTGGCCCTGACGCTGAGACCACTGGCGGGCCAGCCCACATTGAAGGTAGCACATTCTCCAGTGGGCCCAACAGACCATGCTGATGCAGACCGCCATGAAATCCAGGAGGCACAGGAAGTCTCTGGCAGGGCGCAACTGTCCAATCTGAAACAGTCATGCAAAGGAGGAAAGATCCTCTGCCCTGTTCGTCGGGAGCTGGGCTCTGGCACGGCAAGAGTCGAGCTCCGCCCCGATGAAATCAACCACCTGTGAGGGGATGAGTTCTGACTTGGCCTCGTTGACCAGGAGGCCGAGGCAAAGGCAGGTCTGGAGGGCCAGGTCCCTAGACCACTCCATCTCCATCCTGGTGGGACCTGCAATCAGCCAGATACGGGTATACCCGGAACCCTCTGCGCCTCTGGAAGACTGCCACCGCTGCAATACATTTGGTGTCCTGGGAGACGAGGAGAGGCTGAAGGGCATGGCATGGAACTCGTAGAGGGCCTTCTCCATGCAGAACAAAAGGAATCGCTGGTGGGATGGACAGATGGGGATCCTGCAGGTCCAGGGAGCAGAACCATATGTTCTGCTCCAGGGGTGGAATGATCTGGTTCAGAGTGACCATTCTGAACATGCGCAACCGCAGAAACTTGTTCAGGTCATGCAGATCCAAGACAGGGTGCCAGCCCCCCCCCCCATCCATTTGGGAATCAGAAAGTATCTGGAAACAAATCCTGGATTACCTGGTGGGTCTGGGACACAAACCACCACCTCCTTCTGAGGAGCTGGGTGATATCTTTCCAAAGGGCGGACAATATGCTTGTGGACACCATACCCTCCCGAGGGGTGTGGGCACGACTGGGCGGAAGAACCTCAAACTCCAGAGGCAATCCCTGGCCGACCACTGCCAGCACCCACCTGTCCATGGTAACACTGGACCAGGCAGAAAGAAAGTGGTGGAGCCAGCCCCCCACAGAAGGATACAGGGGAGACAGGAAGCGCAGAGAGGGGGCACCCCCCCAGCCCGTCACTGGGCAGGCTTGGAGGTGGAGGTCGAGCCAGCAGAGGAAGCTGCTGGACCACATCCACTAGGCTTCTGGACCATGGAAGCAATCGACTTAGGTCTGGGACACCAGGACTGCTGGTACCCAGACGAGGTCAGGGTTGGCTTGACTGCAGGAGCAGGATGGGGCCGAAAGGACTTTTTGTGGGGTTTGGAGCCCTTGTCCTTTTGGGCCAAGGTGACGGAATCCAAGGTGGGGTTGGACTTCTCAATACTAGTGAGATGACCATCCACCCCAGGCTCGAACAAATCAGTACCCAGGAAGGGGACATCCACCAATTTGTGCTGGGTATCCGCCGTAAAGTTCGAGATACGAAACCAAGCCTATCGGCACATAGCTACGGCTGCGACCACCATGCAAAAATCACCAATGTCCAGGGCCATCTGGAGCTGCTGTTTGGCCACTGCACTGCCCTGGTCCCAAACCTGCTTGACCGTCAGCTGAAGGTCAGCCAAGAGTCAAGGGAGCACCTCATCCAGAGTGCCCAACAGAGCATGAGTGAAGTAGACCATCATCAAGGCTGAACTTGCCTGCATGAGGCTGACAGAAGAGGCCGCATACACTTTCTTGGCTGCATGATCCAATTTCTTGGATTCTTTGTTGTGGAGTGGAGAATTATCAACATCCCTGACACTGCCTGTCTTACAGAACACTGAGTCGGCAACCAGGCCCTCAGCTCAGGGGTGGTCTGTGAACCTGGAGAGAGAAAGCCTGTAGGAAACACATACTTGCGAGTCATAAGGGCCGACAGAGTAGGGCAGGAAGCTGGACGCTGCCAGAGCACCAACCTGGGTCCAAGAATGGCCTTGGCCACCAGGAAGGCGACCCCCAAGGAGTCATCCCAGTCAAGCATCTCAATGAGGGAATACTTAGCCCATTTCTTGACAGGTTCCAAAATGGATCCCCATGGTCTCAGAGATGAGGTGGAGCATGGCCCCGAAGGGGCCTAGAATGCATGGAAGAAGCCTCCGATTCCAAGGATTAGTCAAAGACCAGCCGACCCCCCTTAACCTTGCAGGGCTCATCCGCCCTAGTGACTGTGACCGATAACCACCAAGGAAGCCCGGGGGTAGTGCAGGCGTCCTTGGATGGGGGACCATCCTATGGCTGAATCAGTGGTTGTTCCACCCAAATGGGTGGAGAGGCCAGAATCGTCTGAGCTGGAACCAGTCTGGGCTGAGGTGGTGGCAGCCAAGGGAGTGCCGGTGAGGGAGCTGGCATCAGCTTAGGCCCAGCACCCAAAATGAGTTGCTGCCACATGAGCTCCTAGTAGCACTGCTGCAACCTGCGGGTGGAACCGTTCCTTCCCCGAAAACAAGGAAGGAGGAGGAGTAGTGGCGATGCTGCTTGCCCGAAGGTCAAGAGCACAAACACAGACTTCGGCAAGGGCTACTCAACCTCGACCTAGACCGCCGGCAGTCCGGACAGCGAGGAGAGGCCGGAACCAGCGAGGGACATCTGCCGCACCCCGTAAGCTCGATGTCCCATGGGTTAGGGATCCGATCAGCGGGCTGGTATGACTTACCCTGGGACTGTAAAGTCAGGACCTGAGTCCTGGAGAGGAAAGTACCCCCCTCGTGCTGTGACAACAGGTCAACCGGCTGATCGCCCATGTCTCAGGCGACAGGCCCAGTGGGGACACCGCAGGGTCAGCGGCCTGAACAGAAGGCTCAGCCAAAGCCAAATCATCAAGGAACATCGACAAACCAGGAGCGCGGGAATCAGACGCCTGAGAATGCTCACAATCCCACGATCTGCGATGGGACTTATCTTTTGTTTTAGAATCCTTCTTGGATTTAGACTGAGAAGGGCCCTCACTGAGGGTGGGAAGGGACTTACACAAGTCCCAGAACACCCCTGCAAAAGAGGCGCCAAAGCCCAGTGGAACCAGCGCAGACACCAAGGAGGAGCCCACGGCCACCTGGGGAGAAGCTTCCTCAAAAGCTGCCATTTGTTCAGCAGACGCCGCAGCCACGGAGATCGCCTTATGGGCATCCTTTCAGCGAACCAGGGGGTCCTGCTCATCCGGGTGACCCAGCAAAAGTCTGGCATACCGGCCCTCCAGAGTGGAAGGATGCAGAGTGCGGCACAGGCCACAAGTCTGGGGGTCATGGTCCTAGCCCAAGCAATAAACTCACATGGCGTGAGGGTCCATGCAAGACATTTTCTGCCCACACGGACAAAGTTTAAAACCAGGTGCCAGCTTCTGAGCAGACGAGTCCATGATGCGGAACATAAGAAAAACCACAAAGCAGCCTGAAGACAAAATATGAAATTATCGGTAAGCATAGGTATGGCCTACAAAAACACAGAGGGCAAGGGAGATAACCTGTCCCTTCCAGTGGAAAGGATGATCTGGTGTCATGGGGTGGTGCCGAGGAGGATACCACATAAGTGGGTGGGAGAAGCCAGCTTGAAGACTTTCCGGCAAGTCTTAAAAGGAAAGGAATTCTGCCAGAAGTGTGGACTGTACACCATATCCATGTCCCTAGAAACAATTATTATATTTAAACTAACGAAGAGAAAGCAGCAGAAGTATTGAGAGCTTGTGAATTTTGAGTGTTCAGCAGCAGTGGACTGATGAGCTGTTGAGGTTCCATGTCAACACAGCGCAAAATCTTTCAGCGTATGCATTTACCGCGCTGGAATTTCATCGCATGCCAAGCTCGCTAAACACTAAATTGGCGTATATTCATATCGTCGTACACAAATGCTAGACATACAATCTGCCTCACACTAACCGATGGTCCTCCATTATACCTGCATAATCAGTCACATGTGTCAGCTGCCTAGGCAATCAGTGAATTAAAACCTATTAATCTCATACACAAATACTCGTTAAGCAAGCTGCCTCACAATAATTGATGGTCCCCCACAATACCTGCATAATTAGTCACAGGTGTCAGTGACCTAGTTGCAGTGAATTAAAACCTATTAATTGTTATTGTCTACCCCTGCGCTTTCCTTGTTTCCTTGTTTGCTACAATGCCTTTGTCATTTGTGCTTAGCCAGTGTGGGCAGCAGCAGCTTGCGGACCAGGGATAACTGTATCGTAAAGAGAGTGCACTCTGGCCAAACATACTGGAAATGTGCTGCTTATGATAAACACAAGTGCACTGCCAGATGCCATACTATCGGTGAAGAAACTGTGTCTTATGTCACTTCACACAATCATGTGCCAGACGCTGGAGAAAGAGAAGTGAAAAAAGTCACTGCCGTGATGAAAGAGAAGGCAAGTAGTTCCTTTGAGGGAACATAAACTGTGGTTGGAGCAACCGGAGAGTTAGATCGGGCTGTTGCAGGTAAATTGCCTTTTGTTACCTGTATACAAAGAACAGCCTGGCGTGCGAGGCAAAAGGCATGTGTAGCTCCTGCCTTGCAATGAGTTTGGCTGAATTACAAATAACCCCCAAATACTGTGTTTCTGATAGGGGGGCTCCATTTCTTCTATATGACAGTGGTTGCCAAGACACAGCAAGATTTACAGTTTTCAGCACACAAAAAAATCTTGAATATATGGCAACATCAGCTAATTGGTATGCAGATGGTACATTTAAGGTAACTCCCCCTTTGTTCGCACAACTCTATACTATTCACGGTGTTAGATTTAATGCTGCAATCTCAACTGTTTTTGCCTTCATATCATCATGTTCCACTTCGGCTTACATTGCCCTTCTATCTGCTTTGAAGGCCCTATGTCCAGCACTTTCCCCTCGGTCGGTGATGAGACTTAGAGCAAGTGGCAGTTCGGCCTTTTGCATCCCAGTTTCCTGAAGCTCAAGCAAGGGGTTGTTTTTTTCATCTGTGTCAGTCATTGTGGCGAAAGGTGCAGGACTGTCCAGACATTCTGAAGAACTACACCGTAGATGAGAACTATGCACCGAATATGCAAATGACAGCAGCCCTTGCATATGTTCCAATAAACAATGTGCTTGAGGCATTTGAAAGCCTGAGAAACTCTGCATTTTATGTAGAAAATGAGGAGGTACTAACACCATACCTCGATTATTTCGAGGACACTTGGATTGGGAGGCCAGTGGGATGGCATGGTTGCAGGCGCCCCCTATTCCCGATCCACTTCTAGAACTGCCATTCTGCAGTCTCTGATGGTTTGCCACGCACAAACTATGCGGTGGAGGGGTGGCAGTTTTAGTAGCATGCTAGGAGCCAGCCACCCGACCATTTGGAAATTTATCAGAGCACTGAGACTGGAGCAGAACATGAATGAGTTACGTATTGAGCAGTATCTTGCAGGACATGAACCACCGGCACAGCGTAAGAAATATAGAGATACTGCACGAAGGCTGTGTGTGGTGGTTGAAAGTTATGGCACCTGCTCCATCACTGATTACCTGTGAGGAGTGGCACACAGTTTTCAGCTTCAAATATGAGGACACCGTTTCGTTGAACCAATGATTTTAATTTTTAAATAAAAAAGGGATTTTAACAGAATTATTCGACTCCAGACTGCACAGTGGAATTATTCGACTCCAGACTGCACCGTGGAATTAAATAAATGTATTTACTGGACGACACAAGGTAAGACCACTAAGTAATAAAGGCATTAATGGATTTATTTCCTTGCAGCTGGTACTGGTACTGTTTGCCTTGGTAGCTATGTGCCTTATGTATGTACTCGTGTATCCTTGCAGCTTGCGCTGAACTAACACATGCGATATAATACCAGTTACACTGACTGGGTTTATGCTATTATGTCTGCGCTGTAGTGCGTGTGCTGTTTTGTTTGCGATGATTTGATGTGATACCAGCTGTTGATGGTGGGATAAAGAACTGGGGCATAATGGGGCCTTCCACATTATATAGACAAGAATGATGCACACTAACGTGGGCGGCCCCCAGCTAGCGGATACTTCCAGGTGATCCTGATGCCAACGGCTTACATTTTCTTGACATGACTCACTGGAGGGAGATATCCTCGAAGAAGATCCATGAATACATGGAAACTGATAAAGAATCCATGGAAACAGAATATTCCTGAACAACTGCCCTAAGCACTGGACATCAGACTGGCTGCCACTGGTTCTGGAGGTCATTCTAGTGAAGTATCTCCCGTTCTGTCACAGATACAACTAACAGGTAAGTAGCTGCACAATCACGCCTAGAATGAACATTACATAACTTTACCAGAAAGTTCAGTACAGAGGACTGTACTCTTACAGTAGGAAGGGAAAGAAACTCAATTTTTCTTGGCTCTGGTTATCTGCAAACTTGCCAAGAGAGGAGGTAAGGTAGCCTGCCATAAAATTTGGCAGTGCAAAAAGGTAATAACGAAACCAGCTGCGAAAAATCAAACCTGTAAAACTGTCTAAGCAGCTTAGCTGTCCAGTTAGCCATTCATTCAGTATAGGTGCCAATTTATCTTCGAATGCAAGGCTCACTATAACAGCTGATTAGATGCACCCCTTTACCAAGAATATAAGATTTAAGACCGCCATAAGAAAGACAAGCTACCATCTTTTACAGCTAGGTAGTTCAGTATGCATTTCACAAGCCTTGGACAAACACACTACTGCATACTTTGGCCTTTGTCTATAAGCAAAATCCAATTGTGAAGTATGTAAATTTCCTGTCATCACAGTTCTCTCCAAAAACAGCTCGGTAACCAGACACACTTACAGTTAGACTGTGAGGGGCTGCTGCAAAGCATGTAATACATCTGGTTTCTACAACCCCCCACACACACAATTTTGCCACCCTCCCCCTCAAGTCAAAATCATTTATGAATGTGCGGAGAAGAGTGTCGCCACACAAATGGTCTTCCTGGACCTGCATAAATCACTGGGATCCTTGTAAAACCTACTGTATAGCTTCATCACACCCCCTGCTTGTAAAACTGTTACAGCTATGCGGCAGGACTGTTGCAAGGCTGCAAAGGGATTTGGAAGAGGTAGTGGGTGATAGTGACTGTCATGGTATCTACCTGAGGACAGCTTGTAGAATAGTGAAGCGTATGCGGTGGAGTATAGAAAAGCTGCAATGAGGTTCGGAAGAGCTGGTGGATGACCCTGACTGTCATGGTATACAGGTGTGGATGGCTTGTAGCTGTTACAGACAGGCAACAGAGGTGCAAAGCTGCAACAGGGTTTGGTAGAGCCATTGGGGACAGTGACTGTCATGTTATCTAGCAGTAGACAGCTTGTAGAACTGTTACAGTCAGGCAGTAGGGATGTCACAAAGTGGCATCAGGGTTTGGAAGGGACAGCAGGGGCCAGTGACTGTCGTGGTATCTAGCTGTGGACAGCTTGAAGAACTGTTAAATACAGGCGGTAGGGGTGTTGCAAGGCTGCAGTGGGGTTTGGAAAAGATGGCAGGGACAGTGACTGTTGTGGGTATCTAGGTGTAGATATCTTGCGTAATGGTTACAGGCAGGCGGCAGGGGTATCGCACAGCTGCAATAGGATTTGGAAGAGGCGGTAGGGACAATGATTGTCATTGTATCTAGCTATGGATAGCTTGTAGAACTGTTACAGGCATGCAAGTAGGGGTGTGGCAAAGCTGCAATGGGGTTTTGAAGAGATGGAGGGGGACGGTGATTGTCATGGTATCTAGGTGTGGATAGCTAGTATAATGGTTACGGGCAGATGGTAGGGATATCGCAAAGCTGCAATAGGGCTTGGAAGAGGCAGCGAGTACAGTGATTGCTGTGGTATCTAGGTGTGGACAGCTTGCAGAACTGGACAGGCAACAGGGGTGTTGCAGAGCTGCAGGGGGACAGTGACTGTCGTGGTATCCAGGTGTGGACAGCTAGCAGAATGGTATACAGACCAGAGGTGGCAAAGCTACAATGGGTTGTAAAAGAGTTAGTGTGGTCAGTGGCTGTTGTGGTATCTAATGCTATACAGCTTTTAGAACTGTTACAGGCAGGCAGTAGGTGTGTCGCATAGCTGCAACGGGGTTTGGAAGAACGGTCAGGGAACAGCGGCTGTCAGTATCTAGCTGTGAACGGCTTGTAGAACTGTCACAGTCGCACAGTAGAGATATTTCAAAGCTGCAAAGGGGTTTGGAAGCGACAGCAGGGGACAGTGACTGTCACGTTATCTAGCTATAAACAGCTTGTAGAACTGTTACAGGCAGGCAGTAGGTGTGCCGCAAAGCTGTATCAGAGTTTGGAACAGCTGGGGAAGGGACACTGATTGTTTTGGTATCTAGCTGTGGAGAGCTTGTAGAATTGTTACAGGCATGCAGCAGGGGTCTTGCAAAGCTGCAATGTTATTTGGAAGAGCCCCCGGGGCACAGTGGTTGTTGTGGTATCTAGCTGTGCATGGGGGACAGTGATTGTCATGTTATCTAGCTGTGCTGCTGGGACAGTGATTGTCATGGTCTCTAGCTGTGCTGCTGGGACAGTGATTGTCATGGTCTCTAGCTGTGCTGCCGGGACAGTGATCGTCGTGATCTCTAGCTGTGCTGTCAGGACAGTGATTGTCATGTTATACAGCTGTGCTGCCGGGACAGTGATTATTGAGGTCTCTAGCTGTGCTGCTGGGACAGTGATTATCGAGGTCTCTAGCTGTGCTGCCGGGACAGTGATTGTCGTGGTCTCTAGCTGTGCTGCCGGGACGGTGATTGTTGTGGTCTCTAGCTGTGCTGCCAGGACAGTGATTGTTGTGGTCTCTAGCTGTGCTGCCTGGACAGTGATTGTCGTAGTCTCTAGCTGTGCTGCCGGGACAGTGATTGTCGTAGTCTCTAGCTGTGCTGCTGGGACAGTGATTGTCGTGGCCTCTAGCTGTGCTGCCGGGAGAGTGATTATCGTGGCCTCTAGCTGTGCTGCTGGGACAGTGATTATCGAGGTCTCTAGCTGTGCTGCCGGGACAGTGATTGTTGTGGTCTCTAGCTGTGCTGCCGGGACGGTGATTGTCGTGGTCTCTAGCTGTGCTGCCGGGACGGTGATTGTTGTGGTCTCTAGCTGTGCTGCCAGGACAGTGATTGTTGTGGTCTCTAGCTGTGCTGCCTGGACAGTGATTGTCGTAGTCTCTAGCTGTGCTGCCTGGACAGTGATTGTGTAGTCTCTAGCTGTGCTGCCGGGACAGTGATTGTCGTAGTCTCTAGCTGTGCTGCTGGGACAGTGATTGTCGTAGTCTCTAGCTGTGCTGCTGGGACAGTGATTGTCGTGGCCTCTAGCTGTGCTGCCGGGAGAGTGATTATCGTGGCCTCTAGCTGTGCTGCTGGGACAGTGATTATCGTGGTCTCTAGCTGTGCTGCTGGGACAGTGATTGTCATGGTCTCTAGCTGTGCTGCTGCGACAGTGATTGTCATGGTCTCTAGCTGTGCTGCTGGGACAGTGATTATCGAGGTCTCTAGCTGTGCTGCCGGGACAGTGATTGTCGTGGTCTCTAGCTGTGCTGCTGGGACAGTGATTGTCGTAGTCTCTAGCTGTGCTGCCGGGACAGCGACTGTCATGGTCTCTAGCTGTGCTGCCGGAGAGTGATTATCATGGTCTCTAGCTGTGGTGCCGGGATAGTGATTGTCGAGTCTCTAGCTGTGCTGCTGGGATAGTGATTGTCGCAGTCTCTAGCTGTGCTGCGGGACAGTGATTGTCATGAGTCTCTAGCTGTGCTGCGGGACAGTGATTGTCATGGTCTCTAGCTGTGCTGCCGGGACAGTGATTGTCGTGGTCTCTAGCTGTGCTGCCGGGACACTGATTGTTGCGGTCTCTAGCTGTGCTGCGGGACAGTGATTGTCGCGGTCTCTAGCTGTGCTGCTGGGATAGTGATTGTCGCGGTCTCTAGCTGTGCTGCCGGGACAGTGATTGTCGCGGTCTCTAGCTGTGCTGCCGGGACAGTGATTGTCGCGGTATCTAGCTGTGCTGCCGGGACAATGATTGTCGTGGTCTCTAGCTGTGCTGCCGGGACAATGATTGTCGTGGTCTCTAGCTGTGCTGCCGGGACAGTGATTGTCGCAGTCTCTAGCTGTGCTGCTGGGACAGTGATCGTTGTGGTCTCTAGCTGTGCTGCTGGGACAGTGATTGTCGCAATCTCTAGCTGTGCTGCTGGGACAGTGATTGTCACGGTCTCTAGCTGTGCTGCCGGGACAGTGATTGTCGCGGTCTCTAGGTGTGCTGCCGGGACAGTGATTGTCATGGTCTCTAGCTGTGCTGCCGGGACAGTGATTGTCATGGTCTCTAGCTGTGCTGCCGGGACAGTGATCATCGTGGTCTCTAGCTGTGCTGCCGGGACAGTGATCATCGTGGTCTCTAGCTGTGCTGCCAGTACAGTGATCATCATGTTATCTAGCTGTGCTGCTGGGATAGTGATTGTCGTGGTCTCTAGCTGTGCTGCCGGGATAGTGATTGTCGTGGTCTCTAGCTGTGCTGCCGGGACAGTGATTGTCATGGTCTCTAGCTGTGCTGCCGGGACAGTGATTGTCGCAGTCTCTAGCTGTGCTGCCGGGACAGTGATTGTTGTGGTCTCTTGCTGTGCTGCCAGGACAGTGATTGTCACGGTCTCTAGCTGTGCTACCGGGACAGTGATTGTCGTGGTCTCTAGCTGTGCTGCTGGGACAGTGATTGTCGCAGTCTCTAGCTGTGCTGCTGGGACAGTGATCGTTGTGGTCTCTAGCTGTGCTGCTGGGAAAGTGATTGTCGCAATCTCTAGCTGTGCTGCTGGGAAAGTGATTGTCACAATCTCTAGCTGTGCTGCTGGGACAGTGACTGTCACGGTCTCTAGCTGTGCTGCCGGGACAGTGATTGTCGCGGTCTCTAGGTGTGCTGCCGGGACAGTGATTGTCATGGTCTCTAGCTGTGCTGCCGGGACAGTGATCATCGTGGTCTCTAGCTGTGCTGCTGGGACAGTGATCATTGTGGTCTCTAGCTGTGCTGCTGGGACAGTGATCATCGTGGTCTCTAGCTGTGCTGCTGGGACAGTGATCATCGTGGTCTCTAGCTGTGCTGCCGGGACAGTGATCATCGTGGTCTCTAGCTGTGCTGCCGGGACAGTGATCATCGTGGTCTCTAGCTGTGCTGCCAGGACAGTGATCATCGTGGTCTCTAGCTGTGCTGCTGGGACAGTGATCATTGTGGTCTCTAGCTGTGCTACCGGGACAATGATCATCATGGTCTTTAGCTGTGCTGCCGGGACAGTGATTGTCATGGTCTCTAGCTGTGCTGCTGGGACAGTGACTGTCGTGGTCTCTAGCTGTGCTGCCGGGACAGTGATTGTCGTGGTCTCTACCTGTGCTGCCGGGACAGTGACTGTCATGATATCTAGCTGTGTGGTGTGGATCAGGACTGTTGTGGTCTCTAGCTGTTTGGCAGAGACAGTGAAGACAGGTGTGAGATGCTTTCATAAACTCCTCGAGCTTTGCTCTCGGGGTTTATGTAGCATCCCACACCTCGGGTGTGTGTAAAAGTGTGGTTACACACACTCACCCATGTATTACTCTATATATTACACTTCTGCCAGGGCCGGCCTTTTTTGGGGGTGGGGGGGGCCAGTAGGAGCAGCTGCCCTGGGCCCTGCACTTGCAAGGGGCCCTGTACTTTGAAACAAAACCGCCCAGCCAGGGCATCAGATGATTCACTTATAAAGAGCCAACTAAGAGCAGCCCTGCGGACAGCTAAGGTATGTCATTTGATCATGTGGTTACCGTGCAAGACCCAACTAAGAGCAGTCCTGCAGACAGCTAAGGTATGTCATTTGATCATGTGGTTACCGTTGGAGCACTGAGCAAGGTCACATGATCAGGAGTCATGCACACGCACACCCTATCCTGTGCCAGATCAAGAAACCAGACCCCACAGCAGGCGCTTTCACTCAGGTCCAGGGCCATCGGCTTCTCATGCCAAACTGAGCCACGTGTCTCGCTGACTTGGCGTAGTTGCTCTCAGAAGAGCCAGCACTGCGTGACCCATCGTCTGGAAATTTGCACCAGGCCACTGGCATTCAGCATAAAAAAACAAAACACAATTTTCCTGACCTGACACTGTGGCCTCCCCTCTATTCATTGGACCCTCGTCTGGGCTCTGTGATGGTGAGTCTTGAGTATGTTGGTCTCTCTCTCTCAGTGTGGGGTGGATAAGTGGGTGACAGGTGTTGGTGTTGGTAGTAGGGGTTGAGACTCTGAGTGGGTCTTTCAGGGAGATTCAGAACAAAGATCAGGTTCTCGGTGGCCTCGGCCACTTTCAGTCCAGATGCTGTTTCGGAACAAACAGGCAAGCCAAATCCAGCCTGTGGGGTGTGGCAGGAGGCAGTGTGTAATCTCTCCAGAAGAATCACAGGGGTTGCAGAGATGAGGCCCACTGCAGTACAAGTGTAAACTGCCATGGCCTGCATCCTGGAAGTTATTTGGATCTAATGACTAACATGTCAGCTACAAACATGGGGATTGCAATAACCTATATAGCTCCACAACCCTAAAGGACTTTTTGGTCTGTCAGGTGCCCACAGCAATAGGTCTCCACTGCCCTGAAGGACTTCTTATTTAAGTTGCCCATAATGGGGGATCTCCACAGCCCTGAAGGGCTTTTTTCTTTATGCTGCTCTCTAGCACAGTGGTCTTCTGACCACCTTCAAATACAGGCAGCACAGGTTCTTTTATTTCCTGCTCAGCAGCCCTGAAGTCTCCTGCCTGCCCCCAATACTTGCAGTGTGGGTTCTTTTACTTACTTCTCAGTGGTACTGAGGTCTCCTGCCCACCTCCCAAAAATACAGGCAGTCCCAGTTCTGCGTGAATACCACAGTGAGTGAACAACAGATTTCCGATTGTTGGTTATAGGGGGCCCTGTCTTTTACCTCTGCCCCAGGCCCCGCACAGTCTAAGGCTGGCTCTCCCCAGGGCAAGCCCCTACAGATCGTTCTCCTTCTCTGAGATACTGTCGGTGCTTAGTGCCAGTGTGGAGAACAAACAAAAAATAAGGGACGTAAATGTATGGCTCGGGAAATGGTGTGAGGCCAAGGGGTATGGTGGGTGGAGGACTGGGGTACAACCTGGGAGGACAAGGAATTGTACGGACAGGCTCCACCTTCGCTCAGAGGGAAAGAGGTTCTACAGCTTAGACTGGCAGAATTCATCCGCTCCAGGTGGGGTTTAAACTTGGGAGGGGGCTACCTGGCAGGCCAGACCAGGAATGCCCTGGCCTTCTTCTGCAGGCTGGGGGGAGCCCCCGATAGTGCATGATGGGGGCCTTGTAGGCAGGGAACAGGGAGACCTCTGGGCAGCAGAGGGGGAGCAAGGGGGCACGTTGGAGGGTGGTCCTTATTAACACCAGGAGCATGGGAAACAAGATGCCAGAGCTTCAGGCGCTGTTAGTAGCAGGGGGTGGTGGATGTGGAGGACATCACAAAGATCTGGGCCACTTTCAGACATGACTGGGACCTAAACCTACCAGGGTACACCACGTGCAGAGTGGACAGGGTGGACAAGGGAAGGGGGGGGTAGCTTTTATCATTAGGAATGGCATAGGGATAACCAAGGTTGAGGAAGCAGGGGATCAGGTGAAGGCCTTATGGGTCACCCTGCAGGCTCCAAGGGGTAAGAGTGAGAAGATGGGGGTAGTATATAGACCACCCAGGCAGGGGGAGGAACAGGAGGAAGGCCTGGTGGCTAGCCTTAGGGATCACTGTCGTAGGGGAGAGGGTAAAACTGTGGTGCTGGGAGACCTGAATATGCCAGGAGCAGACTGAGGAATTATGGCGTCCTCATCGGGCAGGGAGCAGCATTGCTGGAAGTCTTCCAAGATGTGTTCCTTGCCCAGCTGGTGACTGATCCGACGAGGGAAGGGCATGTCCTGGATGTGGTCCTGTCAGACGGTGAGCTTATGAGGGACCCAGTTGTTGGGGAGCCACTGGCAGGAAGTGATCACACCACAGTTTGGGTCTCCCTTGACTAGGGGGCGGGGTAGAACACACAAAAATGACAGTGGTTGATTTTAGAAGGGCAGACTTCAGGGGGATGGAGCAGATCTTTAGAGGCTACCTAGATGAGATCTGGCCAAGCATGGGCGTGGAGGCCTGGTGGGAAATTATTAAAAAGGGGCTCCAGGAGGCTACCAAGGCCTGCACGAGGGAGAGACACAAGTGGAGCAAAGCTAAGTGGCTGAGCTGGTGGACAAGGGAGGTCCAGGATGCGGTGAGGGAAAAAAAAGGCTGCTTATAGCCGATACAAACATTCTCGGGGGAGCTATATCCAACGGGGGAAGGAGTATGATGAGGTAGCCAGGAGGGCCACCAAGGTGGTAAGGTCAGCCAAGACGAGGGCGGAGTTGTGATTGGCACAGGGGATTAGAAGGGGGTTCTTCAGGTATATCAGGGAAAAAGAAGGGAAGGGCAGATTAGTAGGTTGAGGATAGGGAGTGGGTGGGTGAGGAGGCGGGGAGAAGGCGGACGTGCTTAATGACTTTTTTGCCTCGGTCTTCACCAAGCAGGAAGAGGGGGGGCGGCCCTGCAAGGGGAGAGGGAGGGGGGGACTGGCAGAAGAAGAGGGGGAAATGGATGTTGAAATCCCCAGTGGGAGGGTGTGGGAAGCTCTCAAGGCCCTAAGAGGGGATAAAGCACAGGGCCCAGACGGGATCCATCCCAGGGTGCTTAACGAGATGGCTGATAGCCTGGCCGCACCCCTGACGGACCTTTTTAACTCCTCCCTGCAGTCGGGGTGGGTGTCTCATGACTGGAGGATGGCCCACATCGTGCCTATACACAAGGGCGGCTTGCGAGAGGAGCCAGGAAACTATAGGCTGGTTAGCCTGATGTCGGTACTGGAGAAAGTGATGGAGGTCATCTTGAAGGAGAGGCTGAAGGGGGTTCTGAAGGCATGGAGTCACCTAGATGATCGCCAGCATTGCTTTGTTAAGGGCAGATTGTGTCAGACCAACCTGGTGGAGTTCTATGAAGGGGTGACGAGTGTGCTGGATCAGGGCAGGCCAGTGGATGTCCTCTTTCTGGACTTCAGCAGGGCATTTGACTTGGTGCCACATCCCGGGCTACTGGGAAAGCTGGAGGATATGGGGGTGCAGAAGCAGATGGTCAGGTGGATAGGAACCCGGCTAGTGGGGCGTGCAGAGAAGGTGTGGGTGGGGAAGGAGGTCTCATTCTCTAGGACAGTCATTAGTGGGGTCCCTCAGGGGTCGGTACTGGGCCCACTCCTGTTTAACGCCTATATCTCTGACATCAGAAGCAGTATCAGGAGCGGGATGAGCCCCTTTGCTAATGACTTGAAACTGTGGGCGACGGAAAGGGAGGAGGGGAAGTTGGCTCACCAGGAGGATCTGGAGACTTTGGGGAGGTGGTCAAGAGCATGAAGTTTAATGCCGGGAAATGCAGGGTTCTGCACCTGGGGGCCAAAGCCCCGGCTCATGTATACACTTTTTATTTGGGGGGGCCGGGGAGGCACTGCAGGATTCTAGGGGGCAAAAGGACCTCAGGGTGGTGGTGGATGCCAAAATGAATAACTCAGAGCAGTGTAAAAGGGCTGCGACCCAAGCAAATAAAATGTTGGGGTGTCGGTGTCAGTGGCTTAGTGGGTAGCATGCTCGCCTCTGGCTGGGAGATCAGAGGGCTATTGGTTCAGTTCCCACATCTGGCACTTGGGTTAATATGCCAGTGCTGACACTGTAGTGCAGCATGAGAGGGGTGCTGCACTTCTGAGGTGCCGTCTTTCGGATGAGACGATAAACCGAGGTCCCATCTGCCTGGATTGGTGGTAGTTCAGGTGGATGCTAACGATCCCATGGCACTTATTGAAAAAGAGTAGGGGAAATTTTCATTGTGAAACAAAAGCAAATACTATCATAAAACACAAACAAAAACCATCACATAGTGACACAGAACTATAAAGGTACAGAACAAAAAAAAAAAAAAGAACCACAATAAAAACACAACATAGTACAGTAAAGAAAATCCACAACTGAAAAGAGCACTGACATAATCCCACAAGACCTATCTAGCACCATATACTCCCCAATGTCCCACATAGCAGTTACATACAAAAAGAAAGAAAACACAGCGCATACAGCAGTGAAAAAAACAAAATACACTGAAAAACATTACCCCACCCACTTCACCCCCTTCCAAAGATGACAAATAACCTCGCCCATAGTACGATATTCATAATGATAGATTTTACCCAATTCCAACTGCACTTGACATAACATGTTCCATACACTCACTTCCTTCTGTTGCAACACTCTAAAGCATCTAGCATGCCAGATCACCCATTTTAAACAAGCAAATATTACCCAAACCGTAGTTGTATGCCATTTTCTCCATCCCTTCCCTAACTGACCCAATATCAGAATATCATGTCATCGGTGCAAACAGACTTTCACCCCATAACGCAGCCAGAGAATCCCAAAAACCTTGCACACAAGTACTTAAAAAATAAATGTTGCATCATTTCTAGTTGACCCCTACATGTCCCTTCAAGACAGGGGGCATCACAAGAAGAAAAAGGGAAGTGGTTATCCCTCTGTACAGACAGTTGGTGAGACCCCATCTGGAATACTGTGTGCAGTTTTGGAGACCCCATCTACGCAAGGACATAGACAGGATGGAAGCAGTCCAGAGGAGGGCAACTAAAATGGTGCAGGGTCTGCATCAGAAACCATATGAAGAGAGACAGAGAGCTTAATATGTATACCCTTGATGAAAGGAGGGACATGATAGAAACTTTTAAGTACCTCAAGGGAATCAACAAAGTCCAGGAGGGTAGCATCTTTCAGAAAAAGAGATGTGTAAGAACAAGGGGGCACAATTTAAAGATAGAGGGGGGACGGCTCAGGGGTAATGTGAGGAAATTTTTTTTCATGGAGAGAGTGGTGGATGCATGGAACCGCCTTCCTGGGGAGGTTGTTAGGTCTAAAATAGTGGGGGAATTCAAACATGCATGGGACAGACATAAGGCAATTGTAGTGGGGGGTTGCAGGAAGTAGGCTGTTGGTTAACTAGAATATGTAGCTTATCCAACAGGAAGGGAAATGGGCAGACTGGGTGGGCCAAGTGGTCCTTATCTGCCATCAAAGTCTATGTTTCTATGACCCTATCATCCAGCATTTTATGCTTCTGGTTACCCTTAACATTCAATCTTTGATGTCCACATAACCATACCATGTCCTGCATTTTCAACGGAATTCGTGGTTCAACAGTACTGTCCAATAATAATCTACTATCAAGGGCAGAAGAAATATTAAACACTGGCTCTTCTAGATAACTTTGAGCAACAATAGTTTTATAAAATTTTCTTTGATCATCGTCCACAAACCAATGAAGCACTACTTTCCACATCCTAACATATTTCAACGTGGTCTGTATGTAAGTAGGCAAACATTTTTCAGAAACATGCCATCTACCTCTCCCCCATGCTTCCAGAAGAAAAAATTACTCACCTTAGTAATGCTGTTTCTTCTAATGGAGTCTTGCTATATTATGACAATTGCAGTATGACCGCAGGTTAGAACTGCTCCGGAGGTGAAAGAGTTAACTTTCCATGCAGGCATGGAACTTAGAGCGCGACTCGCTGAAAACTCTGTCTGTTGTGCTTCAAACGCAAACTGTCAGGATCTTTACGAGCTAAAACTCACTAAGGTTCTGTGTGGAAGCTGTAACCCTACACTCAGCCAACTGGCTACTAACATAAACACTCATTTTTGGCCTAAAACAAAGACTCAAGTCAGGAGACCCAAAAATGCAAAAACACAACACCAATTCACCCAAAAAGGTAGGTGAAAAACAACAAGGTGGGCATCAAAAAAAAAAAAAAAAGTGCCAACCCTGTACTGTCCACCCACAATCCCCAAAACAGAGGTTCTGAGAGGGGCAGGCAGGGAGGGAGGTCATAATATAGCAAGACTCCATTAGAAGAAACAACATTAATAAGGTGAGTAATTTTTTCTTCAAACAACATGAAGTCTTGCTATATTATGACAATTGCAGACAACACAACAGTACCCCCATGGAGGAGGGACAGAACCAACCTAGGAAATAGGCTCTGAAGCACGGCTGTGCCAAACCGAGCATCACTCCTAGCCTGGATGTCCAGGGAGTAATGCTTGGTAAAAGTGTGAACTGTTTTCCAGGTAGCTGCTTGACATATTTCTAGAATAGGAATGTCTCTGGCAGCAGCCAGAGAAGCAGCTGTACCTCTGGTAGAGTGAGCCCTCAGGCCTGAGGGGGGAATTTTACCCAACTTCTCATAGCAGAATTGGATACAAGAGACAATCCACCTGGCAATGGATCTTTTAGTGGCTGGCTTCCCTTTATCAACTTTGCCATAGGTGAGGAACAGTTGGAGGGAGTCAAACCTATGACCCTTGGTACGCTCTATGTAGTAACTAAGGGCTCTCTTCACATCTAGGCTGTGCAGCATCCTCTCCCCAGAGGAAGAGTGGTCAGTGAAGTACACTGGAAGTGAAACAGATTGATTAAGGTGGAAATCTGAAACCACCTTAGGCAGGAACTTTCTGTTAGTCCGAAGGACCACCTTATCTCTGTGAAAGAGATAAACCCTGCTCCACTGATAAACGTTTAACTCACTTGTCTGCGTCTGGCAGAGATGATGGCTACCAAAAACACAGGTTTCCAAGTCAAGTACTTGAGCTCAGCTGAAGACAAGGACTCAAAGGGGGGTTGCATAAGCTGAGCAATGCAAACATTAAGATCCCAGGCAGGGGCAGGATCCCTGAATGGAGGGTTGGTGTGAAACAACCCCTTAAAAAACTTGTAAAATACAGGATGAGCTGAAAGGGAAGAGGATTTACCTGCTGAAATAAAAGTAGACACAGCTGCCAAGTGCACCTTCAGGGTAGCTGGTCTCAGCCCCAAAGAATTCAGGTGGACCATGTAATCCAGGACTGAGGGCAGATCAGCAGAGACTGGGGAAATATGCTTTTCCGAGCACCATATGGAAAACCTTTTCCATTTGGAATTGTAAGTAGCCCTGGTGGAAGGCTTCCTTGCGGCCTTCAATATATCCATTACACCTTGGGAAAGGTGTAAATCAGCTAACTCTAACTCTTCAAGAACCAAGCCTTGAGATTGAGAGATTTGAGATTGGTACCAGACCCTTCCCTGGGCACAGGTTAACAGATTGTGATTCCTGGGAAGGGACAGGGGAGATGGACTGCTAAGGACAGCAGGAGTGGATACCAGGGCTGTCTGGCCCAATCTGGAGCTATCAGAATGACTTTGCATGATTGGGATCTGATTTTGATTAGCACTTTGAACAGGAGAGGAAAGGGAGGGAAGGCACAGAGAAACTTCCCCTCCCAACTGAGGGCTAAGGCATCCAGTGGGAGTGAGCCCAACACTGGGGGCCTGCAGCAAAAAAGAGGAAGTTGGTGATTGTCTGGGGCTGCAAAAAGATCTATCTGCGGGGTGCCCCATCTGGCAAATACTACTCCCAAGACCAGGGGATCCAGTGACCATTCGTGGTGGCCCTGGGAAATCCTGCTGAGAGCATCTGCCAGGACATTGTCCTTGCCTGGGAGGTGAACTGCCGCAAGGGAGGTGTTCAGGGAGTAAGCCAGAGACCACAACTTCATCGCTTCCGTGCACAAGGCCGTAGACAGAGTGCCCCCTTGCTTGTTGATGTACCACATTGTAGTGGTGTTGTCTGTTCTGACCTGAATACTCTTGTTCTGAACAGATTTGGAAAAAGCTTGAAGTGCTAGAAAAACTGCTCTGAGCTCCAACAGGTTGATGTGGAGCAGAGATTCCTGGGGAGACCACAGACCCTGGGTGGTGAGGTCGCCTATGAGCTCCCCAGCCCAAGAGGGACGATCTGTAGTAAGGATTAGAGAATGAGACTGAGGACAAAGGAACCCTTGTCTCAGGTTGCTCTGATCCTGCCACCACTGTAGGGCTTGGATCAGGGTTCGAAGTTACTGGGATCAGCTTGGTAAGAGGATCCTTTCTTTGAGACCAAAAAGCTCTCGAATGGAACTGGATGTCCCTCATCTGAAATCCTGCTCCTTGCACAACTGCTGTGGAAGCAGCCATGAGTCCTAGGAGCTACAGAAAATCCCTTGCTGGCCGGGAGACCTGCAGGGTAAATGAGGAGGCCAGGAAGACTAGGGTCTTTGTCCTGTTCAGGGGGAGGAAGGCCCTGGCTTCCTGTGTGTTCAGTTCTGTGCCTATGAAGGTAAGAAGCTGGACCGGCTCTAGAACTGACTTTGAGAGATTCAGGAGGTAAGCAGTTGCTGCGTTATCTGAAGGTGTAAACTGACCTGGTCTGGGGACTGGCCTACTAAGAGCCAATTGTCCAGGTAAGGAAAGATGGCAATCTTTTGCCTTCTTAGGTAGGCAACTGCTACAGCCAGGCATTTGGTGAATACCCTTGGGGCAGAAGTGAGGCGAAGGGCATTGCTCTGAACTGGTAGTGGCCTGAGGGCAGCTCGAACCTGGGTACTTTCGATGGAGCTTCTGATGGGAATATGGAAGTAGGCATCCTTGAGGTCCAGGGAAGCTAGCCAGTCCCCTGGCCTTACAGAGGTAGGATAATTCCCAGAGTCACCATTTTGAACTTTGGCTTTAAAAGTGCTTGTTTAAATATCTGAGATCCAGGATGGGCCCATTCTCCTGTCTTTTTTGGGGTAAGGAAGTACCTGGAGTACAAACCTTTGCCCTGGTGTAGGGGAGGAACCCTTTCCACAGCTCTGAGAGCCAGGAGGGTAGAGACCTCTGCCTCTAGGGCGAGTGCCTCTGATGGAGTTGCAGGTGGAAAAGATCTGGTTCTCAGCTTTGGAAATTTTTTGAAGCTGAGAACCAGTCCCTGGCTTACTACTTCCAGGACCCACTTGTCTGATGTTAAAGACTTCCAGTCCTGGACAAAGTAAGCCAGCCTGCCCCTACAGGTAGAGGAGAATGGCCCGACAATCCCATCAGGGTGCCTGCTTGGCAGGGGCTTTGGGCTGAGGGGTGGAAGCAGACCTGCTTGTCCCCTCTCCCTCTAAAGAACCCCTCTGAGCATAGGCAGAGGAGGAAGCTTGGCTTGGTAAAAGGCCTATGAAAGGCCTGCCCTGCCTCTAGGAAGCTGCTTTTGAGGAGTGACCTGCCTTTCCTTGGCCTGTGCACTCCTATAGGTGGTCCTATATTCATCCATTTTCTTCATGTAATTCTCTGTTTGCTCCCCAAATAGAGAATTTCCCACAACAGGAAAATCCATGGCCTTAGACTGGGTATCCTGAGACAGGATAGTACATCTGAGCCAAGCCATCCTGCGAAGTGCCACAGATGTAGCCATGACTCTTGATGAAACATCATTAGAGTCCACTGCAGCATGAAATTGCACCTTGGATGCCTCAATACCATCCATAGCCACCTGTTCCAGCTCCTGGCAAGCTGGTCAGGGACTTGTTTCGCTAGGGCCAGCACAGTATCCCATCTGGATTTCTGGTACCTAGCAGCATAAGCCATATAATTTGCTTGTCTGAGTCCCAAAGATGCTGCCATGTACTGTTTCTTTGTCATAGTATCAATCTTCCTGGAGTCCTTCTCAGTGGGGTGTGAAGCTAGGGGAATATTAGTCTTGTCACAGGCTGCAGCCTGCACTACCCCCACATGGCTGCATTGTTGAGTGAGGAAATCAGTGTCGGAGCCTGATAAGGTATACCTCTTGTCCATCCTTTTATCCACATGAGGTATAGTGTGAGAGTTTTAAAACTTTACTGTCTGTTTCGAAAAGATTTATGCAGAGGAATAGACAGTCTCCTAGACTCTGGAATATCCATCATTTCTACATAGTCTGGCTCCTCTTGGTCATCAACAGCTTCCTCAACAGGAGCTGGAGAGTTTCAGCAACTTTTTATAAAACATGAAATGAGAAGGGACTCAGAAAGCCTTGGAGGAGAAACCCTAGGGTCTATCTGGAGATGTCCGATCAATGGGCACATCCAGATCTTCAAAACCATATTCACTCTCCTCATATTCCTCTTCCCTCCCCGGTTCTTAAAAATCTCAAAATCATAATCTTGAACCGATGGAACCGGCCGAACCGAGCGCTTACCTGAAGGTGTCGGTTCGGTCCGAACGAGAGAGAGACTGGACAATTTGAATTGCTTTAGCTATTTCCTCAGCAGTTGGGAGAGAACTTTTGGCTCTACACTAGCTGACTTTCTAGTCCTTTTTGCTGGAACCGCTCCCTCAGACCTGCTCTTCGCTTGCTTGAGGAAGTATCGCCTAGTCAGAGGGCACTCCTCCGGTTCGCTGGCAATCGAACCGGCTGCCATCCAGGTCAGCGCAGACTTTTGGCCTCCCTTCCTGAGCCTACCAACTCTTTATCTATGGTGGCAGCAGGAAATTGTGACAAATCTGGCAGTCTGAATTGAGGTGGTCAAACCCCAGACAATAGACACATGTGGTGTGTGGGTCAGCCTTAGCAAAGCTTCCCCACAAACACTACAGTGTTGAAACCCAGGGTCCGGGTTTTTCTTGGTTTTTCAGACATAATGCCAGCCTAACCAACTTGCCCGCTTATGGCAATCCACCAAGCAAGACACCCTTATCGGTTCCCAACCGTGGTTATGGGTCATGGAAAAACGTAATGAAACCGCTTTGTAGAACAGATAAGAACCGGAACGCCTCTAAAAAAAAGGACTAGTAGATTTTAAATACAACCTGATCGGTTCAAACCGAACCGATAAAGAATTACAAGTTCCACACAGAAAAAAATAAATGTAAAACCTATCTATTACTTACATTACCACAGACAGAGCTTGAACCGACCGGTTGCGGTTTAATTTCGGCTAAAAACCGAAAAATAATACTTTTAAACTGACAAAATGAACCGAGCAGAAGGAGAAATCTCCGGAGCGACTGTTCAGTGAGGTGGAGTAAAGAATCTGACAGTTTGCGTTTGAAGCACAACAGACAGTTTTCAACCGAGCTCGCGCCCTAAGTTCCATGCCTGAATGGAAAATTAACTATTTCACCTCCGGAGCAGTTCTAACCTGCGGTCATACTGCAATTGTCATAATATAGCAAGACTTCATGTTGTTTGAAAACTGAGCTTCCCAGAATTTCATACCATCAATACCAAATCCAGAGTTCCCTAACACCAGTGGACGGATACTGCTATAAAACAGTTACTAAATAAATAGACAAAAGGCTGAATCATATCAAGTCCACCTTCCTTTCTAGCCCTATAGGTGTGTGCCCTTTTCACTGGATTCAGGCGACTAACCCATAAAAACAAAACGAACAGACCAATCAACTTAGTATGCAAACCAAATGGCACTGGATAGATATGCGAGACATACAATAATACAGACATAATATAGGCTTTTAATAAATAAATCCTTTTCTTTCTTGTCATTTTCCAAGACTTCCAAGACATCACCTTTCTGTGTGCATCATCATATACTAAATCCCAATTCATTTGTTCCGCCTTCTTAGTACCAAACAATAACCCCAATATTTTAATTTCCTCTTTTTCTACCGGTATGGAAGATTGCAATGGCACAGACGCATTACCTAAAACCAACAGTTTACACTTAGAAACATTAACTGTAATCCCTGTACTACAATGCATGTCTGCCAAAACATCAAGCACACCCTGTCCAGATTCCAGATCTCGCACTACCACCGTGCAATCGTTCGCATAAGCAGACACCTTTGGATACAGTTTACCAGTCCTATCACAAACAGGTTTAATCCTATCCGTGATTTCTAGGAGTAGTAACAGAGGATCAACAGCAAACACATACAGAAGCAGACTCAACGGCCATCCCTGTCGAACTCCATTCATCAACTGAACAGGAGTACCCAAATGCCCATTAAACAATGGTATCATCATTGCGTTCTCATATAAATGGTGAAGTACCCCAACAAACTGACATGAAACCCCATACAGGAGGAGAGTATCCCAAAGATGTCTATGCTGGACTGCATCAAAAGCAGTTTCTTGATCTAAGGACATTAAATACCCATCAAGATGCATATTTAGGCCTTGAACCACAAGCTCTCTGATAAAAATCAAATTCTGCTGTATAGTCCTGCCTGGCACTGCACATGTCTGATGAGGCAGAATCACAAAGGTCGCTACCCGTGCCAATCGAGATGTCAAAATTTTGGTCAGTATTTTATAATCTGTATTTTACAGACTTAAAGGTCTCCAATTCCGAATATTCTGTGGATCATCCTTTTTATATAAAAATGTCATCACCCCCTCCTGCATACTGGAGGTTAAACCCCCCCCCAATCAAAAAATCTCCTGATATACCATTCTTAAATCAGCCACCGAAGCAGACTTAAAAAGTTTATAAAATTCATTAGAGATACCATCCAATCCCAGGGCTGTATGAGCCGATAAATGATCAATCGCCAAACCAATCTCCTCCTCAGTAACCGGTCGCATCAACTCTTCCACTTCACAAACAGGAATCTCAGACAAAGTCCCAACATTAAATGGAACAATCTTCTGTGTGGGCACACATTTCTCATAAGTAGAACATAAATGAGCATGAACCACTGTTTGAATACCACAGAGCGTATCTTGCACAATCCCATCATGACTAATCAAAGCCTTCATTGACAATTTCTGCACTCCTTGCAATTCTACCTCATAAGGATTAACCAGCTCCTTTCTCCACTGTGTAACATATCGTTGACATTTAGCAGTCTCTCCCTCCCTCCCCTCCGCTTATGATACTCACACATTTTCTCCTTAAGCACCTGCAGATTTACATGATGTTCATCACCATCCTCCCAGGCCTGAGTCAAAAGTTTCAAATACTGTGCTCTCAAATGCAAATAATCCAAATATTTAGAATTAGCCAAAGTCCTAGACGTATGTTTCAAGAAATCCCTCACGTCCCTCTTTGTATCTTCCCACCGCTCACCCCAAGAATCATATAAAAACTGAACATCCTGTCGGTTATGCAATAAATTTCTCGGCCCCTGCTGTATTGCCTTCTGCTGCAATATGGAAGTATTCAATTTCCAATAACTTCTCCCAAAAGTGATGTTATGCACTAAACCTATCCGAGCCTGAACCTGCACTTGATCAGAAGTTTCCTGGGGTACAATGTTAACTGAAGTACTATTTTTTAACCTGTCTGAAACAAACCAAAAATCAATACGTGTGGATAGTCGGCCCTTATAGAAACATAGAAGTTGACGGCAGATAGGGACCACAAGGCCCATCCAGGTATGTTCCCGGAGGTTTATCCACAACATCATAAATATCTCGTAACCCAGCAGTAGTCAATATTTTAATCGATGCATTTGTGTCACTATACACTTTCTGAGTCTGTCTACCCCAATCCCTTGGTGACAAACCACAATTAAAATCCCCCCCCCCACAAAATTAACTTAGAAGTAGAGAGGAAAGGTTCAGTGACATGAAACAAAGCCACTCTGTCAGCCTTTGTTTGAGGTGCATATACATTTATCAAGTGATACGCCAAACCAGCAATAACCACATCTACCAGCAACCATCTATCAGCAACACCCTGCCAGGGGAAACATCCAACACCTTCAAGATTTGTACAGGTAAATTAAAAAACAAAATACCCACACCCGAACAAGGCACTTCTCCCACCAACCATAAAGATGGCCCCCGCCTCCAATCCTTCTTTGCCTGCTTGATTTTAGAAATCGTATGCAATCTGGTGTCTTGAATGAAATTAATCTGGCCCGATTCCTTATGTAAACTAGCAAAAGCAACAGTACGCTTCTGTAAATTATGTATACTGTTAACAGTGACAGATGAGCCATTGGACTCACCAAGACCTTCGTTATCCTGTACATCCATAAGAACATCAAATGGATTTTGAACTACTAGGTCTTCCACTACAGGAGCCCCCTTATGTGCCGCCTTCAACCTTGTGACCCTGTGGGATGGGTAACTCCTCCACTCTCCCTGGTGGGGGCATCACCTCCTCCATCCCATCCTGTATCAAAGGGGAGGCAGGCCCAACAGTACTTCCCTGCAAAGTCTGCTCATCCAGGCCATGGTCAGATAACTCCAATTCCAAATCTGGAGAGTGGTCCAAATTCACCACATCCCGTAAAGCACCCTGAGGGGGTACTGAAGTAGCCTGGGTACAGTCCTGTACTTCCTCCGTCACTACTTCAGGAGCAGACAGAGACTGTGAACTAGGGTCAACAGCAAGAACCTGCTCATTGTCATGTAACTGGGCCATTAAAGCACTGGCCCTCATTTTTTCTTTTTGCGCCATAGCAACATAAACATCATGTTCAGCTCTCACAGATTGATCCAGGTTATTATGGGATGCCCAAGAACAAGTCCGAAAATTGTGACCCTGTTCGTCACACAGATTACATTTCTGTGGTTGTCTGCAATGTGCACCAGTATGCCCAAAATCTCCACAAAGGCCACATTTCTGTTTTTCACAGACATTACTCAGGTGACCAAGATCACCACACTTATAGCAGGCTCTGGGCTGACCTGGATAAAATATCACTCCCCTATCTCTCCCCGCAAAACAACAATTGGGCAAATGTTGTATGGCACCCTGGTCCTGTTCGAGTGTAACTTTATATTTCCAGCCCCCATCCACAAATGTTCCTCGTCTATAATAGGGTCTGGGTAGCCATTCACCAGGCAATGTTGCTTTAACCAGTAAGTGATATCTGCCACATTCACTCCCTCATTCCGAAAGAGTACTATGATGGTCTTATACATAGGCTTGGTCAGGGGTATGGCAAGAAAAGGCCTCCACACAGGGCCATTCTTAAGCAAATTATACTGTTTCCAGAACCTCTCGAGCCAATTAGGATGCTTAAAACTGATATCATAAATGGTGTCCCCTGGCATGTGAATGAGGGCATAAATATCGTATGCATAAAACTTCATACTGGTCTTAAGCAGTGCCCTCCCCACAAACAATCTGTCAGGTGCATCAGAAGCATTACCCCTGAATTTCAACTGAACCGCATTTTGTCTCACTGCTGGCTCAGAAACATTCCTAGTGTTAGAAGGAAAACATTTTTCACGCACCCCAGTATGCCAAACATTAGGGGTAGCAGCCTGCTTCCCTGTGGAAATACCACCAGGTTCAGACCCCTTAGTGACAGATAAACCCGGTCGCACTGTCTGCTCCTCCATCACAGAGGACTCCACTCGGGGTTTAGGGGAACTGGGGAAAGAGGCGGGGGCCGTGATTTCAGGCTCCAAAACAAGCTCTTTATCCTCACCGTCTAATGCCGTAATATCTAATAAAAGATCCTCCTGCCTAGTGTCAGCAGGAGTCTCTTGTTCTACTATTCTCTGACCAGGAGTTAGCCGAGAAGGGGAAGCCCCAGAGCCGAACCCAGAACCACTGCCCCGAAGCACAGGAGCAACAAGAGCAGGATCCAAATTAGGGGCATTTGCACCCCTGTCAGAACCAGCCGCCTTTTTAACCCACCCTGCAGCCTCTAGAGATCTAGCTACCCAGTCAGCGGGAGGCGTAGAAAGACTAAGTATCCTCCCAACAGGAGAAACACCAGCAGTCTGCAAAGGGGTTTTAACCCCATCCCCTCCAACCCAACCTTTCCTGCCTCACAATGGCTGTTCTTTAAGGGAAAGTTTCTTCAGAGCCCCACCAGTAGAAATGCCGATATTAAAACAGGCCTTTGAGGGTTCACCCACAGAAAAAGGCTCACTATGCCCAGTAATAGAGCTAGTCTTATGGGATAGTCTGGAATCCCAGAAACAACTGTACAGTCTGCCACATCAGGTACTCGCATATGCTTCAAACCCTTGCTCCCATCCGAAACACCCACACTAACAGTACAGCCCTGTACCTGTCATATCGAAGAGCAGTCTAGGGGTTCCAAAACCGCTTCTGAGGTCTGTTCAGCAGCCACTGCAGCCGCCGGAATCACATACACTTCCATACGTGTAACAGTAAGATCAGTACGAGCACATCCGTCCATTGCCGCACCATTCCCGGTAAGCTCTAACAGAACTTCCAGTTCCTGCCTCCTAGCAGTGAACTTTCTCTCCTTGGCAGCAATCAGCTCGCAGATATCCACCGCAGATGCCTCTGCCCACTCTTGGTCCACAACCTCCTGTGACAGGACCATGTCAGGTAGGGAAACCTCGCAGGAAGAAATTCCAACTGAAACAGTAGCAGGGTCAGCCTTACAGTTTTCCAAGACCAGGGAGTAAACCTGTTCCCCGGCCCCTAGCACATCCATCTGTATCCCTCTCCCCCCAGTTGCCCCTGAAAAAGGGACTTCTAGGCCCAGCAGGCTTACCGGGTCAACAAAACTAAATAAATAAATAACTATGGGGATAACCTCAAGGAGTTAAGACGTGCTCCTTTCGCTGTACAATTGCTTGGTTAGACCGCATCTTAAATACTGCATGCAATTTTGGCATCGCTACTTAAAGAGGGACATTGCTCTTCTGGAGAGGGTCCAGGAGGGTGACCAGGATGATACTGGGACTAAGGGAAAGGCCCTATGAGGAGAGATTGGAGGCGCTCAACCTATACTCGCAGGAGGAGGAGAGAAGGAACAGGGGGGATATGATAGAGGTCTTCAAATATCTCAAAGGAATAAACAGGGTAAGCCTTTAGGAGGGTGCTTCAGCTGAGGGAGATGGGTCCACCAGGGGTCACTTAATGAAGCTGGACGGGGGGGAGACTGGGGGGGGAACAAGGAGACGCTATTCCACTGAGAGGGTGGTGGAGCTCTGGAATGTGCTGCCTGGGGAGTTGGTGGCTGCTGCAAGTGTGGAGGGGTTCAAGAAAGGCTGGGATAGGTATAGGAGGAGGGTGTACCCCAGAGCCCCACTGAGGGTGGGGGACCTTGTAGGGAGGCAGGGGCTAATAACGGTGCCCTGGGAAGGCACTGATTATCGAGCAGACTTGATAGACCATAGGGCCTAATCTGCTGGCTTCTTAATACGTTAGTATGTTAGATCCAGTATCGTGTCCATAAGAAGGTCCTGGGGGACAGACGCAGTACTGGTTACATGAACTGCAGTACAAACAAGTAACACAGACAGGATTCAGTACAAAACAAAAGGGAGCTTTAGACAGTACGCTGGCTGAAGTTGCTTTGCTAGTTACACACATGAATTCAACAGACTGTAAAGGAAATGAGATTACTGGGTAGAAACACATTCATAATGAGGGTAATAAAAAGTGACTGCACCAGAAACTGAAAGAACAGTATGTACTGCTGCAATCCAATGGAAGCACAACAGCTGCTAAGTAGTTTGCTTAAAGGACTTCAAAACATAAACTGAAACACAGGAGCCTGTTATTTTCATTATTGGCGCATTAAATATGATTACTAACACATTACTGGCTTTGTGACGCAAATTCTGACGGCTTATACTGCTGTTTATTGGGAGTGTAATGTCCCTCAAACTGGTAAATTTATGTACTGTTACATTTTACACTTTCCCCTGTGATTTTCCTGAGCAAACTCAACAGTCATACTTTCCCACTCTGGGATAACTGAGGCTAAGAGGGCAAGCAGCCAGTGTAACCAGACATAATTACAATCTAAAAATATCATTTTTTCAAGCCACAGATTAATCATTAGCACATAACGGAGAGAAAAGAGCTTGTGTTTTACTCCTCCGCTGTATTTACTATTTACCAGTTAGTGTCACACTTGCTCATTTGCGATAGCTGTAGCTTAACTAGTATTTCAGGACAAATTAAATACAAAACAGACAGCAGGGCAGTAAGGAGGAACTAATTTTCCTTTATGAAAGTATGATTTGCCAGCCAGCCCGCTGGCGCAGAAGCAAGGCATCTGTCTGCAACGACGACAACCCAGGTTAAGGAATGGATTTGGGACGGTAGCAGGCCAGCCAGGGTAGAAGGACTGAGCATCCTAGGGACTGCTCTCTTTCTCCAGGGGGAAGGGGGGTTGAGTGTCCGGCATGCTACGGACCCCTAGCGGAGGCCTGGGGAACAATAGTGCTGGCACCGTATCAGTTTTGGGGGGGAGGGGATTGGGGCGGACGCTGGCCGTCAGTGCATGTCCCCACCCCTGATACAGCATACAAAAAATGCTGGCCCCGAAATGTGAAGCTCTGTTCCACCGCCTCCACTGCCTACCATGTCCACCGGGTGGGACCCCACTCCCATGGCTCCGCCCTGGGAGGGTAAGCCAGGGCAAGTTACCACTGACCTTGGGAAGGGGCGCCCACCCAGGAGCCCTGCCCAGAGGGGTAAGTCTGAAGTCTGGTCATGGGAAGGTGGCGAGGGTGGGAGCCAAGTCCCTGCAGGGATATTGGGGAAGCCGACAAAAAAAAAAAAAAAAGTATAATTTGTATCAGTATAATCAGTGGTGTGGTGGGTTGAGGTGCTGGATGCCACATCACCACCCATGCTGGCGATCTGAGTTTGCGAACAGATCGAGGTCACTTGGGGGCTGACTGGATGAGAGGCTCGAGCGTCCAATGACGGCTGTCCTCCCTTGAGGTGGGGGGTTCCTGGTCCCGCCAATTGACTGCCATCTGGTGGAGGCTGGATGGCAGTGACAGGAGGTGGGGAGGGCGTGTGCAGGCACAGCCCATTGTGCTACGTGTCACTGCATACACAATGCTCTGGAGCAAGGAGGAAAACTATGGCTCCCTCGGCATCCCCCACAGGCCCCGAACAACCCTACGGAGCAGACCACCTATGGGTGGTAATCCTGTAAGTGCTTGAGATGGGTCAAGATTGGAGCTCGAGGGGCACCTGCCCACTCAGGAGAGAAAAAGCCTGGTAGAGAACTGACAGTCACTTGTACAATGTGGTTCGCAGTGGAGTAGATGTGACTGTAAGATGGAAAAACTTGTCTTTTTATTACATGTCAGCATCACCATTCGTAGACTCCATTTTCTCAAAATCTAGCCCTGCCTAACTAACTAAACAGCACATTTTTACACAGGCACTTGTCACTACTCCTTCAGTGGTTGCTAAAGCCACAGTGACAACCAACACCTAATATTTCTGAGCCCCTAATGTCATTTATGATCTTTCATATTAGAGACCAAGTGCCTGCTCTGCATTGCAATCGCTCACTCAGTAAGGCATAGGGAGTCGTCACATAGAAGGGGATGATTACCTCTGAAAGGTGCAATAAGGGATCGATTACAGTTAAGGACGAAGCAGCCATGTACTTCCACACCCCCAGCTCCCCCACATCCCTGTATAAATGAAGGTAGGGAGATAACAGGAATAATGCCCGACAGGGTGGGAGTTATGCTGGGATAAAATCCTACCTCGGGTGGTTGAGTCCGAGGCCACCGGCAGAGGGCATCCAACACCCTAGAAGGGATGTTATTCCAGCATAACACCCACCCTGGAGGGCATTATTCCTATTATACAATGGCTTGTTGCTTTATAATAAAAAAAAATAATTTTAAAGAATGTTTTTGTTAGTGTGTAAAAAAATATTTTTGTTTCTTAAGAGAAGAAGCTAATGGTTATAATTATCCACATCATCCAAATCCAACAAATAATCAGCAGGGAGGTTATGCCAGGATAACACCCCTGCTGTGACAGCCAACTGACCAATCAGAAGCCAGGATTCTTTCTTGCCATTGTATAATAATGAACTACGTCAACAATTTTATCTGGTTTACAACAGTTTGCATCTGTAAAAAGTGAAATGAATCAAGAGACATAGTGGGTTTATGTAGAGGGTTTGAACCTAGGACTGGGCCCCTGCTTAAAACTGACATGTCTGGTGGGGTTGGAGCAGGCAATTACTCACCCCAGAGAAAATGTTTATATGGTACTGGACTTTACAGCCATCCAGATTTTTTTTGGTTACAGTTAAGGACTAAGCAGCCATGTACTTCCACACCCCAGCTCCCCCACATCCCTGTATAAATGAAGGTAGGGAGATAACAGGAATAATGCCTGACAGGGTGGGAGTTATGCTGGGATAAAATCCTACCTCGGGTGGTTGGGTCCGAGGCCACCGGCAGAGGGCAATTACTCATCCCAGTGAGTAATTCAGAACAGCAAAGGCCCAAACCGAGGAAAAGATAGCCAGCTCAGTTAAGAAGGGGGATAAAACCTTTTATAGGTACATCAGGGAGCGAAGGAAGACCAAGGGAGGGATAGTGAGGCTTAATAAAGGGGAGGGAGCGTGGGTAGAGGGAGACTGTGAAAAGGCAGAGATACTAAACAAATATTTTCGCTCAGTATTTACAAATGAAGAGGGGGAGGTACATAAAACAAACAGTAGAAACACTCTGGATACAGAAGTTGATACCAGCCCATTTACAGAAGAAAGGGTTCTGAAAGAACTCTTAAAACTGAAGGTGGACAAAGCAATGGGGCCTGATGGGATTCATCCCAGAATTCTAAAAGAACTAAGGGTAGAACTAGTGACACCACTGACTACCCTCTTAACAAATCATGGGAGGATGGGGTGGTACCCGAGGACTGGAGGAGGGCAGATGTGATTCCCTTCACAAAAGTGGAGCAAGGCAGAAGCAGGAAACTACAGACCTGTTAGTTTAACCTCAGTGATAGGAAAATGATGGAATCACTTCTGAAGGAAAGAATTGTCGAGTATCTAGAGGCCAGAGGGGCACAAGACCCTAGGCAGCATGGATTCACAGCGGGAAGGTCATGCCAGACAAATCTGACAGATTTCTTTGACTGGGTGACCAAAGTAGTAGATCAGGGAGGGGCTGTGGACATGGCCTACCTAGACTTTAGCAAGGCATTTGACACAGTCCCACACAAAAGATTAATATACAAGTTAGCCATCCTGGGAGTGGGTCCCAAGATGCTAGCCTGGGTAAAGAATTGGCTGGAGAAAAGGACACAGAAAGTAATAGTAAATGGAGTCCACCAGAAGAAAGGAGGGTTACTAGTGGGGTACCGCAGGGTTCAGTATTAGGACCGGTCCTCTTCAATGTCTTTATAAGCGACATTGCAGAGGGACTGGAAGAAAAAGTATGTCTCTTTGCAGATGACACAAAGATCTGCAACAGAGTTGATGCACAGGGTGGGGTGGAAAGGATGACAAGGGACTTGGCAAGGTTAGAGGAATGGTCAAATGTATGGCAGCTTAGATTCAATGATAAGAAGTGCAAGGTAATGCACCTGGGAAACAAAAACCCAGGGGAAGAGTACACAATGGGGGGTGAGATACTAACAACAACAAAAATGGAAAGGGACCTGGGGATAGTCATATCAGATGATCTAAAGGTGGGCAAGCAAAGTGAGAGGGCAGCAAGAAGGGCTGGGGGGATACTGGGATGCATAACCAGTAGAAAACAGGAAGTTATTATCCCTCTGTACAGACAGCTGGTGAGACCCCATCTGGAGTACTAACATACCATCTGCCAGCAGATTAGGCCTTACGGTCTATCGAGTCTGCTCAAACCTTAGACCCTTAGTTGGGTGCCGAGGCCCTCCCATCCCTTGTGCTCCAGAAACTCCTATCATCCATCCCGACCCCCCTGGGTCAGGCCATCATCTGATACATCCACTTTCTGTGTCCGTCCCACCCTCTCTTGAAGCCCTCCACTGTGAATCTCTGAACCAGCTCGCCAGGCAGCGCATTCCAAGGGTCCACCATCCTCTCAGTGAAAAACCTCCTCCTCTTTTCCCTCACCCTTCCACCTTCCAACTTCAAACCATGCCCTCTGGTGATACCTCCCTGTTTTAGTCTAAAGATCCCCTCCATGTTTACCCTATTTATTCCGTTGAGGTACTTGAAGACCTCAATCATGTCCCCCCATCTCTCCTCTCCTCCAATGAAAACAGGCAGAGCTCCTCAAGTCTGTCCTCATACGTCAAATCCCCTAGCCCTCGTATCATCTTAGTTGCCCTCCTCTGTACCCTCTCCAGGAGCTGTATGTCCCTCTTCAAGTGTGGTCTCCAGTACTGTACACAGTACTCAAGGTCTGGTCTAACCAGTCCATTGTACAGTGGCAGAATCACTTCCTTGCTCCTAGAGGTGATCCCCTTGATGCATCCCAACATCCTGTTTGCCTTGCTAGCCGCTCTTCTGCACTGCTCAGAGTTATTCATACATGCATCCAACCGACCTCTCGGTCTTTTCCCCTATTGAAGCCTCCAGCCCTCCCAGGGAGTACCTGTGTTTAGGAGTCTCAACCAAGATGCAACACCTTGCACTTGGTGATATTGAAATTTAATTTCCATGTGTGAGCCCAGCTTTCCAGGGTGTCCAGGTCCCCTTGCAGGGCCAACCTCCCCTCTTCTCCCTCAACTACTGCTCCCATCTTGGAGTCATCCGCGAAGAGACTCATTTCACACCCTATACCCTCCCTGATGTCTGAAATGTATGTATTAAACAGGATCGGACCCAGGACCGAGCCCTGCGGTACCCCACTACCAACCTCTCTAGGGTTCGAGAGCTCCCCACAGACCACTACTCTCTGGGTGCATCCAGCTAGCCAGTTTTCAATCCATCTGACCATCAAAGGGCCTACTCCTAACCCCATCAGTTTCTCCACCAGACCATTGTGGGGGATAGAGTCAAACGCCTTGCTGAAGTCCAAGAATAATACATCCACAGGCTTTCCCTGTCCAGTTCTGATGTTACCCATTCATAGAACTCCACAAGATTGGTTTGACATGGTCTACCTGGCACAAACCCATGTTGCCGACTATCCAGACCTCCACCTCCTCCAAGTACACCCCCAATCGTTCCTTTAGTATACTCTCCATTAATTTTCCCACCACCGAGGTCAAACTGATGGGTCTATAGTTACCTGGTACTTCCCTCGACCCCCCTTTATGGATTGGCACCACATGTGTGCAGTTCTGGAGACCCAATCTCCGCAAGGACATAGACAGGATGGAAGCTGTCCAGAGGAGGGCAACTAAAATGGTGCAGGGTCTGCACCGGAAGACATATGAAGAGAGACTTAAGGAGCTTAATATGTATAGCCTCGAGGAAAGGAGGGAGAGGGAGACATGATAGAAACTTTCAAGTACCTCAGGGAATCAACAACGTCAAGAGGGTAGCATCTTCAAAAAAGAGGTGTGCAAGAACAAGGGCACAATTTGAAGAAGATAGAAGAGGCGGCTCAGAGGTAATTTAAAGGAGTATTTTTTCACAGAGAGGGTGGTGGATGCATGGAACGGCCTTCCGGAGGAGGTTGTGGAGTCAAAATCAGTGGTGGAATTCAAGCATGCATGGGACAGTCATAAGGCCATTCTAGGGGGTGGGGGTAGGAAGAAGTAGGCTGCTGGTTAACTAGGATCTCCAGCTTATCCAGTAGGTAGGGAAATGGGCAGACTGGGTGGTCCAAGCGGTCCTTATCGTCCATCAAATTCTATGTTTAAGAAATATAATGGACTTTCCCTAAAAGGAGATGGGAAGATACCGTTAGTCTCTGTTGAGAAATGTGTTAATGCTCCAGGGTAAAGAATGATGATATCCACTATGTTTATGATAGAATGTTCATCGTTATAGGCACTCAGACGGAGCTTCTGAAGATGGATGGGTGGAAGCTCATCCCTTCCTGGGACAGGAAGGTGGTAAGCAGTCTGCAATAACTGCTTCCCTCTTAAGCTGAGGGATATGTGACAGGGAGCGCCTGACACTCTTGAGGACTGACCTTTTCTTAAATCTGCTGCAACAGTTCTCCTGTTTTTAAGCCTAATCTGTCCTTTACTATTTCTAGTTCATAAGGTTGGTCACATATGAGCTCCATCTTCCCTTTCTTGACCATGCTATAGTGTCCTCTTTAACTTTCCTGTTTCCTAGCAAGTCCTCATACAGGGAGGTTATTGTGGTGACCTCCAAGTGTATGTAAAACAGGTTGTGTTTATTGTTGTTGGATTTAGTATGTAATAGCACTATGTCATAAATGCCTTGATCTATATACTTTATGTTTATGAAACCTGTAAATGTTGAAAATACCATGGTACTAGGTGTTTTTGATAATGGTAAAAAGTACTAGGTGACTATTACAGAAATTAAGTTAGTTGTGCTGTTTAAAATGCATGTAAATTGCTGTAAACTGAAAAAGTCTAAATGTTATGGTGATTTGCATATATCCAATTATGCTTTGCATTATGGAAGTAGGTATGATGTTGTATGTCTTTGAAATTTGATTTGTTGACAATGCCCTTTGGGGTAAGCCTTCTTTCAGTGTTTCTGCATTGAGGGTCTTTGCCTACAGCTTGTTTTGTTTTTTTCTTTTTGGGCCCCCACTAGCCAAGCAAATGGGCCTGCACAGCCGTGGAGGTTGCATCTCAACTGGAAAGTTAGATCAGAGATCAGTGTCAGTAGGTGCTGGCTAAGTGCAGAGAAAGGACATACATAGTCTGTTGCTGCAAACTGATGTAATGAAGAAGGACTATGGCACTGCAGAAGCTTATTTCCTGTATTCGGAATAAACATTGTACAGAGATTGTGTGCTGAACCTGAAGTTTGGTGTCTGGTCCATCTGTTATCCCACACCCCCTCCACAATGAGTATAGACAATCCTCTCAAGCACCTTGCTCAGGATTGACAGGAGTGATACTGGGTGGTAGTTCTCAACCTGTTCACAAGGGCCCCCTTTATGGATGGGGGGGGCTAGGGCCACTTTCCATAGTGAGGGCACTTGACCTCCAAGGAGGGGTCGATTAAACAGCCATGCTACTGGTTTGGCTATGGCAGGGGCTGCGAACTGAAGAAGCTTTGGCTCGAGTTTGTCATGCCCAGCTGAGTCGTAGGGTTTGATGCCCTTTAGTAGCTTCATGACCTCTTTTTTGGTGGTCAGTTGGAAGTGAAATTCCAGTGTGTTAGGGTTCCTTTTACTAGGGTTTTGGGGGGGTTGTTGGTGGCCCAGGGGTGTGTGTGTTTTGAACCTACCCAGTTCGGTGAAGAATGTGTTAAATGTCTTGACAGCAGCTAGAGGGGTCTTATGGCAGTTACCATCTGCCACTCTATCACAGCCTTCCTGATTGTTTTGGTCCTTGATTAGATTGCTGATTTGCCTCCAGAATGTTTTGGGATCCAAGAGGTTTTTATCCTGTAGTTCTCAGAGGTGGCGAGTTTTGGCTCTTTTTAGCTCAAGCTTACACTTGTTCCTAATTTCTCCAAATCATTTGGTATAATGACCCATGGCACAGAGTATAAGTCAAAGGGCAATACCCTGACTTGGTAGTGTTTCCCTGGAACAGGAACCTCCAATACTCTCTGTGAGGTTTGCAAACTCTGATATGAAGGTAGGCATCCTTCATGTCAAGGGAACAGATCAAATCCCCTCCTTTCAGCAGCGGAAGCAGGCATCACAGGGTGACCATTCTGAACTTTTTGTACTCTATGAAAAAGTTCAAGTTCCTGAGATCTAGACTAGGCCACAGGTCTGCTGTCCATTTCGAGAGTAGAACCATGTGTTTCTTTGTTCAAAGGGCCCAGGCTCTATGGCCTTCTTTTGAAGCAAAGTCTGAACTTCCTCCAAGAGCAGGGGAAGGTGGTCTGGAAGATACTGAGTTAGGACTGGTGGATGATCTGGAGGTCTGTCCAAAAGTGCCAGAGAATGACCCAGTTCTATGATTTACAGCACCCAGGCTTCAGATGTCACCTCCTTTCACTGAGTAAAGTGAAGGGAGAGACAAGGGAGAGATGACCCCTATTACCACCCCTGGAGATAATGGTGGTTGGGGGTGCACAAGGAGTCAGGCAGAGCCAGTTGTGATGGCTCCTCTTGTGCCACCACCTCTAAGGGCTTTTAAATGTGCACCTGTAGTGGTTCCTGGGGTAGGTAAAGCTCTGGCTCCCTTGCTTTTACCTTGCTGTCTGGTGGCTGGATGGTCTCTAGCACCAGCTAAATGCAAAAGTACCTTTTGCCTACCCCTTGGTTGGGTATGGTAGTGGGAGTGCATGGACTTTGGGGTCCTGCCTGAGGCCTGAAGGTTAGAAAGAAAGTCTCAGACATCATAACCAAACAGTTTATGTCCTCTAAAGGGGGCACTGAGAATGGGCTGTTGCACGTCATTCACAAACCCTACCACCCTGAGCCAGGAGCACCTCCTTAGACAGATGCCCGTGGCAGTAGCCCCAGCAGAAGCATCTGAAACATCATACACCATGCAAAGCAAATGCTTTCCTATATCAGTCCCAGCTGTGAAAGCCTTAAGGAACTCTTGTCCGGGGGTAACCCCCAAATCAGGTTTGTGCAGCTGCCTTGGCCTTTCTCCAGAGTGTGTTCTGGTACTTAATTCATGTAGGCCTCATAGATGGCAATCCGAAGGCCCAGGGAAGCTGATGCAAAAATCCTCTTGCCTAGCACATCTAACTTCCTGGACTCTTCATCAGGAGGGAGGGTTAGATGCCCTTGACCTACCAAAGGCAGCATTAATAACCACAGAGTCTGCCTCAGGCTGGGTGGCAAAAAAGGGCTTCCTAGAACGAGCCATGTACATTTTGTCTGCCTTCCTTGGTATGGCTGCGATGACATTTCACCTGAACTAAGCAGCAAAGGTAGCATCTTCTAGGGCAGGGAGGAGAGGTGGTACCACAACAGGGGGATAATTGGCTATCTCCAAGAAATCTATTACTTTTTTCTTGGTAGTGTCCTTCTCCTCTAAATCAAAACCCATGGCAGCCAGTAACTGCTGCATCATTGTGAGGAAAGTTGGGTTCTCCAGTGGAGACCTTGTAGTGTGGATTACAGAGTCCTCACTGTAGGTGGACACAGTAGAGCTAGTGCCCCTCTCATAAGGGCTTTCAGTATAGTCCTCAGGTTACTCCTCATCATCCTGCACTATTAAGTCAGGATTATATTCAAAAATCATCACCGACCTGGTTGATGAGTAACAGGGAACGCGCTGCTGAGGTCGAAGGCACCCTAGCAGGCAGCTGAGGCACAGCTCTAGACCGCGTCATCATGGGGGTAGTAGAAAGCCCTGCCAATGGGCCCCCTGGAATGGGAGGAGGAGGCAGCAGGCATCTGAGCATGTCTGTGAAGGAAGACAGAACTGCCTGGATGTTGTCGCCAGTGTGGACAATGGGTGGGCTGGCAGGAGTAGATGGGGGAGGCAGAGCCCCCAACATAGATGGCAATGTACCGCCTATACTAGGCCTGGTACAGCCAATGCCATGCTCTGACCTGGGAAGCTGTGTTGATTGTCATGGGGCGAGCGATGTTGCGACCGTATCGGTCAACAGCGCAAAATAAGTCATACCTGCTGAGCGGAGGGACGACCTGGAAGCACCAGGGAAGTTTTGGTCTTCTCCTTCTCCCGGTGCTTGTAGTTATGACTCCCAAACAACTTTTCCCAGAATTTTGAAGACCTGGACCAGGAAGAGTGGGCTGGCGACATGGTGGTGCTCTTCTGCTGGAGCTTCTTCTCCATGCGGGCTACCTGTTCCTTCAATAGGTGCTTCTCTGTGACCCCTTTTCGTCATCTCCAGGTGGAAGTATTGAAACCCCTGCAGATCAGGCAGGCTTTCATGTTGTGTTCAGGGCCAAGGCAACAGACGCAGACATCATGAGAATCACTGGTGTAGATCTTCTTGCGAGATTCACAGTACTGAAACAATTTTGATGGTTCCTTCTAGGACATACAGATCTTTGAAAATCACTCGGAAAAAGTGATTACTGTGCTTTACAGAACAAAATAAAATGGTGTTTCTGTCAGTGATCCAACGGGTATCGTCGATGGCGAGAAAAGAATTGAAGAGGGAACAAGCTGCCCACATTTATGTAGCAGCTGACATCTTCATGAGCGGCCCCTGGTGAACTGCTTGCAAGTGTTCCTGTGTGGTCCTAGTGCCTGGCAGATTATAGTTCCATAGGTGTGGCCTGATGAAAGAGATATCCTCTAAGAAGATCACATCTCTTTACTAACCCGCAAGATATTACTGTACCCCTGACCAAACTGGAAGCTGAATGCCATTCTCTGAAGAACACTCTGAGACCGATTTAGAAGCGTGAGATATTGACTTTTGAGTCGTCACGTGGAGCTGGATATGCGTCCCCTTCCCTGTAGATGCACAGATTTCCACTGACTTTCCTGTTGCGATCGGTGGGTTATTACATGTACTTGTTCCTGTTTGACGTTTTTCTATATACAGCAAATAGATGTGTGTGCACATTGGGGCGAAGAAAGGGTGGCGAGGCGGCATGCAGTGCCCAAGGGAATATTTGACCCAGTGATGGACTGTGTAAAGTACCAGGACTCAATGCCTTTATTTTAAATGTTATACTGCTAGGTTTATAATTGTCTTCTAGGGACCATAAGAGATGTAGCTTTTTGTAAGCATGGTGGGACAGACCATATCAGCTTATGAAAACAGAGGCCTCTTTAGAGAGGGCCAGACCTACTCAATTATTGGTAGCTGGAGGCAGTGGCTACCACATCTAAACCAATCTGTGTTTAACTATTTGGTACCAAATGCAGGGCTGTGATCTTATTTACAGCTATTTAAAAAGTTCAAATATCCCGAAGTATCTTAATGTAATAATGTCATGCTTCCTTGACAGCAGATGGCTCATTCTGCAAAACTATAGGACAGAAATATAATTTTTTCTTACGGTTATTCTCCCTCCTTATGTAGTTACAACTGTACATTAGTCTAGATTCCTTTACTAATGCAGCAATGCTAATGTATGTAATGGTACTGTTTGTACTTGCATTGTTTACCGTGTTTTGTGCGTCACACAAAATCTAATAAAGAAAATGTGTTTTATACAAAATCTAATAAAGTTTAAAAGAAAAAACAAAACAAGAGAATTACAGGAGAAAAATCATAGACTGCACGTTTCCGGAATAAATAAAAAAAAAACTTCATGTGTCCGTGCCTTCTGGTGCCAGATGGTGGTGTGTTGCACCACCACGTGTGACACCCAGGGTCAAGACCCAATTCCAACTTACCCTCTGGGCTGAGACATGGAGATGTAGTGCATTGATTCCCGAGGAGGGAACTGGCTTACCCACTGCATGAGCACCTCCTATGATGGGGAAGGTGGTGGCACTCACATGGAAAACCACATGATTTACACCCCCCAGCCTACAAGAAGGCGCCACGGAAGGCCACTGGGTGATGCCAGGGAAGGTGGGTGGGTCTATAGGGGGAAACACCCACAAGATAGCTGAATGGCTTCCACTGTCCCACCCAACTCAAAAAACATGAAAGCCTGGCGATCCTCCTTATCATCTCCCTCATCTTAGGAGACACCTTGACAGCCAGTAAGCATGCACCAACTGCTAGGCCTCACCATGGGGGGTAAGCTATGGAGCACCAGCAGATGATGGGTGGATCTGGATCTGTGCTCACTGGGTAAGTAGCATGCAATATAGGGCAGCTGGGGATGGGGTGAGCCCAAATAAACAGGAGCAGAAGCAGGGAAACAAAAGGAATTGTCTAAACATAAGCTCTTGTGGCCATTCAGAATGGAAGTACTAATACAAATTCAAGACATGAGTCAGCCAAATCTCTGGCCCTTGGTTCTGCATCAGGTAAACTTCTTTGTATGGTTGACAAAGCATGCAAGGCACACACAGGCCCTCAGGATTTCGGTATTTGGATCCTTTTTTGGCATCTACCCATATTACACATAGCCTAGTAAACTTGACTGCAAACTCTGAACGCCTGTTTGTTTAAACACTTAAGGCAAAAACAATGACTTCAAGCGCTGGCTCAGTAAAACAGAATGACGACATTGGGATTTAAAGGTCACAGAGCAAAGACGCAGCTGAGAGAAGGGAAAGAAATACAGGAAGTAAATGAATTAAGGGACTTACTCTGATGAGGGTGAAGATATCATCCATGTACGGTCTGATGTGAATTTTAACAAATGACACCAACATTCCAAGCTGTTGAAATAAAAACTGGAAGAAAAAACAGAGGATTAGTTATTTGTCAAGCAGACAGTCTTGGGACAGAGCCTAGATCATGACCATTCAAAAGCCTCAAAGGAACTTATTTTTGATTAGAACACTGTTTAGGAACGAGCTTATTCTTAATTATAAATGAAAAGGCAGTGATGTGTTTAACAATGGCAAAGGAAGAAAACAAAAGCGCCTGAAAACTGAGAAGTCAATGCATCATACACTCGGCATTCAAATGCAGTAAATATTTGCAGATTTCTAAAAAGAAGTATTAAAAACCTGGTTTCTACAAGCAAGCATAGTTGCCCCTCATATGAACCATTTTCCTAACTAACTCGGTGTCTTGAAAAATCAAACTTTTTAGAGGAAAGCAGTCTACGTGGGGTGTTAATCCTCTCCTTAAGCGACTTTACCTTGATAAATGTAACCCTCCTCTTGAGGGGTACATTCTCCACTGTAGAACTTCATACTTCTGTCTTTCATTTATTTGAAGGTTATTCATTTACTTAAAGGTTAATCTTATCTGATTTATTTTAGACTGGGTGACCGTGGTGGTATACCTTGGTTGATATATTCAGTTATTTCTGTAAATGCTGAATTTCATTATAAGAAAGCTGATAACTACTTAAAAACTATTTCAAACTTTCCTCCTTCCATGGACATATGGCCCAGGCTGAAATACTGGCACTACAATTATTCAGAGGTGATAAAACATTAAAAAGGACAACACGTTCACTCTCAATCTGTTTGCTGGAGTTTAAAAGGGAACAGTCATCACTAAGAACCTCATACCCAAGTCTGAGTCTGGCCCCAAATTGCAATTAGTGTGCAAAAACTTTCTATAGTGTATTGTTGCCCCTTACTGTAGCTGGATTTCAATTTACCACAAAAAGTTGTTGTAGGACAGTTCAAAGGTCAAATAAGTGGTTGCAGTATAGTAGCTACAACTTTTACGTTCTATGTCTGAACGCTCATGTCATGACGAATGTCAGCACTCAATACAAGACGAATTATCATTTCAGTGTCTGTTTTTTGGTTTTTCAGCTTTTTAAATATAATGTGCTTCCTGTCAAAAAAGAAGAAAGGATTCCTGCCAAAATCCTACCGTGATTATTGAAACAAGGTGAGTGTGTGGGACAGCAGGCAGAGTGGGGAAGAGAGCGGTGGGGATAGTTAACAGATGATTAAACAATTGAAAATACACTTTTTTTTTTAAAGCAGAAAACCATATACTATATAAAATGACAGATATGGTACTGTCCACAGACAAGGTGTGTTTTCATCTCTGAGGTTCATGACATCATAGGGAACTCTCTACCTTCGCTGTCAAGATCTATGATGCCATCAACCCCCTCAATGGAAACACAGCATTGTTATGCACAGTCTTCTATCCATTATTCTATATTTTACTTCCTGTTTATGAAGGGATTAACCCATGACAGGTTATGGGTTTACTGAGCATTAATCCATGCCTGGGGAGGGGGTGGAGTCACGAAGCGAAGTCGAGAGACTTGAACCACCCAGACATGGATTAATGCTCAGTAAACCCATACCCTGTCGTGGGTTAATCCGCTTATAACATGGGCAATGTTATGTTTTAGGTTTACCTAAAGAAATAGTAAAATAAAGCCCTGTGAACATGCAACTGTGGGTATAGCAGGGCTTAATCAATGGTCAAGTAACCTGTATGGACTAATCAGAAGACAGTATTTTTGGAACCCATGTTATAATGCAGTATATTAGATTGTACCTGGCTAATCCTCCTGACTCCCACCCTGATATTTGCTGTAACCAGGAATCCCAGAATCCCCTGCAGCTGACATCAGAGCTGGGCTGTGAAAGTTTTAACAGACTGGGGTGCATGTTAGAGTTTTTATAAGCGTTGATCTTTTGCTGGCCCTGCTGTTCTCCTGGGGTCAAGTACAGTCATGCAGGACTGCACCTAGCCACGGGAGAAGAGCGGCACTGGCAAACATCTGATCAGAGCTTATAAAAGGCTACTGAATTTCCCACTGGTGCAGCCCAGCTCTGACATCAGCCATGGGAGATTCTGGGATTTTTGATTACAGCAGATGCCAGCAAGATCAACCAAATATGATCTGCTATACTGTAGTAAACAGTAAGAAAAAAATATTTCTTTTCTTACACACAAACTGCAAATTGGGACCAGCCCCAAATGAATGTGTGGGGCTCTTAGTGTTGACTATTCCTCTTTTATTAAATGTTGATATTTATGCAAATGACCCCAGATCTAGTTCTCCTGTTGCACTTGCTCCTGCCACAGATATGCACTATCCACTTCAGCACTGCAAATCAAGTCTCCAGGCTAGCAGCCGTCCTACTGGTGTAGTGCCCCAAGTTTGAATCAGAGGGCCAGCGAGGGGGTGGTTTGGTGCCCTAGATAACACTAAGTTTCCAGGGGGTGCTGGAACCTAGCTCCTCTATAGCACTGCCACTTGTGATCCAAGGTGTGAATCTAAGACAGAGCAGGAGGAAAGGGCAGATGTCCGACAACTCCATGTGATGAGTGACACACAAGCATACTGTACGTCTCAACCTTTTGTCACTGAAATTAGGGACACAGACACTCAAAATGAGAGGCAAGGAGGGACACTGATCCTCATAAGAGACACATCCTCAAACATGGTGGTACAAACTTAAAATACTGTGTAATGGTTTACTTATACAAAGTTTCTTTTTGATTTACAGTAGCATCTTAAAATTTAACATTAGAATTTACCGCACAGTCTCTGTGTGGATATTTTGAGGTGTAAAATGAAGGATGTCCCTCGTAATCAGGGACAGTTGAGAGGTATGCATGCAAGCGGCATGTACATGCATGCAGGAGTCCCCAGGAGAGGGACAAAAATAGGGATAACTACCCTGACCCTGCAGGGTAACATCTGGTACAGCTGGGGTCCTAGGCTACCCACCATAACCTCACTATCCTTATGTGCTACAGTAAAGGAAGACATACTTATTAATCCAGCCTTCCCCAGAGGGTCGAAAAGCAGGGGTGGGGAGGGAAGAGAGTTGAAAATGGCTGCCTGGGCAGGGCAGAAGTAACCAGGGTCGAAGATGAAAAAAGTACAACTTTAAAAAAGGAAAAAAAAAATTCTCTAGGCTACTTTATGACATAAAGAGGTGCAGTCATAACTGAACCACAAAGCAGCTCCATGAGTTAGTAAATTTGTTCTACTTCAAAAATTCTACAGGACCCCACTATCAGATTCTCCTTTAAGAAGTCTACCATAATTGCCCTTGTTTATATACCTCTCTAGAATACCCCATAGCCTTCACTCCCAAGAACAGCATTCTAGAACAAGACCAGTGTATTTTTTTTTTCAATTTTTGGCTAGAAAAGGCAAACTACGTCAAGGCTTTTTTCCAGATGCATCCTGGGAGCACAGGGAAGTTAAGTGACTTGCTCATGGTCACACAGTATGTACACAAATGCTCACAGCCTGGGAAATAAGATCCCAGACCTGCAGGCAATAATGTCAGAGGCTAAACTGGACATAGTAGCAATTAGTGAGACGTGGTTTACCAGTAACCACACTTGGGAGACTTCAGTACCTGGCTATGTATTGTTCAGAAGAGACCGAGGTGCAAAAAGGGGGGGAGGAGTGGCCCTGTATGTTAATGAAAATATCAAAGCTACAGAAATTCAGAATACACATAAGGAGCCAGAAGAACTGTGGGTCACCCTGGAAACAGGAAATGGGACAGCCATAAGAACTGGGGTTGTCTACAGGCCCCAGACCAGAGGGAGGACATAGATACATTACTGTTAGAAGATATACAAAACATGACAGCTAAAGGGAGGTTCTGATAATGGGAGACTTCAACATGCCAGATACAGATTGGTCAATACCAGCAGGAACATCTGCCAGAACTAGACTCATAGTGGATTCCTGCTGGGGAGGGCCTCAAACAACTGGTACAGCAACCCACAAGAGACAGGGCTATCCTAGATCTAGTACTGACTAACAAAGAAGGGATCACAGATCTCCAGGTAGAAGGTCACCTGGGGCCAGTGACCATCACATGGTATGGTTCAGTTTGGCTACTACATCTAAATCATCCCATTCCAAGGCAAAAATATGGGACTTCAGAGGAGCTGACTTTGATAAGATGGCCTACAGAGTTAAGCTAACCCTGGCGAAAAGAAACACAGGTGAGGGGGTACAGGCAAAGTGGGCAAGCATTAAGGATGCAATACTTGAAGCAACATCCCACTGTGTTAGACAGAAAAGGAAGTGCAAAAGAAGAAGGAAACCACTTTGGTTCTCAAATACAGTAGCAGAAAAGGTCAGAGCCAAAAGGCTGGCCTTCAGGAAATATAAGGAAACACAGCGGGATGAAGATAGGGAGGCATACCAAACTGCTCTAAGGGAAGCAGGTAAGGCAGGCAAAGTTCCAAACTGAGGAAACACTAGCACGAACAGTAAAAGAAGGTGACAAGACTTTCTATAGATACATTAGTGAAAGGAGAAAGTCCAGAGGGGGTATTGCTAAGCTTAATGGAGAAAAGGGAGCATGTGAGGAGGAGGACCCTGTAAAGGCATCTATCCTAAATAGATACTTTTGCTCAGTATTTACTGAAGAGAAGGTAGGACAGGGCCCTCAGCTCAGCATCATGGACACAGGGGGGAGGGAGGTGAGCACTACTCCCTTCACAAAAGAAAGGGTCCTACAAGAGCTTGCTAAGCTCCAGGGCGGATAAGGCAATGGGACCTGATGGCATACATCCCAGGGTACTTAAGGAGCTAAAGGAGGAACTAGCAGAGCCATTAGCAGAATTGTTTAGTGAGTCTCTGAGCACAGGAGAGGTCCCAGAAGACTGGAGAAGGGCTCATGTGATCCCGCTCCACAAGAGTGGTAGCAGGGAGGAGGCGGGGAACTACAGACCGGTCAGTCTTACCTCAGTAGTGGGCAAGATTATGGAGGCACTCTTAAGGAAAGGATAGTGCAACACCTGGAATCCATAGGGGCACAGGATCCAAGACAGCATGGGTTTACAAAGGAAGGTCCTGTCAACTAATCTCATAGATTTCTTTGACTGGGTAACCAGAGTGGTGGACCAAGGGGAGCAGTTGATGCTCACCTTGACTTCAGCAAAGCTTTTGACACTGTTCCACATAGAAGATTGATAAATAAGCTGGGTAGGCTCGGGTGGGTCAGAAGTTGGTCAACTGGGTGGCAAACTGGTTGACGGGCAGAAAACAGAGAGTGGTGGTAAATGGTATACAGTCAGAAGAGATGCAAGTCACAAGTGGGGTACCTCAGGATCAGTCCTGGGGCCAGTCCTCTTCAACATCTTCATTAGTGACCTTGCAGATGGACTAGAGGGTAGGCTTGTCTGTTTGCAGATGACACCAAGATCTGCAACAGAGTAGATGATCCAGATGGGGTGGGCAGAATGAGAAGAGATCTGATAAACTAGCAGAATGGTCAGAAGAGTGGCAACTGGGATTTAATGCAAAGAAGTGCAAAATCATGCACATAGGAAGAGAAACCCTGAAGCCACCTATAGGCTGGGAGGGAGTTGCTAGCAGTCACAAAGGAAGAAAGAGACTTGCATCATCATCACTGATGACCTAAAATCATCCAAGCAGACCTCTAAAGCAGTAGGTAAGGCTAGGGGTGTTAGGGTGTATTAGTAGGGTATCACAAGTCGTAAGAGGGAGGTAATAATCCCTCTGTACAAGACACTGGTTAGGCCCCATCTGGAGTACTGCGTGCAGTATTGGAGGCCACACCTTCACAAGGACATTAACCAAAATTGAGGCAGTCCAGAGAAGGGCAACTAAAATGGTGCAGGGACTGCATCAGAAGACATATGAGGACAGATTAACGGAGCTCAATATGTATACCCTTGAGCAAAGGAGGGAGAGAGTGATATGATCGAGGCATTCAAACACCTTGAGGGCATAAACAAGGTGAAAGAGTCTAACATGTTTAAATATAAGAAAAATAGCAGGACAAGAGGACACAGCATGAGAGTAGAGGAGGCCGATTAAGGGGAAATGAGGAAATTCTTTTCACAGAAAGGGTGGTGGATGCATGGAATGGCTTACCACAAGAAGTGGTGTCTATGAATACAGTGCAGGGCTTCAAACAGGCATGGGATAGGCATAAGGGAGCAATACAAATGACTATGAATAGATAGGTCACTGACAGAGCAAAGGCCGAAGGCACATTTATAAGGTAGAAAAAGGAATGGGCAGACTGGATGGGCCTTGCGGTCCTTATCTGCCGACAACTTCTATGTTTCTATGTTTCTATGTAAGTAGCTGCTGTGGAATTCAAACACAGTTCTTTGTAGCTCAGTGCTCTTAACCACTACATTATACTGCCTCCCTATTTGAGCTGTTCAGAATTTTTCTTCTGCTACATACAATGAATGTACTTTAGACATTTTGAAACCAACAGTAACCAGCTTATGTTACATTCCATGGTGTTCGTTACTTCAGTACTCACTACTGTTATGTTACACTCCATGGTGCTCATTACTACAGTACTTCCTACTGTTAGATTCCATGGTGCTCATTATTACAGTACTCACTACTGTTATGTTACACTCCATGGTGCTCGTTACTACAGTACTTCCTACTGTTATGTTAGATTCCATGGTGCTCGTTACTACAGTACTCACTACTGTTATGTTACACTCCGTGGTGCTTGTTACTACAGTACTTCCTACTGCTATGTTAGATTCCATGGTGCTCATTACTTCAGTACTCACTACTGTTATGTTACACTCCATGGTGCTCGTTACTACAGTACTTCCTACTGTTATGTTAGATTCCATGGTGCTCGTTGCTACAGTACTCAGTACTGTTATGTTGCACTCCATGGTGCTCGTTACTACAGTACTTCCTACTGTTATGTTAGATTCCATGGTGCTCGTTGCTACAGTACTCACTACTGTTATGTTACACTCCATGGTGCTCATTACTACAGTACTTCCTACTGTTATGTTAGATTCCATGGTGCTTGTTACAACTGTTATGTTACACTCCATGGTGCTCGTTACTACAGTACTTCCTACTGTTATGTTAGACTCCATGGTGCCTGTTACTACAAAATACGCTGGTTCTGTTCTAGAATGCTGTTCTTGGGAGTGAAGGATATGGAGTATTCTAGAAAGGTATATAAACAAGGGCAATTATGATAGACTTCTTAAAGGAGAATCTGATAGTGGGGTCCTGTAGAATTTTTGAAGTGGAACAAATTTATGTATACCCTTGAGGAAAGGAGGGACGGGGGGACATGATAGAAACTTTCAAGTACCTCAAGGGAGTCAACAAAGTCCAAGAGGGTAGCATCTTTCAGAAAAAGAGATGTGCAAGAACAAGGAAGCACAATTTGAAGATAGAAGGGGGACGGCTCAGAGGTAATGTGAGGAAGTATTCTTTCATGGATAGGGTTGTGGATGCATGGAACAGCCTTCCTGAGGAGGTTGTGGAGTCAAAAACAGTGGGGGAATTCAAGAATGCATGGGACAGACATAAGGCAATTCTAGGGGTTGGGAGTAGGAGGAAGTAGGCTGTTAACTAGGATCTGAAGCTTATTCATTAGGTAGGAAAAGGAGCAGACTGGGTGGGCCAAGCGGTCCTCATCTGCCGTCAAATTCTATGTTTCTACTTACTGCTGCGATGTTGGACTCTGTGGTGCTCATTACTTCAGTACCTGCCACTGTTATGTTAGACTTAATGGTGCTCATTACTTCGGTACTTGCTAATGTGATGTTAGACTCCATGGTGCTTCTTACCTCAGTACTTGCTACTGTTATGTTAGATTCCATGGTGCTTGTTACTACAGTACTTGCTAATCTTATGTTAGACTCCATGGTGCTTCTTACTTCAGTACTTGCTAATCTTATGTTAGACTCCATGGTGCTTGTTACTGTTATGTTACATTCCATGGTGCTTGCTACTACAGTACTTGCTAATGTTATGTTAGACTCTGAGATGCTTGTTACTATAGTACTTGCAGCTGTGACATTAGACTCCATGGTGCTCCTGTTACTTGCTACGGAAAGTACTTTTTGGCAGCCATCTGTAATTTTTAGTTGATCAGCAGCCGCTGTTTTTCAGTTGTTTGTTTTATACTCATCTGCTGATCAGAGTCAGGATTTTTACTCATGTAAGCAAAATGATGGCTTGACCCTCCTGGCAAAGAGGCTGTGTGATGTTCTCTAGGCCAAGGGGTAGTGTCAGCTACTCTAGACTAGGGTGGTGTTAAGCTCTCCTGTCCAGGGCGTGGTTAGAGGCCTACATGGTTAAAGGGAGGTGTGAGGCTCAGTTGGTCAAAGGGTACTGTGAAACCTGCCTGGCCAAGTGGTGGTGTAAGGCCATCATGGGTGAGGGGGTGATGTGAGGCCAGTCTGTCCAAGGGGTGGTGGGATGCCCTCCATGTTGATGGGTGGTGAGAGGCCCATGACGCCAAGGGTTGGTGTGAGACCCGCCTGGCCAAGGGTATGTGAGACCCGCCTGGCCAAGGGTATGTGAGGCAGTCTGGTTGAGGAGGGATGGTGTGAGGCGGCTTGGCCGAGGAGTGGGGTAAGACTTGCCTGGTCGAGAGGGCATGAGGCTATCTGGCTGAGCGAGCATGAGGCCCACCTAACTAAGGGGTAGGGAAAGGCCCTCTATAGCAAAGGGTGTTGAGGCACACCAGGCTGACAAGTGCTGTGAGGCTCTCTTGGACGATGACTGAAGTGAAGCCCTCCAGGAAGAGAGGGTTGTGTGAGCCCTATGTGGCAGGAGCGATACTCACACGTGAGAGAGACGGTGTGTGGTCTGCCTGTCTAAGGGATCGTGTTAGTTCTTCCTGATCATCAAGGGGTGATGGGAGGCCTTCCAGTCTGAGGGATGGTTTTAAGTCCACCTGAGTGAGAGGTGGTGTAAGCTTCCTGGCCAAATGGTACTGCAAAGCACTACTAGCCAAGGGGTGGAATGAGGACTGAGTGGCTTAGGGGTGGTGTTAGGATTGCCTGGCTGAGGTATGGTGCAAGGTCCTTCTGGCCAAGGTGTAGTGTGAGGCATGCCTGCCCGTGGGTGGAGCGAGGCCCACCTGTCCCAGATGACAATGGTTCTGCCCTTATGCTACCGTCACTGTCTCAGGGGTAAGAACGATGGAAACCTTCTTTGGGGGGGAAGTGAGAACCTCCCTATTGAAGTATACCTCCCCCAGTCATGGGGCAGGATCTGTGACCACCTCCTGAAGACCTAAGTGGCCACCAGAAAGTACAAGTTTAAAAAAACAGAAGCAAGCAAATTTGTCAACATTTTCTATGTGCCTAATTAAGAAGAAAAAAGTTACTACATTATTTATACACAAAAAACTAAAGTGTTAAAATTCGAGTTTGTTTTTTTCTGCACTTACCTCTCGAATGTTGGCATCACAAACACGTATAACATTGAGAAAGGTTGGCATGACCTGTGGCAGAAACTGTACACATTTAAGGCCAAGAGACTTGAAGATGAAGGTAACAGCTTGGACAACCATGGTGTGGTGATTGGAAAGAGATGGATCTCTCAGAATGCGCATCAATGTAACTATAGCAACAGCTGGATAAAACTCGTCCAAGGGCAGGTTCCCCATATTTACCAACATTTCACTGGTGCTGTAATCAGCTGTAAGAGAGCCCACAAAATGTATTAAAGATGTGCAATCAGCTGTAGTAATTAACTTGCATGTAAACTTTCAATTTTTTTTTGTCTGCTCTTTTTAATCCCCCAGCCCTCCTAGTCAACCACTCCTTTGGATGGCCAAGGCCTCTCGGCCACCGACCTCCCCGTCACCATCTTGCCGCCCCCATTACTGCCGTAGCTCCAGTCGACCTGGCGTATCCTTTCATCGGGGAGCCTCCCTCCCAGGGCAGGAACCGCAGGGGAGACTTGCCCAGTAGGCATTACTTTCCTCACCAGGCATGGGGGGGGCGCCGGGAGGAACAGCGCGGATATCTCCAAGCTTCACGGCACACGGGGGGCCAGCCACCATCATCATCCCCAGTACAGCTGCACGCTTGTGGTGTCCTGACTGGGTGCACCTGCGGTGCATGGTCACCCACACCACAAATGTACGCCACCGCTACGGGCCGCCAGGAGCCGCTTGAGAGCAGTGCCAGCTCAGACCCACCCCCCAGGGAGGAGGCAGTCCCATGGATGCTCCAAATCCTCCCTGTCGGACTCTGCTCCTGTCGTCCCGAAGCTTTCAATTTGAAAATGAATCCAGTACAAGCTGGCAAGTTGCCTTATCCCTAGTACACACTAGGCAAGGGTTTCTGAAACGTTTTCCAAAATGTTTTACAACCCAGTCCTTAGCATGGTTGTCAGAGTGTCCATACTGCGCTCTGATACTGTGCTTGCCCCAGCGAGTTCCCAGGCATCCTTGAGGCACCACCACAAAACATTACAGGTGCCACAATGCATGACGGATACTTGCGATTGGGCATCATTGCAGACTATGGCAAAAAATATATGTCTGGAACGGGGAGTTCACTGTGAGCTTGTGCATATGTTCGACATAGTTTTTCTTTTTTAAGATCCTTACAAAAAATAGAGTTTTGTTTTATGAAGGGCTGCTGTAATCCATGCTACAGCACTGATTGAATCTACACTGCTGTTAACAGTTTAAGGTGACAGTATTTGTCTAAAACCATGCTAAATCCTTGCTCCGAGCAGGATTTTAGCATGGTTTTAAAACGTGGTTGTAGCATGGGTTTAACCATGACACAGTGTGGACGCAAAACTTATAAACCATTTTACCAGAGTTAAAATGGTTTAAAAGTCCTGCTGTGTACAGGGACTAAACGATCCTTCTTGTCTGCAAGCCAAGGACACAGCAGTACAAACCAGGATCGACTGTTCCAAACCTTTGCTAGCTGACAGGTCTGAGCCAAGAGAAAAAAAGGTTCACAAACAAGGGACTGATATGCAAAAGAACACTCATCTGGGACTAGAATGGGTTTTGTTAATTTTATAGTAAATGAAAAACGAACATAGGAAACTTACAGCAGACTACCTTCAGGAGTTACAAGGAGATGCAGAGGGAAGAGGACAGACAGGCATGCCAGGAAAAACAGAGAGAAGTAGGGAAGGCAGTGAAGGGTGCTCAGGCACAAAGTGAGGAAAGAACAGCCGAAGGGGGTAATGAAGAGGAAAAGACTTTTTCGAGATATACAAGTGAAAAAAAGAAAGACGAGGGAAGGAATTAATTTTTTTTTTGCTCCAGTTACCGCAGGCTGGGGCTTCTTCAGTCGACCTACCTGATCCCCTCCTGTCTGAAATCCTCCCATCTGCGCCTATGATCTGGACACACCCGCAACACACTCGTGGAGCCATCCCCCAGAATCCACCCCCAGAGTGGGGCCGCCTTCTGCTCCTCGGCGCATTCTTCCAGCGCTTCACAGGCAGAGGCGACATCGGGACAAGGTCACAGTGGGCAGGATCCGGTGGTGGAGGTGGGGGCAGGCGATGTCTACCCCCCAGCCAACAGGTGTTTTCCGTGTTTGTGACCCCCTTGGTGTTCGGACGTGCAATGACGTCTAGTGCAACTGGGTGTGCTCCCACACCCATACCGCGGACATCCGCCGAGGCTCCTCCTCATGCACCAGCATGATCCCCAGGCTGCAGTGCTCCCAGCCTCCGCTGGGAGCCGCTCACGCCAGGGAGTCATACACCCACCCTCCCCAGGAGTGGAGAGCAGTCCTCCGGATGCTCGATTCTCTCCTCCCCTGCAGACTCGAGCTCATTCACGAACTCGGGTCGCCGGCATGGTGCGAGGTGTGGCGTCCAGCGCCTCAACCCTCAGCGCCACTGGGCTGGGTACAAGGGAAGGAACTGTGAGGCTGAGGTGTGCAGAGGGAGACAGCAGAGGATGATCAAGAAAAAGCAGACATCCTGAACAAATACTTCTCTTGTCTTTACAGTGGAAGGGAATGGGTCACACATAGGTTACAGAACCACTGGAGGAAGGGAAGCAGACACAAGTCCATTTGAAAAGGAAAGAAAAAGACCTGAAGGGACTTGTGAATCAGAGAGTGGACAAGGCTACAGGGTTGGATGGGGTACATCCAAGGATACTGAAGGAGCGTAGGGAGGTACAGGCTGCATCTCTGACAGCCCTATTCCAGAACTCACTAGATTCAGGGGTGGTCCCAAAGTACTGCAGAAGGGCAGATACAGTCCCACTCCATAACAGCAGCAGCAACAGGCAACAGACTGGCAACTACATGCTGTTCAGTCAGACTTCAGTAGGGGGGAAACTAATGAAGTCACTTCTAAAGGAAAGACTGGTAGATTACCTTGCATTTGGCGAGTTACAGGACCCAAGGCAGTATGGATTCACAGGAGGGAGATCATGTCACACAAACTGGATAGATGTCTTTGAATAAGTGACTAGGGAAACAGATCAGGGAGAGCGGTGGAATGGCCTACCTTAGACTTCAGCAAAGCCTTTGACACTGCCATATAAAAACTGGGAAGCTTGGGTGTGGGAACCAAGGTGGTACATGGAGTATGTAATTTGCTTATGGCTGGCAGTATAGCCTAGAGGTTAGAGGAACGAGGTGTGAACGAGCTTGACACATCCAGCAGACCAGACCTGAGTTTGATTCTCACAACCTCCACTTGCATACTGTGTGACTCTGAGCAAGTCACTTAACCGCCCAGTGCTCCTAGGTTGCCCCTGAAAACAGGCACTTGTGCCTAGTGGGCCTTACCCTGTTACCAAAGACTAAAATAAAAAATAAAAAAAATAAATAAATAAAAATTATGGACAGGTGACAGAGGGTGGCAGTTAACGACACTCACTCGGGGGAAGGGAGCATGACCAGCGGGGTTCCTCGGGTCTCAGTACAGGGGCCAGTCCTCTTTAATGTCTTTATAAGTGACACTGCAGAACGGCTGGATGGGAAGCTATGCCTCACTGCAGATGACACCAAGATTTGCATTAGGGTGAACACTCAGAGGGGGTGGAGAGAATGAACAGAGACCTGAAAAAGCTTGAGGAATGGTCAAGGGTTAAGCAGCTGGGTTTCTATGCAAAAAAGTGCAAAATCATGCACCTTGGGCACAGAAACTCAGAGGCAGAATACAGAATGGGGGGAGGTTTTGACAGTCACTAAATGGGAAAAGGGACTTTGGTGTAATCACAACGGAGAATCTTAAGGCAGCAAAGCAATGCGACAAAGCTGCAGGGAAATCCAGTGGGATGCTGGGTTGCACAGGGAGAGGTATCACCAGCGGGAGGGGAGGGGAGGCGGTGTTGCCACTGTGTCTGTCATTGGTGAGACCACACCTGGAATACCGTGTCCAGTTCTGGAGACCACACCTTAGAAGGACACAGACAAGGCAGAGGCCATCCAAAGAAAGGCAACAAAAATGGTGCAGGGGCTGCACCAAATGTCCTATGAGAAGAGACTGAGGAATCTATATACATGTACATCTTGGAAGAGAGGAGTAGAGCATGGTAGAGACCTTTAAATACCTCACAGGACTGCCGGCCCAGTGGCGAAAAGGGCTGAGGCACCAAGCGCCTTACCTCTTCCCACACCAGCGACCCAAGTTCAGCAATCGACTCAGATCTTCAGCGGCTGACCAGGGAGGGAGATGATTGAGCATCCAACAGACTAATCTCCTCTCCTGGGGATGGGGGGGGCATGTCATCCCGGCCCAGGCTGCCCCCAAGGTGGAGGCCTGAGGGTAGAGCAGGTTAGGGAGGCAACAAAATGGGTCTGTGGGGAACGCTGGATGGGTGTGCCTCCACAAGAGTCTGACGCTCCACAGTCGGAGTGGAAACAGAAAAGCAGAAAAAGGAATGTCAGGGGACTCCATGAAGCCTGGCCCAGCCATCTCCGCGCCCGCACTACCATGCAGTGCACGTCTTAGTCTGCCTTGGATTTGTGTGTACTGAGGGGGAGGATGGCTCTCCTCCCCCGGCCCTGCCATGAGAGGGGAACTCGTGGAGAAACTGACCAAGCATACAGCCAAGGAAGGCGATGAGCCATCTCGGGGTGGTACTGGGAACCAGGCTAGTGTAGCACCCCCCCGTCCCGGACGCAGGAGCCAGAAAGAACAGGTTACTCATCTGAAACAGTAGTTCTAGGAGTGGTATATGTTGTTCATCCACAATTATTGGCATTGTCCCCTTCCACTTTATATCTCCTGGAAGTCTTCAAGCTGGCTCCTCGACTTAGCCGCATGACACCAGATCTTAGCCCGCTGGAAGCCTGGTTGTGTGCGTCCGCAGCTGGAGAGGTCAGGTGGGTCCCTGTGGATGAACAACATATACCACTCCTAGAAATACAGGTTACTTACCTGTAACAGGAGTTCTAGGAATGGTATATGTTGTTCATCCACACTGTCTGGCAGGTACCTTGCCGCTTTAAATCTTGCCGGAAGGTCTTCAAGTTGGCTCCTCCCACCCACTCGGGTGGTAAAACTCTGCCTCCATATGACGCCAGATCTAGCCCGCTGGAAGCCAGGTTGTGCGTCAGCCGGGAGGTTGGTGAGTGTGTGGATGAACAACATATACCATTCCTAGAACTCCTGTTACAGGTGAGTAACCTGTATTTCTAGGGACATGGATATTGTTCATCCACACTGTCTGGCAGACTCCTAGCAGTTCTCCAGGAGGAGGGAGGCAAGGCGCACACCCCCTACTTAGGGAATAAAGACTGGAGAACCGAGGCCCCAAAACCAGCATCCCGGCGTGACTCAAGGTCGATGTGGTAGTGGGTAATAAAGGTTATGTGCAGACTTCCAGGTAGCAGCCCTGCAGATATCCTGGATAGGGACGTCCCTGGAAGCAGCCACCGACGCAGCAGTATGGTGGGTAGAATGAGCTCTTATCCCTCTGGGAGGCTCCATGCCCGCCAACCTATAGCAGAGATCTATGCAGGAGGTGACCCATCTGCCTATCATCCGCTTGGCTGCAGGTCTGCCTTGAGCGGCTTCAGCGTAGGTGACAAACAGCTGGCGAACCTCTCCCCGAACTTCAGCCGTCCGCTCCTTATAATAAGCAAGCGCTCTTCTAGGGTCCAAAGTATGGAGCCTATATTCGGCCTCCGAGGTGTGATTGGGGTAGAACACCGGCAGAGTCAACACCTGGTTAAGGTGAAACTCCGACACCACCTTCGGAAGGAATTTCGTGTGGGGGCGCAGGACAACCTGTCCCTGTGGAAGACCAGATAAGGAGACTCATGGAAAGCGCCTGGAGCTCTCCCATCCTTCTGGCTGACGTGATAGCCACCAAGAAGGCGGTCTTCCACGACAGGTGAGAGATGTCACACCTGTGCATCGGTTCGAATGGCTTGCCCATGAGTTAGCCAATACCAGCAGTAGATCCCACGGAGGTGGAGGTTCTCGCACTGAGGATATGTGATAAAGGCCTTGAAAAGCGCCCAACCACCTTCTCCCGGCGCCACTCGACTGCTTCCCGCCCACGCCCGTAAGGAGAGATGGCTGCCAGGTGCACCTTAAGGGTCGGCGACCGAAGCCCTTGCTGAGAAAGGGACCACAGGTAGTCCAGAATGCTTGCCAAGGAACAGGAGGAAGGGTCCAGGCCCTTGGCCTGACACGAAATGGAAAATCTCTTCCATTTGAAGGCGTAGCATTTTCTGGTCGACTCCTTACGGGACGCCTCAATGACGTTGAGGACCTCGTCGGAAAGACCCAAGGCCTGGAACTCTAGCCGCTCAGGAACCAGGCCATCAGGTGCAGGGATTGAAGGTCTGGATGGAATACCTTTCCCTGATTGACTGAGATCAGGTCCGGGTGGGCTGGAAGCCGCCTCGGAAGCCTGGAGCTGAGACTGAGGAGATCTGGATACCAGAACTGGTGGGGCCAGTCTGGGGCTACCAGAATCACCTGTGCCTTGTCCCTCCTCGCCTTGAGAAGCACCTTGTGGATCAAGGGAAATGGGGGAAAGGCGTAGAAGAGGCCCAGGGTCCACGGCCTCGAGAAGGCATCCCCCTGCAGCGAGCCCTGCTGAGGGGGGCCGGCATGAAACAGTCTCAGCTTCGCATTCTCCCTTGAGGCAAACAGGTCAGCCTGAGGCGTGGCCCAGTGGGAGATGAGATCTTGTACTACCTCTGGCAGGAGAGACCACTCGAGAGACGCAGCCCCTAACCGGCTTAGGGCATCGGCCAGGGTGTTGGAGGCTCCTGCCACGTGAATGGCAAGGAGATTCGCCTCCAGGCTGCGCACGAGTGACCAAATGCGGAGAGCTTCCCGCCCTGGTGGTTTAGACAGTACATGGTCGTGGTATTGTCCGTCTGGACCTGAACCACTTGACCCCGTAGAAACGGAGCGAAGGTGGTGAGGGCTAGACGAACCGCCTCGAGCTCCAGCAGGTTGATATGGCATCGGGACTCCCGGGGACCAGAGGCCATGCGCTCTGTGCTCCCCCAGATGGGCACCCCAACCCATCAGAGAGGCATCGGTCGATAGAGAGACCGTCAGCTCGGGGCGGACAAACGGGATGCCCTCCTGCAGATGTGCTGGAACGGTCCACCACTGGAGAGCATTCCACATCCCCTGGGTCACTGTCACTAGCTGATCCAACGGATCGAAGCACTGTGACCACTGGCTGGCCAGTCCCCATTGAAGGGGACGCATGTACCAGCGGGCCCAACGGACCACGCTGGTGCAGGCCGCCATGAGGCCCAGGAGGTGCAGGAAGTCCCGGGCAGGGCGCGATTGCCCAACCTGAAATGATTGGGCAAAGGAGGAAAGAACCTTGGCCCTGTCCATCGGGAGCCGTGCTCTGGCTCGAAGAGAGTCGAGCTCTGCCCCGATGAAATGTATCACCTGCTTTGGCACGAGTTCCGACTTGGCCTCGTTGCTGAGGAGGCCAATCTGAGAGCAAACCTGGAGGGCCAGATCTCTGGACCGCTCCACCTCCGCTCTGGAGGGGGCTGCAATCAGCCACTCATCCAGGTAGGGGTACACCCGGACCCTTCGGCACCGCAGGAATGCTGTCACCACTGCCATGCATTTGGTGAAGACCCTGGGAGCTAGGGAGAGGCCGAAGGGCATGGCCCGGAACTCGTAGAGGGATCCCTCCGCTCTGAAGCGGAGCAATCTCTGATGAGACGGACGGATTGGGACGTGAAAGAATGCATCCTGGAGGTCCAGGGAACAGAACCACACACCTCGTTCCAAGGATGGGATTATCTGAGCCAGAGTGACCATCCTGAAGGTCCGAGACCTTAGGAACCTGTTCAGGTCGTGCAGGTCGAGAATGGGGCACCAGCCCCCCATCCGTTTTGGGACCAGGAAATACCTGGACACAAACCCCGGGTCTGGAGGAGGATCCGCCACCTACCTGATCACCTCTTTTTCGAGGAGCAGGGCAATATCGGCTCGGCGGGCTGACAGCGAGGCTGCAGACCCCGTGGTCCCCTGAGGGACGACGGCTCGAAAGGGTGGGGTCTGCTCGAACTCCAGAGGCAGGCCCTTCCTACCACCTCCAACACCCAGCGTCCATGGTGATAGCGGACCAGGCGGAAAGGAAGTGGCGGAGCCGCCCTCACGGGGAGCCCAGGGAGGGAGTGACGAGGCTGGGGGCGACACCCCTCAATCCGTCACTGGGCAGGCTTGGAGGAGGGACCGGCCGAGGGACCTCCTGGGCCTTTACCTCCCTGCTTCCTGTTGGAGGAAGCCGCGGGCTTGGGTTTAGGATGCCAAGCGCGAGCCTGCTGGCCTGATGCTGGTGCTGTTGGGCCGGACGTGCCGCAGGCGCAGAAGGACAAAAGGGCTTGTACTGCTGCTGACGGCGGCCTTTTCCTTCTGGGCGGAGGTGACCGAGTCCAGGGTGGCATTGGACTTTTCGATCCGCTGGAGGTGACCTTCCACTCCAGGGCCGAAGAGGTCGGTCCCCAAGAAGGGGACATCCGCCAACTTGTGCTGGGTATCCGCCGTAAAGGTGGATATCCTCAGCCATGCTCTGCGGCGCATGGCCACTGCAGCCGCAACCGATCTGGCACAGGAGTCCCCTATGTCCAGAGCTGTTTGGTGCTGCTGCTTCGCCACCGCCCTACCCTGGTCCCGGACCTGCCGGACCATGGTCTGCAGGTCAGGCGGGAGATGAGGGATCACCTCATCCAGGGAGCCCATGAGGGCGTGGGAGAAGTGTGCCATCAGCACGGCCCAGCTGGCCTGGCGGAGGCCACGGAGGACGCAGCATACACCTTGTGCCCGGCGAGTCCAGCTTTTTGGACCTCTGTCAGGGGCTTGTCCACGCCCCTAGCGCTCCCGAACGCAGAAAACGCTGTCGGTGACCAACCCTCAGCAGATGGGTGTTCGAAGCCCGGCAAAGAGCCGGGGACCACATACTTCCTGGCCATCCTGGTCGAGGGCGCAGGACAGGAAGCAGGGCGCTGCCAAAGCTCCAAGGCTGGGCTGACAATGGCCTCAGCCACTGGAAAGGACTCCGTGGGAGAATCCCCTCGGTCCAGTATCTCCGTCAGGGGACACTTGGCCCATTTGGAAACGGGCTCGAGCTGCATCCCGGTGGACTCCGAGATGAGCTGAAGCAGACCCATAAAGGACAATGGGCTTTGTCCAGTGACTGGCCCCCGGAGGACTCCAGGTCAACCTGCCTGGAGAACAGGGAGGAGTCGTCGTCGGACTCCGAAGAGTCCGCAAACAGCTGCCTAGGGCCTGAGCCACCCTCCACCTGCCGAGGACGGTCGGAGTGAGGGTGACCGACAACCTGTGGGACAGACCTTGAGCCGACCGAGAGTCCTTGGTCGGTGCCCCCGATTTCGGTTGTGGAGGCAGGGGTTCCACCACAATTGGTGGGGCAGCAGGTTTCAGCCGAACAACCGGCCCAGGCTTGGGCATCTCGACTGCAGCGAGAGGCTGTTTCGGCCGTTCGGGTGACAGCCACTTGATGGCCGGGGAAGGCGTCGGTGTCGACTTAGTCCCGGACAGAAGTAACTGCTGCCACAGTAGCTCCTCGTAGCGCTGACGCAATTTGCGCCAAAGCCTCTCCTCATCCGAGGAGGAGCGGCGGCGCCGTTTACCTCGGTGCCGAGACCAAGACCGCCGATGTCGGCGGGATCGGCTGGACCGAGAAGAGGTCCGAGACCGAGAACCTCAGTGTGTCCGAGGGCGGGCCTGGGAGGGAGCGGGAGACACCCGCTCCTCCCTTGGCTCGGACGTCTTAACCGGGGACTGCTGCACCGATGGTGCAGGCAAATCCTCGGTTTCCACCGGGGGAATCGGTGAAGAAGGGTTGTCAGCTTCACCAGTCGACAAACCGTCCAACGGGTCGAGAAAAATCTCGACTGCATCGATGGCTGTTTCGGCCGGCTGACCTGACGGGGATGCCATGAAGCCAGCAGCCTCGACCGAAGTCGACGGTCGGCTGTCCGGGGAAGGGGACCTCTCCCGCTCCCACGAACGCCGACGATGGGACTTACCCTTGGGATCCTTCTTTTTGGACCGAGAGGAATGTCCTGATGGCCCTCTCCTTTGTGGAAAGGGAATGGCAAAGCTCCTTGAACGAAGCAGAATACGAGGTACCCAAAGAGAGCGGGATAAATGCCACGACCGAGGAGGAGGAAGATGCGGCCTGGGCCACCTCCTCCTCGAGGGCGATCATCTGCTCGAGCTGCTCAGCCGAGCCAGCCGCCGGGTAACCGCCCAACGGCCTCTTTCGACTTTACAGTGGGTAGCACTCGAGCACCCAAGCTTCAACCGCAGCGCGCGGTCCTCCAAGATAGTTGGCCGAGAACGAACAGCAAGACTCGCAGGCCTGCAGGTCGTGTTCTAGGCCGAGGTAGTAGACGCACATGGAGTGCGGCTCCATCCTGGACATCTTCTGCCCACAAGGGCACCGCCGAAAACCGGGAGACGATTTGTCCACCGAAGCCTCGAGGGAAAAGGAAGACCGAAGTCTTGAGAATTTTAAAACGAGTTTCAGACGAACCGAAGAGTTAGAATCCAGTCTAACACGCAGAGCATTAAGGAGGGAACCTGAGCTTCCAAGCGGTAAGGAAGATCTACGCATGGGGCGGAGCCGAGTTTTACCACCGGTGGGTGGGAGGAGCCAGCTTGAAGACCTTCCGCAAGATTTAAAGCGGCAAGGAACCTGCAGACAGTGTGATGAACAACATATCCATGTCCCTAGAAAGTACAGTTACGTAAGAACTTACCGTAACAGTAGATCTTCGAGAGAGGCTCTTGCAGTAGGTAATTACATATAGGACTGACGCTGGTCGGCGGCAGGACCCCACGGAAAAATTTCTAGCTAGCAGTCCCTGGCGAGGGACCGCCCCCACGCCAGGTGACCGGCGTCATGCGACGTCTGTATAAAGGGGCGGTCCCGGATGCCCGCCTTCCAGTTCTTTCCCGCCACAGGCACGGAAGGCCCGGACGAGAGTGAAGAAAAAATTACTCACCTTAGTAATGTTGTTTTTTCTAATGGAGTCTTGCTATATTATAGACATTAGCAGTTTGTTCCAGCTCTAGAACTGCCCCGGAGTGAAATGGTTAAAACCATTCCAAAATAGAATTTTGGAGAGAGCAGCTCTATCTGTGTCATTTCAAACTTGAACTGTCAGATCTTTACGAGCCAAACTCACTAAGGTCTGTGTGGAAGCTGTAACTACACTAGCCAAATGGCTACCTAAATAATAACAACCATTGATGGTCCCAACACCCAAGACTCAAGTCAGGGGACCAGAAATACTAACACCATTCTAATAATATGAAAATGGAACATAAGTATAATAAAACACACACACGCTGACACACACACCCCAAAGTCCCAAAGGGACAAAATGCTAACAGGACATAAGTAGTGCCCACACTAAGTTGCCCGCACCCCACCAAGTAGAGGTTCTGAGAGGGCAGGTTGGGAGGGTCATAATATAGAAGACTCCATTAGAAGAAACAACATTACTAAGGTGAGTAATTTTTCTTCAAACAACATGAAGTCTGCTATATTATAGACATTAGCAGAATACACAGCAGTACCTCCATGGAGGAGGGCAGAACCTACTTAGGGAATAGGCTCTGAAGAACAGCTGTGCTAAACCGAGCATCTCTCTGGCCTGGACATCCAGGGAGTAATGCTTGGTAAAAGTGTACCGCTTTCCAAGTAGCAGCCTGGCAAATCTCTAATAAAGGGATATCTCTGGCAGCAGCTAGAGACGCAGCTGTACCCCTGGTAGAATGAGCCTCAAACCGGGGGCTCTGCCCACTTTCTGATAACAAAATTGGATACAAGAGACAATCCACCTGGCTATTGATCTCTTAGTGGCAGGTTTGCCTTTCCCAACTTCACCATAGGTAAGGAAAGTTGAGGATTCAACCTGTGACCTTTGGTACGCCTATATAATAACTAAGAGCCTCTTAACATCCAGGTTGTGCAACCTCCTCTCACCGAAGAGGAGTGATCAGTGAAAAATACTGGAAGGGAGATAGATTGATTAAGATGGAAATCTGAAACCACCTTAGGCAAAACTTCCTATTAGTCCTAAGGACTACCTTATCCCTGTGGAAAGAAATAAAGTCAGTCTCCACTGACAAGGCTTGCAATTCACTTATGCGCTGGCAGAAGTGATAGCCACTAGAAAAACAGTTTTCCAAGTTAGGTACTTAAGCTCTGCAGAAGACAGAGGTTCAAAGGGGTTGCATTAACTGGGCAATGCAAACATTAAGGTCCCAAGCAGGGCCGGTTCCCTAAAGGGAGGATTAGTATGGAGTAATCCCTTAAAAACTTGGAAAACACAGGATGAGAGGAAAGAGGGATGACTTTCCTGCTGACACAAAAGCAGACACAGCTGCCAAATGAACTCTCAGGGTAGCTGGTCTGAGACCCAAGGAATTAAGATGTACCATGTAATCTAACAAAATGGGCAATTCAGCAGATTCTGGGGAAATATTTTTCCTAGCACACCAAATGGAAAACCTTTTCCATTTAGAACTATAAGTAGTTCTAGTGGAAGGCTTTCTGGAAGCCTTTAGATCTCAAGAACACCCTGAGAGAGGTGTAAATCAGCAACTCTAACTCCTCAAGAGCCAGGCCTTGAGGTTGAGGGATTTGAGGTCCGGATACCAAACCTTCCCTGGGCACAAGTCAACAGATTGTGATTCCTGGGGAGGCACAGGGAAGATGGACTGTCAGAGACAGAAGGAGTGGGTACCAGGGCTGCCTGGCTCAATCCGGGCAATCAGAATCACCCTGCAAGGCTGAGATCTGATTTTGACTAGTACTTTGAATAGAGAGGAAAGGGGGAAGCATAGAGGAACTTCCCTCCCAATCCAGAAGAAGGGCATCCAGGGGAACTGAGCCCAGCACTGAGGCCTGCAACAGAACAGAGGAAGTTTGTGATTGTCTGGGGCTGCAAAAGATCTATCTGAGGGATGCCCCACCTGGCAAAAACTATCCCCAGCACTTGAGGATCCAGGGACCATTCGTGATGGCCCTTGGAAATCCTGCTGAGGGCATCCGCTAGGACATTGTCCTTCCCTGGAAGATGAACCTATGAGGGAAGTGTTCAGGAATAGGCCAGAGACCACAACTTTATTGCCTCGTGCACAAGGCCGAAGACCGAGTGCCCCCTGTTTGTTGATGTACCACATTGTTGTGGTGTTGTCTGTTCTGACTTGTATCACCTTGTCGTGACAGATGCAGAAAAGCTTGAAGAGCTAAAAAGACAGCTCTGAGTTCCAGCAAATTGATGTGGAGCAGAGATTCCTGGGGACCAAACTCCTGAGTGGAAAGGTCGCCATGTGGGCTCCCCAACCCAGAAGGGAAGCATCTGTAGTGAGAGTCAAGTCGTGAGAAGGGGAAATGAAGGGACCCCGCTTCAATTGCTCTGATCCTGCCACCACTGGAGAGCTAGGATCAAGGTTCGAGTCACTGGGACCAACTTGAAAGGGGTCTTCTCTGAGACCAAAAGGTTCTCAAGTGAAACTGAATGTCTCTCATCTGAAATCTGGCTCCTGCACAACAGCTGTGGATGCAGCCATGTGCCCCAGGAGCTGCAGAAAGTGTCTTGCTGGTCGAGAGACCTGCAGAGTGAAGGAAGAGGCCAGAGCCACTAAATTCCTTACCCTTTCTGGGGAAGAAAGGCTCTGGCTAGCTTTGTGTCCAATTCTGCCCCTATAAAGGTGAGTACCTGGACTGGTTCCAGAACCGACTTTGGTAGGTTTAGCAGAAAACCCAGGGAGGTGAGAAGCTGCTGGGTGACCTGCAGGTGAGATTTACCTGTTCTGGGGACTGGCCTACAATGAGCCAGTCGCTCTAGATAGGGAAAAACAGCAATCCTCTGCCTCCTTAAGTGGGCCACTGCCACTGCTAGACACTTTGTGAATACCCTTGGAGCAGAGGTAAGGCCAAGGGCATTGCTCTGAACTGGTAATGACCTGAGGGCAGTTCAATCTGAGGTACTTTCGATGGGATCTTCTGATTAGGACATGGAAATAGGCATCCTTGAGGTCCAGGGAGGCTAGCCAGTCCCTGGCCTTAGGGAAGGTAAAATCATTGCCAGAGTTACCATTTTGAACTTTGGTTTCAAAAGATGCTTGTTCAGATATCTGAGATCTAAAATGGGCCGCCATTCTCCTGTCTTTTGGGGTAAGGAAGTATCTGAATACAGACCCCTGCCCTGATGCAGGGAGGAACCCTTTCTACTGCTCTGAGAGCTAACAGGGATGAGACCTCTGTTTCCAGAGCGAGGGTCTCTGAAGCACTTGCAGGTAGAAAAAGTCTGCTTCTCAACTTGGGAAACTTTTTGAAGCTGAGAACCAGACCCTGGCTTACTACTTCCAGAACCCACTTGTCTGAGGTTAAAGAAGCCCAATTCTGACTGAAGTAAGCCAGCCTGCCCCCCACTGGTACAGGAGAATCGGCCCTGGGCACCCCATCAGGGTGCCTGTTTCGCAGGAGCTTTAGGCTGGGGGGTGGGAGCAGGTCTGCCCACCCCTCGTCTGCCCCTGCCTCTGAAGAAGCCCCTCTGAGCATAGGCAGAGGAGGCCTGAGTCTGGTAGAAAGGCCTGTGAAAAGGCCTCACCCCTACCCCTGGGGCATGCCTTTGAGGAGTGGCTTGCCGCCCTTAGCCTGGGCACTCTTGTAAGTAGTCCTATATTCATCCATCTTTCATGTAATTCTCTGTCTGCTCTCCAAACAGAGAATTTCCCACCACAGGAAAATCCATAGCCTTAGTCTGGGTATCCTGTGACAAACTAGTACACCTGAGCCAGGCCAACCATCAAAAGCTACAGATGTGGCCATGACCCTAGAGGAAACATCATTAACATCCACAGCAGCATGAAACTGAACCTTAGAGGCTTCAATGCCATCAGCAGCCACCTGTTCTAGTTCACTAGCCAGCTGGCCATGGGCCTGTTTGGCAATTGCATAACAGTATCCCATCTAGATTTCTGATACCTAGCTACATAAGCCATATAATTTGCTTGCCTGAGTCCCAGAGAGGCTGCCATATACTGTTTTTTTGCCATGGCATCAATCTTCCTGAACTTGTCAGGAGGATGTGAAGCCAAGGGAATATTAGCTTTATCACAGGCAGCAGCCTGAACTACCCCAACATGACTGCATTGTTGAGAAAGGAATTCTGTATCAGGGCCTGACAATGTATACCTTCTGTCCATCTTTTATCTACAGGAGGCACAGAATTAGAGCTTTTAAAATTTTAATTGTCTGTTTCCTAAAAGACTTATGTAAAGGAATAGACAATCTCCTAGACTCTGGAATATCCATCATTTCTACAAAATCAGGCTCCTCTTGCTCATCCACAGCCTCTTCTAAAGGAAGCTGGAGGTTTCAGCAACTTTTTATAAAACATAAAATGAGATGGGGACTCAGACAGCATAGGGGAGATTCTAAAGGTCTGTCTGGGGAGATGTCCGTTCAATGGCACACCCAGACCTTCCCAGCCACATTCATACTGTTCATAATCCTCCTCCCCCTCCTCTGGTTCATAAAATTCCTCAATATCATAATCCTGAACCACTGGGACCGGACGAACCGACCTTTTACCAGATAGTGGTGGTTCGGACGGACCCTGAGACAGTGACTGGACAATTTGTATGGCTTTTGTTATCTCTGCAGCAGTTGGAGAAGGAATTTTGGACTCCAGACCTGCTGATTTTCTTGTTTTCTTTACTGGAATTGGTTCCTCAGAACCAGCTTTTCTTTTGCCCGAGGAAGTCTGGCCCTGGTCAGAGGGCACTCCCTCTGGTTCGGTTGGCACTGAACCGGGCTGGCCATCCGGGTCAGCGGACTTTTTGGCCTCTCGTTTCCTGAGCCTGCCCAATCTTTTTTCCAGGGTGGCTGCAGGGAAATTCTTACATACCTGGCAGTCTGACTGGAGGTGGTCAAACTCCAGACAATAAACACATGTGGTGTGTGGGTCAGCCTTGGCAAAGACTTCCCCACAAACATCACAGTGTTGAAACCCAGTGGGCCCGGTTTTTCTTTTGGGTTTCTCAGACATAATGCCAGCCTAACCAAAAACTTGCCCTTTCGGCAGTGCCAGGAAGACACCTTATCGGTTCCTAACCGTCACGGTATTGGAAAACCGTAATAAATGCTTTTAGAACCGATAAGAACCGGAACCGCACTCTAAATAGTAACTTTTAGTTTTAAATGAGTTTTAAACTCACTGATCGGTTCAAAACCAAACGATAACTTATAAGTTCCACACAGACAAAACCTTCATTTACTTACGTTACCACAGATAGAGCTTGAACCGAACGGTTTTGTGGTTAAATAAAACTATTCTCGGTTAAATCCAACCGAGAAAACACTTTTTAAACCGAGAAATGAACCGAGCAGAAGGAGAAATCTCCGAGCGACTGTTCACTGAGGCGGAGTAAAGAATCTGACAGTTCAAGTTTGAAATGACACAGATAGAGTTGCTCTCGTGCCAAAATTCTATTTTGGAATGGTTTTAACCATTTCACTCCGGGGCAGTTCTAGAGCTGGAACAAACTGCTAATGTCTATAATATAGCAAGACTTCATGTTGTTTGAAGCAGATGTTTTCCTTCCTGGGAAAGGAGCTGAAAAAGTCTAGGGGGATGGAGGGCGGGAAGGTATTACCTACTGCAAGAGCCTCTCTCAAAGATCTACTGTTACGGTAAGTTCTTACGTAACTGTACTATCTTACTTCGAGAGGGCTCTCGCAGTAGGTAATTACATATAGGACTGAATCCCAAGCAGTCTGGAACAAATGAAAGGCACCGGGAGGAGGAACTACTCCAAGAAGTAGCAAAAACCTTGCAAACCTCAAGACAGGAGGCCTTGCAAAACAGCTAACCCGAAGCCTGCTCTACAGCGAGAGGCAATGTCCAAACTGTAGTGTTTCGTAAAGGTATGGACAGAAGTCCAGGTGGCAGCAGCGCATATGTCTGCTGCAGACACATTCTTGAAACAAGCCGAGGAGGACGCTACTCCACGAGTGGAGTGACCTCTGACTTGACCCGAGAGGGTCTTGTTGTACTTGTCATAACAGAAAGTGATGCAATGAGCCAACCACTTCGACAGGCATTGCTTGGAAACAGCACTGCCTTCCCTTTTGTGAGCAAAAGAGACGAACTGATCAGTTTTTCTGAGATCCTTTGTCCTATCGGTGTAGTATCTCAGAATCCGGTGAACATTCATGGTATGGAGTAAATATTCTCCTTGGTTGGAGTACTGCAAGAAAAAGGCAGGTAACTCTATAGACTGATTTAAGGTAGACTCCGCTACCACTTTAGGCAGAAACTTAGGGTTCATGCTAAGAGCTACTCGTTTCAGAAAAATCAAATAGGGGATTTTACACTTAAGAGCCTGGAGCTCGGAAATTCTTCGAGCAGAAGTAATGGCCACCAAGAAGAGCATCTTCCATGAAAGAAACTTCAGATCTGCGGATGCCGCAGGTTCGAAGGGAGGAAGGGCAAGTTTCTCGAGAACAAAGTTCAAGTCCCAAGGGGGAGCAGGAGTCCGGACGGGGGGCCTCAGATGAAGTCTTAGACACCTCTAATTGGGCAAAGGCTTTATCAGCGAAAGGAACATGGTACGCTGAAATAGCGGCCATGTGCACTTTCAAGGAGGAATGACTGAGACCCAGGTCGAAGAGATGACGTAGATGTTCAAGCAGAACAGTCACTGAACAGGAGAAAAGCTCCACGTTCCTAGAAGCGGCCCAAATAGAAAATCTCTTCCATTTCATGGCATAAGTGGACCTAGTGGAGGGTTTTCTAGCCTCCACCAGAATCTCGGCCACTTTTGGAGAGACACCAAAGCGAGATTGGGCTAGGTCTGCAGGAGCCATGCATGAAGTTGTAGGGACTTGAGGCCCGGATGGACCAGGGTCCCCTGATCCTGGGTCAGTAATCCTCGAGATAAAGGAAAAGGAAGAGAAGGAACCTCTGAGTATTGCAGTAGAAGAGAGAACCAGATTTGCCTGGGCCAGAAAGGAGCGATCAGAATCATTCTCACACCTTCTGTTAGTTTCTGCAATACACGAGGGACCAGAGGAATTGGGGGAAAAGCATAGACGAATCTGACCTTCCAGTTTAGAGACAGAGCGTCGCCCCAGAAAGCAGCCTCGCTCTGGAGCGAGCGAGCAAAAGGTGGGAAGTTTTGCGTTTTGGGAAGAGGCAAACAGGTCTACCTGTGGAGTCCCCCAAAGCTGGAAGATGTCGTCTAGTACCTTTTGGTCCAACTCCCACTCGTGTGGCAGGGCAGAGGAGCGGCTTAGCTTGTCTGCCAGGGTATTGTCGACTCCTGGAACATGAATCGCAGTGAGGTGAAGGTTGTGAAGTGTTGCCCAGTCCCAAACCCTCATTGCTTCCCTGCATAGAGGGTAGGATCGAGTCCCTCCCTGCTTGTTGATGTACCACACCACGCACATGTTGTCCGTCTGGACAGCTAGGTGACCGGGAAGAATGTATTGGTGAAGGGCTTGGAGAGCATATAGTACTGCTCGAAGCTCGAGCACATTGATGTGGAGAGCCAGCTCCAATCTGGACCATAAACCCTGGGTTCAGTGAGGACCCAGATGGGCTCCCCAACCTTCGCCTGATGCATCTGTGGTCAGAGTCTGGGAGGGGGGAGGATGACAGAAGGGGACCCCCCGAAATAGGTTCTCTCGAACCATCCACCATTGTAAGTCTCGTGCCATCGGTGAGGAGATCAGAACTAGATGATCTAGGTTGTCTACAAGTTGATCCCACTGTGAGCGAAGAGTCCACTGAGAGATCCTCATGTGGAGCCGAGCGCGGGGAACTGTCAGGATGGCGGCCGCCATAAGCCCCAAGAGACGTAGGACCGACCTCGCCAGAACCTTCCGATAGCAGGGAAATCTGTGACTGAAGAGAGGCCGCCCTGTACGGAGGCAGGAAGGCCTTGCTCACCGTCGTATTCGAGGATGGCCCCGATAAACTGTAGTCTCTGAGAGGCCTAGGCAAAATAAGCAGAGGGAATGGCCGTCCTTGTGTGGCAGTTGGGCGCCGCACGAGTCGCACTTGTTTTTGGAAGGTGTAGGGGACGACATACACTGATGCTGACCTGACGATGAGAAGAAAAAATACTGAAAATCTCGGTCAAACTGACGAAAGAACAGGGCTGACTAAGCACGAACTTTACCTGAGGTGCTACACGAGCCAACGGCGGGAATGAACTGGAAGGCGGGCGTCCGGGACCGCCCCTTTATACCGACGTCACATGATGCTGGTCACCTGACGTGGGGGCAGTCCCTCGCCAGGGACTGCTAGCTAGAAATTTTTCCGTGGGGTCCTGCCACCGGCCGGCGTCAGTCCTATATGTAATTACCTACTGCAAGAGCCCTCTCGAAGTAAGATCTACTGAAACAGGTGAGTAACCTGTTCTTCGAAGAACGTGGATATGTTGTTCATCCACACTTATTGGCAGACTCCTAGCAGTTCTCTGGGAGGAAGGAAGCAAGACGCACACCCCCTATTTAGGGAACAGAGATTGGAGAACCAAGGCCCCAAAAGCAGCATCCCAGTGTGACTCAAGGTCGATGTCATAGTGGGTAATGAAGGTGTTTGCTGACTTCCAGGTAGCAGCCCAACAGATTTCCTGGACAGGGATGTCCCTGGAAGCAGCCACCGATGCAGCAGTATGGCGGGTAGAATGAGCTCTTATCCCTCTGGGGGGCTCCTTGCCTGCCAACTCATAGCACAGACCTATGCATGATGTAATCCATCTCGCTATGGTCCATTTGGCTGTAGGTCTGCCAGAAGCGGCTTCAGCGTAGGTGACAAACAGCTGGCGAACCTCTCAATGAATTTCCGCCATCCTCTCCTTATAATAGGAGAGAGCACGTTTCAGGTCCAAGGTATGGAGCCTGTACTCGGCGTCCGAGGTGTAATTAGGGTAGTATACCGGCAGAGTTAACACCTGGTTAAGGTGAAACTCTGACACCACCTTCGGAAGGAATTTCGGGTGGGGGCGCAGGACAACTTTGTTCCTGTGAAAGACCAGATAAGGGGAGTCCACCGAGAGCGCCTGGAGCTCCCCTGTCCTTCTGGCAGACGTGATAGCCACCAGGAAGGCCGCCTTCCATGACAAGTGTGACAGCTCACACTTGTGCATGGGTTCGAATGGCTTGCCCATGAGCTTTGCCAACACCAGCAGCAGATCACACAGAGGAGGAGGTTCACACACCGGAGGCGATTTGTGATCCAGGCCTTTGGAAAAGCGCCCGACCACTGCCTCCTGCGCCAATGTCAGCTGACCGGCCCGCTAAGCAGAAATGGCTGCCAGGTGCACCCTAAGGGTCGATGACCGAAGACCCCCTCTGGAAAGAGACCAAAGGTAGTCAAGAATGTTAGCTAGAGAACAGGATAAGGGGTCCAGACCCTTGCCCTGACACCAGATGGAAAACCTTTTCCATTTGAAGGCATAACATTTCCTGGTCGATTCCTTACGAGATGCCTCCACCACAGTGTAGACATCATCGGAAAGACCCAAAGCCTGGAACTCTAGCCGCTCAGGTACCAGGTTGTGAGGTGCAGGGACTGAAAGTCCAGATGGAAGACCTTCTCTTGGTTCTGAGATATCAGGTCTGGGCGTGTCCAAAGCCGCTCCGGGGGCCTGCAGCTCAGAGGGTCCAGATGCAGAGCGCCTCCTTGCACAGCAGACGGGAGTGCATGCCGCCCTGTTGGTTGAGGTAGTACATGGTCGTGGTATTGTCCGTCTGGACTTGAACCACTTGACCCCGGAGCTGAGGAGTGAAACCTGATAGTGCCAGTCTGACTACTCTGAGCTCCAACAGGTTGATATGGCATTGGGACTCCTCAGGGGTCCAGAACCCGTGGGCCCTGTTGTCCCCCATGTGGGCTCCCCAGCCCATGAGAGAGGCACTGGTCGTAAGGACGACCGTCGGCTCGGGGCGGACAAACGGGATCCCTTCCTACAACCGGTCTGGGGTGGTCCACCACTGGAGATCGTCCCACATCCTCTGTGTTACAGTGATCAGTTGGTTGAAATGACCATATCGCTGAATTCACTGGGCGGCCAGCTCCCATGGAGGGGGCACATGTGCAACCAGGTCCAACGGACCACCGAGGTACATGCCACCATGTAACACAGAAGGCGCAGAAAGTCCCAGGCAGGGCGCAAGTGCCCAACCAGAAATGATTGGGCAAAGGAGGAGAGAACCTCCGCCCTGTCCGCTGGGAGCCAAGCTCTGGCTCGACAAGAGTCAAGCTCTGCCCCGATGAAGCCCATCACCTGAGAGGGCACGAGTTCCGACTTGGCCTCATTGATCAGGAGGCCGAGTTGGAAGCAGGTCTGGAGGGCCAGATCCCTGGACCTCTCCACCTCCTGTTGGGTGGGAACTGCCAGAAGCCAATCGTCAAGATAAGGGTAGATTCTGACTTCTCAATGCCAAAGATGGGCCACCACCACTGCAATGCATTTTGTGAAGACCCGTGGGGCAGATGACAGGGCGAACAGCATGGATCGGAACTCGTACAGGGTCCCCTCGACCCTGAAGCAGAGGAATCACTGATGGAATGGATGGATTGGGACATGAAAGAACACGACCTGCAGGTCCAGTGAACAAAACCACATGTTTCGCTCCAGGAATGGTATGCTCTGGGACAGAGTGACCATCTCCAGAAGGTGCGAGACCTGAGCAACTGATTCAGGTCATGGAGATCTAGAATGGGGCGCCAACCCCCCGTCCGCTTGGGCACCAGGAAGTACCTGGAGACAAAGCCTGGGTCTGTTGGAGGATCCGGCACAGGAGCTATTGCCTCCTTGCGGAGGAGCTGAGCTACGTCGTTCTGAAGAGCCAACTGGGTACATGTGGAAATCCGTTCCTCCAGTGGGGTGCGGGCTCGGCTGGGAGGGTACTGCTCGAACTCTAGAGGCAGTCCCTGACTGACCACTTCAAGAACCCACCTGTCCGAAGTGATAGCGGACCAAGCGGAAAGGAAGTGGTGGAGCCGACCCCCCACCGGAGGGCCTAGAGCTGGCGTTACGGAGACAGGGGTGGCAACCCTCATCCCATCACAGGGCAGGCTTAGAGGAGGAGGAGGTTCCAGGACCCGAGCCTCATCCTCCTTTGAGGGCCTGCTGGGGTCCAGGCGTGGGCCGAGGGCGCCAAGCTGAAGCCTGCTGCTGATGTTGATGCTGCTGACCTCCCCGATAAGAGGGCTGCTGGACCACAGGGGAAGAGTGCCGAAAGGGCTTCTTCTGCTGGTTCTTGCCCGAAGAATCCTTGGCAGAAGTAGCATCCAAGGTGGCAATGGACTGCTCTATACGCTGTAGGTGACCAGCCACTCCAGGACCAAACAAGTCGGTCCCCAGGAAAGGCTCATTAGCAAGCTTATGCTGAGTATCCGCTGGAAAGGAGGAAGCCTCAGCCAAGCCCTGCGGCAAAAGGCCACTGCGGCGGCCATCGAGCAGGAACAAGAATCCCTGATGTCCAGGTCCATCTGGAGCTGCTGTTTTGCGACAGCATGGCCCTGGTCACGTACCTGCTTGATCGTGGTCTGCATGTCCGAGGGGAGATGAGGGAGGACTTCATCTAATGACCCGAGGAGGACATGAGAGAAGTGTGCCATAATGCCAGTCAAGCTGGCCTGACGAAGGCCCAAAGAAGAGGCCGCATAGACCTTTCGGGCAGAGTGGGCCATATTTTGGATTCTTTGTCGGGAGGTCGGTCAGTGTCAGACGAACTACCAGTACGCCTGAACACAGAGGCAGTCCAGGCTCTCGGCCGAAGGGTGCTCTGTGAACCCCACAAGGGACCCCAAGGGCACCGCATACTTGTGGCCAGACGGTGCTGGACATGAGGCAGGGCACTGCCAAAGTTCAAGGGCTGGGCCAACAATGGCTTCGGTAACTGGAAAGGCCTCTGTTGGGGTATCCCCTCTCTTTAGAATATCTGTGAGAGGGTACTCTGCCTTTTTCTGGATGGGTTCCAGGGGCATTCCAGTAGAGTCGGAAATGAGACGGAGAATCCCTTGGAAGGAGAAAGGGCCTTCCTCCATCCCTGTGCCAACGGACGACTCATCATCCCCAGGATGACAGTGCAGCCCAGTGACATCAGAGTCCAAGGAGTCGGGATACAGCGGTCTACTGCCGAAATCACCCTCGATCTGGCAAGGGCAGTCAGGGGTGACAGTAACCGACAGACATCGGGGAAGCCCGGTGTCCAGTTGGTCCTCTTTTGAGGGATCCCCTCCTGCAGGCTGCTAAGACGGCAGTTCCACCCGAATGGGTGGAGAGACTGGAACAGGCCAAACCGGGGGATGGGACGGCCCCACGGGTGGAGGAACTGGAGGCTTCGGTTCCGGAGGGGTTGGCTTCCGCCTGGGCCAAGTAATGGCCAGAGTAGGCGGCGGAGCCAGCTTTTGCCCGGACAAGATCAGCTGCTGCCGCCACATAAGGTCCTCATAGCGCCAACGGAGTTTCTGCCGGAGCCTCTCCTTGTCAGAGGAGGATGAGGACGACCTGTGGCATCGCCTCTTCTTAGAGCGCTTATGCCTCTTCCTCGGTTGTTCAGCCGAGGGGGTCTTAGACTTCGACCGAGATCGGGGAGGCCAACTCAGTCGATCGGGAGACACCAGAGGGATCAGTGAAACCCGAAGGTCCGGGACCAGGTCCTTGATGGGGACACCAGCGGGCTGGGTCTCCTCATCAGGAAATACCCTGACCGGAGTCCGTTCTAATGAGTCATCGGCCACGGCCAGCGACAAAGTGTCGATCGGGTCGAGGATAATTTCGACCTCCGGCCACTTCCTCGGTCCCCTGGCCAGACGGAAGATCCATGAAGCTGGCGGGTGAGGATGCGATCTCTACCGAGGTCGAGACCGCGTGTTCCTGGGACTCGGACCTCTCTCGGTCCCAAGAATGTCTTCGCTGAGATGAAGACAACGGGTATTTGTCTCTCTTCTGAGAGCGGGAGGAGTGTGAGACCGAGGGCGCCTCGCACCAAGTGGGGACAGACTAGCACAACTCCTTAAAAGATCCCGTAAAGGTGGAGCCTAAGTTCAGAGGAACAAAAAAGCTTCGATTGGCTGAGGGAACCAAGATTGAGTCTGCTGCTCAGTTTGATACTGGGGCTGCGTGGCCACAGGGGCAGAATGCCGGAAAGGCTTTTTCTTCTGTTGTTTTTTAGAAACCTTGGGTTCTTTTTGGGCAGAAGTAACGGAGTCCAAGGTGGCACTGGACTTCTCGATACACTGGCGGTGACCATCAACTCCTGGACCGAACAAGTTGGTACACAAGAAGGGAATGTCCGCCAGTTTGTGCTGGGTGTCTGTCGTAAAGGTCGAGACCCTCAGCCAGGCCCTGCGGCGCATGGCGACTGCAGCTGCTACTGAACAGGCACAAGAATCCCCGATGTCCAGAGCCATCTGGAGTTGCTGCTTAGCAACCGCTTGTCCCTGGTCACAGACCTGCTTGACCGTGGTCTGAAGGTCCACAGGAAGATGAAGAAGCACCTCATCCAGAGAGCGCAAAAGGGCATGGGAGAAGTGTGCCATAATGACTCCTGAACGAGCCTGTCTGAGACCAAGCGAGGAGGCAGTATAGTCCTTGCTGGCCGAATGGTCCAATTTCTTGGACTCTTTGTCCGGAAATCTATCCGTGTCTCCAGAGTTGCCTGAGTGCTGAAACACAGACTCTGTCACCTACCCCTCAGCCGAGGGATGCTGTGTAAACCCCAAGGGGGCGCTGGTGGGAACTGTGTACTTGCAGGCCATGAGCGAAAGGCTCAGGGCAGGAGGCTGGGAGCTGCCAAAGCTCCAAGACCAGACCAACTATGGCCTCAGCCACTGGGAGGGCCCGAGACAGAGAATCCCCCAATTTTGAGGATGTCAGTCAGGGAGTATTTGGCCTATTTTTCGACAGGTTCCAGAGGCATCCCTGCTGAATCAGAAATGAGACAGAGGAGGCCCAGGAAGGACGTGGGACCTTCCTCCGTTGACAGACTCATGGACCAAGGCATATACCACCTGGGTGGGTGGGTGGGTGGGAGGCGCCAGCTTGTAGACCATTCGGCAAGATTTAAAGGAAAGGGACATGCCAGCAAGTGTGGATAAGAACAACATATCTACATCCCTAGAAAGGAGCATTATTCAGAAAAGAAGGTGTACAAGAACTAGGGGGTATGCAATGAAACAGGTGTGGGATGTTTAAGAAGGATGTCAGGAAGTAGTTCTTCACTGAGAGGGTGGTGGATGACTGGAACAATCTTCCAAGTGGCTGGTGGGGGAGAAAACAGTGGTGGGTTTCAAGCACGTATGGGATAGGTATAAAGGAAAACTGGTATCAATAAACTAGGAGACTGCCCCCTATTGGTCACTCATCCCTTCCTTCCTCCTTTGCCACCTTCCCTCACTGCCCACCGCCAAAACCTATTTATCCATCCCACCTATGACTTGAACATGAAATACTGGTCAAGAAATAGGTTAAAAAAAAAAAAAAAAAACACCAGCTCAAGTACGCCATCAAAAACTTATAAAACCTGTAAAGTAAGAGTCAAGAGAGGGGGTTAAGATCCCATATACAGTAATACATGCCTGGTAAGGGATTAAAACCCCATAAAATAGATATGAAGAAAGGGATAAAACCCATGAAATACAGGTCGAGAAGGGGGTTAAAATCCCAGAAAATACATGACAAGGAAGAGATTAAAAACCAACAAAGTACAGATCAAGAAAGGGGTTAAAACCCACAAAATACAACTCCCAAAAATACAGGACAAGGAAGGAGTTAAAAAAAAAAGGCACAAAAAAAAAGTGAAGAAAGCAGTTAAAAACACCATAAAATACAGGACAAGGAAGGGTTAAAAAAAAACATAAAATACAAGTCAAAAAAGGGGTTAAAACCCCATAAAATACAAGACAAGGAAGGGTTAAAAAACATAAAGTACAGGTCAATAAGAGGGCTAAAACCCCATGAAGTACAGTCGAGTATGGTCTGCAAATGCCACTAGAAAACAAGACCAGTTCCCCAATTGTACTAAATAATAAAGATCCAAAGTACTGTACCTAGAGAAAAATGTCATAGGAAACCAAGATATTTTTCACAGATATTGCATTCCAAATAACCCAGCTGAACGTGCTTGCATACTTCAAGCATTTTAGAAATGAAAGATTTATGAGTCTTCTTGCACGGTATGAAACAGTCTTTATTCAGTGCTGTACAACAACAACTATTTCTACTAATGAATCCAAGTGCAAAAACAGCTTACGCCTGCTTTCAGTCTATTGCTCTGCAGACAGACCAGTGAGCACGGCTGCGAGAGTAATATGAAAATGGTTCATTATGCCACCCTAGTCCATTGACAAAATAGTACACCAGTCCAGGTATTACTGTCTGATGATAGCACTACTATAAAAGCTCTTTGGGGAATACAGTATGGTTTCTGCACCTACTACTAAAAAAAACACATAACGCCTGCGTTAGTTAAAATCCATGAAGCCTCAGCCTGCCAGAATACAAATATTATTTCAGGCTGTAAGATGAGATTTGCCCAAGACGACTGTTAGACACAATGTAGAGCAGAACTATAAAAATGCACACAGGGACAGCGATGTCCTCAATACTACTAAAACAAAAACACAGGGCACTCACCACCTCCATCCAGTACTTCAAAAAATGGCACCATCATGCCATCTTCACTTATACTACAAAGTGCTTCATTTTATTAATAAAGTGCAGAATAAAAAAGCCACACGACTCCAGAAAGCCACCTAGGCAAACCCTAAGATTATCTTAAAGTCACTTTTTGTCAGTAACGTTCCATACTTTTAAAAAAAGCACCCCCCCTCCCTGTCCTCCACCAGGGGCCCATTCCTGGTGCTGGTATGCAACCCCCCTTCTCTCCAGCACATCCATCTTTTTTCCTGACACACACCAAGCACTCTCCGAGATCCACTGCACCCCCCATCCCCTGACAAGCAATCCTTGATGTCTGGTGAAGGTCCCCATCCAGTCTCGTGCCAAGCACTCCCTGGTGTCCAGTGGCCCTCCCATCCTGCTCCAAATACTCCCTAGTATCCTGTAACACTCCCCCCAGTCCCACTGCACTACCATCCCCAGGATGGAGGACTGGCACATCCTCCTTCCTCACCTCCCCCTCCAGTGGCCAGCTGAACTAATTACAGAAAACCAACATAGTGTTTACTGAAGGCCTTGGTTCTCAGTGCAGAGGCTTTCATTTATACTGTGGTTTGTGATAATCACTTCAGACACAGCTCGCCAATGTAATGAGAAGAATGCTAATCCACTGTCTATGGTGGGGGTTGTTCCACTAAACACCAGGGAGTACCTGGCAAGGGATGAGGGTGTACCACTGGCCATCAGGGAATGTTTAGACCCAGCTTCAGTTTCGGGATGGGGGAGTTTCTCTGGCATTGGGTATAAGCTACCAGTGTGTTTTTTTTTTTTTTCTTTGTGAAGGATTGCCCGAACTGGGGATGAGTGGGTGGTCTGGAACCTGCGGAGGGTGCAACTAAGAGACAGAAGAGCATGTGCACGAGAGATGAGGTAGTAGTCTAGAACAATCGGAGGGTGGTAATAAGTAATAGGAGAGAATGTGCATGAGAGAAGGGTGAGTAGTCTAGAGCCTGCAGAGTATGTCGAGTAAGCAACAGGAGATGAGAAACAATTGTCGTAGTGATGTTGTTACTTGTGAGGAATCCCTCACTGTGTTTACACTTGCAGCATCCCATCCCCATGCAGAGATGCCCCAGAGATAGAACCTACGCAAATGATAGAACGTTGACGCTAGATTCAGACTCTGCCTGGTGCCACGCTCCATCCTGGCAGTTGGCTTCAGATTTGTCTTGACAGCTAGAGGGGAACTGTGATACCAAATGTAGCTAAGTGGCTACCCAAAACCTTTTAATAATATTTTTAGAAAGTACATTTTGAAAAATATCAAACAGATTGAGGCAAACATTGAAAACTGTGAAGTACAATGAAACCTATAGATGATCACACTTTACAACTGCGGAATTACTGCACTTGTACTGCTCAAGCACTTTAATGAAAATAACTGATTTTTGTAAGAACCTACTTCGGGTTCCTGAAGGGAGGCAGGGTTGGGGTATTAAGGTATCCCATGACATCGGCGACCAGCGATTTAGATGCCTATAAAATGGCGACTCAATCGCAAGCATTGTCACGGGGGCTACTAGCAGGGAGGACTAATCGAATGGGGGGTTCAGACATATAACGACAGGCTGTCGCCACATGTATACGCAGTGGGAGGGGTGCAAGGAGCACACCAGCTAGGGCAGGAGGGGAGGAGGTTTGTGCAGGGTGGTGCCACAGTGAGCTGCCCCTGCCGGGGCGTGGTGGGTGGGTTCAGGGCTGGGTTCTGAAGGTGGTGGGTCGGGTCTAGGTGCAGATACATTTTGTTGTGCCTGGCCCAACTTTTTTGTGCGGTTTGCACCCCTGGAGTAGAGAATCCTTTAGTAGAGAGTGCGGGGCACAGCCCCCAACATAAAATGGAAAAATCCAGTCTCAGGTGCTCTTTACTGTGCGTAGAGGTACATTGCTGAAACTGATTTTTGGCAATGTACCGTCACCCTAACAGTGATCGCCTTTCGGAGGCTGGTGTTATGACACTAAACTGGAGTGTAAACATAGTGGGGGATGCCTGAGAAGAAACCACATCACTACAGTGAGTAATCTTTTCTCCTAACCCTAGGAATCCCTCACTGAATGTTTACACATACAGCAGACGCCACAGCAGTACGCTGGGAGGCTGGGTCCAGAACCTACTTAGGAAAAAGGTTCTGTAGAACAGCAATTCCAAAGCTGGCATCCCTCCTGGACTATATGTCCACACAACAGCTCTTTGTGAAGGTGTGCACCATTTTTTTTTCAGGTAGCTGCTTTGCGAATTTCCAATAGTAGGATGCCCCTTATGGATGCCATAGAGACAAAGGTGCCTCTTGTGGAATGAGCTCTCAGGACTCGGGGCGTATTTTCCCCAGCTTTTTCATAACAGTACTGTATGCAAGACGCTGCAGTGAGAAACTGTCCTCTTGGTTGCTGGTTTACCGTTGCCCACCTCTCAAAAGGTAAGAAAAAGCTGAATGACCTGAACACATCCCTGATCCGGTCTACGTAGATGCCCAATACTCGCTTTAGATCCAGGTTGTACAATTTCTGCTTGCCTGGGCTGAAATATTCAGGGTAGAGTACAGGAAGGGCTGACTGGTTCAGACGGAATTCTGATACCACCTTAGACCACCTTGTCTATGTGGAAAGATTATGTAGTTTGGTTCTGTGCAGTGGGCCTGCAGCTCGCTCACCGTCATGGCAATCAGGAAAAGGGTTTTCCATGTGACATTTTTAAATCAACAGTAGCCAAAGGCTTAATGGGAGACTCTGTCAGTTGGGCAAGGCAAATATCCAGGTCCCATGGGGGACCGGGTCCACCAGTGGTGGATGTAGGTGGCTGAGAGCTTTAAAGAACCTTTTAACATACGTTGAGAGGCCAGTGACTTGCCCTTGCCAGTTGATGTGTACGCCGACACTGCTGTCAGATGCACCTTTAGTGTTCCCCCACTTGTATTTTTTCACCATGTATACATCTCTGCCTATCTATAAATATGCTGTACATGTTATTTTCTCCAAATTGTGTTATGCTGAACTTGCAATGTTTGTTTGTTTTTTTTCTCTTTGTTTCCCTCGTGTTGTAATCCTCCCGGGTCGTGACTGAAAACAGTCATCTCTAGGGCTAGCTCACCTACCCAATAAACAAAAACCAAATAAAATAAATAAATTAATAAGAACTTGGAAACATGGAATCTGATGGCAGATGAGGACCGCTTGGCACAACCAGTCTGCCCATTTGGGGTCTTGGACTGCAAGTGCACCAGGCAGTGCAGGACTTCGGGCAACCCTACCTGAATTGGAATTATCTTTCACTGGCAATGATTAGGCGACCAGGGCAGAATTGCCAGGAGTTTTGTTTAGGTTGAGGCTTGGGGGCTGGTGCTGCAGCAACATGCTTGGGATCCCTTCTGCCTCAGCCCCAATAGTTGCCTCTTTTGGGCTGCTACTCATAGGGGGCATAGGCTCTTTGGAAAAAGCCCTTGCCCCTACCTCCCCTCCCGTAAGACCTGCAGGAGGCAGAGGCCTTTTCTTTCTTATAATTGCTCTTGTAAGTGTTTTTTGTATTCATCCACTTTTTTCATGTATGCCTTTTTTATTACCAAAAAGAGAGCCTCCTTCAAACTGGAAAGCCCTTGCTTTTGCCTGAGTGTCCTGGGAAAGGATGGTTACCCTAAGACAGGAGAATCTTGTCAAGGAAACTGAGCAAAGACCCTTGAGGCAGTGTTGTTAGTATCCACGGCTGTGTGGAAGTGGTATTTAGTGGCATCTAGGGATGACTTTGCTGTGGCAATCAGATGCTATGCCAATTCACCATTAGCTTTTTCTGCCAGTGCCAACACTGTGTTCCACATAGCCGTCTGGTAGTGGAGGTGCAAGAGCTGAGTAAGCTGCCTGCCTGAAAAGTAGGATAGCTGAAGTGTAAACGTTTTAGCCATAGTATCCAATTTTCTAGAATCCTTTTCAGAGGGCTGTGTAGAGAAAGGCACCTTAGCCCTCGCGCATGCAGCCGCCTGGACTACATTTTGATGATGAGGGTAAGCATCCAAGAATTTAACCCCTGTCTGTTGATCTGATACTTCTTTTCAATCTTTTTGTCACTGGCTGCAGCTGAAGTAGGTGCAGACAAGATTTTTAAGGTGGCTTTTTGTAATAATTTGTGAATGTGGACCAGCAGCCTCCGTGCAATTGCTAGCCCCATCATGTCCATGGATTGTGGATCTTCCTCATCAGCCTCAGTTTCCAGAGGGGGGCTGTTGAGGATATTCTTTGAGGATATTAATTTTTTTTTTTTTAATTTAGTTGTTTAACCAGGTATAGCACACTAAGCTGAAAGTTTTTTTTTACAGGACCGACCTGGGAGCACAAGGACATTAAGTGACTTGCTCAGGGTCACACAGTATGCAGGTGGAAGCTGTGGGATTCAAACCCAGGTCTGGTCTGCTGGATGTCACCAGATTTGCAGCTCAGAGCCTTAGACCACTGCGCTATACAGTAACAATCCCTGTGAGTACAAAGGAAAAACAACAACACACAGTAAATCTGCCTAGCCAAGAGAAGCCTTAATCCTTTTCCTTACTCTTTGCCTCTATTTTATTTTATTTTGTTTTTGCTGAAAGTTTTTTTTTTTGTTTGTTTGTCTCAAAGGTGTTGCAGTCTCCTTCTCACACTGAAGGAGCTAACTGCTTTCCTCTAACAGCTCTTCCAGGGGATTAGGTGTATATCTGGGGGGTGGAGCTGACAAACTGTCAGTAACTTCCAACAGAAGGAAGGGTTAAAAGGTCAGGTTAGTCGATATCTGGTAGGTGGAAGTCTAGGTTTGCTGGACAATGCACCTAGCTTCACCTGAGCTCTTTTCTTCCAGGTTGCTTGAAAGGACAGAGCAAATAACCTTACCAGAGCAAGGAAAAGGATTAAGGCTTCTCTTGGCTAGGCAGATTTACTGTGTGTTGCTGTTTTTCTTTTGTACTCACAGGGATTGTTACTGTTTGTTGCTAACATTTTATTGTTTTATTTTTCTCTGATTCAAATTGTTGTTGCTGGCTATACCTTCTGCTACATTATTACAGGTTGTGCCTACAGGTGTGTGCTTACAGATTACTACTGTAATCTTCTGATTCAATTTGTCTTTTGCAAGGTATATCTTCTGCTATTGCTTTATTTTTCTCTGTTGCAAAGTGTTTCCTACAGGGTATCTCTTCTGTGAAATTATTACAGGTGGTGCTTTACAGTTTTATCTATCATTAGGATAAGCTGTCAGGGTTATTGCATTTGTTGCTGGCTGATTGTTTCTGCTCTTACCTCCTTGTTTCTTTCATCCATGGTTCTTTTTCGGCAGGGGGAAGGACCCAGCCACCCACCCCCATTCCCAACCACCCCACACTACACTCCTTTTATAGGGTAGCACAGTTGTGACATTTCCTGTAGCAAAGCAGGAAGGGGCGGATCAGAGGGGTATCCACACAGTGACCTCATTTACAGGGGCACTAGTAATTTAACTTGTCATAACAAGTTACACAAAAACAAAGAAAACACAAAATCAAACCTCTGCTTTCATTTTCTTCCTTCTAATTACTCTAACCAAGTTATAAACGGCAGCAGCTTATCTGGAATGGATATCATTAACTGCAGGTACTGCAGAACACTTTTCAGAAGGGCAGGCTTACAGGATTTAGGACACTGTCCTACATGCTGGGCCTTTGGAGATCTAAGGGCTCAGCTCCAGGCAGCATGGGCAGAGATTGCGCACCTCAAATTACATATTCAAGAGGAAATATATTATAAGAACTGCCCACCATTTCCCCAGCATCCAACAGAAGCACCTCAACTGCAGAGGGTAGTTGGTCCGGGAGGTTGGCAGGAGGTTAGGATGGGCAAATTGGGTGTCCCATCACTCGGTGCTCTCCAACATATCACCTCCACAAACCATATAAAAACTACAAACAGATATCTGCCTCTATCCCGAAATCAAACAAAGGGGCAGGGGACACTGTAAAGCAGGACACTGCAGCACAGGAGCTAGCACAACAAAACTCACCCAAAACAGGAACCAAAACAAAAAAAGCAAAAAGGAAATCCAAAAAACTTCTGATCATAGGAGACTCCATGATTCGGGGAGTGGATACCCATCTCCAGCCAAGGGTAATGGTCAGATGTCTCCCAGGTACATCAGCGTGGAGAGACACTGACCACATTGCTAAAATTGTTCAGGAAGTAGGAGAAAACACTGGCGTCCTGGTACACACAGGGACTAACGATCTTGCCAGCCGGTAAGTTGTGGAAACCAAGGAACACCTGACCAAGCTGGGTGACAAACTATCATCCATTTCATCCAGCATCTCCTTCTCTGAGATCCTGCCAGTCTGGGAGACGGGGGGCAGATGGACGGAAGTTAAGAGAAGGGGAGACAGAGGAGTTAAACATGTGGTTCAAAGGCTGGTGCCAGGAGAAAGGACACAACTTTGTAGGGAACTGGCAACAGTTTTGGGAGCGAAAGTTCTTGAAATTTGATGGCCTGCATCTGACTAAGGCAGGAGTCAGTGCATTGGGGCCGAAGTTTGACGTCTTTGCACAATATTTAAACTAGCAAATGAGGAGCGGGGTGCAGCACCCCATACGTCGAATGGGAAGAGCAACCCTCCCCCCTCAGCTAGTGGTCAATCAGGAATTCAGCATGTTTGTAGTTCATTTGCATCACCAGGCAAGGAAAAAGGTCTGACTCCCCCATATGACGCACAGGGGTAAAGCCAGACCTCGCCCAACAACTAACACACTGAAATCTGGCCAATGGAAAATCATGTACACAAATGCTTGCAGTCTGGGAAATGAGATCCCAGACCTGCAAGCAATAATGACAGAGGCTAAACCGGACATAGTAGCAAATAGCGAAATGTGGCTTACCAGTAACCACACTTGGGAGACTTCAGTACCTGGCTATGTACTGTTCAGAAGAGACCGAGGTGCAAAAAAAAGGGGGGGGGGGTGGAGTGGCCCTTTATGTCAATGAAAATATCAAAGCTACAGAAATTCAGAATGCTGTGAACTTTATTTATTAATCGAGATGAAAACACCACTAACTCTGCTATTGTATAAATGCTCATGTGATGATTTGCTGCTATGGATATATATGAATGTCATCTATAATATATCAGCAATGTACTGTACCTCATATGAAAATAAAATAAAAATAAAGTATAAAAAAAAAAAGCTACAGAAATTCAGAATACACATAAGGAGCCAGAAGAACTGTGGGTCACCCTGGAAACAGGTAATGGGACAGCCATATGAACTGGGGTTGTCTACAAGCCTCCAGACCAGGGGGAGGACACAGACACATTATTGTTAGAAGATATACAAAACATGAAAGCTAAAGGCGAGGTTCTGATAATGGAAGACTTCAACATGCCAGATACAGACTGGTCAATACCAGCAGGAACATCTGCCAGGACTAGACACATGGTGGATTCCCTGCAGGGGGAAGGACTCAAACAACTGGTACAACAACCTACAAGAGACAGGGCTATCCTAGATATAGTACTGACCAACAAAGAAAGGATCACAGATCTCCAGGTAGAAGGTCACCTGGTGACTAGTGACCATCACATGGTATGGTTCAATTTGGCCACTAGAACTAAATCATCCCATTCCAAGGCAAAAATATGGGACTTCAGAGGAGCTGACTTTGATAAGATGGCCAACAGAGTTAAGCTAGCCCTGACAAACAGAAATACAGGTGAGTGGGTACAGGCAAAGTGGGCAAGCATTAAAGAGGCAATACCTGAAGCAACATCCCATTGTATTAGAGAGAAAAGGAAGTGCAAAAGAAGAAGGAAACCACTTTGGTTCTCAAAAACAGTAGCAGAAAAGGTCAGAGCCAAAAGGTTGGCCTTCAGGAAATATACAGGAATGCAGCAGGATGAAGATAGGGAAGCATGCCAAACTTCCCTAAGGGAAGGCAGTAAGGCAGGCAAAGGCCTAAACCGAGGAAACACTAGCACAAACAGTAAACGAAAGTGACAAGACTTTCTATAGCTACATTAGTGAAAGGAGAAAGTCCAGAGGGGGTATTGCTAAGATCAAAGGGGATAAGGGGGCATGTGAGGAGGAGGAGGACCATGTAAAAGCATCTATCCTAAATAGATACTTCTGTTCAGTATTTACTGAAGAGAAGGTAGGGCAGGGCCCACAGCTCAGCACCATGGACACAGGGGGGAGGTAGGCATGCACTAGTCCCTTCACAAAAGAAAGGGTCCTACAAGAGCTGGATAAGCTCAGGGTGGACAAGGCAATAGGACCTGATGGCATACATCCCAGGGTACTAAAGGAGCTAAGGGTAGAACTAGCAGAGCCATTATCAGAACTGTTTAGTGAGTCTCTGAGCACAGGAGAGGTCCCAGAAGACTGGAGAAGAGCTCATGTGATCCTGCTCCACAAGAGTGGTAGCAGGGAGGAGGCACGGAACTACAGACCAGTCAGTCTTACCTCAGTAGTGAGCAAGATTATGGAGGCACTCCTTAAGGAAAGGATAGTGCAACACCTGGAATCCGTAGGAGCACAGGATCCAAGACAGCATGGGTTTACAAAAGGAAGGTCCTGTCAAACTAATCTCATAGATTTCTTTGACTGGGTAACCAGAGTGGTGGACCAATGGGGAGCAGCTGATGTCGCCTACCTTGACTTCAGCAAAGCTTTTGATACTGTTCCATATAGAAGATTGATTAATAAGCTGGGTAGGCTCAGGGTGGGTCAGAGGTTGGTTAACTGGGTGGCAAACTGGTTGACGGGCAGAAAACAGAGAGTGGTGGTACACAGTCAGAAGAGATGCACGTTACAAGTGGGGTACCTCAGGGATCAGTCCTGGGCCAGTCCTCTTCAATATCTTCATCAGTGACACTGCAGACGGACTGGAGGGTAAGGTTTGTCTGTTTGCAGATGACACCAAGATCTGCAACAGAGTAGATGATCCAGATGGGGTGGGCAGAATGAGAAGAGATCTGGATAAACTGGCAAAATGGTCAGAAGAGTGGCAACTGGATTTTAACGCAAAGAAGTGCAAGATCATGCACACAGGGAAGAGAAACCCTGAAGCCACCTATAGGCTGGGAGGGGAGTTGCTGGCAGTCACAAGGGAAGAAAGAGACTTGGGCGTCATCATCACCGATGACCTGAAATCATCCAAGCAGACCACTAAAGCAGTAGGTAAGGCTAGAGGGATGTTGGGGTGTATTAGTAGGGGTATCACAAGCTGGAAGAGGGAGGTAATAAATACAGGTTACTCACCTGTAACAGGAGTTCTAGGAATGGTATATGTTGTTCATCCACACTCATTGGCAGGTATCCTTGCCGCTTTAAATCTTGCCGGAAGGTCTTCAAGCTTGCTCCTCCCACCCACCCGGGTGGTATAACTCTCGGCTCCGCCCCATGACGCCAGATCTGGCCCGCTGGAAGCTCAGGTTGTGCGTCGAGCCGGGAGGTCGGGTGGATGTGTGGATGAACAACATATACCATTCCTAGAACTCCTGTTACAGGTGAGTAACCTGTATTTCTAGGGACATGGATATGTTGTTCATCCACACTCATTGGCAGACTCCTAGCAGTTCTCCGGAAGGAGAGGCAAGCACACCCCAATACTTACTTGGGAAGAGAGACTGGAGACCGAGGCCCCAAAACCAGCATCCGGCGTGACTCAAGGTCGATGTGGTAATGGGTAATGAGGTGTTTGCTGACTTCCAGGTAGCAGCCCTGCAGATTTCCTGGATAGGGCGTCCCTGGAAGCAGCCACCGTTGCAGCAGTATGGCGGGTAGAATGAGCTCTTATCCTCTGGGAGGCTCCATGCCCGCCAACTTAAGCAGAGATCTATGCAGGAGGTTACCCACTGCTTATCGTCCGCTGGCTGCAGGTCTGCCAGATGCGGCTTCAGCGTGAGGTGACAAACAGCTGGCGAACCTCTCCCAATTTCAGCCGTGCGCTCCTTATAATAAGCGGCGCCCTTCTAGGTCCAGAGTATGGAGCCTATATTCGAGCCTCCGAGGTGATTGGGGTAGAACACCGGCAGAGTCAACACCTGGTTAAGGTGAAACTCGACACCACCTTCGGAAGGAATTTCGGAAGGCAGAGGACAACCTTGTCCCTGTGGAAGACCAGGTAAGGAGACTCGATGGAAAGCGCCTGGAGCTCTCCCATCCTTCTGGCTGACGTGATAGCCACCAAGAAGGCGGTCTTCCACGACAGGTGAGAGAGACACACCTGTGCATAGGTTGAATGGCTTGCCCATGAGCTTTGCCAGTACCAGCAGTAGATCCCCGGAGGTGGGGTTTCCCGCACTGGAGGAAATGTGATCAAGGCCTTTGAAGCAGCCAGACCACCTTCTCCTGCGCCACTGACTGCTTCCGGCCAGCCGATAGCAGAGATGGCTGCCAGGTGCACCCTTAGGGTCGTCGACCTAAGCCCTTGACTAGAAGGGACCATAAATAGTCCAAGATGCTTGCCAAGGAACAGGAGGAAGGGTCCAAGCCCTTGCCTGACACCAAATAGGGAAACCTTTTCCATTTGAAGGCATAGCATTTTCTGGTCGAACTCCTTACGGGGCGCCTCAACTACATTGAGGACCTCGTCGGAAAGACCCAAGGCCTGGAACTCTAGCAGCCAGGAACCAGGCCGTCAGGTGCAGGGATTGAAGGTCCGGATGGAACACCTTCCCCTGATTGACTGAGAGCAGGTCAGGCGAGCTGGAAGCTGCAGCGGAGTCCTGGAGCTGAGACTGAGGAGATCTGGGTACCAGAACTGGCGAGCCAGTCTGGGGCTATCAGATCACCCGCGCCTTGTCCCTCCTCGCCTTAGAAGCACCTTGTGGATCAAGGGAAATGGGGAAAGGCGTAAAGAGGCCGGGGTCCATTGCCTCAGAAGGCATCCCCTGCTGCGAGCCCTGCTGAGGGCGGGCATGGAACAGACTCAGCTTGGCGTTCTCCCTGGGTAAATAGGTCCACCTGAGGTGTGCCCCAAAGGAGAACAGATGCTGTACTACCTCCGGCAGGAGAGACCACTCGTGGGATGCAGCCCCTATCCGGCTCAGGGCATCGGCCAGGGTGTTGGAGCTCCTGCCACGTGAATGGCTAGGAGATCCGCCTCCAGGCTGCGCACAGTGACCTCATCGGAGCTTCCTTGCATAGAAGCATGGGCGCGTCCGCCCTGGCGGTTTAGATAGTACATAGTCGTGGTATTGTCCGTCTGGACTCGGACCACTTGACCCGGAGGAGCGGAGCAAAGGCGGTGAGAGCTAGGCGGACGCTCGGAGCTCCAGCAGGTTGATGTGGCATCGGGACTCCCGGGACCAGAGGCCATGAGCCGGTGTTCCCCAGATGGGCACCCCAACCCATCAGAGAGGCATCGGTCGACAGAGAGACCGTCGGCTCGGGCGATGACAGGGATGCCTCCTGCAAATGATCTGGAGCGGACCACCACTGGAGGCGTTCCATCCCCTGTGTCACCGACAAAAGCTGGTCAAGGGATCGCAGCGTTGTGACCACTGGCTGGCCAGTCCCACTGAAGGACGCATGTTCCAGCGGCCCAACGGACCACGCTGGTGCAGGCCGCCATGAGACCCAGGAGGCGAGGAAGTCGGGCAGGCGCTGTTGCCCAACCAGAAATGATCGGGCAAAGGAGGAAGAACCTCGGCCCTGTCCGCCGGGAGCCGCTCTGGCTCGAAGAGAGTCGAGCTAGCCCGATGAATAGAATCACCTGCTTGGCTCGAGTCCGACTTGGCCTCGTTGATAAGGAGGCCCAGTTGAGAGCAGACCTGGGCCAGATCTCTGGACCACTCACGCCTCCCTCCTGGAGGAGCTGCTATCAGCCATCTCGTCAAATGAGGCACACCGGACCCCTCGGCGCCCAGAGAATGCTGTCACCACTGCCATGCATTTGGTGAAGCCCTGGAGCTGGAGACAAGCGAAGGGCATGGCTTGGAACTCAAGAGGATCCTTCCGCTCGAGGCGAAGGAATCTCTGGTGAGACGGACGGATAGGGACGTGAAAAACGCGTCCTGCAAGTCCAGAGAGCAGAACCACACGCGTTCCAAGGATGGTATTATCTGAGCCAAGTGACCATCCTGAAGGTTCGAGACTTAGGAACTTGTTTAGGTCGTGTGGGTCGAGATGGGCGCCAGCCCCGTCCGTTTGGAACCAGGAAGTACCTGGACACAAACCCTGGGTCTGAAGGAGGGTCCACCACCTCTCTTACCACCTCCTTCTGGGAGGAGGCGATGTCGGCTCGGCAGGCCGCCCAGTGAGGCTGGGGATCCCGAAGCCCCGAGGCGACCGGCTCTGAAGGTGGTGCCTGCTCGAATTCCAGAGGCAGGCCTCTTCCCACCTCCAAGACCCACCTGTCCGTGGTAACGGACCAGGCGGAGCAGAAGTGCGGGCCGTCCCCCAGGGGACAGGGGAGTGAGTAGCGGGGATGGGGGCGACACCCCTCAGCCGTCACTGGGCAGGCTTGGAGGAGGGACCGGCCGAGGGACCTCCTGGGCCTTTTCCTCCCTGCCTCCTGTTAGAGAAGCCGGCGACTTGGGTTTGGGATGCCAAGGCTGAGCCTGCTGGCCCTGACGTTGCTGGGCCGAGGCGCGAGGGCTAGGAAGGACGAAAGGGCTTGGCTGTGGTTTCGGCCTTTGTCCTTCTGAGCGGAAGAGACCGAGTCAAGGTGGCATTGGACTCTCGATCCTCTGCAGGTGACCTTCCACCCCAGGGCCGAAGGGTCAGTCCCAAAAGGAACATCCGCCAACTTGTGCTGGGTATCCGGTAAAGTGGATATCCTCAGCCAAGCCCAGCCGGCCTTATAGCCACTGCGGCCACCACCGATCTGGCACATGAGTCCCCTATGTCAAAAGCAGTCTGGAGCTGCTGTTTGGCCTGCCCTGCCCTGGTCCGCACCTGCTTAACCGTAGTCTGCAGATCGGCGGGAAGATGAGGATGACCTCATCCAGGGAGCCCAACAGGGCATGAGAAAATGTGCCATGAGGACAGTCAAACTGGCCTGGCGAAGGCCGAGAGAGAGATAGCGTAGACTTTCGCCCGACATAGTCCAATTTCTTGGACTCCTTGTCAGGAGGTTTGTCCACATCCTGGGCGTTGCCCGGCCGGCAGACGTGTCGGTAACCAACCCCTCAGCAGAGGGTGTTCAAAACGGACAAGGAACCGTAGGGACCGCATACTTCCTGGCCATCCTGGCCCGAAGCGCAGGGCAGGAAGCAGGGCGCTACCAAAGCTCCAGTGCGGACCCACTGTGGCCTCGGCCACCGGAAACCTCCGTCGGAGAATCCCTCGGTCCAGAATCTCCGTGAGGATACCTGGCCCGCTTGGAAGCGGGTTCGAGCTCCATCCGGTAGACTCGAGATGAGCCGAGCAGTCCTAGGAAGACGACGGGCTATCGTCCATTGACTGACCTCCTGAAGACTCCAAGTCCAGTCGCTTGGAGAAAAAGGAGGAATCATCTTCAGACTCAGAAGAGTCCTCGAAACTGCCTCCGGCTGAGCCACCCTTCACCTGCCGAGGGTGGGTCGGGAGTGAGGATAACTAACAGCCGATGGGGGTAGACCCTTAGCCGACCGAGAATCATGATCAGACCCCAGTCTAGTGGCTGTGGGCGGAGGATTCCACAGGGACCAGTGGAGCAGCTGGTTTGGCCGAACAACGGCCTGGGTATGAAACTCCTCGGATAAGTCGGGGGTTGTGTCGGCCGTTCGGTGACAACCACTTAATGGCCGGGAAAGGCGGCGGGTCGGCTTATTCCGGCCAGGAGGCTTCTGTTGCAACATAAGGTCTCGTGCAGTCGGCGTAATTTAGCGAAGCCTCCCTCATCGAGGAGGAGGGACGAGGGCAGCGGCGCACGCCGCTTACAGCATGATGCGAGACCGAGACCGCCTATGGCCGGTGGGATCGGCTGGACCCGAAGAGGTCGGGAACCGGAACAAGAGTCCCGAATTTCCGAGGTCGGTGCGGGGAGGTGTCCGGCCGGGAACCGGCCTCCTTGGCCGGATGGTCCATCCGAGGGGCTCCGAACCCGGAGGCACAAGGCGGAAGCCCACGGGATCCTCAACTCCTCCGGGGAACCGGGAGAGGGAATCTCGGCTGCTAAGGCGACAGCCCGTCAATGGAGTCAGAAAAATCTCGACTTCATCGGTGGAGTCTCGGTCAACTGACCTGGCGGGACACCGTGAGGCCATGTGGCGAAGCCGAGCGATCCGAACTCGACGGTCGACGGCCCGGGAGGGACCTTTCCCGCTCCCAAGAGCGCCGACGGAGGGACTTACCCTGTCCTCTTTTTGGACCGAGAATAAGGTCCAGCGAACTGAGCCCTTCTCCTTTAGTGGAGAGGGACAGACAAAACTCCTAAAAAGCCGTGTAGGAAGAACCCAGAGGCGGGATAAATGCGCGGCCGAGAAAGTCTGACCCAGCGCCTTGCCTCTTGAGCGACCATCCATCGAGCTGATCCGCCCGAAGCCAGCCGCCGTGACACATCCAACCGGCCTCCTTGGACTTCACGAGGGAAAACGCTTCGGGACGGTCCTTGCTGCAATCGGCAGCACGGTCTTCAAGACGTAGGGCCGAGAAAGATGAGCACAGGTCGCAGCCCGCGGTCGTGCTCAAGGGCCTAACAGTAGACACACGTGGAGTGTGGATCCGTCGAGACATCTTCTGTCCGCATGGGCATCTCCGAAACCGGAGTCGATTGTCCATCGCAGACGCGAGGATAGAAGACTGAAGTCTTTTGCAAAGTTTATTTTAAATCCATAAACGGAGAATAGAACCAGTCACAAACGCAGAGCGTTAAGGAGGGAACCTGAGCTTCCAAGCGGTAAGGAAGATCTGGCGTCATGGGGCGGAGCCGAGAGTTATACCACCCGGGTGGGTGGGAGGAGCAAGCTTGAAGACCTTCCGGCAAGATTTAAAGCGGCAAGGATACCTGCCAATGAGTGTGGATGAACAACATATCCATGTCCCTAGAATCCCGCTTTACAAGACACTGGTTAGGCCCCATCTGGAGTACTGCGTGCAGTACTGGAGGCCACACCTGCACAAGGACATTAACCAAATTAAGGCAGTCCAGAGAAGGGAAACCAAAATGGTGCAGGGACTGCATCAGAAAACATATGAGGACAGATTAACAGAGCTCAATATGTATACCTTAAAGCAAAGGAGGGAAAGAGGTGATATGATTGAAACATTCAAACATCTTAAGGGCACTGACAAGGTGAAAGAGACTAACATGTTTCAATATAAGAAAAATAGCGGGACAAGAGGACACAGCATGAGATTAAAGGGAGGCCGATTAAGGGGTAATGTGAGGAAGTTCTTTTTCACAGAAAGGGTGGTAGATGCATGGAACGGCCTACTTCAGGAAGTGGTGGATATGAATACAGTGCAGGGCTTCAAACAGGCATGGGATATGCATAAGGGAGCAATACAGATGAGTATGAATAGATAAGCCATAGACAGAGCAAAGGCTGATGGCACATTCATAAGGCAGAAAGAGAAATGGGCAGACTGGACAGGCCTTGCGGTCCTTGTCTACCATCAACTTTTATGTTTCTATTCACCATTCGCCTAACGATGGAGGAAAAGGGTGTGTAGTCTACTGTGGGCCGAAGCCAGACTCCTGTTAAGGTGACCCAGCAGTAGCCTGGAACCTGTGGAGGGTGGGAGTAAGTAATAAGAGAGAGTGCAGGAGAGATCAGTTAGTGGTCTGGGACCAGCAGAGGGTGGGAGTAAGTAACGGGAGAGAATGTATATGACAGATGACAGAAGTCTCCTTCTTAAAGCATACTCACCAGAATCCTGACTGGATTTGGACTCGGACAGACTAACTGCAGAGGCATCTCGGGACTGGTCGATCATTCCAATATTCACTTTGTGTTTGTAGGGGTCCAAGGCCCCAAGGAGCCCCAACACACGGATAGCCTGGACAGACAGAAGAGGGAAAAAGATTGCATTTCACAAAGGAGACTCCTCTTATCCAGCTATAGGGGACACAACATTTGACAGCACTTCTGAATAATTTATGCTGATTGCAGCTGCTCTTACTAGCACTAGATAATTTTCCTCACAATTTCTTTTTATGCTTCCTCCCCTTTCCAAACAAATTTTCTGTTAAATATGTTGTTTATGGGAGACACTAATGAGTAGCACTGAGACTTGATGCGTATCTGAATATCTACAGACCGATACTGATCCTAACAGGTGAAACTAGCAATCTGTGTTTGCTGGCGCTTTGCACGACTTTTCACTGAAATACAGACACTGCAGCAGGCAGCTGAGTTTTATCATCATTCTAGTTCTGAAGTTATTTTTGTTTTTCCACAAGACTTCCCAAATTAACTGTGGTGCAAAGGACATTGTAGACTCAGATGATGCAGTTTGAAGTTTTTTTTTTTTTTTTACTTTGTGCAAAAATAAAAGCAGGAATAGACAGAACAACTTGCGATACATAGCAGCAGGCTGATTCAACAGGAATTGCACAGCTCAGTTTATTTAAACAGCAGATGAGTATTTAACTCCTTGTTGGAATAACAGTGCTGTTCTTTGTGGCTTAGTATCTTGCACAAATTAGGCGTGAAAATAAAAACAGGAGGTGGAGGCAGTGGCGGCATGAATGCAGCGCTTCACTCCTGCCAGAGCTTCCAAGGGGATAATGTGACTCACACAGGATGTGATTTTATAGGGCATAGATTTCCATCAGAAACTCTATGAGACACCGGTTTCCTCAATTTACAAAGACACAAACTGATCAAATCAATTATAACTTCAGTAAGAAAAGACTAATGCTATTAGAGGTCCTAACAGAGGCACCGGTATCTTTAATTAATGAAGCTTGGAAGTAAGTGACCTAGTTAGGACTCCTTTCAATAAATGCTAATGTTAGATAATACCAAAAATTGCCTTGTTAAAAATGCTAATTTATAGGCCGGCCCAGTGGCACTGCAGACTGAGGCGTTGGATGCTTTACCTCACAATATGCCAGCGACCCGGGTTCGGGAACGACCTTGGGTCATCGGGGAGCTGGCGTGGAGGGAGGGAAGGAGCAGGATCCCACCGGATGGAGGTCCAGTGGGAAGCATAGGTGAGAGGGGGCGGCGGTGATAGCCAGGGGTGGGGTGGAAGGGGCTGAGCCAGTACCCGGCGTGCACCTCCACACACGCGCACGTACGTGCCAGGGTCCCGGGTCTGGGGAGAAAACAAGGACAAAACTTGAAAATATTACTAATAAAAAAATGCCAATTTATTTCAGAGGTTTGCTCTGCATGCTTCACTTTAGAGACAGCACGGGTGTTAGGCTACCTATTACGCTACGCAATACACGTTATACACAAGATTAAAAACAGTGATCAGTAGCCCACAAAATGACAGAACAATCATCAACATGAACTTGTAAAAAGACCAAGAATTTCTCACTGCTAGGACCACATTTTCAAAGGAGATGTGCGGCACAAAGTGTAGATGCACCGCACATCTCAGAAAATTAGCGGAACTGCGATATTCAAAAGGGAGAGATGAGCGACATCTCCGGATGCGCCACCGCGTATATATATTGCATGTGACGCATGTAGAGGGGGCAGTCCCATGAATGTGCCGCACGTCCCTATATTCAGCTAAAAATGTGCGGTACATCTGCAGAACATCTCAAAGATGAGCTGCCCAAAGTTAAGCATGGAAAAAGCATGCCTAAATGGTCAGCCACCCACAGGCAGGCCGTAGAACTGCAGGCAAGCCGTCTGAAGACAGCCCAGGACATGCTCCAGGCACCCACACACAGCAGTCATGCCAGGATGGATGAATACTGAGCCACAGGTGCCGTGTCACCACCGGCACCATCCAGGGAGCAACCCCCCCCCCACACCACACGTGGACGTAGACACCCAGCAGCCACAGAAATCAAACAGATACCCGCACCACACGGCACTGAACCAAACTGCAGCTTTATTTAGATATGCCAGTGCTGTTGTGTGCCCTCCCGGACACAACACAGGAACGGACAACCATAATGCAGCAAATGTACCGGGGTCCATGATCTGCACCTATGCGGCATACAGGGTGCCACCTGGTGGTGGCATGCACCCCGGGTGCTGTTTAGGGCAAAGGTCCCCAGGTAGCCTGGTGGACGGGTGGTAGCCTGGCACAGGCCAGGGACTGACGTATGGCACACACCCACAGTGGTACATGATAGGTGCACACAAGTGGGACCCACCCACTAGTGTACCTGGTCACCCTCTGTACACTGCCATTCCTTGCAGTCAGTGCCATATTCCACTCATATGGGTGTGTTTGTGTGGGGCACTGCAGGTGACTGTACGCTGCATATGGAGCTGGTGTATCACATGCATGTCGTATACCGATCAGACTATGTCACCCTGTGCCCTCCCCTGTTGCATGTCCAGGTGGGCCCCTGTGGCCACTGTCCAGGTGGGCCCCCTGTACCCCAGTCTGACCCTGTACATGGCTATGGGTAATAGCACTGTACCCAGGCCAATGCAGTCCACCCACCCACACACAAACAGTCCATCACACCTGCCTGATAGGCTGCAGTACCTCCAGTTCACCTTTGTGGGTGGTGGGGCAGCCCTGCAAAGCTGGAACCGCGCATGCCCGGGGTATGCAAATGGCCTGAACACATTCCAGTAATGAGCTGTGCATGTGGGAGATGGGCAGTGAGGTCATTTGCATATCCAGGCTGAATACTGCAACTTTGCGCACCGCGCAAGTGGCTTTGCTTCACACATTTTCCCATGATCTGCATGGGGCTCAGGTCACTTGCTGTGCCGCACATCTCCCACTGCGCGATCGTGCATCTCCGGGATATTCAGCCAGACATGCATGAGCACATCTCACGGCGCAAATTCTGAATGTCTCACTATTTTGGGCTGGCACATCTGAGATGCGCGAGTTTTCAGGGGACTTTTGAATATGGAGGCCCTAGAGTTTAAACTGCATATCAAGTCATAAGTAGATTTTCAGAAATATACAGACAATAAACTACATATTAGCAATAATGTTGGGGAAAAAGGATTTTTTTCCCTTCATTAAATGTATCTATTTAAACTGATTTATCAATATTAAAGTAAGCCACAATTCAGTTGTATAATTATACTGCAAAAAGTAGTCATGCAAATTTTTTTTATAATGTTCAAATTCCCCTAATAACTTAAAAGCATGCCATTCTACTATTTATAACATATAGAGTTGTATTTTAAAATCCCAAACACCTATAACCTTGCCTCCATTTATAACCACCAACGTGCTTATTAAAATCCACTGTGCAACTCTATCAGTTATTTAAATTACAGTAACTCTGTACTATATTAGTAATAAGGTATATACTGTATACAGTGTAACAGAAAGTGGCGGTTGGGGGAGTTCTCAGCAACTAGGGCTGTCATTAGCAGAGTCCCCCAGGGTTCAGTACTGAGCCCAGTCCTGTTTAATGCTTACACTGCGAGTACTGGGACGGATGTTAGGAGCAGGATGAGTCCAAGTTGGGATCAGTGGTAGACAGCAAAGAGGGGTAGAGAACACTTCAGGAGGACTTGGGACAGATGGAGAGATGGGCTCACACCTGGCAGTTGGGTTTCAATGCCAAAAGTGCAGTGTACTGCACCTGGGGCATTAGAACCCGAGGTTCAGCTATCAGTCGGGGGGGGGGGAATACAGCTGGCAACATCTACAGGGGAAAAGCATCTGGGGGTGGTCGCAGACTCCAAAATGAATAACTCAGAACAGTGCCGGAGAGCGGCGGCTAAGGCTAATACGCTGTTGGGGTGTATCTCAAGAGGGATAACTTCTAGAAGGGCAGTCATCATGCCCCTATACAACTCCCTAGTGAGACCTCACATGGAGTACTATGTACAGTACTGGAGACCTTCTCTGAAGAGGGATGTTGCCCTCTTGTTGAGGGTTCAGAGGCGAGCCACTAGGAAGATCCACGGTATGGGGGACATGTCTTATGGGGAAAGGCTGGCGGAACTGAACACATATTCCCTGGAGGACAGGGGGAATATGATAGAGGTCTTTAAATATCTGAAAGAGTTCAACAGGGTGGAAACGGAGGGGCCTTTTAAGTTAAAAGGAGAGGGTAATATGAGGGGACCTGCCTTTAAACGGGTGGGAGGGAGCTTCAGGGGAGAAGTGAGGAGACATTATTTCACAGAAAAAGTGGTGGCACCTTGGAACGCACTGCCAGGGGAGTTGGTGGCAATGGACACAGTGGAAGGATTCAAGGTGGGTGGGATAGGTACAGAGGTAGGGTAGGGGGGAATCAACAGGGGCAGCTGCTGATACTTTTTTCAGGAGCTGCAATCGGGCAGACAAGATAGATAATTGGGCCTAATCTGCTGGCGACTATGTGTGTATGTATTTTGACATTATATTACTAGCACAGGGACTTAGGACTAAAAAAAAATCCCTTGTTATTATGCATCACGAAAACATTCCTTACTCAGTTACAACTTATTTAATTATTCACAGAAACACAGACATCATAGGGAACAAGCTTTTTAAACTAGATATCCACTGGCACTCACTGAGGTAAGATTTTATTTCTGTCCACCCCCACCCCAAGAATTTACAGGTACACAGTCGAACACTATAAATCTCAAGCTGCTCACATCTGAGTTATGGGCCTCCCTAAAGTGTTTCGCTACACTGCCGACGCCTCTGTCTTGGAGTACTGCACTGGTATTTTGGTTTTTCTACAACCATTTATTAACCTCCTCCCTCACGCCTCCTCCACCCCCTTCCTGTGCTCACCCGTGAATTCTCTGCTCTGGTATGAACAGGGCCACCCCCTCTTACCATCTAGTAAAGTCCTTGCAGCACGACTCCCTGCGTGTGCTGGTGGGGGCAGTCAGAACAGATGTAGCTAACGGTCAGGGAGGTAAGAATCACTGGACCCATGCATATGTCAGCTGGGGGCAGGACATGAAATGTCACTGCAGTCAATGCTACACCACACATAGAGGAGTAGGGCTTAGAAATGTGAGACTCTACACTGCATGACTCCCATCCTCCAGGGCCACTAGGGGACAGTGATGCAGCATATGCAATCACAAGGGAGCAGATATAAACTGTGTGACCACCTGAGGGCAATCATGCAGCATGTGCAGTCACCGGTGACAGTCATGCAGCACGTCGGGCCACCAAGGTGCAGTCATCCAGCATGTGCAGCCACCGGAGGGGCAGTGATGTACTACGTGCAGCCACCAGAGGGCAGATATGCAGACTGTGCAACCAACTGGGGTCAGTCATGCAGCATGCACAGACACCAGGGGACACACATGCAGCATGTGCAGCCCCCAGGGGCAGGGTGGGACAAATCAGGCAGCCAGGTGGCCAATTGCAGGGATGTGGAAATCCTACTGCTCCCTGTCCAGGGCAAATAAATTGTCTTGAAGGGCAACTACAAAAAAAAAAATCATTGTAATGAATAGGGGCAAGTGAAAATTCAACTACAGTTATGACTGGGCAAGTCCTAAAAGTTTTGATTTGAACATCCCTGCAATTGCCTCTAAAAAAAATTGGTTTGGCTAGCAGATTTTGAAAGTTACGGACCAACTGGCTACCAGACCACAAAGTGATTTTTGAGCCCTTAAAAGTCATGACCATTAAAAATATTGATTTGGCTATCAAATTTTGAAATCTAGTGGCCAAACTGACCACCAGCTCACAACATGATTTGTCCCACCCTGAGCGGGGGACAGTCACGCAGTATGTGTGGCCACCATAGGACAGTCATGCAACATGTGCAACCACCAGGGGGACAGTCATGTAGCATGTACAGCCACTAAGGGACACTCGTGCAGCATGGGCATTCATGTAGCATGTGCAGCCACCAGGGGGCAGTCATGTAGTAAGAGCAGCCACAAGGGGCCAGTCATGCAGCATGTGCAGCCACCAGGGGGCAGTCATGCAGCATGGGCAGCCACCAGGGGCAGTCATGTAACACGTGTAGCCACTAGGGGACAGTCATGTAGCATGTGCAGACATCAGAGGGCAGACATGCAGCATGTGCAGCTACAAGGGGTCAGTCATGCAACATGTGCAGCCACCAGAGGGCAGTCATGCAGCATTTGTGGCCACCAGGTTGCAGTCATGCAGCATGTGTGGCCACCAGGGGGACAGCCATGCAGCATCTGCAGCCACCAATGGGGCAGTCATGTTCTATTTGCAGCCATCAGAGGGCACATATGCAGATTGTGCAAACACCTGGGGCACTCATGCAGAATGCATGGCCACCAGGGAGCAGACATGCAGCATGTGCAGCCACAAGGGGCAGTCATGCAGCATGTGCAGCCACAAGAGGGCAGACATGCAGCATGTGTAGCCAGCAGGGGGCAGCCATGTAGCATGTGCAGCCACCGGGGGCAGTCATGTAGCATGTGCAGCCACCAGGGGCAGCCATGCAGCATGCGCAGCCACCCGGGGGCAGTCATGTAGCATGCACAGTCACCGGGGGGCAGTCATGTAGCATGCACAGTCACCGGGGGGGGGGGAGTCATGCAGCATGCGCAGTGCAGCCACCAGGGGACAGACATGCAGAATGTGCAGCCACCAAGGGGCAGTCATGCAGAATGTGCAGCCACCAGGAGGCAGTCATACAGCAGCTGCAGCCACCAGGGGGTAGTCATGCAGCATGTGCAGCCACCAGGGGCAGTCATGTGGCATCTGTAGCCATCAGAGGACACTCATGTAGCATGTGCAGCCACCAGAGGGCAGTCATGTGGCAGGAGCAGCCACTAGGGGGGCAGTCATGTAACATGTGCAGCCACCAGGGGGCAGTCATACAGCATGTGCAGCCACCAGGGGACAGTCATGTAGCATGTGCACCCACCAGAGGAAAGTCAAGCAGCATGTGCAGTCACCAGAAGGCATTCATGCAACAACGTACAGCCACCAGGGGGTTGTCACGTAGCATGTGCAGCCACCAGAGGGCAGTCATGTGCAGCGACTGGGAGCAGTCATGCAACATGTGCAGCCACCAGGGGACAGTCATATAGCATGTGCAGCCACCAGGGGACAGTCATGCAGCATGTGCAGCCACCAGGGGGTAGTCATGCAGCACGTGTAGCCACCAGGGGGCAGTCATACAGCATGTGCAGCCACCAGGGGGCAGTCATACAGCATGTGCAGCCACCAGGGGACAGTCATGTAGCATGTGCACCCACCAGGGGGCAGGCATGTAGCATGTGCACCCACCAGGGGGCAGTCATGCAGCATGTGCAGTCACCAGAAGGCATTCATGCAACAATGTGTAGCCACCAGGGGGCAGTCATGTAGCATGTGCAGCCACTAGAGGACAGTCATGTGCAGCCACCAGGGGCAGTCATGCAACATGTGCAGCCACCAGGGGACAGTCATGCAACATTTGCAACCACCAGAGGGCAGTCATATAGCATGTGCAGCCAGCAGGGGACCGTCATGCAGCATGTGCAGCCACTAGGGGACAGTCATGTAGCATGTGCGGCCACCAGGGGGCAGTCATGCAGTATGTGTAGCCACCAGGGGGCAGTCATGTAGCATGTGCAGTCTCCAGGGGCATTCATGTGACATGTACAGCCACCAGCGGGCCGTCATACAGCATGTGCAGTCACCAGGGAGCATTTATGTAGCATATGCAGCCACCAGAGGGCAGTCATGCAGCATATGCAGTCACCAGAGGGCAGTCATGTAAAAAGTGCAGCCACCAGGGGCCTGTCATGCAGCACATGCAACCACCAGGGGGCAGTCATGTAACATGTGCAGCCACCAGGGGGCAGTCATGTAACATGTGCAACCATTAGGGGGTATTCATGTAGCAGGTGCAGCCACCAAGGGACAGTCATTTAGCATGTGCAGCCACCAGCGGGCCATCATACAGCATGTGCAGTCACCAGGGGGCATTCATGTAGCATATGCAGCCACCAGAGGGCAGTCATGCAGCATATGCAGCCACCAGAGGGCAGTCATGCAGCATGTGCAGTCACCAGAGGGCAGTCATGTAGCATGTGCAGCCACCAGAGGGCACACCGGGCAGCCACTGGGGGCAGTCGTGTAGCATATGCAACCACACGATGTAATTGTGAAATTTTCCATGCTAATTACAACACTGTCTGTCATACTCCTCATCCATTTTATTGTACCTACCATATGCATCTCAGCTTCTGCATCCACCCTTCTGGACCATTTGTTGCTAGCTGCTAATTACTTCATGTACTACATTTTGGCCACTGTTGTTACCTGCTGATTTCTGCATGTACTGATTTTTGTATTTTTGTTCTGCACTCCTGTAACCCCTTACCCCAGGGCGCATCTGGAATCGAGCGGTACTCTGCTCAGTATGCCTTCCTGGTAAATCTCTTAAATAAATAAATAAATGTGCAACCATTAGGGGGTATTCATGTTGCAGGTGCAGCCACCAAGGGACAGTCATGCAGCATGTGCAGCCACCAGGGGCAGTCATGCAGCATGTGCAGCCACCAGGGAACATTCATGTAGCATGTGCAGCCACCAGGGGACAGTCATGCAGCATGTGCAACCACCAGGTGGCATTCATGTACCATGTGCAGCCACCAGGGACCAGTCATGTAGCACGTGCAGCAACCAGGGGGTAGTCATTTAGCATGTGCAGCAACCAGGGGGCAGTCATGTAACATGTACAGCCAGCAGGAGGCAGCCATGCAGCATGTGCAGCCACCGGGAGCAGTCGTGTAGCATATGCGGCCACCAAGGTACAGTCTTGTAGCATGCACAGTCACCAGGGGGCAGTCATGTACCATGTGCGGCCACCAGGGGGACGTAATGCAAACTATGTAGCCACTAGGGGGCATTCATTTAGATTTTGTAGCCCCTAGGGTCATTTATGCAGACTGTGTAGCTACTAGGGATCAGTCATGCAGATTGTGTAGCCACTATGGGTCATTCATGCAGTCTGTGTAGCCACTAGGGGTCATTCATGCAGACTGTGTAGCCACTAGGGGACATTCATGCAGACTGTGTTGCCCCTAGGGTCATTCATGCAGTTTGTGTAGCCACTAGGGGTCATTCATGCAGACTGTGTAGCTACTAGGGGTCATTCATTCAGATTGTGTAGCCACTAGGGGTCATTCACGCAGACTGTGTAGCCACTAGGGATCAGTCATGCAGATTGTGTAGCCACTAGGGGTCATTCATGCAGTTTGTGTAGCCACTAGGGGTCATTCATGCAGTTTGTGTAGCCACTAGGGGTCATTCATGCAGTTTGTGTAGCCACTAGGGGTCATTCATGCAGTTTGTGTAGCCACTACGGGTCATTCATGCAGTTTGTGTAGCCACTACGGGTCATTCATGCAGTTTGTGTAGCCACTAGGGATCATACATGCAGTTTGTGTAGCCACTAGGGATCATACATGCAGTTTGTGTAGCCACTACGGGTCATTCATGCAGTTTGTGTAGCCACTAGGGGTCATTCATGCAGACTGTGTAGCCACTAGGGGTCATTCATGCAGACTGTGTAGCCACTAAGGGTCTGCCATCGAGCATGCACCAGAGTTTGTGATCAGCCCTCATGGACCTAGCAAGGACCCTTGGCTTAGGACACAAAACTGGGACTCCAGCGCCATAAATGGACAGGTTCACCCCCCCCCCAATCATACACCTCTTGCAGACTTTGCTTAGCCTGTCAGAACTGGCCAAAGATATAAACCCAGGTCCCACGAGGGATGTGCTCCCCACTTGGCATGACTGATAATTTTTAGCGTGTTTTTAATAAACCCTTATAATCATAAAACTCCAATGTCTAGTTGACTGACAGGCTAAAAACACCCCTATCACGAATCCCACCATCTACTTTTATCTCACTCGTCTAGCCCCATTGGATAGACCCAGATTTTTAACGCATATGAATCCATAGATAACTTGGACACTTTTTTCAGCTAACCTCTGTATGCATACTGTGACCTACTGTACCAGTATCTATCACAGCGCGCGCACACATATGCAGTTGCTACAGCAAACTCCACTTCAAAATGGTCTTTAACAAGAATGTTACAAGTACTCTGCTGCCACCCAGGACACCCCTGAAAAACAAGGCATTCGACTTCTGCTGGATTACACATTTTAATAAATAACTCGCATGGTGCCGGGGTAATACTTTGTTTTGTAAAACCAACTGAGTTTTCTGCATCTGATGAACAGGCAAAATGCACTATTCTCACAGTGGAGCTGCCTTCAGCCCTAAATTAGGACTTCTTCTAACATGACTATCATTCCACCTGTAACATTCTTACTCCTGCGCCTTCCCTTAATCACTCATTTATGACTGCCAGGTTAGTGCACTCCTGAATTCGGTTTCCTCACGAATTTGGAAGTATTCTTTTTCTGGATGTAATATTCCTGAAAGTCAGCAAAAAAATCGGCACAAAAACAAATATTCTGAGATCCACAGACAGGGATAGAGAACTGCAACCTGGCAATTGCTGTTCAACTCCACCTTCAAGCTGCAACAGCTAATGGGGTTTGCTGTTGTGAAACTGCTCTGTTCTAAGCTAGAAGAAAACATTCCAAGCCAGGAAATCCACATTCTGTTTTGTTATTCACTGACCCAGGATAGCCCAGCTGACAGGCTTAGCTCAGTTCCTGTGAGGTCCTGCTTCTAGCCAATTTGACAGCAGGTCAAACAGAAGCAAATGGAGCTGGAGGGCACATGGGAGTGAATCAGAAGCATTAGTAGGATTCGGTCCCTGGACCTCAGGATTTCTATGTGCACTAACCATGAGGCCACAAGGAAACAGTGAATAGTTTTGCTACTATTTGAAACATAGAAACAAAGAATTTGACAGCAGATAAGGACCGCTTGGCCCACCCAGTCTGCCATTTCCCTACCTAATGGACAAGCTGCAGATCCTAGTTAACCAACAGCCTATTTCTTCCTACCCCCACCCTCTAGAATTGCTTGATGACTGTCCCATGCATTCTTGAATTCCACCACTGTTTTTGACTCCACAACCTCCTCCGGAAGGCCGTTCCATGCATCCACAACACTCTCTGTGAAAAAATACTTCCTTACATTACCTATGAGCCGCCCCCCCATCTTCTAATTGTGCCCCCTTGTTCTTGCACACCTCTTTTTCTGAAAGACGCCACCCTCTTGGACTTTGTTGATTCCCTTGAGGTACTTGAAAGTTTCTATCATGTCCCTCCTCTCCCTTCTTTCCTCGAGGCTATACATATTAAGCTCCTTAAGTCTCTCTTACAAGGCAAGGTTAGAGGAATGGTCAAATGTATGGCAGCTTAGATTCAGTGCTAAGAAGTGCAAGGTAATGCACCCGGGAAACAAAAATCCAGGGGAAGAGTACACAATGGGGGGTGAGATACTAACAACAACAAAAATGGAAAGGGACCTGGGGATAGTCATATCAGATGACCTAAAGGTGGGCAAGCAATGTGAGAAGGCAGCAAGAAGGACTGGGGGGATACTGGGATGCATAGGGAGAGGCATCACCAATAGAAAACAGGAAGTTGTTATCCCTTTATACAGACAGCTGGTGAGACCCCATCTGGAGTACTGCGTGCAGTTCTGGAGTCCCAATCTCCACAAAGACATAGACAGGATGGAAGCTGTCCAGAGGAGGGCAACTAAAATGGTGCAGGGTCTGCACCAGAAGACATATGAAGAGAGACTTAAGGAGCTTAATATGTATAGCCTCGAGGAAAAGGAGGAGAGGGGACATGATAGAAACTTTCAAGTACCTCAAGGGAATCAACAAAAGTCCAAGAGGGTAGCATCTTTCAAAAAGAGGTGTACAAGAACAAGGGGTACAATTTGAAGATTAGAGAGGCGGCTCAGAGGTAATGTAAGGAGGTATTTTTTCACAGAGAGGGTTGTGGATGCATGGAAAGGTCTTCCGGAGGAGGTTGTGGAGTCAAAAACAGTGGTGGAATTCAAGCATGCATGGGACAGTCACAAAGCAATTCTAGGCGGGGGTAGGAAGAAGTAGGCTGCTGGTTAACTAGGATCTGCAGCTTATCCATTAGGTAGGGAAATTGGCAGACTGGGTGGGCCAAGTGGTCCTTATCTGCCATCAAATTCTATATTTGTTTCTATGTTTCTGTAAATGGGCTGGTATCCAGAGTGTTTCTGTTTGGTTTAGGTACCTCCCCCTCTTCATTTATGAATACTGAGGAAAAATATTTGCTTAGTATCTCTGCCTTTTTACAGTCACCCTCTGCCCACCCCCCACCCCCATTAAGCCTCACTATCCCTCCCTTAACTTTTCTATGCTCCCTAATGTACCTATAAAAGGTTTTATCCCCCTTCTTAACTAAGTTGGCTGTCTTTTCCTCGGTTTGGGCCTTTGCTGTTCTGACTGCCTTCCCAGCTTCTTTTTGCTTCAACTGATACAATTCTCTGTCCTGCTCCTTCTGCGATTCCTTGTACTTCCTGAATGCTTTCTTTTTCTCTTGAACCTTCCCTGCCACCTCCTTTGAGAACCATAGTGGTTTCTTACATCGTTTTATTTTGTTTATTTGCTTCACACAAAGGCTCGTTACCTCTGTGATGGCAGTTTTGATTATTCCCCATTGTTCTTCCACCCCTCCTTCCTGCCCATTTGCTAGTGCATTCCTTAGGCACTCTCCCATTTTGGCAAAGTCAGCCCTCCTAAAGTCCAATACTTTTGCCTTTGTATGGCTTGACTCTACTGCTGTGTTTATCGTGAACCATACTGTTCGATGGTCGCTAGTTCCCAGATGGCTACCCACTTCAACATCTGTGACCCTCTCTCCATCTCCATTTGAGAGTACCAGGTCTAAGATTGCTCCCTCTCGAGTGGGTTCCAATACTAGTTGTCTAGTACCCTATGTACAAACTTCAATTATAGAAACACAGAATTTGATGGCAGATAAGGACCACTTGGCCCACCTAGTCTGCCCATTTCCCTACCTACTGGATAAACTGCAGATCCTAGTTAAGCAACAGCCTACTTCTTCCTACCTCCCCCCTACAAGAATTGCCTTATGTCTGTCCCATGTATTCTTGAATTCTTCAACAGATTTAGACACCACAACCTCCTCTGGAAGGTGGTTCCACGCATCCACCACCCTCTCTATGAAAAATACTTCCTCTATTTCCCCTGAGCCATCCCCCACCCCGTCTTCAAATTGTGTCCTCTTGTTCTTGCACATCTCTTATTCGGAAAGATGCTACCCTCTAGGACTTTGTTGATTCCAGTGATGTACTTAAAATGGGTCTCAGAAATGCTGCAACTTGATGGGCTGTTAGGATTCCAACAGCCTTACATTAATCCATGTTACGCTGTCATGTACAGCCTGATCTCCAAGGCACATGGATTCTTCCTGTCAGCATTCCATCCTCTAGCACTACTGAATGACTGGAATGATGTATTCTGAGTTTGAATCAGCATTCTTAAACTGTTGGTAGAAGAAATAGTTTATTAAAAATCTCACGCCTGCCCGCCAGTGCAGCAGTTGGATTTCTGTCTGCGACGCTAGTAACCCGGGTTCGGGAGCGGACTTGGGTTGCTGGAGAACCGACCAGGGGAGAAGGCTGGAGTGTCCGAGATGGCTCACCTTCTCTGGAAGGGTGGGTGGGGTTCTTGACCAGCTTGCCTGGCTAATGGAGGCTGGGGGCATGGCGTGGCGTCAGGCCCTCGATGTCTAGGGTGAAGTGGCGGATGTCGGCACGAGCCATGACATCTATTTCACTGTGAGGGGAAAAATGAAGCATGGTTGGGTCAGATGACAGCCTCGGACCTTCACCACGGAACTCCTGGACCCCCATCACCACCTCAGCAGCACCCAGGAGCGATTGGATAGCAGTACAGGCTCTTCCCCTATGAAGGTAAGGGAGCCACCTGATGAAGGGATACATCAGGGTGACCTGGGCTGGCTGCGATATGAGGTGGTGGGGTCGGGGGTTGCCGAGTCAGGTACATGCGAGGCCTGAAGGAGAGGCCAGGCTAAGGTGCGGGGGAGTTAAAATAAATGATGCAAAAAAAAAAAAATCTCCCTCTGGACGTCCAGCCTGCCAGCGCAGTGGCACAGTTCCATTTCTTTGACACTATGGCGACCTGGGTTTCGGAGCGGACCGGGTTGTCAGAAGGCGACCAGGAGAAGGATCGAGCATCCCTAGACTGCTCTCCTTCTCCGGGGGTGATCAGTGTCTAGTGACGCAGCAGAGCTGGTTACGCCGCTTACACCGATGCCTAGAGCGTTTGGCGAGGAGTTGGCGCTGGTCGTCATTGTACATCCCCGCTCCTCCTTACAGGGAAAGAAAAATCTGGGCCAGGCTCATCTTCATTTGCCCTGCCTCCGGGCCTCTCATTGCCTCCGATGCTGGCTTCTCCCGACCAAATACCAGAATTGAGGCATTAAGGGCCGGCACCACAACCCTGCCCTCTGGGGGGCAAGCCAGGGGTGACTGGGGAAGAAGTGCAGGCTATAATCGGGGGTGGACGTCCCGGGGGTCCGTGACCAGGGCAGATATCCCAACGGCCAGGTACCACCAAAAAGTAATAAATAAATAAAAAATTAAAAAAATCTCCCTCTAAATCAGGAAAACATTCAAAAAGTATACTTTTAACACTTTTCTTTTGGATTTTTTATAATAGCAATAAGGTACTCCCAGGAGTTAGATGAACAGTCAGTTAATCACCGCCTACTGGTAATATGGCACTCAGCTGCACCTCGTGCCACATTACACCCCTGGGAGTGATTAACAGACTGTTACTCTAACCCCTGGTCTTGCCTTACTGCTTAATTTATGGACAAGTAAGTCATATAATTTTTAGGTGGGTGAAGAAAACCTAAAAGTTCCTTTACAAGAAGCCCATTACCTCTCTCCGAATCCCCTGGTTCTGTTCAGTTTTCAGGAAGTTCAGAAGCACCTCGAGCAGTGAGGGGTATTTTCGATACGGTTCCACCACATAGCCAGTGCTGGCCACCTGTTGTCCAAGGGTCCACAGCGCCACCTAAATAAGAAAGTTACAAGAATAGGTAAACTACATGATTTCTATTATAGATTAAGAAAGCACACTCAACCTATCAAAGCGCTCTTTTCCTCTGCACGTGAGACACTCTTCTTCAGTAAAGAGTGTCGTACAGCTGCCCAGGGAACGGGCATGTTCAATAGTTTTTTAAAAACGTTAACATCAAATGGCAAAGAAAATTTCAGAAATTTCACTGGCTGAGAGACATCAACTGACTGTGCATTAAAAAGCTAGCCATGCACAGACAGGAGAGGGATCTCTTACAAAGACAACAAAAACCTTCATTACCTACAACATCAAGCACTACTTCGTGTATCTAATTCTCCATTTAAAAATGTATTTAAAAACAGGTTACTCACCTGTAACAGTAGTTCTAGGAGTGACATATGGTGTACATCCACACTTCTGGCAGTGTCCTTTCCCCTTTAAGGCTTGCCAGAATGTCTTCAAGCTGGTTCTTCCTACTCCCCCCCCAACCCAGGTGGTAACTCCCTTGGTACCACCCTGTGATGTCAGGTCTTGCCCACTGGAAGTCAGACCAGTGTGCCACTTGCCAGGGGAGGCTGGGTGCATCAGTGTGAATGTACACCATATACCACTCCTAGAAAGTACAGTTACATAAAAACTTATTGTAACAATAGATCTTCGAGAGAGGTTCCTGCAGTAGGGCATAACAGTAGGTCATAACACGTAGGACTGCGCCCCGTGGCATCAGAACCGCATGGCAAACTTTTGCTAGCAATGTCTGGCTGGGGACCGCGCCCCTGACGTCACGTGACGGATGTCAGCCTGACCCTATATAGTGAGCAGTCCCGATGCCCACCTTCCAGTTCTCCCGCCCGAGATCCAAGGAGGATGAGACAGGAGAAAAGGATGAAAATCCTAGAGCCCAGTTCAGAATGATGTGAAAGATGCAGAAACTGGGGGAAAGAGTGAAGGAAAGTCTGACCAACTGCAGGAACCTCTCTCGAAGATCTACTGTTACGGTAAGTTCTCACGTAACTGTAGTATCTAATCTCAAGAGGATTCCTGGAGTAGGTCATAATATGTAGGACTGAATCCCAAGCAGTCACTCTCAGAGAGGCTGAGAGAATCAGGGTAGGAGGAAACAACTGAAACAGACCAGGACCGGTCTAAGACAGTAGGCCCTGCAGGACGGTCAGGCCAATCCCATCCCTATGCCTAGAGGCAATGTCCAGACTGTAATGCTTCATGAAGGTATGCACCGAACTCCAGGTTGCTGCTGCACAAATCTGTGCTGCAGAAACATTCCTGAGGAAAGCTGTAGAGGCAGCCATGCCTCTAGTAGAATGACCTCTGGCCTCTCATGGAAGAGGTTTGTTGTACTTCTGGTAGCAGAAGCGGAAGCAGTTAGCCAGCCATTTGGAAAGGCACTGTTTAGAAACTGCCGACTCCAAGGATTTGGGGGCAAAGGAGACAAAAAGCTGGTCAGATTTTTGGGACCCTTTGGTCCGCTGGACACAGTACCTCAAAATACTATGTACATCCAACGTGTGAAGGAGAGCCTCGCCCCTATTCGAATGAACCAGATACCAGACTGGGAGTTCAACCATTTGATTTAAGGTGAATTCAAACCACCTTGGGAAGAAAAGTAAAGTTACTTAACAACTTACCGTAACAGTAGATCTTCGAGAGAGGCTCTTGCCGTAGGTAATTACATATAGGACTGATGCCGGCCGGCGGCAGTACTTAGCGGAAAAATTTCTAGCTAGCAGTCCTGGCGAGGACGCCCACGTCAGGTGACGGTGTCAGGCGACGTCAGTATAAAGGCGGTCCCGGACGCCCGCCTTCCAGTTCTTTCCCGCCAAAGGCCTGGACGAGAGAGAAGCAGAAATTTCCCTCAATGGAAAAGGAGCTGAAAAAGCCTAGGGGGATGGAGGGCGGGAAGGTACTACCTACTGCAAGAGCCTCTCTCAAAGATCTACTGTTACGGTAAGTTCTTACGTAACTGTACTATCTTACTTCGAGAGGGCTCTTGCAGTAGGTAATTACATATAGTACTGAATCCCAAGCAGTCTGGAACAAATGAAAGACACCAGGAGGAGGAACTACTCCAAGAAGTAGCAAAACCTTGCAAACCTCAAGACAGGAGGCCCTGCAAAACAGCTAACCTGAAGCCTGCTCTGGGGCGAGAGGCAATGTCCAAACTGTAATGTTTCGTAAAGGTATGGACGGAAGTCCAGGTGGTGACAGCACAAATGTCTGCCGCAGACACATTCTTGAAACAAGCCGCAGAGGCCGCTACTCCTCTTGTGGAGTGACCTCTAACCTGACCCAGAAGGGTCTTGTTGTACTTGTCATAACAGAAAGTGATGCAATGAGCCAACCACTTCGACAGGAACTGCTTGGAAACGGCATTGCCTTCCCTCTTGTGAGCAAAAGAGACAAACAGCTGATCAGTCTTTCTGAGATCCTTAGTCCTGTTGGTGTAGTATCTCAGAATCTGGTGAACATCCATAGTATGGAGTAAATATTCTCCTTGGTTGGAGTACTGCTTGAAAAAGGCAGGTAACTCTATAGACTGATTTAAGGTAGACTCCGCTACCACTTTAGGTAGAAACTTAAGGTTCATGCGAAGAGCTACTCATTCCTTGTGAAAAATCAAATACGGGATTTTACACATAAGGGCCTGGAGTTCGGAGATTCTTCGAGCGGAAGTAATGGCCACCAAGAAAAGCGTCTTCCACGACAGAAACTTCAGATCTGCGGAGGCCGCAGGCTCGAAGGGAGGAAGGGTGAGTTTCTCGAGAACAAAGTTCAAGTCCCAGGGTGGAGCAGGAGTCCGGACAGGGGGCCTTAGATGAAGGACCCCTCTAAGAAAAGTCTTGGACACCTCTAATTGGGCAAAGGCTTTATCAGCGAAAGGAATGTGGTAAGCTGAAATAGAGGCCATGTGTACTTTCAAGGAGGAATGACTGAGACCCAGGTCGAAGAGGTGACGTAAATATTCAAGCAGAACGACCACAGGACAGGAGAAAGGCTCCACGTTCCTAGAGGCGGCCCAAATAGAAAATCTTTTCCATTTCATGGTATACGTGGACCTAGTGGAGGGTTTTCTAGCCTCCACCAGAATCTCGACCACCTTTGGAGAGACACCAAAGCGAGATTGGGCTAGGTCTGCAGGAGCCATGCATGAAGTTGCAGGGACTTGAGTCCCGGATGGACCAGGGTCCCCTGATCCTGGGTCAGCAAACCTCGAGATAAAGGAAGAGGAAGAGGAGGAACCTCTGAATATTGTTGAAGAAGAGAGAACCAGATTTGCCTGGGCCAGAAAGGAGCGATCAGAATCATTCTCGCTCCTTCTACTGTTAGTTTCTGCAGTACACGAGGGACCAGAGGAACTGGGGGAAAAGCATAGACGAATCTGCCCTTCCAGTTTAGAGACAGAGCGTCGCTCCAGAAAGCGCCTTGCTCTGGAGCGAGCGAGCAAAAGGTGGGAAGTTTTGCGTTTTGGGAAGAGGCGAACAGGTCTATCTGTGGAGTCCCCCAAAGCTGGAAGATGTCGTCTAGAACCTTTTGGTCCGACTCCCACTCGTGTGGCAGAGCAGAGAAGTGGCTTAGCTTGTCTGCCAGAGTACTGTCGACTCCTGGAAAACAGATACATAGATACATAGACAGTGTCGGCAGATAAGGGCCTGTGGCCCACCCAGTCTGCCCATTTGAGCTTGTAAGTTCAGTTTGTTTTCCTAGAAGTCTGTTGCACCTTACCCCTGACCTCCAGAATTCCTTTATATCTATCCCATGCATTCTTAAATCCCGTGATTGTTTCAGCCCCCACCACTTCCTCTAGCAGGGTGTTCCACTTGTCCACCACCCGTTCTGTGAAGAAATTCTTTCTCATGTTTCCTCTGAATCGTCCTCCTCCAACTTCATCCCATGCCCTCTAGTCCTGGAACATCTTTTACGCTTAAAATAGTGTTTTCCTGCACCCTGTTCCTCCCTGTAAGATACTTGTATGTCTCTATCATATCCCTCTCTCCTCCTCTCTCCAGGGAGTACATGTTCAGTTCCTTCAACCTGTCTTCATAGGACTTGTGATGCAATCCATGCACCATCTTTGTTGCCCTCCTCTGAACCTTCTCAACCCTGTCTATGTCCTTACGTAGGTATGGTCTCCAGAACTGTACACTGTACTCCAGGTGGGCCTCACTAGTGTCTTGTATAGCGGAATTATGACCTCCCTTTTCCTGCTGGTAATGCCCTGCCTATACATCCCAGCATCCTATTTGCTTTACCTGCTGCCTTGTCACACTGTTTCCCTACCTTGAGGTCATCAGAGATGATAACCCCAAGATCCCTTTCCTGCTTGGTGCATGCTATATCCTCACCCCCCAACTGATATATTGTGCCAGGGTTTTTGTGCCCCATATGCATTATCTTGCACTTCTTTGTATTGAATTTCAACTGCCAAACCCCTGACCATTCTTCAAGTTTCTGCAGGTCGCTTCTCATTCTGTCTACACCCTCTGGTGTGTCTACTCTGTTACAGAGCTTTGTGTCATCAGCGAACAGTGAAATCATGTGAAACATGAAAACAGTGAAAACAGTGAACATGGATCGCAGTGAGGTGAAGGTTGTGAAGCGCTGCCCAGTCCCAAACCCTCACTGCTTCCCTGCATAGAGAGTAGGATCGAGTCCCTCCCTGCTTGTTGATGTACCACACCATGCACATGTTGTCCGTCTGGACAGCTACGTGACCGGGAAGGATGTATTGGTGAAGGGCTTGGAGAGCATATAGCACTGCCCGTAGCTCGAGCACATTGATGTGGAGAGCTATCTCCAATCTGGACCATAAACCCTGGGTTCAGTGAGGACCCAGATGGGTTCCCCAACCTTCGCCTGATGCGTCCGTGGTCAGAGTCTGGGGGAAGGATGACAGAAGGGGACACCCCGAAACAGGTTCTCTCGAGCCATCCACCACTGCAAGTCTCTTGTCATTGGCGAGGAGATCAGAACCAGATGATCTAGGTCGTCTACAAGTTGATCCCACTAGGAGTGGAGAGTCCACTGAGAAATCCTCATGTGGAGCCGCGCGCGGGGAACAGTCGGGATGGCGGCCGCCATGAGCCCCAAGAGACGGAGAACCAACCTCGCTGGAACCTTCCTGCATTCTGAAAGCAGGGAAATCTCTGACTGGAGGGAGGCCGCCCTGTCCGGAGGAAGGAAGGCCTTGCTCACTGTCGTATCGAGGATAGCCCCAATAAACTGAAGTCTCTGGGAGGGATCCAGATGAGACTTGGAATCTACAGGAGGGACAGAGAGGGTAAAAGAGGAGGAGGAGGAGTAGCTCTTTATATAAGGGAAGGAATCAAAGCAACAGAACAAAAAGTGAAAACAGGGAGGAGAAGTAGCACTGTGGGTAAATTTGGAGACCGGCAATGGCACCACAATCCACACAGGGGTTGTATACAGACCCCCTTCTCAGGGGGAGGAAATGGACAAGGAAATGATAGAAAGTATACTGAGTATGGCAGAAAAAGGGGAGCTATTGCTGATGGGTGATCTGAATATGCCAGATGCTAACTGGAGTGCAGTTGCAGCAGCCACTTCCAAGAGTGGAGTTATTCTAGATGTCCCACAGGGGCATGCCTTAGACAACTAGTATTGGAGCCCACTCGAGAGGAGCAATCTTAGACCTGGTTCTCTCAAATGGAGATGAAGAGAGATCACAGATGTAGAAGTGGGTAGCCATCTGGGAACTAGCGACCATCGAACAGTATGGTTCACAATAAACACAGCAATACAGTCAACCATACAAAGGCAAAGGTACTAGACTTAGGAGGGCTGACTTTGTAAAAATGGGTGAGTGCCTAAGGAATGCACTAGCAAATGGGCAGGAAGGAGGGTGGAAGAACAATGGGGAATAATAAAACTGCCATCACAGAGGTAACAAGCCTTTGTGTGAAGCAAATAAACAAAGCAAGCGATGTAAGAAACCACTATGGTTCTCAAAGGAAGTGGCAGTGAAGGTTCAAGAGAAAAGAAAGCATTCAGGAAGTACAAGGAATCACAGAAGGAGCAGGACAGAGAACTGTATCAGTTAAAGCAAAGGAAGCTGGGAAGGCAGTCAGAACAGCAAAGGCCCAAACTGAGGAAAGATAGCCAACTCAGTTAAGAAGGGGATAAAACCTTTTATAGGTACATTGAACGAAGGAAGACCAAGGGAGGAGGATAGTGAGGCTTAATAAGCGGGGGGTGAGGGGGCAGAGGTGACTGTGAAAAGGCAGAGATACTAAACAAATATTTTTGCTCAGTATTTACAAAGGAAGGGAGGTACCTAAAACAAACAGTAGAAACACTCTGGATACAGAAGTTGATACCAGCCCATTTACAGAAGAAAGGGTTCTGAAAAACTCTTAAAACTGAAGGTGGACAAAGCAATGGGGCCTGATGGGATTCATCCCAGAATTCTAAAAGAACTAAGGGTAGAATTAGTGACACCACTGACTACCCTGTTTAACAAATCATGGGAGGATAGGGTGGTACCGAGGACTGGAGGAGGGCAGATGTGATTCCCTTCACAAAAGTGGGAGCAAGGCAGAAGCAGGAAACTACAGACCTGTTAGTTTAACCTCAGTGGTAGGTAAAATGATGGAATCACTTCTGAAGGAAAGAACTGTAGAGTATCAAGAGGCCAGAGGGGCACAGGACCCAAGGCAGCATGGATTCACAGCAGGAAGGTCATGCCAGACAAATCTGATAGATTTCTTTGACTGGGTGACCAAAGTAGTAGATCAGGGAGGGGCTGTGGACATGGCCTACCTAGACTTTAGCAAGGCATTTGACACAGTCCCACAAAAGATTAATATACAAGTTAGCTAGCTGGGAGTGGGTCCCAAGATGACAGCCTGGGTAAAGAATTGGCTGGAGAATAGGACACAGAGAGTAATAGTAAATGGAGTCCTCCAAGAAAGGGGTTACTAGTCGGGCACCTGGGGTTCAGTATTAGGACGGTCCTCTTCAATGTCTTTATAGCTTACATTGCAGAGGGACTGGAAGAAAAGTATGTCTCTTTGCAGATGATACAAAGATCTGCAACAGAGTTGATGCACAAGTTGGGTGGAAAGGATGAGAAGGGACTTGGCAAGGTTAGAGGAATGGTCAAATGTATGGCAGCTTAGATTCAATGCTAAGAAGTGCAGGTAATGCACCTGGGAAACAAAAACCCAGGGAAGAGTACACAATTGGGGTGAGATACTAACAACAACAAAAATGGAAGGGACCTGGGGTAGTCATATCAGATGACCTAAGGTGGGCAAGCAATGAGAGGGCAAGCAAGGGGCTGGGGATACTGGGATGCATGGGAGGCATCACCAGTAGAAAACAGGAAGTTGTTATCCCTCTGTACAGACAGCTGATGAGACCCCATCTGGAGTACTGCATGCACTTCTGGAGACCCAGTCTTTGCAAAGACATAGACAGGATGGACGCTGTCCAGAGGAGGGCAACTAAAATGGTGCAGGGTCTGTACCGGAAGACATATGAAGAGAGACTTAAGGAGCTTAATATGTATAGCCTCAAGGAAAGGAGGGAGAGGGGGGGGACATGATAGAAACTTTCAAGTACCTCAAGGGAATCAACAAAGTCCAAGAGGGTAGCATCTTTCAAAAAAAGAGGTGTGCAAGAACAAGGGCACAATGAAGATAGAGGGGGGGCGGCTCAGAGGTAATTTGAGGAAGTATTTTTTCACAGAGACGGTTGTGGATGCATGGAATGGCCTTCCAGAGGAGATCGTGGAGTCAAAAACAGTGGTGGAATTCAAGCATGCATGGGACAGTCATAAGGCAATTCTAGGGGGTGGGGGTAGGAAGAAGTAGGCTGCTGGTTAACTAGGATCTGCAGCTTATCCAGTAGGCAGGGAAATGGGCAGACTGGGTGGGCCAAGCGGTCCTTATCTGCTGTCAAATTCTATGTTTCTATGTTGATGGTAATACCCAGGCAAGTGAAAACCTGCTGGGTGAGGGAGAGAAGAAAAAATTACTCACCTTAGTAATGTTGTTTCTTCTAATGGAGTCTTGCTATATTATGACAATTGCAGTTTGTCCCACCATTAGAACTGCTCCGGAGGTGAAAGGGTTAACTACCATTCTGAGAATGGAGTTTAGAGCGCGAGCTTGGTTAGAGAAGCTCTGTCTGGATAATTTCAAACTGAAACTGTCAGATCTTTCTGAGCAAAACTCACTAAGGTTCTGTGTGGAGCTGTAACCTACACTAGCCAACTGGCTACCTAAATATTAACACATATTCCTGGTCCCAACACAAAGACTCAAGTCAGGGAACCAGAAAATAATAAAATAAGGTAGAATAAACACCACACCCCAAAACCCCAAAAGGGTGAAAAACATATAATGGGCATAACCGGTGCCCACACTGGACTGCCCACCCCATACCCAAGTAGAAGTTCTGAGAGGGGCAGGCTGGGGAGGAGGTCATAATATAGCAAGACTCCATTAGAAGAAACAACATTACTAAGGTGAGTAATTTTTTCTTCAAACAACATGAAGTTTTGCTATATTATGACAATTGCAGAATACACAGCAGTACCTCCATGGAGGAAGGACAGAACCTACTTAGGGAATAGGCTCTGAAGCACGGCTGTGCCAAATCTAGCATCCCTCCTGGCCTGGATATCCAAGGAGTAATGCTTGGCGAAAGTGTGTACCATTTTCCAGGTAGCTGCTTGACATATCTCTAAAATAGGGATGTCTCTGGCAGCAGCTACAGACGCAGCAGTACCTCTGGTAGAGTGAGCCCTCAGGCCTGAAGGGGGAACCTTTCCCAGTTCTTGATAGCAAAATTGGATACAAGAGACAATCCACCTGGCAATGGATCTCTTAGTGGCAGGTTTACCTTTTCCAACCTCACCAAAAGTGAGAAAAGTTGGAGGGATTCGACCTGTGACCCTTGTGCACGCTCTATATAGTAACTAAGGGCCCTCTTAACATCTAAGCTGTGCCTCCTCTCACCAGAGGAGGAATGGTCAGTGAAGAACACTGGAAGGAGACAGATTGGTTAAGATGGAAGTCTGAAACCACCTTAGGCAAAAACTTCCTGTTAGTCCTAAGGACTACTTTATCCCTGTGAAAGGAAATAAAGTCAGTCTCCACTGACAAGGCTTGTAACTGACTTATCGCCTGGCAGAAGTGATGGCTACTAGAAAAACAGTTTTCCAAGTCAAATACTTGAGCTCTGCAGAAGACAGAGGCTCAAAGGGAGGTTGCATCAACTGAGCAATGCAAACATTAAGATCCAGGCAGGGCCGGGTCCCTGAAAGGTGGATTAGTATGAAGTAATCCCTTGAAAAACTTGGAAAAACAGGGTGAGTGGAAAGAAGGGCTTTCCTGCTGAAATAAAAGCAGAGACAGCTGCCAAATGAACTTTCAGGGTAGCTGGTCTCAGGCCCAAAGAATTAAGATGGACCATATAGTCCAGAACAATGGGCAAATCAGCAGATTCCGGGGAAATATGCTTCCCCGAGCACCAGATGGAAAACCTTTTCCATCTAGAATTATAAGTGGCCCTAGTGGAAGGCTTCCTGGAAGCCTTCAAGATGTCGAGAACACCTTGAGAAAGGTGTAGGTCAGCAAACTCTTAACTCCTCAAGAGCCAGGCCTTGAGGTTGAGGGATTTGAGATTCGGATACCAAACCCTCCCCTGGGCACAAGATAACAGATTGTGTCTCCTGGGGAGGCACAGGGGAAGATGGACTGTTAAGGACAGAAGGAGTGGGTACCAGGGCTGCCTGGCCCAATCTGGAGCAATCAGAATCATCCTGCAAGGCTGGGATCTGATTTTGACTAGCACCTTGAATAGGAGAGGGAAGGGAGGAAAAGCTATAGAAACTTCCTTCCCAATCTAGGAGAAGAATCCAGAGGACTGAGCCCATCACTGGGGCCTGCAACAAAACAGTGGAAGTTGGTGATTGTCTGGGGCTGCAAAAAGATCTATCTGAGGGGTGCCCCATCTGGCAAAAACTATCCCCAGTACTTGGGGATCCAGTGACCATTCGTGATGGCCCTGGGAAATCCTGCTGAGAGCATCTGCCAGGACACTGTCCTTTCCTGGGAGGTGAACTGCTATGAGGGAAGTGTTCAGGGAATAAGCCAGAGACCATAACTTCATTGCTTCGGTGCACAAGGCCGAAGACTGAGTGCCTCCTTGTTTGTTGATGTACCACATTGTGGTGGTGTTGTCTGTTCTGACTTGTACCACTTTGTTCTGAACAGACGCAGAAAACACTTGAAGTACTAGAAAGACAGCTCTGAGTTCCAGCAAATTGATGTGGAGCAGAGATTCCTGAGGGGACCACACTCCCTGAGTGGAGAGGTCGCCCATGTGAGCTCCCCATCCCAGAAGGGATGCAACCGTAGTGAGGGTCAAGGAATGCGACAGAGGGATGAAGGGGACCCCCAGTCTTAAATTGCTCTGATCCTGCCACCACTGAAGGGCCTGGATCAGGGTTCGAGTCACTGGGACCAACTTGGAAAGGGGATCTTTTCTCTGAGACCAAAAGGCTCTCAAGTGAAACTGAATGTCCCTCATCTGAAATCTTGCTCCTTGCACTACAGCTGTGGAAGCAGCCATGTGCCCTAGGAGCTGTAAGAAGTGCTGGTCGAGAGACCTGCAGAGTGGAGGAGGCCAGGCCACCCAGGTTCCTTACCTCTCTAAGGGTAGGAAGGCTCTGGCCTGCTTTGTGTCAATTCTGCACCTATGAAGGTGAGTACCTGAACAGGTTCCAGAACTGACTTTGGAAGATTGAGCAAGAAGCCCAGAGAGGTGAGCAGCTGCTGGGTAATTTGCAGGTGTGATTTGACCTGTTCTGGAGACTGACCTACAATGAGCCAGTCGTCTAGATAGGAAAAACAGCAATCTTTGCCTTCTTAAATGAGCAACTGCTACTGCCAGACATTTTGTGAATACCCTTGGGGCAGAGGTGAGGCCAAGGGCATTGCTCTGAACTGGTAGTGACCTGAGGGCAGTTCGAATCTGAGGTACTTTCGGTGAGAGCTTCTGATTAGAACATGGAAATAGGCATCCTTGAGGTCCAGGGAAGCTAGCCAGTCCCTGGCCTTAGAGAAGGTAAAATCATTGCCAAGTCACCATTTTGAACTTTGGTTTCAAAGGTGCGTGTTCAGATATCTTAGGTCTAAAATGGGCCGCCATTCTCCTGTCTTTTGGGGTAAGGAAATATCTGGAGTACAGACCCTTGCCCTGGTGTGGGAAACCCTTTCTACAGCCCTGAGAGCTAGAAGGGTTGAGACTTCTGTTTCTAAGGTAAAAGTCTCTAAAGGGTTTGCAGGTGGAAAAATCTGGCTCTCATCTTTGGAAATGTTTTGAAGCTGAAGAATCAGACCCTGGCTTACTACTTCCAGGACCCATTTGTCTGATGTTAGAGACCCCAGTCCTGGCACGGAGCAAGCCAGCCTGCCCCTACAGGTAGTGGAGAACCGCCCTGGGCACCCCATCAGGATGCCTGTTTGGCAGGGGCTTTAGTCTGAGGGGTGGGAGCAGACCTACTTGCACCCCGTCTGCCTCTGCCTCTGAAGAACCCCCTCTGAGCATAAGCAGAAGAAGCCTGGATTTGGTAAAAAGGCCTGTGGAAGGGCCTACCTCTACCCCTTGGGGTCTGCTTCTGAGGAGTGGCTTGCCGCTCCTTGGCTTGTGCACTCCTATAAGTTGTTCTGCATTCATCCATTTTCTTCATGTAATTCTCTGTTTGCTCCCAAACAGAGAATTCCCCACCACAGGAAAATCCATAGCCTTAGACTGGGTATCCCAGACAAGTTAGTACACCTGAGCCAAGCTAACTCATTTAAAGGCCACAGATGTAGCCATGACTCTAGAGGATACATCATTAGAATCCATAGCAGCATGGAATTGCACCTTGGAAGCCTCAATACCATCAGAAGCCACCTGCTCCAGCTCCTTGGCAAGCTGGCCAGGGGCCTGTTTAGCCAAAGCCATGACAGTGTCCCATCTAGATTTTTGGTATCTTGCCACATAAGCCATGTAATTTGCTTGTCTGAGTCCCAAGGACACTGCCATGTATTATTTTAGCCATGGCATCAATCTTCCTGGAGTCCTTGTCAGGAGGATGTGAAGCCAGGGAATGTTAGCTTTATCACAGGCTGCAGCCTGAACTACTAACATGACTGCATTGCTGTGAAAGAAAGTCTGTATCAGGACCTGACAAAGTGTACCTCCTGTCCATCTTTTTGTCAACAGGGGCACAGAATTAGGGCTTTTAGGATTTTTATTGTTTGCTTCCTAAAAGACTTATGTAAGAGGACAGATAATCTCCTAGACTCTGGGATATCCATCATTTCCACAAAATCAGGTTCCTCTTGCTCATCCACAGCTTCCTCTAATGGGAGCTGGAGGGTTTCAGCAACCTTTTTGTAAAACAAAAAATGAGAAGGGGACTCAGAAAGCATAGGGGGAGATTCTAAAGGTCTGTCTGGGGAGATGTCCGGTTCAATGGGCACATCCAGACTCTCAAAGTCACATTCACACTGTTCAAAATCCTCCTCCCCCTCCTCTGGTTCATAAAAATCTCCAATATCATATTCCTGAACCGGTGGGACTAACCGAACCGACCTCCTACCAGACAGTGGCGGTTCGGACGGAACCGGAGAAAGTGACTGTACAATTTGTATAGCTTTTGCTATTTCTGCAGCAGTTGGAGAAGGAATTTTGGACTCCATACCTGCTGATTTTTTAGTTTTCTTTGCTGGAACTGGCTCCTCAGAGCCAGCTTTACGTTTGCCCGAGGAAGTCTCGCCCTGGTCAGAGGGCACTCCCTCCGGTTCGGTTGGCACCGAACCGGGCTGGCCATCCGGGTCAGCGGACTTTTTGGCCTCTCGTTCCCTGAGCCTGCCCACTCTCTTATCCAGGGTGGCTGCAGGGAAATTCTTACAAATCTGGCAGTCTGAATTGAGGTGGTCAAACCCCAGACAATAGACACATGTAGTGTGTGGGTCAGCCTTGGCAAAGGCTTCCCCACAGACACTACAGTGTTGAAACCCAGTGGGCCCGGTTTTTCTTTTGGGTTTCTCAGACATGATGCCAGCCTAACCAACAAACTTGCCCTTTTAATGGCAGTGCCAGGCAAGACACCCTTATCGGGTCCCAACCGTGTCACGGGTCATGGAAAAAACCGTAATGAAATCCGTTCTTTTTTAGAACCGATAAGAACCGGCAACCGCATTCTAAAAGCTTTAAAATGCTTAAACTTTAAAGTTTTAACCAACCTGATCAGTTCGAACCGAACCGATAAACATTTACAAGTTCCACACAGAAATAAAAACCGGTCTATTACTTACAATACCACAAACAGAGCTTGAACCGATCGGTTTGCGGTTAAAAATAATAATACTCGCGGTTGAATTTAACCGAGAAAATACTGTTTAAACCGAGCAATGAACCGAGCAGTAGGAGAAATCTCCGGAGCGACTGTTCAGTGAGGCGGAGTAAAGAATCTGACAGTTTCAGTTTGAAATTACCCAGACAGAGCTTCTCTAACCGAGGTCGCGCTCTAAACTCCATTCTCAGAATGGTAGTTAACCCTTTCACCTCCAGAGCAGTTCTAATGGTGGGACAAACTGCAATTGTCATAATATAGCAAGACTTCATGTTGTTTGAAAATGCAGGAGCTCCTCCCTGGACGAGGCCGCCAGGAGACAGTCGTCCAGGTTGGGGAACACCTGAACTCCCATAGTAAGCAGGTGGGCCGCTACCACTGCCAGGCATTTGGTAAAAACTCAGGGAGCCAAGGAAAGACCAAACGGAAGTGCCCAGAATTGGTAATGGTCCCCCTGGAAAACAAACCGGAGGTATCTGTGATGCGAGGGATGAATGGGGATGTGCAGATATGCGTCCTGCATATCCAGCGCACACAGCCATTGACCCGGCCGAAGAAGGGGCAAAAGGGTTTGAAGGGAGAGCATCCTGAACTTTTTGTATTCCATGTAAAGGTTCAAGGAGCTGAGATCTAGAATGGGTCTGAGATCTCCCGTCTTCTTTGGGACCAGGAAGAAATGGGAATAGTAACCCGTCCCTTGAAGGTGAGGAGGAACAGGATCTATGGCCTGCTTCGCGAGAAGGGCAGATAACTCTTCCCTGACCAAAGGAAGATGGTCCCTTGCGTAAGACGACTTCACGGGGGGGTGGTTTCTGTAGAAACTCTATGGAGTGCCCCTCCGCAATAATCTGAAGCACCCATGAATCCATTGTTATCCTCTCCCAACCCGGAAGGTGGAGGGAGAACCTCCCTTCTACCGGTTCCTCCGGTGTGTCCGGAGGCGGTGGGAGAGGGGAGGAGTCAGGTGGTGTGGGGCAGCGCCGCAGCTGGGGCACCCGCTGCTTTTTTGGGTGGTGGGGCCTGGCAGCTGCGGGGCCCGCATTTAGTGGCCCGCCTTCCTTGGGGTTTCGCTTGTGGCCGACTGCGTCTGCGAAAAGGACGGCACTGTGGGGGATGGGGACGGTACATGGAATCCAAGGATTTCAGAGCCATCCCCTTCTCCTGCAAGTCGGTGAAGATGTCCTTGACATCACCACCGAAAAGCACTGAACCCCTGAAAGGTGCTTCCCTGGATTGCTGACTGCACCTCCGGGACCAAACCTGACACGTGGAGCCAGGCGTGACGCCGAAGACTTACGGCAAACGCGGAGCTCCGCCCGGCAGTGTCCACTGCATCGTATGTCGTCCGCAGGATGTGACGACTGCCCGAACGAGCAGAATGGACTAAGTCAGCTAACTCCTGCTTGACCTGGGAGTCAGGTAAGGAGTCAATCTTAGATGCCGCCTGGGTAAGGATGGCCTTCTGGTAATCCCCATATGAGCTACATAATTCAGGGCCTGAATTCCTAGTGTGGAAGAGGCGTAGATTTTACTTCCGTACTGGTCCAGGAGGCGAGATTCCTTATCCGGAGGAGACTAGCTTAGATGTTTGGGATGTGTAGACCAGCCGTGAGCAGCGCTAATCACGACAGAGTCTGCACGAGGGTGAGAATCCAAAACGTCTACACCCTCCAGAGCCTGGTATAGCCTGTTGGACTTCCTAGGAAGCGGGGCTAAAGCCGATGGTTGTTTCCAAGTAGTGGAACAAGGTGGGCATGAGGCTCGATCCAGGGTGGCACTAAAGTAGGAGCCGTAAAGGGCAGGTCCAGATGTTCAGTAAGTTTGACCCGCTGAGGATCTGGTTCCAGAGAATGCCACTGATGTACTTCCTGGATCTTCCTGAGCAACTCCATGAAGGAAGGATCCTCCGGAGGAGTCCTCGGCTGGGGCTTGGACGGAGAGCGAGGCTCGTCATCTCTCTCGGAACATCCGTCGGAGGAATCCAAGAGCGAAGAAGAAGAAGAATCAGCAGCAGAATAAGACTCTCTGGCATGTCTAGGGGGAAGAACGGGTTCCTTGGGGGGGGGGAATCCCTGGATGCGTGTCCTGCCCCTCTCGGAATCCAGAGGGAAGGGCTCTGGAATCCGGAGGCGGTGAGGGAATGTGCCGACTCGGGCGTACGGGGGTCGGGGGCGGCACCATCGCCGTAAGGCGGCTCTCTACTTCCTTGGTGAGCTGAGCCTTGGCCTCAGCCCACCAGGAAGCCAGAGTCTCCCGTAGATCCACCGGCGGCCTGGGGGGTGGTGGAGGAGGACGAGGGGGATAAGTATACGGATTGTATCCGTAAGGCGAGTATCTGAAACCCGGCTGCAGGAAAACCGTGCCGGTATTGACGGTTATAATCAGGCGTCGGTGGAACCGGGCGCGGTACTGGCGGCGCTGGATACTGCGGACCCGGGTAAGACGGCGTCAGATAGGACAGCGGGTACCGGAGGAGCTGCCGGAGCAGACGGCCCAGAAGGAAGCCCCACGGGCAGGTCAACACTGAGAGGCCCGGGGGGGGGTTGGGCCCAACGGAAGGGGAATATCCCCGCCGGCGCGGTGGGCCGGGCGCTTGAGCCGGGCATCGGGGGCCGGCCAGATCCGGTTCCCTAGGAGGAGGGTCTGACGGTGGTGGAATATCCCCAGCATCGCCCAGGGATGGTGGAGAAAAGTCCCCGGGGTCAGGCTGGGGTGACTCGGGCTCCCTGGATGGCAGCGAAGGCTGCAGGGAACCGGGTACGACGGGGGTTGGAGGGTCCGTCGGGGGAGCTGACGTGCGGCTTAGGGGCTGGTTCCCGGCGGGCACCGGAGGAGCCGGCGTCCGGCCTTCGGGGTCCCTCATCGGAGGCGGGCCGAGGGAGAGAGGTGGCCCGGTCCGAGGGGGACAAGGTCGTGTGCCACCCCGAAGGGTTGGGCGTCTTATCAACCTTCTCCTGGCGGACGTCTTTGCACTGTATGGGGAGATGAAGAGATCTATTTCTGGTCGTCCCTATCTGTGGAACAGAAAGTTGGCCACTTCCTGATTCAGTTCCCATTCATGAGCTTGTGACATCGTCCAACTGAGGTGGTCCACCAGGACATTGTGGACACCTGGAATGCGCAAGGCCGTGAGAAACAGGCCTTGCTGGACTGCCCAGAACCACACCCGCATCACCCTCCTGCACAGGGGGTATGATCGGGTGCCTCGCTGCTTGTTGATATACCAGACTACCGACATGTGCCCATCGTCCGACTAGCAGTGTTCCCATTGAAAGGATGGGCCGGAATGCCTGAACGGCGTACAGAACAGCCCTCATCTCGAAAATGTTTATATGGAGAGACATCTCCAGCTGAGACCACGACCCTTGTGTTCGGTGATTCCCTAGGTGAGCTCCCCAACCCAGACCTGAAGCGTCTGTGGTGAGGGTCCATAGGGGAGGGGGTGTCCTGAAAGGTAACCCCACCGAGACAGATTCTGAGGATCCTGCCACCATAAAAGGTCTTTCTTGAGTACGCTGGACACCAGGACAGGATGGTCCAAGTCATCCGAGCGCTGATCCCACTGGATGTGTAACATCCATTGGGCGATCCTCATATGTAATCTGGTGAAGGGAACCGTGGAGATGGTCGACACCATGAGGCCAAGAAGGTGTAAGAATGCTTTGGCAGGAATATGCCTGGAACAGAGGACTAGACCAACCTGCTCCCGAAGAGTGTCTGCTCTGTCCAGGGGCAGAAAGGCTCTGCACTGGGCTTTGTCTAAAACTGCCCTGATAAACTGAAGTCTCCGAGAGGGAATCAGTGATGACTTGGTGAAGTCGACAGTAATTCCAGTCGGGAAATACTGTCCAGTGTGAAGGAAAGAGATTCCGCTGGGCTGGCCCTGGAAGGGGCCGCTAAGAGCCAGTCATCCAGGTAAGGGATAGTACTTACTTACCATAACAGTAGATCTTTAAGAAAAGCTGTTATCCTTATCTGGACGAGAGGTGCTCATGTGTTTCGGCGTAGCTGAACGATCATGGGCAGCCACTGTAACAATAGAGTCCACCTTAGGGTGAGAGTCCAGAAAGGAAATGCCTTCAGGCAAGTGGTATATCCGGTCTGCCTTCTTAGGGACAGCCGGAATGGAGTGGGGCAGCTGCCAAATGGTAGTGGTGAGGTCCTCATGGGGGGCAGTCCAGGGAGGGACATGTCTAGATGTTCAGCTAGACGCTTTCTTTTTGGGTTCTGCTCTTCTGCATTCTAACAACTGGCATGTTGGACAATGCAGAGGAGTTCAGTAAAAGAGGGATCCTCGGGGGGTTTGAGGATTCTTTTCCCTTGGCCGCAGAGGACTGCTCACCTGAAGAAGCCCCTGAGAAATCCTCAGAGTAAAAGGAATCCTCTCCCTCTGGGGTTCTGATGTCTGCCAAAGTGACCTCCTGGGGGGTGGCACCAGAAATGTGCACCGTGGCAGAGTGAAGAGAGTTGGCTGGTGACATGGAATGGGGAGTGGAATAGGGAGTGGAAGAGACTACCAGGCCCGGCAGACAGCGTTCTAAGTCAGAGACCAGCTGGGATCTGGCGTCCTTCCACCAGGACTTTATTAAAGTTTGGAAGTCCTGTTGAGGTGGAGGCGGAGGAGTAGGGGTGGGCGGAGGTTAACAATATGGGGCACCCATCCCCGGGTACTGAGGAGGATACCCCTGATAATAGGGGTAAGCTCAGGGTCTGATACCCAGGATAAAAAGCTTGGGGGAAAGAACCCATTGCCAGACCTGACAGTGGATAAGCCGGTGTCTGGAATCCCAGATAAGGGTGATGCCCCGGATGACCTGGGTCCGTCGGAGGTCCTGAAGGACCTGTAAAGATAGCTGGTGTTGGGATAGCCAACATCAGAGGGTCTGGTGTCTGAGTAATCAACGTCCGGGGATCTGGCATTGGGCCTAGAGCAATGGGAGCCTGCATCGGGGGCAAATGTAAGGGCCTTGATGGAGGAAGGTTATGCAGAGTATCTGGCGGTGCCCCATGCATCAGGGGTTGGGGCCACCGGCAGAAGAGGCCCAGACAGTAGAGCCGTAGGTAGGCCCAATGGAGGAGGAGAAAGGCCAGGAGCCCACATGAAAATTGGGTCTGGTGTCAGAATCCCCAGGAGAGTATCCACGGGAGTGACTGGGGGCATAACTGCTGGAGTGGGAGAGGAAAAAAACACATCATGGGGACCCTCTTCCTTCTCCGCCACAGTTGTGACATCTGAGGTAGGAGATTCTGCAGGGGGAGGCAAAGAGGTAGGCTCCTGCCCAGGGGGGGGACCTGGGAGGAAGGCTGGCCAAGGTAGGACAGCAGGCTCGACTAAACGACGGGTGAAACGGTGACAGCACCCGACAGGTGAGCTACATCTGGGCAGTCATCAGGAGCTTTGTAAACCGACTTATCAGATGAGACAGGGACAGGGCAGGAGAGGAAAGAATCCTCAACCAGCTTATCGGTCAAGGTCGTGCGGGATTCTCGCCTAGTGAGAATCCGACTTACCGACAACTGGGCAAGCCCCAGAGCAGTCAGGGTCTGACTTATCGGTAGAGAAGGGGCGTTCACCAGAGGAACTGGCAGACGACTTACCAGTGGAGACTGGCTGAAAAGAAGCAGAGGTACCTGGTGAGGTTCCAGATGTGGCCTGAACAACCATGAGGGTAGGCGGTAGGGAAACAGCCTTGCTGGTCGAAGGTTTGCTGGAGGAAACACGGTCCTGGTCCTCAAGATGCTCCCATTCCCTGTGCTTCTCTTTGTCCTTCTTTGACTCTGAAGAAGGGGAAGAAATGGAATCCCTCAATTTCTGCATCTCCTTCTCACGGGTGGCCATTCTGGACTTCAATAAGTGGGCCTCCAAAGCCTGCTGCCTATGTTTGTGTATGGCCTGACTGAAAGGTTTGCAATCGGGGCAGGCCGTGGAGTCATGGTTCAGGCCTAGGCAAAAGAGGCAGCGACGGTGGCCATTTTTGTGAGGGATCTGTGCACCGCACTTCTTTTTAGTCTTCGAAGTCAGAGGAGAAGACATAAAATAATCGAAGAACAGACTTAGATAACAGAAAATAAATGTACAAAATGACGATCGACTGAGCAATGTTTACCATGAAGTTCTTTGCACAGGTCGACGGCGGGAAAGAACTGGAGGGCGGGAAAGAACTGGAGGGCGGGCATGAGGACCGCTCACTATATAGGGTCATGCTGATGTTCATCATGTGATGTTGGGCGGGCGGTCCCCCACCAGACATTGCTAGCAAAAGTTTGTCATGTGGTCCTGATGCCGGGGGGCACAGTCCTACATGTTATGATCTACTGTTATGACTTACTGAAGGAATCCTCTCGAAGTAAGATCTACTGTTACAGGTGAGTGAAAAGTTTTTCTGGGGATGTGGATATGGTGTACTATCCACACGTCTGGCAGACTCTTAGCAGTTCTCGGGAGGAGGGGGCAAGATGCACACCCCCTAATTAGGGAAGAGAGATTGGAGATCTAAGGCCCCAAAAACAGCATCCCAACGTGACTCAAGGTCGATGTGGTAGTGGGAAATGAAGGTGTGTGCAGACTTCCAGGTAGCAGCCCTGCAGATTTCCTGGATAGGGACATCTCTGAAAGCAGCCACCGAGGCAGCGGTATGGCGGGTGGAATGAGCCCTTAGCCCTATGGGAGGCTCCCTACCCACCAACCTACAGCAGAGGATGATGCAGTATACAATCCACCTCTCAATCATCTGCTTAGCTGCCGGTCTGCCAGGTGTAGCTTCAGTGTAGGCAACAAACAGCTGGAGAACCTCTCCCCGAACTCCGTCCATGCATTCATTGTAATAGGTGAGCGCTAGCCGCAGGTCAAAGGTATGGAGCTTGTTCTCTGCCTCCGAGGTGTAGTTGGTGAAATTCACTGGGAGACTGATCACCTGGTTAAGGTGAAAATCCAACACAATCTTCAGGAGAAACTTCGGGTTGGAGCAAAGGATAACCTTATCCCTGTGGAAGACCAGGTAAGGAGACTCCATCAAGAGCGCCTGGAGATCACTGATCCTTCTGGCTGACGTGATAGCCACCAGGAAGGCAGTCTTCCACGAGAGGTGAGACATTTCACACCTGGGCATCGGTTCAAATGGCTTGCCCATGAGCTTTGCCAAAACCAGCAACAAGTCCCAAGGTTTTTATTTATTTATGACTTTGATAACCGGGTAGGTGCGCTGATCCCAGGGACCGTTTTCAGGCACGACCCAGGCCATGAGACATGGCACAGGATGGTAGAGAATATAAGGTGAGCAACAAAAATATACATGAAGGAGATCAAGTTCGGAATACAGCAATTGAAGCACAATACATAGGTATGGTACTGGTCCAGTGAGTGACAGCTAAATGCTGTTTACAATGTGATGCTAGGTACACAAACAGTGGTTGTAAACAAAGGTTGGTACAAAAGTCAGGTGGGAATGATTGTGACATAGTATATCCAGTGGGAGCAGCTATACAGTGTGTCATACATAAAGTTATAAATACATTACGTATAAGGTAAGTGCTGACACATCAGTAAACTTACAGAGTAAGAGAACAGGCAGGAGGTAAATTGTAGTCGGGGATAAGTGAGGCTAAGTGGGTAACCCATGGGGGTAGGTTGACCGGTGTGGCTAGGTGGGTAAGCCTCTGGGAGTTAGTAGGCTAGCGTGGCCTGGAGTGAAGCCCTTGGGACAGTGGCAGCAGTTGTTTGCCATTAGGTATGTTTTGAGGCAGGATTTTAAAGTGGAATGAGTGTTGATGGTCCAGAGTTCTGCCAGCAAGCCATTCCAGTGCAAGAGGGCGGCTGTGGACCAGGCCCTGCTGCCCATGTTAGTAGATACCCTGGGAATAGCTAGATGATGGATACCAGTAGAGCAGAGGCTGCGGTGCACGGTCTGGGTTTTCAGTAGAGCAGCAAGGGGGGATGCAGTACCCGTGCGGATGACTTTGTCCACCATGCCACAAAGGGCAAAGTCAAAGCATCCCTGCAGCGGTAGCCATCCCAGGGTACTGTAGAGTGTGCAGGGGTGGGTGGAGAAAGGGGTCAGTAAAGCAAAGTGGCAGGCACTGTTGTAGGCGGTAGAGAGTTTAGTCATGGTGGCAGCAGAGGTTCTGGAGTATATGGGACAGCAGTAGTCCAGGATAGGGAGGAGATTTCCCTGGACAATGGCCAGTCTGGCTCCAGGGGTGAGGTATTGTTTGAATCGATATGCGACTCCCAATTTCTGATGGAACCTGCTGATAATGGAGTGAACATGTTCGGTGAAGGCGACAGCAGGGTTGAGCAATACTCCCTAAGTATTTATAATTGTCAACGTCTTCAAGGGCAGAGTCATCAGGGGAGAGAACACAGAGGGATGCATGGGTTTTGGATTTAGCAAGGAAAGGCTTGGATTTTGTTTTCTTAGCATTAACTAAGAGGAGGTTGTTTGAAAACCAATTGTGGGAAGAGGCATAATTGTGCGAGAGTACTGAGGAGATAGTGGCCGTAGATTGGTCACTGTGGAAGAGAACCAGGTCGTTGGCATACAGGAGGGAGTGGCAGTTGAGGCTATCAGACAGAAGAGAGTTTACAAATATGGAGAAGAGGAAGGGGCCCAGGATTGAGCCTCGCGGGACCCCCACTAAGACTGGCAGAGTGGTGGAGCTAGTTTGGCCCAAACACACGAATTGAGAGCGGCCAGTCAGGTAGTTGGTGAACCAGTTGGTGACTTCCTGTGAGCATCCTAGAAGGCTAAGTTTGGAGGTGAGGAGGGCATGGTTTACCATATCAAAAGCCTTCGAGAAGTCAACGAAGACGGCCCCCGTGGTGTTACCTTTGCCCATGTTGGAGAGGATGTGGTCTGTTAGAAAGGCAAGAGCAGTGGCAGTAGAATGGTTCTTGCGAAAACCATCCTGTTGGTTGCATAGGAGGCTGTGCCTGCCTAAGTAATCAGGTGGTGGTGGTTCACGCACCTGAGGGGAAATGTGGTCAAGGCCTTTAAAAAAGCGCCAGGCCACCTTCTTCTGCATCACCGACTGCTGACCGTCCCACGCCGGGTAGGCAGAGATGGCTGCCAGGTGCACTTTATGAGTCATTAACTGAAGGCCCAACTAGTAGAGGGACCAAAGGTAGTCAAGAATGCTAGCCACAGGACAAGATAAATGTGTTGTTGAGGCACAGGTCAGGAAGCATAGGAAAACCAGGAGCAGGTGTAGAATTCACCAAAAATTATTTATTTACACTAGCAATATCATAAAATAAATTTGTTCAGTATAATTATTTACAAAGGCAAAATAAAATAAAGTTTTCTTTCAGTCTCTGTGTCCCTTGTTCTTCAATCTTTTTACAGTTGCAACTTAGCTCTTATTCAAGTCCTTTCAACCCCCATTCTTAGCAAGCATCCTGTTTCTTCCACAGTGTTCTGTTCTTGTACATTTCAGGCAGGTGCAAGGCAGGAACAGAGTGTCCCTTAGCTGAGGCCCTTTTGTTTTTTTTTTTTTTACAGCTCTTGCAAATGGCTCAAACATTTGCACTCGGGTAACCCCTTTAGTTTACAATAGCTTTTTGCAATCATCTCAAAATATAATTATATACATTTCAACAGTAACACTATAAATTTTCTAAATAAAAGGGTTTCTAATATCAGTTACATTTCCACACAATGATTTGCACATATTTTTATACCAGCAGATATGCAAAGGAGGAAAAGAAACAGCAAGGGAAGACTGAGAGACAGTGAGAGGCAAAGGATTGCAAGACTCTTTGGGGTGATCAAGTCTGAGGTCTCTCAGGAAAATTTGGTTGCGCAACCAGACAGAGAAGAGACAGAAAAAGAAAGAACAGAAAAGATCTCTGCATTCAAACTACGGGGCTTTTCCCGGGGGGCTCCCAGTTTCTTGCCTCTGAACGGGTGCAGGACCTGAGGGTGTTGCTTGACGATGGTCTGACACTGCGAACTCAGGTGTCGGCCGTCATCAAGCCATCCTTTAACCATCTAAGGAACATCGCTAGGATCAAGCACCTAGTTCCGTCTGGTGACCGTCTCACGCTGATTCACGCGTTTGTGACCTCACGCCTTGATTATTGCAACTCCCTTTACTTAGGGCTACCAGGGTTGATATCTGCCACCTGCAGCTGGTGCAGAACGCAGCAGCCCGGTTGCTGACTGGGACTCCCCGGATGTGTCATATCACACCGGTGCTGCGCGAACTGCACTGGCTGCCGATTCAGCGGTGGATCACCTTTAAATCGGACTACTAACTTATAAAGCCCTACACGGACTCGGCCCAGATTATATGAAAGAGCTTCTGTCCCCCTACAGCCCCGAGCGATCACTCTGCTCGGCTGGCATGGGGTTGCTAGAGATTCCAAGGGTATCTTTAAAATCTTCAGGGGCCCATGCATTTATGTATGCGGCCCAAGCCCTCTGGAATTCTCTACCCCATCAGCTACGGTAGTGCACAACCTAGGGGGGCTTTAAACAGGCAATACAGACCAACCTGTGGCACCAGGCCTACTCTGTTTGATTACATTGAATACTGGATTTTACTGATCATCCGTTTTATATTGCTGTTTTTTCATCTTGTTTTATCTATTTTATGTAACGCACCTTGACAATTTGAAAGATGCTTAATAAATAAACCTATTATTATTATTATTATTACTAAACTCTTTCTACACAACAACTGAGACAGGGTCCTATTCTACCCTGTCACATACCCCCCCCCAAAGAAGGAACCTGTTTTATTAGATAGGTTTTCAAAACTTTTTATTAATTCTCTACTAACATTTTCTGCTTTCAGAAATTAAGCACATGTGCATCATCTGTTTTTACAGCAAACAGTACAGTTCAAACCCATACATTTGTTTTTCAACCTTCAGGGCCCTCAATTTCTGATCCATATCTTGACAGAAAATCAGCATTGCTAATCTCTTTACCAGATTTGTGAATTTCAAGACTGTGGGTTCTATCCCCACACCAGGCACTTGGGTTAACATCCCAATACTGACACTGCAGTGCAGCATGAGGGTGGGGTGCTGCACTCCTGAGGTGCCGTCTTTCAGATGAGACGTTAAACTTAGGTCTCATCTGCCTGTTCTGGTGGTAGTTCAGGTGGATGTTAAAGATCTCATGGCACTTCTCAAAAAGAGTAGGGGAATTTCCCCGGTGCTCTGGCCAAATGTCCCCCCATTCACTAAAAATACCACCAACAGCTTAATCTGGTTCAAAGTCAGTTGGCATTCATCTGTATCCCCCTCCCCCGGGTCGTGCCTGAAAATAGGTAGAATTTGTCTAGTGCACTTACCCGGTCAACAAAAACAAAATAAATAAATAAAATAAATGCCTGTTGGTACCACTGTGTGATTCTGGAATTTTTATCTTTCATCTGGTTACGCCAACAGAGAGGACTGTGATCTGTTACAAGAACAAAGACAGTTCCTAATAAACAAAACTTAAGGGACTCCATGGCCCACTTTGCTGCTAAACATTCATTTTCGATAGTGGAGTACCTTTCCTCTCTGTCATGCAACTTCCTACATATGTACAGAATTGAATGTTCCGTCCCATCTATATTTTGACTCCGTAATGCACCTAGGCCTACCTTGGATGCATCTGTTTGTAGCAAAAATATTTTTTCATTCTGAGCTTCTTAAAATGGGGGCTGAACATAATGCAGCCTTACTGACTTGAAAAGCTTCATCACACTCCATGGTCCGTTTCACATTATTTTGGTACAGTTTTTTCATGAGCTCAGTGAGGGGAGTAGCTAACTCTGCAAAGTTGGGAACAAATCTCCGATGATAATCAGCCAGCCCTAAAAATGACCCGACATGTTTCTTTGTTTTAGGGACAGGGCTGTTAGCTACAGCTTCTATTTTAGAAACCTCTGGCTTAAGTTCTCCATTTCCCAACACATAGCCCAAATATCTCATTTCCTGCATGCTCAGTGCACATTTGGTAGGATTAATAGTCAGACCTGCATTTTTGATAGTTTGGGCAACTGCTTGTAGGTGTTCCAAGTGGTTTTTCCAGTCTGGACTGCACACCATGACATCATTCAGGTATGCAGCACAATAACCAGTGTGAGGTGATAAAATTACATCCATGTACTGTTGGAATGTACTTGGCACACCATGTAAACCAAATGGCATGGTGGTGAACTGATAAAATCCTACAGGGGTGGCAAATGCAGTTTTGTCTCTGGATTCTTTAGCTAAAGGTATCTGTCAGTAACCCTTGGTGAGATCGAGGGTACCGATATACTTTGCACTCCCCAATTTGTCCACCAAATCATCTATTCTGGGCATAAGGTAACTGTCAAATTCTAACACTTGATTAAGCTTCCTAAAATCAAGGCAGATTACCTTAACTCCTCTATGATACCCAATTCTTTCATTTTTTGTATTTCCTTAACCACATCAGCTCTTAACTGCCCTGGCAACCTGTATGTCTTTTGCCTAATAGGACGAGCATTCATTGTCACTATTACTAACATACTATTTGCCTGCAGATTAGGCCTTACGGTCTATCGAGTCTGCTCGAACCTTAGATCCTTAGTTGGGTGCCGAGGCCCTCCCAACCCTTGTGCTCCAGAAACCCCTATCATCCATCCCCACCCCCCTGGGACAGGCCATCTGATACATCCACTTTCTGTGTCTGTCCCACCCTCTCTTGAAGCCCTCCACTGTGGATCTCTGAACCAGCTCGCCAGGCAGTGCATTCTAAGGGTCCACCACCCTCTCAGTGAAAAACCTCCTCCTCTTCCCCCCCTCACCCTTCCACCTTCCAACTTCAAACCATGCCCTCTGGTGATACCTCCTGCTTTAGTCTAAAGATCCCTCCATGTTTACCCTATTTATTCCCTTGAGGTATTTGAAGACCTCAATCATGTCCCCCTGTCTCTCCTCTCCTCCAGTGAAAACAGGCAGAGCTCCTCAAGTCTGTCCTCATACGTCAAATCCCCTAGCCCTCGTATCATCTTAGTTGCCCTCCTCTGTACCCTCTCCAGGAGCTGTATGTCCCTCTTCAAGTGTGGTCTCCAGTACTGTACACAGTACTCAAGGTGTGGTCTAACCAGTCCATTGTACAGTGGCAGAATCACTTCCTTGCTCCTAGAGGTGATCCCCTCACGATGCATCCCAACATCCTGTTTGCCTTTAGCTCGCTCTCCTGCACTGCTCAGAGTTATTCATACATGCATCCACCATGACCCCTAGGTCTTTTTCCCTATTGAGGCCTCCAGTGCCTCCCCTCCAGGGTGTACCTGTGTTTAGGGTTTCCCAACCAAGATGTAACACCTTGCACTCGTGATATTGAAATTTAATTTCCATGTGTGAGCCCAGCTTTCCAGGGTGTCCAGGTCCCTTGCAGGGCCAACCTCCCTCTTCTCCCTCCACTACTGCTCCCATCTTGGAGTCATCCATGAAGAGACTCATTTCACACCCTATACCCTCCCTGATGTCCGATTGTAGGCATTAAACAGGATCAGACCCAGGACCGAGCCCTGCGGTACCCTACCAACCTCTCTGGGGTTCGAGAGCTCCCCACAGACCACTACTCTCTGGGTGCATCCAGCTAGCCAGTTTTCAATCCATCTGACCATCAAAGGGCCTACTCCTAACCCCATCAGTTTCTCCACCAGACCATTGTGGGGACAGAGTCAAACGCCTTGCTGAAGTCCAAGAATAATACATCCACAGACTTTCCCTGTCCAGTTCTGATGTTACCCATTCGAGAACTCCACAAGGTTGGTTTGACATGACCTACCTGGCACAAACCCATGTTGCCAACTATCCAGACCTCCCACCTCCTCCAAGTACACCCCCAATCGTTCCTTTAGTATACTCTCCATTAATTTTCCCACCACCGAGGTCAAACTGATGGGTCTATAGTTACCTGGTACTTCCCTCGACCCCCCTTTATGGATTGGCACCACATGTGCCTCTCGCCTATCCCTAGGTACCCTCCCTGTCTCAAGTGACCTGTTGAAGAGCTCCGCCAGGGGTGCAGCCAGTATGTCCGCCAATTCTCATAGTACTCTCGGATGAATGCCATCCGGCCCAGGAGATTTGTCTTTCTTTAGGGCCTTGAGGGCTAACCACACCCTTTTGGCGGAGATAGCATCATCCGTCCCATCCACCTTACTGGCCTTTTTATCCTTATCCAGATGTGACACCCCTTGGGTACCTCTCCCTCCCTCTTGCTCCATTTCTGTTGCTCCCCTGATCCCACTTAGTGCCGCTTCTATCCCCTTCATGCCTTGCTTTGTAGATATCCCATCCCTCCCTAGTGAACACAGAGGCAAAGTACTGTTAAATACCTCTGCCTGGTCCTCGCCTCTTCCACCCACCCTCCTTCTGATCTCAATCTGCTGAGATGGCACTTAGTTTTCTCCGCTCCCCAATGTACCGAAGAACCCTTTTCCCTCCATGTATCCTCGCGCCAGCCGCTGCTCTTACTGGACTTTGCTCCCTCACCATACGGGTGACTTTTCTAGATGCAAGATGGTACACTTCCTTATCCCTATCCCCTCTTGTTGTTTTATATTTTTTGTAGGCCGCCTTCTTTTCTCTGACTGCTACCTGTACCTCACTGGACCACCAGCATGGTTTATTTGACCTTGCTCCCTTACGTTTCAACTTAGCGCAGATCCTGACTGCCTCATGAAGTCCCTGTTTTATGACCTCCCATCTCCTTTCCACACTTGTCATTGATGTAATCCCCTTCAAGTGATCCTTGAGAATATTTCCCATGCCCACAAAGTCTGCCCCCTAAGTCCACTGCCAGTGTCCTAGATCTCACCCCTCCCCCATGCTTATTTGAAACCAGACAGTATTGTGGTCGCTCCCAGTCAAGGGGTCCTGTAAAACCATGTCCCTTACCAGATCCCCATCTGCCAGAACCACGTCCAGGACATGCCCCTCCCTTGTGGGCTCCATCACATGCTGTGTTAAGAACACATCCTGGAAGCCGTCCAGCAGCCTCTGCTCCTTGGACACCTTACAGGACATGGTTCCCCAGTTTGTACCTGGCATATTAAGGTCCCCCATCAACACCACTCCTTCCCCTTTTGGTCCACACTGGGCAATGACGTTGTCCAGCAAACCATCCTCTAGAACATCACTCATCCCGGAGGGCCTATATACTACCTAGATTGACCTTATCTCCTGCTGGGGATCGTGAGGTGACCCATAAGACCTCCACGTTTCCTCTGCCTCTTCTACCCTAGCAATTTCTATGTCATCTCTAATGAACATAGCCACTCCACCCCTCTGCCCTCCTTTCTATCCTTCCTAAGCATAGTACTCCCGTACGTTGGGTCCCAGTCATGGTTTTTGTTGTACGTCTCCGTGACTGCCGCCACATCCACCCCCAACAGCATGGCCTGGAACTCTGGCAACTTTTTCCCAAGCTCCTGACGTTACTAACACCAACCCCACCCTTATCCCTGATCCTCTTTGTTGAACCCCACTCAGATTCCTCATACTTCCATCCTCCCGCTGCTCCTCCTGGAAACCTCCACCCCAGTCTGTTTCCCCTCCTTGGGCTTAAGCTTCTCCCTCATCTGGAGGAGAGGGCTTCTGGTCACCCCTCCTTATCCCTTCCCCTCACAAGTTTAAACCCCACCTTTCTTGAATGTAGTCAGCCATCCCTGTTTAAGGACTTCTTCCCTAATGGGGCAAGATGAAGCCTGTCCTTGATATAGTCCCTTATCCTCCCAAACCCATTCCAGTTCCCTAACACCCCAACCCACTCTCTTCACCCCACTTCCTGAGCCAGTCATTAACCTCTGTGAGCTTCATTTATTTCTCCACTGAGGCCTTTGGTACTGGCAATATCTCCGAAAAGGAAATGTTGCATCCATTATCCCGACAGACTTTGGCAAGTTCTTGGAACCTTGCTTGGATTTCCAAAACGCTATTTCCCTCTACGTGCTCAACTCTTTTTGCTCGGCCTGGTACCATGGTAAAAGTACTGTTAAATGTCTTTAGCACATTACGAATGTCTGCAGTTTGTCCTAAGGTTAAGGAAACATTCACCTTTCAGCATCAGCATTTATAGTTTGTTCCAGTCTATCATAAGCTACATCAATATCTTCCTTTTCGGTTTCTGGTAAAACTAGCAAGGCACCTTTTGGCATGTATTCAACACATTTCGTGAGGAGGTTAGCATGGTGTATATCTTAGTGGGATGTTTCCTGTCAGGGGTCTCAATCTCATAGTTACAGTGCCTGCACGTCTAAGCACTTTATAAGGCCCTTGCCACTTCATTAACAGCTTATTTTATGTTGTGGGTAACAGTAGAAAAACCTTTTCACCTGGCTCGAAAACATTTTCTTTTACCACATGGTCATAATATACCTTCTGCTGGTTTTGGGCCTCTTCCTGATTACTATGGGCAATTGCAACATATTTTGCCAGCTTCTTTCTTAGGGCACATATATAAGATGTTATAGATTGTTTCTGAGTTGAGTTATCATCCCATGTTTCATTTATTACATCCAGTGTTCCTCTTAGCTGCCTACGATACAGCATTTCAAATGGTAAAAACCCTGGTGATGCCTGTGGCACTTCTCTGTTGGCAAAAAGTAGGCAAGGTAAGTATTGGTCCCAGTCTTTCCCTTCCCCTTCTACAAACCTTTTTAACATGCGTTTTAGGGTTTGATTAAAATGCTCAACAAGACCATCTGTCTGAGGGTGATAAGGGGAGGTTCTTATGGCAGTGATACCTAGAAGTCTGTACAGCTCCAAAAGTAATGCAGCACCAAAATTACTACCCTGATCGGTAATAATTTCTTTAGGTATGCCCATTCTACTGAAAATGTTAGCAAGCTCTGCTTCCACTTTTAAGACTGTTAACAGTACGCATTATAACTGCTTCTGTGTATCGAGTAGCATAGTTGCATACTACCAGGATAAATCTATTACCCTTTTTACTTTTGTCTAAAAGGACCAACCACATCCATTGCAATTCTCTCAAAAGGCACATCTATCAAGGGTAGGGGCACCTTGTCTTTTTTAGTGACTGGGGCTACTTTCTGATACTCAGCACAGGAATTACAATAGGTAGCAACATCTTCATGAATTCCAGGCCAGTAAAATCTATACAGCAATCTGGCAAGGGTGCGATCCCTCCCTGAGTGACCAGCCATAGGACTATCATGTGCTATCTGTAACAATTCTGTTCTATACTTCTGTGATATAACCAATTGCTCTGTCTGTTCCTGTGTCTGAGGTTTAACCCAAACTCTGTACAGTAACCCATTACATTTTTTTAAACATTGGTTTACACTGTTTTGGTTTCACCTCCAGCTGCTTTAAATATCCCTGGAGAGAAACGTCGTCAGCTTGTTCTGAAAGAAAATCACAATCAGTTATCAATTTAGTTTCAGCATTTTCATATGTTAACCCTTCATGTCCATCAGTCATTTGTTGCCATAGTTTCTTCAGGCATCGTCTTTCTTTCTTGGATTTCCAGATCTTGGAGCTGTACTCAAATGAGTCCGAATCAAAATCTCTGAAAGGAAAAGTGTCCCCACCATCTGAAATTGTCTTTGCCTGAGCTCTTGTCACCACTGCTGCTGAAACATCAGGATTTATTCCCTCTTTGATTAACTCAGTAAACCCTGGAAAGTAATTTCCAACAATCACAGGTACAGGTAACTTAGGTACTACCCCCACTTTCATTTGGTGCAACACACCCTTAACGGTCAGAGTAACTGGGTGGTGGGATAGTATCGAGAGTTCCCGTGGATGCAGATGACACCAGTACCTGGTCCTTTTGCACAATGTTTTCCCAGTACTTCAGCATGCACTAGGGTCTGTCTGCTCCCCGAATCAATGAGTCCCTTTACAGTCTTATCCCCCACATTTACATCTGTTAAGTACTTGCCCCAATTTGCCAAGGACAAATCTGCTCCAGTGCCACTCTCCTTACTACGGCAGTTTCTTGCAAAATGGCCTGGCTTATTACAGTTATAGTAGATAACATCTTTGGGCACAGATCTGTTACCCCCACCAGAGTTCTTATCAGGCTTGGAGTTTAAATGGGAAAAAGAGTGTTGTACCAGTGTTTGGCTGTTACCTTGCTGCTGTGTCGTCTGTCTGGCCATTTGGTAGTCCTTGGCCAAAAAAACAGCCTTTTCCCCACTCTCTGGTCAGTGTTACTTTATCCACAGCTGCACATCTGTAGGCAAGATGTTGATGAATTGCTCCGTGGCAAATGTGTTGATGATCTGTGGGTCTGTTTTGCTCTCTGGTTGGATCCATTTTATCAGAAGTTCTCTGAGTCGGGTGAAGGCTTCTCGAGGACTATCGACCGAGTTGTACCTCAGAGATCGAAATCTCTGCCTGTATGTGTCTCCAGAGATGTCATACCTTTTCAGGATTTCGCTTTTCACCAGGTCATAGCTTTCTGACTATGCAGTGTCCATACTGCTGTAGGCAAGTTGGGCTTTCCCTGTCAGGTAGGGTACCAGTCTGATTGTCCATTGCTGCTTTGGCCATTGGCAGGCTGTGGCAACCCTTTTAAAGTTGTCAGGTATGCCTCGATATCATCCGAGGGACACAACTTTGCAAGTTTAATGGCTTTTAAGTTGCTTGCATTTTGTTGATCGTCTGGATCTGTGCCAGATCCTCTGCCTTTGATAGCTTGCAAGGCATCCAGCCATCGCTGCAGCTCTTCTCCCATCTGCTCCTCCTCTCGCTGCATCTCTTTTTCTTTCTGCTTCTCAGTCTCTTTTTGTTGTATAGCCCACCATTTGAAAAAGTCCATCAGGCTTTCAGGTTCTGTCACTGCCTGTTCTTTTTCCATAACTTGTGCAGGCGGTACAGTCTCAGACTGGACTTTTGTCTCTGCTAGTTTGGCTGCCATTCTCCTGGTAACCACTCTTGGACTTGCTGCTGCAGAATCCATACCTTCCTCTGTACTTCCCTAGTAATAGGTCGAGTACCCATGCACAAAACTCCAGTCTTAGGGTATGCATGGCGTAAATCCCACTTCACACACCATCTGTTGTCGAGACACAGGTCAGGAGGCATAGGAAAACCAGGAGCAATTGCAGAATTCACCAAAAATTATTTCTTTACACTAGCAGTATCATAAAATAAATTTGTTCAGTATAATTATTTACAAAGGCAAAATAAAATAAAGTTTTCTTTCAGTCTCTGTGTTCCTTGTTCTCCTAATCTTTTTGCAGCTTAGCTCTTATTTAAGGCCTTTCAACCCCCATTCTTAGCAAGCATCCTGTTTCTTCCACAGTGTTCTGTTCTTGTATATTTCAGTCAGGTGCAAGGCAGGAACAGAGTGTCCCTTAGCTGAGACCCTTTTTTTTCACAGCTCTTGCAAAAGGCTCAAACATGTGCACTCAGGTAACTCTTTGAATTTACAACAGCATTTTGCAATCATCTCAAAATATAATTATATACATTTCAACAGTAACACTATATATTTTCTAAACAAAAGGGATCCTAATAACAGTCACATTTCCATACAATGATTTGCACAAATTTCTATACCAGCAGATATGGAAGGGAGGAAAAGACAAACAGCAAGGGAAGACTGAGAGACAGTGAGAAGCAAAGGATGCGAGACTGTTCGGGGTCTCACAGGAAAATTTGATTGCACAACCAGACAGAGAAGAGACAAAAAAGGAAAGAACAGAACAGATCCCTGCATTCGAACTCTTTCTCCATAACAACTAGGACACGGTCCTATTCTACCCTGTCACAAAAGGGTCGAGCCCCTTTCCCTGGCACCAAATGGAGACCCTCTTCTGAAGGAGTAGTATTTTCAGGACAGTTCCTTCCGAGATGCCTCGACCATAGCGGGGATATATTCGGAGAGACCTAAAGCCTGGAACTCCAGCCACGCAGGAACCAGGCTGTCAGGTGCAGGGATTTAAGGTCCGGATGGAGTACCTTCCCCTGATTGATGGAGAGCCGGTCCAGGTGGAGAGGAAGATGCCTCGGGGCCTGCTGCAGAGGCTGAGGAGATCGGGGTACCAGAACTGGCGTGGCCAGTCCTAAACCACCAGTATCACTGGTGCCTTGTCCCTCCTCGCCTTGAGCAACACCTTGTGGATCAAGGAAAATGGAGGGAAAGCATTGAGGAGGCCTGGGTCCAGGGCCTCGAAAAGACATCCCCCTGCAGTATTCCCTGTTGAGGGGAGCAGGCACAGAACAGCCTCTGCTTTGCATTCTCCCTGGAGGCAAACAGGTCCAGCAAAGGGGTGCCCCACTGGGTGAACAGGTTGTGTGCAACCTTTGGGTGGAGAGACCACTTATGAGATGCCTTGCCCACACGGCTGAGTCAGCCAGCTGGTTGGAGACACCGGCCACATGGATGGCCAAGAGATCGGCCTTCAAGCTGTACATGAGGGTCGACACGCAGAGAGCTTCCCTGTACAAAGTAAGGGAGTCTGTCCCACTCTGCTTGTTGAGGCAGTACATGGTTATGATGTTGTCCGTCTGGACCTGAACCACCTGACCCCGAATGTGTGAAGCAAAAGCAGTCAAAGCCAGCCGAACTGCCCGGAGCTGCAGCAGTTTGATGTGGCACCAGTAACATAGAAACATAGACTTTGACTGCAGATAAGGACCACTTGGCCCACCCAGTCTGCCCATTTCCCTACCTATTGGATAAGTTGCAGATTCTAGTTAACCAACAGCCTACTTCCTGCAACCCCCCATTATAATTGCCTTATGTCTGTCCCATGCATGTTTGAATTCTCCACTGTTTTAGACCCCACAACCTCCGCAGGAAGGCGTCCCATGCGCCCACCACTCTCTCCGTGGAAAAGAATTTCACATTACCCCTGAGCCGTCTCCCCTCTATCTTTAAATTGTGCCCCCTTGTTCTTACACATCTCTTTTTCTGAAAGATGCTACCCTCCTGGACTTTGTTGATTCCCTTGAGGTACTTAAACGTTTCTAGCATGTCCCCCCCGTCCCTCCTTTCATCAAGGGTATACATATTAAGCTCTCTCAGTCTCTCTTCATATGGTTTCTGATGCTGGGGTCCAGAGCCTGTGGACTCAGTGTTCCCCCAGGTGGGCACCCCAGCCCATGACAGAGGTATCGGTCATCAGGATGACCGTCAGCTCTGGGTGGACACACGGGATACTTTCTTGCAGATGTTCCGGGACTATCCACCACTGGAGGGCGTCCCACATCGACTAGGTCACAGTGACCAGCTGGTCGAAGTGGCCCTTGCGCTGAGAGCATTGGCAGGCTAGCTCCCACTGCAGTGTGTGCATTCTCCAGCAGGTCCAATAGACCACACTGGTGCAGACTGCCATGTATCCCAGGAGGCACAGAAAGTCTCAAGCAGGGCACAACTGTCCAACCCAAAATGACTGGGCAAAGGAGGCGAGAGCCTCTGCCCTGTCCGCCGAGCCCTGGCTCTGTAAGAGTCGAGCTCCGCCCTGATGAAACTGATCACCTGTGAGGGCACAACTTCTGACTTGGCCTGTTGACCAAGAGGCCAAGGGCGACGCAGGTCTGGAGGGGTTAACCCGGACTCCTCAGCGCCTCAGATAACCTGCCACCATTGCGATGCATTTGGTGAAGACTTAGGGGGCCAAAGACAGGCCGAATGGCATGGCCTGGAACTCGTAGAGGAACTCCTCCACCCAGAACAGGAGGAACCTGCAGTGGGATGGATGGATTTGGATGTAAAAAAATGCATCCTGAAGATCCAGAGAGCAAAACCACATTTTCTGCTCGAGAGATGGTATGATCTGAGACAGAATGACCAACCATCCTGAAGGTGCGTGGCCTCATGAATTTGTTCAAGTCATGCAGATCTAAGATGGGGTGCCAGCCCCCCATCCGTTTTGGCACCAGGAAGTACCTGGACACAAACTCTGGGTGTTCCGGAGGGTCCAAGACAGGAGCCATGAACCTCCTTGTGGAGGAACTGGGCTATGTCATCCCAAAGAGCCGACAGGATGTGGACGGACATGATGTCCTCCTGTGGGGCGCGAGTTCAGCAGGGTGGGTACGCCTCGAACTACAGAGGCAAATCCTGACTGATCACCTCAAGAACCCACCTGTCCATGGTAACAGCAGACCAGGAGGAAAGGAAGTAGCGGAGCCAGCCCCCCGAGGGAGGACCTATGGTAGGTGTGATGGGCATGAGGGAGGCACTGCTCATCCCGTCACTGGCCAGGCTTTGAGGCAGAGGAGGGCCAGGTTGGACAGCCACCTAGGCTTCATCCCCCAGGCTTGCAGACAACCGTGGCCACAGACTTCGGTCGAGGTCACCAGGCCTGAGCCTGCTGTCCAGCTTGAGCCTCGGCTGGTTTGGCCGCAGGAGCAGAAAAGGGTTAAAAGGGCTTCTTCTTTGGTGACTTAGAGCCCTTGGGATCCCTCTAGATGGATGCCACTGAGTGCAAGGTGGCATTGGACTTCTCGATGCAGGTGAGGTACCTCTCAACCTCCGGCCCGAAGAACAGGTTATTCACCTGTAACAGTAGTTCTAGGAGTGGTATATGTTGTTCATCCACACTTTGGCATGTCCCTTTCCCCTTTAAGCATCGCCGGAAGTCTTCAAGCTGGCTCCTCCCACCCACCCGAGTGGTATAACCCTTGGCTCCGCCCCATGACGCCAGATCTTAGCCCGCTGGAAGCCAGGTTTGTGCGTCCGCAACTGGGGAGGTTGGGTGGGTCCGTGTGGATGAACAATATATACCACTCCTAGAACTACTGTTACAGGTGAGTAACCTGTTCTAGGATCGTGAATATGTTGTTCATCTACTCTCTTTGGCAGACTCCTAGCAGTTCTCCGGGAGGAGGGAGGCAAGGCACACACCACCTACTTAGAAAACAGATATTGGAGAACTGAGGCCCCAAAATCAGCATCCCGGCGTGACTCAATGTCAGTGTGGTAATGGGTAATGAAGGTGTTTACTGACTTCCAGGTAGCAGCCCGGCAGATTTCCTGGATAGGGATGTTCCTGGAAGCAGACACCAATGCAGCGATATGGCGGGTAGAATGAGCTCTTATCCCTCTGGGAGGCTCCATGCCCGCCAACTCATAGCACAGACCTATGCAAGATGTAATCCACCTTGCAATGGTCCGTTTTGCTGCAGGTCTGCCAGAAGTGGCTTCAGTGTAGGTAACGAGCTGACAAACCTTTCCCCGAATTTCCGCCATCCTCTCCTTATAGTAGGAGAGAGCATGTCTCAGGTCCAAGGTATGGAGCCTGTACTCGGCCTCCGAGGTGTAATTAGGGTAGTACACCGGCAGAGTTAACACCTGATTAAGGTGAAACTCTGACACCACCTTCGGAAGGAATTTCAGGTGGAAGCGTGGGACAACTTTGTCCCTGTGGAAGACCAGATAAGGGGAGTCCACCAAAAGCGCCTGGAACTCCCTCGTCCTTCTGACAGACGTGACAGCCACTAGGAAGGCCGTCTTCCATGACAAGTGTGAGAGCTCACACTTGTGCATTGGTTCAAATGGCTTGCCCATGAGCTTTGCCAGTACCAGCAGTAGATCCCACAGAAGTGGAGGTTCACGCATCGGAGGGGATATGTGATCCAGGCCTTTGAAAAAGCACCCGACCACTGTCTCCTGCGCTGTCGGCTGACTGGCTCGTGTCTGGTAAGTAGAAATGGCTGCCAGGTGCACCCTAAGGGTCAATAACCGAAGACCCCCTTTGAACAGAGACCAAAGGTAGTCGAGAATGTTTGCCACTGGACAGGACAGAGGGTCCAGGCCCTTGCCCTGACCCCAAATGGAAAATCTTTTCCAATTGAAGGCATAGCATTTCCTGGTCGATTCCTTTCTGGATGCCTCCACCACGGTGAGGACATCCTTGGGAAGACCCAAAGCCTGGAACTCTAGCCAATCAGGTACCAGGCTGTAAGGTGCAAGGATTGGAGGTCTGGCTGGGATACCTTCCCCTGATTGAGAGAGATCAGGTCCGGGCGTGTTGGAAGCCGCTCCGGGGCCTGCAGATGAGGGTGGTCCAGGCTGATATTGACCGAAAGACGCCAGGGAAGCTCGGTGTCCGGTCTATCTTCCTTGGAAGAAGCCCCTCCCACAGGCTGCTTGGGCGGTGGTTCCACCACTATCGGTGGAGAGACCGGTTTAGGCCGAACTGGTGGTTTCTCCAGCTTCGTGGGTGGGGGAACTGACTTAATCGGCTCCGAAGGCGTCGGCTTCAGCCTGGGAGGCGAAAGCCAAGTAATGGCCTGGGTAAGAGCCGGAGTCGGCTTGTGCCCGGTCAAAATCAGCTGTTGCCACATGAGGTCCTGGTAGCGCTGATGAGTTTCCACTGGAGCCCCTTCATCCGAGGAGGACGAGGAGACTGATGGCGCCGCCTTTGTAGAGTGCGTTAGGCTCTCCCTCGGCCTTTCGGTCGAGGGGGCCCTGGAGCTCGATCGAGATCAGACAGGCTGATTCAGTTGCTTGGGAGACACCGGCCGGACCGGTGATTTCCCAGGGTCGGGGACCACTTCCTCGATGGGATTCCCAGTGGGCTGGGTCTCCCGTTGGGGAAAGAAAGGTCCAGAATCCGACAGAGAATCGTCGACCAGAGTTAGCTACAACGGGTAGATGATTATTTCAACTCCGTCGATCGACACTTCAGTCGACTGGCCAGACAGCAAAGCCGAGAAGCCAGCGGCCCAAGAGGCAATTTCGACCGAAGTCAAGACTGCCGGTTCCTGGGACCAAGATCTCTCCCAACCCCAAGAGAGTCTTTATCGAGATGAAAATGATCCCGGGTCCTTTTTTTCCCCCACTTACAGGACTGAGAGGAGTGTGTGCCCGAAGGACCCTCCCACTTAGTCGGGAGAGACTGGCACAACTCTCGGAAAGAACCCGAGAAGGTGGAGCCCAGGTTAAGCAGAACGAAGAAGCTCCGAGAGGAAGATTCTGCGGCCCAAGCTACTTCCTCCTCGAAGGCTTGCATGCGTTCCAATTGCTCGGCAGATACCGCGGCTGCAGAAACTGCCCAGCAAGCCTCCTCTGATTTCACCGGAGGGTTCCATTTTTCCATCCTCCCCAACTTCAGGAGTGCGAGATGGTCGTCGAGGACGTTAGGGTGAAATGCAAGACAAAAATCGCACTTCGAGGTGTTATGGTCAACACCCAGGCAATAGACACATGCAGTGTGGGGATCGGTGCGTGACATTTTCTGGACAAACAAACACTGGCAAAATCCGGGGGAAGACTTGTCTTCCATAGTCGAAGGTAAATAATCGTGATCGCTAATGCAAACTAGATGAAGTTTTGGAATAACCAAAGGTTTTGAAGCCAGAGCCTACAAAATACGGGAGCATGAAGGAGGCAACCTGAATCTTCCAGCGGAAAGGAAGATCTGGCGTCATGGGGCGGAGCCAAGGGTTATACCACCCGGGTGGGCGGGAGGAGCCAGCTTGAAGACTTCCGGCGATCCTTAAAGGGGAAAGGGACATGCCAAAGAGTGTGGATGAACAACATATCCACGATCCTATAACAAGTCAGTACCCAGGAAGAGGACATCTGCCAGCTTGTGCTGCGTATCTGCTGTGAAGGTCAGGATCCGCAGCCAAGCTCTGCAGCGCATGGGCACTGCGGCAGCCACAGACCGGGCACACGAGTCACCGAGATCCATGACCTTCTGGAGCTGTTTGGCTACAGCTCGGCCCTGGTCTTGGACCTGTTGGACCATGGTCTGGAGGTCCAGTGGGACATGAGGGAGAACCCCAAGAAGGAATGAAAAAAGTGGGCCATCAAAAAGGAAGAACTCGCTTGGTGAAGGCCAAGACAGGAGGTAGCACAGACCTTCTTGGCCATATGGTCCAGCTTTTTGTACTCCTTATCGGGCGACACTGCTTGAGCGCCTGAACACGGAATCCACCACAAGGCCCTCAGCTGAGGTGTGTTCTGCGAACCCCAAAGAGGGCCCGATAGGGACCACATATTTGTGGGACATCCGGGTCAACGGCGCAGGGAAGGAGGCGGGATGCTACCACAGCTCCAACACAGAGCCCAGAATGGCCTCTGCCACAGGAATGCTTCCCCAGGGGAATCACCCCAGTCCAGGATCTCAGTAAGCAGGTAAAGGGTCCGCTTCTGATACGGGCTCCATCTGGAGATCCTTGGATTCTGAGATAAGACGGAGAAGTGCCTTCCTCTGTCGAGAGATCCCCAGTCAACTCTACGTCCACCGGACGACAGTGCAAGGAGGAGCCCTTCAAATTTGAGGATTCATCAAAGAGGGGTCTACGCCGGCCCGGTGGTGCTGAGGGTTGAGGCGCTGGTTGCCACACCTCGCGCCACGCCGGCGACCCGTGTTGAAACGGGCATGGAGTTGCCGTGGTGGCGGGAGGAGATGGATTGAGCGCCCGCGACTGCTCTCCATCTCCGGAGGGACGGGCGCCGGGCTTGCCTGACCGCCAGCGGAGGCTGGGGGTCGACAGCAACGAGCTGCAAGCTTGGGGGCGGTCGTGGCAGACGCTGATTGGGGCACGCACGGAACGCGCGGCACTCGCCGCTGGGCGCCATTGCACGCCATGACCGCCGGGAGAAACAGCGAAAAAGCGAGCCCGCAGCACGGTTGTTCCTCGCGGCACCATTCCTGGAAGGGGTGCCTCCTGGCATGGATCCGCTGGGGTGGTTGAGCCGCCCTCAACATCCTGCCGCGAAGGGTAAGTCGCGGGGTGCACAAGGGAGGGGGTCTGATGTCCAGGGATGGCGCTGTGGGGGAACAACAGAGGGCGGGGGTCGTAGCCAGAGCTCTGGAGGAGAGAAAATAATAGCAAAAAAAAAAAGAGGGGTCTACCGCCAGAGTTCCCTCTGACACTCCGAGGACAGTCAAGGGTGACGGTGACAGACAGTCGATGGGGAAGACCAGAGGCCAGGTGGGACTCCTTGGTCAGCGTGCCAGTCTTCGGCTGTTTCGGCGGCGGCTCCACCCAAATCGGTGGAGAAGCCAGTGGAGGCCGAGCCGGGACCTGACGGGTCAGCTCCTGCCGAGGCAGAAAAAAGCATTGGCGTCTGTGGTGATGGCCAGGGTTGAAGCCAGAATGGGCTTCATCCTGGTAAAAACGTGCTGCTGCCATATCAAGTCCTCGTAGCGTCGACGCAGCTTGCACCAAAACCTCTCCTCACCCATGAAGGACGAGAATAAAGAATAGCAGCTATGCCGCTTCCCCGAGCACCAAGAGCGCAAGTGTCAACGCCGACGTGGACTGGTCAACTCGGGAGATGGAGAGTGGGACCACGACCTCGATCATCGGAGGGACCGACAATGGGCCTCGGAGGGGACCAGCGAATGCCAAGGATCCTCCGGTTCCAGAATCTCCTATGGAAGGGGTGGCAGATCAGTCAACTGATCTGTCCCAAGTCAGAGGCAGGACCGGAGTCCTGGATAAGGAGGTATCGGCCTCTTCAGGTGACAATGGGTCGACCTGCTAGAAAAGATTTCGGCTGGAAGAACCACCTCTTGTTTAAATAACTGGCCCAATGGGGAGACTGTGGGGCCGGCTGCCAGGGCCGAGGAATTGACCAAAGTAAGAACCTCCAGAGAAGCGTGGGAGTTGGAGGCCTGAGAGCGCTCCCAATCCCACCATATACGTCGAGACCGTTTCGTAGTCTCTTTTTAATACTATGATTTGTGCTTCGAAGAGGGACCCTGCCCATGAGTGGGAAGGGCCTGGCACAATTCTCTGAATGTCCCAGTAAAGGAGGCACCAAGGAGAGGAGTTGTGAGCTGCGGCCTGAGCTGCGGCCTCAATTGCTGCAAGTTGCTCGGCGGACCCCGCAACTGGTGAGACCACCTAATGGGCATGCTTAGATTTGACCAGCGGGTCCCGATCGTCTGGATGTTCTAGGATTAGGCAGGCATGATGATCCTCCGAAGTGGACGGGTGGAAAGTGCTGCAAATACCGCAGGCCTAGGGATCGTGCTCATGTCCCAGGCAGTACACGCACCTGGTGTGCGGATCTGTCCGGGACATCTTCTACCTACAGGCATATTTCCGTAATCCTGGAGAAATGTCGATGGTGAGAAGAAATAGCCCGAAGACTAGTTTTTTATGGAAAATATGAAGAAGTAAAGCAAAGAGCCTTTTCAGTGTGACAGCGGTAAAGACAGAACCGTCTTCTTCCAGCGGAAAGGAAGATCTGACACCACGGGATGGTGCAGAGGAAGTTACTACCCAGGTGGGTGGGAGGAGCCAACTTGAAGATGTTCTAGCAAGCCTTAGAGGGGAAGGACACTACCAGAAGTGTGGATAGTACACCACATCCACGTCCCTAGAACAAATTATTTAATGTAAAAACTTGTATTAAAAATGTTTCTCTTTTCATATAATGCATATAAGAACAGTGAGCCAACTCCAAGGTGTGCATTAAAGGACTTGAGTGCAGTTTCCAAGGGCATGAGGACACCTGGCCTTCAGCCTCGGCCTAACTCCCTTGGGGCATGCATTAAAATCATTTAAATGCACACAGTGTTATGGCTTATTGCTTTTATTATTGATTGATCTTTATTAATAATATGTTAATACTGCTGCTGAAACCACTCTTATGGTTGTAAGACTGGTTTCTCACATTGTTATGGTACCAGAAGTGCTCTCTTTCGGTTCACGGATCTCATACCCTAAGAATGCAGGCGAGACCTCTCTTAGAACCCTAAAGAGTGGTCCCTGCTGGGGTATAAACATGTATGCTTGGTTATTTTTACTTTTATGGTAAACTGTAACAAAAAAGCCTCGCAGCTCACCCCCAAGCAAACCTCTGCACATGAAAAAAGTGACACAAAAGCACCTGGTGTGCAAACAGTGATAAAATTTACTGATGCATCTAATGCACACACCACATAAAGGATAAAGTGCTAAACCAGCAGTCCATTACCAAACTCCTGATGACATTTCGCTCCTACTACCAAAGTTCAACACAATCCAAGATCCAATAAGAACACAGGGTTCATGTAGGATTTTCAGATAAGAGGGGACATAAGCCCATCTAGCACCTCCGCTGTTAATTAACAGTAACAGCCATTTATCCTCTCCTTCCTGTAGATATTTATCTAAACTATTCTTAAACGTGTTCAAATTCTCACTTTCCACTATTCTGCTTTGTAGACTAATCCAGGTGGCTACCACAGTCTGTGAGAATTAACCTCTACGTTTCTCTATTCTAAAGCAGATACAGTCTTATGCCATCATTTGAGATCACTTTACAGTACATACTGCAATTAGGTCACCCTTTAATCTTAATTATACAATGGCAAGAAAAAATCGTGGACTCTGACTGGTCAGTGTGTGCATGAGACAGTGATGATATCTCAGTATAACATCACTGTCACGGAGTACATACTGTACATTTATTTATTTAGCTCTTCTCTTCAGAAGCAAAGATATAATGCACACTAAAAATCTACTAAAAACATTTTTTAAATGATTTTTTAATTTTGTACTGTATAACAATGAGCCACTGCATAATAGCAATTATGAACTGGAGACCGTACATCTAAGAAGCTGACTGGCCAGCAGCTCTTTGAAGCAGTGATGATATCTAGCTACATCATCACGGCTTCAAAAAGCTCCCGGCTACCAGCCATGTCACTGCCACAACTTCCTCCGCTTGCCAACTGCAGTAGCCCCCGATATCTCGCATAATGTTCCTATCGGGTGGCTCGTCAAACTGAAAAAAAAACAACAAACAAACAAACCGGAAAAGACCCCCGACTGGCCACACCATAAGCGTCTGTGTCTTTTTTTCGCGGGGCTGGCAGCTTTCTATTGAAACAGCCGCTCCCGCCAATGACAAACCTCCTACTGCAGCGTCTCCACATCCCTCACTGCACAGCACACAGCACCACAAGAAAGCCTGCTGCAGATCAACGAGATGACCGCTATGAAAATAAAAAAATAAACACAGTCCCGACAATGTACTGAACAAATAATGTGCCACCAACCACAGCATACAGTACAGCACCCACTCTCCATAGAAAACAAACCAAAACAGCTGTCAGCTACTCGGGGTACTTACCAACTATCCAAGATGAAATGCAAGTTTCCACCTACATTCCTCATATTCAAATCGCGCTTCTCAGCACAGGGGCGTAACTGCAGCTAAACAGACCGGATTAAACTCACAAAAAGCTTACTTTAAAACCAGGAGTAGTATTGCCACAGTGCAACAGAGTTCCACAAACTTCAACGGCGCCACCTGCTGTCCACAGCCCTCCAGGAACTTTTTTCTGAAAAGGTACTCCTCCAACAACCCCATAAATTGCATTTTTATAAGGTTTTAAAGCTTTTTTTTTTTTCCTCTAAAACATTTAAACCACTTCATAATAGCAATAATGCACTCCAGGGTGTGGAGTATCATGGATATCGTCACTTTCAGGTCGCTGGACGCACTCTGCCTGCGGCCCGCTCAACCACCCGAGGCGTGACAATATCCCATGATATACCACACCCTGTCGTGCATTATTGCTTAATGAGGTACTCCAGGGTGTGTGTTATCGGATAATAACGTCACTCCTGGGGTGGTGGAAGCACTTGGCTTCACCTCATGCTTCAACCCACCCCAGAAGTGACGTTATTACACAATAACACACACCCTGTCGTGCCTTATTGCTTAATAAATCCATGTACCACTGTATCTGTGACGCAACACACCAAATGTTACAATCACACAATGCTTAACATACTACTTCATGGAACAAAGACACATTTACCACTCATCTCCGTGTAACAAGCAGACAGCCAAGCACAGCAAACAAAGATACAATCGTATCGACTACAAAAATTAAAAAGGATAAAAAGAAAAAACTAGAAAACTAGTAACAAATCATTAACAATTTATCTCCTGCAGTATGAACAATCCAACAGTCAGATGATTCAAGCATTTTACCCAGATTCACACTGAAAACCTGAACCACTTAAAAGTTAATTGCAATGCGAATCCATCTTGACTCAATGGTACTGTAAGCATCTTCTCTCCCCCATCCCAGCAAGCACGTCCAACTTCTGTTGCTAGAATATAGTGGAATCCCCCCCCACCCCCCGCTAACCATCTCAGCCCCACCACCTTCCTAGCCTCTCCATCTACTCCTTAGGCGTCCCTTTTACCACCGGGTACCATAAAATTAGAACTTCAGTAAGGCCAAAATGATGGTAATCTCACCCCAATACTGCTTTGTGTAATCACGATCAGGCAAGAAAAGTTATCAGCATTCACACCAAATCAGTCAGGGCACGGATAGAGGCAGATCAACGGGGAAGGAAAAAGCTCGTGGATGATGGGGCAGAGGCGGGTGGCCTAGCAGAAAACTCCTGTGGGGGGCACAAAGCTAGGGGAGTGCAGGGTGAAAACAGTACTCCTGCAGATGAAATGGGCAAAGGGGTTATTGAAAATAGGGTAGAAAATGGGATGCAAGGGGTTTGGGGAGGATAGAAGGGAAATGTAAGCAGAAGGTGATGGAGAGCAGGGTCCTACCTGTTGGGGACTCTATAATAAAAGGAATTAGATGGGGAGGCAGGGGGGCACAAAAGTAGTGCAGTATTGGTCGAGTGCCTGCCAGGCATGATGGCGGTGGAGGTCATTCACTATATCCTCTCAAGGGGGAAATAGCAGGATGAGAAAACGCACCTGATGTTCCATCTGGGAGCAATGACCTGGCGGGAAATAGCCTGTTGGAGGTGCAAGCAAGATTCAGTGCACTGGCTAGATGCTGCAGTAATCTGGGGTTTAAATCAGTGACTTTTTCTGAGGTGTTGCCAGTACCAAAGGCAAATACTGATAGGAGGTTGAGGATTAATGAGTGGCTGGTGGGGTGGTGGGAGCAAATGGGGTACGGGTAAGTAGTAGACTGGGGATCCACATGGGGGACCGAGAGCCTATTTGCACCAGACAGTCTGCACTTGAATAGGGAGGGTGTGGCAGTACTAAAGAGCAAATTAGGAGAGTTCATAGAAGAAACCTACAATTTAAACTAGATGGGGGGATCCACACCACAAGGCAGGAGAAATGGGGGGCCTACCAGCCTCCCCCCAAGGATAGTGTTAAAATGTTGGGCATGAGGGTGACAAGTGAAAGGAAGATGGAGGGGGAACTTGGTGGAAGGGATTAGCAGCCAATGCCAGGAGCTTGGGAAATAAGATGGTGGACCTGGAGGCCTGGTGGACAGAGCTGCACACCTGGGAAATGACCATTCCAGGTTATAGACTGTTCAGAAGGGACAGGGAGGGTAAGAAGGGGGAGTTGCCTTGTACATCAGGGAAGACATAAGCGTAACTGAAGGACAAGAGGATGACGGGGAGACTAAGCTACTGTGGGTTAACGCTAGGCAGGAGGACGGGAGAAACCTTGTGAATGGAGGTGGTATACAGGCCACCTACGCATGGGGAGGAGGGTGATCGACAGTTAATTCAGGCAGTCACAAGGCTGGCCCTAAAAAGAGAATTACTACCGGTAGGGGACCTAAACCTCCCAGACATAGACTGGAAAATCTCAGATGCAGCATCGACAAGGAGTAGGGCGATACTAGCTGCGCTGCAGGGGGTATCCCTTCAACAGCTGGTCAGGGAGCCGACACGGGGCAACAACCTGCTGGGCGTGGTCCTGACAAACGGGGAGATTGTGGAGGAGGTGCCGGTGGGAGACGCCTTGGGCACCAGCGGTAAGGTTCAGGGTCAGGGCAGGGAGGGAGACAAGTAAAACCAGTACCACAGTACTGGACTTCAGACGCACGGACTCTGACAAGATGAGAAGGATAGTAAGGGAGACAATGGAGAGTATGGTGAATACAAGGGCAGTGGAAGAGTTATGGGAAGCTATCAAGGGAGGGGTTCTGGAAGCTGCGGAACTATGTATAGAAAAGGTTAGGAAGAGCAAAAGGGGGAGGAGACCACTTTGGTTTACAAAGGAAGTTGTGGGGGCAGTCAGGGAAAGGAGGAGGGCTTTCAGAAAATTTAAAAGGACACTCTGCGAGGAAGATAGGGAAGGGTGTAGGGAGAAACGGAGTCTGGCAGGGAAAAAGATCAGAAGGGCAAAAGCAGATACTGAGGAGAAAATAGCCAAAACGGACAAAAAGGGGATGAAACTTTTTTTCAGATATGTGAGGGAGAGGAGGAGGGCAAGGCAAGGGATTGCTAGACTGAGGGGGTAGGGATAAAACTGGAAAGGGACTGTGAAAAAGCAGAGGGATTAAATAAGTATTTTAGCTCGGTATTCACGGAGGACGAAGATGGTAGGGGACCTGAGCTAAAGTCAAAGGGGAAGGAAGGCAAATGGGTGGATCAGAGCCCATTCACTGTGGATAGGGTTAGGGCAGAGTTAGATAGATTGAGGGTGAACAAGGCAATGAGGCCAGACAGGTTACACCCCAGAGTGATCAGGGAATTGAAGGAGGAGTTGGCCGCACCCTTGACAAGGCTCTTCAACTTGTTCCTGGATACAGGGAGAGTGCCAGAGGACTGGAAGAGAGCAGACGTGGTACCTTTACACAAGGGAGGTAGTAAGGAGGTGGAGGAGAACTACTGACCTGTCAGCCTCACATCAGTAGTGGGGAAGGTAATGGAGGCATTAATCAAGAAGTGGGTGGTGGATTACCTGGAGGAGAGTGGCTTGCAGGACAGCAGACAGCATGGCTTCACAAAGGGGAAGTCATACCAGACGAACCAAATTGAGTTCTTTTGGGTGACTCCAGTGATTGACCCGGGGGGGGTGGGGAGGTGGCCGTGGCCTATCTGGACTTCAGTAAGGCCTTCGATACTGTCCCCCATAGGAGGCTGGCGAGCAAGATGGAAAGCCTGAGGTTGGATGAGTAAATAACAAGCTGGGTGGAGGCCTGGCTGGCAGGAAGAACTCAGTGGGTGGTGCTAAGCGGGGTGCACTCTGGGACAGCGAGGGTGAAGAGTGGAGTGCCAGTAGTCAGTTTTGGGTCTGCTCCTCTTCAACATCTACATCAATGATACTGCGGAGGGTTTGAGGGGAAGGGTGTGCCTATCTGCTGATGATACAAAAATCCACAACAGGGTGAACACCCCGGGGGGGTGAAGGACATGAGGGAGGACCTAAAGACGCTTGGGGAGTGGTCTGAAACATGGCAACTGAAATTCAATGCCAAGAAGTGTGCTGTGATGCACTTGGGGAGTAGAAACACACAGGCAGGGTACACCCTAGGTGGGGAGAAAATCAAAGAAACAGAACAGGAGAGGGATCTGGGGATTATAGTCTCCTCAAACCTTAAGGTAAGAATCCAATGTAGCAGGGCGGTGGGAAAGGCCAATGGAATGCTGGCATGTATAGGCAGGGGCATTACTAGCAGAAGGAGGGTGGTAATAATGACCCTTTACAAAGCCATGGTGTGGCTGCAACTGGAGTATGCGGTTCAGTTCTGGAGACCACATCTCTGCAAGGATATAGAAGCGTTGGAGAGGGTTCAGAGAAGGGCAACCAAGATGATGCAGGGGAAGACATACGAGCAAAGGTGTAAGGAGCTGGATCTGTACATGCTGGAGACAAGGAGGGAAACAGGAGACATGATTGAAACTTTTAAATATATAAAGAGCTCAATAAAGTAGGAGAAGGAGGTTTACTAAAGAAGAAAAAGGGGGCCAAAGCTAGAGGGCACAGCCTCAGACTGCAAGAAAAAAGATACAGGGCAATGTGAGAGGGCGTTTCTTCACAGAGAGGTTGGTAGAGCCCTGGAACAGACTGTCAGACGGAGTGGCGGGGGCTAAATCGGTGGAAGAATTCAAGAGGGAATAGGACAGGCATATGGGGCTGAGTATTGGGGGGCTGGCAGGGCGGGGGAGGTGTAGGGGGAAAAATGGGGCAGACTAGATGGGCCGGTATGGTCCTTTTCTGCCATCAAGCTTCTATGATTCTATGGGACAGACTGGGACCTAGAAGAACACGTCCCGGAGGTCCAGGGAGCAGAACCACATGTCCTGCTCCAGAGACAGTATAATCTTGTTCAGCGTGACCATCCTGAACTTGCATTTCCTTAGAAACTGGTTCAGATTGTGAAAATTTAGCATGGGGCACTAGCCCCCCCATCCGTTTCGGGACCAGGAAGTACCTGGACACGCACCCCTGACTTGCCAGGGAATCTGGGACATGAGCTGTTGTTCCTCTTGTGTGAAGCTGAGCGATGTTATCCCTGAGGATGGACAGCATGTCCTGCAACACTGAAGACTCCCTTGGAGTGAGGGATCGATAGGGTGGAAGGGTCTCAAAATCGAGAGACAACTCCCTACCGACCACCTCGAGAACCCACTTCTCTGTAGTAACGATGGACCAGTGAGGCCAGAAGTGGCAAAGCCGACTCCACACCTAGCGCCTTTTAAAATCAAGGCGCTGTACAATCGTATAAAAACATCAACAATATAAATATATAAAATCAGTCTGGGTAAGCCTTAGAAAACAGATAGGTTTTTAGCATAGTTTTAAAACTGCTGACGGTCAGGCATTCTCTTAACCGACGAGGTAGAGAGTTCCACAGGGTTGTTGCTGCAAATGAAAAACCACGAGCCCCAGAAGTTTTAAAACAAACCCTGGGAACCTCTAGCAATCCCTCATCGGCGGATCGGAGCAGACGACCTGGGGAGTAGGGAACCAGGAGATCTTTCAGGTAGTCAGGTCCCTGTTCGTGTAGGGCTTTAAAGGTAAGCAAGCCTACCTTATAGGTGATCTGCCACTGAACCGGCAGCCAGTGCAGTTCGCGCAGCACAGGTGTAATATGACTGGCCCTAGAAGTGCCAGTCAACAAACAGCCTGGTCGTAGCGTTCTGCACTAGCTGCAAGCGATGGATATCAACCCCAGGTAGCCCTAGGTAAAAGAGTCAGGGACTGGACAGGCAGGAGGTGAACACCTCCCACCCGACCTGTCACTGTGCAGCTTTGGAGGGGGCACCAGCAGCTGCGGCTGGAGGGGCACTACATCTCCTACCCCCACCTTTGTTGGGCCCCCAGCCAGACAACTTGGCCTTGGGGTGCCAGGCTTTGAGTTGCCTCGGCTGGGGCAGTTGCTGTCAAGAATGCTTTGGCTGAAAGGGCTGCAACTGAAAGGCCTTCTCCTTTTGGTTTTTGCCTTCCCAGTCTTTCTGGGACAGAGCCACAGAATCCAGGGTGGTATTATACTTCCCAATCCTCGTGAGATTCCCATCCTCTCCCAGGCCAAAAGAGGTTGGTGCCAAAAAGGGGACATCGACCGACTTGAGCCGAGTGTCTGCTGCGAAGGTGAAGGTCTCAGCCATGCCCTGCAATGCATCACAACAGTGGCTGCTATGGCACGCGTGCAAGAGTCGCCAATGTCAAAGGCTGTCTGCAGCCGGTGTTGAGCCACCACTTGACCTTGGTCACGGATGACCTTTACTGGGAGCTGCTTGTCAGCAGGCAGTTAAGGGAGGACTGACAAAACAAAAAAATGCAACAGCAGTAGTGCACCCCAGGGCGCCAGAAGCACTGCCTGTACGCCAATAAAATTTGCACGGCTGAATGTTACAAGGGTTGCGCTGTTTTTTCTTTTACAGGTAAGGGAGGACATTACTGAACACTCCCAGCAGGGAGTGACCGAAGTGGGCCATCATCAAGGTGTAGCTCACCGGACAGAGGTCAAGTGATGAGATGCAGCACAGACTTTCTTAGCCACATGTTCAAGCTTTTCTGACTGTGTCGGGAGAAGGTGTTGTCTACGTCCCCCTAAAACAATTAAAATGTCTTTTTTCAAGGAAATTATGAAAGCAGTTATTACGGCACTACTTATTTATTTGTTCCAACATAACACACATATTACTTTAGGACTGCTGTGAATAGTTACAACGTTTGAATTACAGTAATAAGGAGGTTCTGCACTGCTATACCAAATGTCTTTTTAATGACATTCTTTCCTGGCAGTTCTATCTAAATTCCAAAGTGAACAGGAAAAGTGATGATTGTTTTTGGGAATTTCCATTGCCAAACTCACTCTTTTTCTGCATAGCATTTCTCATGCGAAAAGCTTCAGAAAAGTACAATTACGTAAGAACTTACTGTAACAGTAGATCTTGGAGAGAACAGCTCTTGCAGCAGGTTACACCATTAGGACTGAAGCCGGCAGGCGCGCCAGGACCCCACGGAAAAATTCTAGCTAGCGGTATCCAGTGGGGGACCACCCCCGACGTCGGCCCCTCCCTGACATCAGGCATCACATAAAAGGGGGCGGTCCCAGCATCCCCAGTTCTCCTGCTGGAGACTCCCGGCTCAAGTGTGACATCTGAAGGGGAGACCGAGGATCCGCTTCCAAAGGAAGGTTCATAGAAGGCATAAAAAGACACTGTAGCCATAGAATTAGGTCAGAAGACTCAACCTCCAAAGGGGAAGGTGGGAGGGAAACTACCTGCTGCAAGAGCTGTTCTCGAAGATCTACTGTTACGGTAAGTTCTTACGTAACTGTACTATCTTACTTTGAGAAACAGCTCTTGCAGCAGGTTTACACCATTAGGACCGATTCCCAAGCAGTAAGGGACCAAGTTGTTATTGGGAGGAGGACAGGAGGAATGCTCCAAGCTTCAGGACAAAAGTCCCTGAAGGACCGCCAAGCTGAAACCAGCTCTGCGCCTAGAGGCAATATACAAACTGTAGTGCCTGATGAATCTGTGTGCAGTGCTCCAGGTCGCTGCTGCACAGATGGCTGAAGTGGAGACATTTTTAAGCGCAGCGAAGGAGGTAGCCACCCCCCTAGTAGAATGACCCTTCACCGGGCCCAGTGAGGGTTTATTGCGCTTCTGATAACATAACATGATGCACTTTACCAGCCATCTAGAAAGCGACTGTTTAGAAACAGGAGCACTGATCATCCTCTGAGCGTAACAAAGAGCTGGTCTGAAGTTCGATGGGCTTTGGTTCTGGTCAGATAATATCTGAGGCACCTATGCACATCCAAAGTGTGCAACAGGGCTTTCCCTGTTACCGTGATTCAGGTAATACACCAGTAGGTCTATATCCTGGTTGAGTGTGACAGCCGAGACCACCTTGGGAAGGAACTTAGGATTTGTTCTTAAGGACACCCTGTCCTTGTGAAAACCAAATAAGGATCCTTGCACATGAGTGCATGAAGCTTAGAAACTCTTCTGGCAGAAGTAACAACAGCTAAAAAGAGAGTCTTCCAAGTGAGGAGATGCAGCTTGCAATCCGTGGTTGGTTCAAAAGGAGGTAGAGTAAGCTGCTCTCAAACAAAGGGGAGATCCCAAGGTGGAACCGGGTCTTTGATGGGAGGTCTCAAGTGCAGGATGCCACACAAAAAGGCGCGAGAAGCCTCTAGTTGAGCTAGAGACCTGTGACCTATTGGAGAATGGTACGCTGAAACAGCGCATAAATGGACCTTAATGGAGGAATAGGCAAGTCCTGCCTCCTAGAGGGATAGGAGGTAGTCTAAAACAGACCTTACAGAACACTCCAATGGGATCAATGTTCGAGCCTGAGCCCAAATACAAAATCTACGCCACTTCATGGCGTAAATAGCATGAGTAGAGGGTTTTCTGGCTGCCACCAGAACATCCGCAACTTCCTGAGAGACCCCGTATCTCAGGACTGCTATGTCCTTAGGAGCCAGGCATGCAGGTTCAGAGACCGAAGATCCAGATGGACCAAGAAGCCTGTCTCATGGGATAGAAGGTGAGAGCAAAATGGCAGAGGCACCGGAGGTTCCTGGGCCAGCTGATGTAAGAGAGGGAACCAAATCTGCCGGGCCAAAAGGGTGCTACTAGAATAAGGCACACTTGCTCTTGATGGAGCTTCAACAGAACCCTCTGGATCAAAGGAAAGGGCGGGAAAGCGTAGAGGAACCTGCTCGTCCAAGAGAGGGACAACGCGTCTCGCCAGAAAACACCAGGCCCTGGATCTAGCGAGCAGAAATTGGGCAGTTTTGCATTGAATGGGGAAGCAAAGAGTTCTAATTCTGGTGCCCCCCATCTGTGGAACAGGCCCTCTGTGACTTCCTGAAGCAGTTCCCATTCGTGGACCCTGGCCTGTGATCGGCTTAGGCTGTCCGCGATAGTTTTGTCCACACCGGGAACATGTATTGCAATGATGTGTGCGCCATGTTGCAATACCCAATTCCAAACCCTTTGAGCCTCCCTGCAAAGGGGGTAGGAACGAGTGCCTCCTTGTTTGTTGAGATAGTACATCACCGCGGTATTGTCTGTTTGAACCAGAAAAGTACCCGGCAGAATCTCCGTCTGGAATGCCTGTAGGGCATATAGAATGGCTCTCATCTCCAGAATATTTATGTGAAGATGGGACTCCAGAGACGTCCAGGAGTCTTGAGTCCTGACTCCGTTGAGGAGAGATCCCCATCCGGACCCTGAGGTGTCCGTTGAGAAAGTCGCTGAAGGAGGTGGCGCAGTGAAGGGGACTCCTGTCGAGAGGTGGTCTGGGACGAGCCACCAATGCCAGTCTCGGATGACTGCATTCGTGATCCGGACTGGATGCTGCAGATGATCCTGTTTTTGGTCCCACTGTGCTATCAGCATCCATTGGGTAACCCATATATGGAGTCGAGCTAGGGGAACAGTCGCAATGGCAGCCGCCATGTGTCCGAGCAGGCAAAGGATGGTGCGGGCCGGTACCATCTTCTTTTCCTTTATGTCCCTTATGAGGGATCTGATGCGTTTCACCCTGTCCTAGGGAAGGAATGCCCTTCCCTGAACTGTGTTCAGAACTGCTCCTATAAAGCGCAAGTTCTGAGATGGAACAAAGTACGACTTCTCCTGATTGATAGTGATGCCCAGCGATAGGAAGAGGGAACAGGTATCCTGTATTGAGGACATCAGGGCCTCCCGTGAGGGTGCCATGAGGAGCCAGTCATCTAGGTACAGAAACACGTAGTGGCCCCCTCTCCTGAGAGCTGCTGCCACGACTTCCATACACTTCGTGAACGCCCGAGGTGCTGAAGACAGTCTGAAGGGGAGGGCTCAGAACTGGTAGTGGTGTCCTAGAAACTCAAAGCACAGAAATCTGCAGTGTGCTCGAGCGATTGGGAGATGTAGGTAAGCATCCTGCGTATCCAGCGACGCCAGCCATGCGCCCTCTGAGCATGGGAATGAGACCTGGCAGGGTCACCATGCGGAAATGCTTGTACAGCACAATGTTGTTGAGATCGCCGAGATCCAGAATCGGGTGCAAATCCCCTGATTTCTTTGGAACCAGGAAGAAGTGGGAATAGTAACAGTTTCCTCTTTGGTTCAGTGGAACATGTTCTATGGCCTCCTTGTGTAGGAGGGCCAAGATCTCCTGCTGAATAAGCAGAGCATGCTGACCTGAGTAACAGGAGAGCAGGGGAGGTCTGGATGGCGGTTGATCGAGGAATTCTATAGAATGACCTAGTTTGACCAAATGCAACACCCACCGGTCGGAGGTGATCCTCTGCCATCCTGAAAGGTGATGAGAGATGCGACCCCCGACCTTCTCGACCATTTGATACAGAGGAGGGGCGGGGGCCGGGAAGGAGTCATGCTGTGGTGGTGCTGGCCCCCGCGGGCTAGGCTGCTTTTGAATGCTTCGGGCCCTGGTCTGAGGGAACCTAGCTTGATTCTTACAGCCAAAGTTGCCCCTGGGTTGCTGGCCGGAACGTGGCTGTTGCCTTTGTTGGCGCCACAAAAACGATTCTGGTTCCTATGAAAGGAACCAGATTTTGGTCTGTACATGACTTGCACAGTCCTGACTGCCTTCCCAGCGTCTTGCAATTTGGTGATGACCTTCTCGGACTCCTCACCAAAGAGGACCGCTCCATTATAAGGGACGTCCAGGAGATTCTTCTGGACGTCCGGGGTAAATCTGGAGACCCTCAGCCATGAGTGTCTCTGCAGACAAACACCTGTAGCTGCTCCCCTGGCTGCCGAGTCCGCTGAGTCGTAAGCAGCTCAGAGAACCTGGGTCCCCACATCAGACCCAGTTTGGGGGAGTTTTAGCAGCTCTTCCTTCTTTTCGCCATCCGGTAAATCTTTAAGATCTTGGCCCTGATCCCAGAAGGCGTTCTGAAATTGCACCATGTGCGTCAGATAGTTCAAAGACCTAATAGAGCATGTAGCAGCCGCATACACGCGTCTTCCCATGGAATCTAATTGCTTAGATTCTTGTTCCGAAGGCTGGGTGCTCAAATGTTGAGGCCGCTGGGACCTGTCATGAGATGCAGTAATGACCAGGGAGTCGGCCAGGGGTTGTTGCGCCAAATACTGGTCCTCCGTAGGAGCCTTGTAAAGGCGATCAGCCTTCTTTGGAACAGCCGGTGTGGAATGTGGATGCTTCCAAGCTGCCTTGGTGACGTCCGTAAAGGTGTCCACCAAGGGTCTTTCTGCCTGAGGTAACGGGCAAAGCGTTGTCTCTCGGGGCCTAGTTCTTCAGTCTCCCATCCCATACTGTCCTGGATGTGCCTCATGATTTCCGAAAAGGAGGGATCATCTGGAGGCGACCTTGGAAGGTCCCGCGGGTCTGGTGACGGGGGACTGAAAGGAGATGGATACCTGGAGATGTCGGATGCATCCGGTCTGGAGTCATCTCCCGATGATCGACGTCTGCCCCTGGGTCGCTTTGGGCTCGGGGACCCTGAGGGAGACCGTGATGGGCGTTTGTTTCTCAATTGGCCCCGAGGAGGCAGAGTTGGCTCCTTGGGGGTCGGGGGTCTGTCACCTTCGGCGCCCCTAGGAGGAGGTGGAGGTGGTGAAGGAGGCTGAGGCTTAGGAGGAACCACGTCCTTCTTTATGGTTTCCCACCAGAAGGTGAACAAATCCTTTACCTACTGGATGTTCATACCTGACGACGGACCCGGCGTCGGTGTGGGCCTGTCGTCGGGTCCCGGGGAAGCACTGGATCCGGCTCCCTGGGCAAGCTGGCGTCCTCTGTGTCGTCCGTCTGGTCGTCTGGCGGCACGGTGGCCTCTTCGCCTGAGGACCCCTGACGTCTGGTGTCCACCGGCGTCTGTGTAGTAGTCGGCTGTTTTTCCGGTGCTGGGTCAGACGCCTTCTTGGACTCCGTTGTCCGCTTAAGGGACATCGGCTCGGAAGTCTTCCTTTCAGGTGCTTTAGGAGGTTGGGAGATGGACCTGAAGTCGGTGTCCCGGCGTCAGTCAGACGCACCTCGCGATTTGGAGGAAGACTTTTTGTGCCTGACCGAAGGAACAGGTTTGGAGGCATCTGATGCTCGAGAGGTCTTGAGCAGGTGCAGGGAGGCGGAGGAGCCCCCTGAAGACCTTACCTTTACTGGGGGAGGCTGGGAGCGAGCCCAGGAAGGAGATCTATCAGACCGGATAGATCTGGAGCTGGTCCTGGAGTCTGAGGCCCTGCTTGGGGATTTTGCCCTCTCCAAGTCCCGATGCTTGTCCCGGTGCTTCTCAGATTTATGAGAAGATTCCCCTCTGGAGGAAGGTCTTTCCTCCATCTTTTTTAATTTCTCCTCAAGGAGGAATCCCTGAAGGGCCGTTTGGCGGCAGATCCGGGTCCTGCTATTAAATTGTTGGCAAATTGAGCAGCCTGGGTGTCGTGCTCCGGGCCCAGACATCTGACAAAGGCAGAATGATGGTCTGCAAAGGGGATCTGCTTGCCGCAGGCGCACTTAGTGAGATGTCCTTCCGGAGAAGGAGTAGAAAAAGCAGACATGGATTAAAGTTTACTTAAATTAAAAATTTCACGTGTCGTAACAGTAGGCAGGCTTCCGTGAGGCCGATGCTGGTGAGTCGACGGCGGGAAAAGAACTGGGGATGCTGGGGGATCGCCCCCTTTTATGTGATGCCTGACGTCGGGGAGGGGCCAACGTCAGGGGTGGTCCCCCGTTGGATACTGCTAGCTAGAATTTTTCCGTGGGGTCCTGACGCTTGCCGGCTTCAGTTCTAATGGTGTAACCCGCTGCAAGAGCTGTTTCTCGAAGTAAGATCTAGATTTTTCTTGCTCAACTATGAATCAGTGTTTAAAAAGCAGACCAATCCACCATTACACAACATTTTTAATAGTTTTGACAGTAAACCTGGTGGGCCCTTACGAAGCTGCATTTTAGGCAATCTGTCATGACTGACGGCATGCAAACCTTGGGAGCAGACTACTTTGGCTCTGGACTGTTTCCGCCAGAAGTCTTGGGAGATCGTCAACTGGCCAGCCATTCACTCTTCTATCTGTACTCGTTTAAAACTATATAGATATATATATTCATTGCAAAAACATCAGTTAGGGTTGGTATTAAAGTGTCAAAAGCTGGAAAATGGCCAGCCTGGTGGCGCAGAGGGCTGAGGCGCTGGCGCCTTACCTCAAACCACGCCATGACCCAAGTTCAGGAACAGACTCGGGATGCCGTGGGTCAGCAGGGGAAGGATAGGATTGAGTGTCTGCTCTCCTATCCTGGGGTGGGGTTGGGGACTGCCTCGCTCAGCAGCGGCGGCCCCAGTGGAGACCAGAGGCACTGAATGAGCAGCGCAATGAGGGAACCTAGAAAACCGGACATACTGTTCGGTGGTGTCTGCCGGATGATGGCTCTCTGTCCTCTGATTCCTCCGGTGCCTTTGGTGAGCCTCCTTCCCTCAGCAGCATCCCGGGCCCTATCGAGAGTGCGCTGAACTCCTCCCCTGGTGCCTTCCCCCTCGGAGGAGGGGGACCCGCCCGATGAAGAGTTACATCTGGGATATCCCAGGGACTGTCTGCGTTGTGAGGGTTAGAGAGAGAGCTCGGGTAAGGCCAGTCGGGATCAGTGAGGACTTAGAGGGAGCCTGAAGGAGTGGGCGTCACAAGGAGCATGGAGGGGAATAAACAAATAATACAAAAAAAAAAGCTGAAAAATTTGGCATTTGGGTTTCCAACCCTAACTCCCCACCTCCCAAGCAGCAAAAGGACAAGACCACACAAGCAACCACAGGCAGCCATCATCAGGTAAGACAAACAACATAAAACTGTTTCCTGATGACACAAATGCAATAGCATTGATATGCTACTTTAAACATAGAAACAGAGAATTTGACGGCAGATAAGGACCGATTGGCCCACCAAGTCTGCCCATTTCCCTACCTAATGGATAAGCTGCGGATCCTAGTTAACCAGCAGCCTACTTCTTCCTACCCCCACCCCTTAGAATTGCCTTATGACTGCCCCATGCATGCTTGAATTCTACCACTGTTTTTGACTACACAACTTCCTCCGGAAGGCCGTTCCATGCACCCACCACCCTCTCTGTGAAAAGGTACTTCCTTACATTATCTCTGAGCCGCCTCCCCTCTATCTTCAAATTGTGCCCCTTGTTCTTGCACACGTCCTTTTCTTAAAGATGGTACCCTCTTGGACTTTGTTGATTCCCTTGAAGTACTTGAAAGTTTCTATCATGTCCCCCCTCTCCCTCCTTTCCTCGAGGCTATACATATTAAGCTCCTTAAGTCTCTCGTCATGTGTGTTCCGGTGCAGACCCTGTACCATTTTAGTTGCTCTCCTCTGGACAACCTCCATCCTGTCTATGTCTTTGCGGAGATTTGGTCTCCAGAACTGCACGCAGTACTCCAGATGGGGTCTCACCATCTGTCTGTACAGAGGGATAACAACTTCCTGTTTTCTACTGGTGATGTGTCTCCCTATGCATCCCAGTATCCCCCCAACCCTCCCTGCTGCCCTCTCACATTGCTTGCCCACCTTTAGGTCATCTGATATGACTACCCCCAGGTCCCTTTCCATTTTTGTTGTTGTTAGTATTTCACCCCCCCTTTGTGTACTCTTCCGCTGGGTTTTTGTTTCCTAGGTGCATTACCTTGCACTTCTTAGCATTGAATCTAAGCTGCCATACATTTGACCATTCCTCTAACCTTGCCAAGTCCCTTCTCATCCTTTCCACCCCACCTTGTGCATCAACTCTGTTGCAGACCTTTGTGTCATCTGCAAAGAGACATACTTTTCCTTCCAGTCCCTCTGCAATGTCGCTTATAAAAACACTGAAGAGGACCGGTCCTAACACCTTCGTGAATTTGTATCTGCGGCATGCAAACTGCAAAATATACACATTTACTTGTTGCTGCAGATAGAAATCCACAATACTGGTGGCTGCTTGGAACATCCTCCCAGCGTAGGTGGTGGGGGCAAAAACGGTAACAGAATTCAAGAATGCATGGGATAGGCATAAGGGAACCTCAGTGGTAAGGAAAGGGAGGGGGCGGAGATCAAGTAGGGTCTGCAGTGTTACAGTAGGTGTGGAAAATGGCAGACTAGGTGGGCAAAGCGATCCTTATCTACCCTCAAATTCCATGTTTCTGTGTTTCTCTACTGAAATCACCACACTGTTTCTGTATACAGAAGCACATGCCCCTCCAGCCAGATACAAACCCATTATATCCAAATTACAAAACTTCTTTTCTCTATGCCCCATGGGACCAGCCTTTCTGTAGCAAAGAGGGTCCTATGTCTCTTCAGCCAGAGGTGTAAGACATACACCAACTTCTGGCACCCAAACAGCAGGCCTCTTGCATACAGAAAACCTCTGAAGAGACACAGGACCCTCAGGGGACTTTGCTTCTGCAGACAGAAGTACTGCTGCATTTTTCATATCATGGATTTTGTGGCACCTGCGCTTCTGCAGCCAGAGGTCGGTGTGTATGTCTTACACCTGCAGCTGCAGAAGTGCAGGCCCATCAATTAGATGTATGTTTTATGGAGTCCATGGCTACGTGAGACTACAGAAACGCTGAAAGGACCACTTTGCCCACCTTGTCTGCCATTTTCCTACCTATTGTAATACCACAGACCCTACTTGATCTCTGGCTTCCCCCGTTTCCTTACCACTAAGGTTCCCTCATGCCTACCCCATGCATTCTTGAATTCTATTACCATTTTTGCCCCAACCACCTATGCTGGGAAGATGTTCCAGGCATCCACCAGTATTGTGGATTTCTATCTGCAGCAACAACCATTTATGTTTTTTGTCTTACCTGATGATGGCTGTCTGTGGTTGCTTGTGTGGTCTTGTCCTTTTGCTACTTAATAATAGTAAACTTTATTTGTTGTAAGTGCAATTCAAACAAGTACCAAAGCGCTTTTAAAATGAAACCTTAAAAACTGTAAGTATTTAAAACCAATAAAATAACAGACATCCATAGGCAAGCGAGAATAAAAATGCTTTCAGTGCAGCTCTGAAGCTCTCCACAGTCAGGCACCCCCTTATCCAATGAGGTAGAGAATTCCACAGGGTAGGAGCCACAAATGTAACACTCGGGCTCCGGAGGTCTTTAAACGAACTCTGGGAATCTCCAGTAATCCCTCATCAGTGGAGCGGAGTGGTGGGAGGGGGCAGTAGGGACGCAGGAGCTCTTGCAGGTAACTCTTGGGGGTTGGAAGTGGGGGGTTAGAGTTGGAAACCCTAATGTTGAATTTCCCAGATTTTGATGCTTTAATACCAACCTTAACTGATGCAATAACGTGTTTTTTTTTTTTTTTGCAATTAATTTCCTTACTTTTTGAGATAGTGTAATTGTAATTGCTCCCACCCATTTATAGTTTTTGAAATAGAGTAATCGTATCCTTATTTGCCTGAGGGCGCGCAGGACCATTGGAAGAGAGAGAGTGGATCTCGAACCTGATGCCCAAATAGGGAATGCAGGGGTGGGGGTGTGGCCATTTGTTTTAGATCCCACCACGTCTCCATGCACCCAATGGGTTCCACTTCATTGTTTAAATGCGTGGCCGTGCACAGGGGTCAGGTGCAGGCTGCCGGATCCTACTAGTGTACCGACGTCTGAACCGGAGGCAGAATTTCTGCAGGAAGTTGCAGAAAAGGATTAAGAGAAAGAGAGGTAAACAGGCCACTAAAACAAATGCAGGGGGTGAGGAGGAAGAAAGGTGAACTAGTAACGGAGCTGGGCTAGAATTCCAAAAATTTCCAGCCTCTAGCTCCCTCTGCAAGGCCTCAGAAAAGGCTATCCAAAAGCAAAAACTATAGATCCCCTCCGCCTAAAGGGTGGGGGGAAAAAAACAGCCCACTGCTATTAAAAGGCTCTCTTTCTCACTCTTTTTGTTTTTGTAGTAGGAGAAGGAAAAGGGAACACAAGGACTTGGAAATGAGTCTTTCCAAAACCATTTTTCCTTTTCTTTTTTAATAACGACAAAGAGAAAGCTAAGTAAAGGGGTTGGGGCAAGAACTGCCCCTATGATACAAACTCCCTCTCCCCCTTTTTTTTTAGATTTTTTTCTTTGGAGGCCACACAGGGCGTGTGGAGGGAACAAGTCCCCCAAAGGGGTTTGCCCCTTTATGCCCCATTTTTTTAAAAAACAAGATTAGAGTAAGGCTGAAAGAAAAGGGAAAGGGGAAGACTGCCGAGACGCCTGGCCGTTGAGGGGGAAGGTGGGCAGGTTGCAGTGATGAATAGTGAAGATATTCTGGAAGATCAATAATTATGGTGAGTACGTAATTTTCATATCTTTCAAGAATCAGTACTCACCATTCATCAATGGTGGGTCAGAGTACCAAGCTACCACCAATGATGGTGCTGGCAAAGCCTGAGGGAAATGGTTGTTCCCTCAGCCTCCTGTGGGGTAAGACACAGAGAGGTAAGGGGCCCTTCACAAACCTGTTGAGGCCCGAGACTGGCCAGGGTCAGGCGAAGGCTCCTGTGGCCTGGGAGCAGGAATGCACCCTGCAAGCTCATGCCTGGCCCTACTAGAGAAGAAGTGGGCCTTGGTAACATGAGGTGATCACCCTATGCCGAGCCCAGGGTGACAACAGGGAATGATATAGCCACACTGTCCACCTAATGCAGACCACAGTTCTTACTAGTCTGGAGGCTACTTCGTTGGTGTCATAGGATGCCCTCGCCTGGTGTCTTGCCAGCTCCAGACCCTGAGCAGACAGGCACAGAACCTGTCTGGTTGCCTCACAATCTGGCAGTGATGCTAGGAGCTGACCAAGCGTCACCTACAGGTGCCTGCCACAGGACGCCTTTTGTGCCTAGTGTGCAGCAATGCACAACATGATGCGCACCACTGAGAAAACCCTACAAACCCAGATGTCCAACTTGGCTGAGTCCAACTCCTGGGGATGGCTGCGCACTGGCAACTATGCCCAGAGGGAGTGTCCAGGAGCTGGACCCCCAGAAGAGAGGTGTGGCATGGCTCCTGGAGATCCCAAGGGTGCCCAATACCTGCGCTGGACATTCCTCAGGGCTGAAGAGGGGGCAGAGGGACAGCGCCAGATGTCTGTTGGCACCTCTGCCAATGGCCAATACCACAGAGGTATGACTGTGGAATCATGACTGTACTGGGACACCATCAGACGTGCAGGATTACTGCAGGAAAAGTGGGACAGTCGCAGCTCCCTCATCATCTCCAAAAGGAACTGCTGATAATAGATGTAGTCATCATCAGAGGAGAGGTGGACAGATGAGTCCTCTTCCTCAGTGGAGGAAACAAAGAAGAAGAGGAGCTGGACTCAGGGGGCAGCAGTGCTGGGGTTTCAGGCTGAAATACAACCTGGTCCATTGCCCTCAGGTAGGCAGAGAGGGCACTCACCAAAGCCCTGAACTGCTCCCAGGTCAGGGATCCCGCAGGACCAAAAATGCCAGGGAGAGGAGGAGGGACAGGCAGAGAAGGGGGAAGTGAGTCATGAAGAACCAGTCCAGGTCCTCTACCAGGGCTATGAGAGTGAACAGGGGACCTACCCCAAGGGCAGGGCCTGTACACCTCGTCCACCAAGGAATGAACAATCACAGAGGGGCAATCTGGATGATGCCCTTGGGGGGGGAACTCCCAGGTGGGGAGATCAGAGCCATAGTGATCTCACAGGGCGGCCTCTATCCCTACCTACCACAGGCCCAGATGGTTCTGGGAGGGGGGCAGAAGACCCGAGTCAACATTAGGACTCTTGCTACAGCCCCCAGGCACTCTAGACACAGAGCACGGCATTGACTAGGACATATCAGCCCCCACCTCACCTGTATGGGCTCTGCCCCTTGGGTTAGGCCTAAGAAAATCCCCAGCAGCAGAATCCTGGAGTAAGGGACAGCCAGCACCGCAGGCGATACCAGAACCCCACCCCCTCGACACCGGAATCAGATTTGAGATGCAGAAGATCTCCAACAAGCGACTGGCTCCAGAGAACTTCCCTCTCCCAGAGCCACGAACGGCAGCAGGAAGGGACCCAGTCATGCAGGTGGCACCGCCCTGCTCCTTGGCACCGACCTTAGTGCCAGGAACTGAAGCGGCACCTGACCACAGCCCCAAGGGACCCACCAGCGCAAGCCCAGTGTATAGCTGTGACTCCACCACCGGGAGCGTCCAGATCCCCGATGGGGTACCAGACTGGGAGGGGAGCGCAACCGGACCCTTGGGGAGGACTGGCTGTCCCACAGTCCCCTGCCCCAGGCCTCCCGTCTCAGTGAGACGAGAACTAGTGGAGACCTGCTCTCCCTCTGTACATATAGTACCAGGGAGGGGCTCAGGGGACGAGCCCAGGGACCCTACTTTCGAGTCCCGAGTGCAATGCCTGCCTCCAATGGTAGGGGATTCCCGTCCCCACCTCATTGCATGAATTTCCAAGTGTGAAAGTCCACTGAGAAGCAGCCATCACAGTGGTCCATGGCATGGTCTGTTCCAAGGCAGGTCCAGCAATGATGTCTGTCTCGGACAGCCAAGTTTCTCCCACAAAGGCACTGACGCATGGGGGGAGACTCTGTCCTCGTAGATGTTTTCTTTTTAGGCCCTGGGGATCTTGACATTACTGACTCACAGAAAACAAGAAAAACTACCAAAAATAGAGCTCGGCACTGTACCAGGGGGACAGGGGAAGAAAAGCTGGCAACGAGCTAGTGGCGATGAACAGAACCAAGGCCACATGATGCAGCAGAAAATGGTGAACACTCTGATGGAGTACCTTCCTCGCCGGTGGGAGAAACACAACTGAGGAGGTAAGGGGGCCGGCGTCAGTTACTGCCCAGCCCACGAGCGCGAAGTCATACATTCGCCTCATAGGCAGTGCCGTCTCCGTTGGTCCCCTACCTCAGATGCTCCTGTGGGGTCCTAGTGCCTCAAGACTAAGACCAACCAGTGATGAATGGAGAAGACTGATTCTTGGAAGATCTCGGCTAGGTGACGTCACGAGCAGAAGCTGTACTGCTGTGCCGACAGGCCGGAAATCTAAATGTAAGTAAATCTGTGCCGGAGTTTCAGTAGTCACAACAGTAATGTAGTAATATAATTCAAGGGTGGAAGGGACTCTAGGTCCATCATGCCTGCATCCTACTTCATAAGCAGTTACAAATAAGTATGCTGGCAAACATGAACTCATTCAAAAATGTTCCTTACCAAATGCCTGTGCTCTCTTTATGTCCAGTCTCTGCTGGAAGGCTGTCCCACCGGTTTACCACCCTTTGAATGAATAACTGCCAGGGCCTTGTAAAGAGGCAAAACTCCTTCCTCTGCTCTGCTGCCCCCCCCCCCAAATTCCATGTAATCCAGCATTCTGCCGGTCTTCTTAACTGCAACCATGTACCACTTATCCTGCTTCATCCCCAGTGTTTTATGACCTCCCCGAGCCCCACATATTGATTGGGTCCAACCTCTTTCCCTTCCCAAGTGCAAACCTGACATTAGACTACACTAAATATGATAGTCCAGGAGTCTGGTCATTTGCCAGGGTTGTTCAAGTAGCCCTCGAGTTTAAACTGTAAGCTTCAAATGTTTTTTATTTTCTCTAACATTTTCGTACCATAAAAATAAATTGCGATGGGTCAATGAAATGCTGCACATTACAGTGATAACTGCACTCATTTTAAAAACATGATAATTAATGTGTTTACAGCAACAGTGCCGTTTTACAACTTATTTACCCGGGATAGTCCAACTACGATGCAACAACTCACTTTCCTTGAGGACTTGCTTTCATCTGATTGCACCAACGCACACTGAGGTCTGCGACTTGCTCAAGGTCACCGGGTTAGCTCATGGCTGTAGTGAAATTGTAATCAGTGACCTCCTTTTCACAGCCCACTGCTCCATCTAACAGACCCCATTATTGTGATCTAGCAGGACCATTTCACGAATTTCTTCCAAAAATGTCAGAAGTTTTCAAATATTTCTGTGTGACTGGTCTGTGATGTTTTATGAACTGAAGACTAAAACATTCAACCTTCAAAATCTATCCGATGGTGCGTTATCCACCGTATTAAAACTAGACTGGTTAAAAAGCTCCAGGCAAGGATAAAAAATGTTACGAAGAGGAAATTTCCTTTTTCCTTTTACCAATAAATCCAACAGACAAAGGGGACCAGCTTCACATATTTTTTCAATCTGTTACTAGAAAATTTACAGCAAACTGCTTCCCAAGTTTCTTTTTTATCCTCTTTTTAATCTTTTTCTCTCCTTGCATGCTTTAAGAGGTGTGATACTCATTACTTTCCATGTGATATCACCGTAGCCATCTCAAGTCTTCTGTACATTCCTGTGTCTTGTTTATTAAACTGATTTGATTTTCCAGTAAAGTGTAAGTTCCTAAAGCTTTGTTTGCTATGTATGCTATAATGGTTTGCCTCGTAGCGTTTTGATAGTCAAGTCATTTTTGACAGGTTTCTGGTTCATGTGTTTGGCTAACAACACCAGTGTCATGTAATCTTTCAAATGTTTCTGTTTACCCATTTCAGTAATATGCCATGCAATCTTTTATATACTCTGTTTATCAATGTAAATGCTTTGTTTTGTATTGTGCCTGTTGTTTATTCACTTTGACCCCTTGTAACCTCCCTGGTCCTGTCTGAAAATACATACTTAAATTGTCCAGTGCACCTACCTGGTCAACAAAACCAAATGAAATAAATACTGAAAGGCAAAGACCAAACAGTCAACGTATCCTACTGTTTGAAGGCCAACAACGGAAGTATCGGGACAATTTCATGCTCAAAACTGAATCACATGCGACTGGAAAAGCTGATATAAATATTTTTGACTAAGTACAAGAAGATGTGTATTTTTTTTGTTAAAAATCTGAGGTACAGCCAAGTGCATAAAGTAAAGAATGTGCTTCTCCACTGCAAGCATCTCTAGGGTTCTGCTTTCAATTTTCCAGTTAGTTGCCAGAGGCTATAAACTTTGAGAACAGAAGCCGATTTTCTCTACTGGTGGTTTATCCTCAAAACAAAATGAAACCTCCACTGTTTAGTTTGTCAGATCGTTTTACAAGTGAAGCTGTCTGAGGGATGTCAATGTTTTTCTATGAACTTTTTAATCAAAACTATGTCTGAAAATGGACCGAACACAGTATTACATCTCTTATTGCATGGAAATATAGTATTTGTCGGCAGAAAAGGACCGTTGGCTCACCCAGTGTGCTGAGATGGTCTCTGCAGACCCTAACGGTTCTTCGGTGACACTCCCTTTTCCCTGCCTAGTTACTAATAGTTTCCTATGTCTATACCACGAATGCTTGAAGCCCCCTATCATTTTCTCCTCCACCATATCTGCAGGCAGTCCGTTTCAGGAGTCCACTGCTCTTTTCAGTGAAGTATTTCTCTTATCCCTCTTAAAATCCCCTCCCCCCCAGCTTCACTGCATGCCCTCTGGTCCTAGTGCTCTTCCTCATCAGAAAAACACTCTTTTACTGCCCCGTTTGCCCCTGTGAGGTATCTGTAGCTCTCTATCATGTCCCCTCTTGCTCTCCTCTCTTCTAGGGTGTACATGTTAAGATTCCTCAGTCTCTCTTCATAGGGCTTTTGGAGCAACCCCAGAACCATTTTTAAAAGGCGAGAAAAACAAAGAAAGAAGCAGATTGGAATACCTTCAGGTTTTGGAGGAATAAGTGTAAAAATATTATTAAAAACATAAAGAATAAATATTATCAGAATAAAATAAATAATTCCTCTGACTCCAAGCAGTTTTGGAAGCTTATAACAGAGCTGAAATCCCTAAATAAAGACTCCATAAGTCCTACTTTGGTACAAGATGGAAAAACTAGTTACTGATACAAAGGTTATAACGAATATTTTTAATACGTATTTTTTGGAATTATCGGATTTAAAGTTGCCAGATTTGAATGTGAATGGAATGGATTTCTCTACTGTATCAGACACGCTGGTAGCCCATACAGGAATATTTAAGTTTGAAATTTTAAAAGAGAGGGATATACTGAAAGAGCTAAAAAATTTAAATAAAAGTAAATCAGGAGGTATTGATGGGATTGAGGCCCAATATTTAAAATTGGGAGCACATGTAATAGCCCCTATTGTGACCTATTTGTTCAACTGAGTTTGAGTACTTTACTGTTCCTGAAATTTGGAAGATGGGGAAAATTATTCCCATTTATAAGTCTGGGGATCGAACTATTCCTTCAAATTACAGGCCAATAGCCCTTTTGCCAATTTTATCTAAAATCTTGGAACGTAAAGTCTATGAACAGGTAAATAATTATTTAGATACAAATACTGTAATAGTAGATGAACAACATGGTTTTAGAAAGGGGAGATCCACAAACACTGCCCTGTTGGAATTTAATGACCTGGTTGCTACATCTATGAACCAAGGAAAGTACACTGGGGCGGTGTTTGTGGATCTCAGTAAGGCTTTTGATTTAGTTCAATATGATTTGCTTTTGACTAGGTTAAGGGCCATAGGGATTAAGGACCAAATATTAAAATGGCTTGAGTCATATTTGACAAATAGATATCAATGTGTTCAATGTGGTACAATGATGTCAGTCCCTGGGAAACTAGAGAGAGGTGTTCCCCAGGGCTCTATTTTGGGCCCACTATTATTTAATATTTCTGTTAATAATTTGGTTCATGAAATTAAACATAGTGAGGTGAGACTGTACACAGACAACACTGTTTTAGTGGCGTCTGCTGACAGTCTCACAGGTATGATGGATTCGCTTCAAAGTGATTTGTTACAAATGCAAAAATGGTTTAGTAAATCTGGTCTTCTTTGAATGCTAAAAAACACAAACTATGTTGTTTTCGATTGGTTCATATAGAGGAAAAGAGCCCAAACCACAATTACATTTACAAGATGGTACAAAGATTGAAAATGTATTAACATCTGAGATACTTAGGGTTTCAAGTAGATGTTAGAATGACATATGTAAATCATATATCAGTTCAGGTAAAAGAAGTGAATAAAAGATTAGGGGCCCCTTAGAAGAGTTGCGGGAGCTTTACCTTTGGTGGCAAAGGAGCGACTGGCAAAACAGATGCTGTTACCCATATTGGAGTATGGTGCTATAATTTACATGAATTCGACTAAAACTGCTTTAAATTTGGTTAATCAAATATATTATAGAATAGGTAAATTTGCTTCCGGAAGTATTAAAAATGAGCATCATTGTATAATTTATAATAAGTTAAATTGGCTTCAACCTGAAGCAAAAAGAAACCATCTCTGGCTTACTATATGTCATAAGATAATTCACAAAAAGTATAACCATACTTTGTATAAGTAATTAAAAAGAAAGATAAATAACGAATCATATATAAAGACTAGGAATCCATTAAGCAATATCCCAATGTATAGAAGCTTTAATAGACTAGGGGACAGTATGCTCCAGAATAGAGTAGCATTAAGTTGGAATGGTTTGACTGAATCACAGAAAACAAATTTCGATTTTTTTTTAATTTAAAAATGAATTGTTTAATAGTTTGTATTTTTTATGTATGTGTTTTAAATAATTGTATGTATGTAGAGTGCGATTATGTTTGTTTGTATTAGTTATGTTAAATGTCAATTGTTAATTGGTAATAGTATTAGAATCTACATGCAGGACTTTGTTGTAAACAGGACTTTGTCCTAACAAATGAATTTCCTGTGAAAAAATAAACTTTTAATCAATCAATCAACCAGTCCTTTAACAGGGTTTCCATTCATTTCCCCATCATTTAAGTGAGAATGAGTAGCCCATAGTTGCTTGCCTCCTCCCTGCTTCTGCTCTTGTGGAGAAGGATCACATCTGCTCTCATCCAGTCCTCTGGTACCACACCTGCTTCCAGCAAGCCAGTTGAATAAGGCTGTCAGAGGGACAGTTGGCAACTCCCAGAGTTTCTTTAGTACCCTACAGTGTATCCCGTCCGGTCCCATAGCAGTGTCCACTTTCAGAGCTGCAAGTCCCCTCAGGACTGTTTCTTCCATAAATGGACTTGTGTCTACCTCCCCTTACCTTTGTTCCTGCTGCCCCCACCCACCACACTGTGAAGACAGTGCAGAAGTGCCTGTTCAGGATGTCTGTTTTTCCTTGATCCTCTTCTGCTGCAATCTCCCCTGCCACCCTTTTTATCCTCACTGTCCATCTCCTTGTTTACCTCTTCTCATTATGTGGCTGAACAAAGTTTTCTCCCCTTTTGGTATCTCTTTGGCTATCCCTCGTCTGTCTGCATTTTTGTTCCCCTTGCTGCAGTCCCTGCTTCCCTCTGTTTTACTAGGTATACCGCTCTTTCTTCCTCCTGCATTTCCTTATACCTTCTGAATGACACCATCTTCCCCTCACCACCTTGGCCACTTTCCTAGAGAAACATAAGAGTCAATTTTTCCTTCCACTTTTACTCACCCCTTTAATACATAGGTTGGTTACTTCAATTCTTGCCTTATTTTTCCCCACTGTGCCTCTACCCCTCCCAGGTAATCTGCCCCATGAGGAAGCACAGTTAAATGTGTCAGGTATGGAGCCAGCCTGATAGGCTAGTGGTGAACACAGAGATGGGGATCCTAGTCAGTTCAGGGGCCCTGGTTAGTTTCATGAGCCAAGGCTCCTAGTCGGTTCAGGGACCAGGGTTCATTTCCTGAGTTGCAGTTCCTGGTCAGTTAAGTGAACTGGGTTTGCTTTCTGAGTCAGGGCTCCTAGCTGGTTCAGGCAATTGCCCCGAGTCAGGGCTCCCTAGTCAGTTCTGGGGATCTGGTCTGTTTTCCCTAAGCCAGGGCTCCTAGTCAGATTAGGGGCCCAAGCCTGTTTCCTGAGCCAAGGACTCCTAGTCAGTTCAGGAGCCTGGGTTTCTTTGCTGAGCGAGGGCTCGTAGTTGGGTCAGAGGCCAGAGTTTGTTTCCTGAGTCACAGCTCCTTGTTGGGACAGAGGGGGCTAAGCATAATACTCCCAGATGTAGTTTGGCTCTTCCTGCTGCTTGTCTGCCCCTGGTGGCCCACAGCTGGAATGAAGCCAGACCTCCCAGATCCCTTCTAAGCATTCCAACAGGCAACAAGCATCCAGACTTCCCCAATCCCTGACAACTTTCCCAATATTCACTAAGTATGCCTAGCACATACTGCACAGGCAGCGAGCATCCAGCCCTCTCCGAGCCTTAACTATCTTCCCAATGTTCAGTAGGTATGTGTGGCAAACTGGGCTTTCCCAGACTCACCCTGCATCACTGTTACCAGTTTTCTCAACTCTTCAGTAGCTACCACCACTTAGCACAGACATTCTCTAAGGTATCTCTAGGTTTGCATTCCTCCAGACCCACTGTTCATACTGTACAATGCTCCATGCTCAAGGGCAAACGACAACCCCTCTGTGTCACTCCTTAGACCCCCTTACTGTAGAAACAAATTATGAAAATGATAGCCATCTCTTCAGAGGTGGAAATACAGTTTTTGTCAGTTACAAATTAGTCAGCTGTACCTCAAAGGACTCAAGTCACAGAAACGTGAAGTATATTAAAAAATAATACTTGTAATATTTCAAGAGGTTTGCACATGTAATATAGGATCACACACAAAGACAATGGGGAACAGAAATGAAAATGTTTTGAACAGGAGGTGACACACACACACACACACACACAGGAAAAAAAACTCTCCCTCTCTTTTCTTCTCTATTTAGTAAGCTAGAATAGCTTACCACACAAGATACTTTGGAGAATCAGGGCAGACTCAAACCTTAGATGGTAGCTGTTTACTTGTCCCAAACCTGAGAAACTCTTTCAGGCTCTGCCAGATCTCAAGAAGACCCTCCGGCTGCCCCTCCATGGCACGCCTTCAAGGATGTCACTCTGACATCACAGATGTGATCTCCTTTTGTCCTGGTGGAGCTTTATGTATTACAATGTCCATCACTGTGTTTTCACACCTGTCTTTCACAGCAGGGGCAACTCCTCCATTCATTAGTCAAGGCCCTTCACCAAAATTAAATGGATGTTTTTGCTTTCAGCGCTCCATTAATTGCAGGCCAAAGAAACTGTTATCACTATCCATGGCCCTCTGGTCACTTTTCCCAGGAAATATCACTTTGTCCCTGCAGCTGCTAAATTATAACGGATACCCATACAGAAAGAATAAAAAAAAAAAAAAAAAGTTTTCCACTAATGGGTATATACAGCAAATGGTTTTAGTATGCCGGACACATGTTGCACAGGCAGTGAGTGTTCAAACCTTACCCACTCCCGAGGTTTAGTAGGTATGCCTGAAGCATGTCACGCAAGCAGCGAATTGCTAGCCCTGCCTGATTCTGAACTACCTTCTCAATCTTCAGGAGATCTGAAACATGACAGTCTCTATTTACTTATTTAAATGTTTCACCAGGATGGCATAGTGAGCAAATTGCTCTTTTCCAGATGCATCCTGGGGGTAAGGGGAGGGTGACAGCAATTTACATTTGAACAGCAATTGTACTCACAGACTAGAATGAGAACTAGTTACACGGTATCAGTATTTGCAGGATTTCAGGGATACATCTGCAGCAGTGTTTCTATCACAGAATAGCAGAGAATCAGATACACATATCAGAATTTACAGGATTACAGCGTATACAGTCTAGGATAAAGAGCACAATAGCAAAATAAATATAGCAATACTAACAATTCCAAAAAGAGATGCACGTAGGTACCCTACAGAGCAGGTTACGGATCAGTAGCAAGCGGTTTAAAATATAAGTGTATGCTTGTGTTGGAGAACACCTGTCACCAGGGAAATTAACTAAACTGTGATGTAGGGACCCGTAATTAATTAGCAAAGAGTGGAGACAGTGATTGACAATGGTCTGAGAGGATCAGGAACAGCAGAGCAAGGCAGATTAGGTTAGGGAGTAGAGCAGAGAGTCACAACGCATGACATGTAACAGAGTGAAAAGAAGGGAGGGTAGTAGAGGAGGAAGGGTGAGAGGGGGCATGTGTCTTGGAAGGAGGCAGCATGGCTCAAAATATCCCCATTGTAGTCTATGGCTTTTGGTGCCGATCCGTACTGACATCGCAATGTGTGCAAGTGTGGGGGCATGGCTCTGGGAGAGAAAGCTCTGTTTTGGATACCAGCGCCACGGAGCTATTTTATGAGTGTTTTTGCAAAATATACCCAGACACAAATTGAGCCTTTTGGATGAAACTCTAAACCAGAGGGCACGCTATCCGATGTGTTGGGGTGGGGGAAGAGATCAGGGTCAAAACCTGCTCTTTAAGGCCAAACACACCTTCTGGTAACAAAAAGACCAGCAGACCAGACCTGGGTTTGAAACCCACAGCTTCCACCTGCATACTGTGTGACCCTGAGCAAGTCACTTAACTTCCCTGTGCTCCCAGGCCGCTCCTGTAAAAAGCTTTCAACTTAGTGTGCTACTCCTGGTTAAACAACTAAAAAAAAAAATAAAATAAAAAAAATAAAAAAAGGACAATTCTGGCCTATGAAAGCCAGACATTGAACACTAATACTTCATATATCCCACTTTTCTTTTTAATATAAATGGAAAAAGAAGGCTAAATCCAAAGGCTTTCTTTCAGCAGTCCCACTGGGTAGAGATAATTTCTCGGTGTCCTAAGCTTCTAGGCACATCTCATGAATGCTGCACCCTGATGCAATCAGTAGCAGTGAATAGCTCCTTAGTATCTTATCTGATTTGGGTTTGTTACACTTGCATTTATAATCTTCTATACCCCTTCCCCCAAGACTAATCTGAAAACCAGCTGGCTTTCAGCCGAGTATGATTTTTCTGGTGAAAACTTTAAAATAAATATTAAAAAGAGTGAACACCTACTGTAGTTTGTAAATTTCCATGACATACAATTTGCTGACAAAATGTCCCCTTATTGGACTCATTTGATGGAGCCAGTGAATGAATGATAACAGTAGTACACAACTGTAGCACCTAACATTCACTGCAAACGTTGATCTTTTCCGTAAAAGACGAAGAACCTCATTTCTTAACTGCAAAAGATTTTACCTTTAGAATCACTACTAGCAGCCTATAAGATTTGAGGAAGTTGTGATGATAAATCACACCAACTCAAATGATTTCTTCCTGCTTTAAAAGCTGCCAGGCTGTTCACTGAACATGTTTGCTTCCCTGACTGGACTGCTGTCTTCTACTAGAAGAGGATTCAAAAATCAATTGATAAGTGTTTCCAGCAGCAGTGTGCCCTCAACAAGGGAGGGTGACTGTGCACCCCCATGGGCCCTCAACAAGGGGGGGTGGCACTGCACCCTGTGGACTCTCAACTAGAGGGGGTAGCACTGCACCCCACAGGCTCTTAACCTATGAGGTGAAAGTGCACCCCATGGACTCTAAACAAGGAAGGGGGCACTGCACTCCATGGGCCGTCAACTAGGAAGGGTTGCACTACACTCTGCATGCCCTCAACCAGGAAGGGTAGCACTGCTCCCCGCAGGCCATCAACCAGGGAGGGTTGCACTGCACCCCACAGGCACTCAACAAGGGAGGGTGATGTTACATGCTTGGGCCCTCAACCAGGGAAGATGATGCTACATTGCAATGGACTCAAACAGAAAGGGTGTTGCTGCACACTGCTGGCCTTCAATCAGAGGGGGCGGCACCTGCTGGCCCTCAACCAGGAAGGGTGGCACTGCACCCCAAAAGTCTTAAAACAAGGAGGGGGCACTACACCCCCAGTAAGTCCTCCACCAGGGAGGGTGGTGCTGCAACCTACAGGTACTCAATCAAAGAGGGGGATGCTGAACCCTGCAGGTCCTCAACCAGGAAGGGTGGTGCTGCACCCTTTGGGCCTTTAACCAGGGAGGGGGGTACTGCACCCTGCAGCCACAGCAACCTTTGTGAAGGGCCAAGGAGCTGGCCTCTGTCATGGGGGAAGCTGCATGCCTGTAAGGCACATAGTACAGTTACCTGTGGTGAGAAAGACAAAAACAACCAGTGAAAAAGAAGCTTCAGGCTATCTGTGACAGAAGCAAGTACTGCCGGGCCTCATGCCACATTGGAAGAAAAGAATACAATGCATGTCATGAATGGCTGACTAAAACATCCCCCAACAAAATACAGGTTATTCACCTGTAACAGGAGTTCTAGGAATGGTATATGTTGTTCATCCACACTTACTGGCAGGTTCCTTGCCACTTTAAATCTTGCCGGAAGGTCTTCAAGCTGGCTCTTCCCACTCACCCAGGTGGTAAAACTCTCAGCTCCGCTCCATGACGCCAGACCTAGCCCGCTGGAAGTCAGGTTGTGCGTCAAAGCCAGGGAGGTCGGGTGGGTTGTGTGGATGAACATATACCATTCCTAGAACTCCTGTTACAGGTGAGTAACCTGTATTTCTAGGGACATGGATATGTTGTTCAATCCACACTTACTGGCAGACTCCTAGCAGTTCTCCGGGAGGAAGGAGGCAAGGCGTACACCCCCTACTTGGAAAATAAGGACTGGAGAACCGAGGTCCCAAAACCAGCATCCCGGGCGTGACTCAAGGTCGATGTGGTAGTGGGTAATGAAGGTGTGTGCTGACTTCCAGGTAGCAGCCCTGCAGATTTCCTGGATAGGGACGTCCCTGGAAGCAGCCACCGATGCAGTGGTATGGCGGGTAGAATGAGCTCTTATCCCTTTGGGAGGCTCCATGCCCGCCAACCTGTAGCAGAGATCTATGCAGGAGGTGACCCACCTGCCTATCGTCCACTTGGCTGCAGGTCTGCCAGGTGTGGCTTCAGCATAGGTGACAAACAGCTGGCGAACCTCTCCCCGAACTTCAGCCGTCCGCTCCTTGTAATAAGAGAGCGCTCTTCTAGGGTCCAGAGTATGGAGCCTATATTCGGCCTCCGAGGTGTGACTGGGGTAGAACACCAGCAAAGTCAACACCTGGTTATGGTGAAACTCCAACACTACCTTCGGAAGGAATTTCGGGTGAGGGCGCAGGACAACCTTGTCCCTGTGGAAGACCAGATAGGGAGACTCGATGAAAAGCACCTGGAGCTCTCCCATCCTTCTGGCTGACGTGATAGCCACCAAGAAGGTGGTCTTCCACGACAGGTGAGAGATATCACACCTGTGCATAGGTTTGAATGGCTTGCCCATAAGCTTAGCCAGTACCAGCAGTAGATCCCACAGAGGTGGAGGTTCTCGCACCGGAAGGGATATGTGATCAAGGCCTTTGAAAAAGCACCCAACCACCTTCTCCTGCGTCACTGACTGCTTCCCGGCCCCCGCCCGGTAAGCAGAGATGGCTGCCAGGTGCACCTTAAGGGTCGTCGACTGAAGCCCTAGCTGAGAAAGGGACCACAGGTAGTCCAGAATGCTGGCCAAGGAACAGGAGGAAGGGTTCAACCCCTTACCCCGACACCAAATGGAGAATCTTTTCCATTTGAAGGCATAGCATTTTCTGGTCGACTCCTTTCGGGATGCCTCAACAACGTTGAGGACCTCGTCGGAAAGACCCAAGGCCTGGAACTCTAGCCGCTCAGGAACCAGGCGATGAGTTGCAGGGATTGAAGGTCCAGTTGGAGAACCTTCCCCTTGGTGACTGAAATCAGGTCCAGGCAGGCTGGAAGCCGCCTCGGGAGCCTGGAGCGGAGGCTGAGGAGATCTGGATACTAGAACTGGCCAGGCCAGTCTGGGGCTACCAGAATCACCTGCACCTTGTCCCTCCTCACCTTGAGAAGCACCTTGTGGATCAAGGGAAATTGGGGAAGGCGAAGAAGAGGCCCGGGGTCCACAGCCTCGAGAAGGCATCCCCCTGCAGCGAGCCTCAGCTTAGCATTCTCCCTGGAGGCAAACAGGTCCACCTGAGGTGTGCCCCAGTGGGAGAACAAATCGTGTACTACCTCTGGCAGGAGAGACCACTCGTGAGATGCAGCACCTATCCGGCTTAGGGCATCGGCCAGAGTGTTGGAGGCTCCCGCCACATGGATGGCTAGGAGATCCGACTCCAGTCTGCTCACAAGAGACCAAGTGCGGAGAGCTTCCTTGCACAGAGGCAAGGAGCGCATCCCGCCCTGGCGGTTTAGGTAGTACATGGTCGTGGTATTGTCCGTCTGGACCTGGACCACCTGACCCCGTACAAATGGAGCGAAGGCGGTGAGGGCTAGTCGGACTGCTCGAAGCTCCAGCAGGTTGATGTGGCATCGAGACTCCTGAGGGGACCAAAGGCCATGCACTCTGAGCTCCCCCAGATGGGCACCCCAACCCATCAGAGACACGTCGGTCGTTAGATTGACCGTCGGCTCTGGGTGGACAAATGGGATACCCTTCTGCAGATGAGCTGGAACGATCTACCACTGGAGATGTTTCCCATCTCCTGGGTCACTATCACTGGCTGGTCCAGAGGACTGGAGCACTGTGACCATTGGCGGGCCAGCCCCCATTGTAGGGGACGCATGTGCCAGCGGGCCCAATGGACCACGCTGGTGCAGGCCGCCATGAGGCACAGGGTGCAACTGCCCAACCAGAAATGATTGGGCAAAGGAGGAAAGAACCTCGTCCCTGTCCGCCGAGAGCCATGCTCTGGCTCGAAGAGAGTCAAGCTCTGCCCCGATGAACTGAATCACCTACGCTGGCATGAGTTCCGATTTGGCCTCGTTGATGAGGAGGCCAATCTGAGAGCAGACCTGGAGGGTCAGATCCCTGGACCGTTCCACCTCCGGTCTGGAGGGGGCTGCAATCAGCCAGTCGTCCAGGTAAGGGTACACCCGGACCCTTCGGCGCCGCAGGAATGCTGTCACCACTGCCATGCATTTGGTGAAGACCCTGGGAGCTGGAGAGAGGCTGAAGGACATGGCCCAGAACTCATAAAGGGACCCCCCACCCTGAAGCGGAGGAATCGCTGGTGGGATGGACGGATCGGAACGTGAAAGAACACGTCCTGGAGGTCCAGAGAACAGAACCACATGCCTCGTTCCAAGGATGGAATGATCTGAGCCAGAGTGACCATCTTGAAGGTTCGAGACCTTAGGAACTTGTTCAGGTTGTGTAGGTCTAGAATGGGGCGCCATTTTGGGACCAGGAAATACCTCGACACAAACCCTGGGTCTGGTGGAGGATCCGCCACCTCCCTGATCACTTCCTTCTGGAGGAGCAGGGCAATGTCGGCTCGACGAGCTGACAGAGAGCCTGCGGACCCAGTAGCCTCCCGTGGGGCAACGGCTCGATAGGGTGGGGCATGCTCGAATTCCAGAGGCAGACCCTTTCCTACTACTTCCAGCACCCAGCGGTCCGTAGTGATATCGGACCAGGCAGAAAGGAAGTGACGGAGCCGTCCCCGACCCGGGGAGGAGGGCGAGGTTGGGGCAACATCCCTCAACCCACTCACTGGGCAGGCTTGGAGGAAGCACCGGCCGAGGGGCCTCCTGGACCTTTCCCTCCCAGCTTCCTGCTGGAGGAAGCTGCAGGCTTGGCTTTGGGGTGCCAAGTGTGAGCCTGCTGGCCCTGATGCTGGTGTTGCTGGGCCGGATGTGCCGCAGGGGCTGAAGGCTGAAAGGGCTTACGCTGCTGCTGGTGGCCTTTGTCCTTCTGGGCAGACGTGACCGAGTCCAAGGTGGCATTGGACTTCTCGATCCTCTGCAGATGACCCTTCACCCCGGGACCGAACAAGTCAGTACCCAGGAAGGGAAAACGTCTGCCAGCTTGTGCTGGGTATCCGCTGTGAAAGTGGAGATCCACAGCCAAGCTCTGCAGTGCATGGCCACTGCGGCTGCTAGTGACTGGGCGCAAGAGTCTCCAATGTCTAAGGCAGTTTGGAGCTGTTGCTTAGCCACCGCCCTTCCCTGATCCCGCACCTGCTTGACTGTTGTCTGGAGGTCAGCCAGGAGATGAGGAATCACCTCAACCAGGGAGCCCAAAAGGGTGTGTGAAGTGTGCCATCAGAACGGCCGAACTGGCCTGACGAAGGCCTAAGGAGAACACAGCATAGAATTTCTGCCCGGAGTAGTCCAGTTTCTTGGACTCCATATCGGGTGGCTTGTCCACATCCTGAGCGTTTCTGGAGTGCCGGAAAACACTGTTGGTCACTAGCCCCTTCGCAGAGGGGTGCTCCGAGAACCCAGAGAGTAAACCAGTGGGAATGGCATACTTTCCGGCCATCCTGGCCGAAGGTGCTGGACAAGAAGCTGGCCACTGCCATAGCTCCAAAGCCGGGCCAACAATGGCTTCGGCCACCGGAAAGGCCTCCGTTGGGGAATCCCCTCGGTCCAGTATCTCCATGAGGGGATACTTGGCCCGCTTTGAAACAGGTTCGAGCTTCATCCCAGTAGACTCTAAGATGAACCGAAGCATTCCCAGGAACGAGGATGGACTCTCGTCCACCGACTGGCCCCCAGTGGACTCCAGGTCAAGAGGCCTGGAGAACAGTGAGAAATTATCGTCAGACTCCAAGGAGTCTGCGAACAGCTGCCAAGGGCCTGAGCCACCCTCCACCTGCCGAGGTTGATCGGGATTGAGGGTGACTGACAACCGATGGTGCAAACCCTGACCCGACAGAGAATCCTTGGTCAGGGCCCCAGTTTTAGGTTGTGGAGGCAGGGGTTCCACCACAATGGGTGGCGCAGCTGGTTTTGGCCGAACAACCGGTGCCGGCTTCGGCTCCTCGATTACAACGACGGGTTGTTTCAGCCACTCTGGTGACAGCCACTTAATGGCCGGGGAAGGCGACGGAGTCGGCTTGTTCCCGGTCAAAAGGAGCTGCTGCCACATCAGATCCTCATAGCGCCGACGCAATCTGCACCGGAGCCTATCCTCTGAAGAGGACGAAGATGGGGATGAGTGGCGCCGCCGCTTCCCCCGGTGCCGAGACGGAGACCGCCGATGTTGGCAGGATCGGCTGGACCGAGAAGAGGTCAGAGTCCGAGACCTTCGGTGTTTCCAAGGGTGGGTCTAAGAGAGAGCCGGGGAAACCCGCTCCTCCCTCGGTTCAGGGACCTTAACTGGGGACTCCGGCACAGGAGGCACAGGCAAGTCCTCGGTTTCCACCGACGGGTCTTGGCCGGCTGACCTGACGGGGACACCGTGAAGCCAGCGGCCTTAGCCGCAACCTCGACCGAAGTCGAGTGTCGACTATCCGGAGAAGGGGACCTCTCCCGCTCCCACGAATGTTGACGGTGGGACTTACCCTTGGAGTCCTTCTTCTTGGACCAAGAGGAATGTCCCGAAGGCCCCTCTCCCTTGGTGGAGAGGGACTGACAAAGCTCCTTGAACGAAGCCGTGTAGGAGGAGCCCAAAGAGAGCGGGATAAATGCCGCGACCGAAGAAGATGTTGATGCTGCCTGGGCTGCTTCCTCCTCGAGGGCGATCATTTGTTCGAGCAGTTCAGCCGAGCCCGCCGCCACAGACAACGCCCAACGGACCTCCTTCAACTTGACCGGAGGATAACGTTTCTTGGAGCGCCTAAGCTGCAATCTGGCATTGCGATCTTCTAGAACCGTGGCCGAGAAGGACTTGCACCAGTCGCAGGCCTGCGAATCGTGCTCAAGCCAGGCAGGTAAACGCATATGGGAGTGCGGATCGGTCAAGACATCTTCAATCCAGGGCACCGCCACCAAACTGGAGTCAATTTGTCCATCGTAGCCGCTGAGGGAAGAAAAGACCAAGTCTTGTAAATTTAAGATTAGTTTCGGGTTAACCAAGAGTTAGATCCAGGCCTAAACGCAGAGCGCAAAGGTGGGAACCTGAGCTTCCAAGCGGTAAGGAAGATCTGGTGTCATGGGGCGGAGCCGAGCGTTTTATCACCCGGGTGGGTCGGAGGAGCCAGCTTGAAGACCTTCCGGCAAGATTTAAAGCAGCAAGGAACCAGCCAGTAAGTGTGGATTGAACAACACATCCATGTCCCTAGAACTAATGTTATTTACCTCAGGCACCGAGCTAAAACCTCATGTAGACAACACCCAGCTAACACTAGTGGTCCCCATCCAGGCACTGTAGGCACTGGAATGGGAGCTGTTGTTAGATTAGTCAATTTGAAAGCCTCAGCTTAACAGGCATGAATTTGAAATTTTGGGATGCTCCCTGCAAGCAGACAGACCCACTCTGCCCAAGACTTGCACAATCCTGAAAATAACAAGAAAATACAGGCGAATCATCCAGAGAACTCTGTCTATGCTTCTACCCCTTCTAATGGTACAGCAGAGATGCAAGTGGTGCTGTGTATGGAATGTTCATGTCCCTATGGTTCTATGCTCATGTGACAGCTTTGGGCTGTACCACTACCCCAGTGGGGGAGCACATGAACGCTTATGTATTAACTACCTTCTTCACTGAGAGCGTGGAGCACTACAGGAAGACTGCTCTTCTGTCATGGCTGCTAGCAGGATATCACAGCCTTACCAAAATAACTGAAGTGGCCAAAGTTATTATTAGTTCAAGGCTTTCTATTGAAGAGACTGCTGACTCCCTCCTGACTTTTTTGTGGAATATTAATTTTCATTCGTTTGGACGATTGGGTGGTGAGAGGACCCTGCGTACATGTATTTCATTTTTTGTTGTGTTGGTTTTTACAATTATTTTTTGGTAGTGTGGAAGATTGTAATTTTCCCTCTTCTCAGTTGTGAGAGGCCTGAGGGGGGAGTTTACAGTTTTCTTTTGTTTCTATTTTTTAATAATTTTGTTACGTTCATATTCATTTATTATTGTATCATAATACTGTTTTAATTGTCTAGTAGTAAGAGTATTGCTCTCTCTATTCAGTGGTAAGAGGACTGGGTGGGGAAGGAACTAATTGCTCTCTGTATTGTATACTGTTTTCCGCCTCTCTCCCCAGTGGTGTGAGGACCGGGTGGGGAAGGAACTAATTACTCTCTGTATTGTATGCTGTTTTCTGCCTCTCTCCTCAGTGGTGTGAGGACCGGGTGGGGAGGGAACTAATTACTCTCTGTATTGTATACTGTTTTCTGCCTCTCTCCCCAGTGGTGTGAGGACCGGGTGGGGAGGGATCTAATTACTCCCTGTATTGTATACTGTTTTCTGCCTCTCTCCCCAGTGGTGTGAGGATCGGGTGGGGAGGGAACTAATTACTCTCTGTATTGTATACTGTTTTCTGCCTCTCTCCCCAGTGGTGTGAGGACCGGGTAGAGAGGGAACTAAGTACTCCCTGTATTGTATACTGTTTTCTGCATCTCTCCCCAGTGGTGTGAGGACCGGGTGGGGAGGGAACTAATTACTCTCTGTATTGTATACTGTTTTCTGCCTCTCTCCCTAGTGGTGTGAGGACCGGGTTGGGAGGAAACTAAGTACTCCCTCTATTGTATACTGTTTTCTGCCTCTCTCCCCAGTGGTGTGAGGACCGGGTGAGGAGGGAACTAAGTACTCCCTCTATTGTATACTGTGTTCTGCCTCTCTCCCCAGTGGTGTGAGGACCGGGTGGGGAGGGAACTAATTGCTCTGTGTATTGTATACGGTTTTCTGCCTCTCTCCCCAGTGGTGTGAGGACTGGGTGGGGAAGGGGAATAAATTATTTATTGTATTTTGTATTTGGGTTTGGGGGGTGAGAGTCCCTAAGCTCTATTTTTACTGTGTATTTGTTTTAGTGGGTTATTTTGTGTCTAAGGAGGGTTGTCAGGGTCTCTAAATTTCAGGCCCTGAACTGATGCAAAGTTGTTGTTTATTTTTATTAAGTGTGTATTATTAGTTTGTTAGTTTTATTTTCTTTTTCATATTTTTGCTTGTTTTATTTTTAGTCAGTAGTACTGCTCACAGTATGTGTTGTCCTTCATCTCCCACAGTTGTGCGCTACTCATCCTCCTCTCTTCGTGCCCTTCGCCCTCTTTATTCCTCCCCCTTCAGTTTGAGACCTACCAGCGATGTAGGTCACTGGGTATTGTGCGTAAGAGAGGGAGAAGGGCGCTGGGTTACGAACAGGGGAGGATGATAGAGGGGGGACATTGTATTGGGGTGGTCGGGTCCAGAAGGCACCCTGGGGCGAAATGGAATCCAGACCGTGGTTCTCAATGTCTGGTGCCCATACCCAAGGACTCCACTGATTATTGTGAGCAGATGGCTTGGATGGCCCATGAGACTCGTCCAACTCTGGTGGTGTTGTCCAATGCCAGGTCCATTAAAAACAAGACCGCAATTATTGCTGATCTTGTTGGTATGGTGGACCTGGCTTACATTACTGAGACCTGGCTGGACGAAAATTCTGGCCCCATTTTGGAGGCTATGACTCCAGCCAGGTACTCGGGTGTTACACCGTCCAAGATTGGATCGCGGGGGGGGTTGGGGTTGCAGTCTGTTTCAAGACTGAACTCGGCCTCACGGTGGTCCCAGTAGGGGGGGGGGTTGAGTCCTTTGAGTGCATAGTAGTAGCAGGTGTAGGCTTTTGAACTGCTCTCATTTACCGTCCACCCGGTGATGAGAAGCTATTCCTTCAGGAAGTGGCGGACTTCATCATCGCTATGGCATTTGAGTCACCCAGATTGATGGTTCTGGGTGACTTAAATGCCTGGGTTGACGACGAACTCTCGCAATTTGGTCAACACTTCCTCCAGCTAATGACAACGCTGGGCCTTACACAGGTGGTTTCCTCTGCTACACATAAATCTGGACGCTCTCTGGACTTGATCTTCCTCCTGGGAGTCAAGGCATCCGATGTGGGGGTGGAACCAGTCGGGTGGTCAGACCATTACACCGTGGGGTTTAGTTTTTGCACCCCCTCTAGAAGGCCTGCCCCTGTGGAGTTGGTTAGGTACCGCCCTTTGTGGGATATAGATTCCCAAGGCCTTGCGGTGGTGCTTGACCTCGCATCTCCCACGTTGGCAAGCAGTGATCCAGAGACCCTCGTGCTGGCTTATAATATAGCCATAGTGGGGGCTCTGAATTCTATTGCTCCAGTTCATGTTCACCCCCTCTCCCTTCGCCCCAAGTCCCCTTGGTTTGATGGGACATTGAGGGAGATGCGGAGACGAGGGCAAAGGTTGGAGCATTGCTGGCAAAGGTCCGCCCTTGATGCTGACCACCTTAGACTGATGGATCATTATTCGAGCTATCAATCCGCTATCACCCGTAAGAAGGCAGAATTCCTGTCTAGGGAGATCGCAGTTGCAAGGAATCTACCAGCTCAGCTGTTTCGAACTGTGGACAGACTGTGCAACCCAGCCTGTCTGCAAGTTCGGAAAGCTTTTTTGCAATTGGAGTGCGACAAGCTTGCTTGGTTCTTTGCAAATAAGGCGGCTGACATTAGGGCAGAACTGTTGCTATCACACTCTAGGGGAGCGGCCATGGTCCAGTGTGGGATCATGGTGCCTCAGTTTTCCTGGAGTTCCTTCAGCCAGCTGGAGTTCATGGATGCCATGAGGATCATCCAGCATATGCGCCCTATGTGCTGTAGTTTGGATCCTGGACCGACCTCCCTAATTCTGGGTTGTATTGATATCATCGGTCCTGTCCTTGTGCAGATAGTCAGGTGCTCCTTGGAATCTGGTGAGTTTCCTAGCTCCCTGAAAGAGGCAGTGGTGACACCCCTCTTGAAGAAAGCTACCTTGGACCCTGACTGTCTCGAAAACTACAGACCTATCTCTAACCTTCCTTTTGTCGGGAAGGTGATTGAGAAAGTAGTGGCTGCACAACTGGAGGACCTTTTGACCATCCATGACATCTAAGAACCCCTTCAGTCTGGATTTCGTTAAAGACATAGTACCGAGACTGCACTGGTTCAGGTGCTCAATGATCTCTTGATGACTAGAGATCGGAAAAGCCATTCCATCTTAGTTCTCCTCGACCTTTCTTCAGCATTTGACACCGTTGATCACATGGTGTTGATAGAATGCCTGAGGCTGCTTTGTGGAATATCTGGAACAGTCTTAAGAAGGTTCACTTCATTCCTCACTGGGAGATCACAAAGGGTTGTGTCCGGAGTTTTTTCTTCAGATTCAACGGCTTTGTTGTGTGGGGTGCCTCAGGGTTCAGTATTGTCACCCATGTTATTTGCGGTGTACATGCTACCCATCGGAGACGTAAGGAAGTATGGGCTGAGGTTTCACTGTTATGCAGATGATACCCAACTCTATCTTTCTTTTGCTCCCGACCAGGAGGGAGCTCTCTCGGTCTTTAATAGCTGTCTAAGAGAAATCCAGGAGTGGATGAATTCCAGCTGGCTAAGGTTGAACTTGGATAAGACTGAGGTACTGGTTGTGGACCCGGGCCGACAGATGGGGGGTCGGGTAGTGTTGCGTCCTCCGGAATTCTTCTTGGTGGCGTTTCTCTCCCGACCTCTGAACGGGTGCGGAACCTGGAGGTAGTTCTTGACGATAGGTTGACACTGTATTCACAGGTGTCAGCAGTCATCAAGACTTCCTTTTATCATCTTAGGAATATCGCCAGGGTTCTGCATCTTGTTCCGTCTGCCAATCTGCCTACTTTAGTCCATGCCTTCGTGTCCTCGTGTCTAGATTATTGCAACTGTCTTTATCTAGAGCTTTCTGGGGTTGAAATTCGTCGTCTGCAGCTAGTGCAGAACGCTGCAGCCCGGCTTTTGACGGATTCCAGAAGATCCTGTCATATTACTCTGGTGCTGCGCTGCCAATTCGGTGGTGGATCACCTTTAAAGTTGGCTTGCTGACTTTCAAAGCCCTACACGATCTGGGCCCAGCCTATCTGAAAGAACTTCTGGTTCCCTATCACCCTGATCAATCTCTCCGCTCGGCCGACGAGGGGTTGTTAGAGGTTCCAAGGGTGAATTTAAAATCTTCTGGTGCTCGGGCATTCTCGTGTGTTGACCCCATCCTTTGGAACTCTCTACCCTGTGGGTTATGGGAGTACACTTCTGTGGAGGGTTTTAAGAGGGGTTTAAAGACCTTTTTATGGGAATCTGCATTCACTGAATATTGATTGTTTTAATTGTTTGGTTTGCTTGTATTTTTATTATGCTTGTTTTAATTGTTATTATGTATGGCACCTTGACACTTGAAAGGCGCCTTATAAATAAAAAAAATATTATTAAATTATTCTAATCTGTACAGCACTTGCAGAAAATCACGGCAATAATGGGGATGTAAACACAGTACGCAGTATACTGTACTGTTTGACAAAACCCTTAATAAAGTTTGAAGTTTATTGTTCTAGAAATTAATACCTTTGAGCCAAGGCTCTTTTACAAAGGTTCCACGTTATTAAGAACAAAAACATAGACAGTGTTACAAACAATCAGTAAGCTGTTTAACAAGGCCACAACTTAATCAGTAACATTTATGTACAGAAAAGAAAAAGGAACTCAGAGGCAGTGTCAAGGGCAAGGAATAAGGGCTGGAGAGCTTGAGAGGGAAGAGAGGGAGAAATAAGAAGTTTAGGAGCAGACAGAACCAGGTTAGTGGTACTCAGGTTGTCTTTGTCAAAGAGGAGACAATGGTGGTTGAGTGAAACAAATGTAAGTGCACTCAGTGGGATGAGACTTTAGTCAAAGCAGTCACAGGAGCTGGAGGCTGTGAGGTGAGCGTAAAGTATGGATTTGAAAGCTCCCAATGTCATGGAGGATAGGGAGGGCAGGTTAAGGACATTGTACCAGGTAGGGGCACGGTATGTAAAAGATCTTTGTCCCTGAGCAGTCCGGCATCTAGGGACAAGGAAAGGTTGGTGGTCAGATCTTCTGGTGAATGCAGTGCCATTGTTCAGGCAGAGCAGGTCCGGATACATGGAGGAGTGAGTCCCAAACTGATTTTGGCCATCACGCAGGTGAGATACATGAGGCGATTGGAAAGATGCAACCAACCGGTTTCCGTGTAGAGGTCACAAGTGTGGGTCCGTCTCTGTGCTCCAGTGAGAGTCAACAGGTTTTGTTTAGTGCTGTTGAGACGCTTTAGTGCAGTGGTAGTAGCTGAGCCATAGACAATTAGACCATAGTCTATGATTGAGATGATGGAGCTTTGAACAGCAATCCTCAAGGCAGCTTGGTTGAAAAATTGACGGTTCGGTATAAAATTCCAATGCGTTGGTGCACTGTTTTTGCAGTGTTTATCGATATTGGCCATAAAGTAAGACATTCAAGTCAAAAGTGATACCAAGGTATTTGAAGGTGTTCACTTGTTCTAGTGTATTTCAAGAGAAGTTTTTATGACTTAATGAGTATGCCTATTTCTGTTTTGATGACTGACTAAAAGCATGACTTTGTTTTTTGATTTAGGACCAGTTTGTGCTCAAGGAACCACTTTTCAACACATGAGAAAGCAAGCTGCAAGCTCCTTCATAGTGGATTTGGATCCTTATGGGAGGAGAATTACAGCGTCATCAGCATAGAGTATTAATTTTTCAGGGCAGGATTTGGGAAGCAAGTTTAGAACTAGGCTAAAGAGGAGAGGACCTAAAATTGAGCCCTGGGGACACCAGAGAGGACGTTTGGAGTCAGAGAACCTCAGATATTTTACTGTGTGAGCGTTGTGCCAGGTAACTTTTTACCCAGGCTCCAGGTTCCTCGGCTAGCCCAATGTTGAGCAGAAGAGAGATTAGAAGGCTATGATGAACAGTGTCAAAGGCCTTTGTGAGGTCTATGAAAACAGCTCCGGTTAAATAACCCTTATCCAAGGCTTTGTGAGTTTCACTAGAGAAATCAAGTAGGGCTGTCGACGTACTGTGTCCTTTCCTAAATCCGTGTTGCTGAATGCAGAGTAGATCGTACTTTTGCAGGTAGTCCGATAGTTGATCCGCCATGATCCATTCAAGAGCTTTGGAGAGGGGTGGAAGTATAGATATGAGCCAATAGTTCCCTGGTGTGGATTTATCGCCCCCTTTATGCACTGGTGTGACTATAGCGGCCTTCCATGTGTTGGGGAATTGACTTTGGCACAGGGAGAGGTTGAGAATTTTGGTGAGGGGTGGATCACTTCTTCAAGGTGAGGGACAGAAGTTTTAGATCAATGGTGTCACTGCTATTTCTAGATTTAGACGGCCTTTTTATGAATCTGTAGGCTTCTATATGTCTTAACTATTTTAAAGTGAAATAGTGGTTTGTCTGGCGGTGGTTTGGGATACGAAGTTTTGGAACTGACAAGTCCTGGAAGAAGTCTGGTGAGAGGACACCACTGAGGTCAGTGAAGGTTTTATTTAGGGCATCGGCCATAGTCTTAGGGTCACAGGTAGCGGAGCCATCAATGTTCATTGCTGTGGGAGAGGATTTAGACTGTTTGCCCGTAATATTACGTATATTGTCCCAGAAGGATCTCCCATCACCCCAGGTGGTTTCTAGAGCATTCTTGAAATAGGAGCTCTTCATTTGCCTGATTTGTGAAGTGCATAGGTTGCGCGCCTGTTTATAGTTAAGTGAGTCTGTTATGGAGCCTGTGGCCCTGGCTATAGCCCAAAGATGGTCACGTGCTTTAAGCTGAGCCAGTAGTTTGGCTGTTAGTTAGGGATTAGAGAGGGCTTTGATTTTACGTTTTTTTGAAAGGTGCGTAGGTGTCACAGGCAGTGTTGAAAGTTTTAAATGAAGAAGTCTAGGGCAGCGTCCACATCCAGCGTATTGTAGATAGGGGACCAGTCTTGTTGTAGGAGGCAGGTCTTTAGCTTAGCAAGGTTTCCATGCAGTAGCATTCGACTTAGGATGGTTTTAGGAGGTGGTTTGTGGAATTTATTTGTCCAGATACAGATCACAGGGGAGTGGTCACTGAGGGAGTCGGAGAGAACGGTGGTGTTTTTTATCTGGTCCGGGCGATTAGTAAGAATCCAGTCAATGAGAGTGCTGGTTCCAGTCTTGTAGTTTTTTCTAGTAGGGGAGCTGACCATCTGTGTTAGGTTGGTTGCTAGGATAGTATCCCTGCTGGGTCCGATATCTGAGGCAAGCCAATTTATGTTGAAATCACCGAGAAGGAGAAGCTCAGAGTCAGGAGGTTGTAATCTTGCAAATTCAAGGATAGACTGGAGCCCGGCTCATGGGTCTTTAGGGGGGATATAGACTGCAGCCACGGTAAGCACTTTGTTATGGGCACCAAGGAGAAGCTTGACAGCGAGAAGTTGTACGAGGGTGTTTTCTGGGGAGAAGGTGGCATGAGAGGTAGTCCTTTATATAGATAACACATCCACCCCCTTTTCTTTTTACCCAGTCAAGTCTGAAGAGGCTGTAGCCTTGGAACGAGATTGCATGATCTGGAGGGCTAGGTGTTAGCCAGGTCTCAACAATTACAAGTATGTCAGGATTATGTTGTCCAATAAAGGCTTGAAGAGATGCCAGCTTAGGAAGGAGGCTGTAGATATTTAGGGTAACAATGGATAGCCTGTTTTCAGTTTTTGCAGGCTTCATCTTAATGTTTGAGCCAGGGCCAGGGTTTGGGTGGATCCCACCAGACATGAGAAGTAGGAGGAGCAGCAGTTTGAGGGATATCTCCCGTAGCTCATACCATGTAACGTCTTTCCTCTGCATGCATGAGTTTGGATACAGTGCAGTCGCCTAGGGTCCCAACAAAGGAGGGCTGCTAACGACAGGTGCTCAAATATGATTTTTCCAGCCAGGGCGGTCGTTTGCACCCAGTCCTTAGTAATGGGGTGCCTCAGATAGAAATAAAGGGTATCTGCCAAGGTTCCATAATGAAGGTAGGATGTCAAGATGCTTACAGTGGGGGGTTGCGTGGGGTAGGAGGAGATAGGAAGTTGACACAGTGGATAACAAATGGAGAGAGATAGAAAAGACAGGAGGAGGTTTACATGGGTAAACCCAAGGCTCACACATGAGCAGGGACAGGTCAATTTCGGAGGTGTGCCTCCAGGGGGATGATTTGCCCCCATTGCCAAGTGATGTAAAATAAACAAATCCACAGGAAAATGACCAGTAAACTGTTTACTCTACAGTAACAAGACAAAGGATGTGTTAAATTCCTGGAACACTGGCCTGGGGCATATGTAAGAAGTTAAAACCCTTTGTCAGTGTCTTCCCTTTGTTTAAATAGTTGTGAATGGTTCTCAAAGGCATGCAGTTCCCTTTAGCAACAAGGTAGATGGAAAAAGATGCAACAGAATATAAAATTATCCTTTTTGATTAGAAACAACAATGAAAACCAGAAAGTGCATGTCCTGATTGAAGTTTCTACGTACATAACCATGTTACTCAAACCACAAGAATCCAGAGCTAAGCTAAATAGAAACGTATCCATAAAAGTGCTAAACCCGATCAACAATCTGCAGAGGGGGATGTGTACTGTGACAACCTAGAGCCAACTCTAACAGCAATTTATTATTCACATTTCAAACTTGGCTCCTTACAAGACTCCTATCTCAGTCAACGGTTTAACAGAAGTTATAGGTGTCCCATCCCACTCACCATGGAAGCCAGTAAAACAAGCAAGCTGTTATTTAATGTACCAGTACATGTTAAGGTGATTCACATCTCGCCACAAGAGAGGGTCTCTTGTCAATTTGGTATAATAACAAAATAAACTTTTACCAAGCTACCATGTTAGGGTGATTTTTCATGAATTAACCTAATTCGAAGGAGACCCTCTCCTGCTGCTAAACATCTGTTTCTTGCTTTTTAGAAATCACTTACTGTGCATTTCATTCTAATATTCAAATAACGAAATGCACACATTTTATAACTCACCAGCATGTCAAGCCACTCACTCTTATGGCTTTACAAAACCCTCCTACTAAAACTTCTTTCATATATATCGGGCCTCTTCCATCGCACTATCTGCTTCTGTCCGCTATGGAGTAGCTCCTATATCATGCTGGATGTCCCTAAATCTCGCTCCCGCTTCAGCAAAATGGCCATCAGCCATCCCCTCCCTGATGTTTAGAACAAAGCAAAACATGCCCTCAAATTACAACATTTGGTACCTCGAAATAGCTTCAAAGATGTAGTTACCAGCAAATTACATGATTTCTGCACATGTCACCGCCATCGTTGACCTCACCCTTACCCCCACTAGTTCCTCTCTGCTCTGATTATGTCTGTTGGAATAAAACGATCATTCTGGGTAGTGGTCCTCACCCTCCTCACCCTGTCTGTGCTCTCTCTCTCCTGCTTCCCATCCATCCCACTCCTTCTGTAATTCACCCTTATTACCCCTCTAATTTCTCCCTGTCTCATGTTCTTAACTGTCTGTCCCACGTCCCACCCCTGTGAGTTTCTACTGCTGAAATGCTTCCACTAATCTAGAGTAGGCAATATATTTACAAAATATCATGCACTTTGGCCTCAGCACGTGTACCTACATTTTATGGGATTGTATATATCATACAAATACTGCAAGCTTTGTCCATTTGTACCTTTTGCACTGATGCACCTCATCCACTGTATTATATGCACCGTCTAGGTCTCCTTTTGATTGCTACAGTGTTACTATCCATCTCTGCACTGTACTGCTCTTCCTGTTTACTGTTGTACCTATGTATGCCATTTGCTATATGTGTTTTTAAGTGTCTCAGGTCCTTCTTGTAAGCGAGCAAGCTCAATGGAGTTCTCCCGCTTAATAAACTTGAGCAGGCCTGGCCTCACTGCAATGAAACCAACCACACCTGACACGGTTCCCAGATGTCAAGCAGGGCTGAACTTTCACAGTCGTCAAGCAGGGTTGAACTTCTCTGCTGCAAGGAGGTCCAAATCACCAGCGTGAGATTATAAAACTCATGCCTACTATTATTTTTCATACTACAATCAAAAGGAAAGTATATAACTTTAAATGTACTCTAACTAAACTGATGTAACTGAAAGAATTTTTTGGAAAGGCACTATGTAAATAACATTTTTATTCACCTTCATTCATTCGGGGCCGGCCCACTGGTGCAGTGGAAAGATTCATCGTTGCGACGCTGGCGACCCAGATTCTGGAACGGACTCAGGTGCCGGAGGGCTGGCCTGGGGAGAGAAGGCTTGCGCGTCCGAGGACTGTTCGCCTTCTCTTGGTGGGAGTGTGGGGTAGAGGACTGGTGCCTACTGACCCCTGGTGGAGGCCGGGGGAACAGCAATGCATCTGGTCCCGCTACCATGGGGAGCATGACAGACGCCGGCATCTGCCTTGTGTCCTGCACGTCACGCTCCTGCAGGAGAAAACCAGAGAAAATGGCACACTGGCCGGTTGGGTGACAGCCTCCTGGACCCTCGTCACCGGAGCTCCCAGACCACAGAAAAGCTGCCTCAGCAGCTCCCAGGACCACTGGATGGCCAGTAAGGCTCATTCCCTTCGTAGGAAGGGAACCCGCCTGATGAAGGGACACATCGGGATACCCTGGGTGGGGCAGTGAGTGGTTGGGAGTAGCCAGGCTGAAAACTGGTCCTTGAAGAGGCCCAAAGAAGTGCTCAGCCAGTGTGCGGGGGGAGCATAAACAAAAATAAATAAATAAATACCTTTTCATTCATTCAGTGGACACCTCACCAGAAAACAGGGTCTCTTTTTAATTCGGTATGTTAAGCACTCTAATGGACCGCTGCTTTAACACCAGTAAACTTTGAGTTCCGGAGTGTACTGCATGTAAACCACTTACCTGCCGTTTAGCGAGTAGAGACGAGTCCTGCAGCATATCCATGATGATTGGAAACAGCTCGTCCATCCACTTCCTCATCTCCAGCCCACTCACCTGAAAACAGAAGCACGACAGCTGGAATCTAGTGCTGCTTTTTTATTTTAGTGTCTCTTGATTTTGTAGAAGATACAAACCAATGCAATCCACAAAACAGCATACACAACTGATATGCAGATTTTACATTATAAAGGAACAGAGTCACATTTCTTCCTTGGAGTCAAAGGAAAGGCATAGCACTTGATCACAGGCATGTAGCACTAAGCCAGCTCCAACCAGTGCTTGGTGTAAAACTGAAACATTAACCTCACGTAATTGTCCCAACCGCCACGGTTATTATAAGAACTTCATAATATACATAAATTGAGCTCCTCACAGAGCCCCCGACTCCGATCATTCTTCTGGATTAACTCCAGCGCAGCTTAAACTAGCTTTAAGTAACTTGCAAAGTGTTTTTAAATTGACTTACTGGCAAGCATAAAATTAAAAATGGCTAAGACAGCTTGTCTTATTTAGATGATTTTGACCAGAGGTCTGTGGGGTAAAGGAATCCACTTACACGAACGTGACTGAATTCTGTGAGTTGATCAGAGCTCCCCAGACCCCTTGGAAAACAAGACAAACATGCCCAAGGTGGAAATGGTGTGAGCATACCATTGCATGCAAGATACTTCACAGACCCCACAGATATTGTCTTATATGTAGCTGCCATGAGGCATCGCCAAAAGTCTAGTACTGTTACTTGTTATGGCACCACTTATGAACAAAATTTTGGGAGAGTCAACAGCTTGCAGTGCATGTTAAGAGTTTTTATAAACACTGATGTTTTATTTGCTGGTCCCACTGTCCTCCCTGAGCTAAGTACAGTCACAGAGGACTGTACTTAGCCCAGGAGAAAGGCAGGACTGGCAAACATCTGGTCTGAGCGTATAAAAGCTCTAACATGCACGGCAAGCTACTGAATTTCACAGTGCTGCAGCCTTGCTCTGATGTCAGCTGCAAAGGATTCTGGGATTTCTGGTTAAAGCAAATGTCAGCTTGGAAGTCAGCAGAATCAGCCTGCTACAATCTATTATACTTCAGTAAACAGCATGTAAAAATTATGGCTATGTAAGAACTTACCATAACAGTAGATCTTCGAGAGGAGTTCTTGCAGCAGGTAGCACATTTAGGACCGTAGCCGGCAGGCGACAGGACCCCATGGCAAACTTCTATCCAGCAGTACCAATCAGGGATCGCCCCCAACGTCGGCCCGCCCCCTGACGTCCCACGTGGTATAAAAGGTGGCAGGCCCCAGCGTGCCCCAGTTCTTGTAGCGCCGGAGACTCCAGCAGCCAGATAAACTGAAATCGGTCAAGCTAACCCAGGGCAATACCTCATCCAACTGAAAGAACATAAGGAAATGGATGCATGCAGTGGGAGACCTCCAAGGGGAAGGATGGTGGGAAGTATACCTGCTGCAAGAGCTTCTCTCGAACATCTATTGTTACGGTAAGTTCTTACATAACTGTACTATCTTACTTCGAGAGTCAGCTCTTGCAGCAGGTAGCACATTTAGGACCGATTCCCAAGCAGTATAAACTGAAGACAACTCCTTGGGTGGTAGGAAATTAGGAAACAGAAGGAAGGAAACACCTAAGAGATAAGACCCTGCAGGACTGCAAGCTCAAAGCCTGATCTGCGTCTTGAGGCAATGTCCAGACTGTAGTGTTTAATGAAGGTGTGGACTGTGTGCCACGTAGCTCCTGCACAAATGTCAGAGGCAGAAATATTTCTGAGTGCAGTAAAGAAGGCTGCAATGCCTCTTGTAGAATGACCCTGTATCGGTGCCGGTAGGGGTTTTTCGTTCTTCTGTTAAAGTATAGTTACATAAGAACTTACTGTAACAGTAGATCTTCAAGAACAGCTCTTGCAGCAGGTTACACCATAAGGACTGAAGCCGGCAGGCGACAGGATCCCATGGAAAAATTCTAGCTAGCAATACCCAGCGGGGGGAACCCCTTTGATGTGGGCCCCGCCCCGACGTCCAATGTCACATAAAAGGGGCGATCCCCCAGCATCCCTCAGTTCTCCTACTGGAGACTCCTGGCATAAGGAACAATTCTGAAGGGGAGACCGAGGATCCGCTTCCAAGGGAAGACAAAAAGATAATTTGTTTGCACCAGAGATGTCATAAACAAGAACCAAACCTCCTGAGGGGAAGGTGAGAGGGGAAACTACCTGCTGCAAGAGCTGTTCTCAAAGATAGTACAGTTACATAAGAACTTACCGCAACAGTAGATCTTCGAGAACAGCTCTTGCAGCAGGTTACACCATTGGGACTGAAGCCGGCAGGCGCCAGGACCCGACGGAAATTTTCTAGCTAGCAGTATTCAGCGGGGACCACCTCCGATGTCGGTCCCTCCCCCGACGTCAGGCGTAGTACATATGGAGGCGGTCCCCCATTATCCTCAGTTCTCCCGCCAAAGACTCCCAGCCGCTAGATGACATCAGAAGAGGAGACCGAGGATCCGCCATCAAATGGCAAACAAAGAGGCAGTAAATGCCCTATCCTAGGAGAAGGATGTTGTGACTACAACCTACCTCAGCGGGGATGGTGGGAGGGAAAGTACCTGCTGCAAGAGCTGTTCTCGAAGATCTACTGTTACGGTAAGTTCTTAGGTAACTGTACTATCTTACTTCGAGAAACAGCTCTTGCAGCAGGTTACACCATTAGGACCGATTCCCAAGCAATACTGGCAATCACACACCATCGGGAGAAGGAAAGGTAGAAATCCTCGAGATACCTCGAGCCTAGGACAGAAGTCCTTGAAGGACTGCTAGACCGAACCCTGCTCTTTGCCTCGATGTGATGTCCAGGCTGTAATGCCTGATGAAAGTGTGTACGGAGCTCCAAGTAGCTGCAGCACAAATAGCTGAGGTGGATACATTCCTTAAAGCCGCAAAAGAGGTAGCCACCCCTCTGGTGGAATGACCCTTAACCACGCCCAGTAAGGTTTGTTGCGCTTCTGGTAACAGAACGTAATGCACTGAATAAGCCACCTGGATAGCAACTGCTTTGAGACAGGAGCTCCCATCATCCTATGGGCAAAGGAGACGAAAAGTTGGTGCGATTTTCGGTGTTGTTTGGTTCTGGTCAGGTAGTATCTGAGACACCTGTGCACATCAAGAGTGTGCAGAAGGGCTTCTCCTCGATTAGAGTATTTCGGGAAATACACTGGTAGATCGATGTCCTGATTAAGGGTGCGAGCTGAGACCACCTTAGGCAGAAATTTAGGATTAGTCCTTAGGGATACCCTGTCTTGGTGGAAAACCAAATATGGTTCTTTGCACATAAGTGCATGCATTTCAAAAATTCTTCTGGCCGAAGTAACGGCAACTAAAAATAATGTTTTCCAAGACAGGAAACGTAGCTCGCAATCCACGGCTAGTTCAAAAGGTGGCAGCATGAGCTGCTCCAGGATGAAGGGCAAGTCCCATGGTGGGATTGGATCCTTAATCGGGGGCCTAAGGTGGAGGACACCCCTCAAGAAGGCACGCGTCGTGTCCAGTTGAGCCACAGTGCGTTGGCCTACAGGGACGTGGTAGGCTGAAATGGCACAAAGGTGTACCTTAAATCGAGGAGTAAGCCAGGCCGGAGTGGAAAAGGGACAGCAGGTAATCCAGTACCAGCTTTTCTGGACAGTCCAAAGGCGAAAGGCCGCACGCTTGAACCCATAAGCAAAACCTGTGCCACTTCATGGCATAGGTCGCGTAGGTAGCCAGTTTCCTAGCGGCAGTAAGAACGTCTGCCACCTCTTGCGAGACCCTGTATCGCATCATGAGTATGTCTCTAGGAGCCAAGCATGCAGGTTCAGGGAACGTAGGTCCGGATGGACTAAGGAACCCACCTCCTGAGACAGCAAATGTAAGCTGATTGGTAGAGGCACTGGAGGTTCCCGGGATAGCTGATGCAAGAGAGGGAACCAGATCTGTCTGGGCCAAAAGGGCGCGATCAGTATAAGCGTCGCTTGCTCCCTGCGAAGTTCTAGAAGAACTCTCTGGATCAACGGAAAAGGTGGAAAGGCATGAAGGAATCTGCCCGCCCAGGAGAGGGACAATGTGTTTCACTAGAAAACACCAGGCCCTGGATCTAGCGAGCAAAAATTGGGCAGTTTTGCGTTGTATGGGGACGCGAAGAGGTCTAGCTCTGGAGTACCCCATCTGCGAAACAGATCCTCTGCCACCTCCTGCAGTAGTTCCCATTCATGGACTCTGGCCTGAGAGCGACTCAGGCTGTCTGCGATGACCTTGTCCACTTCCGGAACATGAACGGCAATAAGGTTTGTGCTGTGTTGTAAGACCCAATCCCACACCCTCATGGCCTCCCTGCAAAGCGGGTAGGAATGGGTGCCTCCTTATTTGTTGAGGTAATACATCACCACGGAATTGTCTGTTTGTAACAGAAGTGTACCCGGTGGAATCTCCGACTGGAAGGCCTGCAGGGCGTAAAGAACTGCCCTCATTGTCAGGATGTTTATGTGGAGATGAGACTCCTGGGCTGTCCACAGGCTCTGAGACTGGACACCGTCGAGGTGTGCTCCCCAACCGAGCCCCGACGCGTCTGTGGAGAGTGTCACAGTCGGGGGCAGCACTATGAAGGGGACTCCCGCCGAGAGGTTCCTTGAATCTAGCCACCATTGCCAATCTTGGATTACGGCCTTCGTGATCCGGATTGGATGCTGCAGATGGTCTTGCTTTTGGTCCCATGGGACCCTTAACATCCACTGGGTTACCCACATGTGCAGACGGGCTAGCGGGACTGTTGCAATGGCCGCAGTCATGTGTCCGAGCAGGCAAAGGACAAGTCTGGCAGGAACAGTCTTCTTCGCCGAAACGTCCCTGATGAGGGATCTGATGTGTTCCGCTCTGTCCGGGGGGAGGAAGCTTTCCCTTGGACGGTGTCCAGAACTGCACCTATGAATTGCAAAGTCTGGGACATAACCAGACGTGACTTCTCGTGATTGATGATGATGCCAAACATCTCGAACAGAGACTGAGTGCAGTGAATAGCGGACATCAGGGCCTCCCGGGAGGGTGCCATGAGAAGCCAATTGTCCAGGTAAGGGAACACGTAGTGGCCTTGTCTCCTCAGAGATGCAGCTACGACTGCCATGCACTTCATAAACACCCGAGGTGCCGATGACAGCCCGAAGGGGAGAGCTCGGAACTGACAGTGGCAACCCTGAAACTCGAAGCGCAGAAACTTCCTGTGTGCCTGAGCAACAGGTATATGCAGGTTGGCATCCTGCATGTCTAGGGATGCTAGGAAGGCGTCCTGCTTGAGCATGGGAATCAGACCTGGGAGGGTCACCATGCGAAAGCGTTTGTACAGGACCGAGTCGTTGAGGTCGCTGAGGTCCAGTATCGGACAGAGGCCCCCTGTCTTCTTTGGAACCAGAAAGAAGTGAGAATAATATCCTAGGCCCCTCTGATTCCGTGATACTTGGTCTATGGCTTCTTTTTCCAGAAGCGCGAGCATCTCCTGCTGTATGAGCAGGGCATGCTGACCCAAGTAACGGGAGGGCAGGAGAGAGCTTGCCGGTGGGTGGTCGAGAAATTCTATAAAATGACCTTTCGTGACCAATTGAAGAACCCACCTGTTGGTGGTGATCGACTGCCACCCTAAAAAGTGGCAAGCGATGCAACCCCTGATCTTTTGTGCCCGTTGATCCAGAGGAGGGGCGGGGGCCGGGAAGGAGTCATGCTGTGGCAGCACTGGTCCCTGCGGGCTGGACTGGTTTTGTGTAACGTTGGCCTCTGCCTGGGGACGATTTGGCCTGGGCTTTACGCTGAAAAGTGCCCCTTTGCTGCTGGCCGGAACATGGCTGCTGCCTTTGTTGCTGGCTGCGAAAGCAGCTCTGGTTCCTACGAAAGGAACTAAGTCTGGATCTGTACATCGCCTGTACAGATCGGACTACCTTCCCTGCGTCCCGGATTAACCAAAGAGTACCTCGCCATTGTACAGGACATCTAGAATATTCTTCTGTACGTCCGGGGTGAAGCCAGAGACAAACGCCTGAAGTTGCAGCTCTTATCGACCAGGTCCTGGCCCTGTTCCCACAGGGCATTCTGAAACTGTACCATGTGGGTAAGGTAGTTCAGAGACCTGATGGCGCATGTAGCAGCCACGTACGTGCGCCTCCCCAGGGCATCCAATTGCTTGGATTCCTGGTCCGGTGGCTGAGTGCTCATATGCTGGGGCCTTTGAGACCGGTCATGTGAGGCAGTGATGACCAGGGAATCTGCCAGAGGTTGCTTGCCAAGTACTGATCCTCTCTAGGAGCCTTGTACAGGCAGTCAGCCTTCTTCGGTACCGTGGGAGTGGAGTGCGGATGCTTCCACGGAGCCTTGGTGACGTCCGTGAAGGTGTCCATCAAGGGCGGCACTACCACAGGCTTTGGGTCTTTTAGCAGAAGGTAGCGGGCAAGGCGTTGTCGTTCGGGGTCAAGGTCCTCGGCATCCCATCCCATGTTGTCCTGATGTGCCTCATAATCTCAGCAAAAAGAGGGATCATCTAGAGGAGACCTGGGGAGGTCATGTGGGTCAGAAGAAAAGATGCTGAGCGGAGAAGGAGATCTGGAGTAGTCCGATGTGTCCGATCTGGAGTCCTCCCCCGACAGAGTATACCGACCCCGTCTGGGTCGCTTGGGACTGGGAGACCCTGATGGAGATCTGGAAGGAGGCCTTCTCCTGTCTTTAGATCTGCCCCTAGGAGGTGGAGTCTGTTCCTTGGGGCTTGGTGGTCGTCCTGCTGGCCCCTTAGGTGGAGGTAGAGGAGGAGGCGAAGGAGTAGGAGAAGGAGGTTTAACAGGGACCACACCTTTCGGATGGTGTCCCACCAAAAAGTAAAAAGTTCCTTTACTTCTTCAATATTCATACCGGCCAGCAGAGGCCTGGCGCGGTGGTCTGTCGCCGTTGGGCGTCTGGTCCCCGGGTGTCTCCTGGTTCAGGGAAGGTTCCCGTGGGAGCCCAGCATCCTAGGTGTCACCCGCTTGGTCTTTGGGCAGTGTGGTGTCCTCCTCAGTCGATTCCCTGTGACTGGCATCCGCCGGTGACAGGGGGGGCGGTCTTCCGCTCCGGAGAGTGTGATGTCGACGTCGGTCTCCTGGCCGACGCTTTCAGATCCAGCGAATGCCCGGCCAGCGACTGGCTGGTGTTGTCGGTTCCTGTGAGTGCCCGCCGACTTCGGATGCTTAGCCGACGTCGGATGTTTAGCCGACGTCGACGTCAGGTCCTTGGTCTGTCTGGGAGCTGGCTCAGGACATCTGGGCAGTTGGGAGACTGACCTGCAGTCGGTGTCCTGACGTAGGGTGGAAGATGAGGATTTATGGCGCTCAGAAGACTTGGAAGAGGCCTTGGATGGAGTGGAGGAAGCCGAGGGCCTCGAAGTCTTAATCAGCTGGAGCGAAGAAGAGCCGCCTGAAGTCCGGACCTCAACCGGGGGCGGGGGGCTGTGACCGAGCCCTGGAGGGAGAGTGGTCCAATCTGGAGCCAGAGCTGCGGAAGTCCGAGGCCCGAGTCAGGGACCTGGACCTCACCTTCTCACAGTGCTTGTCCCGGTGCTTATGGGCCTTCGAAGAAGATTCTCCCCTGGAGGAAGGTTCTTGGTCCATCCTTTTTCATTTCTCTTCAAGGAGATACGCCTGTAGTGCCTTCTGACGGCGGATCCTTCTGCGGCTATGGAACCCTTGACAAAAGGTGCAGGCCTTGGTATCGCGGTCCGGCTTACGCAACGTACGCAGGAGGAGTGAGGATCCTTGAAAGGGATCTGTTTTCCACAGGTTCACTAAGAAAGGTGACCCTAAAGCGAGGGAGTTGGAGAGGACATCAGTTGGCAAAAAAACACAGGGAAAGTTCTGTACTCGTCGTACGCTAGGTAGAGACAGAAAGGCCAATGCTGGTGAGTCGACGGCAGGAATAGAACAGGGGATCCTGGGGGACCACCTCCTTCTGTACTACACCTGACGTTGGGGGCGGGACCGACATCGGAGGTGGTCCCCACTGTATACTGCTAGCTAGAAAATTTCCATGGGGTCCTGGCACCTGCCGGCTGCTGCAAGAGCTGTTTCTTGAAGTAAGATCAGTAATACACAGGAAACAGATTTGATACAAGCAACAACAGTAAGCACAATATACAGGTTTGATGCATAGGCCCATTTGAGAACAGTGAATACAAGGCTTCAATATCGGACATGAGGAGATTTGGTACAAAACAAACAAATTGTAGGCACAGTGTACAATGTGTGACTGCATCGTCCAGTGAGCAAGTAATACACAGAACACTCAGTAAAAAATATATATACAATATGTACAGGCAAAGAAGTCAAATATTACTGAGAAAAATACAATATAACAGTTGTAGGCAGGGGAGTTGACTAGTGTGGGTAGGTGGGTAACCCCTGGGCTGGGGAGTTGACTAGTGTGGGTTGGCATCAGACCCCAGTGAGCAGCAGCAGGATGAGTTTGCCAGGAACCAGACTTTAAGGTGAGACTTGAAACTGGAGTGTGCGTCAATGGAACGGAGTTCAGCCGGTAGTTTGTTCCACTGCAAAGGGGCAGCTGCAGACCAAGCTCTGCTACCCATGTTGGTGGATTCCCCCAGTAACAGCTAGAGGGGGAGTACCATTAGAGCGGAGGTTGCGGAGGAGCGTTCGGGTTTTCAGAAGGGCAGTTAGGGGGGATTCTGGAGCCGTGCGAATGACATTGTCTACCATGCAGCAGAGGGCAAGGTCAAAGCGACCTTGTAGCAGTAGCCATCCAAGGGTATTATAGAGGGTACAGTGGTGGGGGGAGAACGGGGCCAATAAAGCAAAGCGACAGGCGCTGTTGTAGGCAGCGGAGAGTTTAGCCGTGGCAGTAGCTGAGGTCCTGGCATAAATAGGTGAGCAGTAGTCAAGAATAGGGAGAAGATTACCCTGGACAATGGCTAGTCTGGCTCCAGGGGTAAGGTATTGCCTGAATCTATAGGCGGCATCTAACTTTTGATGGAACCTTCTGACAAGGGAATTTGCATGCTCAGTGAAGGTGAGGGAGGGGTCGAGCAGTACTCCTAAGTATTTGTAGGTGCTGACATCCTCCAGGCCTGGGCCATCTGGGGTGAGAATGCATAAGGGGGCATGGTTTTTAGTTTTGGCCAGGAAGGACTTAGATCCGAACAGCATGGATTTAGTTTTTTTGGCATTTACTAAGAGGAGGTTTTTTGAGAACCAGCTGTGGGCCGCAGTATAGTTGTGCGAGAGAACTGAGAAGACTGCGGCAAGGATTTGTCACTGTGGAAGAGGACAAGGTCATCGCATGCAGGAGAGTGAGAGGGAAGCAGTGCAGAATAAGGAGAAAAGGAGGGGATCCAGGATTGAGCCTTGAGGGACCCCCACAGAGATAGGCAGGATGGGGGAGCAGGTTTGACTAATACACACGAATTGTGAGCGATCAGTAAGGTAGTTAGTGAACCAGCTTGTGACTTTCTGAGAACAACCAAGGAGGCTAAGCTTGGAGGTAAGGACAGCATGGTTAACCATGTCAAAAGCCTTTGAGAGGTCAATGAAGACAGCCCTGGTGGCTTTACCATTATCCATGTTAGAGAGGATGTGGTCGGTCAGAAGGGCGAAGGCAGTGGTGGTGGAATGATTCTTGTGAAAGCCGTGCTGTTGGTTGCATAAGAGGGTGTATTTGCCTATGTACTCAGTGAGCAGATTGTGGACTGCTCTCTCGACTAGTTTACTGAGATGAGGGATGATGGATATCTGATGGTAATTGTCGGAGGATTTGGGGTCACCATATTTAAGAATGGGGATAACCTTAGCTATCTTCCATGGGTCAGGCATGGAGGAGGTGGAAAGGACAAGGTTAAAGACAAAGGTGAGTGGCTTGGCAATTGCCGGAGAGATCAGCTTAAGGAAGACTGGAGATAGCCTATCAGATCCGGAGAAGCCGTGGTTAGGAAGACTTTTGAGTAGCTTCATTGTATCATGTATGGAGAGGGCTTTAAAACAGAATGGGGGTATTTGCGGGTGAGTGGCAAGGCTGAAGGAGGATGGCAGTGTATCAGGTATTAGGGCTGAGCTTTGAGGTTGGGCAGTTGGCAGCTTATTTAGGTACATGGATAAGTTGGTGAACTTACAGTTGAAGACACTGGCCACATCGTGAGGGTAGGTCAGCAGCCCATCCTGGGAGTTGAGATGTGGTGCAGCGTAGCTGGAGTGGGGCTTAGGAGGGAGCTGATTGAGTCCCTGAATTTTCTAGGGTCTCCAAGTTTGGCCTTTTGCAGACTGCGGAAGCGGGTCTGTTTCAAAAATTTGGCCTGTTTATATTTGTTCCTCATGCGCCTGTAAGCATCCCAGAAGGCAGGAGAGGGGGTTGCTTTGAAAGTGGACTAGGGGCGGTCTCTGGCCTTCATAAGGGTTAAGAGATCTTTAGAGACCCAGCACAAGCACCTGCCTCTGATCAGTCTGGTAGTGACAGAGGATAAGCGGCCCTGGAGTGTTAGTAGAGTCTGGGTAAATGTGGAAACCACCGTGGCTGCATTAGAAAGGGAAAAAAGCATGGACCAGTCCAAGGACTGGGCCTCCTCGAGGAGATTTGTGGAGACTGGGCAGCTGAAATTTCTGAGAGATAGGTATTTGGGTGGGAGGTGCTTTAGTTTGGAAGACCAGAGGAGATAGGTCGGTGAGTGATCACTTATAGAGTCAGCCATGGTGCCAGCATGTAATGCTCAGTCCTCCCTGTTTATGAGGATCCAGTCTAGTAGAGTCTGGGTGGCAGAGCGTGGATTAAGTCTGGTGGGGAGAGTGATCGCCTGCACCAGGTTGTGCTACTTTAACATGGGTACATAGTCAGGCTGGTGGCAGCTCAGCCAGTTTAGATTAAAGCTGCCAAGAACGATAGATTCCCTATGGGGGAGTTAGAGAGCTCAGGCCTTGGAGGAGGCTGGTGAGTCCTATGGTTCTGGTAATGGGGGGTTGTAGCAGCAGCCACTATAGAGTTTCTTGCAGGATCCCAGGATCAGTTTGGAGAGTCGCCATTCACTAGGTGAGGAAGGGTCAGAGTGTAGGACAATGCTAGCTGAGAGGGGTTCCTTTAGGAGCAGGGCCACACCGCCACCTTTTTTCCTGCCTGGACTGTCGAGGCGTAAGTAGGAGTAGTCAGGTATTTTGAAGGTGTTTTCCGGTGTGGTGTGGTGTAGCTTTGGCCATGTTTCAATGAGTCCCAGAATATGGGGCTTGTGTAGCTCAATCCAAGCCTCAAGGTCAGTGAATTTAGATGGGAGGCTGCAGACATTGATATGTGCAATTTTAAGACCAGGGGCGTTTGCCCAGATGTTGGAGGAGGGGGTGATATGGGAGTTTGTTGGGCCAGGGTTGCACTCAATGTCCTCGGCAAGGGAGAGTAGTGATAGTAGGAGAATGTATGGGCAGGAGGGAACAGTAGGAGACCAGGAGAGGTTAGCCAGGTAGTGGCCAAGGAGGTGGCATTCTCCTTTAGTGAGTAGAATGAGAGAGATGTACCCCAGGGTGGACTTATCCCTAGTAGTGAGTGAAGAGGGTTGAGACAGGGGAGAGGGGGGGATGAGAGGAAGGAGAGGTGCTGTTGGTCGCAGGCCAACAATTACAGCGCAGGAAGTCATCAATACCAGCTAGTAGTTAGGAGATGGCCCATAATATAGGTAGTGCCAGCTTCATCTTTCCGAGGGAGAGTGGGGGAACAAGGAGAAGTAGTAGGAGAGAATTAGCATGGTCAGCCTTATGAAGGGGGAGAGGAGGGAGTGGTGAGGCAAGGAGCTGTTAGAAATGTAGTTCTGTGGGGCAGGACCACACTCTAGGAGGTGTTCTGCAGCTTTAAATTTGTGTAGGGCAAGATGGCCAATGGGAGGAGGTGCACAGAAGAGGGAGTGGTTTAGGTGTATTTAATAAGTTGTGGAGAAGGGGGTGGAGGGGGAGGATGCCAGGGACCTTTGACCTACTGGAGAATGGTATGCTGAGATGGCATAGAGGTATAGGTGTCAGCGTGGCTCAGTTGGTGGCACATCCGCCTCTGGACCAGAAGGTCGTGGGTTCTCGTCCCACACCAGGATTGGACTTGCACCTAAAAATCGCTGGCATCCGAGTGCAGTATTGGGGGGGTGCTGTACTGCTGGGGTGTGCCGTCCTTCGGATGAGACGTTAAACCGAGGTCCCTTCTGCCCATCCTGGTGTTGTCCTAGTGGGTGTCCAGGTGGAAGTAAAAGAACCCAGGGCACTCTTCGCAAAGAGTAGGGAACATTCCCGGTGTCCTGGCCAACATTCCCCTTCCCATAAACCGGTTCATGCAATTATCCAGGCTGTGTGTGGGTGATGATGTGCGATATGGCCGCCACCACACATTCAGTCACTTCACTACCAGTCTAGCATTGCTTGTAAAGCGCTTTGGATGTATGAAAAGCGATATATAAATGCTGATTCTTCTTCTTCTTCTCCTTCTTCTGTACCTATATGGAGGAATATGCTAGATCTGCATCATAAAGGGATAAGAGGTAGTCCAGGACTAAACTTCTCGGGACAGTAAAGTGGATCAAAGCCGTGAGCCTGGGCCCAAAGACAAAACCTCCACCATTTCATGGCGTAGGTGGCATGAGTAGATGGGTTCCTAGCTGCTACCAGTATGTCAGCCACTCCCTGTGAAATTCCATGTCTAAGGACTGCTACATCCTTAGGAGCCAAGCGTGCAGGTTCAATGGCCTGACGTTCGGGTGAACCAGGATGCTGGCTTCCTGGGACAGCAAGTGTGAGCTGACTGGCAAGGGCAAGGGAGGTTCCTGGGCTAGTTGGTGGAGAAGCAGAAACCAAATTTGTCTGGGCCAAAATGGCACCACCAAGATCATGGACGCGCTCTCCGATCACAGTTTTAGAAGAACCCTCTGGATCAAAGGGAAGGGTGGGAAAGCGTAGAGGAACCTGCCCGTCCAAGAGAGGGACAATGCTTCTCACCAGAAAACACCTGGCCCTGGAGCTAGCGAGCAGAAATTGGGCAGTTTTGCGTTGTATGGGGACGCAAATAGGTCTATGTCTGGTGTCCCCCATCTGCGGAACAGACAGTACAGTTACGTAAGAACTTACCGTAACAGTAGATCTTCGAGAACAGCTCTTGCAGCAGGTTACACCATTAGGACTGAAGCCGGCAGGCGTCAGGACTAACGGAAAAAATTCTAGCTAGCTATCTTCAGCGAGGCCCCCGACGTCGGTCCGCCTCCGGCGTCAGGCGTGGTACAGAGGCGGTCCCGCCAGATTCCCCAGTTCTCCGCCGAGACTCCGCCGCAGGATGACATCAGAGTGGGAGACCGAGATCCACCGTCAGAAGAAAAATAAGGAGGAAATTCCCCAAAAGAAAAGGCAAAACCATGCCTCCTCCAAGGGGGAAGGTGGGCAGGAAGGTACCTGCTGCAAGAGCTGTTCTCGAAGATCTACTGTTACGGTAAGTTCTTACGTAACTGTACTATCTTACTTCGAGACACAGCTCTTGCAGCAGGTTACACCATTAGGACTGATTCCCAAGCAGTAGCGCTGCCAGAAATTCCGGGAGGAGGAAAATAGAAAGTACATTCCAGGTCCTGAACCTAGGACAGGAGACCCTGTAGCACCACAAGGCCGAAACCAGCCCTTCGTCGAGAGGCGATGTCCAGGCTATAATGCCTGATAAAGGTATGCGCAGAGCTCCAAGTGGCTGCAGCACAAATAGCAGAGGTGGAGACGTTTCTGAGTGCTGCAAAGGATGTGGCCACACCCCTAGTAGAATGACCCCGGACCGAGCCCGGGAGGGGCTTTTGTTTTATATCATAACAGTAGGAAATACACTGGACAAGTCAGCGAGACAGAGACTGCTTGGATACTGATTGGCCCATCATTCTCTCAGAGAAGGAAACAAAAAGCTGTTCAGAACTACGAGAGGGTTTAGTTCTGTTGAGGTAATACCTCAGGCTGCGGTGAACATCCAGGGTGTGGAGCAAAGCCTCTCCTCTATTTGAATAACTCGGGAAGTAGACCGGAAGGTCAATAGCCTGGTTGAGAGAGAGTGAAGAGACCACCTTAGGTAAAAACTTAGGATTCGTCCTCAGGGATACTCTGTCCCGGTGGAAAACTAAATAAGGCTCTTTGCACATAAGAGCGTGAAGCTCAGAAATTCTTCTCGCTGAAGTAACAGCAACTAAAAATAACGTTTTCCACGACAGAAAACGTAGCTTGCAATCCACGGCAGGTTCAAAAGGAGGGAGCGTGAGCTGTTCCAGGACAAAGAGCAGATCCCATGGAGGCACAGGGTCCCTAATGGGAGGCCTAAGGTGTAACACTCCCCTAAGAAATTCCCGAGAGGCATCCAATTGAGCTACTGTATGATGTCCCACCGGGAGGTGACAGGCAGAAATGGCACAGAGGTGCACCTTAATAGAGGAGTAGGCTAGGCCTGAATGAAAAAGGGAGAGGAGGTAATCCAACACTACTCCCACAGGACAACCTAAAGGGGAAAGATCATGAGCTCGTGACCATAAACAAAAACGGCGCCATTTCATGGCATACGTCGCATGCGTTGCCGGCTTTCTGGCTGCAGCAAGAACCTCTGCAACCTCTTGCGAGACCCCGTGATGCAAGATGGCTATGTCTCTAGGAGCCAAGCATGCAGGTTCAGAGAGCGTAGGTCCGGATGGACTAATGAACCTTTCTCCTGAGACAGGAGGTGGATGCTGAGCGGCAACAGGAGCGGGGGTTCCCGAGATAGTTGCACCAACAAAGGGAACCAGATCTGTCTGGGCCAGAACGGGGCCACCAGGATCATGAGTGCGTGCTCCCTGCGCAGTTTGAGAAGAACTCTCTGGATCAACGGGAAGGGAGGGAAAGCGTAGAGGAATCTGTTCGCCCAGGAGAGGGATAACGCGTCTCGCCAGAAAACACCAGGCCCTGGATCTAGCGAGCAAAAATTGGGCAGTTTTGCGTTGGATGGGGATGCGAACAAGTCTAGTTCTGGAATTCCCCAACGAAGAAACAGATCCTCTGCTACCTCTTGAAGAAGTTCCCACTCATGGACTCTGGCCTGGGATCGACTCAGGCCATCTGCAATTGTGTTGTCCACCCCGGGAACATGCACAGTAATCAGATTTGCGCCGTGTCCGATTACCCAATCCCACACCCTCATGGCCTCCCTGGAAAGGGGGTAAGAGTGTGCGCCTCCTTGTTTGTTGAGGTAATACATCACCGCCGTGTTGTCTGTCTGAAGCAGGACAGTACAGGTGGGATTACTGACTAGAAGGCCTGCAGGGCATAGAGAACACGCCCTCATCTCTAGGACATTGATATGGAGATGAGCTTCCAGAGAGGTCCCGTACCTGGGACTTTACCCCATCCAGGTGTGCCCCCACCCAAGACCTGAGGCGTCCGTGGTGAGGGTTACCTCCGGGACAGGCGCTACAAACAGGGCGCCCTTGGAGGCGACCCGGGGTAGCCACCACTGCCAGTCTCGGGATCACTGAGTTCGTGATCCTGACCGGATGCTGCAAGTGGTCTTGCCTTTGGTCCCATTGCACCTTGAGCATCCACTGGGTTACCGCATGTGGAGCCTTGCGAAAGGGACAGTAGGAATGGCGCAGCCATGTGTCCGAACAGCGAAGGAACCCGACCGCAAAGATACGATCTTGTTCGGCGATAAATCCCTTATGAGGGATCCTGATGCGCTCGCTCTGTCGTCCGGGAAGAAAAACTCTTCCTGAACAGTGTCCAGGACTGCGCCTACTCAAACTGCAGTTTCTGCGCGGTACCAGGAGAGACTATACGTAATTTATGAGAATGCCCAGAGACTGAAACAAGTCCTGGGTGCTCTGGACAGCGGTAACAACGCCTCTCTGGAGGCGGCCGCCAGAGAAGCCAGTCGTAGATGCAGGGAACACATAGTGGCCCTGTCTCCTCAGAGATGCTGCACGACTACCATGCACTTGGTGAAGACCCTTGAGTACCGGATGACAGTCCAAGCGGAAGGCTTCGGAACTGAAAGTGGTGGTCGAGAAACTCGAGCGCAGGAACCTCTGAGATGCGGCGTGAGCTATAGGGATATGCAGGTATCGTCCTGCATGTCTAGAGGCAGCTAAAGGCGTCTTGTTTCAGCATGGGAATAAGGCCGGAAGAGTCACCATGCGGAATCTTTTGTAGGCGAACCGACACATTGGGAGGTCGCTGAGGTCCAGAATCGGACGGAGGTCCCCTGATTTCTTGGGAACCAGGAAGAAGTGGGAATAATATCCTCGTCCTCTCCTGTGGTTCTCCAGGGCCGTACTCTATCGCTCCTTTTCTTGGGAGGCAGTACCTCTTGCCAGATCAAATTTTTGTGCTGACCGGATACGGGACAGCAAAGGAGGCCTCGAGGGGTGGCTTTTTCTGTGAATGCTATAAAGTGGCCTAGACTGACCAACTGCAGAACCACCTGTCGGTGGTAATGGCCTACCATCCCGGCAGGAAGTTATAATCACGACCCCGACCATGATTTCCCATTGATCCTGAGGCGGGGCGGAAAGGATCAGGCTGTGGCAGCAGATGGAGCCGCTGGCTGGGTTGGCCCTGGGAATGCTGACCTGCGGCTGGCGGGCTGTTTCCCTGGGTTCTCACGGCGGAGCCCCTCTGATGTGTGAGGCGGAGGCCATGCTGCCTCTGTGTCCGCCCACGAAATGGCTGGTTTCCCTAGAAGGAACCAAGCTTGAGTCGATACATGGCTTGAACCGACCTTACCGCCTTCCCGGCCTCTTGAAGTTTGGTAATGATCTTCTCGGAAGGGATTACCAAATAAAACTTCTCCCTCGAGCGGGCGTCCATAATGTTTTTCTGGACATCGCGGGTGAAAGCGGAGACACGCGTAACCAGGAGTGTCTCCGGAGGCATCGCCGAAGCTGCTGCTCGGGCCGATGAGTCCGCAGAGTCGTACGCGGCTCGAAGCACTTGGGTCCCCACGTCTGAACCCGTACGGTGGAGCTGGAGCATCTCCTCCTTCTGCTCACCTTCGGGCAGCTTTTCAGCCGCCTCCAGACCCTGTTTCCCACAAAGTGTTCTGGAATTGAACCATGTGGGTCAGGTAGTTCAAGGATCTGACGGCGCAGGTAGCGGAAGCATACATGCGCCTGCCCAGTGCGTCCAACTGTTTGGACTCTGGGTCCGGTGGCAGGGTGCTCAAATGTTGCGGCCTCTGTGACCAGTCATGTGAGGCTGTGATGACCAGAGTCGGCCTGAGGCTGCTGTGTCAGGTACTGGTGGGTCCTTAGGAGCCTTGTACAGGCGATCAGCTTTCTTCAGCACAGCGGGGAGGCGAATGTGGGCAGCTTCCGCATGCCTTGGTGGCGTCCCGCAGTGTCCACCAAGGGTGGTACCACCACAGGCTTGGGGTCCTTCTGCCGAAGATATTTGGCAAGGCGTAACCTTCGAGGTCTAGTTCTTCTGCATCCCATCCCATGTTCTCCTGGATATGTCGCATAATATCCATGAGCGAAGGGTCATCGGAGGAGATCTCCAGTGTCTCACGTGGGTCCGGAGAAGGGATGGAGAGAGAGAGATGGGATCTAGAGGAAAGTAGACTGATCCCGTGTCCTTATTAACGACGGCAAGCGTCGGTGTCTCCTGGATCTCTTGGGGCTGGGTGATCCAGAAGAGGATTTCGGCAGGAGGTCTCCGTTTTCTAGATCTTCCCTGGGAGAGGATCCAGGCTCGGGGGAGGTAAGCTGACCTCGCCGACGAAGGTGAAGGGGGGCGGTACCAGAGGAAGGAGGGAGGAGAGGAGGAGGGCGGTGGGGCCATGTCCCGCTTAATGATGTCCCACCAGTAAGTGAAGAGATCCTTCACTTCCGCTACAGAAAGTCGGCAGCGGCCCAGGCGCGGTGGGCGGTCTTGAGGTCCCAGCGTCGGCTCCACAGGGCTCGGGTAGAGCAAGGGGCCTGGGAATTCCGGCCGAGCCGAGTCGCCGGTCTGGTCCTCGGGCTGCGTTAAGTCCTCCTCAGTCAACGTCTCCTGACCGGCGTCGGTCGGGCGTGGAGAGCCCTTCTCAGGAGGAGCAGGCGTCGGTCCCCAACCCGGCGTCCGCTGGGATGGTTTGCCAGCGGCGGCCGTCCGGCAGAGCGGCTCAGGGAGGAATGGAGATGCGGCTGGCGGCGGTCGAGCGGCGTCAGATCCCACAGGTCTCTTCAATGGTGTGAGCTCCAAAGTTTTGTGAGGAGGCACAAAGGCGACCGGATGTCGGGAGCAGGCGGGGAACCCGACTTATGATGATGGTGCGCTCCCGGACTTCGCAAGGCCTTGGAAGAAGGAAGGCAGCGGCGGCCTGGTGGACTTGGCCTGAGAAGAGAGCTTTCTTACACGCGGCCGGAAAGGCTGAGAGCTGGCCCTGGAAGGAGGCGGTGGACCGAACCGGGCTGCGGGACTCCAGCGCCCCTGGACGGGGACCTGGAAGGGCCTTCTCCCTTCTTTTCTCCAGCGTGCTTGTGGGATTTGACAGAAGATTCCCCTTGGAGGACATCGTCTTCAGTTTTCCTCCAACAAAAAGCCTGGAGGCCTTCTGACATCGGATCCTGGTTGGCTGTTGAACCCCTGGCAAAACGAACAGGCCCGGTAGCGTGGTCTGGGCCCAGGCACCTAACGCAGGCCGTGTGGGGTCCTGAAGGGATCTGTTTCCCAAACACCACTTGGAGGGATGACCGGAGGGAGAGAGGACATCAGCAACAATCTTGCTTGAAGAAAAAAGAATTTCCCGGAGAAAGCTCTGAACCAAGCGTCTCGCTAGACTGAAACCGGAAGGGTCGAGACATACAAGTCGTGGGAAGAACTGGGGAATCTGGGCGGGACCGCCCCTTATGTACCACGCCTGCGTGGGAGGCGGGACCGGCGTCGGGGGCGGTCCCCGCTGAAGATAGCTAGCTAGAATTTTTCCGTGGGGTCCTGGCCTGCCGGCTTCAGTCCTAATGGTGTAACCTGCTGCAAGAGCTGTGTCTCGAAGTAAGATCCTCTGCTACCTCCTGCAGCAGTTCCCATTCGTCAGCCCTGGCCTGTGACCGGCTCAGGTGATCCGCGACAGTGTTGTCTACACCGGGAACATGCACTGCGGTAATTTCGGCGCCGTGCTGTAATACCCAATCCCACACTCTCTTTGCCCCTCTGCAAAGTGGGTAGGAGCGAGTGCCTCCTTGCTTGTTGATGTAATACATGACCGAGGTGTTGTCTGTCTGGATTAACAGATGACCTGGTGTAATCTCGGACTGTAAAGCCTGTAAGGCATAAAGGACTGCTCTCATCTCCAAAATATTGATGTAGAGGTGGGCTTCCAGGGTCGACCAAGATCCCTGGGTCCTGATCCCATACAGGTGAGCTCCCCAACTGGTCCCCGAAACATCCATGGTGAGAGTCAGAGCTGGAGCAGGCGCTAAGAAGGGGACTCCCTTGGAAAGGTGCTCTGGGACGAGCCACCATTGCCAGTCCTGGATGACTGGTTCTGTGATCCAGACGAGCTGATCCAAGTGATCCTGTCTCTGGTCCCACTGAGCTCTGAGCATCCACTGAGTAACCCTCATATGGAGACAAGCCAGGGGAACTGTGGCAATGGCTGACGCCATATGACCGAGCAGGCCAAGCATAGTCTTCACAGGGACCAGCCTCTTCGCCATGATGTCCCGTATGAGGGATCAGATGCGTTCCACCCTGTCTTTGAGCAAGAAAGCTTTCCCTTGGCCGGTGTCCAGAACCGCGCCGATGAACTGCAATCTTTGTGAGGGGATGAGGAACGACTTCTCCTGATTGATGGTGATGCCCAGAGACCCAAAAACGGAACAGGTGACCTGAACTGCTGTCACCAGAGCCTTCGAGAGGAGGCCATGAGAAGGCAGTCGTCCAGATATGGGAATACATAGTGGCCCTGTCTTCTGAGGGACGCTGCCATGACGCCAAACATTTGGTGAATACGCGAGGCGCCGAGGACAGACTGAATAGAAGTGCTCGGAGCTGATAATGGCGTCCTGAGAACTCGAAGTGCAGGAACTTCCAGTGCACCCGAATGATAGGGAGATGAAGATACGCATCCTGCATGTCCAGTAATGCCAACCACGTGCCTTGCTTGAGCATGGGGATAAGACCCAGGAGGCTGACCATGCATTTATACAACACAAAGGTGTTGAGATCACTGAGATCCAGGATTGGGCGCAGGTCCCGTTTTCTTTGGAAACAGGAAGAAGTGGGAATAGTAACTGTCGCCTCTCTGGTTCTGTGGAACAATTTCGATGCCATCCTTGTCCAGCAGTGCTGAGATCACCTGCTGGATGAGCAGGGCATGCCGACCCGAATAACGGGAGTGCAGAGGAGGTCTTGTTGATGGGTGGCCGAGAAACTCTATAGAGTGCCCTTGATCTACCAGTTGAAGAACCCACTGGTTGGAGGTTATCCTCTGCCACCCAGACAGTTGGTAAGTGACATGACCCCTGACCCCCCCTTCCCTGGGATCCAGAGGTGGGGCAGGGACCAGGAAGGAGTCATGCTGTGGTGATGTTGGTTGCAGCGGGCTGGGTTGATTTTGGATTTCTCCGACCCTGAGCCTCGGAGTATTTGGGCTGGCTTTTCCGATTGTAACTGCTCCGGGGTTGCTGGCTGGAGTGAGGTTGTTGTTTGTGTTGCCGGCCGCGAATACGGTTCTGGCCCCTGCGAAAGGAGCCAGACTTAAGTCTGTACACGGCCTGTACTGTCCTGACTGCCTTCCCGGCATCTTGTAATTTGGTGATGACTCTTTCGGAGTCCTCACCGAACAACACAAAGCCATTTTACGGGACATCCAGAATGTTCTTCTGGACATCCGGGGTGAAACCGGAAACCCTCAGCCAGGAGTGTCTCTGGAAGCAAACACCTGAAGCGGCACCTCTGGCAGCTTCATCTTTCCGAGGGAGAGTGGGGGGGAACAAGGAGAAGTAGTAGGAGTCTTGGGTCCCAACACCTGACCCCGTGCGAAGGAGATTCAATAACTACTCCTCCTTTTCGCCCTCCAGAAATCCTTTAACAGGTCTTGGCCCTGGTCCCACAGTGCATTCTGAAATTGCACCATGTGCGTAAGATAACCAAGGGACCTGATGGAACATGTAGCAGCTGCGTACTAAGATGCTGAGGCTTTTGTGAATGATTGTGGGAGGCCGTAATGACCAAAGAATCGGCCAAGGGCTACTGGGCCAGATATGGGTCCTCCATGGGTGTCCTAGAGAGGCGGTCTGCTTTCTTGGGCACCGCCGGGGGGAAATAAGGAGGTTTCCACGTGGCTTTAGTAATGTCCAAGAATGTATCCACCAATGGTGGGACCACCACAGGCTTGAGGTCTTTCTGCCTGAGGTACTTTGCCAGGCACTGACGTTCTGGGTCTAAGTCCTCAGTCTCCTACCCCATATTCTCTTGGATGTATCTCATTATGTGCAATAAAGAGGGGTCATCTGGTGGAGACCTAGGAAGGTCCTATGGATCTGGAGATGGGAGGCTAACCGGAGAAGGTGACCTCTAAGTGTCCGAGGAATCCAGACATGCATCATCTTCTGACGCAGTGCGGGATCTCCATCTGGGATGTTTAGGACTGTGGTCACTAGGAGATCTTGAAGGAGTCCTGGAGAGATGTGCTCTCATTGCCCCATATCTTCTCTCCTTTGCTCTGCCCCTAGAAAGCAGGGTAGGTTCTCTGGGTTCAGGTGGTATAGTCTTCTCAGGTTCCTTGGGAGGAATTTCTTGAGGAGGCTTTGTGGGCACCACATCCTTTTTAATGGTGTCCCACCAGAAGGTGAAATGCACTTTAACCTCCTGAATACTGAGGCCTGACAATGGGACTGGCGTCAGCGCCTGCCCATCTTCTGGCTCGGGCGTCGGCACTTGGAGCACAGTCGGGTCAGACATCGGTTCCTAGGGCAACCCGACGTCCTCGATATCCCCCGATGTCTGGTCGTCAATATCATGGGCCCCGACGTCCTCTTCTGACGACCCCCGGTGACCGGTGTCCGTGGGCAGAGGCAGGGGGGTTACGTCGGGTCTTTCACCCGTTTTGCGGGGGCTGGGTCTGATGCCCACTTGGTATCTGAGGTCCGCTTAAGGGACGTCAGTTCGGAGAGGCTTCCGACCCCCTCGGAGGTTGGGAGACCAAGCGTTGGTCAGTGTCCCGTAGTCGGTCTGATGTGTCGGCGCCCGATTTTGGTGCCGACTTATGCTTTTGGCGGTCCAAAGCCTCAGGCCTGGTGGACGAGCCGGATGACCAGCTATCCTTATGCTTGGTCTTGAGTGGCTGGAGGAAGACTGAGCTGGAACCCCCAGAAGCCCGTACCTTTACCAGAGGGGGCTGAGACTGAGCCCAGGAGGGAGATCTCTGCGACCGGGTAGAGCTGGTGCTGGCCCGAGAGTCCAAGGCCTGTCTCGGGGATCTAACCCTATCCCTGTCCCGGTGCTTCTCTCGCTGTTTCCCCGCCGTATGATGGGAGAATTCCCCTGTGGAGGAAGGATCTTTTTCCATGGCCTTCAATTTTTCTTCCAGAAGAAACCCTTCGAGCGCTTTTTGGCGAATCCTGGTCCTGCTGTTAAACTGCTGGCATATGGGGCATGCCTTGGTGTCGTGTTCTGGGCCTAGACACTGAATACAGGAAGAATGCCAGACTTTGAAAGGGATTTGCTTGCCACAAGCGCACTTCGAGGGGTGTCCTTCTGTAGAAGGAGTCAGGGAAGTAGACATGTACTTATCTAATTTTTTATCCAAAAAAGTAAAAGTTCTGGTGCCATTCGTCTGCTAGAGGTGTCCGTGGAGCCGATGCTGGCGAGTCGATGGCAGGAAAAGAACTCAGGGATGCTGGGGGACCACCCTTTTTATGCGGCATCGGACGTCAGGGGCAGAGCCGACGTCCGGGGCGGTCCCCTGCTGGGTATTGCTAGCTAGAATGTTTCCGTGGGGTCCTGGATCCTGCCAGCTTCAGTCCTTATGGTGTAACCTGCTGCAAGAGCTGTTTCTCGAAGTAAGATCAGAAGGTGATTCAATGCATCAGCCATCTAGAGAGGGTCTGTTTAGACACAGGGCTACCCATAGTCCTAGGAGCAAAGGATACAAACAATTAATCAGAGCTCCTGCTCTCCTTGGTTCTGAATAAATAGTATCGCAAGGCACAATAAACATCCAGGGAATGGAGAAGTGCCTCACCCCAGTTTGAGTGTTCACGGTAATAAACAGGCAGTTGAACGTCCTGATTTAAGGAAATCTCAGACACCACCTTGGGCAGAAACTTAGGATTGGTTCTCAATGCTACCCTGTCTTTGTGGAACACTAAGTAAGGCTCCTTACACATCAGGGGCTGCAGCTCGGAAATCCTTCGAGCGGAAGTAACAGGAACTAAAAATAATGTTTTCGAAGAAAGAAAACTTAGCTCGCAATCCACAGCAGGTTCAAAAGGTGGTAAGGTCAACTTCTCCAGAACAAACAGAAGATCCCAAAGGGGAACAGGATCCCTAATGGGAGGTTTTATGTGGAGCATACCTCTAAGAAAGGTGCGAGTTACCTCCAACTGAGCCACCGTTTTTCCCTGGACAGGGGTGTGAGAGGCAGAAAGGGTGGCCAAATGCACCTTAGTTGAGGAGTAGCCCAGTCCTGACTCCGAAAGGGATAACAGGTATTCTAACAGAAAATTAATCGGACAGGCCAGAGGATCCAGGTGGCAAGCCGTGGTCCATAGACAAAACCTATTCCACTTCATAGCATATGTTGCTCTAGTGGAGGGTTTCCTAGCCTCCACAAGGACTTTGGTGACCTTGTCGGAAACTCTGAAGCAAAGTTTGGCTAGGTCCTCAGGAGCCATGCATGTAGATATAGGGACCGCAAGTGCGGATGGATCAAGGTCCCGTTGTATTGAGACAGCAAGAAAGTGCTCAATGGAAGTGCGATCGGAGGCTCCACTGCTAACTGTTGTAACACAGTGGAAACCAGATTTGTTTAGGTCATAGAGGAGCTACCAGGATCATTGTTGTCCCTTCCGTTTGTGCCTTGAGGAGAACTCTCTGAAGCAGCAGAAATGGCAGGAAGGCATAAAGGAACCTCCTCTTCCAGGAGAGAGACAACGCGTCTTGCCAGAAAACACCAGGCACGTGATCTAGCAAGCAGAAACTGGGCAGTTTTGCGTTGGTGGTGGAGGTGAATAGGTCCAATTCAGGTGTCCACCATGTGGTGACTAGGTCATCAACCACTGACTGAAGAAGTGGCCACTTGTGCGCTCTCAACCTTGTTCTGCTGAGAGCATCTGCCAATGTATTCTGAACACCTGGGACGTGGGCCACTGAAATAGTTATGCAGTGAGCTATGGCCCAATCCCACACTCTCATCGCTTCCCTGCACAGAGGGTATGAGTGTGTGTCTCCCTGTTTGTTGATATAAAACACCACTGACATGTTGTCCATCTGAATGAGAAGGTGTCCTGGTTTGAGTACCATACTCAAGGCCTAGACAGCGTAGAGAACGGCTCTCATTTCTAAAATGTTGATGTGGGGAGACTCCTCATTCACAGACCAGGGTCCCGGAGTCCTGTGAATGCCTTGGTGCACACCCCATCCCATGTTTGATGCTTCTGATGTTAGGACCTTATCTGGTGTCTCCTTTTGGAGTGGCACCCGTTCCAACAAGGAAGGAGACATCATCCACCAAACAGGTTATAGTCGAATGGGTCTTGTGATGGAGACTGGAAGGTCCAGGTCATCCCATCTCTGGTCCCAATGGACACGAAGTGTCCACTGAGTTGTCCTCATCCGAAGTCTCGCAAAGGGGACTGTGATGATGGACGCTGCCATGTGGCCCAGCAACCGGAGCAGAGTCCTGGCTGGCACTGTGGAGGCTGAACAGATTTGACTGACTAGGTTCCTTAGCTGATCAGCCCTTTCCTGAGGCAGGAAGGCTCTTCCTCTGACTGTGTCGAGAAGGGCCCCTATGAACGGCAGGAGCTGAGAGGGGATCAGGGACGATTTTGTTGTGCTGATAGAGATCCCGAAATGCCAGAAAAGAATGCAAGTGTCTCGAATGGCACTCTGAAGTCGTTCTTTGGACTGTGCCATGAGAAGCCAGTCATCCAAGTAAGGGAACATGTAATGCCCCATCCTCCGAAGTGCCGCAGCTACCACCACAAGGCACTTCGTGAACACCCTCGGAGCCAAGGACAGGCCGAAGGGTAACACCCTGAACTGGAAATGCCTACCTTGAAAGGCGAACCTGAGGTATTTCATGGGGTGCTTCGCTATCAGGATGTGAAGGTAAGCGTCCTACATATCCAGTGATGCCAGCCAGTCTCCCTGTAAGAACATGGGGAGCAGGTTTTGAAGACTGACCATCCTCAACCTTTTGTATTCGACCAATCGATTGAGGTCGCTGAGGTCGACAATGGGCCTCAAGTCTCCTGACTTCTTCGGGACCAGGAAGAAGTGTGAATAGAATTCTGTTCCTCTCTGATGTAGGGGAATAGGTTCTATGGCTTTTTTGGAAAGCAGGGCTTGGATTCCTTGCTGAATCAGACCTGCATGTTCCCTGGAGTAATGGGATGGTGGTGGGGGCCAGTCTGGTGGAATGCTGACGAACTCTATAGAGTGCCTGTTCTCTATGAGCTCGAGGACCCACTGGTCAGCGTCACCTTTCTCCAAGCCTCTGTGTATAGAAAAAAATCGCCCTACTAGCTCCTCTCCTGACAAGACGTCGGGGAGAGGTGGGTCACTTCGGGACTCAGGTGGTGGGAAGGAGTGGAAAGGCGGCTTGAGCAGGTTTAGTCAGATGAGAGGCGGGTCCCGCAGATCCACTGTGGGCGTCTCACCGACTGTAGCCTCCCAACTGAGGTTGTTGCTGCTGAAAACAAGGCTGCTGCTGTTGTTGACCCCCTCAGCCACGAAAACGAGACTTTCGAAACTGTCTCTGTTTCAGGCGGTATATGGACTGTATGGTGCAGACAGCCTGTAGCTTATTAATGATTTTCTCTGTGTCCTTGCCAAAGACGACGAAGCCAGGAATGGCAACATAAAGAAATGCCGCTGTGTCCATAGAGTCATAGGTGGATCGTAGCACATGCGTGCCTACATCCGACCCAGTTTGTAAAAGCTTGGAGAGTTCTGCCTTTTGGGGGCAGTCAGGCATTCCCTGAAAAATGTCCATTCCCTGATCCCATAGGGCATTCTGGAATTGGACCATGTGAGTCAAGAAGTTAAGACTCCTGATGCTGCAGGTGGCAGACGAATACACCATTCTGCTCATGGAGTCCAGTTATTTAGACTCTCTGTCTGGAGGCTGGGTACTCAGGTGTTTGGGCCTCTGCAAACAGTCATGTGCTGCCAAAATGACCACCATATCAGCGGTGGGGTGTTCGGTCAGGAAGGGCTGCTCCTTTGGTGCCCTACACAAATGGTCAGCCTTCTTCGGGACAGCTGTGGACGAATGGGGGCGTCTCCAAGCAGCCTGTGTGACATCTTCAAAGGTGTCGACCATAGGTGGGATCACTACTGGTTTGGAATCTTTTTGCCTGAGGTATTTTGTGAGTCACATACGCTCAGGGTCTTAACCCTCCATATCCCAGCCCATGTTGCGTTGAATGTGCCGCATGACCTCCATTAAGGATGGGTCATCGGGAGGTGACTTTGGAGTATCCTCAGGGTACCTGGGGGATAGGTCCTCAAAGGACAAAGTTGAGGAATCTGATGGATTGTAGGAGTCTGAGGAGGAGACTAATGATCTGCGCCTTCTCCTTTTGTGCCGGTGTCTGTCTGAGGAGCTAGATGAGGTGGGGCTCTGATCTAGACCTGTGGGGTCTCCTTTTGGCCGCTTTTTTCCTGGGCCTCTCAGGAGGGGTGGGATGTTTCCCCTGATCCTCATCTGACAGAGGTTTGGGAACTGTGCGCGGATCTGGGGATGAGGGGTGTACACCCCATCAGGATTCAGAGCCAAATCCGGTTCCACTGGGGCAACAGGTTGAGGTTTTGGTGGGAGGGTATCAGGTTTGATGGTCTCCCACCAGTGACTGAACAGGTCCTTTACCTGGGAAAGGTTTAATTTTGGGGAACCTGTAGTCAGATCCGGTGACAGACTGGTGTCGGTACCTGCATCGACACTGGTACCGATGTCGGGCCTGTCCGGCATTGGTGGGTGTTCTGGAGGTGACGACGGGTTATGATTGTCGTTGTCAGGTCCTGAGATTACCCTGTGGACCGGTGTCAGTTCCTCCTGCACAGGGGTGTGGTCTGCCGAGGAATACAGGTTGGGGGAGGGGGACATCGGGGGCGACGGTATCTTAGCTGGTGGGGCCAACGTATGGGAGACCTTGGGTGCGCTGTCTGAAGACCGGCGTTGGAGCTGGTCTGACGCTGGCTTGGCATGTTTGTCAGACTGGCGCCTGTCCGACGGTGGGAGAGGATGCTTATCCGCTGATTTCTTGGCCTGCTTGGGGGGGAGAGAGGAAGATCTCCCTGCCGCCTGGCCTGAGATCTTAGCCTTATTCCGGGAGTCGGCGCTGCATACAGAGGCAGACCGGGAGGCATGAGGAACCTTACCTGGGTCCAAAGATCAGCCTGTGATCTGCGTTGGGGGACGAATCTTAATTGGTTGAAGCGCTGGACCAGAGTACCCCGAAGCCTTCTCCTTCATTCCCGACACGTGTGAGATGACTGGGGCTTTGACGACAGTTAGCCGGGAGTCATGGCCTGATGATTCTGAAGTGCCCTTTGAGGCAAAGTGCGATCCGGAGGCTCTAGATGTTGAGTGGGATCTCTCCCATTCTTTCTCCTTCTCCCTACATTTCTCCTTAGATTCCGAAGAGGATTTTTGTGGGAACGGTGGGAAGACTCCTGCTCAGAGGAAAAAACCCTCTGCATGGCGGCCAACTGCTGTTGGGCAAGATAAGCCTGAAGGGACTTCTGACGGCGGATCCAAGTCCCACTACTGAAGACCTGGCAGTGAGGACAGGACAGGGTGTCGTGGTCTGGGCCCAGACACAACAAGCAGACCGCGTGGCCTTCTTTGGCAGGGATCTGCTTCCCAGAGGCACACTTGTTCATGTGCCTAGAAGAAGGCGATGGAGGAGACGACATGCAGGAACGGTTGTAGAAAGAAGTGGTACTGCGACAAGAAAAACAACAAAGTTATTAAAGATAAAGCGGTTGTACTGGTGTGTGTCTAGCCGTGGAGCCAACGAATGCAAGTCAATGGCGGGAAAAGAACTGGGGCACACTGGGGACCGCCACCTCTTATACTACGAGGGACGTCATTTGCACCACCAGGTAAGGAGAAAGATCTGGCTCCCCATACGACGTGCAGAGGAAATGCTGGACCTCGCACAACAACTAACACCCGAAATCTGGCCAATGGAAAATCATGTACACAATTGCCCGCAGTCTGGGAAACAAGATCCTAGACCTGCAGGCAACAATGACAGAGGCTAAACTGGAGATAGTAGCCATTAGCAAGACATGGTTCACCAGTAACCACACTTGGGAGACTTCAGTACCCGGTTATGTACTGTTCAGAAGAGACCAAGGTGCAAAAAAAAAAAAGGGGTGCTGGGAGTGGCCCTTTATGTCAATGAAAATATCAAAGCTACAGAAATTCAGAATACACATAAGGAGCCAGAAGAACTGTGGGTCACCCTGAAAACAGGAAATGGGACAGCCATACAAACTGGGGTTGTCTACAGGCCTCCAGACTGAGGGAGGACAAAGACACATTACTTTTAGAAGATATACAAAACATGAGAGCTAAAGGGGAGGTTCTGACAATGGGAGACTTCAACATGCCAGATACAGATTGGTCAATACCAGCAGGAACATCCGCCAGAACTAGATACATAGTGGATTCCCTGTAGGGGGAGGGTCTCAAACAACTGGTACCACAACCCACAAGAGACAGGGCTATCCTAGATCTAGTACTGACTAACAGGGAAGGGATCACAGATCTCCAGGTAGAAGGTCACCTGGGGGCCAGTGACCATCACATGGTATGGTTCAATTTGGCCACTAGAACTAAATCATCCCATTCCAAGGCAAAAATATGGGACTTCAGAGGAGCTGACTTTGATAAGATGGCCAACAGAGTTAAGCTAGCCCTGGCAAGAAGAAATACAGGCGAGGCCGTACAGGCAAAGTGGGCAAGCAATAAAGATGCAATACTTGAAGCAACATCCCACTGTGTTGGGGAGAAAAGCAAGAGAAAAAGAAGAAGGAAACCACTTTGGTTCTCAAAAACAGTAGCAGAAAAGGTCAGAGCCAAAAGGCTGGCCTTCAGGAAATATAAGGGAACGCAGCGGGACGAAGATAGGGAGGCATACCAAACTTCCCTAAGAGAAGCAGGGAAGGCAATAAGGCAGGTAAAACCCCAAACCGAGGAAACACCAGCACGAACAGTAAAAGAAGATGACAAGACTTGCTATAGATACATTAGTGAAAAGAGAAAGTCCAGAGGGGGTATTGCTAAGATCAAAGGGGATAAGGGGGAGTGTGTGGAGGAGGACCAAAGAAAAGCATCTATCCTAAATACGTACTTCTCCCCAGTATTTACCGAAAAGAAGGTAGGGCAGGCCCACAGCACAGCACCATGGACACAGGGGAGGGGAGGTGTGCATAAGTCCCTTCACAAAGAAGGGTCCTACAAGAGCTCGCTAAGCTCAGGGTGGACAAGGCAATAGGATCTGATGGCATACATCCCAGGGTACTAAAGGAGCTAAGGGTGGAACTAGCAGAGCCATTAGCAGAACTGTTTAGTGAGTCTCTGAGCACAGGAGAGGTCCCAGAAGACTGGAGAAGGGCTCATGTGATCCCGCCACAAGAGTGGTAGCAGGAGGAGGCAGGGAACTACAGATCAGTCAGTCTTACCTCAGTAGTGGGCAAGATTATGGAGGCACTCCTTAAGGAAAGGATAGTGCAACACCTGGAATCCATAGGAGCACAGGATCCAAGACAGCATGGGTTTACAAAAGGAAGATCCTGTCAAACTAATCTCATAGATTTCTTTGACTGGGTAACCAGAGTGGTGGACCAATGGGGTGCAGTTGATGTCGCCTACCTTGACTTCAGCAAAGCTTTCGATATTGTTCCACATAGAAGATTGATTAATAAGCTGGGTAGGCTCGGGGTGGGTCAGAAGTTGGTCAGCTGGGTGGCAAACTGGTTGACTGGCAGAAAACAGAGAGTGGTGGTAAACGGTGTACAGTCAGAAAAGATGCAAGTCACAAGTGGAATACCTCAGGGATCAGTCGTGGGGCCAGTCATTTTCAATATCTTCATCAGTGACATTGCAGATGGACTGGAGGGTAAGGTTTGTCTGTTTGCAGATGACACCAAGATCTGCAGCAGAGTAGATGATCCAGATGGGGTGGGTAGAATGAGAAGAGATCTGGATAAACTGGCAAAATGGTCGGAAGAGTAGCAAAGTACAGTTACGTAAGAATTACCGTAACAGTAGATCTTCAAGACAGGCTCTTGCAGTAGGTAATTACATATAGGACTGATGCCTGCAGGCGTCAGGACCCCATGGAAAAATGTCTAGCTAGCAGTCTCTGGCGGGGGACCGCCCCCACGTCAGGTGACCGACGTCATGCGACATCAGTATAAAGGGGCAGTCCCCAATGCCCGCCTTCCAGTTCTTTCCCGCCAAAGGCCCAAAAGGGAGAGACAAGAGAGAAGCAGATATTTCCCCACCCTGAAGAGGAGCTAAAAAAGCTTAGGGGGATAGAAGGCAGGAAGGTATTACCTTCTGCAAGAGCCTCTCTCGAAGATCTACTGTTACGGTAAGTTCTTACGCAACTGTACTATCTTACTTCGAGAGGGCTCTTACAATAGGTAATTACATATAGGACTGAGTCCCAAGCAGTCTAGAACAAGAAGAAGCAAAACGGGAGGAGGAAAGCTACTCAAAGTAGGTCCTCTAGCTGTGAAGGCCTTAGGAAAGGAGGCTTTGCAGAACAGCAAGCCTGAAGCCTGCTCTAGGGCGAGAGGCAATATCCAAATTGTAATGTTTTGTAAAGGTATGGACAGAAGTCCAAGTGGTGGCAGCACAGATGTCTGCCGCTGACACATTCTTGAAACAAGCCGCCGAGGCAGCGACTCCTCTGGTGGAGTGGCCTCTCACTTGACCCGGAAGGGTCTTGTTGTACTTGTCATAACAGAAAGTGATACAATGAGCCAACCATTTGGACAGGCATTGCTTAGAAACAGCATTGCCTTCTCTTTTGTGGGCAAAAGAGACAAACAGCTGATCAGTCTTTCTGAGATCTTTTGTTCCATTAGTGTAGTATCTCAGAATTCGGTGAATGTCCAGAGTGTGTAAGAGATACTCCCCTTGATTGGAGTGCTGTGTAAAGAAAGCAGGTAACTCTATGAACTGGTTCAAAGTAGATTCCGCTACCACCTTGAGGAGAAACTTAGGATTGGTGTGCAGAGCCACACGTTCCTTGTGAAAAATCAAATACAAGATTTTACACATCAGGGCTCGGAGCTCGGAAATCCTCCGAGCAGATTCGAAAGGAGGCACAGTAAGCTTCTCGAGGATGAAATTCAAATCCCAAGGAGGGGCAGGAACCCGGATAGGGGGTCTCAAGTGGAGAACCCCTCTAAGGAAAGTCTTACAGACCTCCGGCTGAGCAAACGTCCTGCCTGCAAAAGGGACATGGTAGGCCGAAATGGCCACCATGTGTACCTTCAAGGACCAGTGACTGAGACCCAGATCAAAGAGGTGGCACAGGTAATCCAGCAGCTGCCCAACAGAGCATGAGAAAGGCTCGAAATCTTTTGAAGCGGCCCAGAATGTGAACCGTTTCCATTTCATGGCATAGGTAGACCTAGTGGAGGGTTTTCTAGCCTCCACCAAAATCTCAGCCACTCGGGGTGAAACCCCAAATTGGGCTTGAGCTGCATCTGCAGGAGCCATGCGTGCAGTTGAAGGGACTTGAGACCTGGATGGACCAGGGTCCCCTGATCCTGGGTCAGTAAAAGTCACGACAGAGGAAGAGGAGTTTCCTCTGAGTATTGTTGCAGAATAGAGAACCAAACTTGCCTGGGCCAGAAAGGAGCGATCAGTATAATTCGAGCTCCTTCTGAACCAAGTTTCTGTAAGACTCTCGGAATCAAAGGGATCGGGGGAAAAGCACAGACGAATCTGTCCTTCCAATCTAGAGACATAGTGTCTCTCCAAAAAATGCCACGCTCTGGAGAGAGCAAGCAGAAGTCGGGAAGCTTTGCATTTAGAGGTGAGGCGAACAGGTCCACCTGTGGTGTTCCCCAACGTAGGAAGATATCGTCTAAGACCCCCTGATCCAGTTCCCACTTGTGAGCTTGAGCCAATGAGCGACTGAGTTTGTCTGCTAAGGTGTTCTCGACCCCTGGGACGTGAATCGCCGTGAAGTGAAGGTTGTGTTGCACTGCCCAATCCCAAACTCGCATCACATCCCTGCAAAGAGGATAGGAACGAGTCCCTCCCAGTTTGTTGATGTACCATACCACACACATACTGTCTGTCTGTACAGCTAAGTGGCCAGGAAGGAGATGCAGAGCTTGAAGAGCATAAAGCACTGCCCAAAGCTCGAGCACATTGATGTAAAGCATTTTCTCGAGCTTGGACCAGGAGCCCTGGGTCCTGTGAGGTCCGAGATGGGCTCCCCAACCTTCGTCCGAGGCGTCTGTGTCAGAGTCTGGGAGGGGGGAGAAAGACAGAAGGGAACTCCCTGACAAAGGTAATCCTGAACCATCCACCACTGCAAGTCCCAAACCATGGGGGAGCAGACTAGGACAAGCTGGTCCAGGTCGTCCACCAACTGATCCCACTGAGACTGAAGCATCCACTGAGAGATCCTCATGTGGAGCAGAGCGCGAGGGACTGTTGGGATTGCAGCTGCCATAAGCCTGAGGAGGCGAAGGACCGACCTGGCACTGACCCGCCTACGGCCAGACAACAGGCTGACCTGAGCCTGGAGTGTGGCCGCCTGTCCGGTGGCAGGAAAGCCCCTGCCAGAGGTCGTGTCCAGGATCGCCCTGATAAACTGGAGCCTCTGGGAAGGGATCAAGTGGGACTTGGAGGGGCTGATGGAGATGCCCAGGGAGAAAAACACCCCCTGGGTAAGGGAAAGGAAGCGCAGGAGATCCTTCCTGGAGGGGGCCGCCAGGAGCCAATCGTCCAGGTACGGGAAAACCTGCACCCCCTGGGAACGCAGGTAGGCCGCTACCACCGAAAGGCATTTGGAGAACACCCGGGGTGCCGAGAAAAGACCAAATGGGAGGGCCTTGAACTGGGGCAACAAGGTGGTTTCTGGAGAAACTCTATTGAGTGTCCTGCGATCAGCTGGAGCACCCAGGAATCTAAAGTTATCCTCTCCCAACCTGGGAGGTGGAGGGAAAACCTCCCTCCTACCGGTTCCTCCGGAAGGCCCAGAGGCTGTGGGAGAGGAAATGAGTCAGGTGGTGTGGGGCTGCGTCGCAGCTGAAGTACCCGCTGCTTTTTTGGGTGGAGGGGGCTTGGCAGCCGGAGGGGCCCGGCGTTTAGCAGCCCGCTTTCCCTGGGGTTTCGCCTTTTGCCGATTCTATCCGCGAAAGGGACGGTGCTGCGTTTGATGGGGATGATACATGGAGTCCACAGACTTCAGTGCAGTCCCCTTCTCCTGCAGATCGGTGATAATGTCTTTGACATCACCACTGAACGGCACCAAACCCCGGAAGGGCGCTTCCCGAATAGCGGACTGCACTTCCGAAACCAACCCTGACACACGGAGCCAGGCATGACGCCGTAAGCCTATGGCGAAAGCGGAGCTCCTACCAGCAGTGTCCACTGCATCGTAAGTAGCACGAAGCATGTGCCGACTGGTCGAACGTGCAGAGCAGACGAGGTCAGCCACTTCCTGTTTGACTTGAGAGTCCGGAAGTGAGTCCAATTTGGATTCCACCTCACTAACAATCGCCTTCTGGTAATCCCCCATGTGACCGACATAATTTAGGGCCCTAATACCCAGAGTGGAAGAAGCACAGATCTTCTTCCCGTACTGGTCCAGAAGACGGGATTCTTTGTCAGGTGGAGACGAGCTCAGATGTTTCGGGTTAGCTATCTGGCCATGAGTGGTGCTAATCATGACCAAATCAGCTCGAGGGTGAGAATCTAAAAAGTCAACATCCTCGGGAGCCTGATATAGCCTGTTCAACTTCCAAGGAAGTGGGGCTAAAGCCGACAGCTGCTTCCAAATAGTGGAAACAAGATCGGCATGAGGCTCAATCCAGGGTGGCACCAAGGTGGGAGCTGTCACGGGCAGATCCAGATGCTCAGCGAGTTTCTTACGCTGGGGGATCTGGCTCTAAGGAATGCCACATATGAACTTCCTGGATTTTGCATAGCAACTCCGTAAAAGAAGGATCCTCCGGAGGGGATTTTGGAGGAGTCCTTGGCCTGGGTTTAGACAGAGAGCGTGGCTCGTCGTCCGGCTCGGAACAACCATCGGAGTCGTCAGAAGTGTTCGAGGAGGAAGAAGAGGATGATGAGGAAGACTCCCTCTCCAGGCGTGGGGGAGGAACGGACCCCTTGGGAAGCCCTCGGGGAAGCGTGTCCTGCCCTGCCCTGGAACCAGAGGGTTTGGCCCTGGTGTCCGGAGGTGGGGAAGGAGTCTGTCATCGCGGACATACGGGAACCGGAACCGGCACCGTTGTCGGGAGACGACTCTTCACCTCTCTGGTGAGCTGAGCCTTGGCCTCAGCCCACCAGAAGGCCAGAGTCTCCTTCAAGTCCACCGGCGGCTGAGGGGGCAGTGGAGGTAAAGGAGGAGGGGGATACGGGTATGGATTATACCCATAAGGCGCGTATCCATAACCCGATGGCTGGAAGCCCGGCGTCTGGTATTGAGGCACCGGGTACGACGGCGTCAGATAGGGCGGCGTTGGGTACTGGGGTGTCGGATACTGTGGAGCTGGGTAAGATGGCGTCGGATACCCAGGAACCGAGGGGTCTGCCGGAGCAGACGGCCTGGCCGGAGGGCCCACGGGCAGGTCTGGAGCAGAAGGCCCGGTGGGCGGAGGGCCCAGCGTTGGAGCGGCATCCGGCAATAGGATGTCGCCCGGCGTCGGCAAGACCGGTGTCGGGGCCGGCGTCCAGGGAGCCGACGTCAGGTCCGTTGGCCCAGAGGGCGGACGGTCTGACAGGGGCGCAGCAGAAACCTCGGCATCGCCTGGGGATGGAGGGGAAAAATCGCCGGGGTCAGGCTGAGGAGACCCAGGGTCCCCGGAGGGCATCGAAGGCTGCGGGGAGCCGGGAACAGCGGACGTGGGAGGGTCCGGCGTCGGCTCAGCCAACGTCCGACTTATCAGTGGGGTCCAGGTGGACGCCGGAGGAGCCGACGTCCGACTTAGCGGACCCGTCACCCGAGGCAGGTCGCGAAGGAGAGGCGGTCTGGTCGGGCGGAAGAGGGGTCGTCCGCCGCCCAGAGGGGTCGGGCGACTTATCAACCATCTCCATGCGGGCGTCAGAGGAGCCAACGTCCAGCTTACCAGAGCCGCTCGAACCAGTAGGCCGCACAGAGGTGGCTTTACCGGGAGCGGAGGCCTCAATAGCCGGAGGTGCCAGTGGGCCCAGGCGCAAGCCAGAAGGGCCAGACGTGGCCGCCTTGGAAACCTCAAGGTGGCGTGATCGGTCCCAGGGGACGTTATCTGAAGCACAGCGACTCCCAAGAAGGAAGCGTGGTGAATAGAGCAGCCCTTGTACGGTGCTTCTCCTTGTCTTTTTCTTGCGATGGCCTTCCGGGGAATTGGACGCTTTCCGGAGCTTTTTAACTCCTTTTCCATGGAGGACATTTTCCTTTTTAAAATATGGGCCTCCAGGGACTGCTACTGCCGTCTGCGGGTGGCCGCGCTGAATTTAAGGCAGTGCTGGCACTTCTCCACCTGATGATCTGGGCCTAGGCAGAAGAGGCACTAGGAATGGCCGTCCTTGTGCGGGAGTTGGGCACCGCACGAGTCGCACTTGTTCTTGTGCTCGGAGGGTGTAGGGGACAACATACACCGTCAATACCTGACAAAATGTGAAAAATCAAAATAACTCAGTAAAACCACCCGACGACTGAGGCTGACGAGCATTGAACTTTACCGCGAGGCGCTGACATGAGCCAACGGTGGGAAAGAACTGGAAGGCGGGCGTGGGGGACCGCCCCTTTATACTGACGTCGCATGATGTCGGTCACCTGACGTGGGGGCGGTCCCCCGCCAGAGACTGCTAGCTAGAAATTTTTCCATGGGGTCTTGACGCCTCCTGGCGTCAGTCCTATATGTAATTAGCTACTGCAAGAGCCCTCTCGAAATAAGATCTGGGGTTTAACACAAAGAAGCGCAAGATCATGCACATAGGGAAGAGAAACCATGAAGCCACCTGCAGGTTGGGAGGGGAGTTGCTGGCAATCACAAGGAAAGAAAAAGACTTGGGCTTCATTTTATTTACTTATTTATTTATTTATGACTTTGTTAGCCGGGTAGGTGCACTGATCCCAGGGACCATTTTCAGGCATGACCCTGGCCACGTAAGGTGGCAAAGAGTAGAACTCAAAATAACAAGAACATAACATGAGCAGGTAACACATAGTGAAAGGTTACAGTTGTTACATTTGACAATACAAGGTGGCAGTAGTTGAGGGACAACAAATAAAGCAAAGCAAGGCTCATGGTGGGACAGTTTCAGTAAATGAGAGAACTATTTGGCCCTGCCCCTGGAACCTATGGGGGGGGGCTAGTCCTTAAAGCAGTGGCAGGTGGATGCTAACAGGAGCCAGTCTTTGAGGCAAGTCTTGAACTGGTGGTGAGTGTTTATGGTGCGCAGTTCAGTGGGCAGCTTGTTCCATAGTGTGGGGGCTGCTACAGACAGGGCTCTAGCGCCCATGTTTGTGGCTACCCTGGGGATTTTCAGGGAGGGGATACTGGAGGAGCGTAGGAAGCAGTGTGAGGTTTGGATGGTGAGAAGGGGAGCAAGAGGGGATTTCTGACCAATACAGATGGCAGAATCAATAAAACTGTACAGTGTAAGGTCAAAGCGGGCTTGTAGCGGGAGCCACCCCAGTGTAGTGCGGAGTGTACAGTGGTGTGTGGAGAAAGGGGCCAGCAGGGAGAAGCGGCAGGCACTGTTGTATGCTACTAGTAGTTTTGCCATGATGGATGCAGAAGTCCTGAGGTAGACGGGAGAGCAGTAGTCCCGGACAGGTAGTAGGTTTCCCTGGATGATGGCATGGTGGGCCCCAGGGGTGAGGTATTGTAGGCATCTGTAGACGGCCCCCAGTTTTTGGTGAAATCTTAGAACCAGGGAGTTTATGTGCTCTGTAAAGGAAAGGGAGGGGTCAAGCACAACTCCTAGATATTTGAAATGTTTGATGTCCTCTAGGGCATGGCCATCAGGGGACGTGATGATTAGGGGTGGGTTAGATTTGCATTTAGTTAGGAAGGGCTTAGACCCAAACAACATTGTTTTTTTGGTACTGACCAGAAGGAGGCTGTCAGAGAACCAGTTGTGGGCTGTGGTGTAGTTTTGTGAGAGGGCTGCAGAGATAAGGGTAGGAGACGTTCCGCTGGAGAAGAGCATGAGGTCGTCGGTGTAAAGGACTGAATGACAGTTGAGACTATCCGCTAGAAGGGAGTTAATGAATAAGGAGAAAAAGAGGAGTTCCAGGATGGGGGCAGGGGATCCAGTAGAGACAGGCAGGGTGGGGCGAGGCGGGCCAGCCAATGCACACAAACTGGGGCACCTTGTAAGCAACTTCGAACCAGGTGGTAATCTCCGGACAGCAGCCAAGGTGATGCAATCTGGAGAGGAGGAGCGAGTGACTGACCAGGTCGAAGGCTTTGGCGAGGTCAACGAAGACTGTGCCAGTTGCATTTCCATGGTCCATGTTTGTGAGGATGTGGTCAGTTAGGAGTGCGAGGGCAGTGGTGGTGGGGTGATTCTTGTGGACGCCGTGTTGTTGGCTACATAGTAGGTCATATTTACCTATGCAGTCATCAAGCTGGTGATGGATGGCTTTTTCGAGTAGCTTGCTTAGGTGAGGAAGGATGGAGATTGGGTGATAGTTGTCTGTAGATTGTGGGTCCCCGGCTTTACGAATGGGAATGACCTTTGTGGTTTTCCATGTATCGGGCATGGAGGAAGTGGTCAGGGCAAGGTTGAAAATGAACATTAAGGGGGCAATGATGGTGGGGAGAGAAGTCTAAGGAAGATGGGATAATCAGTCTGCTCCAGGGGAGCCATTGTTTGGGAGGCTCATTAGGAGTTTAGCTATGTCAGCGTGAGAGTATTTTGAAGAAAAAGGGGGGAGCTGGAGGTTGAGAGGTAGGCCCGGCGGGTGACATCGTGATCATGTGATCATCATCACAGATGACCTGAAATCATCCAAGCAGACCATTAAAGCAGTAGGTAAGGCTAGAGGGATGTTGGGGTGTATTAGTAGGGATATCACAAGTCGTAAGATGGAGGTAATAATCCCTCTTTACAAGACACTGGTTAGGCCCCATCTGGAGTACTGCGTGCAGTATTCGGGACCACACCTGCACAAGGACATTAACAAAATGGAGGCAGTCCAGAAAAGGACAACCAAAATGGTGCAGGAACTGCATCAGAAAACATATGAGGACAGATTAACTGAGCTCATATGTATACCTTAGAGCAAAGAAGGAAGAGAGGTGATATGATCGAAACATTCAAACATCTTAGGGGAATTAACAAGGCAAAAGAGTCTAACATATTTCAATATAAGAAAAACAGCAGGACAAGAGGACACAACATGAGATTAGAGGGAGGCCGTTTAAGGGGTAATGTGAGGAAGTTCTTTTTCACAGAAAGGGTGGTGGATGCATGGAATGGCCTACCCCAGGAAGTGGTAGATATGAATACAGTGCAGAGCTTCAAACAGGCATCGGATGGGCATAAGGGAGCAATACAGATGATTATGCATAGATAGGCCACTGACAAGTACAAGCCTATGACACATTCATAAGGTAGAAAAAATGGGCAGACTGGATGGGCCTTGCAGTCCTTATCTGCCATCAATCTCTATGTTTCTATGTCAGGGGCAGGCCAATATTGGGGTGCAGTCCCCGCTTGGTACTGCTGGACAGAAGTTTGCCATGGGGTCCTTTCGCCTGCCGGTTACAGTCCTAAATGTGTCACCTGCTGCAACAGTTGACTCTCGAAGTAAGAATTTATTTGTACACAAGGTACCAGCTGAGACCATCCCCATAGCTGGGTGTGGGTCTCTTTCTCTTACTGCTGACTGCTCTAAATAGTTGTTTTGTTTTTACTTTGTTTTTTTTTTTTTTTTTGCTAAATAAAGACATCTTTTAAAGCTGCATGATATGCTCACTGCAGGCAAGAATAAGCAGACATCCCTTTCCTTGCGGAAAAAGCTCTCTACATTAAGGAAAGTAATTAGCGATGAGGGTGTTTCTGGAAATGTATTTGTTGGGATGCATCTTTGCACTTCAGAAAAGAAGTCAAAGAATCCTCAAGACTGAAAATACAGGTTACTCACCTGTAACAGGAGTTCTAGGAATGGTATATGTTGTTCATCCACACTGTCTGGCATGTTCCTTGCCGCTTTAAATCTTTCCGGAAGGTCTTCAAGCTAGCTCCTCCCACCCACCCGGGTGGTAAAACTCTCGGCTCCGCCCCATGACGCCAGATCTGGCCCGCTGGAAGCTCAGGTAGTGCGTAGAAGCCGGGGAGGTCAGGTGGGTCGTGAGGATGAACAACATATACCATTCCTAGAACTCCTGTTACAGGTGAGTAACCTGTATTTCTAGGGACATGGATATGTTGTTCATCCACACTTTCTGGCAGACTCCTAGCAGTTCTCTGGGAGGAGGGAGGCAAGGCGCACACCCCCTACTTAGGGAATAGAGACTGGAGAACCGAGGCCCCAAAACCAGCATCCGGCGTGACTCAAGGTCGTGTGGTAGTGGGTTATCAAGGTATGTGCCGACTTCCAGGTAGCAGCCCTGCAGATATCCTGGATAGGGACGTCCCTGGAAGCAGCTACCGATGCAGCGGTATGGCGGGTAGAATGAGCTCTTATCCCTCTGGGAGGCTCCATGCCCGCCAACCTAAAGCAGAGATCTATGCAGGAGGTGACCCACCTGCTTATCGTCCGCTTGGCTGCAGGTCTGCCAGGTGCGGCTTCAGCGTAGGTGACAAACAGCTGGCGAACCTCTCCCCGAATTTCAGCCGTGCGCTCCTTATAGTAAGCAAGTGCCCTTCTCGGGTCCAGAGTATGGAGCCTGTATTCGGCCTCCGAGGTGTGATTGGGGTAGAACACCGGCAGAGTCAACACCTGGTTAAGGTGAAACTCCGACACCACCTTCGGAAGGAATTTCGAGTGGGGGCGCAGGACAACCTTGTCCCTGTGTAAGACCGGGTAAGGAGACTCGATGGAAGCGCCTGGAGCTCTCCCATCCTTCTGGCTGACGTGATAGCCACCAAGAAGGCGGTCTTCCACGACAGGTGAGAGATCACACCTGTGCATCGGTTCGAATAGCTGCCCATGAGCTTTGCCAGTACCAGCAGTAGATCCCACGGAGGTGGAGGTTTCACACCAGAGGGAAATGTGATCGAGGCCTTTGAAAAAGCGCCAGACCACCTTCTCCTGCACCACCGACTGCTTCCTGGCCCGCGCCCGGTAAGCAGAGATGGCTGCCAGGTGCACCTTTAGGGTCGTCGACCTAAGCCCTTGCTGAGAAAGGGACCACAGATAGTCCAAGATGCTTGCCAAGGAACAGGAGGAAGGGTCCAGGCCCTTACCCTGACACCAAATGGAAAATCTCTTCCATTTAAAGGCATAGCATTTCCTGGTCGACTCCTTACGGGACGCCTCAACTACATTGAGGACCTCATCAGAAAGACCCAAGGCCTGGAACTCTAGCCGCTCAGGAATCAGGCCGTCAGGTGCAGGGATTGAAGGTCCGGATGGAACACCTTCCCCTGACTGACTGAGAGTAGGTCCGGGCGAGCTGGAAGCTGCCTCGGGAGCCTGGAGCTGAGGCTGAGGAGATCTGAATACCAGCATTGGCGGGGCCAGTCTGGGGCTACCAGAATCACCTGCGCCTTGTCCCTCCTTGCTTTGAGAAGCACCTTGTGGATCAAGGGAAATGGAGGAAAGGCGTAGAAGAGGCCCGGGGTCCACGGCCTCGAGAAGGCATCCCCCTGCAGCGAGCCCTGCGGGGTGGGCATGGAACAGCCTCAGCTTCGCATTCTCCCTGGAGGCAAACAGATCCACCTGAGGTGTGCCCCAATGGGAGAACAGATCTTGTACTACCTCCGGCAGGAGAGACCACTCATGGGACACAGCCCCTATCCGGCTTAGGGCATCGGCCAGGGTGTTGGAGGCTCCTGCCACATGAATGGCTAGGAGATCCGCCTCCAGGCTGCGCACGAGTGACCAAATGCGGAGAGCTTCCTTGCACAGAGGCATGAAGCGCGTCCCGCCCTGGCGGTTTGGGTAGTACATGGTCGTGGTATTGTCCATCTGGACCTGAACCACTTGACCCCGTAGAAACGGAGCAAAGGCGGTGAGGGCTAGATGAACCGCCCGAAGCTCCAGCAGGTTGATATGGCATCGGGACTCCCAAGGGGCCAGAGGCCGTGCGCTCTGTGCTCCCCCAGATGGGCACCCCAACCCATCAGAGAGGCATCGGTCGATAGAGAGACCGTCGGCTCGGGGCGGACAAACGGGATGCCCTCCTGCAGATGAGCTGGAACGGTCCACCACTGGAGAGCATTCCACATCCCTTGGGTCACCGTCACTAGCTGGTCCAATGGATCGCAGCGTTGTGACCACTGGCTGGCCAGTCCCAACTAAAGGGGACGCATGTGCCAGCGAGCCCAACGGACCACACTGGTGCAGGCTGCCATGAGACCCAGGAGGTGCAGGAAGTCCCAGGCAGGGCATGATTGCCCAACCTGAAATGATTGGGCAAAGGAGGAAAGAACCTCGGCCCTGTCCGCCAGGAGCAGTGTTCTGGCTCGAAGAGAGTCGCGCTCTGCCCCGATGAAAAGAATCACCTGCTTCGGTCCGAGTTCCGACTTGGCCTCGTTGATGAGGAGGCCGATTTGAGAGCAAACCCGGAGGGCCAGATCTCTGGACCACTCCACCTCCTGTCTGGAGGGGGCTGCTATCAGCCAATCGTCCAGGTAAGGGTACACCCGGACCCCTCGGTGCTGCAGGAAAGCTGTCACCACTGCCATGCATTTGGTGAAGACCCTGGGAGCAAGAGAAAGGCCAAAGGGCATGGCTCAGAACTCGTAAAGGGATCCTTCCGCTCGCAAGCGAAGGAATCTCTGGTGAGACAGACGGATAGGGACGTGAAAAAACAGCGTCCTGTAGGTCCAGAGAGCAGAACCACATGCCGCGTTCCATGGATGGTATTATCTGAGCCAGAGTGACCATCCTGAAGGTCCGAGACCTTAGGAACTTGTTTAGGTCGTGCAGGTCGAGAATGGGGCGCCAGCCCCCCGTCCGTTTTGGGACCAGGAAGTACCTGGACACAAACCCCGGGTCTGAGGGAGGGTCCGCCACCTCTCTGATCACCTCTTTCTCGAGGAGCAGAGCGATGTTGGCTCGGCGAGCCAACAGCGAGGCTGTGGACCTCGAGGCCCCCCGGGAGGCGACGGCTCGGAAGGGCGGGGTCTGCTCGAACTCCAGAGGCAGGCCCTTTCCCACCACTTCCAACACCCATCGGTCTCTGGTGATAGCAGGCCAGGTGGAAAGAAAGTGGCGAAGCCATCCCCCCATGGGGGAACCTGATGTGGGGTGAAGAGGTTGGGGGCGACACCCCTCAACCCGTCACTGAGCAGGCTTGGAGAAGGAACCGGCCGAGGGACCACCTGGGCCTTTACCTCCCTGCTTCCTGGAAGAGGAAGCCGCGGGCTTGGGTTTGGGATGCCAAGCACGAGCCTGCTGGCCCTGATGCTGCTGGGCCGGACGTGCCGCAGGCGCAGACGGACGAAAGGGCTTGGGTTGCGGTCTGTGGCCCTTGTCCCTCTGGGCGGATGAGAGAGTCCAGAGTGGCACTGGACTTTTCGATCCTCTGGAGGTGACCTTTCACTCCAGGGCCGAAGAGGTCGGTCCCCAGGAAGGGGACATCTGCCAACTTGTGTTGGGTATCCGCTGTGAAGGTGGATATCCTCAGCCATGCCCGATGGCGCATAGTCACTGCCGCCGCTACTGACCTGGCACATGAGTCACCGATGTCCAAAGCAGTCTGAAGTTGCTGCTTGGCCACTGCCCTGCCCTGGTCCCGCACCTGCTTAACCGTGGTCTGCAGGTCAGCCGGGAGATGAGGGACTACCTCGTCCAGGGAGCCCAACAGGGCATGAGAGAAGTGCACCATCAGCACGGCCGAACTGGCCTGATGAAGGCCAAGGGAGGACGCAGCGTAGACTTTGCACCCGGCGTAGTCCAACTTCTTGGACTCCTTGTCGGGAGGCTTGTCCACGTCCCTAGCGCTTCCAGCACGCCGGAAGACACTGTCGGTAACCAACCCCTCAGCTGAGGGTGTTCCAGAAACCGACAGGGAGCCGGGGACCGCATACTTCCTCGCCATCCTGGCCGAAGGCGCAGGGCAGGAAGCAGGACGCTGCCATAGCTCCAAGGCCGGGCCCACAATGGCCTCGGCCACCGGAAAGGCCTCCGTAGGAGAATCCCCTCGGTCCAAAATCTCCGAGAGGGGATACTTGGCCCGCTTGGATACGGGCTCAAGCTGCATCCCGGTGGACTCTGAGATGAGCCTAAGCAAACCCATGAAGGACGATGGGCTATCGTCCAGCGAGTGACCTCCTGAGGACTCCAAGTCGACCCGCCTGGAGAACAGGGAGGAATCATCGTCGGACTCAGAGGAGTCCGCAAAGAGCTGCCTCGGGCCTGAGCCACCCTCCATCTGCCAAGGGCGATCGGGAGTGAGGGTGACAGACAGCCTATGGGGCAGACCCTGGGCCGACCGAGAATTCTTGGTCGAGGCCCCAAACAACGGCTGTGGAGGCGGAGGTTCCACCAGAATCGGTGGGGCAGCCGGTTTTGGTCGAGCAACAGGCCTGGGAGCAGGCGCCTCTGCTAGAGCGAGGGGTTGCTTCGGCTGCTCCGGTGACAGCCACTTGATAGCCGGGGAAGGCGACGACGTCTGCTTGCTCCCGGACAGAAGAAGCTGTTGCCACATGAGGTCCCCGTAGCGCCGCCACAACTTGTGTCGAAGCCTCCCCTCATCCGAGGAGGAGGACGAGCGGCAACGCCGCTTGCCACGGTACCGAGACCGAGACCGCCTATGACGGCGGGATCGGCTGGACCGAGAAGAAGTCCGAGACCGAGACCACGAACCTCGGCTTTTCCGTGGAGGGTTCTGAGGCAGGGCGGGGGAAACCCGCTCTCCCCTCGGCTCGGAGGGTTCAACCGTGGACTCCGGAACCGGAGGCACAGGCAAGTCCACGGAAACCTCAATCTCCGCCGGGGGAACCGGGGAGTGAGGGTTTTCGGCTTCACCAGTCGACAGCCCGTCCGACGGGTCGAGAAAAATCTCAACTGCGTCGAAGGGAGTCTCGGTCAACTGACCTGACGGGGATGCCGTGAGGCCAGTGGTAAGGTCAAGGATCGACCGAAGTCGATGGTCGACTACTCGGTGAGAGGGACCTCTCCCGCTCCCAAGAGCATCGACGGAGGGACATACCTTTGTGGTCCTTCTTCTTGGATCGAGAGGAAGGCCCTGAAGATGTTGGTCCCTCTCCCTTAGTGGAGAGGGACAGACAGAGCTCCTTAAAAGAAGCTGAATAGGAGGATCTCAGGGAGAGCGGGATAAAGGCCACGGCCGAGGTAGACGAAGATGCGGCCTGCGCCACCTCCTCCTCGAGGGCGATCATCTGCTCAAGCTGATTCGCCGAGCCCGCCACCGCGGAAACTGCCAAATGGGCCTCCTTCGATTTTACCGGAGGGTAACGTTTCTCGGGGCGCCCAAGTTGCAAACGGGCGGCGCGGTCTTCCAGGACGTAGGCCGAAAAGGAAGAGCACAGGTCGCAAGCCTGCGGGTCATGCTCAAGGCCCAAGCAGTAGACGCACGTGGAGTGCGGATCCGTCCGAGACATCTTCTGCCCGCATGGGCACCTCTGAAAACCGGGAGTCGATTTGTCCATCGCGGCTGCGGAGTAAATGACCGAAGTCTTGAAAACCTTAAAAGTAATTTTGGGTAAACCGAAGAAATAGGAACCAGTCATATACGCAGAGCGTTAAGGAGGGAACCTGAGCTTCCAAGCGGTAAGGAAGATCTTGCGTCATGGGGCGGAGCCGAGAGTTTTACCACCCAGGTGGGTGGGAGAAGCTAGCTTGAAGACCTTCCGGCAAGATTTAAAGCGGCAAGGATACCTGCCAGAAAGTGTGGATGAACAACATATCCATGTCCCTAGAAATGTCTGTTTCTTTTTCTGCCGATCAGGAGTGGCAGGGGTTGGTGTTGATGCAGGCTTCCTCATGTCGCTTCAGTGCAATCCTGGAGGCCCAAGACTCCTAATACTGTAGAAGAGCAACTGAGGTCTCAGCAGCAGAGACCACCAACTCTATATCAAATGTTATGTAGTCAATGTGCCATGTAACCTACTTAACAGCTGTAGAAACTTTAACTTGAGAGAGCATTCTACACGCAAAGCCTACTAACATACAGGTACATGTCAGTAACAATGCGCGCAGTCATCCTAGGGTATACCATTAAAAGGGAACCAGATGTATATTTCAGGAGTACTGAAGGTTGTCGGATACATTAGGTGATGGAGCAGTGATATAACTTTCAATAAGGGAAGTGTAAATTTGAGGATATACATTTTGGTCATGGGAGCAAGAAGTACTGTAGGTGTGTATTCTTCTGGTAGTTTACTTTCAGTTTGTTTGGCTTTATGTTTAGATGCCTGGTGTACCGATATTCAGGCCAGTTATGAGGCTACTGAGATCTGAACTGTGTGGCCATGCAGAGTTAGCTGGACAGTTTTTTTTTTTTAGCAAATCAGATCATTGCCTTTTTCCCCAATCCATTGTATAAAGGAAAGTGAGCGAGGGGGAGCGAGCTAGAGAGAGAGTCCTGCTTTAAGTTGAAAGCATTTGTGTTTCCATTTCCCTGTCAGCAGAGCTTCTCTCTAGGTGATTCTCTTTGTGGATGACTCAGACTGGGGTCTTGATCCTTCCTCGGCTATTTTGCTGGACTCTCTGATGGCTAGAGTCAAGAACCTTTCTTGTCTGTTTTTTTATGGGACTACATGCAATAGGTCCTGTCCACTTTTGGATAACCCCCTTATGTTATGGTGCTTGATGGTTTATACAAAATAAACAAAGTCCTCACCTGGCAGCATAAAGGATGAGAGTCTCCCAGATTTCAATGAACCATTTTACAAGCAGTCATGCAAAGCAAGAGAGAGATCCTTGACAGTAACGTAGAGGAAGTACAGCAGAGTAGCTGAGCGAGGACTGAAGCTGCTCGATTTATGCCTTAAGTAAAGAGTACCATCTTGCGACTTCAAAGAATTCAAAACCAGCAAAGTGAGGACTGTGGATTCTGCATTTGTACTACACATAAAGAGATAGCCCAAGGCCCTGAAATGGGGGCCAGACAGTCACAAAGGTCTCTATGCAGTTGGTGAATGGGAAACCGCACATACCTAACTGCATGTAAGCCAGGGCTTATACCTGCCACGAAGTAGCATGAAGGAGAAACAGCTTAGCTTTTTTTTTTTTTATCACGAAGGTGGAGCAATGCTCACGTGGACATCATTGTACAACGGACAGTAAATCACAGCAGCCTTACCTGTGCAAGCTCCCCGATAGTAGCCAAAACACTTATAACCACTCCAGGATTAGGATCGGGGTCCTTCAGCTTCAAAATCAAAGCCTAGTAGAATAAACAAAATGGGTAACAAAAGAGAGATTAGAGAATAAGCAAGCATGTCTTGAACTGTAATCCTAACAATGACTGCACAACAGTGGTTCTGAAACATGTGGTGTACGGGTGGATAGGAGTCCAGAAGCTGCTCCATGATCACATTTATATAAAGGGATGGACAGCATCGGAAAGGGGATGGAGGCTGCTGCACAATTAACGGAAAGCCCTCTACTGTCTCGCCACTGAGGGAGGAGGAGGATGGAATGGTCTGCACCTGCATGGGTGTCATGCTATGTGCAGCAGTAACCCGCCAAAAAAGGCCACCTGCTGTACTGTGACTGCCATGGTTACAACAGTAACCCAATGACAGGTACACCTGCTGTACTGTGACTGTCATGGTTACAACAGTAACCCAATGACAGGTACACCTGCTGTACTGTGACTGTCATGGTTACAACGGTAACCCAATGACAGGTACACCTGCTGTACTGTGACTGCCATGGTTACAACGTAACTCCAATGACAGGTACACCTGCTGTGCTATGACTGCCATGGTTACAATGGTAACCCAATGACAGGTACACCTGCTGTACTGTGACTGCCATGGTTACAACAGTAACCCAATGACAGGTACACCTGCTGTACTGTGACTGCCATGGTTACAACAGTAACCCAATGACAGGTACACCTGCTGTACTGTGACTGCCATGGTTACAATGGTAACCCAATGACAGGTACACCTGCTGTACTGTGACTGCTATGGTTACAACGGTAACCCAATGACAGGTACACCTGCTGTACTGTGACTGCCATGGTTACAATGGTAACCCAATGACAGGTACACCTGCTGTACTGTGACTGCCATGGTTACAACAGTAACCCAATGACAGGTACACCTGCTGTACTGTGACTGCCATGGTTACAACAGTAACCCAATGACAGGTACACCTGCTGTACTGTGACTGCCATGGTTACAATGGTAACCCAATGACAGGTACACCTGCTGTACTGTGACTGCTATGGTTACAACAGTAACCCAATGACAGGTACACCTGCTGTACTGTGACTGTCATGGTAACAAAAGTAACCCAACGACAGGTACACATGGTGTACTGTGACTGTCATTGTTACAGCAGTAACCCACCGACAGGTACACCTGCTGTACTGTGACTGTCATAATTACAGCAGAAACCCACTGATGGTACACATGGTGTACTGTGACTGTCATAGTTACAGCAGTAACCCACCAACAGGTACACATGATGTACTGTGACTGTCATGGTTACAGCAGCAACCCACCGACAGGAACACCTGCTGCACTGTGACTGCCATGGTTACAACAGTAACCCAATGACAGGTACACCTGCTGTACTGTTACTGCCATGGTTACAATGGTAACCCAATGACAGGTACACCTGCTGTACTGTGACTGCCATGGTTACAACAGTAACCCAATGACAGGTACACCTGCTGTACTGTGACTGTCATGGTAACAAAAGTAACCCAACGACAGGTACACATGGGTGTACTGTGACTGTCATTGTTACAGCAGTAACCCACCGACAGGTACACATGATGTACTGTGACTGTCATGGTTACAGCAGCAACCCACCGACAGGAACACCTGCTGTACTGTGACTGCCATGGTTACAACAGTAACCCAATGACAGGTACACCTGCTGTACTGTGACTGCCATGGTTACAATGGTAACCCAATGACAGGTACACCTGCTGTACTCTGACTGCCATGGTTACAACAGTAACCCAATGACAGGTACACCTGCTGTACTGTGACTGTCATGGTAACAAAAGTAACCCAACGACAGGTACACATGGTGTACTGTGACTGTCATTGTTACAGCAGTAACCCACCGACAGGTACACCTGCTGTACTGTGACTGTCATAATTACAGCAGAAACCCACTGATGGTACACATGGTGTACTGTGACTGTCATAGTTACAGCAGTAACCCACCAACAGGTACACATGATGTACTGTGACTGTCATGGTTACAGCAGCAACCCACCGACAGGAACACCTGCTGTACTGTGACTGTCATAGTTATAACAGTAACCCACCGACAGGTACACCTGCTGTGATGTGCTGGCAGTACCACAGGAGACCAGACCATCCACTGGTGGTGTCATAAGCCTAACTTCGTGAAAGACCCAGGTTCACGTCCTAGATCTGGAATTTCTACTTCCAGTCAATGGGGGCGGGGAGTGGGGGGGATGAATACAGTTTTCAAGCAGACCTCCTTGTCCGTTGGGGGCGAGATGCCAGATTGGTGCCTCACTACCGCCTGGTGGCCCAACAGAGCAGAGGGCAACCAAACAGTGCAGAGAGACAAGTGGGCAGGACTATGTCAGGATACGCTGCTGCATGCACCAAGCCCTGCCATACAGACATCCCAGAGGCGTGCAGGAGGTAAAACACCCTGCCACAGTTCTGACACCTGCTTCATGTTCCTCATCAGTGGTGACAGCCAGGTGGGTTACTGCCACATGGTGGCAGTTATGGACAACAGGCAGCAGGAGGCGAGCAGATGGTCCAGGGATAGGGTAAGTGAGGGTGACATAAAGTATAAATAGAAAGGAATGTATTTTCATTAGATAAAACAACATTCAATATGTTAAACTTGTAGATAAGGGTGTCACAGTATGCCTGTTTCATGGTATACAGTGGTACAGGGAAATGTCCCATACCCCAATAACCAGGTTTAACCGGACACCACATGTTGCAGGTATCATTTCCAGTGATGTAACAAGGCACGGTCCAACTCCCCAACCCCCAATCCTGGATTCAGATTGTCCCTAGATTAAAAAATATATTTTAATTTTTCCCCTTTTTTTTTTTTTTTAATTTCTATTTATGGCATTTTATGATACATAGCGAGTGCTATATTCAGTAAATACACACAATCATGGTGATTACAGTGCTGCAAAAACAGTGTACAGGATTTATACTATCGGTTGTATAAAAATAATGTGTCCATTGTTCTAGTAGAACTGTACATTAGTTTACAGGAGTCATAATCCAACAAGATAATCTCGTAGGAGACACCACTCTCACCTATGTAGTTACTAGTAGGTTAATTCACCGACATTTCTTGTCCCCCGCAGAACTAAAAATAAGAAGCGAGAGGCTGTATCTACCAACTAAGAACCAAAAGGTAATTGGGAAGATTGTCTGGACTCAATTAAGTTAAATAACGCACCCCTGCATTAGCTGCTTGATGAAGAGCTCCTACTTCAAAAATGCCCTCTCCAACTCCTGGGGTGAAGGGAAATCCTTCTGGGACAACATAAGAAATATCATGGGTCAGCAGTCCAAATCCTCTCCTACAATAATGAATGTGGATGGAACCACTACATTAGACCCAGAGATCATTGCAAACACCCTAAATGATACCTTCACGGACCTTAGTGGTGTCCTCATCTGATTTCTTCACTGATGCCGACCCTCCAATTTCTACTTCTACTACTGCCTCTCCAACCAAACCACCCTTCCATTTCAAACTAGTAAAGGCACATGAAGTCTATAAATATGTAAAGAAGGCCATTTCTAAGTCCCGAGCAAGCAGTGACACTATTGACCTTAAACTTCTGTCCCACACTCTGGAGGAAGTACTGCTCCCCCTCACAAAAATTTTCAATCTTTCCCTCTGCTACAGCCAATTCCCTAGGAAATGGAAGGCTGCAGTTGTCACTCCGGTGCACAAAAGTGGTGATAAGTCACTGCCTGGTAACTGTCGCCCGATATCGATACTACCACCTCTCTCTAAGGCCCTTGAACGCTTGGTGGCGGACCAACTTTCAGACTACCTGGAAAAGCACAACATCCTATGCACTCAGCAGCATGGATTTAGGAAAGGGCACAGCACATCGACTGCCCTACTTGAATTCTCAGGAGCAATCCACAATGCCATGGACAAAGGAAACCTTACTGGAGCAGTCTACATTGACTTAACCAAGGCATTTGATACAGTACACCACGGCCTACTTATCAAGCAACTACTATCCCTAGGGCTCTCGCAGGATCCTGGTGACTGGGTGAAAAATTACCTTGCTCAGCGCTCTCAATCTGTAAAAGTAGCTGGAGTTCTCTCAGACTCAAAACCGGTTCGCTCAGGAGTTCCCCAGGGATCCATCCTGGGCCCCCTCCTTTTCAGCCTTTTCCTAAACTCCCTCCCAAATCCTGCCCTGAACAAATAATCCTCTATACCGACGATGCCGTGATTCTTGCCACTCATAAAGATCCGAACCTCTTGCGCCTCAACCTTCAGCATGCTTTTCCAAAGTTGAGATGTGGTTCCTTGAACATAAGCTGGTTCTAAACCACAAAACACTAAATCCATGCTTTTCTCTAACCCGCCAAAACAAGAAGCGGCAAGTCCACTCACCATTAATACATACCTGGGAAATACCCTTGAACAAGTGCCAATCTTCAAATATCTTGGAATCAACTTTGATCAAGGCCTAACGTTTGCAACTCACATTGATAGTACAGCAAAACTATTAATCAGAGATGGGATTCTGTATCGAAACCGACAGCTCCTTACCCATTCTGCACTGAGGATTGCCATCCAATCCTCTATCATCTCAATCGTTGACTATGGCTTGATTATATCTAGGATCTGTCACTACTACAGCACTTAGTCACATTACAACTCCTAAATAAGGCCTGTTGGCTGCTCACTGGTGCACATCGACGTACCCACACATGTGAACTCTATGCTGACTCAGGTTGGTTGCAACTCTCAAACCGAATAAAGTACCTTACCTGCCTGATGGTGAAAAAATCCACTCTGGGCCTCACTCCTCCTTGTATCCAAGACCTGTTATGCCCGAGCGCTAGCACCCGTTTTACCAGATCACAACACCAGCCTCTCCAAGTCCCCCGATGCCGGACTTCTCCGGGACAAAGATCATTTGCCTATCGTGCCCCCAGCTGGCTAAATGCCCTCAGCACTCATATTACTGCCTCCACCTCTCTAGGTATTTTCAAATCAAGGCTGTTCTCTCACCTTGCCACCTCCAGCTCCTGTGACTGCCCTGATTAAACCTCCTATTTTCTCACTACCCACCCTGTTCCGTTATTTGACAAAGACATGTTTGGGAAACCTTTTCTCCTGCTATTGTCTGCTCCCCACACCTTTCACTTACCCTCTCTGCTCTGGACTTTTTCCCTATTTGTTTCTCCAAATCTGGCATGACCTCTTTCTTGTAATAATAATGTGATTATTGATATCTCATGTCCTTTTGCACAAATGATTTGATATGCATTTGTATATGTTTTCTCGCTCTTGACACAGCACAAATTGTTGTGTTATCTATGTAACCTTTTTTGTACTGTACCTAACTGACTTGGAACCTTTGTAAAACAGCCTCTGGCTCAAAGGTAGTAATTCCTAGATCAATAAACTAAACTAAAAAACTAAACTCTAATGGCTGACAGGGAAACAGAACCTAACCAGGATACTCAGAAGTACACGAACTGAGCGGAGCTATATGCTCCCAAGGAGCATGGTTCCATAGCTGGTTAGGATATATTAAACATATCATTTGAGCATTAACATCATGGCTATACTTTAGGATTCGTTGGTAATATTAACATAACTAGGGGAGCGTTTACAATAGGTAAGCTACACAATGAACCCAAGGAGCCAACCCGTATAGAAGACCCCACTGACCCAGTTTATCTAAGGTTATTTCAATCATCAGGGTCTAATTCACTTCCTTCTTCCCTATCCGAAGAATGCTGGCAGTCTTCGAGAGTTTTGCCGCAAAAGCAGCTGCAGCTTCTGGGTCTGTGAAAAGATGAGCTTTGCCTTTGTCTCGTACTTGCAGTCACGCTGGGAACAGGAGCTGGGCCGAAATATTATTTTCCAGGAGAGTTTTTTTTGTTTCTTGCAGAGCCTTTTTTCTAGTCTGCGTTTGTGCAGAGATGTCTGGGAATACTGACATTTTATTTCCTTCCCATAACAGGTCTCCACGTTGCCGAGCTGCTCGTAGGAGAGACACACGGGCCTCCGAACTGGAGAGGGTGGCAATCGCGGTGAGAGGGCACTCTGATATTTCCCCTGGGCTCATGATCGCATTGGAATTACAAAGGCTTTGACTACGGAGATGCCAGAAGTTTCAGGTAGGAGCTGTAGGTCTGAAAATATCAGACGATGGATTGCTGTAGTTATTTCTGTAGACCCTGCAAACTTGGGAGGGAAGCCCACAATACGGATATTCGTCTGACAGTGAGCATTCTCTAGTGTCTCAATCTTTGTGCGGAGATAGTGAAGGTCCTGCACATATGCTGCGTTCCTCTCCTGTTGCCGATCCAATTCCGAAGTAAGCTCTGTAAGCTGTATTGCATTCGACTGAACCCTCTCCTCCAGGACAGTAATTTTGGCTTCCATGGTCGCTAGTCGGCGACTGGTATCTTCACCTGTTGCTCTAATTTTTTCGAGCATTGCCATTATCTGAGGGCGTGGTGTATCGGGTGGTCTAGGCTCTGCTGCCAAGTGGCCTCCACTTGTTTGTTTCCAGCCTGCCCCCACCGAAAGAAAAGCATCTAGGTTTTGTCCAACTTGTTTGTCCTTCTTTGGGCTCATTGCGAGATTTTGCTGACATTCCCGTATCAGTCATTGCTTGTAAAATACTGGTTACTGCCTTGTAGACTGATGGTTTTTAAGTTTTATTCCTCTACGATCTGCAGCTCAGAAACATACATCCGACACAATGGATGCTCCACAGTGCCCCCCAACGTTTCCCCTTCTGTAGAATTTGCTGCCATCATCCTCCTGCCTTCCTCTTCTCTCCCACCTTGCAACCTCAGTGCCACTCCCACCCTAGCCCCCCTTTCTCCTAGACCCATTCCCCCAGTACACATAAGGCCCTTTTCTTTGCCAGGTTCTAGCACTGCGTCACTTGACACTGCTTTATTTAACCGCTGCACTGCTGTTGGGAACATCTCCAGTTTCTGAACTGCTGCGGCAATGTTTCTGCCTTGCTTGTTTGATCGTACTCCGTTTGTTCTATAGCGCCACCTGTGTATTTTTTAACCCCTTGTAACCCCACCCTCCTGCTTGCACCTGGAAACGTGCTCCCGCTCAGTCTGCTTTTCCTGGACAATAATTTGACATAAATATACATGCAACAGATTGATATGTAGCGATCTTATTCTTTAGAACAGTAAAACAATGACTATCCATGGTATTGGTGTTCCCACACAAAAAACTGTTTGTTTACAGTCATTGATAAACTCTGATGGTGTTTTTCCAGAATCCAGAAAACACCAGCACACAGTCTATCCACTCCTGATGCAGTGAGAGGACACTGCTGCGTCATGAATGGCTGGGCCGTGCGTGGGCATTTCTGAAGTTCATTAAGTATGCAGTTAGAGGAATCAAGGCTCTGTAGCAAAATCAGTTTTGCTCCGATTACATCAATAGCATATTTTCTTCTGTTTAATAAGAAAAAGGAAGCAGATAAAAAAAACAACCAGCAATATCACATTCTACAGATGGTAAGTAACCATAAAACAAGTGTTACAAATTACAACAAATATGGTGCCAGTAGGGACGACAGTGTCCCACTGGGGGAGTTGAGAAGCTCTCGTATGCTAAGCCAATCCAGACTGCTCTCTGGTCAGTTATGGACAATGCCTGCTGTCAAACTTTGTCAATTACTGTCTTACCGTAACACCGTGGAATTCACAATAACCACAGCATGAGCATTCATGTGTGGCAAATACGTGTGAAATCCAGGTCTGTTTTTAAATCAAGAAATCCTATTCCCAGCACAGCAAACTTCAACCAAAAGACACAATACCATATATGAGAGAGGGCTCAAGACCAGTCACGGCTACAGAACTGCTAGGACAGATTGGAGTAACTGGCCCACTCACCAAAAGCAGGTTATTCTGTTTTTTCTAATAGCATCCAGACTAAAAGGTTTCCTACGTTTTGGGAAAATTTGAATATCTGGTTTGTTACATACTCCTAATGGTACAAATAATTACTTAATCATTTAGGTAACAAGTAATTATATGTATATATCATTAAGAGTACGTGATTGATTTTACATTTATATTAGAGTAATGCAAGACTCCCTAATGAGGGGTATTTCCCTAAAACATAGGAAATGTTTTTAGTCTGGATGCTATTAAAAAAATTAAAATAGAATAACCTGCTTTTGATAAGTGGGCCCGTTATTCAAATCTGTCTGAGCCGTTTTTAAATCCACCAGTTCCAAACACGATATGTTAGTTCAGTGCATCGGCCCACACACACATACATCAAAGTGCTGAAGCTTACCGGCCTGGTGGCGCAGAGGGTTGAGGAACTGGATGCCACACTTCATGCCACACCAGCGACCCGCGTTCGGGAATGAGCGTGGGACGCCAGGGGTCGGCAAGAAGGAGAAGGACTGAGTGTCCAGAGGACAGCTCTCCTTCTCTGGAGAGGGGGTTCGGCAGTCGGTGCTAACCTGGCCCCTAGCGGCAGCTGGGAACTGGTGCACTGACGCCGCAAGACGGGCGGTCAGGAGCAGTGCAGACACTTGACGGGGGCACGCACGCACAGGAGCGTGCACAGCACCATCGCAGGTGTCACTGCATGTGCCACCCGACAAAAAGGAAATCGGAAAAAAGTAGCACCCCACAGAGGATGAAGGGGGAGCTCACAGGCCCCGCACCTGGCCAGCCACGGCACAGGAACACTAGATCCAGTCTCGGAGGGGTGGGCCTCCCTTCAACCCCACTCCCTGACCCCACTGGGGGGGTAAGCCCTGGGGCAACTACTGTGCCAGTTGGTGGACATCAGGGTGATGGGGCTGGGGCTCCCCAGATTGTGAGGGCTGTGGGGGCAAGGAGCATAAACAATTAAAAAAAAATGCTGATGCTTGACCAGTTACCCACAAGTAAACCTTTTTTTCCTTAGAAGATCTTACTTTTAGAATCGGTTCCATGTAGGGGCGAATGAGTCTTGGCGCATTGGAGACGAGGTGGCCCAGCATCCGGGCCCCCTGTTCCTTGTTTCGGCCAACTCCGCTGTGCTCCAGCTCAGTTAAAATCTGAAACAACGGCAAACAATTAGTTACTGTACATTACATTTAATAAACTACCACCCTCAGTTATACAAGTTCTCATATGTTAAGCAAACGTTCGTTATAAAGGAGCATGCTACCACAGTAAAGCCTCCATTCAGCTGCACGTTTGTCTACTCTGAGGACTCTCGAGTTTACCATGCTTCTAAGGGCAGCTACCATGAGAGTCGATCTGATCACACCAGTGCATTCATTAATACGGCCCCCTCATACCAGATTCTGCCATGTTAATGGACTGCTGCTGCTCTATTAGTTTTTGAAACACACAGTGCAATTAAAAAAATAATAATTTTTATTGCAATTTAATGTTTTCAAAGTGACAATGAATGGTACACGTGCATTTTCATAAACCACAGTGCCATGCTAATATCCCCCCCTGCAGGCACGCTTTAGTATGACATGTACTTCTGCTGCCCACAGAGAAGAGGAGCATTTTTTAAATACTAAACAACTAGTAACAGTAGGAAGGCACTCCAGGTCCGTTATTGTTCATACCATTGCTTCATAAGTAGGGATGACGTGATTAAGGTGTGCGGCAAACAGATAATAAATGTGCCAAGTTGTTCATGGTAGGTGGGAGGGACATGAACCCCTAATCTCTGTTTTTGGATTCCAGTGCCAGGCACATTAGCTAGGGTAGGACAGTCTACATTTCCCTGCTCTGCTCCTAAAGCAAATGGCAGGTTAAGGTATTAAAGGAGAAACTACAAGCTACTTTACTCATGTGTGCCTTTTTTTGTACCCCAGCCCCCCCCCACCTCCAAATTCTCCGTTTTAGCCAACAAGAAGGGGGCAGGATCAGCACCACTGGGGGGAAAAAATCAAGTCCCCCCCCAACCCTGAACATAAACTGGGTCCACACCACAAAAAAAAAACAGGCTTCCAGATCATGCACAATTCTTCAGATTGGCAGAAGGCAAACCTTTTTTCTGTGAATGATGTATGCATGGTGCTTTCAAGTTCAATATTCCAGTACAGCATGCGGCACACTAAACAAAACCATCCAGAACAGTGCAACAGATCAGGAAATAAAAGCCCATTACATTACAGAATTAGTTATGACAGCTGGAAGAGATTCTAAACGTTACTAACTCGGTAATAATTAGGCAATCAAGTCAGTAATCCAGTCAAAAAACAGCATAACGTCGAGGTGGGCAAGCCAGGAATTTTTCACCAAGAGCCAAGCCAGAGGCCTGGCATGACTACGAGCCAAAGGACGAGCCAAGTCATGCCTACTGCAGGCTGCCCTCCACGCTACTGACAGCGTCCCTCAGGACTGGAGTTGCATCAGAGGAGTTACAAGTCTCAGCCACTGCATTAATTGCTCAAGCTGACAAAAATGCTTGCATTGGTCATAGCTGGCTCAGCTAGACCTTTACCCTCAATTACATATAGAGGTTGAGCCCAGCCAGGCAAGGTACTGGACACGCTCCAGGCTCAAGTCTTCTCAGGCTTGCCCACATCCAGCACGAACGTCAGATCTAAATACACCAGTCAATAAAAGAGGCTCAGGTGGAATGATAGTCTACGAAGTTCAGTAGCGAAAGATGACAGCATGCAACTCGATGTGAGAATCTGCTGGGACATCGGTGCACCCAAGGTTCAACTGTAACAAAATGAGGCTGTGTAGGCCCAATGGGTGTCCCAGCAACAGAATACTGCACTACCAAATGGAGGAATAGTCTCCGCACTGAAGTAGCCGGGGAGGTAGTGCTGAGCACAGTACCAGACTCCACTCTGGCTGCACGAAAAATGTTGCCTTGCTTTAAGAGCAAGCCCTGTGACCAAGCCCGGAGTTTGCCTGACACATTACATGTCATTGCTTCCAGCTACAGAGACAGCACAGGGAGATGATACCAGGAGCACATGCAAGTCAGTGCACAGGCACAGGCACAGTGATGTCAGTGGTCAGGTTAAAAAGAAACATAGAAAACGGAGTTAATTCTTCAGGCAGGTCTCAACTCAATCCCACCTCCTTCTGAGCTTCAGGCCCCACCTCGTAGCCCATGGCAGCTTTGAACTTAACTCTCTTTCATCCAAAACCTTAGGTCCACCTGCAGACTGTGGCAGCTTTGAATACAACTCTCCCTCCTCCAAAACCTCAGATCCACCTGTAGCCCAAGACAGCTCTGAATATAACTCTCTGTCCTCCACAGCTTCAAGTCCCACATGGCAACCAATGCAGCTCACAGCATAGTTCTCTATCCTTCTGAGCCTCAGGTCCCACCCTGCACCCCATGGCATCTCTGAACTTAATTCTCTGTCCTCTAAAACCTCAGGTCCCGCCTTATATCCCATGGCAGCTCTGAACTTAACTCTCTGTCCTCCAGAGCTTCAAGTCCCACCTGGCAACCAATGCAGCTCAGAGCATAGTTCTCTATCCTTCTGAGCCTCATGTCCCACCTTATACCCATGGCATCTCCAAACTTAACTCTCTGTCCTCCAAAACCTCTTGTCCACCTGTAGCCCATGGCAGCTCTTAACTTAATGCTCTGTCCTCCACAGCTTCTAGACCCACCTGGCAACCAACAGGGGGAGATACAATGCTGCAATTGGTAAATGTTACAACTGGAGTCAAGAACACTGTTAGTGAGTTAGAGAGAGGCTCCCAGGTGGGAAGGAAGTGCAGGTTTGGGACAGGGCAGTCATTTAAAGCAGCTACAGGGGTTGGGTTGTGCAAGTGAGGCAAGCAACTGTGATTTAAACCAGTGGAGAGAATTGGTGGATTTTAAGGAAGCCGTGATGGAATTCCAGAGTTTGAGGAAACTAAACGAGAAACAAGATTGTCCCAGAGGTTTTTCCTGCAGAGGAGGATCAAGGAGTTTTGTTCAGCACCTCTCATGGTGTATACTGATGTCATCGGGATCAGAACGGAGCAGACCCCCGGGGTAAAATGGCCAACCAGGGCATTTTTGCCAGTGATAAGCGAGGTGCATTAAAGTTGAGAATCAAGAGTTAACCACTCTAGGTCACTGTACAGTGTGCATTTGTCAGAGTCATGGCTTTTTGAAAGGGCAAAGTGGAAGGCTTTTGTCATGAGTCCCCAGACCCTGTCAAGGGTCTTGCTACATGCAGCCCCATAGACAAGTCCATAGTCGATGAGGCTTAGTATGTAGCTTCTAATGAGGAGTTGCTAAATTTCCGGCAGGAATTAGTTTTTGTGTCGATATAGCAGCCCGAGCCTTGCATTGGCGGTTTTTAGTAGTACGTCAACATGAGCAGAGCAAGTCAGATGCGAGCCTAGGGTCACCCCAAGGAATCTGAAAGTCTGTACCTGTTCAATGTAGGTGCCGGATGCTGTGGCGATGTGTAGTGGGGGTATGGGATGGGTTTTATTTCCAGAGTAGTATAGCATGACTTTAGTTTTCTTTGTGTTGAGGACTACTAGGTTGTCAGTGAACCATTTACAGATGTATGTACCCCAATCTACAAAATTAAAAAATTCATACCGTTAACAGAACTAGGAGCTTGTACCTTTCTACCACCCATTCACAAACTACTTGAACAAAATATTAAACCTCACAGTTCCAGAGCAGTGATTAGTTAACCTCAGTTAACATCAAAAACAATACCTGGGGCACACACTGCACCAGCTGTAGCCTCAAAACAGAAAGGTACAGTTACGTAAGAACTTACCGTAACAGTAGATCTTTGAGAGAGGCTCTTGCAGTAGGTATGTACATATAGGACTCACCCGGCAGGCATCAGGACCCCACGGAAACATTTCTAGCTAGCAGTCTCTGGCGGGGGACCGCCCCCACATCAGGTGACCAACGTCAGTATAAAGGCGGTCCCCCGCCACCTTCAGTTCTTTCCGGCAAGTGCCAAAAGGCAAGACAAGAGAGAAGCGGATATTTCCCTTCCTGGAAAAGGACTGAAAAAGCTAAGGGGATGGAGGGTGGAAGGCAATGCAGTCTGCAAGAGCCTCTCGAAGATCTACTGTTACGTTAAGTTCTTATGTAACTGTACCATCTTACTTCGAGAGGGCTCTTGCAATAGGTAATTACATATAGGACTGAATCCCAAGCAGTCTGGAACAATGAAAAGCACTCGGGAGGAGGAAAACGATCCAAATAACGGAACCTCTAGCTGAACAGGTCTAATGAAAGAAGACCTTGAAGTGCAGCCAACCCGAAGCCTGGTCTACGGCGAGAGGCAATAACCAAACTGTAGTGTTTCGTAAAGGTATGGACAGAAGTCCAAGTTGCGGCTGCACAGATGTCTGCCACTCATACATTCTTGAAACAAGCCGCAGAGGCAGTTACTCCTCTGGTGGAGTGACCTCTGACTTGACCCGGCAGGGTCGTCTTGTACTTTTCGTAACAGAAAGTGATACAATGAGCTAACCATTTAGATAGGCATTGCTTGGAAATGGCATTGCCCTCTCTTTTGTGAGCAAAAGAGACAAAAAGCTGATCAGATTTCCTGAGATCCTTAGTCCTAGTGGTGTAGTATCTCAGTATTCTATGAACATCCAAAGTATGCAAAAGGTATTCCCCTTGACTGGAGTGTTGTATAAAGAAAGCAGGTAGCTCAATGGATTGATTCAGCGTAGATTCGGCCACCACCTTAGGGAGAAACTTAGGGTTGGGGCGCAGAGCCACACATTCCTTGTGAAAAATCAAATACGGGATTTTGCACATCAAGACCTGAAGCTCGGAAATTTGTCGAGCGGAAGTAATGGCCACTAGGAAGACAGTCTTCCAAGAAAGGAACTTTAAGTCTGCTGAGGTTGCCGTCTCGAAAGGGGGCAGAGTAAGCTTCTTAAGAACAAAATTCAAGTCCCAAGGGGGAGCAGGAATGCGAATGGGGGGTCTCAAATGGAGGACCCCTCTGAGGAATGTCTTAGAGACTTCCAACTAAGTGAAAGTCCTGTCTCAAAAGAGGACATGGTAGGCTGAAATCGCTGCGATGTGGACCTTTATAGAGGAATGGCCGAGAGCCAGGTCGAAGAGGTGACGCATATAATCCAGGACTCTGTTTGCTGTGCAAGAGAAAGGCTCAAAGTCCTTTGACGTGACCCAAATAGATAATCATTTCCACTTCATGGCGTAGGTAGATCAGTGGAAGACTTTCTGGCCTCCACCAAAATGTCTGCTATGAGCGGAGAAAACCCGAAGCAGGCCTTGGCTACGTCTTCAGGAGCCACACATGCAAATGGAGGGATCTGAGACCTGGAAGGACAAGGGCCCCCAATCCTGGGTTAACAAGTGTTGCGACAGAGGAAGAGGAAACAGAGGTTGCTCTGAAAACTGTTGCAGAAGAGAGAAAGTACAGTTACGTAAGAACTTACCGTAACAGTAGATCTTCGAGAACAGCTCTTGCAGCAGGTTACACCATTAGGACTGAAGCCGGCAGGTGTCAGGACCCCACGGAAAAATTCTAGCTAGCTATCTTCAGCGGGGACCGCCGCCGACGTCGGTCCTGCCTCCGACGTCAGGCGTAGTACATAAGGGGCGGTCCCGCCAGATTCCCCAGTTCTCCCGCCGGAGACTTCCGGCCACAGGCTGACATCGAAATGGGAGACCGAGGATCCACCGTCAGAAGACAAAAGGGTAAAAATCCCTGTTAAAAAGGCTTAAACCATGCCTCCTCCAAGGGGGAAGGTGGGCTGGAAAGTACCTGCTGCAAGAGCTGTTCTCGAAGATCTACTGTTACGGTAAGTTCTTACGTAACTGTACTATCTTACTTCGAGACACAGCTCTTGCAGCAGGTTCCACCATTAGGACTGATTCCCAAGCAGTAGCGCTTGCAAACACTCTGGGAGGAGGAAACTAGAAAGTACATTCCAGGTCCTGAATCTAGGACAGGAGACCCTGTAGCACAGCCAGGCCGAAGCCGGCTCTTCGCCGTGAAGCGATGTCCAGGCTATAATGCCTGATAAAGGTATGTACAGAGCTCCAAGTGGCTGCAGCACAAATGGCAGAAGTGGAGACGTTTCGAAGTGCTGCAAAGGAGGTGGCCACTCCCCTAGTGGAATGGCCCCGGACAGATCCCGGGAGGGGCTTTTGTTTGATATCATAACAGTATGAGATGCACTGGACAAGCCAGCGAGACAGGGATTGTTTGGATACTGGTTGGCCCATCATCCTTTCAGTAAAGGAAACGAAAAGTTGCTCCGATTTACGAAGCTGCTTAGTTCTGCTTAGGTAGTACCTTAAGCTGCGGTGAACATCCAGGGTGTGAAGCAGCGCCTCTCCTCTATTAGAATAATTAGGGGAAGTAGACCGGTAGGTCAATATCCTGATTGAGAGTGAGTGTGGAAACCACCTTAGGCAAGAATTTAGGATTCGTCCTCAGGGACACTCTGTCCCGGTGGAAAATTAAATAAGGCTCTTTACACATGAGAGCATGAAGCTCAGAAACTCTTCTCACTGACGTAACAGCAACCAAAAACAGCGTTTTCCACCACAGAAAACGCAGCTCGCAATCCGCGGCAGGCTCAAAGGGGGGGAGCATGAGTTGCTCCAGGACAAAGAGCAAGTCCCATGGAGGCACTGGGTCCTTAAAGGGTGGCCTAAGATGTAACACCCCTCAAGAATTCTCGACAGGCATCTAATTGTGCCACTGTGCGCTGTCCCACCGGGAGGTGATAAGCTGAAATGGCATAGAGGTGCACCTTAATAGAGGAGTAGGCTAGGCCCGAAAGGAAAAGGGAGAGCAGGTACTCTAACACCGCTTTCACCGGACAACCTAAAGGGGAAAGGCCACGTGCTTGCGACCATAGACAAAAACGGCGCCATTTCATGGTGTACGTCGCATGCGTTGCCGGCTTTCTGGCTGCAGAAAGAACTTCCGCAACCTCTTGCGAGACCCCCGTGTCGCAAGATGGCTATGTCTCTAGGAGCCATGCATGCAGGTTCAGTGAGCGTAAGTCTGGGTGGACCAGTGAACCCTCCTCCTGAGACAAGAGATGGGAGCTGAATGGCAACGGGAGCGGAGGTTCCCGGGATAGCTGTATTAGCAAAGGGAACCAGATCTGTCTGGGCCAGAAAGGGGCCACCAGGATCATTGTTGCATGCTCCCTGCGCAGTTTGAGAAAAACTCTCTGGATCAACGGGAAGGGAGGGAAAGCGTAGAGGAATCTGTCCGCCCAGGAGAGGGACAACGCGTCTCGCCAGAAAACACCAGGCCCTGGATCTAGCGAGGAAAAATTGGGCAGTTTTGTGTTGGATGGGGAAGCGAACAAGTCCAATTCTGGAGTTCCCCATCGAAGAAACAGATCCTCTGCTACCTCCTGAAGAAGTTCCCACTCGTGGACTCTGGCCTGGGAGTGACTCAGGCCGTCTGCAATTGTGTTGTCCACCCCGGGAACATGTACTGTGATCAGGTTCGCGCCGTGTCGGATTACCCAATCCCACACCCTCATGGCCTCCCTGCAAAGGGGGTAAGAGTGTGCGCCTCCTTGTTTGTTGAGGTAATACATCACCACCGTGTTGTCTGTCTGAAGCAGGAGAGTACTCAGCGGGATCTCTGACTGAAATGCCTGCAGGGCATAAAGGACCGCCCTCATCTCTAGGACGTTGATATGGAGGTGGGCCTCCAGAGGGGTCCACGTTCCCTGGGACTTCACCCGCCCAGGTGTGCTCCCACCCTAGACCTGAGGCGCCTGTGGTGAGGATTACCTCCTGGATCGGCTATAAACGGACGCCAGAGAGTGTCCCTGGGTCTAGCCACCACTGCCAGTCTCGAATCACGGTATTCGTGATTCTGACCAGATGCTGCATGTGGTCTTGCCTTTGGTCCCATTGCACCTTGAGCATCCACTGAGTTACCCACATGTGGAGCCTTGCGAAAGGGACAGTAGGAATGGCCGCAGCCATGTGTCTGAGCAAGCGAAGGACTGACCTGGCTGGGACGGTCTTGTTCGACTAAAGCTCCCTGCTGAGGGATCTGATGCGCTCCGCTCTGTCGTCTGGAAGAAATGCTCTTCCCTGAACGGTGTCCAGTACTGCGCCTATGAACTGAAGCTTCTGCAATGGTACCAGGAGAGACTTCTCATGGTTGATTAGGATACCCAGAGATCGAAACAGGTCCTGGGTACCCTGGATTGCCCGTAACAACGCCTCTCTGGAGGCGGCCATGAGAAGCCAATCGTCCAGGTACGGGAACACATAATGGACCTGTCTCCTTAGAGACGCTGCCACGACTGCCATGCATTTGGTAAAGACCCTGGGTGCCGATGACAGCCCGAATGAAAGGGCTCGGAACCGAAGATGATGGCAGAGAAACTCGAAGCGCAGGAACCTCTTGTGCGCTTGAGCTATAGGGATGTGCAGGTAAGCGTCCTGCATGTCTAGAGACGCTAAAAAAGGCGTCCTGCTTCAGCATGGGAATAAGACCCGGAAGAGTTACCATGCGGAATCTTTTGTAGGTAACCGACAAATTGAGGTCGCTGAGATCCAGAATCGGACGGAGGTCCCCTGTCTTCTTTGGAACCAGGAAGAAGTGGGAATAGTATCCGTGTCCTCTCTGGTTCTCTGGGACGTACTCTATCGCTCCCTTTTGAAGCAGCGCGAGTACTTCTTGTCTGATCAATGACTTGTGCTGACCCGAGTATTGGGAGAGCAGAGGAGGCCTCGAGGGAGGCTTTTCTGCGAATTCTATAAAGTGGCCTCTTCCGACCATCTGGAGAACCCACCTGTCGGTGGTTATAGACTGCCATCCTGGCAGGAAATTCGCAATGCGACCCCCGACCATGAAATCCCGTTGATCCTGAGGGGCAGGGGCCGGAAAGGAGTCAGGCTGTGGCGGCTGAGGGGCCCGCTGGCTGGGCTGGCTTCGGAGTGTGCTGGCCTCAACCTGCGGGTTGTTTTCCCTGGGCTCTGCAGAAACTGGAGCCCCTCTGTTGTGGAACAGGGCGGGACTGTTGTCTCTGCGTCCGTCCACGAAATCGGCTTTGGTTCCTACGAAAGGAACTAAGCTTGGGTCGGTACATGGCCTGAACCGACCTCACCGCCTTCCCGGCCTCTTGGAGTTTGGTAATTATCTTCTCAGAGGGTTTACCAAATAAAACTTCTCCCTCGAATGGGGCGTCCATGATGTTTTTCTGGACGTCCAGGGTAAAACCGGAGACACGGAGCCAAGAGTGCCTCCGGAGGCATACGCCTGAAGCTGTTGCTCGGGCCGAGGAGTCCGCGGAGTCGTACGTGGCTTGTAGCACCTGGGTTCCCACGTCCGAACCCGTACGGAGGAGCTGCAACATCTCCTCCTTCTGCTCACCTTCTGGCAATTTCTCAGCCGCATCCAGACCCTGCTCCCACAGGGCATTTTGGAACTGCACCATGTGGGTCAAATAATTCAGGGATCTGATGGCGCAGGTAGCGGAAGCATACGTGCGCCTACCCATGGCGTCCAGCTGCTTGGACTCTGGGTCCGGTGGCAGGGTGCTCAAATGTTGCGGTCTCTGGGACCGGTCATGTGAGGCTGTTATGACCAGAGAGTCGGCCTGAGGATGCTGAGCCAAGTACTGGTCTTCCCTTGGAGCCTTGTACAGGCGGTCAGCTTTCTTCGGCATCGCCGGGAGTGAATGTGGACGCTTCCACGCTGCCTTGGTGACGTCCACGAAGAAAGTGTCTACCAAGGGTGGCACCACCACAGGCTTGGGGTCCTTCTGCCGAAGATACTTTGCAAGGCGTAGCCTTTCCGGGTTTAACTCTTCCGCATCCCATCCCATGTTCTCTTGGATGTGTCTCATGATATCCGAGAATGAAGGGTCATCCGGAGGAGACTTTGGAAGCTCACGTGGGTCCGGAGAAGGGATGGAGAGAGGAGATGGGGTGTTGAAAACTCTGACCCCGTGTCCTCCGTCGAAGGCGAACAGCGGAGTCTTCTGGGTCTCTTAGGGCTGGGTGACCTAGAAGAGGATCTGGACGGAGGTCTCCTTTTTGTCTGGTCTCCCCCTTGGAGGGGTCCTGGGCTCCCGGGGAGGAGGTAACCGGCCTGCAGACCCAGATGGAGAAGGGGGTGCAGGAACCGGAGGAGTAACCGGTGTAGGAGGAGGAGGAGGTGGAAGCAGAGGCGGAGTGGGGACCATGTCCTTTTTGATGGTATCCCACCAGTAAGTGAAAAGCTCCTTCACCTCCGAAAAAGAAAGGCCCGACGACGGACCGGGCGCCGGTGGTCGGTCGTCGGGTCCCGGCGTCGGCTCCACAGGGGGCTCGGGTTGCGGAGAGGGTTCCCTGGGAGTCTCAACAGGACCGGGGTCGCCCATCTGGTCCTCGGGCTGAGTCAACTCCTCCTCAGTGATGGTCTCCTGACCGACGTCGGTCGGAGGCGTCAGGGTCCTCTTCTCGATTGGAGCGGGCGCCGGTCCCCCTACCGGCGTCCGGTGATGAGTTGGCTTGGCCGGTGATGGTCTCCTGACGGACGACGGCTCTGGGGACCTGTGGCGAGAGGCCGACGTCGGGCGAACCGGCATCGGGTCCAACGGCCTCTTAAGTGAGGTGAGCTCCTTCGTCTTCCGCTGGGGAGGAGGAGGCAAGGAAGCGGACCTGACGTCGGGTTCAGAATGGCGGGAACCTGACTTGTGGTGATGGTGACGATCCCCCCGACTTAGCCAGGGCCTTGGAGGATGAGGAAGGCCTGGGAGTCTTGGCCTGAGAAGAGGAGCCTGAAGACTTTCTCACCGCAGCGGGGGGTGGCTGAGAGCTGGCCCGGGAAGGAGAGCGGTCGGACCTAGAGCTGGAGCTGCGCGAGTCGGAGGCCCTAGACGGGAAGGGGCCTTCTCTCTATGCTTCTCAGCATGCTTGCGGGCCTTCTGCGAAGAATCCCCCTTGGAAGCCATGGTCTTGAGTTGTTCCTCGAGCAGGAATGCCTGTAGGGCCTTCTGGCGACGGATCCGGGTTCTGCTGTTGAAACCCTGGCAAAAGGTGCAGGACCAGGTGTCGTGGTCTGGGCCTAAGCACCGGACACAGGCTGAGTGCGGATCCTTGAATGGGATCTGCTTCCCACAGGCGCACTTCGAGGAGTGACCGGAGGTCGGAGAGGACATCAGAGAAAAACTGAACGAAGAAAATGAATTTCCCGTAGGAAAACACTTTACCACGCGTCGCGCGCTAGAAGCTGAACCGAAGGTCGAGACATGCAAGTACGGAAAGAACTGGGGAATCTGGCGGGACCGCCCCCTTATGTACTACGCCTGACGTCGGAGGCGGGACTGACGTCGGGGGCGGTCCCCGCTGAAGATAGCTAGCTAGAATTTTTCCATGGGGTCCTGACGCCTGCCGGCTTCAGTCCTAATGGTGTAACCTGCTGCAAGAGCTGTGTCTCGAAGTAAGATTCAAACTTGCCTGGGCCAGAATGGACCAATGCGAATCACTCGTGCCCCCTCTGATCTGAGCTTGTTCAGGACCCTCGGAATTAAGGGAATGGGAGGGAAGGCATAGACGAATCTGTCCCTCCAATCGAGAGATAGAGCGTCCCGCCAAAAAATGTCTCTCCCTGGAGTGAGCGAGCAGAAGGCGGGAAGTTTTCGTTTTGAGGAGACGCGAACAGGTCTACCCGAGGGGTTCCCCAAAGCAGAAATATGTCGCCTACTACCGCTTGGTCCAGTTCCCATTTGTGGGCCCTGGCTGAGGACCGACTGAGTTAGTCCGCCAGTGTGTTTTCCACTCCCGGAACTTGAATGGCCGTCAGGTGAAGGTTGTGCTGGGTTGCCCAGCTCCACACTCTCATAGCTTCCCTGCATAGAGGGTAGGAACGTGTTCCTCCCTGCTTGTTGATGTACCAGACCACACACATGTTGTCTGTCTATCCGTAGATGACCAGGAAGTACGGAGGAGTGCAGAGCCTGGAAGGCATAAAGGACTGCTCTGAGTTCGAGCACATTTATGTGCAGATTTTGTTCGAACCTGGACCAGCTGCCCTGAGTCTTGTGAGACCTGAGGTAGGGTCCCCAGCCCTCTTCTGAGGCATCTGTTGTCAACATCTGGGAGGGGGGGGGTTCGATATTGAATTGAACTCCCCGGCAAAGGTTCTCTTGTACCATCCACCACTGCAAGTCCCTGATCATGGAATCGGAAACAAACCTCCTGGTCTAGGTTGTCCAGTGTTTGGTCCCACTGTGACCGAAGCGTCCACTGAGAAATTCTCATATGGAGCCGAGCGCGTGGGACTGTCGGAATGGCAGCCGCCATTAGCCCGAGGAGGCAAAGGACTGACCTGGCTCCGACCCTTCTGCGACTGGACAGAAGACATGCCTGAGTCTGAAGGGTGTCCACCCTGTCCGGAGGCAAAAAGGCTTTGCCGATGGTCGTGTCCAGGATCGCCCCAATAAACTGGAGCCTTTGGCAAGGGACCAAATGGGACTTCTTGTTCTTGTTTTGATGGTGATACCCAGGCTGGTGAAAACCTGCAGGGTAAGGGAAAGGGAGTGTAGAAGTTCCTCCCCGGACGGGGCCGCCAGGAGCCAATCGTCCAGGTATGGGAATATCTGCACTCCTGCATCACAGGTGGCCGCCACTCACAGACAGGCATTTGGTAAATACTGGGCGAGGAAAGACCAAATGGGAGGGCCTTGAATTGGTAGTGGTCCCCTGAAAACAAAACTGAAGGAATTTGTGGTGGAAGGGCGAATGGGGATGTGCAGGTAAGCATCCTGCATATCCAAAGCGCACAGCCACAGTCCTGGCCGAAGAAGAGGCAGAAGGCTCTGCAGGGAGAGCATTCTGAAGCGTTTGTACTCCACAAACATGTTCAGGGAACTGAGGTCTAAAACAGGCCTCACGTCTCCCGTTTTCTTTGGAACTAGAAAGAAATGGGAATAGTAACCCGTCCCCCAAAGGTGGATGGGGGCTGGTTCTATCGCCGCCTTCGAGAGAAGGGAGGAGATTTCTTGCAGGACCAAAGGAAGGTGTTCCGGGGAGTAAGACGACTTGGGGGGTGGTCTTCAGGGCAGTTTCTGAAGGAACTCTATTGCATGTCCTGCTGCGATTAGCTGGAGCACCCAAGCATCTGTTGTTATCCTCTCCCAGCCCGGTAGATGGAAGGAAAACCTCCCCCCTACTGGTTCCTCTGGTGTGTCGAGAGGCAAGGAGTCAGGAGGTCTGGGGCAATGCTGCGTCCGAGGCTCCTGCAGCTTTTTTGGGAGGGGGAGTCTTGGTTGCTGGAGGGGTCCGATGCTTGTTGGCCCGCTTGCCCTGCGGTTTAGGTTTTTGTCGGTTATGTCGACGAAAAGGGTGTCGCTGTCCCTGAGGCGGTCTGTACAAAGAGTCCATGGACTTGAGTGTAGTGCCCTTCTCCTGCAGATCAGTTATGATGTCCTTGACATCACTGTCGAACAGCAACAAACCCCTGAAGGGCACATCCTGAATAGCGGATTGCACTTCAGGGACCAAACCTGACACCTGGAGCCAGGCATGACGCCGAAGACCTACAGTGAAAGCCGAACTCCGTCCAGCTGCGTCCTCTGCGTCATAAGTAGCATGAAGCATGTGCCAACTGGCTGAACGAGCAGAACGGACAAGGTCAGCCACTTCCTGTTTCGTCTGAGACTCAGGAAGGGAGTCCAATTTAGATTCCACCTGACTCAGGATGGTCTTCTGGTAGTCCCCCATATGTGCGGCATAGTTCAGGGCCCTAATACCCAGGGTAGAAGACGCATAAACCTTCTTCCCATACTGGTCCAGAAGCCGAGACTCCTTGTCAGGTGGACACAAGCTGAGATGTTTGGGGTTAGCGGAGTGGCCGTGAGCAGCACTAATCACGACCGAGTCCGCCTTGGGGTGTATATTCAGAGAATCTACTCCCTCAGGAGCCTGATGTGGCCGATCTGCCTTCCTCAGAAGGAGGGGCTAATGTGGATGGTTGTTTCCAAATAGTGGAAACAAGATCTGCGTGAGGCTCTATCCAAGGTGGAATCAATGTAGGAGCGGTCTCCGGCTTTTTACGCTGTGGATCTGGCTCCAGAAATTGCCACTGATGAACTTCCTGGATCTTTCTCTGTAACTCCAGAAAAGAAGGATCCCCCGGAAGAGACTTCGGAGGGGTCCTTGGCCTGGGTCGTTCTGGAGTAGGAGGTTCGTCATCCAGATCAGAGCATCCCCCTGAGTCCGAGTCAGAGGTCTCCGATGTAGAAGAGGAAGACTCCTCCTGACGCGGGGGAGGAACGGTCCCTTTGGGAAGCGTGTCCTCCCTGCCCCTGGTGCCTGAGGGTTCACCTCTGGTGTCGGGTAAGGGGGAAGGAGTCTCCTGTCTCCAGCGTAGGGGACCCTGTGCAGGGTCCGGTGCCGGTAGACAACACTCCACCTCCCTGGTGAGCTGAGCCTTGGCCTCAGCCCACCAGGCAGCCAGAGTCTCCTTCAAGTCCGCCGCCGGCTGTGGTGGAGGAGGAGGGGGATTCGGATACTAGGGATATCTGTATGGCGAGTATCCATAACCCAATGGTGGGAAGCCCGGCGTCTGGTACTGAGGTACTAGGTACTGCGACGTCAGATAAAGCGGCGTTGGGTACTGTGGTGCTGGATACTGTGGTACTGGGTAAGGTGGCACCGGATTTAGTGGTGTCGGATACCTGGGTGCCAGAAGCTCTGATGGAGCAGAGGGACCTGGCAAAGGCCCAGCAGGCAGGCCAGGTAAGGGTGGCCCCGCGGGCATCGGGCCCGGCATGAGAGCATCGTCCGAAAGAGGGACATCGGCTGGCATCAGGTAGCGAGCTTTTTATGCTGTGGATCCGGCTCCAGAGATTGCCACTGATGAACTTCCTGGATCTTTCCCAGTAACTCCAGAAAAGAAGGATCCTTCGGAGGGGTCCTTGGCCTGGGTCATTCTGGAGTACGAGGCTCGTCATCTGGATCAAAGCATCCCCCACAGTACGAGTCAGAGGTCTCTGACATAGAAGAGGAAGACTCCTCCTGACGTGGGGAGGAACGGACCCTTTGGGAAGCGTGTCCTCCCTGCCCCTGGTGCCTGGAGGTTCACCTCCGGTGTCAGGTAAGGGGGAAGGAGTCTCCTGTCTCTGGTGTAGGGGACCCTGTGCAGGGTCCGGTGCCGGCAGATGACTCTCCACCTCCCTGGTGAGCTGAGCCTTGGCCTCAGCCCACCAGGCAGCCAGAGTCTCCTTCAAGTCCGCCGGTGGCTGTGGTGGAGGAGGAGGGGGATACGGATACTGGGGATATCCGTATGGCGAGTATCCATAACCCGACGGTGGGAAGCCCGGCATCTGGTACTGAGGCACCGGGTACTGCAACGTCAGATAAAGCGGCGTTGGGTACTGTGGTGCTGGATACTGTGGTACCGGGTAAGGTGGCACCGGATTTAGCGGTGTCGGATACCCGGGTGCCAGAGGCTCTGATGGAGCAGAGGGACCTGGCAAAGGCCCAGCAGGCAGGCCAGGTAAGGGTGGCCCCGCGGGCATCAGGCCCAGCGTGAGGGCATCGTCCAGAAGAGAGACGTCGGGTAGCGAGCTTTTTACGCTGTGGATCTGGCTCCAGAGATTGCCACTGATGAACTTCCTGGATCTTTCTCAGTAACTTCAGAAAAGAAGGATCCTCCAGAGGAGACTTCGGAGGGGTCCTTGGCCTGGGTCGTTCTGGAGTACTAGGCTCGTCATCCGGATCAGAGCATCCCCCTGAGTCCGAGTCAGAGGTCTCCGACATAGAAGAGGAAGACTCCTCCTGACGCGGGGGAGGAACGGTCCCTTTGGGAAGCCCTCTGGGAAGCGTGTCCTCCCCACCCCTGGTGCCCGAGGGTTCACCTCTGGTGTCGGGTAAGGGGAAGGGAGTCTCATGTCTCCGGCTGATGGAGCAGAGGGACCTGGCAAAGGCCCAGCAGGCGGGCCAGGTAAGGGTGGCCCTGCGAGCATCAGGCCTGGTGTGAGAGCATCGTCCGGAAGAGGGATGTCGGCTGGCATCGGGGAGGCCGGCATCAGAGCTTCCGACGTCAGGGGGTCTGGCCCAGTAGGAGGGAGCCCTGACAGCAGCGTATCCAGCTCCTCCGTGACAACCAAGGATGGAGGGTTGGAATCCCCGGGGTCAAGCAGAGGAGACGAAGGAGCCTCAGAGGGTAACGGCAAGTGTTACAGTGAGCCTGGGACGTTGGACTGGTCGAAGGGGTCTGACGCAGGCTCTGTAGCTGGGCGGTCGTCGAAGGGGCCGACGTCCAGCTTATCAGCTGGATCCAGCATTGGAGGAGCCGGCGTCCGACTTATTGGAACCCTTACCTGATGATGGTCATGCTGGAGATGCGGCCTTTTCGGGTGAACAAATGACCATGTGCCCTCCCGAAGGAACCAGCGGCTTACCGGTCTTGTCCAGGCGGACATCGGTGGCACCGGTGTCTGACTTAGCGGACCTGCTCAACCCTGAGGGCTGCGTAGCAGCGGCCTTCCTGGGAGCGGAAGCCTCCTTTACCCTGGAGGTACCCGAGGGGCCCAAGTGCAAGCCCGACGGGAGGGGCGACACCTTCTTGGACACCGCCAAGGCGGTCGTCGAGAAGTGGTTCCCCGGAGGGGACGTTACCTTTAGGACCACGACACCAGCCGGAGTCGCAGAGGCCATGGAGGTCGAGTCCCGGTCCCAGTGCTTCTCCTTCATCTTTATGTGGCCTTCAGGGGAAGTGGAAGCCTGCCGCAACTTTTTCAACTCCTTCTCCATGGAAGCCATCTTTTTTCTTCAGAATATGGGCCTCCAGGGACTGCTGCCTCCATTTTCGGGTGGCTGAATTGAATTTCTGGCAGTGCTGGCACTTCTCCACAGGATGGTCCAGGCCTAGGCAGAAGAGGCACAGGGAGTGTCCGTCCTTATGTGGCAGCTGGGAACCGCACAAGTTGCACTTATTTTTATGCAGTTCGGAAGGCGTCTGGGATGACATGCATGGATATTTTGAGGGAAAAGACAATCGGTCGAAAATTTGGAAACTAACTGATGAAAGATTGACGAGCGATGAACTCTACCACGAGGAACTTTCACAAGTCGACGACGGGAAAGAACTAGAAGGCGGGCGTGGGGGACTGCCCCTTTATATTGACGTCGCATTACGTCGGTCACCTGACATGAGGGTGGTCCCCCACCAGAGACTGCTAGCTAGAAATTTTTCCATGGGGCCCTGACGCCTGCCAGGTCAGTCCTATACGTAAATACCTACTGCAAGAGCCCTCTCGAAGTAAGATCCACTGTATCTCGTTAAAACCCCAAGTGGGAGACCTCATCGTCTAACCTGCATAAAATGCTGTCTATAAGGAATAAAGTACTATACATCTAAGCATGCACAGAAACAGAAACGTAGACTATGTCAGCAGAAAAAAGACCACTTGGCCCACCCAGTCTGCCCAGATGGTCCCTGCCTGGCCTGTCTCCGCAGACCCTAACTGGTCTCCAGCGATCCTCCTCCCTTCCTGCCTGTTTATTACTATTTCCCTCTGTTTATCCCAAGCATGCTTGAAGTCCCTTTCTGTTTTCGCCTTTACCACATCTGCTGCCAGTCTGTTCCAAGCATCTACCACTCTTTCAGTGAAGCAATACTTCATCACAGCCCTCTGGTCCTGGTGCTCTTTCTCATTTGAAAGAAACAGTTAGTTTTTGTTAACCAGGTAAGTGCACTAAACATACAAGACCTATTTTCAGGTACAACCCAAGAGAGTACTGCCTACACAGCAAATGCTCAATAAAGAGAAGTAGCTGCATCAAAGATAACAGCAGTTATAGATAACAGCAGTGTACAATCCTTACAAAAACCATGAGTTATAAAATGAAGTGCAAATATGGGCATTTAATCTGTTCAGATATGTTCTTAGTTCACTCCTGTAGAGTGAATGAGAGGAGACATTACACAATCCCACAGGAAGAGAGTTCCAAAAAATGGGAGCAAAGGACAAGAGGGTCTGTAGCCCAATATAAGTAGAACACTCAGCAACAAATACCAATGACTTCTCACTGGATCTGAGAGGGCAGGTACAAAAAGGAAACCACAGCAGATCAGCCAAGGTAGGAGGCGCTCATGAGCTTAGCAATTTGTCAATAAAGCAACCAAGCAGCCAGGGGAGCGACGTGACAGTCCTGAGGGCAGAAAGACCTCCATGGAAAAAACAAGCAACTTGCTCAGGGTCATACAGTGAATAAGCGGCAGCTGTGGGATTCAAACCTGAGTACCCAGGTTTTTAGCTCTGTCCTCTAACTTTTTTCTGATATTTTTTTTATCCCCCAGGGACCCGTCATGTACCCAGAGCAATGATGTAGACTCGCTCGTACCCAATCACAACAGAAGAACTCTAGCAGCCAGAAGGCTAACAGGATGTTGGGATGTACTGGGAAGGGTACTGATGGCAGAAGAAAAGACATAATACTTCCCCTCTACAGATCCTTGGTGAGGCCTCACCTAGAGTACTGTGCCTAGTTCTCACCTCAGAAGGGATAAGGATAGGTTGGAAACAGTGCAGCACAGAGTTAACAAAAATGATTCAAGGCCAGCAGGGCAGACCCTATGAGGAGCGCCTCAAGGCACTAAATATGTACTCACTGGAGACCAGAAGGGAGAGGGGAGATATGATAGAGACTCAAGTTCCTTAAAGGAATTAACAAAGTTAACTGTGAGGAACTATTTGGCTTGAATACCGATTAGCGGTCACATGGACAAAAATGGAAATTAACAGGAGGTAGGTTCAGGAGAGATGCGAGAGAGTACTACTTTACGGAAAAGGTGGTGGAATCTTGGAATAGTCTGTTGGCTGAAGTGGTGGGTGTGAAAACAGTCAGGGGCTTCAAGCAGGGATGGGACATAATGAAGGGAAAAGTGGTTACCGGGGACGACAGGACCAAGGAGGAGAACAGAGAGAGGACGGCGGGGGTTAGTACCCTGGAGGAACAGTAGGTTCCAGGGATCATAGGGAACTTGGGCAGACTGAATGAACCTCTGGTCTTTTTCTGCAGACACTGTCTATGTTTCTATGTAAGTACATGGCCCTCCTACAATGCTCCTGAGGCTTGGATATGTATTCCACTTTACTAGGAAAGTAACCCAGTGTTCCAGCAGCACTGCGTTAACTGCAGCCCTTTTCTCAAGATCCAGGCAGTATAGTGCAGTAGTTTAAGGCTCTGAGCTGCAAATCTGGAGACCTGGGTTTGAATCCCACAGCCCCCACTTGCATACTGTGTGACCCTGAGCAAGTCACTTAACTTCCCTGTGCTCCCAGGTTGCACCTGTAAACAAGCTTTCAGCTTAGTGTGCCACTCCTGGTTAAACAATTGAAAAAAAAAAAAAAAATTTAAAATGTGTTGCCCTTCTATAATGCACCACCTGATGCTCCTGTTTCCCTATCATCTGAGGTGCAGGGTTGGTCTAAACTGTTTTCTAGCCTCCTGTCCCCTGGGGCTCAAGATGCTCTCATCACATGTGGCTCTCCTGTTGAGAGAAATGTTTACCAGTAATAATAATCCCATGATACACAAGGAGGCATGGAAAGGATGAGAAGGGACTTGGCAAGATTGGAGGAATGGTCAGAAGTATGGCAGCTTGGATTCAATACAAAGAAGTGCAAAGTAATGCACCTGGGAGACAAAAACCCAGGGGAAGATTACACAATGGGGAGGAGGGGAGGTAGTAATAACAACAAAAATGGAAAGGGACCTGGGGGTAATCATATCAGATGACCTTAAGGTTGGCAAGCAATGTGAGAAGGTGGTAGGGAGGGCTGGGGGGATACTGGGATGTATAGGGAGAGGTATCACCAGCAGAAAACAGGAAGTTGTTATCCCCCTGTACAGACAGTTGGTGAGACCCCATCTGGAGTACTGCGTCCAGTTCTGGAGACCCCATCTCCACAAGGACATAGACAGCATGGAGGCAGTTCAGAGGAGGGCAACTAAAATGGTGCAGCATCTGCAAGAGAAGCCATACAAGGAGAGACTAAAGGAGCTTAATATGTATACCCTTGAGGAAAGGAGGGAGAGGGGGGACATGATAGAAACGTTTAAGCACCTCAGTGGAATCAACAAAGTCCAAGAGGGTAGCATCTTTCAGAAAAAGAGGCTTGCAAGAACAAGGGACACAATTTGAAGATAGAGGGGGGGACGGCTCAGGGGCAATGTGAGGAAGTATTTTTTCACAGAGAGGGTGGTGGACACATGGAACAGCCTTCCTGAGGAGGTTGAGGGGTCTAAAACTGTGGGAGAATTCAAGAATGCATGGGACAGACATAAGGCAATTTTTGTTGGGGGGTAGGAAGAAATAGGCTGTTGGTTAACTAGGATCTGCGGCCTATCCTGTAGGTAGGGAAATGGGCAGACTAGGTGGGCCAAGCGGTCCTTATCTGCCATCAAAGTCTATGTTTCTATGATTGTAGAAGGGTACTGAGTGTGTAAAAGGAGTGTTCCGTGTACTGGATATTGTTAATAGAGCTGAAAAGAGGACTTCAAGCTAGATATCTGCCTGGCTATCAGACTACTCATGCCATGTCAACAACTCCTTTGAGAAGCGTCCTCACCTGGATCAGCATTTTGCGGAGGAAAGGCATGACAAAAGCTGGGTTCATGCTGCTAAGCCGGCCAATAGTACATATCGCCAGTTCCCGGATTTCAAACACTTCATCGTTCAAGGCCACAAACAGTGCCTGAAGATTCTCTGCCTGGGCCAAGTGGGCATCAAATCGCTCGTCCAGTGAAGCAAGCACACAGTAACGGATATCTGGGTCTGAAAAAGAGGGAAGGAGTTAAATATGACAGATTACTACTGAGAAACAGTGAGAGTTGCATTTAACTGCCATTTTTGTCACCGTCAGATCAAGACTCATTTGATCCACACATACCTAGAATAAACACAGCACGGAGTTGCTGAAATTTACTATGCTGTCTAGCACAACCCCTTTTCACGTTGCCATATCCTTCACAGTTTAATTAAACGTACAGTAGTATTTCTCCCGAAACTAACCTCTGTAGCTAAATATCCCTCCACAGAGTACATTAACTCCATATGGTATAGCAATAGAGATGTGCGCTACGGCAAAAATGTCTACAAATGTTGTAATACAGTATGGTGGGAGCAAGGATACCGGAAGGCAGTAAAAGCTGAGGGGGTGGAGGATCAGAAGGGCACTTATAATGGTAAAAAGGGCACACAAAAAAAAAGTGGGGGGGCTGCCACCCCTTTCCCCCTCCTGGTTCCTACGCCTATGGGTGGGGGTGGAATGGACTTTGCATCCAACTGTTCTGCCCTGCCCCAGAAGCACTGCCAACAAAGAAAGCCTGAGACTACAATACCAAGCATCTGGAAGCAAAGTCAAAAGTAACTACAGAGGAACCCTTCAGCACTATCTAATGATATTGGCCAAGTTAAACAATATAATGGAAAAAGGAAATGTGCCCTCCTACATACCCTACCCCTACCAGAAACAGGATGTATGCTTTGCTTCACAACCTCAACTGGGGGGCAATGAAGGGACAGAATTAGCAGAGATGGGTATAACTAAAGCAGGTACGTGCTGGCACCAACTCAGTAATGATCAGCACAGCAGCAAAGAAATCTCAGGAAGAGGAACCCCTTTTTAAAATGATCACAAAATGCTGTGGTTTTGTTTCTCTGTGTAAACCTGGGACCATTACATGAAACGGATTTGCAAATGCTCCAGTCTTTTTTCCCATGTCACTAAAATCAGTGGTCCCCAACACCCCACAAGTGAAACAAATGTTCACTCTATTACCAGATCACTGGCCCACAACCAGCTCAATGTAAACCTCAGAGGAAGATGTATATGTGTGTGTGCATGCACGTGTGTGCATGTGCACACACGACAGTGTCTGAGTGTGCGTGTCTGTGAGCTTGCGAGAGTGCACACGGGAGTGTCTGAGTGAGTGCCTCTCTCTGAATGTGAGTGTGTCAGTCTGCGTGCGGAAGTGTGTGTGTGTGTGTGTGCGTGCGCATGCATGAGAGAGTGTCTGAGTGTGTGTCTGTGTGTGTGTTCAGTCTTCATGGCAAATTCATGACCAGTGATATTCAGAGTGGGAGAAAGAGAAAGGCAATGTGTTGTGAATACAGGCACGTGTGTGTGTATGTATGCGTGAGATGTTTGATGGATGTGCATGCACAATGAGAATAAATTGTCTGTTACAGCAGCGTTGGCTCTCACACACTAACTGTAGGGGCTGCACTCCCTAAAACTTTGTTTCCTTGACTTTTCTTGCTCAGTGCAAGCTTTGCAGCTACACTCTCTATTGGAATGTCGGCCAACTCTTGCTCCCATAAGTAATTTATAGTATCAAAACCATGCTTTATTTGGGCTGAACAAACATTTTAACTTGCGACTAGAAGCATAGGACCACAGTTAAACATGAGTGAGAAGGTTTTCATACCTGGGTCTGTTATTCCAACAACCAGAAGTTTACTGAGCACGTCAGCCACCACTTGTACAGCAGTCTGACTAACGACATGGCCATGTCCGCTAATCATGTGGATCGATGGGGTCAAGAGGCGAGAGCAGGTCCGGGCAGCCTCCATCCTGATCTCCTTGTGTTCACTAATCAGAAACTGATCGGCACAGTGTCGAACGAACTGGGTCAGGGAATGTCCTGCAAAAAATTAATACAGTAGCCTTTCAACAAAAAAAATGCACTAAGCGATGTACTGCTCCAACTGTAACTCTCACGTGGTACACAGCCACATTTGCACTATGCTGCACCAGGGCTTCAAGAATAAACAGAGTTGGTAAACTCTGCATGTAAAAGTATAGTGAGTAGGGCCTGGCAAACATTTCAGAACAGAACTGCCTAGAATTCGTAGTGCTGTGCAACACAGTACTGTCACTCCAGAGGCAAAAATGGCTCAGACAAAGCGGTCCTTCAATTCAAATCAAGTACAAAGAAAGTACAGTTACGCAAGAACTTACCGTAACAGTAGATCTTCGAGAGGAGCTCTTGCAGCAGGCTATAACAATAAGGACTGAGTCCCAAGCAGTTCCCTAGCGAAGAGACAGTCGCCACCGGGAGGAGGAATATGCTGACTCCAGAGACCTTCAGGACAAGAGTCCTTGCAAAACCGCTAGGCCAAAGCCAGCACGGAGTCTGGAGACGATATCCAAGCTGTAATGCTTGACAAAGGTATGCACCAAGTTCCAGGTCGTGGCCGCACACATGTCCTGAATGGCAACATTCCGCATCGTGGCAAAAGAAGCTGATACACCCCTGGTGGAGTGACCCCTAACCGGACCCGGCAGGGGTTTGTTGTGATGCTCGCAGCAAAACGAGACGCAATGGACTATCCATTTAGAGATAGTCTGCTTGAACACCGGTTGACCCAAGCGTTGTGGTGCAAAAGCCACAAAGAGCTGCTCTGATTTACGGTGTTGAACCGTTCTGCTGAGGTAATACCTCAGGGACCTGTGGACATCCAATGTGTGGAGGAGAACCTCCCCTCTACTGGAAGGAGAAGGAAAATAAACAGGAAGATCAACAGACTGGTTAAGGGTCAACTCCGAGACCACTTTAGGAAGAAACTTAGGATTAGTTCTGAGGAAAACCCTTTCCCTATGAAAAACCAACTAGGGCTCTTTACACATCAGAGCCTGCAGCTCAGAAACTCTTCGAGCGGAAGTAACAGCGACCAGAAAACAAACTTTCCAAGGCAGGTATCGCAGCTCACAAGTCCCTGTGGGTTCAAAAAAGGGGGAAGGGTGAGTTTCTCCAACACAAAAAGGAGGTCCCAGGGTGGGACAGGGTCCCTGATGGGAGGTCTCATGTGAAGAACCCCCCTAAGGAAGGTGCGGGCCACTTCCAGTTGGGCCAGTGCTCTGTCTCCCACAAGAGCATGATAGGCCGAGATTGCCCACATATGCACCTTGATAGAAGAATAGCTCAGGCCTTTCTCGTACAAGGAGAGGAGATACTGAAAAGCGGAGTTCACAGAGCAGGTGACTGGGTCCAAATGCTGAGGCAAGGCCTAAAGGCAGAACCGTTTCCACTTCATATAGCGTAGAGCGAGTAGAGGGCTTTCTTGCGGACGCTAAGACCTCAGCCACTTCCGGGGAAACCCCGTATCTGTACTCAGCTACATCTGGAGGAGCCAAGCATGAAAGTGCAGGGATCTGAGATCCGGGTGAACCAGAAAACCCTGGTCCTGGGACAGCAGTTGCGAGCATATGGGCAGCAGGATTGGAGGTTCCTGGGACAACCGCTGCAGGAGTGGGAACCAAATCTGTCGGGGCCAATTGGGGGCCACAAGGATCATGCGTGCCCCTTCTGCCTGAAGCTTGAGCAAGACCCTCTGGATGAGAGGGAAGGGCGGAAAGGCATAAAGAAACCTCCCAACCCAACAAAGGGATAACGAGTCTGGCCAAAAAATGCCAGGCACGTGCTCTCAAGAGCACACGCGTGGCAGTTTGGCGTTGCATGGTGACGCAAAGAGATCTAGCTCGGGAAGGCCCCACCTTCCGAAGAGCTGATCCGCTATGGACTGAAGCAATTCTCACTCGTGCGCTCTGGCCCACGACCTGCTGAGACCGTCGGCCAGGATGTTTAGGACTCCTGGAACGTGCATCGCCAACAGACGAATGCCCCGTTCCAGCACCCAGTACCAGACTCTCATTGCCTCCCGGCAAAGAGGATAGGAATGAGTGCCTCCTTGCTTGTTGATATAAGAGACAACCGCCATGTTGTCCATCTGAACTAGAAGAGAGCCGGGAACTAGGTCCTCTTGAAACGCCTGAGGAGTGTAGAGGACCGCTTGCATTTCCAGGACATTGATATGGAGGGACTGTTCCTCGGGTGACCAAAACCCTTGCTCGGTGAACACCGAGATGAGCCCCCCAACCCAGGTCTGAGGCATCCGTCGTTAGAGTCTGACCTGGAGGCTCCGGACGAAAGCTGACCCCCTTCTCCAGATTGCTGGGTTCCAGTCACCAAAGCAACGTTCTCTTGACTGGCTCCGAGATCCTGACTAAAGCATCCAGGTCGTCGGAGTATTGATTCCACTGCACCCTGAGCATCCATTGTGGGATTCTCATGTGGAGGCGGGCCAAGGGTGTTACTGGGATGGCCACCACCATACGCCCCAGTAGACTGAGGAAGTTCCGAGCCGGAACTCGAGGTGCTATGGAGATCCGTTCTGACAAACTTCGCAGGCGAATTCCCCTGTCCTGTGGGAGAAAAGCCCTGCCCTGGACAGAGTCCAGAGTCGCTCCAATGAAGGCGAGGTTTTGGCTGGGCTCCGGGGATGACTTTTTTAAGTTCAGGGTGATCCCCAACTCTCCGAACAGAGTATAGGCATCTCCGAGAGAGCGTAGGAGGCCGTTCCTTGACGGGGCTGTGAGAAGCCAGTCATCGAGGTAAGGAAAAACATAATGGCCTGATCGCCCAAGAGACGCAGCCACCACTGCTAGGCATTTGGTAAAGACTCGCAGAGCGGAAAAGAGGCCGAACGGGAGCACCCAGAATTGATAATGCTCCCCTAGGAAGTGGAACCTCAGAAACTTCCTGTGGGGTGGGAAGACCCAGATATGCATGTACGCATCCTGCATGTCGAGAGAACAGAGCCAATCCCCTTGGTGCAGCAGAGGGAGGAGACCCTGAAGAGTCACCATTCTGAACTTTTTGTACTCTATAAAGAGATTTAAAGGACGGAGATCCAGAATGGGACGAAGGTCCCCCGTCTTTTTGGGGATCAGAAAAAAGTGGGAGTAGAACCCCTGACCCCACTGCTCCATGGGAACTCTTTCTATTGCTCTCTTTTGCAGGAGGACACGGAATTTCTCCTTCCAAGAGTGGAATGTGAGAAGGAGGATAACGTGAGAGCTTTGGCGGAGTACGTGGAGGGAACTCTGTGAACTCCAACGTGTGTCCTCTCCGAATGACGTACAAGACCCACTGATCTGTGGTAATAGAGCTCCACCCTTCGAGATGAAGAGAGAAGTGGCCCCCAACCGGCTCCCCCTGGACGTCTGACCACGGCGGGGGCAGAAGGGAGTCATTGGGCGGAACCGGGGGTAGGGAGAGAGGCCTGGGAGGACTTGGGCCCACGGCCAGAAGGTCCACCAGACTGCTGGTTTCCGGATCTCCGGCAAAAGCCACCTCTCTGCCCCTGCTGGGAACCTCGGGCTGAAGTCCGATTGCCTGAGGACTTTCGAAAAAGCCGACGGCGATGGGAGCATCGCAGGTTGCCACGGTACATCTGGCGGACCGACCAGATCGACTTACCCGATTCCTGGAGACATGAGATCAGGCCCTCCGTCTCCTGCCCAAATAAAACGGTACCCTGAAACGGCAGGTCTCGGATACCGGACTGCAGAACCTGGTGGAAGCCCGAAAGCCGTAACCAGGCATGGCGCCGGAGACAAATCCCAGAAGCAGCTGCTCTGGCTACCGTATCTGCAGTATCGTACGAGGCCCTCAGAACACGAATGCCTACGTCCGAGCCCGACTGTAAGAGGACCAGCAGCTCCGTCTTCTTATCGGAGTCTGGCATGGCCTGTGCCAGCTCAAGACCCCGTTCCCACAACGCATTTTGGAACTGCACCATATGCGTGAGGAAGTTCAGGGATCTAATGGAGCAGGTGGAGGTAGCGTAAACTTTTTTGCCCACCTGATCCAGGTAACGGGACTCCAAGTCGGGAGGCTGGGAGCTGAGGTGCCGCGGCTGTCGAGACTTGTCATGAGCAGCCGTTATCACAGTGGAGTCAGCCTGAGGGTGTTCTGCCAAGAAGGGTTCAGCCCTCCGCGCTTTGTAAAGCCTGTCCGACTTCTTGGGAACCGCCAGGATGGAGGCTGGGTGCAGCCAGGTAGATCTAGTGAGGTCCTGAAAAGTCTCCACCAGAGGAGGAATGACCAAAGACTTTGGCTCCTTCTGCCTCATTCCGTGTCCCACTCATTGGAAGCCTGGATATGCCTCATGACGTCCATGAACGTGGGATTGTCTGGAGGCGAGCGAGGCATGTCCTTCTCCTTAGGGGAGCGCTTCAGGCTGAGAGAAGACGAAGAGGATGATGAGGAAGAGGAGGACCGACTATCCGACTTAGAGTAGTCTGGTTCTGCCTCATGTCCATGCCTACGCGGACGTCGGTGCGCAGGGGACCAACGACAGTCCAAAGACAGACGTCGGGAGCCGTCCTGCTGAGCATGAAAAGAGCTCCGGGGGAACGAGACCAGGACCGACGTCGGTCAGTCGAAACTATGGAGCGACGCCGGTGGTCCTCGGATTGGGAGCGGGAACGAGCCCTAGACGGGGGTGAAAAGCGGCGCTCTGGGGACCTCAACGGGGAGGTCTCGCCCTCTGGCTGTGGTTCACCCGCAGGATCCGGTACCGGTGTCTGGGCCGGCGACGGGGTGGTACGTTTGTGAACCTGCCCCCACCAAAACGAAAAAAGCTGTTTAAGCTCATCCGGGGAGAATATTTCAGCCGCCCGCTGCGGAAAAGAAGCTTCCTGCGTGGTGGGTCGCGACGGCGAGCTCTCCTGATGGCCCAGGGGGTAGGAGAACTTGGGCGACGGGGACGTCGGCAGGACAACGACCGACCCCGGGTCCTTGGCCCCATCGACCGGCGTCGGTATCGCAACCGACGACGGGGTGATGACAGGGGGTGCCGGAGAGTCCTTTTACGCTCCGGAGGTGCACCTTTAGCAGGCAGCGCTGGTGCCATGGATGGTAGGGCCGAAGCAGGTACCTCCACGGGCTCTGCGATGACTTTGATCGGAGTCACCTTCGGCTTGGCTGGCTGCTCCCCGACGGGCCGGCCTTAGCCTGGGACGAATGCGGCGACTCATCCAAGCCCAAAGGACGGGCCTTCTTCGGGGAAGGTCGCGACCGCGAGCGGGACCGGTGCCAGGACCGACTGCACTCTTTACTATGGTGCTTTTTCTCCTTCTTCTTCCCCTCAGACGCGTGCAGGTCCATTTTCTTCTCTAACAAATAGGCCTTCAGGCGTCGGATGCGAGTCCAGCTTGTAAAAGCTTGGCAGTCGGCACAGTTAGCGGTGTTGTGGTCCGGGCCCAAGCAGAAAACACACCGCCGATGACAGTCTTTGGTGGGAATTTGCCGGCTGCACTCGCACTTGTTTTGGTGTTCTGGGGAAAGAGACGCCCGGGAAGACATCGACCCCGCGGACAAACTCCGGTACTGACGTCGGCGCCAACGGCAGTAAACACAGAGGGAAAGTTTGTTTTATGAATCACTCGAAAAAACCGAGCCACTAGCGGTAACCGTGCAGGCATCAGTTGCAGTAATGAAGAAAAACGGTAAAACCGTCGAAAAAACTTGATTGAAGATCCTTTTCTCACTTGGTGAATCGCAGGCAGCAGCTATTCACGTGCGTGGTACATGGCGGGAAAGAACTGAGGTGGAGCTGGGTCCGCCCTCTCTTGTACCCTGACCGACATCGGGGCGGGGCAGGCGCCGGGGGCTGTCCCCCGCTGGTATTGCTGGCAGAAGTTTTTCCATGTGGTCCTAGTGCCTGTGGCATAGTCCTTATTGTTATAGCCTGCTGCAAGAGCTCTATCTCAAAGTAAGATCACTTTATTTAGCTCAGCTCAGTTTAAAAACACTAGTAGTACTCTTAAAAACATACCACCATCTGCTAGATCGGTGATGCTGAGGGTTGAATCACTGGACGCTATACCTCGCGGCATGCTGATGACCCGTGTTTCGGGAATGAGCATGGACCGTCAGGGGTCATCAGGGGAGGGAGAGGATCAAGAGTCTGGAGCACAGCTCTCCTCTCCTAGGGGAAGGAGGACTGGCACTCCCCTGCTGAACGACTACCCCAAGGTGGAGGCCGGAGGATAGTGCAGGTCAGAGGGGCCAGACACAAGAAGGGTGCTGTGGGACTTCTGCGGAGGTGCGCATGCCTCCACGTGCGCATGTCCTGCGTGTGTGCCCCAGCAACAGGGAAGGGAGAAAAAGAGGAAAACACCTCCAGCTGCAGGATGACAACCGACCTCCCACAGACTCCGCACCCGGCGACTGGGCTGGGGTAAATCCCGGTAATACCAGGGTGTTGAGGCTGGGGTCATTCAGAAGGGGGCAGCTGGGGACAGGAGGAGGATACAGTATATAGAGCAGAAAAAAGGAAAAAAGATACCACCACTCCTCAGACCCTCCTTTTACGGCTCTTGATCTCAAAGATGAAAACCTTCATTAGTGCATCATTTTATAGATGATTGCCACGTGTTATCCAGCTCTGAAAGAAACATCGCATAGTCGGATCAGGGGAGCAGGACGCGCACCTCCTCGTGCACGCTAGGACGTGCTAATGTTTCGCTGTGGGTTTGCAAAAATACTTTTTTCTCAAGGCCGGGTACAAGTGACAATCATTTGTAAAATGATGCAATACAGTAAATATAGGTTACTCACCTGTAACTGTAGTTCTACTAGTGGTATAAGGTGCACATCCACTTCACAGCAGTTTCCTGAAGACAGGCAATCCATCAGCAGTCTTCAAGCTAAGCTCCTCCCACTACCTGGGTGGTATACCCTCTGGCTCTGTCCAATGATGTCACATCTTTGCACACTGGAAGCAGGGATCGGTGTGCCACTTATCAGGGGAGGTCGGATGGGTTGTGTTGATGTGAACTGTACACCACTAGTAGAAAGAACAATTACATAAGAACTTACCATAACAGTAGATCTTTAAAAGGATCTCAGTCATCAGGTTACACCATAGAAACCTTCGCCGTCAGAGAAGGGGAATCCACACGGAAGATTTTCAGCAGTACAACTGGGGCCAGCCACACCATCAACATCAGCCGATGTCAGCAACCCTATATAGGCGTAGGCAGCCTGCTCCCTCCTCAGTTCTTTCCCCAGGAGATGAGGGAAGCAAGGCTCATGCCCCGAAGAACCAAGGAGGGTCATTAGTGGGGTCCCTCAGGGATTGGTCCTTGGGCTCCTCCTGTTCAACGCCTACATCTCTGATATAAGGAAGGGCATCAGGAGTGAGACAAGTCTCTTTGAGGATGACTCAAAACTGGGGGCGGTGGTGGATGGGGAGGAGGGGGGTGGCCCTACAGGCTCTGGAAAGGTGGTCTAGAAAGTGGAAGCTGAAGTTTAATGCAGGGAAATACATCTGGGAGCCAGAAACCCGAGCCAAGAGTACATCCTGGGGATGCTACAAGTCTCAATGGCTGAGAGGGACCTGGGGGTGGTGGTGGATGTCATGATGAACAACTCTGAGACTTGTAGGAGGGCAGCAGCCAAGGCCAACAGGATGCCGGGATGCATCGCTAGGGGGCTCACCTCCAGAAGGAGGGAAGTGATACTCCCCCTGTATAACTGCTTGGTGAGGCCGCACCTCCAGTACTGTGTGCAGTTTTGGAGGCCACATTTAAAGAGGGACATTGAACTCCTGGAAAGGGTCCAGAGAAGGGCAACCAAAATGATCTGGGGCTTGGAGGACAGGACCTATGGGGAGAAGCTCTAAGAGCTACATATGTACACACTGGAAGACAGAAGGGACCAGGGGGACATGATAGAGGTCTTCAAGTGCATGAAGGGGTTAAATAGTGGAGGAAGCAGTCAAGGTGCTCCGAAGGAGGGGGGGGGGCAACTAGGGGCATGGGTGGAAGCTGGAGGGGGGGAGATTCAGGAGAGAAAGGAGGAGGTGCTACTTCACTGAGAGGGTGGTGGAGCCACGGAGTGCGCTGCCCAGGGGGCTGGTGGAGGGGTTCAAGAGGGGGTGGGACAGGTACAGGGGAAGGGTTCTGGACGCAAAGTCCTGTGCAGTGAGAATATCCGGGACTAGGAAGGGAGAAGCCAGAGAGGACGAGGGTGGCAGCAAGGTCAGCTCCCAGGGTGGGGGCTGACCAAATGAGCAGACACGAAAGTCCGATAGGCCTATTCTGCTGGCATTTTAGTATGTAGTACTTTCTTATTGTATGTCCTTCCTAAATCCCCACCCCAGTTTATACTCATGTCCCCTAGTTGCTGATCCCATACTATGCTTTAACAGATGCCACTCTACCCTGTTTATCCCTTTCAGACATTTAGAGGTTTCTGTCATCTCCACCCCACCCCCACCCCCGGCCTCCTGCACTTAACATATTCAGGCTGGCAAAATGCTCCTCTTAAGATTTTCCTCCCTAACCCTCTTTATCTTTGTAGCCTCCCTAGGGACAGATTCTATGAGGTCCTTATTTTTCAGGTGCAGGCCCCAGAACTGGACATAGTACTCCAGGTGCAGCCTCACCAGTGACCCATACAGGGACAAAAGGACATCTTTTTGCCTATCAGAGAACCCTCTCCCTGTACATCCCATCATCCTGTTTGCCTTTCCGAGTGCTCTAGTGCACTGGGTCACTGGCTCGATGCTAACCCTAATGATTATCCCAAAGTCCCCTTCCTCAGTGGGGAGGCTGATTCTGTCACCCCCTAGCCAATACTGCATCTTCGGGTTACTCTTGCCTATGTGGATACAGTAACTGTGTTTCTTTGCATTAAACTGCGATACCTTAGACCACCCCTCAAACTCTTCTAGGTCCCGCTTCATGTCCCTGTCACTCCTTGGAATCTACCCTGCCACAGAGTTTGGTGTCATCTGCAAAGAGGCATATTTTTCCCTTGATCCCGTAGCATATGTCATAGATGAACACATTAAACAGCACTGGTCCCAGCACTGACCCTTGTGGTGTCCCACTACTGACCTTCCAGACCTCTGAATATTCCCCATTTACAACACACCTCTGAGTCCTTCCACCTAGCCAATTTTCTACTCATCCTGTTAGATATACCCCAAACCTCAAGAACACATCGCTTCTTGATAAGCCATCTAGAGGGTACCACATCAAAGGCCTTACTGAAATCTAAATAGAGCACATGGTATGCTTTGCCCTTGGTCCACTGCTCATTACAGTCAAAGAACTCAATCAGGTTAGTTTGGCATGACCTTTCCTTCACAAAACCATGCTGCCTCCTGTCTTGGATCTCATTTACTTCAAACATTTTCCACCAGATGCTCCTCGATTATACCTCCCAGGAGATAAGTCGCAAACTGTAAGTACGTATTTGCCTAGTTTACTTCAAACGTGCAGCACCCTACCTTCAAATTCAAAGCTTCCCAGAGTACGAAGTGCTAGTGTGATACTGCCAACGTCACTTGCTTCTGGAATGTTGGTCAGGCTTGGGGAGGACAGCTGGTGGGAAAAGCCCTTCGGCATCCCGGGATGGCGAAGTGGTTTGTGCATCAGGACAAGAGACAGCATCTTCAGCAATCCGTCCTGTATATCTTTCTTCAGTGTTGGAATCTGGCGGCTCAGATCATAAAGTACCGCTGTCAGTGCAGGACTGGAAATGGAAAGAACAATTATTCTCATCCGCCTAGGCTTTTTTGGGTGTCATTTGCAACATCATCCTTTTTTTTCCACCAACCCCACTCTAACGCTTCTAGAGCATCTCCTGACACACAATTCTAGCTGCTGAAAACATTAAGTAATAGTCTATTCCTAGACACTGCTGACTCTTTCTTGTAACTCGATCTAACGGGAAGCAGCAATGTGATACACTCAAGCCCTTCCTCCCCAGGAAATGAGTGTATCCCCACTATGACACCCCTTGTCCTCCTCCAGCCCAGTGAGCAAGTGACCCAAGTTCACCCTCAAACCCGAGTCTTACACATGGTAGCACAGTGCACTACTGCCCCGTCACTGGAGTGATACACCATTCAATCACTCACAGAAAATCACCAACTTAACCTTAAACCAACATTGCCAGCTGGCCCCTCCACAACACCTCAATAACCGAATATCTCTCTGGATCACCATCTGCAAACCAGATCATCTGGTCAAGGCTTAGACAAGCTGGCCATGTCATCTTAAGGTTAGGTTAGTATAAGATTAGGCTAAAGTAAGATTAGACTAAAGTCAGATTAAGGTAATGGTAGGTTTAGTTTAGGGTTACGTATTGCATGTATTCAGCACCCATTTTCCTAGTGCACCTTACAATGTACAGGTAATCTGTATCAATGTACAGTCCAACCAGCATTATAAATGATCGATCAATACCTCGTTATGTGCAACTTCCTGCTCTGCAGCATTTCAAGTGGAACTGGCAGCCATGTAATAATTACCAGCCCTGATATAATCCCAAGTGGATGTCAGAAGCTGCTACTATGGCCTGCACCTGCTGCAGGCATTAGATCTGACAGGGGAAGCATTTATAAGGCATACTATAAAACGGCAGGAAAAATTAGAGAGCTCTGACTGGTCAGTGCTGACCTTCAACAGTGATGGATTCCAGCAAAACATCACACCTATTCCACCTTTTTTTTTGTTACAAGCAAGCCATTTAATGCACTCCAGGGCATGTGTCATGGAGATGCTGTCACATCCTGTGTGTTGGACACACGAGGCCGAGTGCACAACCACCCGAGGCAAGACATTATCCCAGCATGACACATGCCCCACTGTGCATTATTACTAAATTGCAGTAATGGAAGTATGAGAGCCAAACATCTGTCTGAGTATATGCAGATTGCTTGGTTCAAGAACAGGACGTGACCTGTTGATAGTCTTCACACAGTAACAGCAGCTCCTGACTCCAGCAGACACCTGAACCTGAAGTGTCATACACTGATTAATAACTGCTCCCCTGACAGCGAGCCACATTCACTGCCTTGTCCTGCAATACACAGCCTGCTTACCTGAGTCCCACAGCCATCATGGGCTCGAGCAGTTCTTTAATGTCATGTTGGATGTTAGGGCCCATGGCTCGTGCCAGCATACTGATACAGGTAAACACTGTTGCATCCACCTGCACAGTTTTCGGTCTCCTGAAAGCAGATGAAAACAACGGTTGAACACTCTCAGACCAAAAACATTACTGTCAGCAACATGTACTTGTCCCTGTCCTGCTTTTACACACACTTGTGTGAAATCCAATTCCTACAGTAATGAGAAATCCCATCATTCAAGTTTATTTACACAGGACAGCTCAGCTGAAATGTAGCATCTCATTTTCATTGGGTCCTGCATTGTTAATCAAGATGAAAACAATCTGTGATCCTCTCCATTTCCAGCCAGATTATAAAAACAGGTTACGCACCTGTAATAGGAATTCTAGGAGTGGTATATGTTGTTCATCCACACTTCTTGGCATGTCCCTTCCCCCTTTAACTCTTACCGGAAGGTTTTAAAGCTTGCTCCTCCCACTCACCTGGGTGGTATAACCCTAGGCTCTACCCCATGACATCAGATCTTAGCCAGCTGGAAGCCAGGTTGTGGTTTGCAGTCGGGGAGGTTTGGTGGGTCAGTGTGGATGAACAACATATACCACTCCTAGAACTGTTACAGGTGAGTAAAAACAGGTTACATACCTGTACCTTTTCCATTTAAGAACTGCCAGAAGTCTTCAAGCTGGCTCCTCCCACCCACCCATGTGGTATAACCCTCGGCTCCGCCCCATGACACCAGATCTTAGCCTGCTGGAAGCCAGGTTTCTGCATCCACAGCCGGCGAGGTCGGGTGGGTTCGTGTGGATGAACAACATATACCACTCTTAGAAAGTACAGTTACGCAAGATCTTACCGTAACAGCAGATCTTCTAGGAATGTCTCTTGCAGTAGGTCATTACTTCTGGGAGTTCCCAACAAGTGGCACTATCACACGGCAGCTTCTTTCAGCGGTCTCCTCACCAGGGACCACCCGCACAACATCACTTCCTGGCTCTGCCTATAAGACTGGGTGGTCTCTAGTGCTCTCCATACCCCGCCAGATTCAGCTCATTAGTGAGGGTCCGAGGGAAACCGAGGTACCACTGAATCCCAACCCTCAGCTGTTATATTATAACTTCTCCTAAAAAATAAAACTGGTAGGGGGATGGAGGGTAGGAAGCTACCTACTACAAGAGACATTCCTAGAAGATCTACTGTTACGGTAAGATCTTATGTAACCATACTATCTTCCACGGAATGGTCTCTTGCAGTAGGTCATTACTTCTGGGAGATACCCAAGCAGTTATAGGCCAGTGGGGAGGCCAGCTATGGCACTGTGCCTTATACTCGTTTTGTCAGTTATATAGAGAGGGTTGGCGGGAGGAACAACCTTATCCTCTAAGCAGATGACACTGTCGTCTACTGCAGTGATCCACTTCCTAGCGTAATCAGTGCCAACCTCCAGGGCGGTCTTGCTGCAGTGGAAGCCTGGTTTTCCGCAAACTCACTTGTAATGAATGAAGAAAAAATGAAGGCAGTCCTGTTTGGGTCCAGATGCCTTGGCACAGACAGTCGTGGCATTCTGCAGCTTCATACTGCCCAAGGGAAGAGAACAGAGGTCATAGACAAGATCAAGTACCTCGGAGTCCTGCTTGATCAGGCGATGACCTTCCAGCATCATACTGACTGTGTTGTTAAGTCCACCCACCAGAAGTTAGGACTTCTTTATAGGCTGGGTGACTCTTTCTCTCGAGGCTCGTTGCGCCATATCTAACTGCACCCTACTCCCCTTCCTCCTCTATGGGGCTGCCCTGCTGCATTCCCTAAGGGAGGGCGAACAAAGAAAGCTTACTACACTCTATCACAGGGTGGCTCGTTTCACCACCAGCTCCCCTCCCCCCCAAGAAGCCACCACTGCGAGGTCCTTGCTGATCTCCACTGGCCTTCTACACGACAAAAACTAGCCTACTCCTCCTTGAGCCTGACCTTCAAATTTACCACTGTTGGCCCTCCTCCTCACCTGCGTGGGCTGCTAAATCCCAAAGTCCGGGTCTGGGGCCTGAGATCCTCCACTGGCCGTCCCCTAGACATCCTTCATGTCCAAACTATGGCAAGCGCTCCTTTAGGTATGCTGCCCCACATTTATGGAACCTTCTCCCTGTTGACTTGGCTGATTGTTGTACTATTCAGGGTTTTAAGTCCGTCCTGAAAGAGAAAGAACTGGAAGGGGACAGGAACAGTTGTGTTCCAGGACAGTAGCTGCTGCTGTTGTTTTCATAGGGTTCTTGTGGATTTTACTTGGTAGGTTAGTTTTTTTCTTTCTTACTTCTAAGGGGCTAGTACGGTATTGTTTTGGGTGCTGTTGGATGTTTGTAAACTGATTTGGTGGCTGTAAGTGGGGCTCATTTTGTGGATGTTTCACTCAGGCTGCGCTGGTAGAGGCCTATTTCTTCTGATTTAAAACCTATTTGGTGGGATTTGCTTGGTCCTAGTTCTTTGGCTGCTGGGCTTGGAGGGGAGACACAGGGCTGATACACTCTCTCTCTCTCTCTGGAGTCAGGTGTGTGCCCAAGACCCTCCCTCCCCAGAAGTCTGCAAATTTATAGGGGAACACCTGCCCTGCAATTGGAGGAAAAAGCTGCAGGTGCAGCTCATGTAGTTCTAGCCACTGGGGGTAGGATTTAAAGGCTGGGAGAGAGGAGCTTTGGAAGTTGTTCATTTCCCTTATAAGTGTAATGTGTTGTACTGCACCTAGTAACAGGGTTACTGGTGTACAGTGGGACTGTCTGTAAGATTAGTGGGTGACCTGATTAGGCAGTAGGGGTATCTTGGACTAGGGGGGAACCTGGTAGCTCACCCAAGGAAACCTATTTGGAAAGGGATGGAACCACACATCATTAGGGCCAGCATCTTTGGGAGGGTGGTGGGGTGCACAGGGTGTGGAGCAGCCATGATACTGGACTGGGCCTGGAAGTTCGGTGGTTGCCCAGTGTGCTACCAGCTAGCACAGCTTAGGGAGGAGGTTCTACGGGGATTAGGAGAAAGCTAGGGAGGGGTGGTATGGTTGGGGAAGGGGCTGGGGATCTCCCACAGGGTTGCACCAAGCACTGGGGGTGGGGGCATAGGGAAAGAGTGCAGGAGAATACTCAGGGTCACATAGGGAACCTGGCAGAGGGGGTCCAAAAGGACACTACCAAGGAAGCAGGCAGGTAACTGGGGGCCCTCACAAAGGGGGGACGGAGGAACAACATTCTCAGGGAAGTAGGCAGATGGCCAGGGCTGGACAGAAGGAAGCAAGGCGGGGAAGTGGATAAGACCTTACACTCAGTAACCGCTTCAATTCTCTTCTTCTGCTCGAGGATGAGGGGGGTGATGTAGCCATGACAGGGGTAGTTAGAGATGGAAAGGGAGTGGGAGGCAGGAGGCAGGGACCAGATAGCAGGAAGAACAGGGGGGGACCTGGAATGCAGGAGAATGGGGGGAGCAGTGAATCGGAGCAGGAGGGGCAGGGGGAAGAGGGAGGAAAGCACAAGGAGAAGGACCAGTTGGGAGGAAAGGTAAAGGAGAAGGACCAGAAGTACAAGGAGGATTCAGTAAAGGGAGCTGAGGGTTTGGGCCAGGGAGCACGCACGAGCAAGGAGGGACTAAATGGAGACAGGGAGGATGAGCCAGGCTAGTTTAGCAGATGGGGAGAAGGACCAGTATGAGCAGTGAGGGGGAATTAGCAAGGAAAGAAAAGGATACTCAGGAGGAGGAGAGGCATAGGATTGAGAGGAGGGGGTGGCTGTGGCACCCAGAAAGGGGAGGAGCACGGAGCCAGCTGGGTGGAGGGGCCTGTAGAAAGGATGAGGACATGAAGGGGGAATGGAGGAAAGGAGTGGTCAGAGTGCTCCTGCTGGGGATTCTATGATCAGGGTATCAAATGGGATAGGGAGGGAGAAGCCTGGCCAGTTAGAACAAGATGCTTCCCTGGACTAACGATTGCACAGGGCTAAGCAGAGGTATATCAGCTGGCAAAGGATTGTGGGGTTCCCCAGACATACTGGTCCACCTGGGTACAAATGACATTGAGGAAATAGCGAGCCAGAGATACAGGCAAGATTCAGGAGCTCGCCAGGGTCTGTCATGACATAGGATGCACAGTTTCCTTCTCAGAAATCCTGCCAGTGCCGAGGGCTAGTGGGGAACACAAAAGGAAAATTAGGAGATAAACCAGTGGCTCAGGGAGTGGTGTGAGGCCAGAGGTATGGGTTGATGGGGGATTGAGGGAGACCTGGGAGGATAAGGAGCTGTATGCTAGAGATAGACTACATCTCAATTTGGAGGAGGAATCCTTAAGTTGAAAATAGAGGTTCATTGGTGAAAAGTGGGGTTTAAACTTGTGAAGGGGTGGGATGGGAGAAAAGGCTGTCAAGGGGGTGCCGATAAAGGAGGGACTCTGTCTCCACCCCCCCTGGGGACCAGGAGGATTGCAGGAAAAGGCCAACTGGCAAAGTGCAGACCAGGGGAAAACAGAATCCCCATGGGAACATGAGCAGGGGAAATGGAACTATAGGGAAAGGGTGGAAGGTAGTCCTGCTAAATGCCAGAAGCTTGAGCAATAAAATGCCTGAGCTCCAGGTGATGCTAACTGAGGGAGCAGTGGATGTGGCAGCAGTCACTGAGACTTGGGCCACTGCAAGACATGACTGGGACCTGAACCTGGAGGGATACACTATGTTCAGGAAGGACAGGGGGGAGGGAAGGGGAGGAGGGGTAGCAATGATAGTAAAAAACTGCATTGGCATAGGGGGAGTAGAGGAGGCGAGGGAACCGTGGAGGCGGTTGGGTCACCTTGATAACAAGGGGGGGGCAAGAGAGTAAAAATAGGAGTGGTGTATAGACCCCCTGCCCTGGCGGAGGAGCTGGAAGACAGTCTGGTGGCAGATGTTAGGAGACACTGCAGACTGGGCAGAGGAACGGTGGTGGTGTTGGGGGACTTACACATGCCAGGAACAGACTGGGAGACTATGACATCCTCTGTGACCAGGGAACAGAGGTTGTTGGATGTCTTTCAAGACGCGTTCCTAACTCGCAGAGGCGTGGAACCGACCAGGGAGGCACGGTACTGGATGTGGTCCTGGCAGACAGTGACCAGATTGGGGCCTGGAGGTAAGGGACCCATTGGCGGGGAGTGACCATGCCGCGGTCTGGTTCTGCCTGGACCTAGGAGGGTAGAAGGCTGCACAAAGACAGTAATACCGACTTCAGGGGCGGATTTAAGGAAATGGGAAGGATCCTTAAGGAGCATTTGGATGGGATTGGGTCAGACATGGACGCTGATAGTGGGTGGGAAATCATCAGGAGAGGGTGCAGGATGCTACCAGCACCTGTGCAAGAGTAAGACAATGCGGTAGGGCCCAAAAACCCTGTTGGTGGACCAGGAGGTCCAGGAGGTGGTCTGAGGAAATAAAGCAGCCTATAAGCAATTCAAGTGCTCAAGGGTGAAAGGGATCGAGGGGAGTACGAGCTGATGGCTAGAAGGGCCACTAGAGTGGCGAGGGCGGCTAAGGCAAGGAAGGAGCAGAACCTGGCCAGGGAAATTAGAAGAGGGTACAAGGGGTTCTTTAGATACATTGGGGAAAAACGAAGGGTGAAGGGGCAGATTAGCAGGATTAAATCAGGGGAGGGATGGGCACAAGACCCGGGGGAGCAGGCTGAGGTACTAAATGAGTACTTCACCTCAGTTTTCACCAGGGAAAATGGGGGTGCTGCATCATACATGGGAGGAGACAGAGATACTGAGGAGGGGGGACCCTTACCGATCGGCAGGTCTGGGGAGAGGGGGAGGCATCACTGGCAAGTGGGGGAGGGCTAAGCAGGAGAAGGGACCGGAAGTGAAATCACAGCTGAGAGAGTGAGGGAAGCCCTCAGCTCCCTTAAGACGGAGAAAGCACGGGGCGGATAAATTACATCCCAGAGTGCTGAAGGAACTTGCAGATGTCCTGGCAAACCCCTGGCAGAGCTTTTCACCATCTCTGAGGACAGGGTGGGTGCCCCAAGACTGGAAGGTGGCGATATAGTGCCTATCCACAAGGGGGATCAAGGGAGGTGGCAGGGAACTACAGGCCTGTCAGCCTGACCTCGGTGGTGGGCAAGGTGATGGAGGGCATTGTCAAGAGAGGCTGGGGGACGGATAAGTCAGGGTGCCTGGACGATAGACAGCATGGATTCATCCCGGAAATCGTGTCAGACAAACCTGGTGGAGTTCTATGACTGGGTGACAAGTGCCTTGGACCTGGGTAGACCAGTGGATGTCCTCTTTCTGGACTTCAGCAAGGCATTTGACTCTGTTCCTCACGTGGGCCTGTTGGATAAGCTGGGAGAAATGGGGTGGGGAACCAGATGATCAGATGGATAGGCAATTGGCTCCAGGACTGGACCCAGAGGGTCGTAGTTGGTGGGATAGTCTCATCCCAAGGAGGGTCATTAGTGGGGTCCCACAGGATCAGTCCTGGGCCCCTTCTGTTCAACGCCTCGTATCTGACATAAGGACAGGAATCAGGAGTGAGATGAGTCTCTTTGCAGATGACTCGAAACTGGGAGGCGGTGGTGGATGGGGAGGAGGGAGGGTGGCCTACAGGGGGGACCTGGAGGCTCTGGAAAGATGGTCTAGAAAGTGAAAGCTGAGGTTCAATGCAGGAAATGCAAGGTACTCCACCTGGGGCCAGAAACCCAGGTCAAGTGTACACCGGGGAATGCTACAAGTCTCGATGGCTGAGAGGGACCTGGGGTGGTGGTGGATGTCAAGATGAACAACTCGGAGACTTGTGAGGAGGGCAGCAGCCAAGGCCAACAGGATGCTGGGATGCATCGCTAGGGGATCACCTCCAGAAGGAGGAAGTGATACTCCCTCTGTATAACTGCTTGGTGAGGCCGCACCTTGAGTACTGCGTGCAGTTTGGAGGCCACACTTAAAAGCGGGACATTAACCTCCTGGAGAGGGTCCAGAGGAGGCAACCAAAATGATTTGGGGCTTGGGGACAGGACCTATGAGGAGAGGCTCAAAGAGCTAAATATGTACACATTGGAAGAGAAGGGACCGGGGACATGATAGAGGTCTTTAGGTACATGAAGAGAGGTAAATAGGGAGGAACAGTCGGGGTGCTTGCAAGGAAGGAGGAAGGGGCCACTAGAGGGCATGGCTGGAGGGAAGATTCAGGGAGAAAGGAGGAGGTGCTACTTCACTGAGAGGGTGGTGGAGCCATGGAATGCACTGCCTAGGGGCTGGTGAGGCAGAGACAGTGGAGGGGTTCAAGAGGGGGTGGGACAGGTACAGGGGAAGGGTTCTGGAAGCAAAATCCAATGCAGCAAGAATATCCGGAACTGGGAAGGGAGAAGCCAGAGAAGGTGAGGGGGACAGCAAGGTCAGCACCCAGGTTGGGGACTGACCAAACGAGCAGACACGAAAGACCGTTAGGCCTATTCTGCTGGCATTTTAGTATGTTAGTATACCTGCTAGAGCTCAGTCTCCGTGGCTGCAACCGCTAGCCCGGAACTTAGTCTTGGTGGCTGAAACTTGCTTGTTCCATGGCAGTCAGCCTACTGGCTGGCAATATATCCTGCATATTGCTGTTACCACCTCTCCCCTAAAGCATTGTTGGTTAAGATGTCATATGTCTATGTAAAGTACAGTTACGTGAGACCTTACCGCAACAGCAGATCTTCGAGAACAGCTCTTGCAGCAGGTTACACCATTAGGACTGAAGCCAGCAGGCGCCAGGACCCCACAGAAATTTTCTAGCTAGTAGTCTTCAGCGTGGACCACCTCAGACGTCGGTCCCGGCCCCGACTTCAGGCGTAGTACATAAGGAGGCGGTCCCCCCATAATCTTCAGTTCTCCTGCCGGAGACTCCCGGCCGCTGGATGACATCAGAAGAGGAGACCAAGGATCCGCCACCAGATGGCAAAGATTAGTGAATAGGAATGTCCCATCCCAAAAGAAGGGTGCTTGACTATGACCTACCTCCAAAAAGGGGGATGGTGGGCGGGAAGGTACCTGCTGCAAGAGCTGTTCTCGAAGATCTACTGTTACGGTAAGTTCTTACGTAACTATACTATCTTACTTCGAGATACAGCTCTTGCAGCAGATTACATCATTAGGACTGATTTCCAAGCAACAGTGGCAATCATGCACCACTGGGAGGAGGAAAGGAAGAGACCTCGATATTACTCGAGCCTAGGACAGAAGTCCCTAAAGGATGGCTAGACCAAACCCCGCTCTTCGCCTCGATGCAATGTCTAGGCTGTAATGCCTGATAAAGGTATGCACAGAGCTCCAAGTAGCTGCAGTGCAAATAGCTGAGGTGGAGACGTTCTTTAACGCCGCAAATGAAGTAGCCACCCCTCTTGTGGAATGACCCTTAACCACGCCTGGTAAGGGTTTATTGCGCTCGTCATAACAGAAAGTGATGCACTGGCTGTGCCACCTAGAGAGTGACTGTTTGGAGACAGGAGCTCCTTTCATCCTGTGAGCAAAGGAGATGAAAAGTTGGTCCGACTTCCGGAGCTGTTTGGTTCTGGTCAGGTAGTATCTGAGGCACCGATGCACATCAAGGGTGTGCAGAAGGGCTGCTCCTCGATTAGCGTACCTTGGGAAATACACCGGTAGATCGATATCCTGATTTAGTGTGAGGGCTGAAACCACCTTAGGCAAAAACTTTGGGTTTGTCCTTAGGGATACCCTGTCCTGGTGGAAAACCAAATAAGGCTCTTTGCACATAAGAGCATGCAATTCGAGATCCTTCTAGCCGAGTAACAGCAACTAAAAATAACGTTTTCCAAGAGAGAGAAAACATAGCTGCTAATCGGCTGGTTCAAAAGGTGGCAGCGAAGCTGCTCAGGACAAAGGGTAAGTCCCAAGGAGGGACTGGATCATGATGGGCGGCCTAAGGTGAAGGACACCCCTTAAGAAGGCACGAGTAGTGTCAGGCTGGGCCACCATCCGATGGCCTACGGGGGCATGGTAAGCAGAGATTGCACAAAGATGCACTTTAATCGAGGAGTAAGCCAGTCCGGAGTGGAAGAGGGAAAGCAGGTAGTCCAGAACCAACTTTTCGGGACAGTCTAACGGCAGAAAGCCACACGTTTGAGCCCACAAACAGAATCTACGCCAGCGTGGGTTGACGGTTTTCTGGCGGCAGAGAGTACATCTGCCACTTCTTGCGAGACCCCGTATCGCATCATGGCTATGTCTCTAGGAGCCAAGCGTGCAGGTTCAATGAACGTAAGTCTGGGTGGACCAACGAACCTGCCTCCTGAGACAACAGATGGGAGCTGATTGGCAAAAGAAACTGGAGGTTCCCGGGATAGCTGGCGCAGAAGAGGGAACAAATCTGTCTGGGCCAGAAGAGTGCGATCAAAATGAGCGATGGTGGCCCAGCCTGACTCCCTTGCTCCCTGCAAAGTTTTAAGAGAACTCTCTGGATCAACGGGAAAGGAGAGAAGGCATAGAGGAATCTGCCCGCCCAGGAGAGGGACAACGCATCTCACCATAAAACACCAAGCCTTGGATCTATTGAGCAAAAATTGGGCAATTTTGCGTTGGATGGGGACGTGAAAAAGTCTAACTCTGGAGTGCCCCATCTGTGAAACAGATCCTCTGCCACCTCCTGCAGAAGTTCCCACTCATGGACTCTGGCCTGAGAGTGGCTCAGACTGTCTGCAATGGTGTTGTCCACTCCTGGGACATGTACTGCAATTAGGTTTGCGCCGTGTTGCAATACCCACTCCCACACTCTCATGGCCTCCCTGCAAAGCAGGTAGGAGTGAGTGCCTACTTGTTTGTTGAGGTAATACATCACCGTGGTATTGTCTGTTTGTAACAGAAGTGTACCCGGTGGAATCTCCCACTGGAAGGATTGCAGAGCGTAAAGGACTGCCCTCATTTCCAAAATGTTGATGTGGAGATGAGACTCCTGGGCTGTCCACAGGCCCTGAGACCGAACACCATCCAGGTGTGCTCCCCATCTGAGCCCTGAGGTGTCTGTGGAGAGGGTCACAGTTGGAGACGGCACTGTGAAGGGAACCCCCACAGAGAGTTTCCCTGGATTCAGCCACCATTGCCAATCCCGGATTACGGCATTCGTGATTCGGACTGGATGCTGCAGATGGACTTGCCGTTGGTCCCACTGCACCCGTAGCATCCACTGGGTTACCCGCATATGGAGACATGCCAGCGGGACTGTCACAACGGCCGCAGCCATGTGTCCGAGTAGGCGAAGGAGCAGTCTGGCTGGGACGGTCTTCTTCACCGGCAAGTCCCTGATGAGGGATCTGATGTGTTCCGCTCTGTCCGAGGGAAGAAAAGCTTTTCCTCTGATGGTGTCCAGAACTGCTCCTATAAACTGCAGTTTCTGAGAAGGCACCAGGAGTGACTTCTCGTAGTTGATGAGAATACCCAGTGATTGAAAAAGGGACTGGGTGCAGTGAATAGCCGTCATCAGTGCCCCTGGAAGGAGCCATGAGAAGCCAGTCATCCAGGTATGGGAACATGTAGTAGCCTTGTCTCCTCAAGAGACGCCACTACGACCGCCATGCACTTCGTGAATACACGAGGTGCCGATGACAGCCCGAAGGGAAGAGCTCAGAACTGATAATGGCGGCTCTGAAACTCGAAGTGCAGGAACCTCCGGTGCGCTTGAGCAATCAGAATATGCAGGTAGGCATCCTACATGTCCAAAGACGCCAGAAAAGCGTCCTGCTTCAGCATGGGAATTAGGCCCAGAAGGGTCACCATGCGGAAGCGTTTGTAAACAACCAAAAGGTCGAGGTCGCTGAGGTCCAGTATTGGACAGAGGTCCCCTGTTTTCTTTGGAACCAGGAAGAAGTGAGAATAGTACCCTAGTCCTCTCTGGTTCTCTGGGACGTGCTCTAAGGCTTCCTTTTCCAGAAGTGCGAGCACTTCCTTCTGTATGAGCAGGGCATGCTGACCCAAATATCGGGAGAGCAAGGGAGGTCTTGTAGGTGGACTGCCTACAAATTCTATATAGTGGCCTTTTTTGACCAGCTGCAGAATCCACCTGTCAGTGGTGATCGACTGCCACCCTGGCAAGTGGCATATGATGCGACCTCCGACTTTCTTTTCCCGTTGATCCTGAGAAGGGGCGGGGGCCAGGAAGGAGTCATGCTGTGGCAGTCTTTGATCCGGCAGGCTAGGCCGACTTTGCAAATCATTGGCCTCTGCCTGGGGATGACTTGGCCTGAGCCTTGCGGGTGAAAGTGCCCCTCTGCTGTTGGCCGGAACATGGCTGTTGCCTTTGTAGCCGGCCACGGAAATGGCTCTGGTTCCTACAAAAGGAACTGGGCCGAGACCTGTACATGGCCTGTACAGATCTGACTGCCTTCCCTGCGTCCTGAAGTTTGGTGATTACTCTCTCGGAGGCTTCACCAAATAGGACCTCGCCATTATAAGGGACGTCTAAGATGTTCTTCTGGACATCCGGGGTAAAGCCGGAGACACGGAGCAAAGAGTGTCTCCAGAGACACACGCCTGAGGCTGCAGCTCTGGCTGAAGAGTCTGCAGAATCATATGCGGCTCTGAGCACCTGGGTCCCCACATTCGAACCTGTGCGGAGGAGGTTCAAGAGCTCCTCCTTGTGGTCACCATCGGGCATCTTCTCGGCCAGGTCCTGTCCCTGTTCCCACAGTGCGTTCTGGAACTGAACCATGTGGGTGAGGTAATTCAGGGATCTGATGGCGCAAGTCACGGCCGCGTACGTGCGCCTACCCAGGACATCCAATTGCTTGGATTCCTGGTCCGGTGGCTGTGTGCTCAAATGCTGAGGTCTCTGAGACCGGTCATGTGAAGCAGTGATGACAAGGGAGTCAGCCAGAGGATGGTTCGCCAGATACTGGTCCTCCCTAGGGGCCTTGTATAGGCAGTCAGCCTTCTTCAGCACTGCGGGAGTGGAGTGCGGACGTTTCCAGGCAGCCTTGGTGACGTCCGCAAAGGTATTCACCAAGGGCAGCACTACCACAGGCTTCGGATCTTTCTGCCCAAGGTAGCGAGTAAGGCGTTGTCTCTCAGGGTTGAGTTCTTCAGCATCCCACCCCATATTCTCCTGGATGTGCCTCATGATCTCCGCGAAACAGAGATCATCTGGAGGAGACCTGGGTAGGTCGTGTGGGTCCGGAGAGGGAATGCTGATAGGAGAAGGAGACCTGGAGCACCCTGAGGTGTCAGATCTGGAATCCTCCCCAGACGGAGTGTACCGGCGTCGTCTGGGTCTCCTGGGACTGGGTGACCCTGAGGGGGAGCTAGAGGGAGGTCTTCTCCTTTCTGAAGATCTGCCCCGAGGAGGTGGTGTCTGCTCCTTGGGGGTTGGCAACCATCCTATGGGCCCCTTGGGCAAAGGAGGGGGCGTGGCGGTGAAGGTGTAGGTGGAGGCAGAGTCGGAGTAGGAGGAGGACATGTGGTGACCACATCTTTTTTGATGGTGTCCCACCAGAAGGTAAAAAGTTCCTTTACCTCTGCCAGATTCATACCAGACAACGGGCCTGGCACCGGTGGCCTGTCGCCGGGGGTCGGGCGTCGGGTCCCCGGGGGTCCCCCGATCCGGGGAAGGTTCTCGTGTGAGCCCGACGTCTCCGGTGTCGCCCGCCTGGTCCTCGGGCTGTGTGGCATCCTCCTCCGACAAGTCCTTCTGACCAGCATCTGCCGGCGACGGTGATGCGGTCCTCTTCTCCGGAGTAGCCGACGTCGGTCCCCTGGCCGACACCCTTGGAAGCGAACGCATGGCCGGCGACAGGTGTTTAGGTGTCGCTGGCTCCTGGGAGCGCCGGTGATGCTTGGCCGACATCGGGTCCGATATCCGTTTGAGGGACGTCAGGTCCTTGGTCTTACAAGGAACCGGATCCAATCCAAGCGGAGGCTGGGAAACTGACCTCGCGTCGGTGTCCCATCAGCAGGAAGAAGATTTATGGCACTCCCTGGACATCGATGAGGCCTTAGATGGAGTGGAAGAGGCAGACGGCCTGAAGTCTTCAGGGGCTGTAGAGAACAGGAGCCGTTGGAGGATCTGACCTGAACCAGGGGAGCCCTGGAGGTAGAGTGGTCCGATTCTGAGCCGGAGCTTCGTGAGTCAGAGGCCCTTGCAGGGGACCTGGACCTTTCCTTTTCCCGGTGTTTGTCCCAGTGTTTGTGGGTTTTACCAGACGACCCCCCCCCGCCGGGAGGAAGGTTCTTTATCCATAGTTTTCAGTTGCTCCTCCAAGAGAAATGCTTGAAGGGCCTTCTGGTGGCGGATCCTGGTGTGACTGTTGAAGCCCTGGCAGAAGGAGCAGGCCTTGGTGTCATGTTCCGGGCCTAGGCAGCGCACACAGGCCAAATGTGGATCCTTGAAGGGGATCTGTTTTACCGCAGGCACAGTTCGAATGGTGACCATCAATAGAAGCTGTTGGAGAGGACATCAGTTGATCCAAAGTCGAAAGAAAGACGAAAATCGTCGTAGTTCTAAAGGTCATCGCACGCTAGAAAAAGAGACCAAGAAGCCGACACTGGCGATGTCGACAGCGGGAAAAGAACTGAGGATTATTGGGGGGACCGCCTCCTTATGTACCACGCCCGACGTCGGGGGCAGGACCGACATCGGAGGCGGTCCCCGCTGAAGGATGCTAGCTAGAAAATTTTCGTGAGGTCCTGGCGCCTGCCGGCTTCAGTCCTAATGGTGTAACCTGCTGCAAGAGCTGTATCTCGAAGTAAGATCTGACATGATATGTGATGTACTCTATATCCTATCCAGTGTATGCTCCACCTAGTGAGTACTCCTACCAGTATATGTACTACTGTGTACTCCTGCCAACATATGTAATTATTGTCTGTAACTAATCAGAGTCACTCCTGAAAAAGGGACCTCTAGTCTCAGTAAGCTTACCCAGTTATCAAAATCTAAATAAATAAATAATAAATAAATAGGGCAGTGCAGCTGAATGACTGGTAGTCATCTAAAGGCAGTATCCAAGCTATATTGCCTGGTAAAGGTCTGGGCAGTGTATCAGGTAACCGCATTATAATGTCGGTGATAAAATCCTTGGTGAAACAAGCCAAAATGGCTGGTGTTAGTTTTCTTCTGAGGAGTTAGTCTGATCGAGACCCGATGAGGGTATATTGTATCTATTATAGTAGTAAGTCATGTAACTGATTCATCCGTATAATGGAGTGACTGGTAGGTCCCAGTGGCTTGTAGCCAAGGATGTGGAAGTTGAAAAAGTCAAATCCTATGGTGGAAAAGGTCTGAGTAAGAGGTTGTAAGTATAACATGTACCTGAGGAATATTCTGGTTATCAAGTTTCTGGTATATATATGGCAGAAATGAACAATTAGCTGAGGTTTTCAGCGAATAATTTGGTGAAATTGCATACGGCTCTTGTAAGTAGGTAGTAATATGAGCCCAGGGTTTAAAAGGAAACCCAAATGACACAAGTATCTCCATTTAGGAGTGTTACTTTGTAGCTTGTTGGGGAAGCATCAAAGAAATGTCTGCTAGTTTGTTATAAATGATGTGAACGTATCCTTTTAGGAAAGTTTATGCTACTTAGTAGCTATCAGGAAAGTAGCACACAATGTCTGCTACAGTCATAAATGAGACAAATGTATCCATTTAGGATTGTTACTTAGTAGCCCTCAGGGAAGCAAGGAAATATTTGCCCTGTAGTCATAAATGATGCAAATGTATCCATTTGGGATTTTAGGAGTTGGTTAATAGCGGTTTGGAAAGTAGCAGGGAAATGTCTGCGATGTTGTCCTGTATTGGTAATCTCATTTACAAGAAGGGCCTTGAGCGTTAAGCTTGGGATTGCAGACCTTTCAGGTCGTGGTATTTTTGGGTTTCTCCCTTTACACTGGAAGTCTGTTTTGGGTATTAATTTGACTGTAATGGCTATTAAGTGCTTTTGTAGCCTGTAATGCCAGATTTGTGGAGGCCATGTATGGGTCAGTTGTCTCACTGGTCCCTTAATATTTCAGTGACTTTTTAGAGATATAGGATCGGTAAAAAAATCTCGTCCAGAGTAATGACACGGCATTAATGACATTTTTTTTTTGTTTCCTTTAGGATATAAAATATAGTTATATTTCAGGTATTCTGCAGTGTCAATGGCTCAGTAGGTAGCACACTCACCTCTGAGGCCGGGAGATCAGAGAGCTGTGGGTTCAGTTCCCACATCTGGAATTTAGGTTAATATCCTATTACTGACACTGTAGTGCAGCATGAGAGGGGTGCTGCACTTCTGAGGTGCCATCTTTCGGATGAGACGTTAAACCGAGGTCCCATCTGCTTGGATTGGTGGTAGTTCAGGTGGATGTTAAAGACCCCATGGCACTTATCGAAAAGAGTAAGGGAATTTTCCCTGTGTCCTGGCCAAATTTCCCTCATTCACTAAAAATACCACCAACAGCTTAATCTGGTTCAAGGTCAGTTGGCATTCATCTGTATCCCCTTCCCCCAGGTCGTTCCTGAAAATAGGCAGGATTTGTCTAGCGCACTTACCCGGTCAACAAAAACAAATAAATAAATTTTACATGAAAAACTGGGACGTTGATCCCTTTATTTGTTCTGTTGGGTAAACGGATATCGGAGTAATGATTCTGGATGGCGGGTAGGCATAAGCCGCACGGCAACATCCAAGACAAGATTAATATGGGATTGTGCAGTGGGGTTAATCCACATGTCCTATGTATAATTTGGGCTTTTGTGTATCCCTTTTTAAAAGCTGCATCTATTATTTGCATTTAATGGTTTAATAAGCCCTGGTTGAGGTTGGAGTGAGTGTCCACCATGAAAGGGTATTGCTAGAGGCAGGCGGGATCCAGATGTGATGGTCTGAGTGACCTGTACTTGGTCTCCGCTTAAAATTATCCTGTGTTAAGGACATGCACCTCCTTGTACAGCCTCTTTATTTGTGTCTCTGAATTTAAAGGCAGAATAACCCCACAGTTTCACTGAAGTCTTATGGAGGAGTAGGGGTTCAGATATGTGAAATCATAGAGGTGTAGGCACTGTTGTTGTCAGAATGAAAGGCCGGGTAGGCTCAGAGGTAGTGTGCCTTTGTTATTTGTCCTTTGTTTTTGGAAAAAAAACACCTCTTTAGTTGTTTTTGTACTGTATACAGTAGTCTGCTTGAGGCTTGCAAGTCATCCAGAATGATTTGTGTTGCTGGACCAGACACTTTACCGCCTGAAAGCGGGGTGTTAGCTGCTTTATGTTGTAGAACATATATAAGGCCAGGATTTGTGAACTAGGCCTGATGTCATATAGTAATGCCTGTGGCAAGGTATTTTTTATATTATATCCCAGTCTTTAAGGGATGTCGTTAAAAGTATTACGTATAGGCATCAGTTGTTCTTTTTCAGGTGAAGGAGGTGATAAAATGCCCAAAGTATGCTGGTATTTCGTATATGGCCCATCTAATTCAGTATCTGAGTATTCGGAGTACCTGGGCAATATTTTCCATATAAACTTGAAAATCATCAGGGGGTGAGGTAGCCCTGGAAAGCGGAGTCTTATCGCCATCACAAGAGGACGTTATAAAACAGGGGAATTGTGCCTCCTGAAAGTCTATGTTAGGAGCCCCCTCCTAATACCTCTTCTCTGAGAGATTCTCCGTTCTGTGTAGTTTGTTCACAGAATTGTAATCCTCCATCAGGGTTGGAGGTGATAAGGAAGGAGAGAGTTCCAGCTCCATTTGTGTCCTCTTTGTAGGAGCGGATATATATATATATATTTTTTTTAAATATGTTAATTTGCCCCTTTTTCTCATGAGGTGTGACATTATAATATGTGGTGAGATGTCCTCATGGGTATATGCAGGAAGAAATCAGAAGTTTTTATCATCAAGTGTAGGGCCCCTGAGTGACGGACGTCAAAATAATAATCTCCGTTGATGGAGAAATAGCCTTTGAAGGTATGATTTCATGATGTAAAACCTGCTCCTTCGATGGGGGAATGTAGCCCATTGATGAGAGAGCATAAAATATGTGTTCCATTGATGATTTATGTACTCCTAGTGACAGGAGTCATAAATGCAGGTTCCATCGACGGGGAAGACAGTCCCATAGTGGTATTCATGGGCTCAGTCGAGGGTGGGGAGTTGTAGCCCTGATGATCAGAGAGTGAAATTCATGTGTACTATTGACGGGGGGAGGTAGTCCCATCGATGAGAGTGTGAAATCCAAGTGCTCCATTGACGGGGAGGCAGTCCCATCGACAGGAGAGGCTTTCTGAGAGCCTCCATCAACAGGGGAGTGTGCCCCGTCAACGAGAGTGTGAAAATCAGATGCTCCATCGATGGGGGAGGCAGTCCCATCGAAGGGAGAGGTATTTTTTTACAGCCTTCATCGATGCAGCAGTGTGCCCCATAGATGAGAAAAGTGATATTCAGATGCTCAGTCGACGGGGGAGGCAGGCCCATTGATGGGAGAGGTATTTTTTAGAGCCTCTGTCGATGGGGGAGTGCGCCCCGTTGACAAGAAAGTGATAGTCAGATGCCCCGTCAACGGGGAAAGCACTTCTATGTATGAGGAGGTTGTTTGTTATGCACCCCGTCAACGATGAAGATAGAGAAGTGCCTGCTGCCGGCGGGGCATGAATCCCATCGACCAAAAATGTCTTTTTGATGAGATAAAATGTTGTTGTGGTTGTCTTTACATTTTGGCATAGAAGAACTTAAGAGACAGGCACTTCATTCTCTTTTTATTTTGTTTCTGGCATTTAAGCACAGGAGTTGGTGCCGTGTACAAAGCCCAGGCACCCCAAGCTAAAAGATGAAGGTTCAGTTCTTGTCAACAACTGCTTACACAGAAGATTAATCTAGCTGCTGTGTGAGCTGAAGCCGGCGGGAAAATGAACGGAGAGCACTAGGGACCACCCACTCTTATAGGCAGAGCCAGGAAGTGATGCTGTGTGGGTGGTCCCTGGTGAGGAGACTGCTGGAAGAAGCTGCCGTGTGATAGCGCCACCCGCTAGGAACTACAAGAAGTAATGACCTACTGCAAGAGACCATTCCATGGAAGATCTACTGTTACAGGTGAGTAACCTGTTTTTCTAGGATCGTGGATATGTTGTTCATCCACACTTATTGTCAGACTCCTAGCAGTTCTCCAGGAGGAGGGAGGCAAGGTGCACACCCCCTCTGAAATACTTACTTGGGAAATAGAGATTGGAAAACTGAGGCCCCAAAACCAGCACCCCAGTGTGACTCAAGTTCGATGTGCTAATGGGTAATGAAGGTGTTTGCTGACTTCCAGGTAGCAGCCCGACAGATTTCCTGGATAGGGATGTCCCTGGAAGCAGCCACCGATGCAACGGTATGGCAGGCAGAATGAGCACTTATCCCTCTGGGAGGCTCCACGCCCTCCAACTCATAGCACAGACTAATGCAAGATGTAATCCACCTTGCAATAGTCCGTTTTGCTGCAGATCTGCCAGAAGCGGCTTCAGCATAGGTGACAAACAGCTGGCAAACCTGTCCCAGAATTTCCGCCGTCCTCTCCTTATAATAGGAGAGAGCTCGTCTCAGGTCCAAAGTATGGAGCCTGTACTCGGGCTCTGAGGTGTAATTAGGGTAGTATACTGGCAGTGTTAACACCTGGTTAAGGTGAAACTCTGACGCCACCTTCTGAAGGAATTTCGGGTGGGGGTGTAGGACAACCTTGACCCTGTAGAAGACCAGATACGGGGAGTCCACCAAAAGCATCTGGAGCTCCCCTGTCCTTCTGGCAGATGTGATAGCCACCAGGAAGGCTGTCTTCCACAAGTATGACAAGGCACACTTGTGCATTGGTTCAAATGGCTCGCCCATGAGCTTTGCCAGTACCAACAGTAGATCCCACGGAGGTGGAGGTTCTCGCACCGGAGGGGATATGTGATACAGGCCTTTGGAAAAGCACCTGACCACTGTCTCCTGCACCGTCGGCTGTCCAGCCTGCGCCTGGTAGGTAGAGATGGCTGTCAGGTGCACCCTAAGGGTCGATGACCGAAAATCCCCTTTGGACAGATACCAAAGGTAGTCGAGAATGTTAGCCACTAGACAGGACAGAGGGGCCAGGCCCTTGCCCTGACATCAAATGGAAAACCTTTTCCATGTGAAGGCATAACATTTCCTGGTTGATTCCTTTCTGGATGCCTCCACCACGGTGAGGACATCCTCGGTAAGACCAAAAGCCTGGAACTCTAGCCGGTCAGGTACTAGGCTGTGAGGTGCAGGGATTGAAGGTCTGGATGGTATACCTTCCCCTGACTGAGAAAGATGGGGTCTGGGTGTTCTGGGAGCCACTCCGGGGGCCTGCAGTTGAGGCTGAAGAGCTCTGGATACCAGAACTGGCACAGCCAGTCTGGGGCTACCAGAAGCACCTTCGCCTTGTCCCTCCTCAACTCGAGGAGCACCCTGCAGATCAAGGGAAATGGAGGGAAGGCGTAGAAGAGGCCTGGGGTCCACAGCCTCAAGAAGGCATCCTCCTGAGTGAGGCCTGCTGAGGGGGCAGGCATGAAACAGCCTCAGCTTGGTGTTTTCCCTTGAGGCAAACAGGTCCACCATCGGTTTGCCCCAGTGGAAGAACAGACTGTAAGCTACCTCCGAATGGAGAGACCACTCGTGGAATGTCTTGCTAAGCGGCTGAGAGCATCTGACAGATGGCTTGAGGCTCCTGCCACATGAATGGCTAGGAGATCCACCTCCAGACGGCTGATGACAGTCCAGATGCGGAGTGCCTCCCTGCAAGTAAACAGGAGTGCATGCCGCCCTGTTTGTTGATGCAGTACATGGTCGTGGTATTGTCCGTATGGACCTGAACCACTTGACCCCAGAGCTGAGGAGTGAAAGCTGACAGTGTCAATCTGACTGCTCTGAGCTCCAGCAGATTGATGTGGTATCGGGACTCCTCAGGGGTCCAGAACCCATAAGCCCTTTTGTCCCCATGTGGGCTCCCCAGCCCACGAGAGAGGCATCAGTCGTGAGGACGGCAGCTGGCTCTGGGCAGACAAAGGGGATCCCTTCCAGCAACCAGTCTGGGGCGGTCCACCACTAGAGAGCGTTCCACATCCTCTGGGTTACAGTGATCAGCTGGTCAAAATGACCGTGGCACCGAGTCCACTGAGCGGACAGCTCCCACTGGAGGGGGCACATGTGCCACCGGGCACAACGGACCACGGAGGTGCACGACACCATGTAACCCAGAAGGTGCAGAAAGTCCCGGGCAGGATGAAATTGCCCAACCAAAAATGACTGGGCAAAGGTGGAGAGAACCTCCACCCTGTCCGCTGGCAGCCGATCTCTGGCTTGATGAGAGTCGAGCTCTGCCTCGATGAAGCACATCGCCTGAGAAGGCACGCATTCTGACTTGGCTTTGTTGATCAAGAGGCCGAGTTGGGAGCAGGTCTGGAGGGCCAGGTCTCTGGACCTCTCCACCTCTTACTGGGTGGGACCTGCTAAGAGCCAATCGTTGAGGCAGGGGAAAATTCTGACACACACACCCCCGACGCTTGAGATGGGCTGCCACCACTGCAAGGTATTTGGTGAAGACTCGTAGGGCTGATGACAGGCCGAATGGCAGGGCTCGGAACTCGTATAGAGTTCTTTCTGCTCTGAAGTGAAGGAACCGCTGGTGAGACAGACGGATTGGGACATGGAAGAACACGTCCTGGAGATCCAGTGAGCAGAACCACATGTTCTGCCAGGGGTGGTATGATCTGGGACAGAGTTACCATCCTGAAGGTGCATGGCCTGAGCAACTGGTTCAGGTAGTGCAGATCTAGAATGCGGTGCCAGCCCCCCGTCCACTTCGGGACCAGGAAGTACCTGGAAATGAACCCTGGGTTGGCTGGGGGATCTGTAACTCGGGCCACTACCTCCCTGAGGAGGAGTTGGGCTGTGTCATCTCTCAGAGCTGACCAAGTATGGACTGATATCCTTTCCTCCCGTGGGGCGCGGGCTCGGCTGGGAGGGTACTGCTTGAACTCTAGAGATAGACTCTGGCTGACCACTTCTAAGATCCATCTGTCCGTGGTAACAGCGGACCAGGCGGAAAGAAAGTGTCAGAGCCGACCCCCACAGGAGGACCCAGAGGTGGCGTGAGGGGAACAGGGGTGGCAGCCCCTATCCCATTATTGGACAGGCTTGGAGGAAGAGGGTCCAGACTGGAATCCGCCTGAACCTCTACCTCCTCTGTGGGCCACTGGAGGCCCAGATTTGGGCTGAGGGCGCAAAGCATGTGCCTGCTGTTGCTGCCCACCCTGGAAGGAGGGCTGCTTGGCAGCAGGAGCAGGGTGCCAAAATGGCTTCTTCTTCTTCTGTTTCTTGGTGCCAGGGGCATTTTTCTGAGCAGAAGTAGCTGAGTCCAAGGTGGCACTGGACTGCTTGATTCGCTGAAGGTGACCATCCACACCTGTACAGAAGAGATCAGTGCCCAGGAAAAGGAACATCAATGAGTTTGTGCTGGGTATCCGCCGTGAAGGTGGAAAGCCTCAGCCAAGCACTGCGGTGCATGGCAACCGCGGCTGCCACTGAACAGGTACATGAATCCCCGGGGTCCAGGGCCGTCTGAAGTTGCTGCTTAGCAACTACCTGGCTCTAATCCCAGACCTGCTTGACCAAAGTCTGAAGATCCGTGGGATGGTGCAGGAAAATCTCATCCAAGGAGCCCACCAGGGCATGAGAGAAGCGCGCCATGATGACGGCCAAGCTTGCCTGATGGCAGCCTAGTGAGGAGGCGGCATAAACCTTCCTGGCAGAGTGGTCCAATTTTCTGGACTCTGTCTGGAGGTCTGTCAGTATCGGCTGAACTGCCTATACATCTGAACATGGAAGCAGTCACCAACCCCTCCACTGAGGGGTGTTCTGTGAATCCCGGGCGGGACCCAATGGGCACCGCACACTTGCAGGCCATCTGGGCAGACGATGCTGGGCAGGAGGTAGGGTGTTGCCAAAGCTCCAAAGCCGGACCAACAATGGCCTCAGCCACTGGGAAGGCTTCCGTAGGGGTATCCCCTCTCTTAAGAATGTCTGTAAGAGGGTACTCTGCCCATTTCTGGACAGGCTCCAGGAGCATCCCCGTGGATTCGGAAATGAGGCGGAGAATCCCCAAGAAGGATGAAGGACCTTCCTCAGTCGAGAGACTACCCACTGACTCACAGTCAAGGGGACAAGAGTGTAGGTCGGAGTCATCAGAATCCAAAGTATCCGGATAAATCGGCCGGCCACCAAGGTCTGCTACACGCGCCTGGGGCAGTCAGGCGTGAGGGTGACTGAAATCCTGCGGGGAAGACCCAAAACAGTCTGAGCTTCTTTCGAAGGAGCCCCTCCCGTGGACTGTTTAGGTGGCGGCTCCAGCACTATCGGTGGAGAGGTCGATTTTAGCCGAACCAGGGCGGGTTCTACCAGCTCCGTGGGCAGAGGAACTGAGATGATCGGTTTCGATGGAGCCGGCTTCGGCCTAGAAGGTGAAAGCCAGGTAATGGCCGGTGAGGAAATTGAAGCCGGTTTGTGGCTGGACAAAATCAGTTGTTGCCACATGAGATCTTCGTAGCACTGATGGAGTTTCCGTCGAAGTCTTTCCTCATCCGAGGAGGACAAAGACAAATGTCGGCGTCGCCTTTTCTTTGAGCCCTCAGTTGAGGGGGTCCGAGATCTCAACCTCGATCGGACTGGCCGACTGGGTCGCTCAGGAGACACTGATGGAACAGGTGATCTTCCCGGATCAGGGACCAGCTCCTCGATGAGATTGCCAGCAGGCTGGGTGTCCTCATTGGGAACAAACAGAACAGGGGTCCTGTTAAGAGAGTTGTAGGTCTCGTTGGGTGACAACAGATCGACACGGTCGAGAGTGATCTCAACCGCATCATCGATTGAGACTTTGGCCAGCCGACCAGACGGCGGGACCGAGAAGCCGGCGTCTGAAGTCGCAATCTCAACCGAGGTCGAGACTGGAGATTCCTGGGACCAAGATCACTCTCGATCCCAAGAACGTCTTCGACGAGACAAAGAATCTCTCATTTCCTTGTCCTTTTTACGGGACTGGGACATGCGCGACCAAGGGTCCCTCAGCCTTAGTGGGGAGAGACTGGCACATCTCCTGAAAGGAGGCCGAGAAGGCGGAGCCCAGAGTGAGTGGAACAAAAATTGGCCGAGAGGAGCGTTCCGTGGCTCACACTGCTTCTTCTGCCTCGAAGGCCTGCATTTGCTCTAACTGCTCGGCAGACCTGCAGCTATGGAGACCACCCACTGGGCCTCCTTCGATTTCATTGTTGGATTCTGTTATTCGGGCCTGACCAGCTTGAGTCGTGCGAGATGATCGTTGAGGATGTACAGGTGGAACGCAAGAGAGATTTCACAGGCCTGGGTGCCATGGCCGACACCCAAATGGTAGACGCATGTGGTATGTGGGTCTGTGCATGACATTTTCTGACCACGCGGGCACCAGCGGAAACTGGGGAAAGATTTTTCTTCCATGATCGAGAAATAATGATCGCAATTGCTAGTTCAAATGAGCTTAATCTTTAAAGAATCTGAAGGAAATGAAGCCAGGACCTACAGAACATGGGAGTGGAGAGGAGGCAACCCGAATCTTCCAGCGGAAAGGAAGATCTGGCGTCATGGGGCGGAGCCGAGGGGTTATACCACCCGGCTGGGTGGGAGGAGCCAGCTTTAAGACCTTCCAGCAAGAATTAAAGGGGAAAGGAACATGCCAAGAAGTGTGGATGAACAACATATCCACGTCCCTATAACAAGAGGTTTTATGCTGGGCCTGTGAGGGCACTAGTGGAACCAACAATAATCAGAACTCTTGTGATTTTTCTGGAGGAAATGCTACCCATTAACGAAATCCTATTTCTTGGCTGCACTCCTGTATCGGGTGAGACAGTTCGATCCCCATCCATAGCCTCTTCCCTACAGGATCCTTAAACATACCCTGCCGTGTAGGGCAACTGTAGAAAGTCTGAAGATCTGGAGGGGCAGTGCTGGGTGTGAACCAAGACTGGACAGCAGCTTTTGAATCAAAATACACCCTTGCCCACACTGAACTAGACCATGTGATGTATGCAAGGACTGCAATGAAGGTACCTGAGAGGACTGTGGGATACAAAGCTTTGCTGCACCATTTTTAAGATGTTTTAAAGGCCGTCTCTGTGGTGGTAGTGGACAGCAGGAGTAGAGGTCAGCAAAGAGGGCAACAAAAGCCACCCGGATGCTCTCCTTGGGGTGGGGCGGGGGGTGCAGTGCTCTAGCAGAAGTTCCATGTGTTAGCTCGGAGGCAGTGTGCTCAGTGTCTTCAGTGGCCGCACAGAATCACACACCTCACAGAAGATGCTATAGGCCAGGCAAGGCAAATTTTATTTCTAAGGTGCCCAATCCCAGAGGCTCTGGGCGCCATACAAGACATATATCAAACAGGCTTATCAAATAAAATATCATGCATAAAACAAATAATAAAACAGCAATATCAAAACAAATAATAAAACAGCAATATCAAAACAAATAATAAAACAGCAATATCAAAACAAATAATAAAATAGCAGTATCAGATCAGCAGATTTTTCAGAAATTCCTGTGCTGGTCAACTCTCAAACCCCAGGAAGGCCAGGGGAAAAAAAGATGGGTTTTAAGGCCATTCTTGAATTCTTCAACCGATGGGGCCTCCCTGACATCATATGGTAACGAGTTTCCATAGGACGGGTCCAGCGACACTAAAAGCCCGGTCGCCGGGAGTTCCTAACCTGGTCCTAGGAACTTCAAGGAGGCCCCTGGTCAAGGACCAGAGGGAGTGGACTGAGGTGGCGAGTGTCAAGAGATCAGCCAGGTAGCCAGGGCCAAGCCCCTGTAGGGCCTTATAGGTGAGTAAACTCACCTTGAAGATAACCCTTCACCTGACCGGCAGCCAGTGCAGAGCTCGCAGCACTGGGGTTACATGGCTAGACCTGGGAAGGTCCGTCAGTAACCTAGCAGCTGCGATCTGCACCAGCTGCAGCCAGCAAAGGGTATCTCCAGAGACCTCAAAGTGGAAAGCATTACAGTAATCGAGTCTGGAAATCACAAAGGCATGCACCAGTGAGGGCAGGTCCTCGGGTGGAACTAGGGGTTTGATTCTGGCAAAGACCTTAAATGGTAAAAACTTTTGATGACAGCTGACACCTGAGCCTCAAGTGTCAGTCTGTCATCAAGGATCATATCAAGATCTCGCACCCTGGGAGAGGCCGTCAACAATGCGGGACCAAGGAATAACCCAGTAGCCATAATGGAGGCACTCCCATCCCACCCTTGGCCCGACTCAATCACTAGCACCTCCATCTTGTCCAGGTTAAATCACAACCAGCTGGAGGACATCCAATCACCAATCTCAGCCAGGCAGATAGTAAGCACTTCCACTGCGTCCGATGTTCTGGTGCAAAGGACAGGTACAGTTGGGCGTCTTCTGCATAACAGTGAAAACCCACACTGTGTTGCATAATGGGCTCACCCAGGGGCAGCACATACAATGCAAATAACATCAGCGACAAGATCGACCACTGAGACACTCCACATGGCACGAGCTTCGGGGAGGAGGAGAAATTCCCCATCACCATCCATTGCTTCCAGCCAGAGAGAAAGGATCTGAACCACCTGATGACAGGGCTGGTGAGTCCACAAAACTCCCTGAGGTGATCGAGAAGCACAATGTGATCTAAAGTATCAAAGGCTGAAGAGAGATCAAGGAGCACAAGAACTGACTTGTCCCCCCTATTTCTCGACCTGAGAAGGTTATTATGTACCCTAACCAATACAGTTTCGGTACTATGCCTAGCTCTGAAACCTGATTGGAGTGGCTCATTGATGTCAAAGGACACAAGGTGCTCCTCGAGCTCCTGCATCATGATTTTCTCAACAACCTTACTCAGAAAGGGAATGCTGGAGACAGGACTGTAATTTGCCAGGATGTCAGGGTTGAGAGATGGCTTCTTCAGAAGGGGGCCTCACCAGAGCCTCTTTCAAGGCTTCCGGAAAGATCTCCTCCAACAATGAACACTGGACAATCCTGGTGAACACCGGGCCAACAGAACCAACACATCTCATTAAGAAAAAAGTTGGAGCGGAGTCTAGTTCACATTAAATGTGCTTCAACTTCGAGATGACCTCAATGACCTCGGCCACCTCCACCAGTTTAAACTCATCCCAGACAGGCAGAGTGCCCCTGTTCCCTTCAGGCCCATCACTGCAAGTTGCAATGTGGCTCACTGATGGGATCCTCTGCCGGACAGTGGACACTCTGTCCAAAATGAACCGAGTAAACTCACTGTATAAAGTGACTGAAAAGGCTTTTTTCAGCAGTAGACAGACAGGATGGAGAAGTCTGTTGACAGTCCTAAAAAACTGAGCAGGCTGGTTCTTCCCAGCAGCAATCCCCTGGACAGGAACTCTGCCTTCTTACAGTCGACTGCCCCCCGATAGTCAGAATAATGAATACGCAGAGCCAGCTTGTCCACATCCAACCATGTCCTCTGACAACAACACTCCAACTTCCAGCCCCTGATCTTCATCTCCTTGAGATCACCATCAAACCATTGAGATCTCAAGTGAAAGGGTCTGGGTTGTGCACGGACCGATGCGAGGATATCAAGTGCCATGGAGACCACCCTATTATATGAAGCCACTGCTTCGCTCATACCCTCAGCACATGCTGCATCTACACTAGATAGATCGGCTACCGCCAGTAGTCCCTCTGGGGACAATCCCCTTAACGGACGATAGCTGACCATCTCGACATGGGAGGGACTCTTGGGGGGGCTCTGACCAGGATCTATAGTATGCGCCTGCATCAGGTGGAAGGAGGATGGATTCCAAATTGGGAAAAGCTTTGTTACAGCACACAGCACAATGGCCCTGTGCTCCTCCCAACCCCCTGACCAATTAGCGCACTAACTCCCCCAACCATCGCTGCTTGTCCTGACATCCGGTATCAAGTCCACCTCAGGTGGAAGAAGGGGGCCTCATGTAGAGATGAGCTTGAACCTATGCAAGATGAACCAACTAGGGAGCTTGAAAGTGTATGTCACCATTGGGAGGGGAGTCGGGCAGGTAGGAGGACTTCTCAGGGGCCTGAAAGGGGGGGACCAGAGGAGCACTGAAGCAATAAAAAACAATGTTTTCAAATTGTCCCCAGTGGCCCAGCAGGAATGAGCCTGGGACACCACTATCAGGCAGTCCATGATCAGTGATGGAACAAGCTTGGGACCCAGCTGTCAGGTAGTCCATGGTCAGGAGTGGAATGAGCATAGGACCTGTGATCAGGCAGCCCGTGGTAGGGGTGGAGCAAGCCTTTACACTGCTGTCTGGCAGCCCATGGTGAGGGGTGGAATGAGTCAGGGAGCCCCTGTCTGGCAGTCCAAAGTCGTTAGAGGTAGAACAAGCCTGTAACCCCAATGTATGGCAGCTCATGGTTCAGATGGAACAAGCCTGGGACCCTGCTGTCTGGCAGCCCATGGTTGGGGTGGAATGAGCCTGGGACCATGATATCTGGCAGCCCACAGTCAGGGGTGGTATCAGCCTGGGACCCTGCTGTCAGGAAGCCCACGGTCGGGGGGGGGGCTAATGGACTGAGCCTCGGACCCCGTTGTCTAGCAGCCCACGGTCAGGAGATGGAACAAGCCTGGGGCCTTGCTGTCGGGCAGCCCACAGTCTGAGGATGGAACAAGCCTGGGACCTCGCTGTCTGGTGGGCCACAGGGCATGGAACAAGCCTGGGATCTCGCTGGTTGACAGCCCACAGTCAGGGGATGGAATAAGCCTTGGACCTCACTGTATAGCAGCCCAAAGGCAGGGGTAGGGTGAAATGAGCCTAAAACCATGCTATCTGGCTGCCCACGACCGAGGATAGAAGAAGCGTAGGACCCAGCTGTCTGGCAGACACTTTTGGGACTGGAATGAGCTGTCAGGAAGTCCATGGTCAGGAGTGGAATGACCCTAGGACCTGTGGTCAGGCAGCTTAGGGTTGGAACAAGTCTTTACACTGTTGTCTGGCAGCCCATGGTGAGGGGTGGCACAAGTCTGGGAGCCCATCTGGTAGCTCACGGTTTGGGTGGAACAAGCCTGGGACCCTGCTGTCTGGCAGCCCATGGTCAGGAGGGGGGAGTGGAATGAGCCTGGGACCCTGCTGTCTAGCAACCCACGGTCAGGGGATGGAACATACCTGGGACCTTGCAATCTGGTAGTCCATAGTCAGGGTATGGAACAAGCCACAGGCGGGGGGGGTAGAGACGAGCCTGGAACCATGCTGTCAGGTTGCCCACGGTCAGTGGAAGTGTAGGTCCCTGCTGTCTGGCAGCCACTTTTGGGAATGGAACAAGCATAGGACCCCACTGTACGGTAGCCCACAGTCAGGGGTGGAATGAGCCTGGAACCCTGCTGTTGGGCAGCCTGCAGTCATGAGTTGAACGAGCCTGGGACCCCGCTGTATGGCAGCTTACAGTCAGGAATGGAACAAGCCTGGGGCCCCTCTGTTGGCAGCCAGTGGTCTGGGGTGGTGATCAGATATGATTATCCCCAGGTCTGTTTCCTGTTTGGTGATGGTCACTACCTCTCCATCCATTTTTTACTCCAGCCCTGGGTTTCTGTGCCCCAAGTGCATGACTCTGCACCTTTCTGCACTGAAAAGAGGTAGACCTTCCCTTCCAGCTCCTCTGCAATGTCACTTATAAATACATTAAGGAGGACCGGTCCCAGTACCGATTCCTCAGGCACCCTGCTGGTCACCCTCCCTTCTCTGAAGTGAACTCCATTTACCACCACCCTCTGTTGCCTATCCCCTAACCAATCTCTTACCGTCTGGACCCCCAACCTGCCCAGCTTCCTTACGAGTCTTAAGTGGAATGGTGTCAAAAGCCTTACTGAGATGTAGGTAGGCCATGTCCACTGCTCCACGCTGATGTAATTCCCTAGTCACACAGTCAAAAGAAATCTATCAGATTCGTCTGATGTGAAACTACCCCCGTTGAATCCATGCTGCCTCGGGTCTTGTAACCCCTTTGATTCAAGATATTCCACAATCCTTTCTTTCAGCAGTGATTCCATTAATTTACCCTTTACTGATGTCAGGCTGACTGGCCTGTACTTGCAGGCCTTCTCCCTGCTACCATTTTTGTGACATGGGACTTCATCTGCCCTCCTCCAGTTCTCCGGAACAACTGCTGTTTCCAGTGAGTTGTTAAACAGGACAGTCAGAGGTGTAGCCAGAACCACCCTGAGCTCCCACAATACCCTTGGATGTACCGTCAGGCCCATCGCTTTGTCCTCTTTCAGATTTGCGAGTCCCCTCAGGATTCTCATGTCTGAAGGACTTATGTCCACTTCCCTAAAAAATATCTCATTCCCTTTCATTACCGCCTGGGCTTTTCGCTCTTCAGTTTGCACCTTCGCACTCCATACTGTTTTCCCTGCTTCACTCCGTTTCCCTGACACACCTCCCTATCCACCTCCCTCTGCGTCTCATTACACCTTCTGCATGCTACCCTTCTAGACTTTACCTTTTCAGCCATTTATTTTGAGAAACAAAGCGGTGTCCTTTTGCTCACTTCCTTGGTGCAGAGGTTTTCTGCCTTTACTGTGCACTCCTTCAGCTTCGCCCATTGTTCCTCCATCTCACCCAGATCATACTGCCTGCCAGGCCATCCCTAAGGCATTCACCCATCTTTTTTTAAAATCTGCCCTCCTCAAGTCCAGGACCCTCACCCTTGTGTGCTTCAATTCTGCAGCCATCCTTGAACCACACTGCACTGTGATCACTGATCCCCCAGGTGGCCTCCCACCTTGACGTCTGCAACACTGTCCCTGTTAGTAAGCACCAGGTCCAATACTGTCCCATCAAAAATGGGCTCCCCGGCTAGTTGCCTGAGCAATGGCCCCTGCAAGGAGTCCAGGATGTCCCTGCTTCTAGCTGAAGCTGCAGCTGGGAGCCTCCAATTTACATATGGCAGACTGAATTCCCCCACCAGCAGCGACTCCCCATGTTCTGCAATATTGCCAGTGGCTTCCACCAGTACCTTATCTAGTACCCCCTGCTGGAGGTCTGTACATCACGCCACTGCAAATAGTAGCTCCATTTCCCAACTCCAGGGTGACCCACAGCAGCTCCACCCCACCGTGTTCCTTTCTCCATCGTTTTTATGTTTTCCCTCACATAAAGCACCACACTCCCCCTTTCCTTCTCATCCTGTCCTTCCTGAACAGAGTATAGCTTGGCATGGCCATTTCTCAGTCATAGTTTTTAAGGCAAGCCCATGGTTGGAGGTGGAAAGACCCTAAGACCACCATTATCTAGCAGCACATGGTCGGTAATGAAAAAAGTCTGAGACCCCGCTATCTGGCAGCCCATGGTTGGGGCTGGAAAGAGCTTTGGAACCCCAGTGTCTGGCAGCCTATGGTCAATGGTAGAACAAGCCTGGGACCCCGCTGACAGCCCATGGTCAGGGACTGAAAAACCCTGGGACTCCCACTGTCAGGCAGCCCAAGGTCGGGGGGGGTGAAACAAGTCTAGGACCATGCTATTTGGCAGTCCATGGTCAAGGGTGGAAAGAGCTTTGGAACCCCACTCTCTGGCAGCCCATGGTCAGCGGTGAAACAAGTCTGGGGCCCTGCTATCTGGAAGCCCATGGTCGGGGGTGGAAAGAGCTTTGGGACCCCAATGTCTGGCAGCCAATGGTCAGTGGTGGAACAAGCCCTGGACCCCGTTGACAGACCACGGTCAGGGACTGAAAAACCCTGGGACTTCCACTGTCAGGCAGCCTAAAGTCAGGGGTGAAACAAGTCTTGGACCACGCTGTCTTGCAGTTCATGGTCAGGGCTGAAACAAGCCTGGGACATGGCTTTCTAGCAGCACATGGTTGGGAGTGGAATGAACAGGAACAGCACTGCTCTCTGGCAGGGGAGAGAGAGAGAGATGTGTTCCATCAACAAATGATCCTCAGACCCCACTATCTGGTTGGCCAGTCATGGAGTATTGAGCCAGAGACTCCATTGTCTGACTGTCCATAGTGGGGGTGCAACCAACAGCACTGCTCTTTGGCAGGGGGGGAAGGAGGTACACTCCATCAGTGAATGAGCCTGGGACACTGCTGTTTGGCTGCCCATGGTTGGAGGGGAGGAGCACAATGAGCCTGAGACCCCAGTGTCTGGCTGCCCACAGTCAGGGAGAGGGGGAATGAGACTGGGATCATATTGTCTGACTGCCCAAGGTTGGGGGGATGTGCCTGGGACCCTGCTGTCTGGAGCCTATGGCCGGGGGGAATAAGCCTGAGACCTCACTCTCTGGCTGCTCACAGTTTTGGGGGAGACAAGCCTGAGATCTTGCTGTCTGGCAACTCCATTGTTGAAGGTGGAATGAACAGCACTGCTCTCTGGCAGTGGTAGGGAGGTGCCTTCCATCAGTGAATGAGCCCGAGACCCTACTCTCTGGCTGCCCATGTTCGAGGGCGCAGCCAGCAGTAGTGCTCCCTGGTTGGGGGGGGGGGGGAGAGGCACCTTTCATCAGCTTCTGTAGCCCTGCCTCCACAGACACATGAGCAGGTTGCTACATTGATGAGAGGAGACAAGGAGAGAAAAAAAGGAGAAAACAATGCATGGCAATCATTCCCTGATGGCACCAATACCCTTGGGCTCGCATCACTCAAAGGAAGTGCAGTTTGTTTTTTCGGGGTTTTTTTTTGGGGTGAACTCTATTTTTCTCCCCATCCAACGGGTATCCCACTGCTGGCCCCCTGTGTTATCCCAGCCCATAACCCTCCATCTCCCAGGACATAAAGTACCTCTCCTGCACTCCGTATCTTATCTCCTATGGCAGGTATCCTACTGCTGGCCCCCTGACCTATCCCAGCCCTCTCACCCTGCATCTCCCAGGACTTACCTCTCCAGAGCTCTGTGGCTTATCCCCCATGGCAGATATCCCACTGCTAGGCCCCTGAGCTATCCCAGCTCCATAACCCTGCCATCTCCCAGGACTTACCTCTACAGAGCTCCATGGCTTATCCCCCCATAGCACGTATCCTACTTCTGGCCCCCTGAGCTATCACAACCCTGTCACACTGCCATCTCCCGGGACTTACCTCTCCAAAGCTCCATGGCTCATCCCCCATGGCAGGTATTCTACTGCTGGCCCCCTGAGCTATCCCAGCTCTATAACCCTGCCATCTCCCAGGACTTACCTCTCCAGAGCTCCGTGGCTTATCTCCCACGGCAGACATCCTACATATGACCCTCTGCGCTATCTCAGCCCTGTCAGCCTGACATCTCCTTGGAGTTACCTCCCAGGGCTCTATGGCATACCCCCCCCATGGCAGGTTTCCCACTGCTCGTCCCGTGAGCTATCCCAACCCTGTCACCCTGCCATCTCCCAGGACTTACCTCTCCAGAACTCCATGATTTACCCCCATGGCAGATATCTCATTGCGGCCTCCTAAGCTATCCCAGCTCCATAACCATGCCATCTCACATGACTTACTTCTCCAGAGCTCCATCGCAGGTATCTCATAGCTGGCCTCCTGAGCTATCCCAGCTCCATAACCCTGCCATCTCCCAGGACCATCCCCCACGGCAGACATCCCAATGCTGGCCCCCCCACCAAGCTATCCCAGCCCTGTCAGCCTGACATCTCCCTGGATTTACCTCTCCAGAGCTCCACTGTTGACCCCTCCCCCCATGGCAGGTATCCCACTGCTAGTCCCCTGAGCTATCCCAACCCAGTAACTCTGCCATCGTCCAGGATTTACTTCTCTAGAGCTCCATGGCTTACCCCCATGGCAGATATCTTACTGCTGGCCCACCTAAGCTATCCCAGCCCCAGCACCCTGCCATCTCCAAGACTTCCCCATCAGAGCTTAGTGGTTTATCCCCCTTGGCAAGACACTTAGGATGCCCTAACCCCTCAGGAATGAGATGGTGGTGGAGAGGCTGCCTTGGGCCGGCAGGTACAAGGCCTATCATTCAATTCAATTCAATTTATTGGAAAACTTCAAAATTGAGAGCAAGCTCTCTTTTACAAGTGTATCCAATTGCATCATGTTGCACCGATGAGGTGTTTCCCCCTTAGTTGCAGCCCAGCCCCAAGGACACATTCTTTGAACAGCCCTAAAAGGGCATGTTGCTGCAGTTATGCATGTTTTTTTGTTTTTTTTAAATCCTGGTGTTTTTTTTTCAGGAGAGGTAGGATTCGTAAGTCTGCCCCCCGTACCTCCGCCGTACACCTTCTGAGGTCCTGAAAGTGTGCATTGGTCTTTGGGGGCCCTTTAAAATGAGAGCGCCAAGAAATACTCAGTGGTCACTCTCCCTGCCCAACCCCCTTTCCTAAGCATCCAAGTAGATGTGTGCAACAATCTGCACCCTCAGGTTGGTGGGGGGTTGGGGGGGAGAGGAAGATGAATATACTACAGCACTTGGCTGTGGTGCCCAAGGCTTCTTATGTGCATTCTTTGTAAATCTGGTCATAAAATGTATCACTGATCAGAAGCGCCACACAAGATCCCTTTATTCTCCAGCAAAGTGTCCCTGCAGTATAAAGGGGAGTAATTCCTTGTGGTAGGCTGTAGGTTACCATACCTACTCTGCAACACATATAGTCAATGGAATGAATAACAGGAAAATTCATCCTCTGGATACAGGGATATGTACTCTGCATCAGCAGTTTTACATCAACACACCAACATCAACACGTCGCTCCCGTATGTGTTCGTCCTCTCTCTCTCTGCCCTCAGTCCCCATGGTTTGATGGGAGCCTGAGGCTTAGAAATACCTAGAGAAGGGGAACAGCAATTCCCAATAAGTAGGGGGACATGGGAAAAGCCCCCCCCCCAAAAAAAGGGGTGGGGGATTCCCTCAAGGAATCGAGACTCTGTTTCCCTCTGGGAATAGATGACGGGGAGGTGGAAGGGGTGCACTGGTGACTGGGGGGATCCTAGACATGAGCCAAATCACAGACGAAAAGTCATCCAGAAACTGGTAAACAGGCCATCCCCTGGCAGTCGGCCACACCGAGGAAGGCCTCCATTATGGAGTGTGTATGAGTCGGGGGTGGGGGCATGTTGTCCTCCATGGTAACCCAGGAAATTCCGAAAAAGACTTCTAAGCAGGAAAAGACTGCAGCGCAAGGAGCCAAGCCAGAAGGAGGAGGAATTTGATAATTCCATGACGCAAGTCTCCATGGGCCAGGAAGAGTGAGACAAAGTCAAGAGGAAGAGGAATGAAAGTATCCCTTGCTCCAAGAGGAAGCAGAGGAGATCATGCCAGGCGCAGCCTGCACGGCACGATAGAAAACATTCACACCTCCTCCAACCGCTGTTGAAGGGGAAACCCTCTGGAGAACCAGGAAAGGAAGGAGTAACAGACTTTTCCCATGAGGAAACAGCAAGCCTGGGGAGAAGCAGGCAGTGACCGGGCAGGCCAGCATCGGATGGGGATCAGACAGAAAGGAGAGGATCGCCCCCACCCATCAAAGCATGGCCATGCACAGATATTATCTGGAAGACTGAGTCCATGTACTGCCAAGAATGGTCTTTTGGCAGAACAGCTCGCCTGGGACCACCTCCACCTGGAATTTAGAGAGGTGCCACAGGATGTATCGCTGCGCCCCCCCCCGACCTCCCGATAACAGTGAATGGTGAGCAACACCGTCCTCATTCCAAGCACCGAAAATGGACAGAAAAATCTCTGACTCTGACCCCCTACACTCCTGAAACCCACAGGGTGGGCCACAGAAACCTCCGGGGAGCATGGTCAAGAGAATCCTAGGGGGTGCCACTGTCCAAACGCTCTGCAGCCATGGAAAGGAGACAGTTAGGAGCCAGTGACAGGAGACAAGACATGGAGCACATTCTCGGGGGTCATTGTCCTACCTGGAAAAGCGGCAGAGCAGGCCCCTGCTAACCCTCCGCAAAGCTGAATAATAGTCAAGGCAACCACAAAAGGGCAGAGGGGCAGAATGTAGGCCGTGACCCTCCCCAGAGAAAGGAATGGCCACAGAGAACAGACCTGAGTCCAAATTCCCTGAGGGGAGGCCATAAGTCATCGACCATCCAGGTCTGAAGCCACTTGCTGGCTCCGGGCCCCATATGCAGCCACCAGCTGAAGCTTAGGTCACCCAAAAAAAGGTTGAAATGGAGAGGATTCGAATAGTAGCCTTCCTCCTGACAGTAGGGGCAGATGACAGGAGTAGCAAGAGAAACAGGAATGTATCCCGAGAAAAGAGGAACACAACTCTCGACTCCAAGAAGGATCCCTAACAGAGGACTCCAAGAAGGCCTCCACATTAAGGGGGGGGAACCGCGGGAACTGGCAGAATGATCTAGGCCCCAAGATATCTGGAGGTCCCCTATGCCCCTCCTCCAGCCTCCGATGGGGAAGGAAACTATGCCCTTTCTGTCCCACGGAAAGGGCTCTGAGGTACTGTACTTATTCAAGAGGAAAGAATGGGTACCTGCCAATGGAAAGCCACTCAAAAGAACAGACTGAAGTGGCCCTAGGAGGCAGAGAAGTGTCCCCCAAAAGAGAAAATTAGCTGCCAACTGACAAGATGAAAGGTAAGGGAACCTCCTCACAGCTCTGGTAGAATCCATATAAGAGAGAGAACTATCCTCCATCTGTCTGGGTGGGGGTAAGGGAACCCCCTAACATCTCCTACAGAATCCTTGGCGGAGAGGGAGTTTCATGCTATAGGTCAAGGGGCAGCAGAGGGCACGACGCACTACCGCCTCGACTCTACAAGCCTTAGGGGCAGGGGCGTCAATGGCCGAAAGGGCCAGACACTTCCCCTTAGACCGGGAAGGCTGGCGGCGGTCAAGACACTCTGCTGGGCAGTGAAGGAAGGATCAACGTGCCTCGCTCTGGTGGGTGCAGAAGAGGGGGTACCCTGATCGCAGGGCCCTGCCTGAGTCATGCAAGGAGGCGAGCATATCTTAGACCTTGCCCCCAAAAAGGATGAAGCCCTGAAACGGGGAGTCCAAAATGGAGGACTGAATGCCTGGGGTAAAGTCCGACAGGCGATGCCAGACATAGTGGCAAAGGCAAACTGCTGAAGCTGTGCTCCTAGCCGAGGCATCCATGTCATAGGTGGCACGGAGGACATGGAAGCCCACTTTAGAAGCAGAGTGGAGGCGCTGCCCCAATTAAGCCTTAGAGGAGAAATCCAGGAGGGCATCTAGAATACCTGTGGCTTGGTCCAACAGGGACTCCTGATGGACCACCATGTGCACCAGGTAATTTTGATCATGCAGGGCCAGCGTGGAGGAGGCATAGATCCTCCTACCGAAGTCGTTCAACTGTTTAAACCCCTTGTCCGGAGGAAAGTCACACAGGCATTCAGAATTAGTGGACCCAACGTGGGTTGCAGTAAGCACAGTGGGGGTCAGCTTTAGGGTTCGTCTCATAATGAGGCCGACCCTCCGGGGTGTGGTACAGCCTGTCTGCCTTTACGCAATGTCGGCAGTTGCCATATGGTGGTAGTAACATCATCGTGAGGTGCCACCAGGGGAAGGATAACCACTAAAGTAAGCTCTGGGAGGCAGAGATGTTCTGATAAACAGCAACGCTGAGTGTCTTGTTCCACAGCTTGCAACCCCTGCAACGACTTTATGAGCTGCATCACCTCCAAAAAGGAAGGATCCTCTGAGGGGGATCTGGGGGTCTCCCTAACCCACGTCTCCTTGGGAGTGGAGTAAGAGGGGGAGTCTTGCGGCTTGATGGAATCAGACTCCGAATCCTCCAAATAGTCAGAGCTGAGCACTGGACACTGAGCTGGGCCTGCGACAGCCCCAGCACCCACTCTAGCGTTGGAAAGTGTGTGAGGCACAGAAGGAGAAGCCCTAAGGGCAGGCTGAGGAGGATCCCATGTAGGTGCAGGGGCCGACAGAGCCGGTGTCAGATGTTAGATGTATACCCACCAAAAGCTAAACAAGTCCCTGAAACCTGCCAATGACAGCTGAGGAGACAGTGGAAGCAAAAGATCCGGCGTCAGGTGACCATGGAAGGGATCCGACAGCGGTCTTATGGGGCCAGGCAATGGCCAAGGGGATGTTGGCGGGTAGCCGAGAGTTGCCCCCAAGGGTGGTGAAGCATCGGGCTGTGGACCCAAAGGATGGCCTGCAGCCGGGCCTGATGGCGGCTGGGAGTCGGGCACAGGAGCAAAGGGTCCAGATGGTGGCACCTAAAACCCCAAGGGGTGTCCAGTCTTGAACGAGTCGGAGGCGCCGGGTCTGGGAGAGGAGGACCAGCAGATCCCAGTGTTAGGCGGCCTAGCACCTGGTCTTGTGGTAAAGAACCTGCGAACGGGCGAAGGCTGTGACCACGTGGGAGCGGGCGACAGCTGACGCTGGTCCAAAGGACCATCATCGGACCCCAGAAAAGGGTCCAGTGAAAGTGCTGGGGCCAGCAGGCATCAGTGGAAGTACTGACATCCTGAGAATCAGCAAAGCTCCCTGGCTGAGGACCTAAGGGGTGAAGGGCCTGAGTGACAGGGGTGGCGGGACGGAGGAAGACCCCCCCCAAGCCCGCTGAAGGCACCTCCCAACACTGTAATAAGAGCAGATGGCGGGGCCAGAGGCAGCCCAGAGGGAGAGAGGGCTGGTGTGGCTGACCCCCCAAGGGGAAAACGCCCAGCGTGGGCGGAGGTCCCTGGGGGTGACCGCGGCCTGGAAATGGACCTGTCCTGTCCCAATGCTTGTCCAGTTTGTGTTTTTTCTTAGAAGGAGCGGAGGTCTCAGACAAGACCCCCAGGGAGGAAGATGCACTCCACTCCTGCAGCGCCTTTTCCATAGTGGACAGTTTCTGTTAAAGGAAATATCCTTCCAGGACCATCTGTGACATCTCTGTGTGTGGCCTGGTTGAACTTCAGGCAGGCCTGGCAAGCTTCTGTGTTATGATCTGGGCCTAGACAAATAATGCAAGAGGAATGGCCGTCTTTATCTGGAATGTGTTTGCTGCAAACACACTTAGATCAATGTATGCAGGTCAACGGCAGGAAAAGAAATGAGGTGTGGTTCCCCTTTATACCATAGGGGGGACGTCAGCGCCTCGATGTCAGGGGTGTCCCCCGCCATAGACTGATTGCTAGAAGTTTTCCGTGTGTTACTAGTGCCTGGCAGCTCAGTCCTAATGGTATTGCCTACTGCCAGGGCCCCCCTCAAAGTAAGATCAGGGGTTTGGAACAGAGTACTAGCGGATGTATCAGCATGGCTCAGTTGTAGCCCATGTGGGCTGGCAATATAGACTAGAGGTTAGAGGGATGAGCTGTGATCGAGCTTGGTACATCCAGTAGACAGACCTGGGTTTGATTCCCACAACCTCCACCTGCACACTGCAATTCTGAGCAAGTCACTTAACCTCCCCAGTGCTCCAGGGCCACCCCTGAAAACAGGCACCTGTGCCTAGTGGGCCCTACCTGGTTACCAGCATGGCTCAACTGGTAGCACATCTGCCTCTGGACCACAAAGTCATGGGTTCTCGTCCCACACCAGGACTGTACTTGCACATAAAATGCTAGCATCCGAATGCAGTATTAGGGGGATGCTGTACTGCTGAGGTGTGCCGTCCTTCGGATGAGACATTAAACCGAGGTGCCTTCTACCCATCCTGGTGTTGTCCTGACGGGTGTCCAGGTGGAAGTAAAAAAAACCAGAGTACTCTTTGTAAAGAGTAGGGAACATTCCCGGTGTCCTGGCCAACATTCCCCTTCCCATAAACTGGTTCATGCAATTATCCAGGCTGTGTGTGGTTGATGATGTGCGATACGGCCACCACCACACATTCAGTCACTTCACTACCAGTCTAGCACTGCTTGTAAAGGGGTTTGGGATACACTGTGTATAAAAAGTGCTGTATAAATGCTGATTCTTATTTATTTAGTTGATATATCGGGTTTACAACCTTTGAGCCAGAGGCTCATTTACAAAGGTACCTCGTCACATGTAAGACAGAAACTAATACAGACAGGATATAATAACAATTACATTAAGCATGTGTTACAGACGTTATTTACAGTATTTGGATGCAGATATTTTTAGACTTTATTGACAGTATTTGGATGACGATATTTACATCATCACAGCAGAAAGACATTATTAGCTTGAGAAAGCATCTAAATAGAGTAGTCAATCCTATTCATGGGTTTGGTATTGTTGATGGAGGGTCTTCTTCTACTAAAGAATAAAATAAATAAACAAAAATGTGCCTCTGGGTCCTAAAGCCATGAGTTCTAATCCCACACTGGGATTTCACTAAAAATACCACCAACAGCTTAATCTGGTTCAAGGTCAGTTGGCATTCACCTGTATCCCCCTCCCCCGGGTCGTGCCTGAAAATAGGCAGGATTTGTCTAGTGCACTTACCCGGTCAACAAAAACTAAATAAAACTGGATCACACCATAAATGCTGGCACCTGAGGGCAGTGCTAAGGGAATGCAATACTGTAAGTATTTGCTGTCCTTCGGATAAGATGTTAAACTGAGGTCTTGTCTACCTTTTGTAGTGGCTGTTCAGGTTTAAGATCCCATGGCACATCTCAAAAGGAGCAGGGACATTTCCCCCATTCATTAAAATGACAGCAAAAGCTTATCTGGTTCAATTTCAGGTGGTTTCCAATTGTATCCCTCCCCACCCCAGATGGAAATTGACAGCTTTATTTAGTCCTCCTTTCCCAGTCCAAAAAAACCTAAATAAAATCAATAAAAATATTTGGAAAGCATGCTTCATTTTAATCCCAGACCGGGTACTTTCTTTGGGAACAGCAGCATCCTCAGTTGCTACTGTCAGGATAATAGGCAGAGGGACTTAACGGGCCCACTCCAGCCAGGTACTGATCCAAAACTAAAGCTGCTAAGCAATACAACCCTTTCAATTTGAAGACAGCTGGTTTAGGTTTCTATATTTACTAAAAAAAAAAAAAATCATTTCAAAGGGACACTGTCAGCTTTTCTCAACCCGTTCAGGATCTTTGGGAACAGCACAGTTATAAACTGTAAATAATTTACTGCTTTGTATATGTCTCCTCTGAAGGTATTAAAAGGAGGATTATTCTCATCTGCTCAATTTTATTTTTCTGAATAAAATGTGCGTTCGGTGGTCCACAGAACTGATCAGGCGCACATGCTCCAGAGATCCAGCTTCCACCCACCCGAAGAACATTCACACCAGGGCAGTATGCAAGCAGAAGCAGTTGGAATGGACAACCACTCCAAAAAGGACACCCGATGCTTTCATAGCGAGTTCTGCTAAGAATGACAGTACAGAAGGAATGCCTAGAGAGAGACTATCTGTATTTGCAAAAAAAAAAAAATGATGTGGTTTCTCTGCAGCTTATCATAACACCAGCTCAGGTCACAGACTGCTGAGTTGCTTAAAGTTCCCCCTACTCGGACCCTTATGGGGGATCGTGACTTTACCGCTTTTGTGCCTAGGCTCTGGAACTCCATTCCAGACTCTGTTCGCTCTGCACCTTCCCATGGGACCTTTCGCTCCTCCCTGTGGTCCCACCTAAAACAAACGACAAGATGTGACTGCGCCTAGTCTCTGTAATGTAATACTCTGCAGTCCACTATTGTCCACTCTGAGTCCATGATGGTCTATGAAATATGTATTCAGTGATTCTAATGTTTATCTATGTCCTGTAACAATTTGTACTATGTGTGGCAGTATCTCTGCCCTTATACAAGCGTTGTTATAGCTGTTTTTTACTGTATCATGCTGTTTCTCCAATGTTGCCATGTATGTATACTGTATGTTTTGTGCTCTCCCGGGTCGTTCCTGAAAATAGGCATACTACTTGTCTAGTGTACTTACCCGGTAAACAAAAGCTAAATAAATAAATAAACACCAAAGAATAACAGCAGGGTTTTATTTAACTCCAAAAATTGATTAGCGTTTTGCTCATAAATGTGCTAAAACATTGTGAAAATGCATAGCACTTGCCTCACTGTGTTTAACAAACATAACATTTCTAGAAAACCTATATAAATACTTTCTGTACAGTTAGCATTGTCCCAAGAAAAAAACTGCTAATCAATTATTTAAAACCCTGTTAAACGTATGCATGAACATTATATCGGGGCCATTTTTCTAAACACAATCTCACTGACTTACTAAGAACCAAACAAATAGTAGGTCACCAAGATCGGATGACCAAAATCTTCTCCATGTGCCTAGAGTTAGGAACTCCCAAGGGCAACGATCGTTTGCTACCTTCATCCCGTCCCTGTAGAACTCTCTCCCTGGTATCAGGACTGCACCTCTCTCTGGGTTTTTTTAAGAAGGGAATTAAGACTCACCTACTAGAGCGGAGTTGCTGCACTTGTACTGATTGATGCATAATTTCATAATGCTAGTGGGCAGACGCTCGGCCGTTCCGGACTCACAGTCGAATAACTAAGGAATTGTTTCGCATCAATGATGCAATCTTACTATTTTCAGAGTGTCACCCCCTACGCGTAATTGTCTGATCTGGTCTGACTCTATCCTCTGTAATGTATGGTGTTCCTCTCCCATCCAAAATGTCTATTAACTTATCTATCCTTAACTGCCTTGTTGTATTACCCACTGCTTGTTAGTGCTGAACTGCAAAAATCTGTAATTTGAATGTCCTAGCTGCAATGTTCTACCTGTCGATCTATTGTGTTACTTGTAATTAATCCTGGATCTCCCCTGAAAAAGGGACTGTAATAGTCTCAGTGGGCCTGCCCGGTTGTCAAAACTTAAATAAACAAACATTTAGAAAAACAGTTTTCACATTTTTTTTCCTGTATGTAGTTTATTGTGATTTTTTTTTTTCCTCCTCATAGCCCAGACCCCTACCTTAGATGCATGCACGCACGCTGAGGCATACGTGCGCTGTGTCTCAAGGTACCCACCCACTACATGTCACCCCCACGGCCTTCGCTAACCACCAGGCCTCCACCCAGAGGCAGTGGGACTATGAGGGGCAGCGACCACCTTCCAGAGAGGAGAGCTGCCTTTCAGCTGTTCAAATCTGCTCCAATCCTCCCCTCCCATGCTGGCTCCCTGACGACCAGAGTCAGTTCCCGAACCCAGGTCACCGGCGTGGCGCAAGGCAAGGTGTTCAGCACCTCAGCTGTTAGCGCCACTGGGCCACCAGTTTTCAGTTTTAAACTGAATTGTCTTAACTATCACTTCAATACCAAATGGTATGATCGTCGAGCCCAGTGGCATGGACGGCTAGGGCACCAAGCATCTTGCCTCTCACCACGAGGGCAACCTGAGTTCAGAAATGAGCTCAAGTCTCTGGGGGTCAGCGGGGGGGGGGACTGGAAGTGGAACAAGCAACCACCTGGCAGCTATCCTCTCCCAGATCAGGGTGGTGGGACACCTTGGCTCTTAGCTGCCACCTGGTGGAGGCCTGGTGGCAGTGTCAACATTCGAATGGCAAACTGACGTCAGGGGAAGGGGAAGCTGGAGTTCCAGGAACCATGCACATTTCTACACACATGCGTTGCCTGTGCCACTGCGGCTAGTAGAAACTCTGTGAGAACATGGGAAAAGTGGTCCACTCAGGCTCCCTGATGTCCTCCCCACGGGCCCTCTGCCTGCACTGCCACCCAATAGGGACCCAATACTGGATGTGTGTATTCCAGTGGGGGAAGGGCAGCACCCCCCCACCTGGCCCCACCATGGGGAGCAATCTGTGGGGTTCTTAGGGTCCCAGTTGTGGCTGAGGTAGGAAGCTAGGTGGAGGGGGCCGGGACAGGACTGGCGAGGCTACCTGGGTTGACCTGTAGGAAAAAAAAGTTACATGGAAACAAAAATGGGACGATTGGTAACACTCCCCTCTGGGAAAAAGACAGAGGCATTTTAACGTGACTTTGGAACAATACAGTCAAACACTGCAGAACCTTTTCCTTTCCATTTCAACACCAACCCAAATGAAAGGGAACCTAAAAGCACGCCACAGAAGAACCAGACTAAAAACTAATTTGCTGCAGTTCTGGTCCTGTTGAAGGAAGACATGTGGTCTCTGCACCACAAATAGTAGAAACATTCTAAGCACAGTTACTGCGGCAGTCTACACAGTACTTACCTGTGGGCAAAATCTTTCGGGGGCAGCGCTGCCTTGATAATTTCCAATATTTTTGGCAGGTAGTTCTGAATCTCTGTTCTCACAGCAATTGACAGCAGTCCTAAAGCCTGAAAGGCTGCAGTGCGTTCTTTCTCTTTCTTCAAAGAGCCCAGAAGGTAGCTCATAGTGTCAGGGAGGTACTTGTCTAATAATAAACATTAAATGTGTTTTAATTCTATTCTGCGAGAAGGATACATTTTTATTTACAAGGAGTTCAGTGTGCATACATCTAAATTACAATTTAGAAGTGAGAAATAAATAATTGCGCAAACTAGGATTTGAACACAAGCCTGCTCAGAATACTGTTCCCCTGCACTACCAGCTGTAATGATTCGTGTTGCTCAATGGGGGGCACCAAGAAAGGCACAGCAATTTTAATTTTAGGGCGCCCAGTCTCTGAAACTCTGGGCGCCTTACATATATAAAAGCAGAACAAAAATATAACTACATAGAATCAGTACAATATTAAAAAAATATCACCAGACCCATAGCAAAGGTTAAACAAATGAGTTTTCAGTCGACTTTTGAACATATCTATCTTTGGCAGATAACTGTGTATCGGCAGTCACTGGCCCTACAGACAACTGTATATCAGCAGCCATCTGTCCTACTGACAACTGTATATCTGCACCTGTCAGTTCTACTGACAGCCGTATATAAGCAGCCATCAGTCCTACTGGCAACTGTGTATCAGCAGCCGTCAGTCCTACTGACAACTGTGTATAGAAACATAGAAATTGTCGGCAGATAAGGACCATTAGGCCCATCCAGTTTGCCCGTAGACCCTATACATTGTATGTGGCCACTAATCCTATGTGATCAATGGCTTTTCATCACTCCCCCCCCCTCAGGTTTCCCTTGTGCCTGTCCCGAGCATGCTTAGACCCCTCCACTGTGCTTTCCCTCACTACCTCCAGTGGCAGACTATTCCAAGCGTCGGCTACCCTTTCTGTGTAGAAAAACTTCCTCACATTACCTCTTAATCTACCCCCTTCCAATGTCATACTGTGTCCCCTTGTTCTAGTACTTTTTCTACATTGGAACAGGTCCCCCACCTGCACCTTGTTTATGCCCTTGAAATACTTGAAAGTTTCAATCATGTCCCCCCACTGTCTCCGCTCCTCCAGTGAGTACATATTGAGGTCCCTTAGACTCTCCTCATATGTTTTGTGGTGCAAGCCCTGCACCATCTTTGTTGCCCTTCTCTTGGTAGTCTCCACCTTATCTAGGTCTTTGCATAGGTTTGGCCCCCAGAACTGCACACAGTACTCCAGGTGAGACCGTATCAAGGTTTTATACAATGGCATCACCACCTCCCGCCTCCCGATAGTGATACCCCGCCTATGCACCTCAGCATGCCACTGGCCCTCCCTGCCGCATTTGTGCACTGCTCTGATACCTTAAGGTCATCAGAGATGATAACCTCTATGTCCCTTTTGGTGACAGTCAACTCCTCCCCTCCCCCCAACCTGTACCTCTCCCCAGGTGCATTATTTTGCACTTCTTTGCACTGAACCTCAGTTGCCACATCTCCGACCATCTTTTAAGCTTCTTCAGGTTCCTCTTCATTTTCTGCACCCCTTCTGGAGTATCCACCCTGTTGCAGATCTTGGTGTCATCTGCAAACAGGCAGACATTTCCTTCCACCCCCTCTGCAATGTCACTAATGAAGACATTGAACAGGACTTGTCCTAGTACTGATCCCTGTGGTACCCCACTGGTCACCCCCTCTCCCCAGATTGTACCCCATTTACCACCATCCTCTGTGTCCTGCCCGTTAACCGCTTTCTAACCCAGTTCACCACCTTGTCTCCCATGCCCAGACTACCTATCTTGTTAATCAGCCTTCTATTTGGGACGGTGTCGAAGGCTTTGCTGAAATCTAGGTAGGCAACATCTACTGCCCCTCCCTGATTTATTTCCCTGGTCACCCAATCAAAAAAATCTATTAGATTCATTTGACAATATCTTCCTGCTGTGAATCCGTGTTGCCTCAGATCCTGAGCACCGCTGCTATCCATATGTGCCACTATCCTTTCCTTCAGCAGTGTCTCCATGATCTTTCCTACCACTGATGTGAGGTTGACTGGCCTGTAGATCTCCGCCTCCTCCTTACTGCCACTTTTGTGCAGTGGGGCTACATGTGCCCTCCTCCAGTCCTCTGGAAAGACACCCGTGTTGAGTGACTCTGTGAACAGGGCCACCAGAGGTGCTGCTAGTTCCCTTCGTAGCTCCTTTAATATCCACAGGTGGGTGCCATCTGGCCCCATGGCCTTATCCACCTTCAGCTTTGTGAGTTCTGCCAGTACTCTCTCCACTGTGAATGGGCTGGTGTCCACTTCTCCCTCCCACATTGCCTCTGCAACCCAACTGTGGTCCTTGCCCCTTCCCCTCCTTAGTGAATGCTGAGCAGAAATATTTGTTCAGTATCTCTGCCTTGTCCAGCTCCCCTCCTTACACTCCCCCTTCTCCCCTTTCGGCCTCGCTAACCCGCCTCCCTGGTTTTCTTCTTTTACTGATGTACCTATAAAATGCCTTATCCCCTTTGTTTACAGACCGTGATAAGCCCTCTTCTGTCTGCCCCTTCACCCTCCTAACAGCCTTCCCTGCTTCCCTTAGACATTCAAGGTACACCTCCCTGTCCTCCTCCTCCCTTTGGCTCCCCTTATATTTCCTGAAACTCAGCCTTTTAGCCCTGACTTTGTCCCCCACCTCCTTGGAGAACCACAGTGGTTTCCTTCTTCTTTTCCTTTTGGCCACTATCCTAATGCATTGGTTTGTTATATCCACTATGGTTCTTTTCAGTTTCTCCCATTGTTCTCCCACCCCATCTATCATCTCTCCCTTCCCCAGAACTGCTTGTATACCTCTACCCATTTCAGTGAAATCTGCCCTCCTGAAACCTAATACTCTTGCCTTGTGTGGCTTAACTGAGTTCATGTCTCCATGCTGAACCACACCATGTGGTGGTCACTGGACCACAGCTGCCCTTCCACCTGTATTTCTTTGACTCTGATCCCACTGGTCCATATCAGGTCCAGAACTGACTTGTCCCTGGTTGGCTCATGCATCAGCTGCCTGAATCCAACCCCCTGCAGGGATTCCAGGATGGCTGTGCTTCCGGCTGAAGCAGTCACCTGGGTGGCCCAACCATGCACGACATGAAAGTCCCCCAGTAGCAGGATTTCGTCTTTAGCTGCCATGTCGTGTATGTTCTCCACTAGTTTCCAGCCTACTTCCTCCCTCTGTGCCGGAGGTCTGTAGATCACCCCTGTGCATACTGCTGTTCCATTCCCTGGCTCCAGGGTGACCCATATTGCCTCGGCCTCCCCATCTTCCCTGAACTTCTGTAGCCTTTGTACCATCTCTGATGTACAGGGCCACTCCCCCACCTTTTTTACCCTTCTTGTCCCTCCTGAACAGTGTATAGCCTGGTACACTGACTTCCCAGCCATGATTAGCAGAGTACCATGTCTCTGTTATTGCTGCTGTGTCAAGGTCTGCATCTGCCAACAAGGCCTCCAGGTCTGGAACCTTATTTCCTAGGCTACGGGGCATTCATTAGCATGACTTTCCATGTTTTACAGTCTGCCCTACCTCTGCTCTTGTTCTCCCCCTCCAGCGTCTTCCCCCACCACAGTTTCCTTTTCCTATGTACTCTTGCCCCCCTCCCGTATCACTCGTTATGCATTCTTCACCTGCCTGCCCCTCCCTGCCTGCTTTAGCTGTTCCTGTAGTCAACATACGTTCCTGCATGTTCCCATGGGAGGGGCGTTCCTAAGCCTCCTGACTCTCCCCCCTTGACCAGTTTAAATGCTCGCAGCTGAAGCATTTAAACTTCTCACAAAGGACCAAGGTCCCCTTTTCATCCTCCTTACATAAGCTTGCATCTGCCCAGGTCATGCCCCAGTTCCCTATGAAGCCAAAACCCTCCCTTCCACACCCAATCCTTCAACCAGGAGTTGAAGGTACGGATATGGAGTGCTCTAGCTTCCCCTGTCCTGGACAGGTAGCACCTCTGAGAATGAGATGGAGCATGCTATCTGTTTCAGGTTTCCCCCAGCTTCCCGAAATCCTCCTGGACTCTGGCTAACTCCACCCTTCTCCTGGCCCGGTCACTGGTCCCCAGGTGGACAATGACATCCAGCTGCTCCCTTCTAGCTACTGCACAGTGATTCTATGGATCCGCTTCCCGTCCCTCCACGCAGTGCTTCCTGGGAGGCACTTGACCTCCCTCTCTCCCGTGCTAGGTATCCCCAACTCCACTCCCTGGACAATAGAGTCCCCACTAGGAAAAGCTTGCCCCTCCTCTGGGGTCCCCTGCCTCCCTTCCCTGGGGATCCATCCAGGAGGACCCTCCCATCCTCCCTGGTCCCAGCCTCGGGTTCCTGAGTGGGGCTTTCCCATTCCTCCAAAACAGCGTAGGAGTTACTAAGCCGGACCGGTTGGGGGATGTGCTTTCAACCCCACCCCCATCCTCCCTGAGCCCACCATAATCCAGTCACTCCTCTTCCCTGGCATCCTTTGAGGTACAAGTTGTAGACCCAGTAGTCTCTGGGTGCGGGTGGATGCCGCTTTCAGCTTGGCCAACTCTGCTCGGAGACAGACAGCCTCCTCCTTAAGCCCAGAGAGATGCCTGCAGATAGGGCAGCATCGCAGCCTCCAGAATGTCTCCCTGAAGACAGCTGTTCCACAACCACTGCAATGCACCACTCCCATCATGTCTGTTTCCCTCCTCATTCAACTGCCTGCCTAAGATGGCTATTTGTTATGTCCCAAATACTTGTTTTTTGTTATGCTTTCTCAGCAGTATCAGCAGCCATCAGTCCTGACAACTGCGTATCAACAGCCATCAGTCCTACTGACCATCATATATCAGCAGCCATCAGTCCTACTGACAACTGTATATCAGCAGCAGTCAGTCCTACTAGCAACTGTATATCAGCAGTCATCAGTCCTACTGACAAATGTATATAAGCAGCCATCAGTCCTGTTGACCACTGTATATCAGCAGCCGTCAGTCCTGTGACAACTGTATACCAGGAGCTGTCAGTCCTACATACAATTGTATACCAGCAGCCATCAGTCCTACTGACATCTGTATATCAGCAGTCATCTGTCCTACTGGTGCTAGTGGTGCTGTTATTTCTATGCTGTCTTTACTTGGAATTGTTTTGGGGCTGTTGAAAATCTGAGATCTAGTCTGGTATGCTTTTAGTGGTGCTGTTATTCCTTTGCTGTCTTTACTTGGAATTGTTTTGGGCTGTTGAAAATCTGAAACCTAGTTTGGTGTGCTTTTAGTGGTGCAGTTATTTCTTTGCTGTCTTTACTTGGAATTGTTTGGGGATGCTGAAAATCTGAAAGCTAGTTTGGTGTGCTTTTAGTGGTGCTGTTATTTCTTTGCTATCTTTACAAGCTGCAAATTTTCACCCACCCTTCCTCCCCCGACCAACTCTTAATTAAATGCCTTGTTAAATCTGATTGACAGGAGCCAAGCATGGGGAATAGCAGGGGTTGTGGAGTAGGAGGGGCATGAAGGGGAGGAAGCCCACCCATGGCACAAGTGTTTTGCCTCATTTTTTGTTGCGGTTTCCTTCTTTAAAAACAGTATTTGAGGATCGGTGGCAGGATTTACAGGATAGTAAATTAATAAAGAGGGAACTAGAAAGAGAGCTTCAGAAACAGACAGCTACTGGAATAGCAGTATAAGTACAGTACAATGTGGGAAGTAATGCAATGCAGTGGATGTGGGGCAGCTGCATTCAGGCAGACCTTCTGGACACTGAGGTGCTGCCCAATCTGCAGGCATCTCCCTGGACTGCGGGACAAGATAGTCAGACTCAGAGCGGAAGTAAACTGGGTCAGGGAGTACATTCACCCCTATACAGAGACCACCCAGTCCAACGCCGCAGCCTCAAAGGATACCAAGAACGAGGAGCACTTAGATGATGGTGGGCTCAGGGTGGTTTAGGATGGTCAGTCAGAGGCACATCACAAATCTTATTCCACTCCAGAACTCATATGCAGCACTGGCAAACGGGGACAACCAAACAGAGGCACCCGGAGAAGTGGAATGGAAGGATGTGGAGGTCAACAGAGGAGGTGACCTCAGTGGGGAGAGCAGTGGACCCCAGAGCAGGAGGAAGTGAATCCTGGTGGGGGATCCCATCGTAAAGGGGATCCAGCTAGTAACACACAAGGGGGAGGACAGGGAGGTGAGGTGCTTACCAGGTGCCATGGCATGGAGGGATGGGAGTAAGATCTCAGGAATCAACAGGAAGGCAAGACGGAAGGGGGAGCTGGATGTCATTATCCACCTAGGTACTAATGACCTGGCAAACGGGAAGCCTAAGGAAGTTCAGGAAGAGTTTAGAAAATTGGGGAGGGGTCTCAAGCAGGTGGCTACATCTGTCACTTCTCGAAAATACTACCTGTGAGAGGTATGGGACAGCCGTAGGGGCACATGCACCAGGAACTTTAACACATGGTTGAAGAACTGGTGCTGCAAGGAAGGGTTTGGATTCACTGGTGACTGGGGACCCACCTGGAGGAATGGGGGCTTCTTCAAGCCTGATGGCCTGGAGGGGAATCCAAACACTCAATGATAAGTTTAAATGCTACATGGACAAGGATTTAAACTAGCCAAAGGGAGGCAGGCCAGCAAGTAGGGTACCTAACTGACCACCCACCACAGTTAGCAGTGGAACCAGTGAACAGGAGGAGGCGGAGGAGGAGGAGATATCTCTACAAAGCAGTGTGCAAAAAAATGGAGATAGGCACCCATGGGGTGGATATGCAGGTAGCGGGCAAAATACAACAGAAGAGCAGACAGCAGGGAGAACCAGGGATAAAGGACAACCAGGGAGGGGGTTGGAGTAGAACAGCTAAACAGTCCAGGGAGTTCACATCATGGAAAGTCATGTGTGTCAATGCCAGGAGCCAGCAACGAGATGCAGGATCTGGAGTTTGCCATTGAGCAGTCGGATCTGGACATTGTGGCTTTCACAGAGACCTGGTGTAATGATAACCACGCCTGGGAGATGGCCATACCCGGCTACAACATATTCAGAAGAGACAGGCCAGGCAGGAAGAGAGGAGGAGTGGCACTTTATGTGAAAAATGGCATAAAGGCCATACAGATCCAGGAGGAATAATACTGGGGGAAGATGCTGTGGGTTAAGCTGGAAAGGAAAATGGGGTCAGCCATCCACACAGGGGTGATCTACAGATCACCAGCCCAGGAGGAAGAGACAGATAGGGAGTTAATACTAGCCATCCAAAGGATGGTGGAAAAAGGGGGAGATGGTGCTGGTTGGAGACTTCAATATTCCAGACGTGGACTGGAGCCTCCCAGCAGCAGAATCAACCAGGAGCAGATTTGTCCTGGACTCCCTTCAAGGTGCCTTCCTTAAGCAACTGGTCATGGAACCGACTTGGCAGAAGGCAATACTGGACCTCGTGCTCACAAACGGGGATGGTGTGATAGGGGTAACAGTGGGAGGAGCACCTGGGGAAAAGTGACCACTGGTCACTGTGGTTTGAAATCACAGAAGAAGCAGAACCAAACCACACAAAAACACATACTGTATCCTGGATTTTAGGACGGCAGACTTTGGGAAAATGGGGACATGCTTGAAAGAGGCACGAATGGGGAGGGAATCAGGGGTGGAGGAACAGTGGGCAATATTTAAAACAGGGATTACAAGAGCAACAGAATTATGCATTAAGCAGGTTAGCAAGGAGAAAAGAAAGAGGAGGCCATTAGGTTTTTCCAAGGAGGTAGCGGAGAAAGTGAAAGCCAAAAAGACTGCATTCAGGCAATATAAAACAACACAAGCAGAAGAAGATAGGGAGAAGTACCAGGAGAAGCAAAGGGAGACAGGGAGGTCAGTAAGGGAAGCCAAAGTTCAAACAGAAGAGCGCATTACAAAATCAGTGGGTAGAGGGGAGAAAACCTTTCACAGGTACATAAGAGAAAAGGGTAAAGGGAGGGATAGTGCGACTGAAGGTGGAGGATGGGGACAGCGTGGAGGATGATGACGGTAAAGCTGACATACCAAACGGATATTTCTGCTCAGTCTTTACTGAGGAAGGGGAGGGTAATGGGCCTGAAGTGAGTACAAGGGGTGGGAAGGGTGCAGAAATGGACACAAGACATGGACACTATCATTCAGGATCAAAAAACCATTGCCAACATATTTAACAATACATTCATTCATCGACCTCAGCAGGGTACTCCCTCCAGACTTTCTCACCCCAGCCAATGGTAATATCATGAACCCACCAGATTTGTCCCCCCCCCAAAAAAAACACTACCCCTCCTCATTTTACCTCAAGGTAATCACAAAAAAAAAAGAGGCAAAGAAATATCTAACCAAGGTACTTGGAAAGTCTAGGCTTAGAGGTGACAGGCTAGACCTAAAATTACTGTCCCTCATGCTCAATGAGGTATTAACACCTCTGACAAGAATACTTAACCTTTTCCTCATCTCTGGAAAATTCCCTAGGCAATGGAAAGCCGCAGTTGTAACCCCTGTTTTCAAAAATGGGGACAGGGTAATCCACACAAACTATCAGTCAATCTCAATCCTTCCGCCCATCTCCAAAGCTCTTGAAAGATTAGTCTACGACCAGTTAGTAGTTTATCTCGACAAATATAAGCTGCAACGTGAGGAACAACATGGCTTTTGGACATTACAACAGCCCTAATTAAGTTTAAAGGGATTTATCCATGAGGTGTTTGATTGTGAGAACTTGGTGGGAGCTACCTTTGTTGACCTTACCAAGGCCTTCAATACGGTAAACCATGAGCTCCTCCTGGCTCAATTAAGTTCTACAGGGGTCTCATCAGCCTCATTGGGGTGGTTTAAGAGTTACCTCACTGGGCAAGAACAGAGGGTAAACATAGCTAACACCCTCTCAGATTACCAACATGTGTGTAACAGGGTTCCCCAAGCATCAATATTAGGTCTGCTACTGTTCAGCCTATTCCCTAATCAGCTACCCCAGGTCTGTCAACATAGAATATTCCTGTATGCTGATGATGCCATTTTATACACAAGCCACCCTGATCCCACCATTATGGAACGGCTTCAGTACGACTTTAAAAGTGTTCAAGACTGGTTTGGTAATGCAAGACTGGTCTTAAAGTATTAAAAAAACAAAAAACAATGCTCTATGCCACATCACACAATCGCTACAAGTCGTCTGCAATTACCATAAGAAACAAGAAAAATAAAACACTTAGACGGTCCAAAAAGTACAGTTATGCAAGAACTTACCATAACACTACATCTTCGAGAGAGGTTCCTGCAGTAGGTCATCACAGATAGAACTGCGCTCCCTGGCATCAGGACCGCATGGCAAACTTTTCCCGATACTGAGCAGTCCACACGCCCACCCTCCAGTTCTCCCACCGGAGATCCAAGTAGGAAGAGACAGGAGAAAGGATGAAATGCCGGATCCCAGTTTAGAAAGGGCTGAAAGAAATGCAAAAAACTGGGGGAAGGTGGGAGGGAAAATGTGACCTACTGCAGGAACCTCTCTCGAAGATCTACTGTTACGGTAAGTTCTTACGTAACTGTACTATCTTACTAAGAGAGGGTTCCTGCAGTAGGTCATCACAGATAGGACTGAATCCCAAGCAGTCACTAATAAAGAAACAAAGAGAATCATGGGAGGAGGAGCAACTGAAAGGACAGAACAGGACCGGCCTTAGGACAGTAGGCCCTGCAGAACGGTGAGGCCAAACCCGGCCCTACGCCTAGAGGCAATGTCTAGACTGTAATGTTTCGTGAAGGTATGGACTGAACTCCAGGTAGCTGCGGCACAAATCTCCGCTGCAGACACGTTTTCCAAAAAGGCTGTGGATGCCACCATTCCTCTAGTGGAATGACCTCTGATCTCCCCCGGCAGAGGTTTGCCATACTTCTGACAACAGAAGCGAATGCAGTTAGCGAGCCATTTGGATAAGCACTAATTAGACACTGCTGAACCCAAGGAATTGGGGGCAAAGGAGACAAAAACCTGATCAGACTTTCTGGAACTTTTAGTCCTGTGGATGTAACATCTCAGGGTCCTGTGTACATCCAGCTTACGAACAAGAGCCTCACCTTTGTTAGAACGGTTACGGTAATACACTGGAAGTTCTACCGTCTGATTCAGGGTGAACCCTGAAACCACCTTGGGAAGAAACTTAGGATTTGTCCGTAGGACTGCCCGGTCCTTATGAAAAATCAGATAAGGCTCCTTACACATCAGGACCTGAAGCTCAGAAATTCTTCGAGCAGAAGTAATGGAAACTAAAAATAGTGTCTTCCACAAAAGGTAGCGCATGTCACGGCACATCACTGGCTCAAAAGGAGGAAGCGTAAGCTTCTCAATCACAAAATTTAAATCCCAAGGTGGCATGAGGTTACGGATAGGGGGTTTCAGATGGAGGATCCCTTTCAGAAAGGTTTTCGAGATCTCCAGCTGCACCACGGGTTTCCCCCCTACCAAGTCATGACAGGCTGATATAGCCGACAGGTGAACCTTGAAGGAGAAGTAAGATAGACCCGAATAAGACAGGTGCAACAGATACTCCATAATCTGTGATGCCAAGCACGTAAAGCAATCCAAGCCTTTTGGCACCGCCAAATGGAAAAACGTTTCCATTTCATGGCATAGGTTGATCTGGTAAAGGGTTTCCTGGCCTCTACCAGGACCTGAACGACCTTCTGGGAGACCCCGAATCGGGACTTAATTATGTCCGTAGGAGCCACGCATGAAGATGCAGGGTTCTGAGCCCGGGATGCACTAACCTGCCTTGATCCTGGGTCAACAGGTCATGTCTAAGAGGAAGAGAAAAGTACAGTTACGTAAGAACTTACTGTAACAGTAGATCTTCAAGAGAGGCTCTTGCAGTTGGTGATACATATAGGACTAGCCAGCGAGGCATCAGAACCCGGAAACATTTCTAGCTAGCAGTCTCTGGTGGGGACCCTCACGTCAGGTGACCGGCGTCATCGGCGTCAATATCAAAGGCGGTCCCCCGCCCGCCTTCTAGTTCTTTCCGCCAAAGGCGAGGCGAGAGAAGTGGATGTTTCCATCCTGGAAAAGGAGCTGAAAAAGCTTAGGGGGATGGAGGGCGGGAAGGTATTACCTACTGCAAGAGCCTCTCTCGAACATCTACTTTTACGGTAAGTTCTTATGTAACTGTACTATCTTACTTCAAGAGGGCTCTTGCAGTAGGTAATTACATATAGGACTGAGTCCCAAGCAGTCTGAAACAAGGAGAAGCAAAAAGGAGAAGGAAAGCTACTCAGGAGTAGACCCTCTGGCTGTGAAGGTCCTAAGAAAGGAGACCTTGCAGAACAGCCAACCCGAAGCCTGCTCTACGGCAAGAGGCAATGTCCAAACTGTAATGCTTTGTAAAGGTATGGACAAAAGTCTCAGATGGGCGGCTGCACAGATGTCAGCAGCAGACACTTCTTAAACAAGCCACAAAAGGCAGCGACCCCTCTAGTGGAGTGGCCTCTGACCTGACCAGCAGGGTCTTGTTATACTGTCATAACAGAGAAAGTGATACAGTGAGCCAACCATTTAAATAGGCATTGCTTGAAACAGCATTGCCTTCTCTTTTAGGGGCAAAAGACGCGAAGAGTTGATCAGTCTTTCTGAGATCTTCGTCCTGTTGGTGTAGTATCTCAGAATTTGGTGGACATCCAAAGTATGTAGGAGGTACTCTCCATGATTAGACTGCTGCGCAAAAAAGGCAGGCAACTCTATGGATTGATTCAGCGTCAATTCCGCTACCACCTTAGGGAGAAACTTAGGGTTGGTACGAAGAGCCACACTTTTCTTGTGAAAAATCAGATACGGAATTTTACACATCAGGGCCTGGTGCTCGGAAATCCTTTGGGTGGAAGTAATGGCCACTAGGAAGAGAGTCTTCCAAGAGAGGAGCTTTAGGTCTGCTGAGGCTGCCAGCTCGAAAGGGGTCAGAATAAGCTTCTCCAGAATAAAATTCAGATCCCAAGGAGGGGCAGGGACCCGGATAGGGGGTCGAAAGTGGAGGACCCCTCTAAGAAAGGTCTTGGAGACTTCCAGCTGAGCAAATGTCCTGTCTGCAAAAGGGACATGGTAGGCCGACATGGCCGCCATGTGCACCTTTAAGGATGAATGACTGAGACCCAGATCAAAGACGCATCAAGGTGATCCAGAAGCCCCCCAACAGAGCACGAAAGGCTGAAATCTTTGGAGGCGGCCCAAATAGTGAACCGCTTCCATTTCATCAGCATAAGTCAATCTGGTGGAGGTTTCCTGGCTCCACCAGGATCTCAACTACTCGGGGGACCTAGATTGAGCCTGAGCTACGCCTGCAGAACCCGACGGCATAACTGGAAGGAACTTGAGGCCTGGATGGACCAGGGTCCCCTGATCCTGGGTCAGCAAAGTTGTGACAGAGGAAGAGGAAGAGGATTCCTCTGAGTACTGTTGCAGAAGAGAGGACAAACTTGCCTAGGCCAGAAAGGAAGTGATCAGAATCATTCGAGCTCCTTCGAACTGAGTTTCTGTAAGACCCTCGGAATCACTGAAATCGGAGAGCAAAGCATAGACGAATCTGCCCTTCCAATCAAGAGACAGAGCATCTCTCCAAAAAATGCGGCGCACTGGAGCGAACCAGCAGAAGTCGGGAAGTTTTGCATTTTGAGGGGATGCGAACACGTCTACCTATGGAGTTCCCCAACGTAGGGAGATATCGTCTGCAACCCCCGATCCAGTTCCCTCTCGTGAGCTTGAGCAGACGACCGACTGAGTCTGTCTGCCAAGGTGTTCTCGACCCCCTGGATGTGAATCGCAGTGAGGTGAAGGTTGTGCTGCACTGCTCAATCCCAAACTCGCATCACCTCCCTGCAAAGAGGGTAGGAACGAGTTCCTCCCTGCTTGCTGATGTACCAGACTAAACACGTATTGTCCGTCTGCACAGCCAAGTGACGGGGAAGCAGATGCAGAGCCTGAAGAGTGCACAGCACTGCCCGAAGCTCGAGCATATTGATGTGAAGAGATTTCTCGAGCTTGGAGCAGGAGCCCTGGGTCCTGTGAGGCCCGCGATGAGCTCCCCAACCTTCGCCTGAGGAGTCTGTAGTTAGCGTCTGGGAGGAGGGAGAAAGACAGAAGGGAACTCCCCGGCAAAGGTTCTCCTGAACCATCCACCACTGCAAGTCCCGAGCCATAGGAGTGGAGACCAGAACGAGCTGATCTAGGTCGTCCACCAACTGATCCCACTGAGACCGAAGCATCCACAGAGATCCTCACATGGAGCTGAGTGCGAGGGACTGTCGGGATCGCAGCCGCCATGAGCTCGAGGAGGCAAAGAACCGACCTGGCGTTGGTCCACCTGCAGCTGGACAACAGGCTGACCTGTGCCTGGAGTGTGGACGCCCTGTCCGGTGGCAGGAGGGCCTCGCCAGAGGTCGTGTCCAGGATCGCCCCGATGAACTGAAGCCTCTGGGACGGGATCGAGTGGGACCTGGAGTGGTTGATGACAATACCCAGGCGGGTAAAACCCCCCTGGGTAAGGGAAAGGAAGCGCAGGAGTTCCTCCCTGGATGGGGCCGCCAGGAGCCAATCGTCCAGGTACGGGAAAACCTGCAACCCCTGGGTATGCAGGTAGGCCGCTACCACTGAAAGGCATTTGGTGAACACTCGGGGTGCTGAGGAAAGACCAAATGGGAGGGCCTTGAACTGGTAGTGGTCCCCCTTGAATGCAAAATGCAGGTATATGCAGTGGGAAGGGCAGATAGAGATGTGCAGGCAAGCATCCTGCATATCCAGAGCGCACAGCCACTGTCCTGAACCTCTTGTACTGCACGAATAAGTTCAGAGAACTGAGGTCGAGAATCTGTCTTACATCCCCTGACTTCTTCGGGACCAGGAAGAAGTGAGAGGAGTAACCATTCCCTGAAGGGAAGGAGCAGACTCTATCGCCTCCTTCAGCGGAAGTGCTAAATTTCTCCCTGAACCAGAAGAAGATGCTCCTGAGAGTATGATGACCTTGGGGGTTCAAGGAGGTTTCTGAAGAAACTCTATTGAGTGTCCTTCTACAATCAGCTGGAGCACCCAGAAATCTGAAGTTATCCTCTCCCAACCCGGGAGGTAGTGGAAAAACCTCCCTCCTACCAGTTCCTCTGGAGACCCCAGAGACTGTGGGAGAGGAAAGGAGTCTGGTGGTGTGGGGCAGCGCCATGGCTGAAGTCCCCGCTGCTTTTTTGGGCGGTGGGGGCTTGGCAGCCGGAGGGGCCCAGGGTTTATTAGCCGCTTCCCTGGGTTTTCGCTAGTCGATTCGCCTGCAAAAGGACAACACTGTGTTTGAGGATTGTACATGAGTCCACAGACTTTGACATCACCCCAAACAGCACCGAACCCCAGAAGGGTGCCTCCTGAATAGCGGACTGCACTTCCAGGACCAACCCTGACACATGGAGGCCAGGCATGCAAACTCCACGGCGAAGCAAGCTCCTCCTCACCAGCAGCGCCCACTGCATCGTAAGTGGCACGAAGCATGTGGCGACTGGCCGAACATGCAGAGCAGACTAGGTCAGCCACTTCCTGTTTAACCTGAGAGTCAGGAAGGGAGTCCAGTTTAGATTCCACCTCACTAAGAATTGCCTTCTGGTAATCCCCCATGTGACTGACATAGTTCAGGGCCCTAATACCCAGAGAGGAAGAAGCAAGGATCTTCTTCCCATACTGGTCCAGAAGACAGGATTCTTTGTCAGGTGGAGACGAGCTCAGATGCATCGGGTTAGCTGACCAGCTGTGAGTGGCGCTAATCACAACCGAGTCAGCTTGAGGGTAAGAATCAAGAAAGTCAACCCCCTCGGAAGCCTGATATAGCCTGTTCAACTTCCGAGGAAGAGGGGCTAAAGATTGGCATCAGGCTGAATCCAGGGTGGCACCAAGGTCGGAGTGGTCTCGGGCAGATCCAGGTGCTCAGCGAGCTTTTTACGCTGTGGATCCGGCTCCAGGGAATGCCACTTATGAACCTCCTGGATTTTGTGCAGCAACTCCGTGAATGAAGGATCCTCCGGAGGAGACTTCGGAGGAGTCCCTAGGCCTGGGCTTAGTCGGAGATCGTGGCTTGTCGTCCGGGTCGGAGCAACCGTCTGAGTCGTCCGAGGTGCCTGAGGAAGAAGAAGACGACTCCCTCTCCTGGCGTGGGGGAGGAACGGACCCCTTGGGAAGCCCTCGGGGAAGTGTGTCCTGCACCGCCCTGGGACCAGAGGGCTCACCCCTGGTATCCAGAGGTGGGGAGGGAGTCTGTCATCTCGGATGTATGGGAACTGCAACCAGCACCATCATCGGGAGACGACTCTCCACCTCTCTGGTGAGCTGAGCCTTGGCCTCAGCCCACCAGGAGGCCAGAGTCTCCTTCAAATCCACCGGTGGCTGAGGGGGCGGTGAAGGAGGAGGGGGATACAGATACTGAGTGCACCTGTAAGGCGCGAATCCATATCCTGACTGCGGGTAACCCGGTGTCAGGTAGTGAGGCACCATGTACTGTGGTGTTGGATAGGCAGGCATTGGGTACTGGGGCGTCGGATACTGCGGACCCGGGTAAGACGCGTCGGATAGGACGGGGTCGGATACCCGGGAGGTCTGACAGAGCAGAAGGCCCGGCCGGAGGCCCAGTGGGCGGACCTGGAGCAGAAGGCCCAGTGGACTTGGCGTTGGGAGCGGCATCCGGGAGTGGGATGTCACCCAGCGTCAGCATGACCGGCGTCGGGGCCGGCGACCAGGGAACAGACGTCAGGCCGTCCGGCCCAGTGGGAGGGAGGCCTGACGGGGGCGCAGCAGGAACCTCAGCATCATCCGGGAGGGAGGGGGAAAAGCCCCGGGGTCAGGCTAAGGAGACCCAGGGTCCCCGGAGGGTAGCGAAGGCTGCGGGGAGCCAGGAACGGCAGATGTAAGAGGGTCCGACGTCGGCTCAGCCGCCGTGCAGGCATCAGGCAAGCCAATGTCCGACTTATCAGCGGAGTCCAGGCGGAGGTCAGAGGAGCCAACGTCTGACTTAGCGGACCCATCGCCCGAGGAAGGTCACGAAGGGGGAGCGGCCTGGTCGGACGGGAGAGTGGCCGGGCACCACCCCGAAGGGTCGAGTGACTTATCGACCATCTCCGTGCAGGCGTCAGAGGAGCTGACGTCCAGCTTACCACAGCCGCTCAAACCAGCAGGCCGCACAGCGACGGCCTTACTGGGAACGGAGGCCTCCAACAGCGCGGAGGCGCCTGAGGGGCCCGGGCGCGAGCCAGACGGGTGGGCTGACACCGCCTTGAGAGCATCCAAGATGGCCGTCACAGAGTGGTTCCCCCGGAGGGGACATTACCTGGAGCACTGCGACTCCAGCCGAAGTCATGGTGGATGAGTGCCCGTCCCGTGTGCTTCCCGTGCTCTTCCTCTACGATGGCCTTCGGGGAAGTGGACACCTGCCGCAGTTTTTCAACCTTTCCATGGAGGACATTTTCTTCTTGAGGATGAGGGCCCAGGGACTGCTGCCTCCGTCTGCGGTGGCGGTGTTGAATTTAAGGCAGTGCTGACACTTCTCCACCTGATGGTCTGGCGCTGGAGACAGAAGAGGCACTGGGAATGGCCGCCCCAGCGGGAGTTAAGACCGCACGCAGTCGCACTTATTTTGTGCTCGAAGGTGGTGGGGAACAACATACACCAACGGAAACCTGACAATTGGTCGAATAAATCGAAAAAAAAAACGACGGTAAAAACTACCGACGACAGAGCTGACAAGCGCTGAACTTTACCACGAGGCGCTGACACGAGCTAACGGCGGGAAAGAACTGGAAGGCAGGCATGAGGGGCGTCCCTTTATACTGACGTCGCATGACGTCGGTCACCTGACGTGGGGGCGGTCCCCCGCCAGAGACCGCTCGCTAGAAATTTTTCCATGGGGTCCTGATGCCCGCCGGCGTCAGTCCTATATGTAATTACCTACTGCAAGAGCCCTCTCGAAGTAAGATCTGGGGGTTCCGCTGAGAGCTGCAGCTGGAGCAGAAACCATATTTGCCTTGGTCAGAAGGGAGCAATAAGGATCATCCGAGCTCCCGTTGCCTGGAGCTTTAGGGGAACCCTCTGCAGAATGGGAAAGGGAGGGAAGGCGTACAAGAACCTCCCTGTCCAACAAAGTGACAACGCGTTGTACCAAAAAGCACCAGGCTCTGGAACGAGCGAGCAAAAGCTGGGAAGCTTTGTGTTTAATGGGGACGCGAATAGATCCAGGTCTGGGTAACACCAAGACTGAAAAAAGAGAATCTGCTACTTCCTGACTGAGTTTCCATTCATGAGCGAGAGACGAGGTCCGACTGAGGCTGTCCGCCAGGACGTTTTGAACTCCTGGAACGTGCACAGCAGTTAGGAATAGACCGTACTGAATTGCCCAGTTCCACACCTGCATCACCTCCCTGCATAGGAGTTATGACCGGGTGCCTCCCTGCTTGTTGATGTACCAGACTACAGACATACTGCTCGCCTGGATCAGCAGTGTTCCTATTGACAGAATGCACTGAAAGGCCTGGAGGGCATAAAGAACTGCCCTCATCTCCAGAATATTGAGGTGGAGTGCCATCTCCGACTGGGACCACGATCCCTGGGTTCGATGGTCCCCTAGGTGGGCTCCCCAACCCAGGCAGGAGGCGTCTGTGATGAGAGTCCAAGTCGGTGGGGAACGTATGAATGGAAAGCCACACGAAAGGTTCAAAGGATCTAACCACCAAAGAAGATCCTTCTTGATCACGTTGGAGACTAGAACCGGATGGTCCAAGTCATCCAAGCGCTCATCCCACTGGACTTGCAAGGTCCACTGGGTGATCCTCATATGCAACTTGGCAAATGGGACTGTGGAGATGGAGGCCGCCATCAGGCCCAAGAGGCGTAGCCACGCTCTGGCCAGAAGGTATCTGGAAGTGATCAGAACATTGACCTGCTCTTGAATGGTCTCCACCCTGTCTGAGTGGGAGGAAGTCTTTGCACTGGACCACGTCCAAGATGGCCCCTATGAACTGAAGGTTCTGGGAAGGGGTAAGAGTTGACTTCAGGAAGTTGACTGTGATACACAGGTGAGAAAAAAAGTTCCAGCATGCATGAGAGAGCTTCCAGGAGACTGTCCCTGGACAAGGCTGTCAAAAGCCAGTCATCCAGATAAGGAAAAACTGCTATCCCCCAACAGCGTAAGGCCGCCACCACCACTGCTAGGCACTTAGTAAAAACCCGAGGTGCTGAGGAAAGGCCAAAAAGGAAGGCTGTGAATTGGTAGTGCTCCCATTGGAAGCAGAAGCGCAGGAAGCAGTGGTGGCCCAGAAACACGGGATATGCAGGTAAGCATCCTGCATGTCTAGTGCACAAAGCCAATGATTCTGCTGCAGAAGGGGCAGGAGACTCTGCAGTGTCAGCACACAAAACCTTTTGTACTCCACATAAAGGTTTAGACTGCTGAGATCTAATAGGTCCGAGGTCGCCAGTCTTTTTTGGAACCAGGAAAAAGTGGGAATAAAATCCCTTCCCTCTTTGGTGCAGAGGGACAGATTCTATGGCCGCCTTCTGGACTACAGACCTGATTTCCTCCTCGACTAGCAGAACCTGGTGTGGAGAGTAAGACGAGTGCCTTGGAGGAGAATCTGGGGGGAGCTCCAGAAACTCCAAGATGTGTCCTTTTGAGACGAGCTGCAGAACCCATACGTCTGAGGTCACGTCCCTCCACTCCTGCGTGTGGAGGGTGAACCTTCCTCCCACCGGCTCCTTGCCCGCAAGCAGAGGAGGGGGGAGGATGTAGCCAGTCAGGAAGCGGAAGGTTGGGGGGGTAGGGGGTTCCTTGAACCCTCGCTGAGATTTAGTGAAGGGTGGGGGGGATGAAAAGGTGGGGCCTGTGGACTGACATTTTCCCTATCACCGAGTGAAGGGCTGTTTACCCTGCCTTTTAGTTAGTCTGTGAAAGGGCTGTTTCTCTGGGTTCCTGATCGGTACATGGACCTCACGAACCTCCGGGCTAGGCCTCAGTCCTGAAGGCCCATGATAATATTTTTGGTGCCCCATCCAAAAAGGACCAAGCCCCTAAAAGGGACATCCTGAATCGCAGACTGGACATCGTTAGAGAGGTCAGAAATGCGAAGCCAGGCGTGACGTCTAAGGGACAGAGCCATGGCGGAGGAGTGGGCTACTGCATCCACTGTTTCATAGGTAGCCCTAAGCATGTGTCGACACAAAAGTTTTGATAGGCGCAGGTCTTTGACCAACTCCTCCTTGAGCTCCGAAGACTCCATAGCCTAGATACGGGACTCAAGTTTGGCCATAGTCGCTTTTTGAAATGACGTCATGTGCACTACATAATTGAGGGAGCGAAGTGCACACATAGCCGAAGAGTAAACTTTTTTGCCGTACTGGTCCAGCTGCCAAGACTCCTTATCTGGGGAAGAGGTACTCATATGCTTCAAAGTGGCAGAGTGGTCATGGGCCGCAGCAATGACGATTGAATCAGCCTTGGGGCGGGCATCCAAGAAGGAAACTCCCTCCGGAGTGTGACAGATCCAGTCCGCCTTCTTGGGGACGGCCGGAATGGAATGCGGCAGCTGCCAGATGGTACTGGTGAGGTCTCTGTGAGGGGCTGTCCACAGGTGGACCAGGATTGGGAAGCTGTCTCCAGATCTAGATGCTCAGCGAGGCGCTTCCTCTAAGGATCCTGCTCCTCTGTATTCCAGCCATTAGATTGATGGATAATACATAAAAGTTCAGTAAACAAAGGTTTCTCAGGAAGGGACTTAGGAGAATCCTTCCCTTTAGTTGTGGAAGGATGCTCATCTGAACAGTCCTCTGGGGAATCTCCCCCAGAAAGTAATGAATCGTCCTGAGGAGGTTTGAAATCAGGGAGAGTTACCTCCTTAGGAGTGGACCCTGATACATGCACCGTCAAGGGTACAGAGCTAACAGGTGATAGAGAACGAGAGAGGGGGTAACCACTGGAACCAGCAGGTGTTTTTCTAGGTCAGACACCAGCTCAGACCTAGCCTACTTCCACTAAGATTGGATCAAATTCTGAAAATTCTGCTGTGAAGCAGGAGGAGGAGTTGGAGGAGGAACGTGGAAGGGTCGACAGTGATAGTTAGGAGCACCCAGCCCATGGAAATGAGTATGATAAGGATAGCCCTGATAAGAGGGATATCCCTGATAGTGGTGCCCTGAATAGAGGTAGTCTGATGAAGGACCTGATGGAGGGTAAGCTGACATCAGTCCATGGGGAAAGAAGCCTGGAACATGAGGCCGAGAGGCTCCAGGCGTTAATCCCTGCGAAAGAATACCTGACGTCAGAAGAGCTGATGTCAGGAGAATCGATGTCAGACCGGCTATCATATAAGTGGGTAACATCAGGTCAGACAAAATTAGAGATGTCGTCAGGATCAGACGTGAGGGCCCCGATGGACGAGCCAACCAAATGCACGTCAGAACCTCTCACGATGGGTGAGGCGGAGCCGACGTGAGAAGGCCTGACAAAAGGTCCAACAGTCCAGAAAGTGAGACAGAGACACTGGTGGTCGACATCGGAGCCTCTGGCCTGGGGCCTACTAAAGGCATTTGTGGAATCGACGCTGAGGTGGGCGAAGGAAGAACCACCTCCAGGGATCCCGTTCCCTCCTCCAGGCCAATGGTGACCATCAGGGTTTGAGGAACCACCTGGGGAGGTGGGAGGGAAGGTTCCAGCCCAGGCAAAGTCTGGGGGGAAGAATGGCTGGCAGCCAAAGAAGTGCTTGGCCAGGCATCGGGAGAGGCGGCATGAGCCCCCGACAGGTAAGCAGGGTCCTGGCGGATGTCAGAGACGGCCAGCTGATCGGACAAGAGTGTTACTGGGCAGTGGAGGGAAGAACCCTCGACCAACTTACTAGTAGAGGCCAGGCAAGTCCCAACAGAATTCTTGGGACTCAGCTTAATGTCAGCCGGGTGGTCCCCGGAGGAGCCGGGGGCCGACTTAATGGCAAGAACCGGACGTTCATGGTAGGACCAGGTGGACGACTTACCGGTGGTGATCGGGAGAAAGGCAGCAGAAGTAACTGAAGGAGCCCCAAGCAAGGCCTGGAGAACCATAAGGGCAGGCGGCGGGGGAACGGCCTTACTAGTCGAGGGCCTGCTGGAGTCCCCTCGATCCCGATCCTCCGAGCGCTCCTTTTCCCGATGCTTACCTTTGTCTTTTTTCTTCTTTTAAGATTCTGAAAAGGGGGAAGATGCAGCGTCCCGAAGCTTCTGCATCTCTTTTTCTAGCGAAGCCATTCTAGACTTCAAAAAATGGGCTTCCAGGGCCTGCTGTCTCCTCTTACGAGTGGCCTGGCTGAAAGGCTGGCAGTTGGAGCAGGCCAAGGTCTGGGCCCAAGCAAAAGAGGCACAGAAGGTGGCCATCCTTATGTGGGATCTGGGTGCTGCACTTCTCACACTTCTTCAATTTAGTTGGCGGTGGAGAAGACAAATGAAATTCAAACAAGCTAATTTAAGCGAAAAAGCAGGCAAAATGTGAGCGATCGGCTGGTAAAATGTATGAAGGTACTATGTGCTGGTCGACGTGTGGAAAGAACTGGAGGGCGGGGGACCACCTACCATATAGGGTCACGCTTGACGCCGGTCACGGACGTCAAGGTCACCAGGCAATGCCCCCGTCCAGGCATTGCTGGAAAAGTTTGCCATGTGGTCCTGACGCCAAGGGGTGCAATCCCATCTGTGATGACCTATTGCAGGAACCCTCTCGAAGTAAGATCTTTAAATACCTCAGCGTCACTCTAGACTGCTCCCTCTCTTTCTCAATTCATGCTGACCTAATCGCCAGGTCAGCAAACCATTAACTTGGTCAGCTATTTTGGCACAGACACTGTCCAACCAAAATCGCTCTTCAGCTAGCAATTACTCATTCGGTCTTATCCATCATAGATTATGGCCTGGTAATCTATAGAGCAGCCCCTGATACTACCCTCAAGCACATTGCTATTACCATAAACAAAGCCTGCAGGTTAGTCCTTGGTGTCCCACGGCTAATGCACACCTGTCACCTCTACCATCAATTAGGCTGGTTAGATCTGGAACAACGAGTGCACTATCAGGTTTGCCTTCTACCCAAGAAAACTGTTCTAGGCCTAATGCCCCCAGCACGTGTTCCATACCCTGACCTACAGAACCAAAAAGACTAACTAGAGCATCCAATATTAACAACACATTTAAGGTACAGTTCCGACGTACCACGCAAGGCCAGCGATCCTTTGGGTACCGGGCCCTGCTCATGTTAAACTCCTTCCCGACAGATATACTTAACGTATCTACAATAGGTCCTTACAAATCTAGACCGCGTTCTCACCTCCTCAACCAAATGAAGTGCACCTGCTTCCCATGAGATGCCCTTCTTGTCATTAGTGAATGTTCCTGGAATACAGCACTTCGAAATTACCCGACTTGCTACTTACCCCCTCACCACTCCTATCCACTCCTTACCCCGAAATCTAACACCATCCTGACAATTCCCTAGCCTTATCTCTCCCATGCCACCTGGCTCTCTTCCCCCAGTCCTTTCACCCTCTCCTATCTCACTAAATACATTTCTTCTCTTACTACCCTCTACACCATTTACACTCCCTCCGTCCCTTCCTTACCCATCCCCTTTTCCCCTGCCTAAAGCTCGACAAAGGTAACCAGTTTCTGGCTTCTTGCACCATTCTTATACACTTGTTCCCTTTTTCCTCTTAACTGAATCCGTTAATTTTCGTATACACGCATCTCTGGTTTATCAGTTTTGTGCATTTTTAGTGATTCTAAAACCTGCTTGTTTATAGTCCTGCATATCAACTGACTGTAATATTATTTCTACCATCTCAGTTGCCTATTACCTGCTAAATGTGTTTGTATTGTGTGCCTCCTGTTTTGACATGGAACCTCTATAAATGAGCTCTTAGCTCAAAAGTTGTAATCAGAGATCTCAGTAAATAAATAAATAAAGCCATTTACACGGGAAAGGGTCTTAAAGCAACTGGAAGGAATAAGAGTTGATAAGGCAATGGGGCCAGATGGGGTGCACCCCAGCATCCTAAAGGAACTAAGGCAAGGCAATGTTATTTGTAGGGCGCCCAATTCCAGAGGCTCTGGGCACCTAACAGAAATTATAAAAAACATAGTGAGAAACAGTATAAATAAATAAAGCAATAACAATGCATAAATACTAGCATGATGAAGTAAAATGGATTAAAAGGCTTTCAGATTGTCACAGAAAGGGACTGGCACAGAATGGACTCAGAAATCTGGAAAAGCCAGGGCAAAAAGGTGGGCCTTCAGCTCTGCTTGAACACCTCAACTGAGGCAGCCTCCTGGATGAAAGGTGGTAACGAATTCCACAGGGTCAGCCCAGAGACGCTGAATGCCTGATCTCCTGAAGTCTTGAGCCAAACCCTGGGAATATCCAAGAGGCCCCTCAAAGAAGAGTGGAGGGAGCAAGCAGAGGACACAGGTGTCAGGGGGCTCAGACAGGTAGGGCCTTAAAGGTGAGAAGACCCACCTTGAAAAGGATCCGCCACCTGACCGGCAGCCAGTGCAGAGCCCGCAGGACCGGGTCACATGACTGGACCTCGAAAGGCCTGTCAGTAACCAGGCCGCCGCATTCTGCACTAGCTGAAGTCTGTGGAGGGTCCCTCCTGTGACCTCGAAGTACAGAGAGTTGCAGTAGTTGAGCCTGCAGGTCACAAAGGCATGCACTAGCATTGGCAGGTCCTCGGACAGAATGAGGGGCTTAATCTGGGCAATGTTCCGCAGATGGTAAAAACTGCTACTGACAACTGATGATACCTGATCTTCAAATGTCAATCTGTTATCAAGGATCATGCCCAGATTTCACCACTAAGAGAGGTGGTAGCTGAACCTCTGGCACTCCTTATGCTTATTTCCCAGTTTTAATTCATACTTACAGGATTGCTCTCACATTTTTTAGATAACATCAATTCAAACAGCAAACACTGAACAGCAATACTGAACCCATAATATCCAAGTAAAGCAACAACTCCCTATATCCACCATCCCAGGGTTTTGTGCGTAAAAGTACTAATCAAGTGTGATAATGCATGGCACACGGCACAGACCAATTAGCAAACAGGAAAAGTGCTTTAGTTTTGAATGTGTTTTGAGTGTGTAACTGAATAAAAACAAAGTTTAGCAGTCCAATGCAATGCAATTCAGAAAATGGTCAGCATTACATTCTGATATATGTAGCTATGCCAGCTATTTAATAAGTTGCATTCATAAGTCTGAAGCTGTTTGTAGAACTGTAATCCAGGGTCGGCCCAGTGACTCTGAGGCACTGGATGCTACACCTCGAACCACACAGACGACCCGGTTCGGGAACGAGCCCAGGTCGCTGGAGGTCGCAGAAGAGAGGAAGATTGAGCGTCTGGGAGAACTGCTCTCTCTCGGGGTGGGGGGGGAGCAGGATTAAGCAAGGCAGTCCCCCAGTGGCAGCCAGAGGCACGGCAACGCTCAGGGTTCAATAGTGGGTTGCAGAGTCACGACAGACATCCCTGGCATCATTGAACGCTCAGGATCTGCTGGGGGCCGGAGAGGAAAGGACACAAACCACAAGAAAAAACCCTCTCGCCATTGGTAGGTGATGGTGGGGCCAGAGGTCGGGACTCCACGTTACTGCCAGGCATCCGATATCCAGAACCAATCCCTTCCAAAAGGTTTACAGCCCACAACACTGTAGATAGTGTGCCTGAGGAGTAAGGCGGTCCCTCCCCAAGGGACTCAGAGCCAGGGGGACGGGCTAGTAACCCAAGGAGGGGGTCCTCTGCACCGGAGAAGGCAGGTGAAGCTTCAAGCAGACGGAAGAGACAGTCTTGGACCGCGTGCCCACACCGAAGAGAGTCCGATGCAGGAGAGGTGAGAAAAAAAAAAGAAAAGAACTGTAATCCAGCGACCTCAACTTGCAACCAGGAGGGTGAATCACAGTTTCCTTGAGCCTCTGCTAACCACTGTGTTAGATAACAAAATCGAAAAGAAGTACTAAAGCAATCTTGAACTTTGTTTATTGCATTTTATATGTGCAAATTACAGAGAGTACATTTTTATGTTATGTATTAGAATAAATCCACGTATAGAGCCAATGTAACAGTAATTGGTTAGCCTTACAGCCAGGAGTAAGAATGTGGGGGAAAATCCTGATTATACTAAAAGTCCCATCCGAGGCTGAAATAGCTGCATCATACAAAGGCTTTTGGTAGCCAAATTCAAAATATTAAAGTCCATACTTTAGTGGTGATATGGCTCCAATACTAAGTGTTCTGTAAACCCAACAGGTGTAGCACAAAAAGATGCAGTTCACCTGATTTTAGCTATGCAGTACAGAGTCGACATTACCCCACAGCAAGTTTCTCCGTCAGTAAAGACACCCTTTCAAACTGCAAACAGTAAGAAATCAAACTTTGCACTTAACCATCACTTAGTTAAGCTAATGTCCGGCAAATACTGAAAAATCAAGTCTCTTCCTCAGAGTCTGATTCAGGTTGCACTTCCACAGACTTGAACTCATGGGCTAAGGCTTCTGCCTTCTTCCCAGCATCCACAGGATCAGTAAATTGGTAGGTGCGGCCCCCGTAGTGGATTCGCAAACGAGCTGCCATTAATAGTGAGTGGGTAACTCCCAGGCTTCGCAGTCGTGCCCTGACTGCATCAGATTTTTTACGATGGGTATAGGCGGCAAAGGAGAGATCTGGCAATAGGTGTAGCATAGCCTCATCGTAATTTAGGCCCTCCGTTGATCTAGCGACCTGCAGCAAGATGTCCCGCACCGTGGAGCTGGCTGTCACAAGCAGGACTGTCCGAGGTGTTTCTTCTCTCAGCCCCACTGCTCTTGAGTAGATTCTATATGCCTTACACATCTGGCCAGCAGCTATGTCACTGAGGAGATTTAGAGCAGCAGGGAGCCACTCCTGTAGAAATCCTAATAGGCAATTTTCCTCACTGCCCTCCGGTAGCCCAATAATCTGCATGTGCGAGGCCCAATTAGCATTTTCCAGGGCCTCCATCCTGTAACGCAGTTGTGCATTTTCTTGCACCAATTTAGATGTGGTAGACAGAGCTTGCGTGGCTGTCTCTTCCGCGGATGCCACTGTCTGGGATACCAGCTCCAGCTTTGCATCTTGCTCTGTGAAACGTTCCAGGATTTACTCAATTTTCAAGTCAGTTGCCTGCATTGAGGTTTGTAGGCTCTCCGTGGTGGTTCAGGTCCGGCAACTGTCGTTGAGGCGGTCGCGGCCTGCGTGTCTACTGCCAGTGGAATTTTAATATTACTTCCACCTCCTTTCTGCATGCGACCCATAGCCTTAAATGGTATCTTTCGACGCCAGAGATTGCCCTCTATCCAGTGGAGATTAATTAACTTGAATTTTTTTTTTTTTTTTTTTTAAACAAAAAGTCAGATTTTATCTTTTTAAAAATGAATGCAGGCAGGGCTGATCTGATGCTCGTCTTGCCTGTAGCGATGCTCAACAGCGCTCCCTAGAGTGATCTTAAATACCACAAGAACATGGACGGACATCACGCCAGTGCAGCAGAAGAGCTACTGCTTGTGACACTGAAGACTCAAGTTTGGGAACGAGCCGGGAGCATCAGAGAGTCAGCCGGGAAGAGGAGGATCCACCGCCCATGGCCTGCTCTTCTCCTCCAGGAAGGGAGGGTTGCGACTTGTGGCATGTGCCTAATCCCTTGCAGTGGCTAGGGATGAGGTATCCTGGAATCGTGCAGTGAAGGGGAGTGGTGGGTGTTCCTGTGCCGTGCATGGCAGCAGGCATGACGGCGTGATGACACCATCATATGCTCACTCCTCTGGAGGCAATCTGTAAAGCGGAAAAGCTGGTGGCCAGTGACCAGGAGATGATGCTCTGCAAGCCCCCTACATCCATTACGAGTCCAGCCTCCCTGCACCTGGATCCTCCCAAGCCTCACCTCTGCCAGAGTCAACTGAATAGAGTAGGACACTATGAGAAGCAGAAGGTAACCTAGTCCTGGGGTGGCAAGCCGTGAGGGACTGACTGTGGTGTGGCATGGGAGCCTGGTGTCAGGGAATAAGACATTTTTTAGGTATACTAACATACTAAAATGGCAGCAGACTAGGCCTAACGGTCTTTCGTGTCTGCTCGTTTGGTCAGCCCCCACCCTGGGTGCTGACCTTGCTGCCCCCCTCGCCTTCTCTGGCTTCTCCCTTCCCAGTTCCGGATATTCTTGCTGCATTGGATTTTGCTTCCAGAACCCTTCCCCTGTACCTGTCCCATCCCCCTCCTGAACCCTTCCACTGTCTCTGCCTCCACCAGCCCCCTAGGCAGCGCATTCGATGGCTCCACCACCCTCTCAGTGAAGTAGCACCTCCTCCTTTCTCCCCTGAATCTTCCCCCCTTCAGCTTCCACCCATGCCCTCTAGTGGCCCCCTCCTCCTTCCTTCGAAGCACCCTGTCTGTTCCTCCTCTATTTACCCTCTTCATGTACCTGAAGACCTCTATCATGTCCCCCCGGTCCCTTCTCTCTTCCAATGTGTACATATTTAGCTCTTCGAGCCTCTCCTCATAGGTCCTGTCCCCCAAGGCCCAAATCATTTTGGTTGCCCTCCTCTGGACCCTCTCCAGGAGTTTAATGTCCCTCTTTAAGTGTGGCCTCCAAAACTGCACGCAGTACTCAAGGTGCAGCCTCACCAAGCAGTTATACAGAGGGAGTATCACTTCCCTCCTTCTGGAGGTGATCCCCCTAGTGATGCATCCCAGCATCCTGTTGGCCTTGGCTGCTGCCCTCCTACAAGTCTCCGAGTTGTTCATCTTGACATCCACCACCACCCGCCAGTGTAGCCGAGGTGTGTAAGTGAAAAGAGGAAGACCAGGAGAGGGATTGTGAGGTTAAAAAGAGAAGGGGAGGACTGTGTAGAGGGGGACAAGAAAAAGGCAGACATCCTGAACAAATACTTCTGCTTAGTGTTCACAGAAGTAGGAGAGGGACCACAATTAATAGGAGTTTTGGACAGAGGCAGGTGGACACACGTCCTTTTTCAGAGAGAGTCCTAAAGGGACTCGCCAATCTGAAAGTGGACAAAGCAATGGGACAAGATGGAGTGTATACAAGGGTACTGAAGGAGCTCAGGGAGGTACTGGCTGCACCTCTGACAGTCCTATTTAACAGATCGCTGGAAAATGGAGTGGTTTTGAAGGACTACAGGAGGGCAGATGTAGTCACACTTCATGTAAGTGGTAGCAGGGTGGAGACTGGTAATTATAAGCCAATCAGCCAGACATCAGTGGTGGGACAGTCGATGGAAACACTGCTGAAGGAAAGAACTGTGGAATATCTTGAATCCAACGGACTATGAGACCCGTGGCAGCATGGACCACAGGGTAGGGGCGGGGTGTCATGTCAAAAGAATTTGACAGATTTCTTTAAATGGGTGACCAAGAAAATAGATCATGGTGGTGTGGTGGACGTGGCCTATCTAGATTTCAGGAAGGCTTTGAACCCTGTTCCACACAGGAGACTAGTAAGCAAGCTGCATAGCTTATGAGTGGGTCCAAAGTTGGTAAAGTCGGTAAGGAATTGGTTAGGGGATAGGCGACAGAGGTTGGTGGTAAACAAAGTTCACTGTGAAGGGATTCAAAAGGGCATGGGACAACCACAGGGGAGTGTTGGGGGGGGGGGGCAAAGGTCCAAGCAGATAGCTGGACAAATGGGCAGATTTGCTGGGCCTTGTTTTGGTCCTTTTCTGCCATCACACTTCTATGACTCTATGAAGGAAGGGTAACCAGCGGGGTGCCTCAGGTATCAGTGCTGGGACCGATCCTCTTTAATGCCTTTATAAGTGATACTGCAGGGAAGCTGGAAGGGAAGGTCTGCCTCTTTCCGGGTAATACTAAAATCCACAACATGCTGGACATACGGGGGGGGGGTTGGAAAGGATAAGCAGAGACCTGAGAAAACTTGAGGAGTGGTCAAGAGTATGGCAGCTGGGATTCAATGTGAAAAAGTGCAAAATAATGCACTTTGGGCACAGAAACCTGGGGACAGAGTACAAAGTGGGTGGCGGTGTGCTGAAGACCATCAAGCAGGAAAGAGACCAGGGTGTAATCATATCGGATGACCTAAAGGTGGCCAGGCAGTGTGACAAAGCAGTTTGGAGGGCTACTGGAATGCTGGGATACATAGGGAGGGTGCCACCAGTAGAAAAAGGGAGGTGGTGCTGCCGCTGCTTAGATCGCTGGTAAGACCCCACCTTCAGTACTATATCCAATTCTGGAGACATCTCCGGAAGGACATAGAGTGGAGGTGGTCCAGAAGAGGACATCTAAAATGGTGTAGGGTCTGCTTCAAAAGCACTATGAGGAGACTAAAGGACCTCAATATATACACCCTTGAAGGGAGGAGGGAGAGGTGGATATGGTAGAGACCTTTAAATACCTCACAGGGGTAATTAAGGTACAAGAGGGAAGCATTTTTCAGAAAAAAAAAGATGCTCAAGAACAAGGGGACATGTTATGAAGCTGGTGGGGCAAATTCAGGACAGCTGTGAGGTAGAGCGTCCTCACAGAAAGAATGGCGGACTCCTGGAATAGCCTACCACCGGAGGTGATATGGGCGAAGACAGTGGGGGGTTTCAAGTATGCATGGTATGGGCATAAGGAAATCTTAGTGGAAAGGAAGGGGGGTAGTAAGAAAGAGCCAGAGATTGATTGGGTAGGCGGTGATACTGCAGGCAGGAAAAAATGGGCAAACTCGGTGGGCCAAGTGGTCCTTATTTGACTTCTAATCTTATGTTTGTATGACTTCCAAGAGAATGGGAGGAGGTGCTGTGAGGGCTGAAGGATGCCCTGCCCCAGGGCAGAGAAGGCACAGAACTGAAAAAAAAAAAAAAAGAAAAAAAAAAATAACACTAAGGCAGTCGAGAGGGTGCACTGCTGGGTCACCAAAAAGGTCATGGATGTGGAAGACAAAGTAGATGGAGGAGATGCTGGAGGCCCTAACCATTCGTGTTGGAGACAAGCGGGCTGAGAGAGGACAGGATCTCAGTTTCCTGCATAATCAAGGGTACTGCCAAGATCGAACAGACAAAGGAGTTTGATGCAGGACACGGTGATATGCCGCGAAGCTCAGAGGTGCTAAATTCAAGGTATGTTGGGAGACATTTCTTCTCCCAGAGGGAGGTGAACCTATGGAACAGTCTACTGGTGCAGACAGCAGACAGGAACACAGCAAAGGCCTTCAAGGTAAGCCTGGACACATTTGTGCTTACCAAGGGAATCACCGGCCACCCTGGGAAGTAGAGTGAGCAGGGGAACTCCTGTAAGTTAGTACAAGTTTGGCTAGCCTGTCGGTGCACCGGCAGCACTCCCACTCGTTACACTGGTGACCCAGGTTTGGAAGCGATCCAGTCTTGTCAGAGGCCTGCCCAGGGGCAGGGGAGGAGGATGGTGCACTCCACTGCGGTACTGCCACCTGGGTGACCACAGGTGGCAGTGCAAGCGGAGCCGCGATGGGTGGGTGGGCACGGACCTCGTCACGCTTGCGTGTAGACTTTCACTCCAATCCCAGCCCACAAGGCACCCTGGGAGGGTAACAGAAAAAAAGGAAAATCCCCTGGCCTGCAAAATGACGCTACTTCTCCTCACAAACCCTGCACCTCTCACTGGGCTTGTGGCCTGCACCCGAGCTAAACTCCTCCCAGGCCTGAGAAACCCAGGGTCCTCTTCCACAGGGGCAAAACTGTGGGAATTGTAGGGTCAGAAGGTAAGTCCCAGGGACAGCAGGGTGACAGGGTTGAGGGAGAGAGACACGGATATAGCAGGCTAGGCATGAAGTGTGCACAGAAAGCATAATAAATTAAAAAAAGTTAAGTACAAATTTGCAAAGCAAACTTATTCATATCAACTTATGAAGCAGGGGACCAGACATGATGGACACAGAGTCCCTTCGGACCTAAAATTTACTACATACTGTAACTAATGTTGTCCTGGAACTACAGACAGACTTAAAAATCACACCACCAACTGGCTGAAGATTGCTGATGTAGATAGCAATTCCAGATGTACAGCACAAGCACAGACGTGACGCTCACCTGTAAAAATATTGGGCGGAAAGGCAGCCAGACGTGGTAACAGGCTGAGGATTGTCATTTGAATAAAAGGGTTTTTGCTTGTTCTGTACTTCAGTACCCAACTGCACACCTGAAACAACAGAGTAAGATTATATTAATAGATATTTTGTAACAGTTAAACATGTGTCTGCATTCTGTATGTTGCAAGATCACCAGGATATCTTTCTTTGGGCTCTGACCTTATTTCAGCTTTACACTTTGGTCTGAATATTGTACTTTTTTCCACAACGTAGAAGTGTCTCTCCATGCAACATAAACAAGTACTGGTCAGAGCCAAAATGGCTGTGGAAAGCTTTTGGGATGCCGAGATCTCATGCATGTGCAATAGCAGCGCACTCCTACACATGCATGGAATCTTGGCACCAGATCTTCATGTGCATGTGAGAGATCTCAGCTTCCGATTTCAAATGCATTTTGCAGCACTCTCAGTGCTAGTTTTTTTTTTATTTAAAGATGCAAAGTTCACTTGCATAGAACAGAATTTACAAATGAAACAGCTTGTTATACTGGGCACCTAAAAAGTTGAACTTCGGGACTGCGCTCCGTGGCAGGCACGCGTTCGCGATGTGGATATGCTGCCAGTGGGCGGCTCATTTAAATGCAGACCGCACAAGCAGGATAAAATGGAAAAAAATTAGAGAACAGGTAGAAATTATTACTTTTGGGATACACGAGGACATTTTAAAGCAACTGTCTGACAAATGTGTGCCAAACAGCACACTGCTCAGATGAGGTAACAAACTAAGGGGCAAAACTAACAGTGTCCCTTTAAAGGAAATCTACTGTAAACTGAACTTCACTGTGTTCACTGACAAACAGTTTCTTTATTGTTTTATAACATATTAAACTGCAGTATTTATTTTGAATGGTGTGTAGTGAGTGTGTATTTGTCTGAGACGGTGCTTATCAGATAGTGACTTGAGAGGTTAGAAAAACAGTGAATCTTTTTTGGAGATTCGTTGCTGAAAAAGGGTGACACTTATGAGGTATGAATCTTTACTGAAAGAGAGTATCTGCCCAACTGAAGCTGGTAGCAAGAAAATGTTTAAAATGCTAAGTATTTAAATGCACACGTTGTTGCATTTAGAAGGGGGTAAACACATTTCCCATTTAATAGGCAACCAATATTTAACAAGCTGTTTCAGTTTCTTAATGTCCATCTGATAAGCAGCTTGGAGTTATGTCTATAACATTCTAAACAGAAAGAAGGGAGTAGTTTATTTAAATTGGCATAGAAACAGACTTTGACGACAGATACGGACCATTTGGCCCACCTAGTCTGCCCATTTCCCCACCCAAGCTGCAGATCCTAGTTACCCAACGGCCTACTTCTTCCTACCCCTCACCAGAATTGCCTTACGTCTGTCCCATGCATTCTTGAATTCCCCCACTGTTTTTGACCCACAACATCCTCAGGACGGCCGTTCAATGCGTCTACCACCATCTCTGTGAAAAAATACTTTCTCACGTTGCCTCTGAGCCGTCCCCCCTCTATCTCCAAATTGCATCCCCTTGTTCTCGCACATCTCTTTTTCTGAAAGATGCTACCCTCTTGGACTTTGTTGATTTCCCTGAGGTGCTTGAAAGTTTCTATCATGTTCCCCCTCTCCCTCCTTTCCTCAAGGGTATACATATTAAGCTCTTTAGTCTCTCCTCATATGGCTTCTGTTGCAGACCCTGCACCATTTTAGTTACCCTCCTCTGGACTGCCTCCATCCTGTCTATGTCTTTGCAGAGATGGGGTCTCCAAACTGCATGCAGTTCTCCAGATGGGGTCTCACCAACTATCTGTACAAAGCGATAACAACTTCATGTTTTCTACTGCTGATGCCTCTCCCGATACAGTACATCCCAGTATCCCCCCAGCCCTCCTTACTGCCTTCTCACATTGCTTGCTTACCTTTAGGTAATCTGATATGACTAACTCCAGGTCCCTTTCCATTTTTGTTGTTGTTAGTATCTCACCCCCCAGTGTGTACTCTTCCCCTGGGTTTTTGTTTCCCAGGTGCATTACTTTGCACTTCTTTGCACTGAATATAAGCTGCCACACTCTTGACCATTCCTCCAACCTTGCCAAGTCCCTTCTCATCCTTTCTACCCCCCCCTTGTGTATCACCCCTGTTGCAGATCTTTGTGTTGCCTGCAAAGAGGCATACTTTTCCTTCCAGTCCCTCCACAATGTCACTTATAAAGACATTAAAAAGGACTGGAGCCAGTACTGAACCTCGTAGTACCCCACTAGTAAGCCCCCATTTCTTCGGAACGGTTTGTATATGTGGAAGGATACACTGAAAACTCCAAATATGTGTTCCACAATACTCCATCTGATAGAAAGTATACTTAGTATGGCAAAAAAAGGGGAGATATTGCTGATGGGTGATCTGAATACGCCAGATGTTAACTGGAGTGCGGTTGCCGCAGCCACTTCAAAGAGTGGGGTTATTCTAGATGCCCTACAGGGGGCATGCCTTAGACAACTAGTATTGGAGCCCACTCGAGAGGGAGCAATCTTAGACCTGGTTCTCTCAAATGGAGATGAAGAGAGGATCACAGATGTAGAAGTGGGTAGCCATCTGGGAACTAGCGACCATCGAACAGTATGGTTCACAATAAATACAGCAATAGAGTCAAGCCATACAAAGGCAAAGGTACTGGATTTTAGGAGGGCTGACTCTGCCAACATGGGTAAGTGCCTAAGGAATGCACTAGCAAATGGGCAGGAAGGAGGGGTGGAAGAACAATGGGGAATGATAAAAACTGCCATCACAGAGGCAACAAGCCTTTGTGTGAAGCAAATAAAGAAAACTAAACGATGTAAGAAACCACTATGGTTCTCAAAGGAAGTGGCAGTGAAGGTTCAAGAGAAAAAGAAATCTTTCAGGAAGTACAAGGAATCACAGAAGGAGCAGGACAGAGAACTGTATCAGTTAAAGCAAAAGGAAGCTGGGAAGGCAGTCAGAACAGCAAAGGCCCAAACCGAAGAAAAGATAGCCAACTCAGTTAAGAAGGGGGATAAAACCTTTTATAGGTACATCAGAGAGCGAAGGAAGACCAAGGGAGGAGAGTAGGAGGCTTAATAAAGGGGGAGGGTGGGCAGAGGGAGACTGTGAAAAGGCAGAGATACTAAACAAATATTTTTGCTCAGTATTTACAAAGGAAGGTACCTAGAACAAACAGTAGAAACACACTGGATACAGAAGTTGATACCAGCCCATTTACAGAAGAAAGGGTTCCGAAGAACTCTTAAAACTGAAGGTGGACAAAGCAATGGGGCCTGATGGATTCATCCCAGAATTCTAAAAGAACTAAGGGTAGAATTAGTGACACCACTGACTACCCTGTTTAACACATCATGGGAGGATGGGGTGGTACCCGAGGACTGGAGGAGGGCAGATGTGATTCCCCTTCACAAAAGTGGGAGCAAGGCAGAAGCAGTAAACTACAGAACTGTTAGTTTAACCTCAGTGGTAGGGAAAATGATGGAATCACTTCTGAAGGAAAGAATTGTCGAGTATCTAGAGGCCAGAGGGGCACAGGACCCAAGTTAGCATGGATTCACAGCAGTAAGGTCATGCCAGACAAATCTGACAGACTTCTTTGACTGGGTGACCAAAGTAGTAGATCAGGGAGGGGCTATGGACATGGCCTACCTAGACTTTAGCAAGGCATTTGACACAGTCCCACACAAAAGATTAATATACAAGTTAGCTAGCCTGGGAGTGGGTCCCAAGATGACAGCCTGGGTAAAAATTGGCTGGAAAATAGGACACAGGAGAGTAATAGTAAATGGAGTCCACTCTGATGAAAGGGGTTACTAGTGGGGTATCGCAGGGTTCAGTATTAGGACCAGTCCTCTTCAATGTCTTTATAAGCGACATTGCAGAGGGACTGGAAGGAAAAGTATGTCTCTTTGCAGATGACACAAAGATCTGCATCAGAGTTGATGCACAAGGTGGGGTGGAAAGGATGAAAAGGGACTTGGCAAGGTTAGAGGAATGGTCAAATGTATGGCAGCTTAGATTCAATACTAAGAAGTGCAAGGTAATGCACCTGGGAAACAAAAACCCAAGGGAAGAGTACACAATGGGGGGTGAGATACTAACAACAACAAAAATGGAAATGGACCTGGGGGTAGTCATATCAGTTGACCTAAAGGTGGGCAAGCAATGTGAGAGGGCAGCAATGAGGCCTGGGGGGATATTGGGATGCATAGGGAGAGGCATCACCAGTAGAAAACAGGAAGTTATTATCCCTCTGTACAGACAGCTGGTCAGACCCCATCTGGAGTACTGTGTGCAGTTCTGGAGACCCAGTCTTGCAAAGACATAGACAGGATGGAAGCTGTCCAGAGGAGGGCAACTAAAATGGTGCAGGGTCTGCACGAAGACATATGAAGAAAAAGACTAAAGGAGCTTAATATGTATAGCCTCAAGGAAAGGAGGGAGAGGGGGACATGATAGAAACGCTCAAGTACCTCAAGGAATCAACAAGTCCAAGAGGGTAGCATCTTTCAAAAAGAGGTGTGCAAGAACAAGGGCACAATTTGAAGATAGAGGGCGTATCAGAGGTAATTTAAGGAAGTATTTTTTTCAGAGAGGGTTGGATGCATGGAACGGCCCTCCGGAGGAGGCTGGTCGGACAAAAACAGTGGTGGAATTCACATGCATGGGACAGTCATAAGGCAATTCTAGGGGATGGGGGTAGGAAGAAGTAGGCTGCTGGTTAACTAGGATCTGCAGCTTATCCAGTAGGCAGGGAAATGGGCAGACTGGGTGGGCCAAGCGGTCCTTATCTGCTGTCAACTTCTATGTTTCTATGTTTCCAACTACAGACAGAAAGATGGCTGTAGGCTCCACCCACAGCCATAAAAAAGAATAACCTGGTAGAAAGGGTGATACAAAGAATAACTCCATCTGAACAGAAAGAGTTACCAAATACAACAAATTATAAATCAGTGAGATTATTTGAGCCAATCAGTGATCAGAACCACAGGCCATCTTATCCCACTTACAGCTGTCTTGTGCAGAGAGCGTTAAAGAGTATCATAAGTCTAATTTAATATTCATGAGCCTTGCAAGGCTCCTGATTGGCTACTAGATCAGTCATAATGCCTTAGAAACTACCAATCCAGGTGTCAACAGATGCAGTGTAACCACCAGCAACAAAGAAAAAATCTGCACTCAATAGCTAGTTATATATATGTGTGTGTGTATGTATATATATATATATATATATATATATATATTGTATGTATGTATATATTTATATATTTTTTTATAGTACATGGTTAGGGCTTATTGTGCATGGAATTCAAGCAGCTCAAAAACCTTGTTATGCACATTCTAAAGTTGTTATGCATGTTCTAGAATCATGTCACCCGAGCCCTGCTCATGCCGACTGCTACCCGCTCTCTCATTTTCTTCACTCAATTTACAACATATTTACAACATTCACAATGATTTGCAAAACGTTCTCTTTTACCTCACTCACTCATATGTTCCTGGTCCAACTAGGTGAATCACAACCTTTTTACATTAAAATAATATCCCAACGTTTTAAAATGTATTTCTTGGTGAACCCGGTAAAAGCACTCATGCTAGCCTTAAGTGTCACTCAATGTAACCATGACAGCACATAGGAACTCCTACCTGCAAGTGCCTGCTCTCTCTTTCTCTGTTTCCTTTCACTCCTTATCTTTGACACACTCAATAACAGTACTAACAATACAGAAAAACACAGGCAGACATAAAATAAGGTAATAAAGGTGTATTTGTGCCCAACGGATTATGATTTAAAGAAAAAAAAAAAAAAAACATATGACCTATTTTACCACAGTGCCACCCAGAGGGGAAAAAAAAACTAGTACAGTAATACTGTTACTACAACCATGTACTATAAAATATAAAATAGGTACAACCATACACAGCGAGCCTGTGATTCCATCTCGAGGTTAAAGGGAAACTCCGATTGAGTCCCTCAGTGCAGCAGCGGCTGCAGAAATGCCCAATTAGGGCTTTCAACATAAAAGAAAATGTTTTTACTACCTGGTGCCCTGGAATTTTAATGAAAAGATTCATTGCTCCATTATGGTGACAGAAACCCCAAGCAAGATTTCACAAGATCAAGAGGACTTCGTCACAGCAGTTATACACGAGGGCTACCAACAAATGGCAGATGTTGGTAGCCCTCATTAGCATAACCTTCGTGACGGAAGTCACCCGAGGTGCGTGAGATGTCTGCCTGGGGGTCTGTCGCCATGATGGAGCGAGCGGTGGTCGTTGGCAGTCTAGAGTTGGGGGAAACAATGAGGACGACTGGTTTTCAAGAGAGGAGTGTTTCTTGATTTTGGACCTGCTTGATGGTACGGAGCCCAGTGGAGACTGCATTCTCAGGACGGTTTGCCCAGTTGGATGGTGGAGTTTCGAACCTTTGCCTGTCGAATTGTGCTTTCAGGATGGTTTGTTTAACTGTTCAACTGAACTTCAGTTTCTCCCTGCTTGGATTGGGGACCCTGTATTTTGTGGGGGCCTGGCTGCTGAATTCTGCTCTGCTTGGGCGGGCCAGGCTGATTGGGTTGGGGAGCCGACCGGACGGTGTGCGGTCTGTCTAGGTTTTCTGCCACCCTAGCCAGTAGGCTGGTTTAAGCAGACTGCCGTAATAGCAGAGTGGTTATTTTTAGTGTCCAGCCCTAGCAGACATGGGTCCCGAAACGTGGTTTTATCATTCTGGATTATATTTTGCCAGCAAGTCCTTCATTCTGCTCGAAAACTATGGCTAATTTCTGACTTTTTCACCTGAGGCAGTGAGAGTGTCTTCAGTCTGGTACTCCCTGGTGGTGAGAGGGCCTGTGTGTACAAACTTTATTTGCTGTGTCTTTCATGCTCAAAGTGAGAGAATTATTGGATTTTCAACTAAGGCAGTGAGAGTGCCATGACTTTTAGTACTCTCAGGCTGTGAGAGTGCCGTGACTTTTAGTACTCTCAGGCTGTGAGAGTGCCGTGACTTTTATTTATTTATTTATTTATTTTTATTATTTATTTAGTTTTTGTTGACCAGGTAAATGCACTAGGCAAATCCTGCCTATTTTCAGGCACGACCTGGGAGAGGGGGATACAGACGAATGCCAACTGACCTTGAACCAGATTAAGCTGTTGGTGGTATTTTTAGTGAATGAGGGAAATTTGGCCAGGACATCGGGGAAATTCCCCTACTCTGTAGACGAGTGGCGCTGTCCGTCTGTCTGCAGGGATGGCTGAGCTCACTTCTGAGCTGGATGCTGAAGGAGATGGAAGTATTGTTGGGGAGGATGCGGTTCTTCTCACAAATCACACTCAGAGTGATTCCGCCACTACGACAGACGCTCTGGAGAGCACCAGGGTGGAAGAATTTCGGTTGTCTGCAACACCGATTATAAATGAAGCAAGTATGTATTCAATGGCTTCACAAGTGCCTCATTCTCAAACGCTGGAGGAAAAATGTACTTGTCTACAACAGCAACTGCTTCTTTTGCAGGCAGAATTTAGTCGAAAGCAACTGGCTATGGACATGGAGAAAAAACGAAAAGGAAGTCCTGAAAATACCTCTTCTTCCTCTGCTTTGTCTAAAATATTTGTGGCTGATTCAGCTTTACTGGAAGAAGGTGATCGGACTGATAAGGAAACGTACGCAGTTCCGGGAGATCCAGGATGGTCACCAGATCGAGCTCTGAGACACGCTGGATGGCATCAGGCAGCAACCGGAGAATGGAGTGCAGACCCAGTTATGTCAACAACACCTACTTTAACAGACTTCTTGTTTCAGGATCACACCACAGCTTTTTCGGAAGTAGCGAACTTTACACCGGAGCCTCAGGAGAAGCCTACCACAGAGATAGACGAACTGGCCACAGGTAAAGTGGTTTTGAACTCTGATATTCCCCTTCCTCTGACTATACCTAGTGAATTACTGGGGTTTTCTGCTCCAAAAACTCCACCGGAAAACACTGTAAATGTTGGGTCTGTGCAATTTAACTCACCAGAGCATCAGGCCCAGAAGCAAGATAATGTGCAATGTCCTTCCTATGCAGACTTATTCAGAAAACCAACTGAATTGGCTAAAGACGAAATGCAATATGACTCAGGTACTTAGGGGGCATGGATCCTGCCCCAGATAGATATTTGTGGGGCGCATTTTACTTAAACAATCTTTAGACTTTACGCCATCCGAAGTCTATGCTTTGATTCATGCCCCGGGAGAACTCTCTTTTGACATTAGCTTTAGAACGCTTTTGGATAAAACATATGACTGTTAAAACCAATCCTTTATGGACATCTTTTCAAGTAATCCCTTTAACAAAACAACCTTTTAGAGTCATTACTATCTTATTTAGAAATGAGGGAGTTAATATTTCTGATATTCTTTATTGGCTGGAAAAACATTGTGAGCTACAGGGTACCCCTGATCCTATTTTGGATGCAGAGGGTTTTTGGAATGGGGGATGGAAAATGAACATAAAGTTACACCAAACTGCAGAGGGTTTAGAGCATTTACCAAATTGCTTTTACGTAGGTAGGGATAAGGGATTTATTTTTTACCCAGGACAATCAAAACAATGTTTTAAATGTGGTTCTCCCAGACATCTCAGCTCTACTTGCACTGTTCAACAATGCACATATTGTGGGGATACAGGCCATATCAGTGTCCACCGTGTAAATACTCCAAAGTGTAACCTTTGTGATGAAAGTGGTCACAATTTTTTGGAATGCCCATGGGCTGCACATAATACTGGGAGGCGGACTATGGTACACAAGATTTTTATATACATAGAGCTACCAAACCTACACCTTCTTTTTCATCTGAACCTCTGCCACAGAGGAGACACAGGGACATACCATACATCATTCTCCAAATGACCATACCCCTTTTGAACATTCTAAAACTGGGACAAAGATTCCGGTTTTGCCAGAAGAAAATATAGAGGCACTTGCACCCAAGTCTTCCACGCCTCACACAGGTCACCTTACTTAAGAGGTTATGCCCCTCCTCCTTCCCCTTTGGTGATCCCAGTTTCCTCTGTTTTACTACAAAAGGAGGTCCCTGTTTCTTAGACTCCCTTACAACACTCTTCACAAATGGTACTGGGGATGCCTGTAATTGATAATAGATACTCAGTGTTATCTGTTGAAAATGATGGGACAGATTGGGATTCTGATTCAGCCTCCTTAGCTTCCTCCCAAATGGAGATTGTTTCAGATTCTGATATTGGTATAAATGTACCTAGTAAAGTGAAGAAGAAAACTGGTTTCAAACCCAGACAAGGGACTAGGAAAAGTACAAGATTGTCTAAGGCTACTACCTGATTGAATGTTTCCTTTAAAGGATTGTGCTAACTATGATTTCACAATAGCTAGCCTTAATACAAATAGTATCCGTTCGGAGGTAAGAATGTTAGCCACTTTTGATTTATTTTCTATGCTTAAATATGAAATAATATTCCTTCGGGATACCAGATTGTATTCCTTACAAGATTTTGCTACAGCTTCTGACGCGTGGATATGGAGTCCGAGTTATTGGTCGGGGGAAACGACCTTTGTTCAGGCCTAGGAATTTACTTTACTACCCCACATGTAAAAGTTACACATATAGTAAATATTTTTCCTGGTCGTGCTCTTTTGTTAGATGTCACTTTAGCTTCCATAGATTTTCGGTTGATTAACATATATGGTCCACAATCCAAAACCGGTAGGATTCTTTATTAAAACAAATACGGCCTTTTCCTTTTACTAGTAGAAATGTTTTATTTGGAGGTGATTTTAATATTAACCGCATAACTCAGGATAGACACTTTTCCACTTCAAAGGTCTATTGTGATTCTCATTTTTTGAATTATTTATTCATTCAGTCTGGTTTAAATGATGTATATTCATCTCAAAATAGGGTCCCTCATACTTTTTTTCAAGGAAAGAAATCTTCTCGTATTGATTACTGGTTTGTTTCTTCTTCTTTACAAACTAGAGAACCAAAAGTCTCGTTAGTAGCCACAACAGATCATGTACTTCTCAGTGTTATTCTTTCAAATTGCCACAAAACCTCTAGAGGGTCAGGATACTGGAAATTAAATTTGTCTCTGCTAAATATTCCAGAAGTCAAGGAAGGATTCCAAGCCACTATCATGGCTAGAAAATCAGTATTTTTTTTTATATGAGAGTAAGCAAATATGGTGGGAAGATACAAAACGAGAATTTCAAAATTAAAAAAAAAAAATAGGAAGATTATTGGGTAGGTATAAAACACAAGAAAACTCTGCAATCAGAAGATCCTTTCTCATGTTTCAGGAACATCTTATGAAAGGCCTTGCATACGATGAACAAGAATTTCGGAATCTAAAAGAAAAATTGACAAAACTTCAATATAATCGTATGTCTTCAAGGCAGGAACAGAGGTTTGGAATCAGTGGTACTAGAGCGCATACAAATCTTTTTGATTTTTGTAATGCTTCCAGACAAAGAAAAGATATAACAACCCTAAAAAAACCCTCAGGAGAAGTGATACATGGGAAAAATGATATTTTGGAGGAAGTTGACAAACAGCTTAAATCTTTGTTTACTGCAGACTTACGGCTTACAGATTCCTGTATACAGGACTGGTTGACCTCATGTCCCCTTAAAACAGTCCCTGAATACTTAATTTCAAGTTTAATATGACCTATCTCGGTACAAGAAGTAAGAGATGTAATTGTTCATTCTCCCATAGGAAAGATGGTCTACCAAATGAATTATACAAACTTTTGGTACCTTGGCTGCTAGATGCACTAGTCTGTCTTATTTGAGTAGTTTAAATACTAATATATTACCTTCTAGTATGTATATTGGGTTGGTAATGTTACTATATAAACAAGGTGATAGGGATTGTTTAAATAACTGGAGACTAATCACCCTTCTAAACAGGGATTATAAATTACTTTCCAAGATTCTTAGTAATCGTTTATCCCTTTGTCTAGAGGCTATAATTCATCCTACCCAGTTCTGTTCGGAACCGGATAGATCAATACAGGATGGTCTTATTTTATTAAGAGAAATATTTTCAAGAGGCTTTTCGGGTAAACTTATGGGTTTCATCCTTAGTTTGGACCAAAAATAAGCTTTTGATAATGTCTCACATCATTATATGTGGACCTGTCTTACATGTACAAATTTTCCATCATCTTTTATAGAGTGGTTGAAAACATGTTATAATGCAGCTTTAGCAATACCTTTTGTGAAAGGTTGGTTAGGAAATCCAGTATTAGTTACTAAAGGCGTTCGACAAGGATGCCCTTTAAGTGCCCTGCTCTATATTTTATCTTTAGAACCCCTTCTTACTCAAATTAATGTTGCTGATAATATTAGGGGATTATGAATTAACAGTACGTGTACGGAAATCAAAACGATTGCTTATGTTGATGATCTTTGTCTTACTTTGGCAGATCTCCCATCATGCCACGCTACTACGGCCTTGCTGATGGTATATGCGGAGGGCTCAGGATCTCAAATAAATCTATCAAAAAGTAAGTACTTGTCACTTAATGTAGATCCATTGGTGGTCACAGATTCTCCGAATATTCCGGTATGTATAGGTCCAGGTAAAATTTTAGGAATCTTTTGGGGCATGGAAGATCCAGCAAAATATAATTGGGATCTTCATATACTAGCTGCTCAGTCGAAAGTTTCAACTTGGAATAAATGGAGGATGTCAAAAAAGAAGAGGGTATTTATGGTCAAGACCTTCTTATTAAGTATGTTTTTATATATAGGGGCAATTTTTCCTCCTCCAGCATCTTCAGATACAGTTCTTTATGGATTATTTTTTTCTGCCATATGGGGAAGTAGATTAAATCCTATTAAAAGGGGGATTTTATATCAGGATTTTCAGTTAGGAGGGATTAGAATGGTGAATCCCATTGTGTTCTTTTCTTTGTTTATAACTAAGAGTATCTGTCCTTTGTTACACAAAGTTGGGAAAGTTTGGGGACATTGGGTGTGGGATACTGTCTCCCCATGGATCTTAGAATGGGAATCATCTAAATGCATTCCCAAACAAAAATCTTTGAAAGGACTTCCTGAGTACTTTAAATCCTGTTTTTCAAAAATAAAAGTCTGGGGAGTTTTAAGGATTCATTTAGAAACATACCAAAGGAAAACGCTATATGTGAAGATTATGGAGAATGTTTTGATTCCACCAACATTTACAGAGTATTCATTACTTAAACTTGCACAAATTAGTAGCATGTTGACATCTAAACAAATCCCTGCCTACATGTGGGATGTAGTTTGGCTTACTGTACACTTGAAATTGAATGTTAAAGGGAATCTGAAGCATAAGGGTGTTTCAGATAGAGGTTGCCCAAGAAAATCCTTATGTCATGCTCCATTTGAGACTGTTCAACATCTGTTTTTCGACTGTCCATATGTGGTGGAATTTTAGTCATATATTATACATCAGTGGTCAGAAATACCTTTACAAACATTAACGGATGAAGTATTATTTTTTGGAATTCTGCCTCACTCCTGGAGTAAATATTTTCCTGATACAATCCATGTAATTCTGTCTTGCATTAAGTATCATATTTGGCAAGCACGTTGTGCGTGGTCCTTGCAAAAACAGTACTTGGCCCCAATTCAGTTATTTTGGAAGGCACAAAATACAATTATGAAAATTAAACATTTTGAAAAACTCCATTTTTTAGTAGTTCAGTTTCAAAAATATTGGAAACATTTAAATTGGTTAGATACAGGGTAAACTAAAAGATACTGCTTTTGAAGTTCAATGTGTTTCCCTCCTTTCGGCCTTTGTGTTAAGTGACATTGTTATGTTTTATATATTCCTTTTATGTTACATTGTTAAACGCCCTTACTCCTCTAGTGGGGAAAGGGGAAGTGGGTTATTTTGTTTTCCTAGTAAATTTCAGGATGAATGTGTGAATTAATAATTCTTTCAGCTTTATATGTATAATTTTTCTATTTTTTTCCTTTTATGAATATGTATGATGTACTGTTTGATTTCCCTATATATTGTTTTGTTTTTTGCGCAGTTTACAATGAAAATTCCCCTACTAATTTTTAGAGATGGGAAGGAGATATTGTAGAATTCAGGATTATTATGTTTTGAGATATCTGTCTGTTGTATTACTTATTTTTTGGAATTACATATTTTATGATGCTGTATGAAATAATATATTGATGTATTTTGTTTCAAGTTTTGAATAAAAAAATTCCCCTACTCTTTTCGATAAGTGCCATGGGATCTTTAACATCCACCTGAACTACCACCAATCCAGGCAGATGGGACCTCGGTTTAACGTCTCATCCGAAAGACGGCACCTCAGAAGTGCAGCACCCCTCTCGTGCTGCACTACAGTGTCAGTACTGGGATATTAACCCAAGTGCCAGATGTAGGAACTGAACCCACAGCCCTCTGATCTCCCGGCCTCAGAGGCGAGTGTGCTCTCAGGCTGTGAGAGTGCCATGACTTTTAGTACTCTCAGGCTGTGAGAGTGTCATGACTTTTAGTACTCTCAGGTTGTGAGAGGGCCCGAGAGTCTGAACATTACTAAATTGACTTTATTTTCCTGACTGTTTTTCTAAGAACCGAGTGTTGGACTGAAATATCCACGCAGGGTTAGAAGGGTTTATTTTAATTGTGTTTTTAGTATTTGTATGGGGGGGAGGGTACTTTATCTTTGTTTATTTTTTGGTAGGGATATATTACCAACAGCTTAATCTGGTTCAAGATCAGTTGGCATTCATCTGTATTCCCCCTTCCCTGGGTCGTGCCTGAAAATAGGCAGGATTTGTCTAGTGCACTTACCTGGTTAACAAAAACGAAATAAATAAAAATAATATATTTTATAGTTCATTGTTTAGTTATAATATATTTTAGTGGACACTAATAATTAAGTGTATTTAGAGTTGTGCTTGTTGTTATCCATTTTTGGACCGTTAGTTTCTGGGGTGGGGTGGGACTGTTTTTTGTATTATGAGTTAATTTGCTTTGGGTTGGGTTTTTATTTTAGTTTCTTTGGTTTCTATTTGTGTTTATTGTAATGTGTTGGGGAGGTTTAGCGATGGTCAGGCACTATTACTCCACCAGGCTCAGGGAATTGTGTCCCTTTGAATGTCCCCCTTTATCATCTGAAACCTATTTTAGGTATCGTGCACTGGGCATACTTAAGGGGCGTAAAAGAAGGGGGAGACCTGGGACTGGTGGGGGACAGGAAAGGGGAGTGCAGATTGGAGTCGTGGGGTCCAGGAGACGCCCTGGGGCAAAATGGAGCCAGGAAAAAGGTTTTCCTTGTCTTGTCTCCATACCCAAGGGCTCCGACACTAGAGGGCAGGGGCCCAGGTCTTTTCTAACAGTTCATCCTGCCTTGGCGGTGTTATGCAATGCCAGATCTATTAAAAACAAGACAGCTATCATAGTAGATCTTGTTGGAACAACTGATCTGGCTTGCATCACCGAGACCTGGCTGGATGAAAATGCAGGTCCTGTGTTGGCTTCAGCAACTCCAGCCGGGTTCTTGGTGATACACCGTTCAAGGTTGGATCGTAGGGGCGGGGGTGTGGCCATTATGTTTAAAACTGAGCTGGGTCTTGTGGATGTGCCATTGGGAAGTACCAGATCCTTCGAATATATCCTGGGAGAGGGTGTAGGCTGTGGGATTCTCCTCATCTACCGTCCACCAGGAGATGGAGGAAAATTCCTGCAGGGGATAGCAGACTTCATCATCGACATGGTGCTGAGATCCCCCAGATGGATAGTTCTGGGAGACTTCAATGCCTGGGTCAACGAAGAACTCTCACATTTTGGTCAAAATCTCCTCCAGCTGATGACGACGCTGGGCCTTTCACAGGTAGTTACCTCCTCAACCCATGTAGGGGGTCACTCGTTGGATCTCATCTTCCTTTTGGGTATGGAGATAGCTTATCTGGGGGTGGAACCAGTCAGCTGGTCTGACCATAAGATTCAGCTTCAGGGCCCCCCCCCATAGGTCTGCCCCTACGGAGATGGTTCAGTACCACCCTTTAAGAGGGTTAACCCCAGTGACCTGTCGGCGGTGCTGGACCTATCGGGCTTGTCAGGTGAATGTATGAGTCCAGATGATCTTGTATTAGCCTATAATATGGCTGTGGGAGATGCTCTGGACAAGATTGCTCCTGTTCGTGTTCAACCTCTCACCCTTTGCCCAAGGAGCCCTTGGTTTGATGGCTCCTTGAAGGAGTTGAGGTGAATTGGTCGAAGGATGCAGAGAGCCTGGCGGAGGTCCGGCCATGATGCTGACAGGCTTAGGTTGATGGCACATTATGATAGCTATCAATCAGAAATCACTCATAAGAAGACAGAATTCCTGTCCAGGAAGATTTCTGCTGCACGAAATTGACCAGCTCAGCTTTACAGGACTGTTGACAGACTGTGCAATCCAATCCATCTCCAGCCCAGAGAAGCTTTTTCTCAGCTAAGATGCGAGGCGTTTGCTCGATTTTTCGCAGATAAGATTGCCAGTATCAGGTCTGGCATCGGTCCGGCCTCTCCTATGAGGGATTGCAGTGATCAACGGGAGGTGGTAAGCATTCAGTCTGTCTGGTCAGACTTTTACCTGCCAGAATGCATGGACATTGTAAAGACCATCCAAACATTGCGCCCAACCAGTTGTAGTTTGGATCTGGGTCCTACACCCCTTTTAGTAGGACGTGTAGATGCTATCTGCCCAATCCTTGCTAAAATTGTCTGGGAGTCCTTGGAGAGTGGGGTCTTTCCTGACCTCCTCAAGGAGGCGGTCATTCAACCACTCCTTAAGAAATCCTCCCTGGATCCAGACTGTCTAGCTAACCACCGGCCTATATCTAACCTGCCATTTGTTGGTAAGGTTATTGAAAAGGTGGTTGCGCTGCAACTGGATGATCATCTCACAACACACAATGTCTATCATTCTCTCCAGTCTGGTTTCAGGAAGAAGGATAGCATGGAGACTGCTTGTCAGGGTTCTGAATGACCTTCTAATGGCCAGAGATCGAAAGGCTTGCACCATTCTGGTCCCTCTTGATCACTCTGCTGCATTTGACACTGTAGACCATGGGGTGCTATTGGAGCACCTGCAGCTTTTTTGCGAGCTGTCTGGTACAGTCCTTAAATGGTTCCATTCTTTCCTCACGGGCAGATCTCAGAGAGTTACCACTGGAATTTATTCCTCTGGGTCTCACTCCCTACTCTGTGGGGTGTCGCAGGGCTCCATTTTGGCCCCCATGTTGTTTGCAGTGTACATGCTGCCATTGGGAGATATCATCAGGCGATACAGTCTGAGTTTTCACTGCTATGCAGATGATATTCAGCTGTATATGTCCTTTCTGCCCAGACAGAATGATGCAATTTCCGTGCTAAATAATTGCCTTGCTGAAATCAGAACTTGGATGAGCTCCAGTTGGTTGAGACTGAATCCAGATAAGACTGAAGTGCTGGTAGTGGACCCAGGTCATCTGGGGGGAGGGTTTGAGGGCTGGACAACCATCAAGTTTGTTGCTTGGTGGTATACAGCTCACTACCTCAGACCATGTGCGAAACCTGGGCATTATTTTTGATGATGGTTTGACTCTAAAGCCTTAGGTTTCAGCAGTTGTTAAATAAAGGAATAATGCACAACAGGGTGTGTGCCGTGCTGGGGTAACGCCATGTCGGGGGGGGGCACGAGGCCACAAGCCGAGTGCATCCAATGCCCCAGGCGTGGCGTTATCCCAAACAACACACACCCTGGACTGCATTATTCCTGTTATACAATGGCTTGTTGTTATATACAAAATAAAAAAATTATTTTAAAGAATGTTCTTATTAGTGTGGAAAAATATTTTTGTTTCTTAAGAGGAGATGCAAAAAAAGAGCTCATCATAATCATCATGCTGCTCACCATCCATATTGGTTCACACTGCTGAGACTAGACCTGTGGCATCATGCTGGGATAACACCGTGGGTCTAGCCCCGAACTGACCAATCAGAGACCAGGATTCTTTCTTGCCATTGTATAATCACCTTTTTATCATCTTAAGAATATCGCCCCGGGAGAAACACCTGATTACTCCAGATGATGTTCCAACATTGGTCCATGCCTTTGACACCACCCGTCTTGATTACTGCAATTCCCTCTACCTAGGGCTACCAGGGGTTGATATCCGCCACTTGCAGCTGATGCAGAACGCGGCAGCCAGGCTTCTGACTGGGACTTCTAAGACCAGTCATATTACGCCTGTGCTCCGCAAACTGCACTGGCTGCCTGTTCAGTGACGGATCACCTTTAAGGTTGGTTTGCTAACCTTCGAAGGCCTACACGATCAGGAACCCGGCTACCTGCAAGATCTCCTTGTACCCTGCTGCCCCCTCCACCCTCTCTGTTCTGCCAACGAGGGATTGCTGGAGATTCCCAGGGTACGACTAAAGACATCTGGTTCTCGAGCTTTCTTTTTCTAGGCACCAACCCTGTGGAATTCTCTACCTCGTCAGTTGAGAGAATGCCTGACCGTTGATGGGTTTAAAATTGAGTTAAGAACATATTTGTTTGATTTAGCCTTCCCAAAATATTGATAATTTTATTGTTTTTAATCTTATGTATATTGTTATACTTGAGTTTATGTACAGCGCCTTGGCTTGAACTGAAAAAAATTTAATTGAACTACCTGAAATCACCTGAAGACTTGGCGGCGGAAGGTACGAGCCAAATTTAGCATAAACCTTTCTGCCAGAAAGGTCATCTTTATGCTCCTGCTCCTCTCTGGCAACATTCACTCGAACCCAGGCCCACTCACCTCAATGGGTCCTGCTGCTCATAAAGGTTAAATGCCTAAAAATAGCCTCACTGAACATCTGCAGTTTAACCGCAAAATTTGACTAACTACAGGCATGGATGGCCTTCCATACCTCTGACATCCTCTGCCTAATGGAGACCTGGTTGACCAGTAGGATTAAAGATACTGAAGTTGCCCTCAAAGGCGTCCAAGCATACAGGATTGACAGAATAGGCAAGAGAGGTGGGGGATGTCTCATCTATGCCAGGGACTTTCTGCAGTGCCCTGTCCTCCCTGGAACCAGGGTGGCAGAGGACCATGAGATAATAGTGATAAAGGCACAGGTCAGTCAAAATGGTAAAACTCTCATTGTTGCCACGATCTACCTACCCCCCAAGAAAGCCACAGCAGGCCTTCCCACAATTATGGACATTATCAGCATCCTTCCAGAGGGGATGGAGTTCGTCATTACCGGGAACTTTAACATAAAATGGGATGGAAAGGAGACTGCCCCTTTCAGGGATCTGATAGCCATCTCCAACCTGACACAACTTGTCACCTGCCCCACCAGGCAGAACTATAAGACAGGAAACAGTACCCTCCTAGACTGGGTCCTAGCAAGCTCACCATCCTGGATCTCTGAGATCGAGGTTCTCCCGGACATGCTAAGTGACCACTTCCCAATCACCTTCCTGTGGTCTAATAAATTTACCAAAAGCCTACTCATCCTCATTGGGAAAGCAGGGTCCTGAGGAAGGGTAAACTTGGAGCCCTCAAATCAGCCCTTGCCCTACATGACTGGACTCCTATCGACCTGGCGCCTACCCTTGATCAGGCCCTCAGTTACTTCATTAAGGGCTTTAGCTCCATCTGTGACATCTATGCCCCGCTCACGAAAATACAAATTTGGGGGCAGGCAAATGGCTGGATTGATGGGGAGCTCTTTTCCCACCTGAAAGAAAGGGACATACTCTAGGAAAAGTCCGGAAAAACAGGTAGCAAGCATGACTACCAGTGTTACAGAACGGCCAGGAATCGCTGCACCAAGCTAATCCTGCTCACCAAAGCCAACTATAATAAGGCCCAGCTTAGCAATTCTTGGGATGATGGGAAAAAATTCTGGGATAACATCAAAAGCATTGTAGGAAAGGAGGACAAGAAGCACTCTCAGCTGCTCAGTTTCAGTAACACCCCCACTACAGACCCTCTAGCTATTGAGGAAGCCTTCAATAAGGCCTTCACCGATCTTACCCCAGTGCTACCACCTGCCTATTTTCAACCTGGTTTAAACCATTCCAACAATGTATCTACCGAGTGTTCTCACCATAATAGATGATACCCTCATGTTTGCGCACCATACTGACTCTCTGGTCAAGACAGTCAATACCAAGATTGGTGTCCTGTACAGGCACAGGCAATAGCTCTCTCCGGAGGCCCCCCACCTCTCAGTCCACAGCTCCATCATATCTACTATTGACAATGGACTAGTGGTCTACAGGGCGGAAAGGGATACAGCGCTCAAGAGGGTTCAGACTGCGCTCAACAAAGCCCATTTCAAAAGACACAGAAGCTTGGGCACTCACCACCACATATAAAATGCTGCACACTATACTCAAAAGTACAAAGAAGCTTTAATTACATAAAATGCAAATACATTTGCCCAACGTGTTTCTGGTCACCAGGGGGAGGACTAGAGGGGCCTTGGCTATCCCCTTCTGTCGCACCTCGCTTGGGCAACGTGCATCTGCCCACAGGGCCTCCCTGTGGATGAATGAACTTCCCAGGCACCTCCTGACCACCAACTGACTGGCCCAATTCAAAACTGACCTCAAACAGCACCTAATAAGACTCATTAAGTGCACCTGCCCCTAAGTCCAGCCACACCTGTTCTCTCTGCCCCCCAGCAAGCTCTAGGCAGGTCTCAGGTAACCCCTCCCTCTCTCCCTTCTCATGACTTGGCTCAGCAATTAGTTCGCGTCATGCTCCTTCGGCACCCGCCACCCCACTTCCCTCCCCCAACTCCCAGTCCCGTGAGTTTCCCTAACAGTCACTACTAATGCAAGCTGCCTGACCATGCCCCCTTGCACCCCACCATTTACTCTAGCACATCTTCTCTGCTCAGCCTCCCCATACCCCCCATTTCTCCCTACACCTTATCGCCCTTCTTCTCCACCCTTCCCCTCCACCGCAGCACCTACCTCTCTCTCGTACCTCCTGTCTTCACCCCACTGTCAGCTATCCCCGTCCCTCTGAACTACTGACAAGGCACTTTGTGGATGCTTATTTCCCTTCCTCACCCTCGTAAAGTGTTTTTCTCGTTATTTTAACTTGTATCTATGTTTTGAGTAATTCTGTCAATTCTGATCCCAAGCTATATCATTCATTGTGATGTACCTTTGCTTTCTCCTATTGTACTTTGTTTTGCAATCTATGACGTGGAACCTTTGTAAAAGAGCTTGCGCTCAAAGGTCTTTTCTGAATCACTAAATAAAAAAATATTTGTGCCATACCACTCACGCTACTTCGTTTAAAACATGAAAAAAACAACAACAAAAAAAGGCAAAAACTAAAGTTGTTATATTGCAATTAAACCAATAATCACAATAACAACCTCAAAGCTGGTCATTTCCTGGGACTGATAACCAGTTGGAAGGAGGTTATGCCCTAGCCAGTTGTTAACCCCTCAGAAATAACCAGCTTCTTAGTCGTTATTGCTTAAGCAATCCACCTCAGAGGCAGCAGAGTAGCCCTAGTGCTGCATGCCCTTTTTTAAATTTAAGAAAGAAAACTGGAATGGAAAATGTATAATTCACTCTAGCTAACTCAAGTGATTCATAATAAGTTTCACTGTGATAAGCGAGATGTCTCTTATTCTGCGTATCTCAGGTACATGCTTAGTCTCTTATCCAAAATGCATGAGATGACCTCCTTCTACCATAACAGACATCTCGCACGGCACATATAAACATAAAAGATAAGAGAACAAAGAACACCAATGGGGGTAATTGAGGAATGAAGATTTGGAAAGAATATTAAGCAATAGGATTTCATGGGAGAAGTGAATTTGTGGAACAGGCTCCCATCAACAGTGGTACAGGATAACACAGTCTGTCTTTAAATTAAGACTACACAAATACCTAGTGATAAACAGAAGCTAGGGGAATGGATTTTCCAAAGACAAGCTGGGGGATTGGATGGATGAAAGGCAAACTGGGGTGTGGGGGGGGATTGGCTGGACCAAGGATAAGCTGAAGGAGACTGGATAGACCAAAGGCAAGCTGGAAGGGGACTGGATGAACCACAGGCAAGCTGGGGGGTATTTGATGGACCACAAGCACGCTGGGGAAGGGAGGACAGGATAGCCCAAATGAAAGATGGAGGGGAACTGGATGAATCAAAGGCAAGCTGGAGGGACTGAATGGAACAAAGGCAAGCTGGAAGGACTGAATGGAACAAAGGCAAGCTGGAAGGAATTGGATGAACCAGAGGCAAGCTGGGGGATTGGATAGATGAAAGGCAAGCGGGGGGGTTGGATACACCAAACATAAGCTGAAGGAGACTGGATGAACCAGGCAAGTTGGAGGACTGGGTGGACCACAGATAAGCTGGGGGTGGACAGACCAAAGGCAATTTGTGGGAGGGGGTTTAGAAATGGATCAAAGGAAAGATGGAGGGGCAACTGGATGAACCAAAGACAAGCTGGAGGGGACTAGATGGACCAAAGGCAAGCTGAGGGGACTGGATGGACCAAAGACAAGCTGGAGGGGGACTGGATGGACCAAAGACAAGCTGGAGGGGGACTGGATGGACCAAAGACAAGCTGGAGGGGGACTGGATGGACCAAAGACAAGCTGGAGGGGGACTGGATGGACCAAAGACAAGCTGGAGGGGACTAGATGGACCAAAGGCAAGCTGGAAGGGATTGGATGGACCAAAGGCAAGCTGAGGGAACTGGATGACCAAAGGCAAGCTGGAGGGGACTGGATGGACCAAAGGCAAGCTGGAAGGGATTGGATGGCCCAAAAATAAGCTGGAGGGGGGCTGGATGAACCAAAGGCAAGCTAGAGAGAGACTGGATGAACCAGAGGTAAGCTGAAGGGGCACTGGATGAACCAAAGGCAAGCTGGAAGAGGGACTGCATGGACCACAGGCAAGCTGAAGGGACTGGATGGAACAAAGATAAGCTGGGGAACTGAATGGACCAAAGGCAAGCTGCGGGGAAGGGATTGGATGGGCCAAAGGCAAGCTGGATAGGAGGACTGGATGGGCCAATGGCAAGCTGGAGGAACTGGATGTGCCAAAGGCAAGCCAGGGGAACTGGATGGGCCAAAGGCAAGCCGGGGAACTGGATGGGCCAATGGCAAGCTGGGGAAACTGGATGTGTCAAAAGAAAGCTGGGGGACACCGAATGGATTAATAGCAAGCTCGTCTTTACTTTCTTATCTCTGTAAGTTCATATGAGACTTTCAAGAGCCATCATCAATTCACTAAAGACCCTGAACACCCTTTTAATCAGAATGCAGATATGACTGTATTAAACCCCAAGTACAGAAAGAAGTAACCGAGTTCAGTGCACAATAATACTTGTTGCTCATCTGTAATGGACTGTTATTTCTTATGTGTCATACACTGGCTGTGCTATTAGTGAAGATCAACACATGTCAGTAACAGTATTAGGATGTCATCTGTTCAAGTTGTCTTCACTTAACTCAAGAGACAGCCATGCTGAACAGAGGTATTATCAGAGACCCGCTCCCTGAGGAAGGCCCTGTGTGGGGTTGAAGCGCTGGGGAAGTAGGGTGCTGTTTGCAGGCAATCCTGCCACAATAAATCTGCAACTTGCAAAACTACTGCAATCCATGCTTTTGTTTCTTGAGTGCAGAGGCCATTTGTTTATTATTAGTACTTGCTGATTGTCTTGTTTGTGGAATTCATAAAACAAATACATTATTATTTTATGGTTTTCTTCAGTTTTCTATTTACACCCCTCAGTTCCAGCACCCAAACTTCTCAGGAATATCCAAGGCACACCTAACACGCTCCACCTCCCCCGACTCAAACCTGTCACCATGCTGTTGGCGGTGGTGCGGGAGCTTAGATGTAGCAGGGTCCCATATCACCACGTAGCATCAGGCAATGCTGCTGGCGGTGATGTGGGAACCTAGATGTCCTGGGATATAGCGTCACCTTATAGCATCACGCTGCGCTGCTGGCTGTGATGCAGCAGCCTAGATGAACAAGGGTCCGGCGTCACCATATAGCATCAGGCAGCACTGTTGGTGGTGGTGCGGAAGCCTAGATCTTAACAGGGTCCGGCGTCACCATGTAGATTCAAACAGCGCTGCTTCTGGTGGTGAAGGAGTCTACATGCACCGGGGTCTGGTGCCACCATGTAGAATCAAACAGCGCTGCTGCTGGTGGTGCGGGAGTCTACATGCACCGGGGTCCGGTGTCACCATGTAGTATCAGGCAGCGCTGCTGGTGGTGGTGCGGAAGCCTAGATCTTAACAGGGTCCGGCGTCACCATGTAGAATCAAACAGCGCTGCTGCTGGTGGTGCAGGAGTCTACATGCGTCAGGGTCCGGCGTCACCATGTAGTGTCAGGCAGCGCTGCTGCTGGTGGTGCAGGTGTCTACATGCACCGGGGTCTGGTGTCACCATGTAGTATCAGACAGCGCTGCTGGTGGTGGTGCAGGAGTCTACATGCACCGGGGTCCGGCGTCACCATGTAGTATCAGGCAGCGCTGTTGCTGGTGGTGCAGGAGTCTACATGTACCGGGGTCCTGAGTCACCATGTAGTATCAGGCAGCACTGCTGCTGGTGGTGCAGGAGTCTACATGCACTGGGGTCCGGCGTCACCATGTAGAATCAAACAGCGCTGCTGCTGGTGGTGCAGGAGTCTACATGCACCGGGGTCCGGAGTCACCATGTAGAATCAAACAGTGCTGCTGCTGGTGGTGCAGGAGTCTACATGCGTCAGGGTCCGGCATCACCATGTAGTATCAGGCAGCGCAGCTGCTGGTGGTGCAGGAGTCTACATACACCAGGGTCTGGTGTCACCAGGTAGTATCAGACAGCGCAGCTGCTGGTGGTGCATAAGTCTACATGCACCGGAGTCTGGTGTCACCATGTAGAATCAAACAATGCTGCTGCTGCTGGTAGTGCAAGAGTCTACATGCACCGGGGTCTGGTGTCACCATGTAGTATCAGACAGCGCTGCTGGTGGTGGTGCAGGAGTCTACATGCACGGGGTCTGGTGTCACCATGTAGTATCAGACAGCGCTGCTGCTGCTGGTGGTGCAGGAGTCTACATGCACCGGGGTCTGGTGTCACCATGTAGACTCAAACAGTGCTGCTGCTGCTGGTGGTGCAGGAGTCTACATCCACCGGAGTCTGCTGTCACCATGTAGTGTCAGGCAGCGCTGCTGCTGGTGGTGCAGGAATCTACATGCACTGGGGTCTGGTGTCACCATGTAGTGTCAGGCAGCACTGCTGCTGCTGGTGGTGCAGGAGTCTACATGCATTGGGGTCCGGCGTCACCATGTAGTATCAGGCAGCACTGCTGGTGGTGGTGCAGAAGCCAACATGAAATGGGGTCTAGTGTCACTGTGAAGCACCAGGCAGCACTACTGGTGGCAGTGTGGGAGCCTAGATGTACCAGGGTCCCAGGTCACCACATAGCATCAGACAGCACTGCTGGCGGTGGTGCAGGAGCCTAGCTGTACCTGGATCCCATGTCACCATGCTGAGGCGTTTTCCAAGCTTCTCTTTGCCTCTTGGATGTCAGCATGCATGAGGACTCAGTTCAAGAACGTGCATGACAGCGTCTCAGCCACCCTCCCACTCCACCTTCTGCTGCGCTACCAACAGTGGTCACCCAGGTGACAGCACTGCAGCAAAGGCAGCAACCCTCCCTTCCTGGAGGAGAAAAGCTTCCATTAGAATAATCCTCCTGCCAGACCGGTGGCACACAGGGTTGAGGCACTGGCGCCTTACCTCGGCCCATGCCGGCGACTCAGGTTCGGGAACGGACAAGGTACGTCGGGGGCTGGAAGGGGCCGGAGAGGATCGAGCGTCCGTAGGACTGCTCTCCTCTCCTGGGGTGGGTAGTGGGTTGTCATTGCACTGCAGCGGCCTCTGGTGGAGACCAGGAGCACTGAAAGATGCATGCAGGAGGGATTAACTGTAAAAGTGGAAATACCGCTCCACGGCAACCGGATGACGGCTGCCCAGCTCTCTCAGGCCATCTAGGTCCTACTGAGCTCTCTGCCTCAGCAGCACCCCTGGGGCTAAGTGTTGCGCTGGTCTGCCCCCCCTTGGCTGGTGTTTTTCCCCCTCGGAGGAGGGGGACCCATCTGGTGAAGGGTTACACCGGGTTACCTTGGGGGCTGGCTGCGATTTGAGCGGAGGCGCGGAGGGCGGATTGGTCGGAGGTCAGCGTTGGCAAGCCCAAAGGAGTGGCTGCCATGGAGCATGTAGGGGGTAAAAGAAATAACACACACACAAAAAAAATAAAAAAAAATAAAAGAATAATCCTCCTAATCCTTTCAGCTGCCTCTCCAAGGGCCCTGGGACGCTGGGCGTTATAAGCAATAGAGCTACAGCTGCGCTGATAGGTTGGCTCGTTCAAATGTTTTCATACAGATCTGTTTTTGAAGAAAAAAACTTTTTATAACAAATGGAGCTTTAAACCGAGTATGGATATTAAACACACACCCCACCGACAATGGAGACTGCGGCACACAGCATATACACACACCCTACCGGTAAGGGAGAGTACAGCCAACAATACACACCCTACTGGTAAGAGAGAATACAGCCCTCCATATATATATACACACACACACACACACAACCAGCAAGGGAGAGTGTAACCCTTAATATACACACAGACACACACGCTACCAGTGCTAGAGATTACAGCCCACAATATAAACACACACCCTACCAGTGAAGCAGGGAGCAACATATACTGTACACACACATGCACCTCATCTACCAACTATTGACCAACACTATGCAGGGAATCGCTCACCACTACCTACCCTAATGGTCAATTGTGGAGCAGCACTAATTTCATCTATGAAGTGAACCGCTCAACACTCACTGACCCTACCGGTCAACTATGGTGCAGCTCTAGTAACTTTATCTATGAAGGGAACTGCTTACTGGTTGCCTACCCTACCGGCCCACTATGGAGTAGCACCGACTTCACCAATGAAGTGTGTCATAAAGGTATACATCAGGAAGCATAGGCAGACCAGGAGAAGTTATAAAATTCACAACTAATGTTTTATTATCATTAATGACAATGAAATAGAAAAAATAAAATTATACAGGACAGCGCTTCATACAGGCAGTTCAAACAAGGACATAAAAGTCCTCCCTCAGAGTCATACACCTGGAAAAACATTGCTCTGACTATATAAGATGCTTCTGCCAGGCAGTTCAAACTCTACATCCTGTTGCTGTACATTACAGCTCCTGTCTTTCACAAAATGTAGCTAAACTTTGCAATTCTCGTTCTTGAGCCAGTTTAAAGAACACATCTAGACTTGGGTGCAACAAAATAATACATTTCATCCCAGAGCCCGTTACCGGTTTACAATTCTGTTAACAAGCTCATGTTCCAGACAAGTATTTTATCTAACAAACTCAAATAGCTTTCTGCGGTCATTTCAACAATATAACTGATAATTCATGACTGGAAAGATTTAGTATAGAACACAGTAAGAAACTTTATTGTCAACATGTAGCATAACTCACATTTTTGAGAGAAAGCTTCAAACCCACCTGATCAAACTTTTCTTCCATGAGCTCCCGGCAATATCTGCTTTCTACCAAAGTAGATTTGGCTGGAACTGGTGTTCCTCCGAATCCCAGCATACCATGCTGGGGGGTGTATCCCAGAAGCCCTAGTAGGGCATTTGACTGCTGAGGCTGTAAAGACTGAAAGCTGGTGAATGGAGTGATGTGACGTGGTTTCATCCCAAAGCCCATCATATCTTTGCAGTATTTGTCGTGTACCAATTGTTGTTGAGTTATCTCCTCCATCTCTTCTCTCCAGCGCTATACAAAATAAAGCACAGGTCAAAAACATGAGCCTCAACTATCACCAACAGAACAAAGCATAGGTAAAAACAAGAGACACAACCCTCCCCAACAGAACACAACATGCAGTTCAGAGGACTTCAATTGTGGAGAGGTGAAAAAGTGTCAAATTGCAGAATTACTGCAGTGATTTTTACCACTGCAGGGCTCAGTACTGGGTCCAGTACGCTTTCATGTTTTTATAAATGAAACTGCAGAATTGCTGGAAGGGAAGGTATGACTCTTTGTAGATGACACCAAGATCTGCCAAACAGTGGACTCTCCAGATGGGGTGTAGAAAATGTAGAGACCGGGCCAGCCCGGTGGCGCTGAGGGTGGAGGTGCGGGACGCCACATCTCGCACTACGACAGCGACCCCAGTTCAGGAACGACCTCAGGTCACCGGGGTGCATGGGGGGGGGTGGGAGCAGGATCAAGTGTTGTCTCTCCTCTCCTGGGTAAGGGGTGGGGTCACCCGCCCATAGTCCCACCGTCACCGAATGGAGGTTCGGTGCAGGCGGTCAATGGCATGACTGGAAGGGAGGGGCATCCCGAACGGCGTGCGCATCTCCACATGCACCCGCTATGTCAGGGATGCATGGGTGTAGGGGCCGAGAGAAAACCCGTAAAAACCCAGGAACAAAAATGTAGAGAGACCTGGGAAAACTCGAGGAGTGGTAGTCGTCGAGGCACAGGTCAGGAAGCATAGGAAGACAAGCAGCAGTTGTAAAATTCACAAGTAGCAGTTTATTATTATCACCAATAACAGTAAAATATAAAATAAAAATTGTTCAGTAAAACTAATTTTATAAAATGGGCAAAAAAAAATCTTGCATCCTAATTGGCTGGAAGCCCTTTCCAGCCACGTCCTTATCAGGACATAACTTTACAAACAAGCACTACTTGTGCCAACCAAGACGCAGCACATTGGAAAATCCATCCGTGCCACCGCTCTCCCACTGCTGCTCCTCAGTCAGCATCCAACAAAACACCTACAGTGGGAGAGCGCTGCCAACATGAGACAATCAATACCAAAGGTTCTCAATCCTGCACAATAATTTTACCATTTTACTTTAACATTTAAAAATAAATGTTTGACCTCTGTTTCAGTTACAAAGCAGCACAATCTCTAAAACTGTTCACAGAGCCGCTCCACTAGGCATTTTAAACATAACGGAAAACACAGCATTTCTTCTCTCTGCTCCCAGAGAGCTAGAGTTGCGACAGAATGAACAGGCAGTGAAAAAAGACTCCCCTCCCCCAACACAAATATATACACAAAAAACAACTACACATCATTCGTTGATAAATCCTGAGACCATCCATTTCGCTGAACCCACCAGTCCACTACCTTTGTGAAAAGCGCTAAGTATGGCGGCTTCTGTAGGACTCACTCACACTCAGAGCGTTCATGAAATCTGGGCTGCAACTTCAGCCAGTCACTGAGAAATTTTTTTTTTTTTTTTTTTAATGAAATGCATGTATTTTACAAACTATAGAGAAAACTATGCAGGAGTAGGTCTGGATTTTTATTTCAAACGTACCGCCCATGTTCACAGAATCACTCGCTAATGAAAGACTGCATCTATAGCGTGATTTGAAAGCAGCATCTTCACTGATTCGATTGCAGTCAGATTTGAACCCAAAAACACAGGTCAGACTTCACTTTCATTGTTTTTAAATGTTTGGGGCTTGTGGAGGAAGGGGGACTTTACATACAGTGTGTGGTAGTTTTGTACTTCAATAAAAATGTCTTTTAATAGAGGGACTATTTTAACTGTTTTACCTACTGAAACATCAATTGTTATATTTATGACTTTTTTTATGGAGTTTTGTTTGTTTTTTAATAATTACTTGGGGCCCATTTTATAAGCGCAATAAGACACTCCAATGTGTGGGTTATGGCCTGATAAGAGCACATCCCAGGTGCTAAAGGATGCACCTGGGGCGTGCTCTTATCAGGCCATAACCCACACCTCATCGAGTCTTATTGCTGGCACAAAGGCAGTACAAACAGAGAAAATAAAGTCCTTCATCCAAGGATATCTCTAATTCTAAGTTTCAGTCTCTCTCTCTCTCTCTAGCAAAAGCGTTGCTGCTTTTTTTTTTTTTTTTATATAAAAGTCTTTGCCTGGGAACTTGTTAAGAGACATCCCGTTTTTCTCAAAATGGTCTGGTCAGTTTCTTTGCAGGTGCAAAAAATAGAACAAGCTGGCCCCCTGCTGATAGCTCTGCAAAAGTTTGTGCTACATGGCAAGTTTTACCCCTTGAGTTCCAAACAGCTTTTTACAATCATTTCAACAGTATAACTGTATACATTTTCAAACCAAGGGATCCCAGTTTCACATAAAGATTCACGTACATTTTTATAACCACAGGTATGCAACGGGGAAGAAAAGACAGAAACAGCAAGTAAAGGCAGACAGAGATAGTGAGAGGTGGAAAATTGCAAGACCGTCAGAGTGATCAGTTCCTAGGTCTCACGAGAACATTTGATTGCACAACCAGTCAGACAAGAGACAGTAAAGGAGAGGATAGACTAGAACCTTGCAGTTAACTCTTTCTGCATAACACATGGGACAGGGCCTTATTCAACCATGTCACATACCCCCCCTTAAGAGGGAATCTTTTTTTTTTAAAAAAAGGTTTCCAAAACTTTATAATGCTCTTCTAACATTAACTTACAACAGTTACAGTTCCGTGTATATGCGGTATAGCAAACAACGAAGTTTAAACTCACACCTTTTTTTTTCAACCATCGGAATTTTCAATTCCTGTTTCATATTGTGACAGAACATCAGCATTGACATTCTCTTTCCTAGATCTGTGCATCACTTTAAATTTAAATGGCTATAGTGCCAGGTACCACCTTGTGATTCTGGAATTTTTATCCTTCATTTGGTTAAACCAACAGAGAGGATTATGACCTGTTACAAGTACAAAGTCAGCTCCTAGCAAATAGAACTTAAGGGACTCCATGGCCTACTTTACCGCAAGACATTCCTTTTCAATGGTGGAGTACCTTTTCTCTCTGTCATGCAACTTCCTACTGATATACAGAATGGTATGTTCCTTCCCCTCTATGTGCTGACTCAAGACTGCACCTAGGCCTACCTCTGATGCATCTGTCTGTGACAAAAATTGTTTCTTAAAGTCTGGGCTTCTTAAAACAGGGGCTGAACGTAATGCAGCCTTTTTTCTTTTTTTTTTTTTTAGTTACTCTTTTTGCTCCACGATCGCCCCACTCTTCCGGGTCCCAATGCACCCGCTGGCTCCTATTAGTGTCCCTTGCTCCCCTTGGATTCTTGAGCCCCCGGATTACCTCCCGGTTGGGGTGGAGGAGCTCCCCTTCTCCCCAAACCTCAGGAGGGAGTGTGCACCGAAGCTGCAGTGCCGGGGACCCTTCTACCGGTGTGGTCGTGGAGTTCCTCTCTTTTTCCTTGTTCTCCCCATCTCCAGACGTCGACACACAGGGAGGACCAATGAGCCGGAGGTGCGTGGAGGTGCACCACGGCTCCAGTCCTCAGCCATCTGCCCCTTTCTTAACTCCTGCCTCTTCTGCTGCACAGACACCACCCGTGGTCACGGCAGCGGTATTGCGGCAAGGAATGCTTCCCACCCCACCCTGGAGAAGGAGAGCAGCCAGTCGGGTGCTCAACTTTCTCCCTGAGCTGCCCTCCGACAACCTGGGGCTCACTACCAAACCAGGGTCGTCGGCGTCGCGGACAGTAGCGCTACCGGGCCGGTGTACAATGCAGCCTTAATAGCCCGAAAAGCTTCATCACACTCTGGGGTCCATTTCACATGATTTAGGAACCGTTTCTTCATGAGTTCAGTGAGGGGAGTAGCTAGCTGGGCAAAGTTGAGAACAAATCTCCGACAATAACCTGCCAACCCTAAAAATGACTTGACATGTTTCTTTGTTTTAGGAGCAGGAATGTTAGCTACAGCTTCTATCCTAGAAAACTCTGGCTTTACTTCTCCATTTCCCAAAACATAGCCCAAATATCTGGTTTCCTGCATGCCAAATGCACACTTGACATGATTAATTGTTAAGAGCTGCCTTTTTGATAGACTGAATAACTGGTCGTAGCTGTTCTAGGTAGCTTTTCTAGTCTGGACTGTACACCACGACATCATCCAGGTACGCAGCACAAGAACCAGTGTGAGGAGACAAAATGACATCCAAGTACCGCTGAAATGTAGCGGGTGCGCCATGTAAATCAAACAGCAGTGTGGTGAACTGACAGGATGATCACATTTTGTTTGTAATTATTCACACCAGCAGCGGGTAAAGGTACTTAAACACTTAACATTATACTGGTAGCCACACCACCTGAGAAAGAGGTTTGGTGCCTCGAAGCGCTGGGGCTGGTCAGGAGTGGTCACTATCTCATCTTGTACTGCATCTACTCTGCTGTGTTTTGTTATGGTGATTCATCTATTAATCAAATCATATCATACTTTATTTATAAAAAGCACCTTTCCACAACCAAGGCGCCTGTACAATAAATAATTAAAATACACAGAAGGTAAAACAATATAATAAATCCAATCAGCATAACATCAATAAAAATCAGGGTATGCTAAGCTAAATAGATAGGTTTTCGAGGTAACTTTAAAACTTTCGACGGTCAGGCAATCTCACACCCGATGAGGTAGAGAATTCCACAGGGTCGGGGCCATAAAACTAAATGACCTGGCCCCTGATGTCTTCAAACAAACCCTGGGAATCTCCAGCAATCCCTCATCGGTGGATCAGAGAGGGCGGGGGTACTGTAGGGACAAAGAAGATCTTGTAGGGCCTTATAGGTCAGCAAACCGACCTTGAAGGTGATCTGCCACTGTACTGGCAGCCAGTGCAGTCCGCGGAGGACAGGCGTTATATGACTGGCCCTGGAAGTACCAGTCAAAAGCCTGGCCGCCACATTCTGCACTAGCTGCAAGCGGCAGATATCAACCCCCAATAGCCCTAGGTAAAGCCGTTAAAAAGAAAGTCCACAGACACGCTGGAGTTTTGTGTATTTCTGTGTCTCAGTTTTCAAGCATCCATCCTAGTCGTGAGCACAGCCTGTTCTGTTTGATGAATAATCTGTAGGGTGCATGTGGGAGTACGTGAACCCTGCACTGAAGTTACTGCACATCCATGTCTCCAGGAGGAACATAAAGGGAAAACCCCTGTGCCAGCTGCACGATGATGGCACCACTTTGGGGCTGCTCTAGGAGATGCCGGGCACCAGATTAGCATCTCAGCATAGTGGTTTAGGGCACTGATCTGCAAACCTGGAGACCTGGGTTTGAATCTCATCAGCTCCCATTTGCATACTGTGTGATCCTGAGCAACTCATTAAACTTCCTTGTGCTCCCAGGTCACACCTGGAAACAAGCTCTGGCTTAGTGTGCCTTTCCTAGGATAAAGAACATTCCCTTTCTCTTTCTCTATCTTGGTCCTCCTCCCCTTAGGTCCGGGGGGGGCGGGGAGGAGTCCCTTCATGGGAAGTCAGCCATGGTTCTCCGGTAGGTTCATGGAGACGACACAGCAAGAGGTGAAACTGAACTTTAGAAGGTACAAAAAAAAAAAAAAAAACAGGGAGAGGGGAGGACAGAAAGGAATACCTAAAGGAGTTGAGGGAGGTGACAAGGGCAGTCAGGTCAGCCAAGGCGTCCAAGGAACTCAGGCTAGCACAGGGCATCAAAGAGGGGGAGAAGGACTTCTTCAGGTACATCAGGGAGAAAAGGAGTTGTAAGGACCAAATAGTAAGAATGAAGAAGGATGGGGGAGGGGTGGAAATAGGGCAGAACAAGCAGAAGTATTAAACAAGTACTTCTGCTTAGTATTTACTAAAGAGAAAGAGGGAGTTGTCCCCAAGGGGGTGGGAGGGTGGGCACGGGGAAGGAGGCAACGAATGGGGAAATCCCAGTGGGCAGAGTACTGGAGAGCTTGAGGGCACTGAGGGTGGACAAGGTGCCAGGGTCAGATGGCATACACACCAGGGTGCTGAAGGAGCCGACTGAAGTCCTGGCAGAACCCTTGGCAGACCTGTTCAATGCCTCCCTGGACCCAGGGAGTGTACCTCAGGACTGGAGGATGGTGCAAGTGGTGCCCTCCACAAGAGTGGCCCCAAGAATGAGCCAGGGAACTACAGATATGTAAGCCTCAAATCCATCGTGGGAAAGCTGATGAAGGCAATCCTGAAGGAGAGGCTGGTTTCCCCTCCTAGAGGCTAATGGGCTGCAGGACAGCACACAGCATGGGTTTGTTTCAAGCAGATCCTGTCAGACCAACCTGGTGGAGTACTATGATTGGGTAACCAGGCAATTAGACAGGGGCCATGCAGTGGTGTCCTGTACCTGGACTTCAGTAAGGCATGCGATTTGGTGCCGCATGGGAGACTAGGAAGTAAGCTGGAAGGCATGGGGTGGAGGGCGAAGATGGTGGGATGGGTAGTGAACTGGCTGCAAGGGAGACAGCAGAGGGTGGTGGTGGGAGGGGAGCTCTCATCTCCCAGGGCGGTGACAAGTGGGGTGCCATAGGGCTTTTTACTGGGGCGGGTGTTTGGGATCTTCATAGCAGACATCTCAATAGGCATCAAGAGCAAGATCAGTCTGTTTGAAGATGATACCAAGATGGGAGCAGTAGTGGAAGACTTAGATGGGTGGCAGGGGTTGCAGGATGATCTGGCAAAATTGGAGGCCTGGTCGGACACTTGTCAGCTGGGGTTCAATTCCAAGAAATGCAAGGTGATACATTTCAGCACAAAAAAACAAAAAAAACAAGGAGGAGCTACCAGCTACAGGGGATTCAACTAGCCAAGATGGAAGAGGAGAAGGATATAGGGGTGATCATAATGGCAACAATGAACAACTCAGCACAGTGTAGAAATACAGCTGCAAAGGCCAACATGATGCGGAGTTGTATTGCCAGAAGCATATCCTCCTGGAGGGGGGAGGTGATCCTTCTGCTATACAGGTCACTGGTTAGACCACACCTGGAGTACTGCGTGCAGATCTGGCGACCGTACCCGAAGGAAATTAGGTTACTGGAGGGGTGGCAGGGCAACAAAAATGATCCGGGGCTAGGGGACTTAGCCTATGAGAGCAGGCTGATGGAGTTGAACTTGTAATTCCTGGAGGAGAGGAGGGATTGGGGGGGGGAATGATTGAAACCTTCTAGTACATGAAGGGAATAAATAAGACGGGCATGGAAGCCCCCCAACTCAAATAAACTAATACAAAAAAAATAAAAGAACTGTAGTTCTGCGAGAATAGCATAACGCTAGCTGTAAGTACACTCTTACGCTACTATTCGTATTCTCAAAAAAAAATACGTATGGTGGTCCGATGTTCTCCACTATCACCCTATAGTACAAGGTCTGCTTGCTGCATAATCGAACAGACTTTATAGATCATAAGACCTTTATCTGCCGGCAATTTCGTATGTTTGCATGAAAGTAGCACCAACTGGCTAACATGGAGTATGTCCTCATGTCTACACAGGGGCATTAAGAAAATTAACAAAAAAATAAATAACCAACCATGAGCAACAACCATTCCCAAGACAACATACCACTATTCAGAAACAGAGCAACAACCATAATCAACAGAACGAACCACTGGTCAAAAACATGAAGGCACACTATCACCAACAGAACACAGCACAGGTAAAACCAAGAGCCACAACCATCCCAAGCAGATCAATGCAGGCGTCAAAAACATGAGTGTTAATGATCCCGAACAGAAAAAAGTACAGGTCAAAAACATGAGAGTGAATCATCCCAAACGGAATGAAGCACAAGTCAGAAACATGAGCCTCAACTATCCCAAACAGAACACAGCACAGGTCACAAACATGTGCCTCAACCATCTCCAACAGAACACAGCACAGTTCAAAAACATGAGCCTCAACTATCCTTAACAGAACAAAGTTCAGGTAAAAACGTGAGCTTCACTCATCCCCAGAAGAACAAAGTACAAGTCAACTTCAACCATCCCCAAGTGAACAGAGCACAGGTCAAAAATGTCAGCCTCAACCATCCTCAGCACAACTAAACCCAGGCCATATGAGCCTCAATCATTTCCAACAGACCAAACCACAGGTTAAAATGTGAGCCTCAGCCTTTCCCAAAAGAAAAAAGAAGAAAAAAAGCCACGCCAAAACGTGAGCCTCAACCATAACAAAACCAAACACAGGTCAAAAACATGTGTCCCAACCATTGCCAACAGAAAAAAACACCAGTCAACAACATGAGCCTCAATCATCCGCAACAGAACAAACCAAAGGTCAAAAACATGAGCCTTGACCACACTCAACAGAACAAAACACAAGTCAAAAACATCAGCCACAACCATCCATAACAAAGCAATGCATGGGTCAAAAGCATGAGCCTCAACCATCCAACACAGAACAAAGCATTACTCAAAAAACATGGACTCAACCACATACCACAGAACCAAGCACAGGTCAAAAACATGAACTCAACCATCCTTAGCAGAACAAAACACTGATCAAAACCAGGAGACTAAACCATGCCTGACAGAAAAAAAAAAAAACACAGCTCAAAAACATGATAGTCAACCATCACCAACAGACCAAAACACTGGTCAAAATCATGAGACTAAACAATCCCCAAATGAAAAAAAAGCACTGGTCAAAAATATGAGCCTCAACCACCCCCAACAGAACACAGCACAGGTCAAAAGTGTTAGCCTCATCCATCTTCAGCAGAACAAAGCACAGGTAAAAAACATGAGCCTCGACCATACTCAGCAGAACAGAGCACAGGTTAAGAACATGAGCCTCAATCATTCTCAACACAACAAAACACAGGTCAAAAACATTAGCCTTGCCCATCCTCAGCAGAACAAAACACAGGTCAAAAATATGAGCTTCAACCATCCCCAACAGAACAAAGTGCAGGTCAAAAACATGAGCCTCAACCATCCCCAACAGAACAGACCAAAAACATTCGCCTCAACCATCCTCAGCAGAACAAAACACGAGCCTCAACCATCCCCAACAGAACAAAGCACTAGTCAAAAACATGAGACTCAACCACACACAATAGAACAAAACACAGTTCAAAAAAATGTTATTTATTTATTTAACAAATCAGAAAGATCTTTGAGCCAAGGGCTTTTTTACAGAGGTTCCACGTCAAGTCACAACAATAACAAATTACAATGGTTTCAGTAAGTAGTACAACATGAGGAAAGTACTTACATAAACAAAAGAACAATATGGCAAGATAAATATTGTGTCAATTGCAGCCAGTGGCCTTGTCTAAAGAGGGGTGAAAGGACTTACAAGGAGAGAAAGCACAGGGGTGAATTGGGGTGAAAGGAGCAAAAAGAGCAAGGAGGAGATTCCACAATGAAGCTTGAGCAGGAAAGACCCAAGGGGCAGGGGTAGAGGAAAGAACAAGGTGAGGAAACAGAGGAGAGAGGGGGGAAGTGGGAGTGGAGGGGTAAGGGAAGGGGGGATGAGGTAGGATGAAAAGAGGGCAGGAATGGGAAAGGGATAAGGGAGGAAGTGCTGTGAGTGCTAAGGCGCAGCAGCAGCAGCATAGGGCTATACAGGGGCAAGTGGTAAAAGAAGGAGGTCCCAGTGCATTTAGCCATCAGTAGAGATTAGGTATAGCAGTCACAAGGTGCTCTGAGACTCTAAGAAACATGAGACTCAACTGCACCCAAAAGAATTAAGCACATGTCATAAACATAGACTCAACCATCCTCAGCAGAACAAAACTAGTCAAAACCATGAGACTAAACCATCCCCAACAGAACAAAGGATAGGTCAAAAACATAAGCCTCTTGCATAGTCAGCAGAATAAAACACTGGTCAAAAACATGAGCCTCAACCATTCCCAACACAATACAGCACAGGTCAAAAACATTAGTCTCATTAGCCGGCGCAGTGGTAGCGCTATTGCTTGCGACGACAGCGACCCTGGTTTGGTAGCGAAGCCAGGGTTGCTAGAAGGTTAGCCGGGGAGGACTGGGCCGAGGGGCTGCCTCCTTCTCCAGGAGGAGGGCTGTATCCTTTGCTATGATACTGCCACCACCTAGGTGACCACGGTGGTGCCAGTGCTGGATCGACAGATCGGAGGGGCTGGATCAACCGTGGATCTGAGCGGAGGTACATCTCAGCGTACCTCCGTCTCATTGGTCCCCCTCAAGTGCTGACACCAGACGGGAGGAGACCAGAAAAAAGGAAAATGCGCCCTGCTCCCAGTCCATGTGACGAGCCTCCAGCACCACGCCTACAGGAGGTTCCAAGGGCAAACTCCACTAGTGTGCACTCCGATGATGTTTGGGGGAGGTAAGGGAAAGGCTTCCCTTGCCCTACCCGGTGGGTTATCCGGGGCTCTAGAGGTAAGCAGGAGCGAGTAGCACCTTAAGGAGTCAACACCTCAGGCCTCTCAAGTGGGTGTAGCTGTGTGGCACATGGGGCTCTAAGAGAGGGACTAGGGGCGGAGTGAGTAAGGGGACAAAGAGAGAAAGTAAAAAAAAAAATTTGTCTCAACCATTACAAAAGGAACAAAACATAGGTCAAAAACATGAGCCTCACTCATCCCCAGCAGAACAAAACATGGGTCAGAAACATGAGCTTAACCATCCCCAATAGAACACAGCACAGGTCAAAAACATTAGCCTCAACCAACCTCAGCAGAACAAAACACAGGTAAAAAAATGTAAGTCTTAACCATCCCCAACAGAACAAAACACAGGTCAAAAACGTTAGCCTCAAACATCCTCAGCAGAACAAAACACTTGTCAAAAATATGAGCCTCAATCACATCCAAAGGAACAGAGCACAGGTCAAAAACATGAGGCTCAGCAGGCCCGTCGGCACAGCGGTTGGATTTCTGCTTGCGACGCCGGCGACCCGGGTTTGGGAGCGGACTCGGGTCGCTGGAGGGCCGGCCAGAGGAGAATGGCTTCAGCATCCCATGACGACTCTCCTTGTCCGGGGGGAGGGAGGGGGCCAATGCCCGCAACTTGCCTGACCTCGAGTGGAGGCTCGAGGTACAGCAAACCCTGTTTGCAGGGGGAGGCGGCCGTGATGTGTGGTGGACGTCGGCGCATAACGCCTTGACATAAGGGCGCACATCACACGAGGGGAGAAAAACCAGAGGAAATCAGCCTTCCATCAACGGGAAGACGAGGCACCAGGAGCATGCCCTCGATGTGTCGCCACCAGCCCAGACCACCTTGCCCGACGTAATCAAGTAAGTGTACGGGGTGTATGGGCCCCACCTCGTTCTCCACCCGGGGGGGGTATAACCGCGGCTACATGGCACGCAAGGCTGGTGATGGGTTGGGTGGTTGGCAGAGGGATGACTCCCAGGGGCCTCCGAAGGGTCGGAGATGGAGGGCAAGTAGGACGGAAAAATAGAAAGTAAAAAAAAAATGAGGCTCAGCTATCCCCAACAAAACACAGCACAGCTCAAAAACATTAGCCTCGACAAACCTCAGAACAAAACACTGGTCAAAAACATGCGCCTCAACCTTCCCCAACAGAACAAAGCACAGGTCAAAAACATGAAACTCAACCACTCCCAAAAGAACAAAACACTGGTCAAAATTAATGGGGGGGGGGGCTATCTAGGGCCTGCAGTGTCACAATAGATAGAGTAATAGGGCATACTGGGTTGGCCTGGAAGCCCTAATCTACCGTCAACTTCTATGTTTCTAAAACCTTTAGCCTCCACCATCTGCAACAAAACAAAGCACTGGTCTAAAACATGAGACTCAACCACACCCAACAGAACAAAGCACTGGTCAAAACTTGAGCCTCAAGCATCTCAAACAGAGCAAAACATGGGTCAAAAACATGAGCACCAACCATCCCCAATACAGCAAAACACAGGTCAAAAACATGAGACTCAACCGTTCGCAACAGAACAATGCACAAGTCAAAAACATGAGCCGCAACCATCAGCAAGAACAAAACACGGGTCAAAAGAAAAAATTACTCACCTTAGTAATTGCTTTTCTTCTCATGGAGTCTTGCTATATTATGACTATATGCAGTCAGCCACTGCAGCTGAACTGCCCCGGAGAGGAAAGAGTTAACTCCAGAGAGTCTGGAGTTCCACAGCGCGAGGGCGTTATACCAAAGCTCTATCTGGCCAGTTTCAAATGAAACTGTCAGATCTTTACGAAGCTAACACTAAGCAACAAGTCTGTGTGGAAAGCTCTACACTAGCCAAGTGGCTACCTACTAGTAGGAATAACAACAATATAAACAACAATATAAACAGCAATAATAATAATAACAATGAATAATAGTATTATTAGTTTCTCCCATAAGCACATTATTAGACCCCCTTCCCCAAGACTCAAGTCCAGGAAGGGGCCAAATATATTACTTAAAAACAGAAATACCTAATTCCCTAACCCTAAATAAAGGGGTGAAGGGAAGAACTAAATATACGACAGTGCTTGCACTAATTTGCCACCCCTACCCAAGTAGAAGTTCTGAGAGGGGCAGGAGGGAGGGTGGTCATAATATAGCAAGACTCCATGAGAAGAAAAGCAATTACTAAGGTGAGTAATTTTTTCTTCAAAACACCATGAAGTCTTGCTATATTATGACTATATGCAGATTACACAGCAGTACCTCCATGGAGGAGGGTCAGAACCTACTTAGGAAATAGGCTCTGAAGCACAGCTGTGCCAAACGAGCATCTCTCCTGGACTGAATATCCAGGGAATAATGCTTGGTAAATGTGAACTGTTTTCCAAGTAGCAGCTTGACAGATTTCCAGAATGGAATATCTCTAGCAGCCGCTAGAGATGCAGCTGTACCCCTGGTGGGAGTGAGCCCTCAGTCCTGAGGGGTTCTCACCTAGTTTTTGATAACAAATTGGATACAAGAGACAATCCACCTTGCAATTGTCCTCTTAGTGGCAGGTTTCCTTCCAACCTCGCCATAGGTAAGGAAGAGTTGGAGGATTCAACCTGTGACCCTTGGGCATTCCAAATAGTAGCTTAAGGCTCTTTGACGCCCAAGCTGTGCAGACTCCTCTCACCTGAGGAAGAATGCTCAGTGAAAAATACTGGAAGAGAGATGGATTGGTTCAGGTGGAAATCTGAAACCACTTTAGGCAAAACTTTCTGTTAGTCCTGAGGACTACCTTATCTCTGTGGAAAGAGATAAAATCTTCTTCCACTGACAGGGCCTGTAGTTCACTTATCGTCTGGCAGAAGTGATAGCCACTAGGAAAACAGTTTTCCAAGTCAGAAACTTGAGCTCTGCTGAGGACAGAGGCTCAAAGGGGTTGCATTAACTGAGCAATGCAAACATTCAGGTCCCAGGGGAGCTGGTTCTCGAAAAGGAGGGTTGGTGTGAAGCAACCCTTTAAAAACTTGAAAGCACAGGGTGAGAAGAAAAGGAAGCAGGCTTCCTGCTGACAGAAAAGCAGAGACAGCTGCCAGATGAACCTTTAAGGTAGCTGGCCTAAGGAATTTAAATGGACCAAATAGTCCAGTAAATGGGCAGATCAGCAGATTCTGGGATAATCTGCTTCTCAGAGCACCAGATGGAAAACCTTTCCACTTAGAATTGTAAGTGGTCTAGTGGAAGGCTTCCTGAAGCCTTTAAAATATCCAAAACACCTTGAGAAAGGTGTAAGTCAGCAATTCTAACCTCAAGAGCCATGCCTTGAGATGGAGGGATTTGAGGTCCGGATACCACATCTCCCTGTGCACAGGCCAGTAGTCGTGGACTCTGGGCAAGCTCAGGGCAGGGTGGACTGTCAAGGACAGAAGCAGTGGGTACCAGGGCTGTCTGGCCCAATCTGGAGCAATCAGAATCACCTTGCAGGGCTGAGATCTGATTTTTACTACTACCCTGAAAAGAAGGGAAAGGCATACAGGAACTTCCTTCCAATCCAACTGAAAGGCGCCCAGGGGACTGGTCCCAGCACTGAGACCTGCAACAAAACAGAGGAAGTTGGTGGTTGTCTGGGCTGCGAAAGATCTATCTGAGGGTGCCCCATCTGACAAAGACTGACCCCAGCACCTGAGGATTCAGAGCCCATTCGTGATGGCCCTGAGAAATCCTGCTGAGGGCATCCGCCAGGACATTGTCCTTCCTGGAAGGTGAACTGCTATCAGGGAGGTGTTCAGGAGTAAGCCAGAGACCACAACTTCATTGCTTCGGTGCACAAGGCTGATGACCGAGTGCCCCCTTGCTTGTTGATGTACCACATTGTTGTGGTGTTGTCTGTCCTGACTTGAACTACTTAGTTCTGGACAGAAGCTGAAAATGCCTGAAGAGCTAAAAAGACAGCTCTGAGTTCCAAAAGAATGATGTGGAGCAGAGATTCCTGGGGAGACCACACTCCCTGAGTGGACAGGTCGCCCAAGTGAGCTCCCCACCCTAACAGGGAAGCATCCGTGGTGAGGGTGAGGGAGTTGGAAACGGGAATGAAAGGAACCCCTTGTTTTAGATTGCTTTGATCCTGCCACCAGTGAAAGGCCAGGATCAGGGTTTGGGTCACTGGAACCAATTTGGAAAGGTGTCCCTCCTTTGAGACCAATAGGCCCTCAAATGGAACTGAATGTCCCTCATCTGGAATCTTGCTCCTTGCACTACAGCTGTGGAAGCAGCCATGTGCCCTAGGAGTTGCAGAAAATGCCTTGCTGGTCGAGAGACCGCAGGGTAAGGAGGATGCCAGGGCAATAAGTCTGTCTACCCTTTCCGAGGGGAGAAATGCCCTGGCTAACTTTGTGTTCAATTCTGCACCTATGAAAGTTAGTACCTGAACTGGTTCGAGAACTGACTTTGGTAAATTCAGCAGGAATCCCAGGGAAGTGAGAAGCTGCTGGGTGACTTGCAAGTGGGATTTTACCTGATCTGGGGACTGACCCACTATGAGCCAGTCGTCCAGGTAGGGAAACACTGCAATCCCTTGCCTTCTTAAATGAGCCACTACCACAGCTAGACATTTCGTGAATACCCTTGGCGCAGAGGTAAGGCCGAAGGGCATTGCCCTGAACTGGTAGTGGCCTGAGGGTAGTTCGAACCTGAGGTACTTTCGGTGAGAAGGCCTGATCAGAACATGAAAATAGGCATCCTTGAGGTCCAGGGAAGCTAACCAGTCCTCTGGCCTCAGGGAGGGCAAAATCATTGTCAGAGTTAACATTTTGAACTTTGGTTTCAAAAGATGCTTGTTCAGGTACCTTAAATCTAAAATGGGCTGCCATTCTCCTGTCTTTTTTGGGGTAAGAAAGTATCTTGAGTACAGCCCCTTGCCCTGGTGGCAAGGAGGGACCCTTTCTACTGCTTTGCAGTCCAAAAGAGAAGAAACCTCTGCTTCCAAAGCAAGGGCTTCTGAAGGATTTGCAGGTGGAAAATGTCTGGCTCTCATCTTCGGAAACTGAAGCTGAGAACCAGACCCTGGCCTATTACCTCCAGAACCCACCTGTCCGAAGTTAGGGACAGCCAGTTCTGGCTGAAATAAACCAACCTGCCCCCCACTGGTACAGGAGAATCGGCCCTGGGCACCCCATCAGGGTGCCTGCTTGAGAACCGCACTCTAAAAGCCCAACCAACACTTTAAAACGTTAAATTAAGCAAACCGATCGGTTCAAACCGAACCGATAATTGAATTTCCACACAGACTTTAAATTTTCTACTTACGGTTTACTAGATAGAGCTTTTAACCAAATGCGGTAAAACAAACATTTTGCCGAGGTTCAAATGAACTGAAAATACTCGCTGAACCGAGAAATGAACCGATGTGAAGGAGCCGATCTCGAGCGACTGTTCAGTGAAGCGGAGAAAGAATCTGACAGTTTCATTTGAAACTGGCCAGATAGAGCTTTGGTATAGCGCCCTCGCGCTGTGGAACTCCAGACTCTCTGGAGTTAACTCTTTCCTCTCCGGGGCAGTTCAGCTGCAGTGGCTGACTGCATATAGTCATAATATAGCAAGACTTCATGGTGTTTGAAACATGAGCTCCAACCATCCCAAACAGAATGGACAGGTCAAACACATGAGACTTAACCATCCCCAACAGAACAAAGCACAGGTCTAAAACATGAACATCTACTATCCCCAACAGAACAAAGCACATATCAAAATGTAAGCCTCAACCATCCCCAACAGAAAAATGCAAAAGTCAAAAACATGAGCCTCAACCATCCTCAACAGAACACAACACAGGTCAAAAATATGAGCCTTAACCATCCCCAACAGAACAAAACACCGAGCAAAAACATAAGCCTCAACCATCTCCAACAGAACAGAGCACAGGTTAAAAACATGAGCCTCAATCATCCTCAACAAAACAAAGCACTGGTCAAAAGCATGAGCCTAAACCATCTCCAACAAAAAAAAGAACATGTCAAACAAATGAGCCCCAACCATCCCCAGCACAATAAAGCACAGGTCAAAAACATGAGACTCAGCCGGCCCGGTGGCACTGAGGGTTGAGGCGCTGGACGACACACCTCGTACCACGCCAGTGACCTGGGTTTGGGAGCAAGCTTGGGACGCTGGGGGTCGGCGGGTGAGGATTGAGCGCCCGTATGGGCTGCTCTCCTCCCCGTGGGGTTGGGTGGGACTGCTCGACATGCCAGCGGCTCCTGGTGGAGACCGGGGGTGCTGCTGCATGTCTGGCTGCACGTAGTTAGCGTGCCCTGATGTGGGCAGGGATTGCCATGCATCCTACATTGGGGATGTACACACGCATGGGAGGGGGGTAGAGGGAACAGAAAAAGGAAAAAAATGGTCTGCGGGGGTAGGCGACGGCACCTGCCCCCATCCCCAATGCCGGGCCCATCCAATCTGACCTTCCTGGTTCCTCCACCCGGGTCCGCTCTCATGTTGGGGTCTGTCTCAAGGAGTGCCCAAAGAGGAGGGGAGGCCCCATCCCGGAGGGGTTAAGCCAGGGTACCGACTGTGGAGTAGAGGAGGAGGAGGAGAGAGGAGGTACAGATGGAGGACTTCAGGATGGGGAGGATCAGGCAGGATGCCTGAGAGAGGCCCCCAAACTGTGTCCAGAGGGAAAAAGAGTTAAAAAAAAACATGAGACTCAACCGTCCCCAACAGAACACACAGGTCAAAAACATGAGTCAAAATCCATCTTCAGGAAGAACAAAACACTAGTCAAAAACAAGAATCTCAACCATCCCCAAGAGAGCAAACCACAGGTCAGAAACATGAGTCTCAGCGATCCCCAAAAGAACAAAACATGGGTCAAAAACATGAGCTTCAACCACCCCCAGCAGAATAAAGCACAGGTCAAAAATGTATGACTCAACCATCGCCAAGAGAACAAAACACAGGTCAAAATATGAGCATCAACCATCCCAGCACAACAAAGCACAGGTCAAAACATGAGCCTGAAGCATCTCCAACAGAACAAAACACAGGTCAAAAACAGGAGCACCAACCATCCCCAGCACAACAAAGCACAGGTCAAAAGATGAGCCTGAAGCATCTCCAACAGAACAAAACACGGGTCAAAAACATGAGCGTCAACCATCCTCAGCACAACAAAGCACAGGTCAAAACATGAGCCTGAGGCATCTCCAACATAACAAAACATGGGTCAAAAACATGAGCGTCAACCATCCCCAGCACAACACAGCACAGGTCAAAACATGAGCCTGAAGCTTCTCCAACAGAACAAAACATGGGTCAAAAACATGAGCGTCAACCATCCTCAGCAGAACAAGACACTAATCAAAAACATCAGCCTCAGCCACACCCAAGAGAACAAAGCACAGGTCAAAAACACGAGACTCAAATACACCCAACAGAAAAAAAGCACAGGTCAGAAACATTTGCCTCAGACAGCTCGTTGGTATAGTGCTAGGGTTACTGCTTGTGGCGTTGATGAGCCAGGTACAGAAGCAATCCCAGGGCATCGCAGGGTCGGCCGTGGGGTGGAGAACTGAACATCCAGTAGACTGCTCTCCTCTTACAGGGGAGGGTAGGGTGTGGTGCCCTGCATTAGTCTGGCCTGTACTGGTGGCAAGAACAGATCAGTGACCGGTGACACTCCACACGTGGGAATGTATGTAAGGCTGTCTCCATGGCTTTGTATGTCTGATCCTTCCAGGGTGGAAACGGAGGAGAAAAAAGGGGGCCAGGCAGAGTAGGATGGCAGACCTGACCCCACACATGCACCGCACACTGGCTACAAAGCCTCTTACGGTACACCAGATCCACTGTAGCAGCAGGTAGGATACTGCTGACCCTCCCATGGGAGACAAGCCACGAGGGAAACACTGGGATTGGAAGGTGAGTTGTTGAGATGCCAGGTAACAAAAGACAAGGTTAGATGTAAGCCTGCACCGGATGATAACCAGATAAACTACTAAAAATAAAAATAAAAAACATGAGCTTCAACGCTTTCCAACAGAAGAAAACACTAGTGAAAAACATGAGCCTCAACCATCTCCAACAGAGACAAGCATTTGTCAATACCGAATGTTGTCTTTCTGGCATTGGCATTGGTAGTGCAGGTGTTAGAGAGATGCACAATAGGAATGACAGTGAAGTACTGAACTGACGCCAACCACACCCCCACCCTGCAGAGACTAACAGGCATAGGGGACTGTCTTTGGGTCGTCGGGCATAACGCTCATGCCATTTCACCTCACCCTACCCTGCAGACACCAAGTGTTGCGGTGTGCCTTGGGGTCTTTGGGCCTTACGCTCACCCCATTCCATAAGGAAATACGCTGAGATGGGTGCAGTATAGGAGAATGGGGTGAACTTTGGGGGGCCGAAGACTCCAAGGCACACTTCGATGCCTGTCACTGGCTGCAGGGTGGGGGTGGAATGGCTTCAGTATTACAGCCAACGATCCCAAGTCACACCCCTGATGCCTGTTAGCTTCTACAGGATGAGGCGTTATGGTTGGAAACTCTAACAACCCAGGTGTTTGTCAGTATTTTCACTCCAAATTTTCAACATGGGCTTTTTGTGATCCCACCTCATGAACAGTGGCACTATCAGTTTGTTAGCCGAAAGCTGATTTTGCACAGCGACTACGTCATTTTGCACCACAGGTGCTTAAACACATTTTGGGCAGGATGTGAAAAATGACAGCTGTAGTGTTCATGAGGTGGTGTAAAAAAATGGCAATGCTGAAAATCTGCAGTGAAAATATGAAAAATTGGTGAAGTTACGAGCGTGTGTAGAAACTGCGCAACACACACCCGTAATGCAATTATTTTGGGGATTTTTTTTAACCAGATTTTCAACATAGGCATTTTGGGACCTCCACTCATGAACAGTGGCACTGTGATTTTGTTAATCTGTCCAGAAAGTTGATTTCCCACAGCGACCACGCCATTGTACACCAGATGTGTGAAAACACATTTCAGGCAGGATGTGAAAAATGACAGTGGTACTGTTCATAAGGAAGCGTGAAAAAATGGCAATGTTGAAAATCTGGAGTGAAAATATTAAAAATTGTTAAAGTTACAAGCGTGCGTGGAAACTGCACAACGCACACTCGTAATACAGTCATTTTCTGTAAATTTTTCACCAAATTTGCAACATAGGCTTTCTGGGACCTCACCTCATGAACATTGGCACTGTCGTTTCATTAATCTGTCCCGAAAGGTGATTCCGCGCAGTGACCACAAAAATCACCTTTTGGGACCGAAACGAGATGAAAAAGCATGTGTTCATGAGGTGGGGTCCCAAGAACCCCATGTTGAAAATTTAGAGCCCAAATTCAAATAAATGGCTGAGATATCCACCTAAGTTCAACCCTCCCCCCAATCCCATTGATGCCATTATATAGCTTACTGGCATTTCTTCATTTTGCAGTTCGGTTTTGAAGAGTCCAGACGCTTCCCGCTCCACAGACGATTGCAGCACCGGACCTCCGGAGGTAAATACTGGGTGAGGAGGGGTTCGGGGAGGTGGGGTGCCAGGGACTATGAGGGACCATTTTCTGTTTCACAGGGAAAAACAAAAAATGGACATCAGGGATGGTTTTCTTTCTTTACAGGTGAACTAAAAAAAAATGTTGGGCCCACTGGGGTGGGCTTCCAGTATGCCCCATGAGTTTTTTTTTTGGTGTTGGCACACTGGGGTGGGCTCCAGTGTGCCCCATGAGTTTGGGATTGATGCCGACGGGATTGGGCCCCATCGGCAAAGACAGTGTGTGTGTGTGTGTGTGTGTGTGTGTGTGGTGGGGGGACTGATGCCAATGGGGATTTGGCCGCATCGGCACAGAAAGTGTGTGGGGTGGGGGAACACACCGACATGGGGACTGGCCACCCCCTATGTCTGTATGGGGACTGTATGTGGCGGACGACAGGAGCTGCCATGTTTATTGAAAAGTTTCACCAGGAAAAGCACGTTGGAGAGGTGTGTCATCTGACGCTGCATTTCTTTCAACTTGTGGCACTTTTCGTAATTTCCACATCAGCACTAGCATACTCACTAATTGCCCCATCAGCAAAGAAAGTGTGTGGGGTGCAGGAAAATGCCGACACGGGGGATTAGCCACCCCGAATGTCAGTATGGAGATTGTGGCGGACAGCAGGAGCCGCCATGTTTATTGAAAAGTTTCACCAGACAAGGCACGTTGGGGAGGAGGCGAGTCATCTGCCGCTGCATGATGAGCTTGCCTCCGACTGCAGCAGCACATTTCTTTCAAGTTGGGGGCACTTTCCATAACTGCCACGTAAGTGCTAGCATGCTCACTAATTGGGGGATGAGGGATGCACCTACTAAAGCGTACCCTGCATTCGCCAACACTGACACACCTCTCAATGTGGTACTAACGCACGATGTTGCTTGCGCCTGTACGCAAGACAACATTAAAATAACACAGGTCAAAACATAAGCGTCATCTACCCCCAACAGAACTACGTACTGGTCAAAAACATGCACGCGTCAACCATCACCACCACAACAATGTACTGGTACAAAGCATTAGCATCAGCCATACCCAAGTGAACAAAACATTGGTCAAAACCATGACAGTCAACTATTCCACACAGAAACAAGACTGGGCAATGCCAACCATCTTCGCTTGCTGGTATTCGCTGTATAGCACAGATGGCACATCAGTTATATATGTATTCTGAATGCGTGCCATGACAGTGGGACTTGGTGCTTACAGACCAAATTTTGAAGGAATTTTTAGGTAGTCACGATATATAATGTCCCTGCTGCCATCCTTGTGCTCTGAGCCTTTATATGCATGCATCCTTATACAGTATATTCATGTAATGAGGATATTTGGAGCAGCTCACTTTGCCAGCCGTTCACTTGTTCAGGACCTTAATATGGTGCACACTCGCACTGATAAATTCGTGCATGCAAAAGTTCTTACATTTTCAACTCGCATTAAGTAAATACAGACACATTAGTCTACTTTGAGTTTAGCAAAGTAATTGTAACGTGAAATGAAGCGGTCTAGGAGTGTGCACTAGTGGCTTACTATTACTTCTGAATGTGTAAGGCCCATGATTGTTTTGCAAAAACCAAATCCAAAAAAATAGAAATTACGTACCTATTGTAATTCTTGATCTTCTTGGACGAAGTCTTCACCATTAATTCACACTATTGGGACTAGGACCGAGTGGGAACCAAAAAATCTTCAGGAGGGCCAGTGCCAAGATAGGAACGCACATGTGTGGCACCGCGAGACTGGCTCCTGCCTGTACAGGTTATCTCGGCATCAACCCTCCAACAGCCTCAGTACTTTTTTGACCAAGGACGTGCAGCGCAACCTAACCTAGGGAACACCTCACCTAATCCGGGCATAAGATGGCCTGGATGACACCTACAGTATAAGAAGGGTCAATTTAACAGTGCCTTCACAGCCCAGACCAATGAGGGACTGAAGACCAGAAACAGGATGAGTGAGCTTGGGGGATGGTGGGTGGGTGTGTGAATGAATGTGAAGACTTCATCCAAGAAGATAAAGAATTATGGTAGGTACGTAATTTCCATATCTTCCTAGACTAAAAGTCTTCACCATTCATTCACACCATTGGGAGAGTACCAAGCAAAGAACCAATCCTCTGAGCAGGGCGGCAGGAGACAGAGCTCACTCAGGACAACAGTCCATTAAGGATTCTCCTACCAAAGGAAGTATGCTGTCTGGCATAGACATCCAGAGCATAGTGCTTTGCAAAGGTATGCACTGAGCTCCAAGTAGCCGCCTTGCAAATGTATGCAATGGGTACCTTAGGAGGCCCTGTATTTCGAAGTAAGAAGGTCTGACTGAGCACTGGACAGGCTGTACTGTCACTTGGGTGGAAGATCTGTGGGAGTCTCTGTGAAACTGAGAAAGTACCCCCCTCGGACAATCCTGAGGACCCATTTGTCTGCAGTAATGGACTTTCACTGGTTGTAAAACAGAGTCAGATGCCCCCTACTGCCGTAGAAGTGTCCACCTCGAGCAGCTGAGGTGGGACCTGGGCCGGATCTTCAGAGGTTGGCACTGGGTGCTGTTGGGCCCTGTACCTTTTGCTGCGTTGTCTTTTGTGGTTCCTGTTAAAGGCTCCTCAGCCCTTACCTCGAAAGGACTGCCTGTTATGAAACTGTTAACTGTTCCCGCCACTCTAAGGGGCAGCAGGAGCTGGCCTGGCTGTTTCAATGGCATTCCTGGTCTTCTGAGCAGCCTCCAGTGTTTGTTCAACTTGACGGCTGAACAGATAACCGCTGTCAAAGAGGACGTTCATCACCTTCTACTGAGCATTGGTTAATAAACCTGATGTTCTGAGCGAAGAGTGTCGCCTTATGCAATTCCAGTGGCAGCTGCCCTAGAGGCAGTATCACAGGCGTCCACAAAGGCTTTCAGCTGCTGATTGGACTCTACGCCCCTGGTAATGGTCTGAAGAAGCTCCATGTTAACGTCAGATTCTGAGAGGTTCTCAACCATTGATCTGAATGTGTTCCAAAGAGCATACTTGTACTAAGAGTAATGGCCCTGGTAACTAGAAATACGTACACCTAAGATTGCTTCTGCAAATGCCCATTTCTCCCCCACAAGTGTCAATCTTGCGAGATTTCTTATTTATAGGCTGTGCTGTAGCCTCTTGAGGGAAGATAGCTTTATCATTCTCCACAAGCACCACACCAAATGCCACTAAAAACCTGAGATGCCAGGATAGGTCCGTCTTTGGGCAGGGCATACTTCCCATCTATGGACTTAGCCACAGAAGGGATTAGTGCCAGTCTGTCCCACACTACCTGAGATAGAGTCTCAAAGGAAGGAGGCACTGGTTGAGTTAGGTCTACAGGAATATTAGGGACATGTAGGAATTCAAGACGTAAAAGTATGCCTGAGTCAACAGAGGAAGAATGTAAGGCTAAGGTGGACAACATATTCCTGAAGAGAGACTGGAAAAAAAGGTCTTCCACCAAAAGCTCAGCTGATAGAGAAGGCTTGCTTTCCAGCCCACAAAATAAGTCATCTGCTGTGTCTTCACACAAAAGCAGGTCAGGGTCAGACTCATCAAGCTCCAGTTCCACTCCAGAAAGGCTCCAAAGACAGGTCTAGGCCAGGAAAACACGTGAGACAATGAAATCTGGGTCGGCATTGAGGACCTTGGCAGTGGCCACAACACCAATGCTGTACATGGTCCCAGCACCGAAGATGAAGCCTGCCGAGGCACCAAGGCCCCCCGATGTCAACCTAGTCAAAGGCCGCAGCATCACCAGTGAACCCCTACAAGACCTGAAAGAAAGGGGGGAGGAAAGTGGTACCTGTGCCGGCCCTGTGAGAAAAACAAGGTGAGAGGGACAGGCATGTGGGGTCAACATTGGAGGCGCTGGCACTGGAGAGGACACCATGCACACATCCTGCCCCGATCAACCTAGCCACTGCCCAGTGGCTCCAAGGCCCGAAGGCCCCAGAACCGGGTCCACTGGCAATGGCAACCAAGACAGACGCTGCACCCACTGCTCCATAACAGTGGTCCAAAACTGCTCAGCGGAAGCCCCAGAAGACAGAGAGGGGCTCCGGTGTCGGAGATCCTTGCCATTAAAAATGGAGACCACCGGGGACTCAACAGGAGTTGGGGTAGGCCTACCAGTCTCTACTACTGACGACCCCCTCGTAGACCAACCAGAAGGCGACCTCAAGCGGTACCGTTTCTTCTTCAACCAGCAGGAGAAAAAACTCGAGGCCATGTGGTGTCGAGTCCCCAGTCGAGATCTGAAACAGGCTCACTTCTTTTTGTGCTTTCGGGTGAACTGTCATCCCTCCCAAGCACTGGACTGCCCGTGGTCGCCCCCCCCCCACAAAGGGTGGTGGACTGGACACAGCCCCACTGCCAGAACAGCTTACAAGCAAAGTCTCCCTACCATCAGACACCATCCATGGTCAACTCCATCGATTGGAGGCTGAAACAATTTCTTCAACTATTGTTTGTTTTTGTTTTTCAAAACAAAAATAACACAAGCTAGTAAGACAAAATCATAAATGAATAACTAGAAGTTGCTGTCATACAGACGTGAAGATTTGACTACGGGCGAGCAACGTCGTCACTGAAGTGCACTTGATGGCGGGAAAAAAGGAAATTAGGTGGCTGGAGGCTTGACATCGAGATAGCCTTTACAGGCATGAGCCAGTCTTGCGGTGCTGTGCATGCGCGGTCCCATCACAGCGCCAGCCCTCCTGAAGATTTTTGGTTCCTGCTAGGTCCTAGCGCCTCCGTCATAGTCCCAATAGTGAATGAATGGTGAAGACTTTTAGTCCAGGAAGATCCAAGATTAGCCAATTTGGTGTGAGGGAGGACAGACAGCACGGGGTCAGAATGTCGCAAGACATTCTGTCGCAGCAATATACCGCACTGTCAATACAGCACGATATACTGCCAGCAGCATATCTCTGTGTTTTGGGGGGGCCCGGATCCACCGGCTGCACCCCCCAACTAAAATAATCAACTTTGGGGGAGAGTTGTACACTTTATTCGCACAAAGTGCAAATAAAAGAAAAATTCCATGCGTCTGGGACCAGGTTTCGATACCCGGTCCGCAAATGCACAGCTTTCACTGCTGTGTGTGGTTCATCCTGTCGAGCCAAGTCAGCTGCTCAGCGGACCCTCCTCCTGGCAGAGAACTTATCCTCTGCTAGGGAACAGTGACAGGGTGCACAACCACGTATAGACCATTTAGTGGTTTTGCACCCTGTCGCTATTCACACCTGCTCTGCCTGCGTTCTGCAGTTTTAGAGTACGCCATCTTGCATATGACGAACTGACCCGGTAGGAGGAAAGAACAGGTCATTTTTCAATGTGGGCTATATTTAGCATTGGTAGAAAAATGAAAACAATTATATTAAGATTTGTTAATTTGGAACTGGGAATTCCTGAGAATGGAAAATCAGTTCCCTTAATGTGTTAAATTTTCACTCCTGAAACCCTGAAATTGAGAACACAACGGTTTCTCTTCCAAGAGGATTTCCTCCAAACTGTATGGAAGCATCTTGAAATATACAAAAAAATGTCTACTACAAAAAGAGAAACAGATGGCGTGCAAGGTTTTTAATTCACTGTGTCTTGATCACTTAATAATGTTTAAGTTACTTAGGCTACTACTGTTTTAATAAAAGATGGTACACCACACACACACGCCCAACCAAAATAAGGTTACATGAGAACTGAGGTTGCATCACATTTATTGACTTACCTCCCCATCCAAGCTGCTGATCCTCACTAACTCATTCAGAATCAGCAACGCCCCATGGACCCGATCATCTCGGTTCATGCCCTTCTCCTTGGCCAGAGTTTCATCAAATCCTTTCTCAGCTTCTTCAAACGTTTGCTGTGGAGAGAAATTTGACCAAAAAATCTTCAGTGATCCTCAAGCACGTAGCCTAGCGGTTACAGCAACGAGCCATGAACAAGCTTGGTACATTAAATAAAATCCAGCAGACTAGTTTTGATTCCCATGACCTCCACTTACATACTGTGACCCTGCGTAAGTCACCTAACCTCCCTGTGCTCCCAGGAAGCACCTGAAAACAAAGCTTCACGGTCAAAAACGGTAAAACAAAAATATAAAAATATGTTCTCGTGTGAGGCACACACTGGCCAACACATCCAATATGCTTGTCACAAGATTTTGTCTGTCTATGACAGACCTTCATTATACGGATGTCTATATTGCAGTGTTAAGACATTTGGTGTGTTTACATGTGTACAATATTTTTCTGTTTACTGGGTGTAAATATAAATTTACATTATAGTTATGAATAGAAAGATATACAGACAGACATTTAAACAAATAATTTAGAGGACAACATAGTATTTATGGAGGTAGTATAGCACAGTGGGTTAAGGCTCTGAGCTGCAGATCTGGAGACCTGGGTTTGCATCCCACAGCCACCTAGGTGCATACTGTTTGATCCTGAGCAAGTCACAACTTCATTGAGCTCCCCAGTCACATCTTGAAACAAGTTTCAGCTTAGTGTGCTACTCCTGGCTAAACAATGTTCCCTTCCCTTATAGCTCACTTTATCTGGGGTGCAGATCCCAAGAGATAAACACAATTTCTCAACGTGAAAACCAAGTTAATCTGTTTATACAAGATTTATTTTTTACAATGTTTTATTCTTGTAACTAGTGCTTCCCTCATCCCCCTGCACAGACCAAGCCTCGTCCTCCCTCATCTCTGGCATTTAGCCCCTCCGATCCCCCATAGCTTACCTCTTGCCCCCTCCTAGTTATGGGGCAGAAGAAAACATTGGTGTAAGCGCAGCAAGTGCAGGGAGGCACGGCCCCCAGTGTTTAAGGGTTTTACTGTGTTGATCTTCAACCTCCTGGGATGCTGGCATGCATGGCACCCCAAACATGCGCAGACAAACATTGGCTGTGTGGAGCCTGGCTGAGCATCTGTCCTCCCTGCAGTACTGCCACTGCATGCCACTCATGGTCCCGTAGGTGGCAGTGCATGGGCAGAGGCAGGAACCCACCCTTCCCCAAGGAGGAAACCACCTACTGAAATGATGGGACTTTCAAGTCTACTCTGCCTGGTTGGCGCTTGAAAATGTTGGCTCATTCCTGAACCAGGGTCACCCACATTGTGAGTGGTAGCATTACTGCTGAGCTGACCAGACAGCTCTATACAAGAAACTTTTTAAAAGTAAACTAACATGGAGAGGTGAAGCTACCGGCAATGTTTAAACAGGCTCAGGTCTTACATACGAACACACAATCGAACATACGAAGAAGCCAGCAGAAGAAGGCCATTTGGTCTATCAAGTCTGCTCGTATTGCAGGGTCCACAGCTTGAGCTAATGTCCCTGCCCTCCCTACCCGCTCCTCCCATCCTCCCTACCCATGATCCTGACTTTCCCCGTATGCCTATCCCAGCCTCTCTTAAAGCTGCCCACTGTCTTCAATGAGATGCCCTCTTCCGGCAGTGCATTCCAAGTGTCCACGACACTCTCTGTGAAGAAGTGTTTCTGACCTCCCTTCTAAACCTTCCACCCTCCAGCGTAAGACTGCGTCCCCTAGCGTTATGGTTGCTACTCAGCTTAAAGAGACTCTCCGTATCAACCTTATTTATCCCTTTCAAGTACTTGAAGGTCCCTCTCCCTCTCCATCTCTCTCTCTCTCTCCTGTCTTCCAGGAAGTACATGTTCAGTGCCCATAACCTCTCCTTGTATGTCCTACCCTGATGACCCACTATCACCTTTGTAGCCCTCCTCTGGACCTTCTCCAGCAGGTTAATGTCCTTTTGGAGGTGTGGGCACCAGTACTAAACTCCATACTCTAAATGTGGCCTTACCAGTGACCTGTACAAGGGCAGTATAACCTCCTCTCTCGTACTACTAATCCCCTAGATATGTATCCCAGCATCCTGTTTGCCTTTGCTGCTGCTTTCTTGCACTGTGTGGAGTGCTTCAGGTCACTAGTGACCATCACTCCCAGGTCCTTCTCCTCCTCCTCCTCTGATGCAGATACTCTGTCATGTGATTCTTGGCTCCAATATGCATAACTTTGCATTTCCTGGCATTGAAGCCAAGCTGCCAGATCCTAGACCACCTCCCCTCCAGCTTTTCCAGATCTTCCTATAGGTCCTGTAACCCTTCAGCTTGTGTCATCCGTGAATAGGCACATTTTGCCCTTAATGCCATCCCCAATGTCACTGATGAAGAGTAATCACTTAATGCCATCCCCAATGTCACTGATGAAGACACTGAACAACACCGGCCCAAGTACAGAGCCCTGTGGGACCCCACTGGTTACCTCTCTGGTACCAAATAACACTCCCCCACAACCACCCTCTGGGTTCTGTCCCTCAGCCAGTTTTCCACCCATCTGGCCATCTTTTCCCCAACCCCAAGATCCACATACTTCCTGATCAACCTTTTGGGGGCACAGAGTCAAAGGCCTTGCTGAAATCAAGACAGAGGATGTCTACCACTTGGCCCATGTCTACTGTCTTAGTGACACAGTCAAATAAGTCAATCAGATTCGTTTGACATGATCCCCCCCCCCACCATGAACCCATGCTGCCTCGCATCCTGAAGACCATGCTCCTCTAGATATTCCACCAATCTTTCCTTTAGCATGGTCTCCATGAGCTTGCCCACAATGGAGGTCACATTGACTGGTCTGTAATTCCCTGGGTCATCCTTAGGACCACTTTTATGGAGGGGCATTACATGTGTTGTTCTCCAGTCCTGCGGTACCATGCCTGACCCAAGTGAACTATTAAATAGGTCCGCCAGTGGCCCTGCCACCTCCTCAGCCAGTTCCTTTAGTATCCCTGGATGTACTCTGTCTGGGCCTGGTGATTTGTCCACCTTCAATGCCAGCAGGTCCTCCCTCACTCTATCCTTTTCTATCACTACATCTGTGTTCTCCTCCCTCCCTGTTCCACTTCTTCCTCCTGAAGGCACTGGTCCGTCCTTCTCCCTGGTGAACACGGAACAGAAGTATTTGTTTAGTATCTCTGCTTCCCCCCCTCCCCCATTATCTTCCACCCGCTCCACCTCTTTCTTAAGGTAACAATCCCTTCCTTCTTGTCCCTTTTCTCACTTTTATAGCAAAAGAAAGCCTTCTGCCCTTCTTAATTCCTTCAGCTATCTGCAGCTTCTTCTGTGCCTTTGCTCACCAGACTTCCTTACTTGCCTCACTAGCCAACCTTAGGCAATTTTCCCTATCCACCTCTCTTTTGGTCTTCCTGAATTTTCTATAGGCCAACCTCTTTTCCCCTTAGTGCCTGGGCAACCCCAGAACTGAACCAGCTGAGCGCTTTGGCCCTCATGTTCTTACCCCTGAGCCTAATGTACTCATCTGTGACACCCAGAATTCCTTCCTTAATGATGGACCACCTTTGGTCCACCCCCATGTCTGCTTTGATGCCCGCCAGATGGCTCCTTAGCACTTTGCCCATTTTCCTGAAGTCCACCTTCCTGAAATCCAAGATTTTGATCTTAGTCCAGTTGCTCCCTGACCACTATTTCCTGTACCTGCTCCCCATTTGTGAGCACTAGATCAAGAATTGCCTCAGCTCTTGTTCGTTTAGTGATGCCCTGAGTCAGGAACCCACCCCGCAGTCCTTCCAGGATCACCTGACTCTTAGTACATGTTGTGGAGGGTATGCTCCTGTCCACTTGGGCAGGTTGAAGTCCCCTATAATTACCACCTCTCCTTTCCCCACAGCTTCCAATATTTGTGAGCTCAATTACCTGTCCCTCTCCTCATCCTGATTGGGTGGTCTGTAAACCACTCCCAATCACACCTTTCTACCTCTATTGGACCTTAACCGAACCCATAATGCCTCCACCTCCCCTTCCTCTGACTCCTCCCTCGTGCAAGTTATTCCCTCCCGGATATAAACCGCCACCCCTTCCCGACTACCCTGTCCCTCCTGTATAGTTTATATCCAGGGATCGCAAGGTCCCAGTCATGGTGTGATGTTGCCCAAATCTTGGTTACTGCAGCTATGACCACTCTCCTGTCTGCCAATAGTACCTGCAGGTCATGCGTCTTGTTTCCAAGACTCCGCACATTCAGAGACACCACCGTCAACCGAGAATCTGACTTTCCTTCTCTTCCCTCTATTCTTCTATTGACATTTTTTCCCTCTGTGTGCACCCCTTCACGTACCCTTGTTATGTGTTCCTCACCCCCTCCACCCTTTGCTAACTGTGTTCTTGCCCCTTCCACCTCCTCCCACCAGACCTCTTCCATCACTGTGGGGGGGAGGTTCACTGAACTCCTCCTTTCGGAGTCTGTGGGCCTGCATGCCCACTGCCCCCCTCCAGTAGTTTAAATTAAGTGTAGTGGTTATGCATTTCCCCGGTTTGTTCCCCCGGAGTACCCTCAAACCCTCCCTACTGAGATGTAGCCTGTCTGGTGAAAAGAATGCTTTGTTTGACCAGGTCTCCTCCCAGTCCCCAGTACAGAAAAACATCTCCTCCCTGCACCAATTCCTCAGCCGGTCATTAAATCCGCTATTCTTCTTTTCCTGGCTGTGCTGGCCCTTGGCACTGGTATCACCTCTGAGAAGGCCAGCGAACTTCCTTCTTCCCTGCAGATCTTTCCTAACACCCTGAACCTACATTGCACTATCTCAACCTCCTCCCCAGCTAGGTCATTGGTTCCCAAATGTATAACTACATTAGGTTTTCCTCCAACCTCCCTTACTATTTCCCTTATTCTTGGGTCCACCTTCCCTGCTGTCATCCCTGGCAAACAAACCACTCTCCTGCTTGCATTTGGGTACTCTTTCCTTCCCCAGTGAATACCCCTAATTATGGGGTCCCCTATGATTGCTACTCTTCCATCCTGTGTTCCCCGTCTCCTTCCTTTCTTACCTTCAGCACTAGCTGCTTCCCCACCTAACTGCTCCCTCTGCACCCTGGTGAACTTATCTCTTCATCCACAGATTATCCTCTTAACTGTTTTTCCATCTCCCAATCTGCCCCTCCCCTTCTGACTATCTGTATCTGCTTTCAGTTTTTCCTCCCCTCCTTTCCTTTTCTCCCCCCCATTCTCCACTCCGTTTTGCCTGCCTCCTCTTCCCCTGCCCACCCTGATTAGTTCACTCTCCCCTTCCCTGTACTCCTACTCTCAGCCCTGGTTCAACCTGACCTCCTACCTCACCTCCTGCTGCCTCCCTCCTTCCAAACAGTGGTGCAAATCTATTCAGCAAAGGGACCCCTTTAGAATTTCCCTTCCCTGATGCTACCCTCACATTCCCACCCCTTCCCCTTACCACTTACCATTCCTCCACCCTGGGCTCCCTAGTCCTCGGAGGAAGAGATACTCCTGTATACTGGGAGGAAGAGTTTTGTCCTCCTGCCGGATCGACAGGCTCTCAGGAGCCATTTTGGAGAGGCGTTAATAGAGAAACGTGGCAGGGAGTGAAACAGCACACAAAAGAAAGGTGTTTAAATTTAAAAAAAAACAAAAAAAACACAGTCAGACAGTCTGCTCCAGTCGCCAGAAGATAAGGAGGTGGTGCGTGGGTGAATGTGTGCGGCCAGCAGACTGCACATATTCACTGGAGGCACCAGTGTGCTTTCTTAACACGGAAAGGGTAATTATTCAATTAAGAATTATTTTAGGCAGTTAGGGCATCGTGACTACGGTTTAGTGAGCTTAGGATTTATACTGTGTCTTTTTGTGCTTTTTTGTGCAGGGCCAAGTCAGGAGTGCATTGCAGCCAGGAGAGGAGGAGAAGAGTGAAGAATCTGGATGGGGAAGCCTCGTGAGCGGCACACAGCATGTCTCAACTAAGCCTTACTGATTATTTTGGTGGAGGAGAATCCTCCACACCAAAGGACAAGGAACAAACAACAACATCATCCTCTGAGAGTGTCTTAAGCACATCTCAGGAGACTGACATTGTGAATGTTGAAACTCAAAATGATAAGCAGTCTGAACAGACTGCATCTGCTAAAAGCAGCAAGAAATTAAGGGTGTGGAGGGACAGCTGGACAAAGTTATTTCCATGGCTTGTAAAGGAGAAGTAGAGGGAAATATTGTTGGGAAGTGCAGTTGGTGTAAAGAAGGTGGCAAAAACAATCCATTTGCCACAACTGGCACAACCAAACTACAAGAGTCTGCTTTCTACATACAAGAAACAAACAGAAAACATTTGCTGGTGCACACTGGAAAGAAAATAGAAAAACTGTCTCTGCCGGTGGCATTTGAGAAACAGATCTCGGGTCCTGAAGCAAAGAATGACAGTAAAGTTGCTCAGTTAATGACAATGTACTATCTTACCAAACAAGGGCAATAACTGAACCAGTTTGAAACACTGATAGCTCTACAGGTGAGGAATGGAATCTTTTGGGCTGGGGCACGAGGCGGCTGTTGCTTGTGGACTGACACTAATGGTGGAGTTTTACATCCACAGAAACAAAATGGCTGCCCAGCCTTGCAAAACAGTGGCACAATCTACTCTGGTTGGGATGCAAGATATGACATGCTCGGCTCCATAAACAAAGTCCTACAGGAAGAACTCAAAACTCACTGAGCAGGTTCTCAGTTTCTTGGGGTAACAGTGGATGAAACCACTGATGTAACCATTCACAAAAAGCTGAACATTTATGTGAAGTGCATACACAGTGCACAGGCCAAATTCAATTTCATTGACTGTATTGCAATACCTGATGGAAGAGCAGACACAATTGTGGGAGAAATGTCAAGTGTGTGTTCTGCTAATGCAGTTGACCCTATCAAGATCATCACACTGGCAAGTGACGGCGCCAGCGTCATGACTGGAATGCACAATGGGGTGGGTGCAAAGTTAAGACAGCAAGTTAACCCAAGGCTGATTCAGATTCACTGTGTTGCCCACAGCTGTGGCACTGGCAGCAGGACAAGCACGTCAGGACAACCACGTATTCAATGAATATCAAGTAACCATCAAAAACGTGTACAGATACTACAGCAACTCTGCAGCATGGTATAATGCCTTTGCGTTTCATCCAGGAAATACTCAGTGATGACAATATCAGACATCTACTCCTAAAAGAACCTGCAAGTTTTCAGTGGCTGTCATTGCATGCTGCAGTTCAAGCAATTCACAGATCATACCCTGCACTTTTACAAACCCTAGAGCATGATGCTGCAGCAAAAGGTGCGGCAGAAGCAAAGGGCCTTCACACAAAACTGAAATTAATCCGCTTTATCTTATGCACTTCTTTTTTCATGGAATTCTTAGATGTGGTGAATGAACTGTCTTTAGTCATGCAATGGGACAGTGTTGACATTTCGGTGGCCAGCAGTATGACAGAAGCCTCAGTTACTAGACTTCAACAGTTTAAAGAGCAGAATGGGGTAGAGCTACAGAAGACATTTCAGGAACTTGACCAATGCACTGGCATGTGGCAGGATCAAAAAGTGAATGACAAGCCAGCATTGCGAATACCGTTCCAGATGGCATCTCAGGAATACTTGACGCAACTCAGTGAAAAGATTCACACAAGATTTGAGACAACTTCAATGCAGCTGCTGCATAACTTAAATGTTCTTCGAAATCCAAAGTGTCTCCCAGATGACTCCAACATAGTGGACCATGGACTGCAGAAACTCAAGGATGTTTGCACTTTTTTCCCCAAGAAACAACCTTCAAAGAAGAAACACTGCCAGCACTTATTGACCAAGTCTGGGCTGAGAAAGATTAATGACAATTCAAACTTGTTCTGAAATCTTAAAAAGGACTGACTTTGCTCAGCAGTGTCTGCCAAGACTTAACTGAGAACTATTCAGAAGTATTTCCAGATTTTGTCACAATGGCCAAGATTTTACTTGTGTCACCTGTTACATCAGTGGCATGTGAATGAGGGTTTTCTGTACAAAACAAAATAAAAACAAAAGGCAGATGTTCCCTAAAGGCTGACACTGTGAGCAAACTCATGCGGATTGCCCAAAAAGGAGCTGAACTTGAAGACTATGACCCTCATCCAGCACTTTAGAAATTTAAGGCCATAAGACTGTGCAGAAAATAATTATTTTAAATTTTAAAATGTTTTAATAATTGTCTTAATGGTGTTTTTTTTTTTAGTTTCGGACACAGGTGACTGACATAACTGACCCAGAGACAGGTGGATGGAGGAACCTGGACACAGGAGTAGAGAAGATAAGTATCAAAAAAATACTGTTGCTCCATCAAGGGTGGGGTGGGAGGGACAATACAATTTTCAGCCCCAAGGCCAATATGTTACTTTTGGTGAGGGTCTGGGAGAACGGATCAAGATTTCAATTCCATGGGGTTGGGGGGGGGGTGGCTGGCCATTAATATCCCCATTTTGCTAAATTACTGCATCATATTTTGTTTTTGGTGGTGGAGGATCACAGTCTAACAAGTTCATTTGATCAGGTGGTGGGAGGTGCATAATCAAGTAAATACAGCCCCAATGGGGTTTTGTTTTATAGTGGGGGGCAGTCAAGATTATTGTCAATGATAGTTACCTAACCCAGTCTGCTCTTTTCACAGTCTGTCTGCAACAGGCTTCTATTTTTTTTTTTTATTTTATTCTTTTGCGCTTGGGCACCCCTAGCCCAACGGGCCTGCCTGGGCTCGGCGACCCCTCACCCTCACACTGGAAGCCCCTCCCAGAGTGGGGTCAAAGCAGAACAATAGTGGCTGGAGGGTCGGCACTGAACCCCAGCTCATAATGCGGGGGTCGACAATTTTTCTGTATTTTTCCGGGTGGAGACATGCAAAGACGGCCACGGCCCACCTCTGCCCCTGGGCACTCAGCCCCCCTCCACCGGAGCAGGAGAGCAGTACACGGACGGTCAATCCTGTTCCCCCCGGCCAGCCCTCCGACACCCAGATCCGTCCCCAAATCCAGGTCGTCGGTGCCGCAGACAGCGGCCATACCTCTGCGCCAGCGGGTCGGCCCAACAGTGGCTTCTATTGTCATCAACACACACAAAATAGTTAAGAAATGTGCAGAAGAGCTTGGAGATTAAGTTATGGGCAGGAGGCTGTTAAGAGAAGTTATGGGAAGGAGGGCGTTTAGGAGAAGTAATGGGCAGGAGGATGTTTAGGAGATGATATTGCCACAGGAAAAAATGGCATGCCATGTAAAAATAAGTTCAAAGAAAAGCAGACTGATGCAGATTTCATGCCACCAACAGACTATGCCACAGATCAGACAGGCTTGGAAGACCTGTTGAGCCAAGGTGTTGTGGGTGGGTGGGTGGGAGAATGGGGGGGCTTTTCAGTCACCCCACTGTGCTATCCAGTCATGAACACTGGCACTAGTTATCTTTTAGCTGCCACACACAAAACGTGCAAGAGAGTGTTAGGAGACGTTATGGGCAGGAGGGTGTTAGGAAATTGCCACAGAAAAAATGGCATGCCATGAAAAAAAGATGTTCCAAGAAAAGCAGGACTTAGCAAATTTCATGCCACCAACCAGATTTTATTTATTTATTTTTTGTTGACCAGGTAAGTGCACTAGACAAATCCTGCCTATTTTCAGGCACGACCCAGGGGAAGGGGATACAGATGAATGCCAACTGACCTTGAACCAGATTAAGCTGTTGGTGGTATTTTTTTAGTGAATGCCAGAATAGATTGTACCACTGTCTTAAACTGGACAGATTTGGGAGACTTGCTGAGCCAAGGTAGGTTGTGGGTGGGTGGGTAAAAAATGTGCAGGAGGACAGTTGGAGAAGTTATGGGCAGGAGAGTGTTAGGAGACGTTATGGGCAGGAAGGGTGTTAGGAGAAACTGTCAGCATAGAAGTATGCCATGAAAAGAAGTACACAGAAAGCAGGCACATTGCAGACTGAGTTGTATAGCCACCAGATTGTGCCACTGTCTTCTTAACAGCAGATTCTGACAGCTGTCAAGCCTAAAAAGAGTGTGGGGTGGGGTGGTGGGATGGTGGGGGCTTTTAGTCATCCTCAGTCAAGCCATGTCTCTGGGACAGCCAGGTATTCTTACACAAATTAAGAAGATTTTGTGCAGGAAAGTAGCAAGGAGAAGTTTTGGGCAGGAGGATGTTTGGGAGCAGTTGTGGGCAGGAGGGTGTAGAAGAAATAATCACTTTTATGCCAGGTCAAGACACAAAACAGCAATTATTTGCCACATAGATGGCACCACCAGATTGTACTAGGAATGGATGTAACTTAAGTTTGGGCAGGAGGTGATATAAGTAACAGTCTGGTCTAGCCAGGTTAAAAAGACAACTTAAGCAAATTGCACTAAGGCAGCTACCACACAGTCAAGTTAGACTGTACCATCTTTCTAAGCCTGAGTCATCATTGGTGGGTGGGAGCTGGGAGGGAGGTTTCTGCAATGTTTTATTAGAGCTGGGTGGTGGGTGGGCAGTGGGTGCCTGAAACATGGTGGGGGGCTGTTTTAAATTTTACTGTAAATAACTGCAACTAAAAATGTCAATGTGCTGGAGAGAACGAAGGAGAAGTATACTGGGCAGGAGGTGACTGGGAGACAGAGGTGACCGTCAGCAATGGCTGACGGTCATAGAAAAATGTTTACATTTAATGTACCTAATCTAATGGCAAGTAGCAGTTTGACACTAAATCGGGCCACTGCCCTCAACTGCAGCAGTAGGATTCCCAGATTCAATCAATGCACCAGAATCGACTGCAAAACTGTAAATACATTTTTCTCATAATTGTTAAATTGTGAACAAATGAATGAACAACACACATCACAGGTTAATTCTTTATGTGTAATTATGTGATCATTCACTGCTGTGGTTTTTAGCCATCTGTTACGTTTGTAAAAGAACTGCAAAACAACACTGCTGGAAAAAAAGGAACTTTTTGGCATTATACCTGCTAAATAATCACTTAGGAATATAACAAATACATGGGTATATTAATTAAAAAAAACACTGAAATGCACTCTCCAGACTCATTCCATTCATTTCAATGGGGACCCCCAAAAATTTCACAAGGGCTCCCAGATTTTTTTGTGGCCCCCCCTTTTTTTTCAAGAAAGACCGGGACTCCTCCACAAAAATCCTACCAAGAGCCCTGTATTGAGTATATAACTCAACGCAGGCACAGGGCATAAAAGTCAAAATTATGTGTACGAGTCTCAGCGCTTCACTTGTTAAAGGTTCATCGGGGGCCGGGCAACAGGCTGAAAATACACCCTAAGTAATCTATTTTTTTAATTACTATGACGTCAAAAGACTTAATAAGCACTGATGTTTACAGTGTGGCTAGTAGCTGGGAGATCTGGGGTTACCTGGACCCATGCGCCAAACAAACAAACAAACAAAAAAAATAAGAAATACAAGTCAGAAAGAAATAAAAAACGAAGTACTGCAGGTGCGTAGGTAAAGCAAACAACTACACTGGCTATAATAACAACAAACGTAACTTTATTGTAAAAAGGAAAAGAAGGTTGAATAGTGGTAAAACAGAATTAGGCATTCAAATTCAACACAGAAACATACCTACAAATATAGAATATGTCAGCAGAAAAGGGCCGGTGAAACCATCTACTCGGTCCCATTTTCCCTGCCTAACACTATACCCTGGACTCTACTGGGCCACAGGTGTCCCTCCCGCCTCCCTTACCTGTATTTATTATACCCACGCACCTATCCCATACATGCCTGAAGCTCCCCACTGTCTTCGCCCTCACCACTTCCTCTGGCAGGCTGCTCCTGGCATCCAGTTCCCTTTCTGTGAAGAAGCATTTCTTCACATCCCTTTTAAACTCCAATTGCCACCCGGCTGCATCTCCCCCCACTCCTGCTGCTACTCTTCATCTCCACACTCTTCCCTCCCGCACTATTTCCATTTGGGATTAACCGCCCATGTTTCGCCTATAGTGTCCTTTGACTGCCTGCTATGTATCTAATTGCAATCATCTATTTTTCTTTTACTATGTATTGTGCTGTTATTGTGGTTCTCTGTATTTGATATTATTCTGTACATGATATTGTGCTTTATCCTTTGTCTGTCTTGTAACCCCTCCCCCCAATATTGACGTGGAACCTTTGTAAATGAGCTGCACTGTGCTCAAAGGTATTCTCTAATCCTAGATTGCAATAAATAAAACAAAAATAAAACTCCTCCTATAGCTTCATGGTGTGCCCCTGTGTTCTGGTGCTCCTCCTCTTATTTAAGAGAGACCCCTCCAGCACCTTGTTCACCATCATGAGGTACTTATAGATCTCAATCATGTCCCCTCTCATTCTCCTCTAGGGAGCACATGTTGAGCTCCCACAGCCTTGCCTCATGTTACTGCTTGTGCAACCACCACATCATTTTAGTAGCCCTCCTCTAGACTGCTTCCACCATGTTGATGTCCTTGTGCAGGTGTGGCCTCCAGAGCTAGACACGGTACTCCAGGTAGGGTCTCACTAGTGAGTGGTACATGGCAACATCACTTCCCTTCTGCTAGAGATTCCATTCCTTATACACCCAGCACCCTGCTCGCCTTACCTGCTACCCTGCCACACTGCCCTGCCACCTTGAGATCATCATATATGATCTCCCTAAGGCCCCTTTCTTGCTTGATAACTGTAAGGACCTCCCACCTAACATACACATAGCCCCTCCCTGGATGCATGACTTAGCATGTTTACACTTTTTTTGCTCCCGTTGCTGGCGCTGGCAGCAGGTACACCTACCTGTGGGGCCCCCCAGCTGGGACTGTCATGGGAACGCAGCGCTGGAGGGATTTACCCCTAAGCTTCCCCCTTGTCCCTCAAAGGATGTTGGCACAAAAGGACTAATGTCCAGGCTGACAACATGCAGACGCACGCCTCAGCCTAGCGCCCAACGGTGTCCTCCCCCTCCATACATCGCTGTCCTAGCACTGCCACCCATGCATCCATAGCTGGCAGTATCACAGCATGTAACAACCCTTTCACCCTCAGAGGAGAGCGTCCCCTGGGAGACACAGTCCTCCTACCCCTGGCTGACCCCCAATGACTCAGGCTCTCTCCCGGACCTGGGTCACCAGTGCCACGAGCGGTAGCTCTACCGCTGCACTGACAGACCAGCCCAGCTTTGCACTTTTTGGCACTGAACTCGGCTACCATTCCCCAGACCACTCCTCTGGTTTCCCCAGATTCCTTTGCATTCTCTCAATCCCCTTCCTGAGTGTCCACGCTGTTGCAGATTTTTGTGTCATCTGCAAAGAAACACGCCTTCCCCTCCAGTTCCTCCATAATGCCACTTATGAAGACGCTGAAGAAGACAAGGCCCAGTACTGACCCCTGTGGTACTCCACTGGTCACTCTCCCATACTCCAAGTGATGGCCGTTTATCACCACCCTCTGCCTCTTTATCTTTCAACCAGTTTGATACCCAGCACACCACTTTCTCCTCCACCCCCCACCCCCAGCTATCAAGTTTCTTTATTAGCATCCTGTGTGGAACAGTGTCGAAGGCTTTACTGAAGTCCAGATAGGCCACATCCACTGCCCTCCATTGATCTATCTCCCTCGCTACCCAGTCAAAGAAATCTATGAGATTTGTTTGACATGGCCTCCCCTCTGTGAAGCCGTGCTGCCAGTGGTCCTCCAGCCCATGTGTCTCCAGATGCTCCATCAGTTTCTCCTTCAGTAGGGACCCCATTAACTTCCCCACCACTGATGTGAGACAGACCCGCCTGGAACTGCTGGCCTCCTCCCTTCTGCAGCTCTTCTGCAGAGGGACCACATCGGCCATCCTCGATTCTTCTGGAACTACCCGCCATCTCCAGTGAGGTGCTAAACAGCATTGTCAGAGGGGTGGCTAGCACTGTGCTCAAGGTATCCTTGGGTGACTCCCATTCAGCCCCATCGCCTTGTTTTCCTTAAGGTCTTCCAGCCCCCCAGTGGACTCTCTTCTGTAAATGAACCTGTGTCCACCCCGTGTCTGTTATTGCATGACGGACCATCCCTTCCCCTCCCCTTCCACTGTGAATACTGAGCAGAAATACTAGTTTAATAGTTTAGCTTTTTTCTTGGTCATTCCCTGCACACTCCCCCTCCTGGTCTCCTGATCTTCACTATACTACCCCTTGCCTTCCTCTTTTTGCTCATATACCTACAGGAAGTCTTATCCCCATTTTTGATGATCCGAGTGATCCTTTCCTCTGTTTGAGCCTTTGCTGCCCTTACCCTCCTTCCTGCCTCCCTTTGTTTCACTAGATATACCTCCCTCTCTGCCTCCGTTTGGGTCTCCTTGTATTTATGGAAAGTTGTTTTTTTCTCTTTCACTGCCCTAGCCACCTCCTTTGAGAACCACAGTGGCTTATTTCTTCTCTTACCCTTGCTTATTACCTTTAAACAGCTTGCCACTGCCGTAGTTATTCCCTCCTTTAATCTATTCCACTGTGCCCCCCGCCCGGTATCCTCCCCCCAAGGTATTTCCTGAATTTGAAGAAGAAACACCTCTGAAGCTGGTATTTCCTGAGGTAGTTCCCCATTTCTTTAAAATCTGCACTCCTGAAGTCCAGGATCATCATCCTAGTGTGTTTTTTCTCCTGCCCAATCCATATGTCAAACCACACTGTACAATGATCGCTTGAACCCGGGAGGAGGCTACCCACTGTGACAGCTGCAATGCTGTCCCTGTTCATAAGTACCAGATCCAGCATTGCCTCATCCCTAGTGGGGTGTGTAACCAGCCGCCTGAGAAATGTCCCTTGCAGGGAGTCTAAGATGATCCTGCTCCTAGTTTTAGTTACATCCTGGATGATACAGTTCAAATCCGGTAGATTAAAGTCACTCATAATTTCTACTTCCCTTCTGTCTGTCATTTTGCCCATGACTTCCTTAAAACCCTGTCCATATCCTCCCCCTGTGCTCATGGCCTGTACAGCAGCCCTACGTGTATAAAGGCCCCCTGACCCCATCTCCAAGCCAGCCCAAAGAACCTCCAGCCCCTTCTTCTCCCCTCTGTGACCTCACTAATACCCTTTACATATATAACCACCCCACTTTCTCCCCAACCTCTCCTTTCTAAACATGCTGTACCCCAGTGTGGCCACTTCCCAACCATAGCTATCAGTGCACCATGACTCTGTTATGGCCATCAGATCTAGGTCCGCCTCTATAATGTAGACTCAAGGTCAGGGATTTTGTTTGCTAGGTGCCTTGCTTTGGTGCACATGTCTCTCCACTCCCTTTGTCCCTCCCTGTCCCTGCTTTGCCCACCTTCCCCAAGTCCATCCTTCACTCTTCTTTTCTCAATGATAATGATACTGTCCTTCTCTTTTTTATCCTTCCTCTGTCCACCCTCCCTAGTATTTTTACTATTTTCCTAGTATTTTTAGAATTTCCCTAGTTTATTCAGCCCTAGTTCCACCACTTGACTTTCTTGTCCCCTCCTCTTATTGCTCCTACTCCCCACTACCCATGGGTAATTAATTTCCACTGGACTATTCATCACAGCTGCTATCATTTTGGGGGGGTGCATTCACTGCCTCTCACGTTTCTTGTGCCCCCACCCCTTGGCTAGTTTAAATGCCTATAGAAGTAGCATATAAACCTCCCACCCAGCACTGCCATTCCCCTACTGAATGGATGGCGGTCATCCCATTGTACAGGCCTCCATCCCTCCAGGTAGGACGCCAGTGCCCCATGTAGCCAAACCCCTCCTCTCTGCACCAAGCCTCCAACCAGTTGTTGAAGTGCACAGTGCAGTATGCCCTCTCCACCCCCCAGCCGTGCACAGGCAGCACCGTAGTGAAAGCCACTGCACATACAACCTGATTCAGCCCCTATCCAGCTCCCTAAACCAGTCCTGCACCACCCCGGCTGCCTCTTCTGCCAGGTCATTTGTCCTCAATTGGGCAATGAAATCCAGATCCCTCTCCTGCCCCGCAGCCCTAGCGATCCTACGGATTCGTTCCCCATCCCACCATGCTGAGGTGCCGGGTAGGCACCTCACCTCCCTCCTTCCCTCCCATGGTCTTCCCCAAACTGTCCCCCTGATGGTTGAGTCCCCCACCAGAAGCTGCCTACTCTTCTGCTGGGGTCCTCTTCCTCCAACCTTGGGGTCTCCACTCTGAAGGGCCTCATTCTCCCTTGCCACTACCACGGGTGCCTCATCTTGGCAGTCCCGTAGCACCAGAGCAACAAAAAAGTTCTTTAGTGTTACAGGCTGAAGAACGTGTTCTCGTACCCCTACCACCACCACCCTCCCACAGCCCACCATAGTCCAGCCGTCCCATCTTCCAGATACCCTCTGAGGCAACGGCAATGGACTTGGTGGCCCCTGGGTGGGGGAAGAGGCCTCCCGAATCCTAGCCAACTCGGCTCAGAGTCTAGAGACCTCCTCCCTCAGCCCAGAGAGGTGCATGTAAATGGGGCAGCACCTCAGTCTCCAGAAGGTCTCCCTCAGCACTGCCCCTCCACAGCCACTGCACTGCACCACCCCCATCATTTCCAAATCTGCCCCATTACCTTAAAAGTAATTTATACCCTTTCCCTAGACACAGTGTTTCTTGATTTTCTTTTTTTTTGTCCTGATTACCACTGCTGCTGTACCCTAGAAAGGTACCAGTCTGCTTCTCCTTGAGCTTTTAAGTAGACTTCTGCTTGCTTACTCCCTTTGTACTCTGACACAAGATAAGGAGTTACCTAAATTCCTCTGTTCCCTTTAATACTTTGTATTACTATCCTAGTTAGGTTGCTGCAACAATTCCCAGTTTTGACCTATCATAACCCTCCGCACTTCCCAGCAGTGAATGTCAGAACAGCAGTAAAAGGTACCCTAGCTAAATCGACTGGCAGAGTCCCCTGCCTCCATGCTTCCTCCTATGGATGCATGCCGGCACCTATGATGCCATTCTTACACCTGTTCCACTCCTGTGCTGTTCCACTCACGTGCTGGGACATGAATGTGTGTGGGGACACATCAGGAAGGTCCACTTTTATACACCAGGTGGAACCTCCCCCAGGTGGAACTCCCTGAGTCAGTTCATGCCTCCACCTGGTGGGCTAGTTTCCTGAGCTAGCTGACAAGTTTCAAAGTGCACCAAACACTGCCTAAAATCTCTCTTCTCCACACTTACCCTGCTACTTCCAGTAATAAGAAAAATATAAATAAGTATACCTTTAAGGTGAAGCTGGCTGCTTGCACACCTCTCTGTCATCAAGACTGTACTTCTAATGGTGGAAAATTTGAACAAGATATACTGTAGATATACAACATGTATTGTACGTTTACTGGAAGCACGAAAATACAAGCACCAGTATAAACTAGCTATCAAACTGTCAATACTGTTGACTTGCTCTGTTTGTTACATATTGTAAATACTCTGTTACACATTGTAAATATTTTGTTTATTTGTACAATTTTCTTCTATATACTGTAAATACTCTGTATATTTCTCCTAGCTCCCCTTCCCCCAGGACGTATCAGGAAATGAGCTGCTATTTGGCTTATATATCTTTTCTGGTAAAAGTCTTGAAATAAATAAATAGCCCCCTCGCCCAACCAACAAATTACAAATTGTTGTGCCCAATTTAGTTGTTTGCTTTATCTATGCACCTGCAATACTTTATTTTTTATTTAATTCTGACCGGTGTGTGTATGTATGTGTATGTATAGATATGTTTTTTTTTTTTAATTTAGTATGCTTTTTGGATGCCAGTCCTGAGAGCTCAGCCCCCAACTCCTCCGACCTCCGCCCACTCCCAGACTTACTTGGAATGGCGATCCACCCAGGCTTGCCCCCTCTGGGTGGGGCCGTCAGACAGGCATAGCCCCCACGGAAGAATGTACACGGTTCTCTGTGGAAGATCCACTGTAAGGCCTCTCCGGCTTACCATCCAAGCTGGGGCCACAGGGCCAGGCTGCACCGGAGACTCTCGCTCCCCCGACAGCCAAGCATCACAGAGGGTGGCACGGGGGTAGGAGAGACGGGGTGTCATGAATGGAGCTGGCAGCAGTATTTCCAACAATGGGCTCCCTGGGAGGTGTGGTGTGCAATGACATAGTGTGCAACATGCAAACGTCCAGCACGCCTCCCTGACAGCTTGGCACCGGCAGATGTATTCCCCCCGGCCACTGCCAGGGGTCGATCACAAGCCGGTCATTCCCCCCACCCACCCTGGGAGGACAGCAGTCCCAAGGATGCTCAATCCTCCCTCCCACCCCGCCAGCCCTCTGACAACCTGAGTCACCAGCATCACTGACAGAAATCCAACCTCTGCTCTGAATGGTATCTCTTATTCTGAAATCCAACCTCTGCTCTGAATGGTATCTTACACTTAGGTTTTTGATTGCTGCATGGGTTGAGGTAACCCCAGATCTCCTGGTTACTAGTTGCACTGTAGACATCAAAGCTAACTAATTAAGTCATTTGATGTCATAGCCAGACTACTCAAGGGGTATGTTCCGCCTATTGCCCCACCCCCTGATGAAGTTCTAATGTGTGATGAGTCGGAGCACCTACAAGGTGTTTTGAATTGCATGTCCTGTACCTGCATTAAGTTATATACTCATTACAATGTTTTATATGTCTGGCATCTTGGTCTGTTTATGCATTGCTCCTCACAGTGTGTGCACTGCTTCCTACCCTCTTTTATTCACCGACTTCACTTGGCCTGGCTCTGCTCCCAGAACACTGTTGAGCCATGGACTGTCAAGAGTGGTGGACCAAGGAACAATGGAGGTACTAAAAACAGACACAGGACATACATCCTCAACAGGATACAGAACAATTCTGGTAGGATTAGGGAACATTTCTCACTCATCAGAGTAAACTCTACAGCTTCAAAACTCAGAACCCCAATAAAGCCATTTCTTACCCTGTACCACTGAGGCTTCTGCATCTCCTTGGTTTCCCTCTGGGTGGTAAGGATTAAACAGGCTCTCAAGGCTGAAACGGCCCCCTCCCGGATGGCCTGCTTTGGGTCCCACACAGCATAGAAAATGTTATCAAAAAATGGCTGGACTTGTTGAAAGAAGTAAGTCGGTGCACTGACTGCCAGCTCTCGCAGAACTAGAACCTGGAATTAGAAAAGAGGGAGGTTTTAATAGATAAATAGTTTCAGAAGATGACTCAGCACCTACTGTGCTACATCAAGGGTGCTGAGTAGGGTGGTTAGAGAGGCAAAGGCTACAAGACTGCTACCAAAAATGTTCATTTAATTGCTACACCAAAGGCAAACAACAGCCAGGACCACTACCCCAGCTCTTCGACTCGCTCTGCGTCATCATCAGGGGGTGGAGGTATGGAGCTTCACCACAGAGTACATCCATTAAAAAGTGAAAATTTAAACATACAGTGTTAGAATAACCCAGTGACAATGTAATATATTTGTGCATATACTTCAAAACTCATACAAATTCACAAACATTTAAAAATCAATCTTAGTTCAGATTCTGATGTAGAAATACAAAGATAAAGTATCCATTTTGCCATCATTCATGCAAGCTTCCAAATTTCAAGTCAAGTAGCCTAGTGGGCTAATAGGGCAAGTTAGCACTAAGTGATTTAACTAAGGCTAGATGTGTGAAATCAAGGTAGTTGCCATTGGACCTAATCCGAAATCATTCCAAATAATTAATTCTGTCAACAATTTCTAGGTCAGTACTGTTTTAAAGGACTTTAGGGTAGGTTTACTCTTGCTGCTACCTAAATAACCAAGTGAAATTTATATTCCTATCAGAATCCAAGGGGAAGACTAGCTTTCCTGACAGAAAGCACCTAGCTTCACCCGAGCTCTTATCGTCTAGGGTTTGCTTGAAAAGACAGAGCAAGGAGCAACATTAACAGAGCAAAGAGAAACGTTAAGGCTTCTTTTGGTTAAGCAGGGTTACTATCTTGTTACTATTTTGATTTATGCTTACAGGTTCTGTTACTGTTTTGTTTTGTACTTACAAGTTGTGCTTACAGGTTTTGTTACTGTTTTGTTTTTGTGCTTACAGGTTTTACAGTTTGATCTCTCTTTAAGATAAACAGAGTTAGTGTTTTGTTACTATTTTGTTTTGTGCATACAGGTTTTATTTTTGGCTTACAGGTTTTGCTCGCTCTCTCTCACATTGAAGGAGCTAATTTGTTTTTCTTCCACAGCTCATCCAGGGGATTAGGAGTGTAACTAGTGGTGGAGCTGACTAACGCTTAGTACCTTCCAACAGGAGGAAGATTTAAAAGGTCAAGTTACTTGGTGTGTAGAGGTGGAAGACTAGGTTTGCTGACAGAAAGCACCTAGCTTTACCCAACCTCTTTTGTTTTCTAGGTTTGCTTGAAAAGACAGAGCAAGAAGCAACGTCTCAGAGCTGCCTGTACCTCACTGTTTTGCCTTGTAGGTTGAGGTTTTGCACTGCAGTTGGTTTTTAATTTTGATTTGGTGCGCATAGTTCACTGATTGTTTCTATCCGCTACCAGGAAGCTTATGTTAAAAAAAAAAAAAAAAAAAACTCCCTACTACTATTTCCACAGGCACTTCTATTGTCATCCAAACTCCTTCTCTACTCCTTTTCCAGTAACCTGCCTCAAAAAACCTTTTTCGTTTTTTTTTTCTTAAGCAGGTTTATATTTCCATCCACACAACCTCCCTATTTCTGCTACTGCCAACTTGCACCGGTGCTTTTTATTTTCGTCCGCACTTCCACTTTGCCTTCCTAATAACTTGATTTGAGGAAGGCTCAGGTAGTTGTATCCCACAAGGGGGTTCACCTTGTGTAACAACCATCCTCAGATTTACGGCAACTTTGTTTTTCATCCGTTACCCACACAAAAATATGGACATCATCAACTGCAGATATTGCGGGACCCTCATCACCAGAGCTTACGCGAGGCAGGTGTGGCATAGTCGTACTTACTCAGCACTAAATGATCTACACACTCAACTACACGCCGCTTGTGCTGAAATATACCTTCTCAGGGTGCAACTCAACCGTGCTGCGCAGCACTCAGACTTAAGGCACCAACCACCAACGCCACTCCCCCAGCGAGCTAGCATACCAGGGGGCAGGAAAACAGAAAGCACAGTGAAATAACGCTAATGAAATAACTCCAATGCCAATCAAACTTACAAATAGGTTCGCTCCACTTTCATCCAAGCCTACTGCCAGGGCAGGCATGACAGTGGAGACTACCCTCACACAACGCATGGACAAACCACAACAACAAAACTCCAAGCAAAACAAAAAGCGCGTCTTAATAATAGGTGACTGATCCACAGGGTAGAGTCACACATCCACCAAAGCTGCCAAACAGAAGTTGAGGTTAGTTGACTCCCAAGAACATTGGCATGGAGGGACACAAACAGGATTGAGGGAATCATGCACAACACCGAGCGAGACACGCACATTCTCATCCATATAGGTACAAACAAACTGGCCAGATGGTCAGTTGAAGAGACTAAGCAGCATCTAACAACTCTAGAAGAAATACTCACTTCCCTTTCGTCCAAAGTCTCCTTCTCAGAAATTATGCCTGTGTGGGCCAAGGGGGCTAACAGGCAGAAGATCAGAGAAAGGGACGTCAAACTTAATACCTGGCTCAAAACCTGGTGTCAGGAAAAAGGTTATGGCTATGCAGGAAACTGACAGAAGTTCTGGGAGAGTGACTTCTTTTGATTCGATGGCCTACACCTTACAAAAGAGGGAACACGTGCTCTCTGCCAAACATTCGATGTTTTCATCAACCATTTAAACTAGTGGGAGGGGAAGGGGCATCAGCAACAGGTCCATCATATGAGCTTACGAACGCCCCTTCCCGATCTAAGGAAAATTGATCGGAACTGAAACAGGGCATACAAGCACCACTCTGGTCACAACTCCACACGGGCATTCCAAACATGATAAGGACGTTCAAAACATTAGGGACACAAACCACAAGTGGAGAAATCGTGCAGCAAGCAGGACAAACCAAGACTGGAGGTATTGTGTGTCAATGCCTGTAGCATTCCAAACAAAATCACAGATCTTACAGCAATGATGGCAGAGGCCAGCCTCAACTGGGTTGCTGTCATGCAGACTTGGTTCACACAGAACCATACCTGGGACGTTGCCATCCCTGGTTACACTCTCCTCAGGAGAGACCACATAGGTAAGAAAGGAGGAGAGGGTCACTATTTATATCAGGGAAGGGATAAATGCTACTGAGACCCAGGGAACACAAGGCGAGACAGAGGCCCTATGGCTCATTCTGGGAGCTGGAAACAGGAACCCTATAGACTCCCAAACCAGGAGATCGAAAAGGACAAGGTTCTCCTGGAAAACAAAATGAGGATGGCCGACAAAGACGAGCTACTGCTAGTCGGGGACTTCAATCTACCAGATGTAGAATGGTCCACCTTCACAGCCTCCTCAGAGCGGAGTAGAGACTTCCTCTTGGCTTTGAGTGGGGTAGGACTGAATCAAATAGTGTTTTTTCCCCACCAGAGAATCAGTTATCCTGGACCTGGTACTAACTAACAGTGCCAGGGTATCAGACATACAAGTGGGGATCAAGCTGGGTACCAGTGACCACAGGTCAATCTGGTTCTCCATTAGCAAGACTGAGGACCCCTGCAATTCCAGAACCAGGGTACTCGATTTCAGGAAAACAGATTTCCCGAAAATGAGGTTAAGGGTCAAGCCCCTGCTGGCAACAGATACCACATGGAATGTGGAAGACAAATAGACAAAGCTGAAAGATGCTATAGCGTCAGTAACAGCAAATTCAAAAGGGCAAGGAACCCCCTCTGGTTCTCCAAAGAGGTAGCTACTATAGTTAGGGAAAAGAGAAAAGCTTTTCGGAAGTACAAGGAGACCAAGTCTAAAAAGGATGGAGAAGCCTACAGAGAGAGAAACTCAAGGAAGCTGGGAAAGCTATTAGGGTGCGAAAGGCCCAGACCAAAGAAAAATTGGCTCAAGAAGTGAAAAGGGGGGACAAAACATTTTATTGATACATTCGAGAAAAAAGAAAGAGCAAAGGAAGAATGACATGACTGGCAACAAAGGAAGGACACCTGGTGGAAAACGACAAAGACAAGGCAGAAGTTCTTAACAAATTCTTCTGCTCGGTCTTCACACAGGAAGACATTGGTAATGGTCCACCACTAGCCAGGACACTTCCCCATACCAGGGGAGCTGACATATCCTTGAGGAGTTGTGTAAAAGAAGGGTGGACAAGGCAATGGGCCCTGACGGAATACACCCAAGAGTTCTAAAAGAACTTAGGGATGAACATGCCGCCCCCACTTGCTGAACTGTTTAACAGTTCACTGGAACAGGGGATAGTACCACAGGACTGGAAAAAGGCCATGATTGTGCCATGCACAAGAGTGATAGCAGGAAACTACCGCCCAGTAAGTGTGACCTCAGTGGTGGGTAAAATAATGGAGACATTGCTTAAGGAACGGATAATAACTACATGAAAGCAAGTGGGTAACTTGACCCAAAGCAGCATGGCTTCACATCAGGACGCTCATACCAAACAAATTTGATAGAATTCTTTGACTGGGTTACAAGAGAAGTAGACCAGGAGGCAGCAGTGGACACGGTGTATCTGGCCTTTAGTAAAGCCTCTGATACAGTCCCACACAGAAGGCTAGCCAGCAAACTGGCATTGGTCACAAAGTAGTTAAATGGATCACAAGCTGGCTGAAGGGCAGGACACAGAGGGTTATGGTAAATGGCACCCTGTCCCAAGAGGGGAAGGTGTCAAGTAGCGTGCCGCAGGGGTCAGTACTAGGCTCCATCCTTTTCAACATATTCATCAGTGACATCACTGAAGGACTGAAAGGTAACGTCTACCTCTTTGTAGATTATACGAAGCTCTGCAACAAGGTGGACACACAGGAATGAATCGCAGAAATGGAGGCAGATCGCAGGATGCTAGACGAATGATCCAGGAACTGGCAGTTGAGATTCAATGCCAAAAAATGTAAAGTCATGAATTTGGGTAGAAGAAACCCATGTATGAAGTATGTCCTGGAGGAGCAGCTACTAGAAGAAACAAAAGTAGAAAGGGATCTTGGTGTCAAGATCTCAAATAATTTAAAGGTAGGGAAGCAATACGTAAAAGTGGCACTAAAGGCAAATGGCATCCTCGGATGTATCGGTAGGGGTATTACCAGTAGGAAGCGTGATGTAATCCTCCCACTGTACAGGTCCCTGGTGGGACCTCATTTGGAGCACTGTATGCAGTTCTGGAGACCCCACCTCAAAAAGGGCATAGACCATTTGGAAACTGTGCACAGACATGCCACCAAAATGATGCAGGGTCTGCACCACAAAATGTATGAAGCTAGGCTCAGCCAGCTAAATTTATTCTCCTTCGAGCAGAGGAGGAACAGAGGAGGCATGACTGAGACATTTAAATTTGTTAAAGAGATCAACACAGTACAAACCAGGAAACAGGGCTGCACATACTAGAGGACACAACATGCGCCTGGTGGGAGGTAAATTCAGAACTAATGTTAAGAAATACATTTTCACAGAGAGGGTGGTGGACAATTGGAACAGCCTGCCACCAGAGGTAGTGGCAGCCAAGATGGTCAGTGAATTCAAACAGGCATGGGACAGCCAGTATAGTCACCTTAGCAAGACAAATTGATAGTGGGGGGTAGAAAACCCAGGCAGATTAGATGAACCACATGGTTTCCTTGTGCCGGCAAATTCTTATGTTCTTCGGGATGTACTTTTGCTCAATAAATGCTTCCTTGTACAGCGCATAGTTTCATATATCGTAAATTATATAAATTAATTTCCTGCATCTACCCCAAATATATATTGGGGACATGAATATGCAAATTAGACAAAGTTCTTACAAGGGGGAAGGGCGGGAAGGAAGTACAGAAAACAGGTGGAAGGAAAAAAATGTTTTCAAAGTAAATTGAGGGAAAAGGCAAGTATGGTTTACACGGGGAGTAAAATCTGGTAAAAAGGCCTTCTTTAAATACATACATTAGAAGAGAAATATTAAGGATGAGACTGACTGTCAGATTACAAAAGGAAGGAAGTGAAGAGAAAGCAGAATTGCTTAAAAAGTGCTTCTGCTCCATCTTCACTAGAGAGAAGGACAGACAGTGCCACAAGGGAGCAGGGGGTTGGGGGCGGGGAGGGAGGAGTCAAAGGTGGCATAATAGAGGTAGACGGGGTGCATAAGGACCTAAAGGCCCTGCAGGCAGAAACGTTCCCCAGGGCCAGACAGCATGCACCCAAAGGTCCTAATGCAACTAACGGAGGGCCTGGCAGGCCCCATGGCAGATCTGTTTAACACCTCTCTGAAATCCGGGAGTGTGCCTTGGGACTGGAGAACTGTACATATGGTGCATCTCCATAAAAGTGGTTAAAGGGATGAACCAGGGAATTACAGGCCAGTCAGTCTGATCTCAATAGCAATACCATATTAAACAACCACCTCAGCCATTAGGCAAAAATAATACTGGTTCAAACTACCTTTCTTCCAGTAATAGAAGATAGTATTGCAGTGGTTTAAGGCTCTGAGCTGCAAACCTGGAGACCTGGGTTTGAATGCCACAGCCCCCACTTGCATACTGTGTGACCCTGAGCAAGTCACTTAACTTCCTTGTGCTCCCAGGTTGCACCTGTAAACAAGCTTCAGCTTAGTGTCTCTCTCCTGGTTAAAAAAATAAAATTATTACAGGGACATTCTCCATACCCACTGTCCTAAAGCCGTTCTATCAAAACTTGACACCACATCACCGTGCTCTGCGTTTCATTACAAACGTGCCCCCCCCTCAAATACCTACCGCTTCTTGTTGTATGCAATGTTAGGCTGGTCCTCCCTCAGTACTAGGAGGTTGAGGAATGCCTCTCTGTGGATCCACAGAGCCATTTCAAATAAACTGCCCTTATATATTTCCAAGTTCTTCCAATGAACACAAGGGTCCTACTGCCTGAAGTGCTTCTCCCTTGTCATATATTTAATGTCCCTAAAGTCAGAAAACATTATGGTGCCTCATCTATCAGCTTTGCCCTCCCCTCCCTATGGAACACTCTCCAGAAATCTCTAAAACTTACACATATTCCTGGACTTTCCACCTTCAAATCATTGCTAAACAGTGTCCTATATGAAATATGTAACTGCCATCCCTAAGTGTCCAACAACCTGGTCAGCATATCTTGTGTAGTCCGTCTGCTTAACCTATGCCCTTGTGTTCCCAACCTTCCTCCTAAAACTCCTTCTACGTAGCCTGTCTAACCCTTTACTACCATTCTCTCCCCTCCCACAATTCTGCTATCAACTGTTACGCCTTTTGCCTTGCCCCCTTCCTACACCATTCCTTTTCCCCCATCCTCACCCCCTCCCTCCTTTTCCCTCTTTCCTCATCCTCCATCTAATTCCCCTTAAAGCCCCTACCTTCTTCGTTACCTACAGTGCTTACTTTTATCTGTCTAGATTACACCTAGGATATTCTAGTTACGTTGGTGGGTAGTCGATGATATCGTTTAGTAATATTATGTTTTTGTTCATTGTATTTTAATTCATTTTTAGATAATAATGTTATTACCTAATTTGTATCTCTTCACTGTTTTGTTGTATTTTCTAAACTGTTCACCCAGGACCACCTTGTAAAAGTGTTTTGCTCATTGATGTTTTTTGCCAGGTTAAATAAAAACTGAACTGAACAGTGGGGAAACCGACGGTGACTACTCTGAAGAAAAGACTGGTGAGCTTTCTCAAGGAAAGTATGCTGCAAGGTAGCACGGGTTTGTGTGGGGGAAGTCATGCCAGACTAATCTGTGACTTTTTCGACTGGGTGACCAGGTCAGTTGACAGGGGCCAAGTGTCTGATGTCCTGTATCTGGACTTCAGCAAGGCCTTTGACTCTGCGCCACATAGTAGACTGGTCAGGAAGCTGGAAGACCTGAGGGTGGGGGCCAAGCTTGCTAGATGGGTCAAAAACTGATTGCAGGACAGAAGCCAAAAGGTGGTGGTCAGGGGAGGGGAATTCTCAGAAGCTATGCAAGTGACCAGTGGGGTCCCACATCCAGCGAGGAAGATAGGGAAGCGTATAGGGAGAAGAGTCTGGCAGGGAAGAAGATCAGGAGGGCAAAAGCGGATACAGAGAAGAAAATAGCCAGAAAAGCCAAAAGGGGGATAAAACTTTTTTCAGATCTGTGAGGGAGAGGAGGAGGGCAAGGCAGAGGATTGCTAAGCTGAAGGAGGGAGGGAGGAGGGATAAAACTGGAAAGGGATTGCGAAAAAGCAGAGGTATTAAATAAGTACTTTTGCTTGGTATTCATGGAGGAAGAGGACGGTAGGGGACCTGAGCTAAAGTCGAAAGGGAAGGAAGGAAGGCAAATGGGTGGATCAGAGCCCGTTCATTGCGGATAGGGTTAGGGTAGAGCTAGATAGAGGGGGGACAAGGCAATGGGGCTGGATGGGTTACACCCCAGAGTGATCAGAGAATTGAAGGAAGAGTTGGCCATCCCACTGACAAGGCTCTTCAACTTGTCCCTGGATACGGAAAGAGTGCCGAGGACTGAAAGAGGGCAGACGTGGTGACTTTACATGGCACGGGGTCATGTTGTTGCATACAAAAACAGCACAGCACTATACCGCTGTCAAAACAGCTACTAAAAATAAAACACAAACACTTGTTTTCCTGGGGCTCTAATTTCTACACCCCCCTATTACACAAGCCCCCCTTTAAATAACCCCCTCCGGGGAGGGAGGACTCTGGGACAGGATGAAACTCAGACAAACCGCACAAAAGAGAAGAAAAAAAAATTAACTAACTGAATCTGGGACCGGGAACAGAACCCCGGTCCATAGCCGCTCCACTGTCCTCCAGTGCCGATGGCTCTACTCCCTGAGCCACGGCAGCTGCTCAGCGGAACCCCTTCCACCAGAGCTCTTAGCCTCTGCAGCAGAGCTTTCCAGAAACTGCTACAGGGTCACCGCTACAACTCCACATTATTTGTGTCATGCGGCATTGTGTACCCTGTAGCTGTTCTTACCCACGCTGTTACTGTTGCGCGGTTTTGCCCTACGGCATTCTCCATACAACATATCGACTTAGTACGCCTTTACGCAAGGGAGGTAGTAAGGAGATGAAGGAGAACTATCGACCTGTCAGCCTCACCTCAGTGGTGGTGAAGGTAATGGAGATATTACTCAAGGAGAGGGTGGTGGATTACCTGGGGAAGTGTGGATTGCAGGACAGCAGACAGCATGGCTTCACGAAGGGAAGGTCATGCCAGACGAACCTGATTGAGTTCTTTGATTGGGTCACTCAGGTAATCGACCAGGGAGGGGTGGTGGCCGTGGCCTATCTGGACTTCAGTAAGGCCTTCGACACCGTCCCCCACAGAAGGCTGATGAGCAAGATGGAAAGTCTGGGGGTGGGTGGGTTAAAATAACAAGGTGGGTGGAGGCCTGGCTAGCGGGAAGAACTCAGAGGGTGGTGCTAAATGGGGTGCACTCCAGGACGGTGAGGGTGAAGAGTGGAGTGCCACAGGGGTCAGTTTTGGGTCTGCTTCTTTTCAACATCTACATCAGTGATATTGCGGAGGGAGAGGATGTGCCTATTTACTGACAATAAAAAGATCTGCGATGGGGTGGACACCCCACGGGGTTGGAGGACATGAGGCAGGACCTAAAGATGCTGAAGGAGTGGTCAGAGACATGGCAGCTGAAATTTACTGCCAAAAAGTGCGCTGTCATGCATGTATGGAGTAGAAACACACGAGCAGGATACACTTTAGGAGGGGAGGCAATCAAAGTAACAGAACAGGAGAGGGATCTGGAGATCATAGTCTCCTCAAACCTTAAGGCAGGAAATCAATGTAGCAGGGCGGTGGGAAGGGCCAATGTAATGTTGGCATGCATAGGCAGGGGCATTACTAACAGAAGGAGGTAATAATGCCCCACTACAAAGCCATGGTGAGGCCACAACTAGTGTATGAGATCCAGTTCTGGAGACCACATCTCCACAAGGATATAGATGGGATGCAGAGGGTTCACAGAAGGGCAACCAAGATGGTGCAGCGTATGCAGAGGAAGACATATGAGCAGAGGTGTAAGGAGCTGGATCTGGACATGCTGGAAACAAGGAGGGAAAAGGGAGACATGATTGAAACGTTTGAATATGTGAAAGGGCTCGATAAAGTAGGAGAAGGGAGTTTACTTAAGAAAGAGGGACCAGAACTAGAGGGCATACCCTCAGACTGCAGGGAAAAAGATATGGGGCAATGTGAGAGGGCGATTCTTCACAGAGAGGGTGGTGGAGCCCTGGGACAGACTGCCAGACGCAGTGGTGGGGGCTAAATCGATGGAAGAATTCAAAAGGGCATGGGACAGGCATATGGGGCTGAGTAGTGGAGGAGGGGGGGCTGGCAGGGAGGGGGATATGTTGGGGGAAGGGAATGGGGCAGACCTGATGGGCGGTGTGGTCCTTTTTTGCCGTCATGATTCTATGATTCTATGGTTTAATATCTTCATCAGTGATATAGAGGATGGGATCAAAGGTAGAATCTGCCTGTTCGTGGATTTATTTATTTATTTCGTTTTTGTTGACCGGGTAAGTGCACTAGACAAATTCTTGCCTATTTTCGGGCATGACCCAGGGGAAGGGGATACAGATGAATGTCAACTGACCTTGAACCTGATTAAGCTGTTGGTGGTATCTTTAGTGAATGTGGATGACACAAAGCTCTATGAGAGGGCGGACAAGGAGGAGTGAAGACAGGAACTCAGGGAAGACTTGGCAAGGCTGGAGAAGAGATCTGGCATTTGGTAATTTGGGTTCAACGCAAAGATGTGCAAAGTTATGCACTTGAAGGTGAAAAACCCAGAGACTAAATACGGGTTGGATGGTGTGCAGATTACCAAATCGGGGGAAGGAAAAGGACAGGTGCTAACCTGGGTCTGCAACCAGCACTGCAGGTGAAGCCATATTCACAGACCCCCAGAGCACTGCCCAAATCTGGCAGTGCCAAGGCACTACCCACATCTCAACCTCAATGCAAATAAGGTGGACCCTCAGCCATACTGGTGCAGTACATCAAAGGCCTGAGGTGGCACTAAACAGCCCCCAGAGTGGCGCTGTTTACCACCACCAAAAAACATACATCTCAGCGCTAAAGCTGTGCCCCCCTCCCAAAAGGCAGGGCAGCTATACTGCAACCACCACCCCCACGTCAAGTGGTACCCCCCCCATCACCCATCCTCATGTTATAAGTATATCCTTGGTAGTCTAGCGCAGATCCACTTAGCACTGGACCGAACATGACCCAATATTCAGTCAGTTCGCACACCCCACTGGTGAGCGCTAACCGGCTGAATATCGTTTAGAGCCAGCCATGCGCTATCGCAAGTACAGCGCAGCAGGATGCACTGCGCTTGCAGGGGGCTCTGAATATGGGCACCAAAGAGTCCCAAAATGCTGCAGGCACCTGTTATTTATTTGAGGTTATGTTTATTTATTTATTTGGTTAACAGGTAAATACTCTTTAAGAACAAGCACATTTGAAGAGTGACCTGGGCAAGGAAGAGGAACACACATTTGAAAAAAAAAAAAAAAAGAACAACAGAAAAGGCACAGTATAACAAGTTCTAAACAATAATTATGGAACCATGGATGGTGAACACACAGTGATCCCTAGTGCTTACTTACCGCTGCATGACGTCTCCCTTCGTTCCTGTCCGGTCCAAGCCATTCTAGGGCCCGCTTTACTTCAAATTCCACATATTCGGCAGTAAACGTATCTCCAGCCATGGCAAGACGGCCCATGGCTTTTGATGCCATCTCCATGACAACAGGATCGCTGGATGGCAGGAGGTTCCGAAGGTAGTTTGCAAACCGACTGATACGAGTGGCATTTCCTCCTTCAACACCAATGAGGCTCACTGCAAAGGAAAAGAACATACACACACATGACCCCCAATGCAAAAAAAGGCAGAGAATCAACACGGTACACATGGACACAAAATGGAGATGCAACTGGCAGAGACAGGCTCCATGCTGGAGAATACTCCAAGTTCCTTTGACCGTGGTTCGAAATTAATGAAATTCTGAAGCATTCTGCATACTTCGATTTCAGTCTGGAATGTGGGACTACAGTAACAAACAGAACAACATTAATTTGTGAAAATCTTCCTCAAAATACACTCAGAACTCTTAGAGGAGAAGGTCAGTCACACGGTAACCTGTCTCAGCAGGATACAGACTTTATAAGGCCAACTATGATCTTTGGTCACCAAGGTAAAATATTTAAAAACAAATTTGCTCTTTTCCTCTCTTTGTCTTAAGTCGATTTAAATATTTTAAAATCTTATTCTGCATGTTCATACGTTCTTGGAGGCAACTCTTACAGTTGTGTAGGTGGTCTCACATTCTTAGGATATCAGCATGTAATCATGTTCAATAGAAACACAGAAACGTAGAAACATAGAATTTGACGGCAGATAAGGACCGCTTGGCCCACCCAGTCTGCCCATTTCCCTACCTAATGGATAAGCTGCAGATCCTAGTTAACCAGCAGCCTACTTCTTTCTACCCCCAACCCCTAGAATTGCCTTATGGCTGTCCCATGCATGCTTGAATTCCACCACTGTTTTTGACTCCACAACCTCCTCCGGAAGGCCGTTCCATGCATCCACAACCCTCTCTGTGAAAAAATACTTCCTTGAACTACCTCTGAGCCGCCCCCCCTCTATCTTCAAATTGTGCCCCCTTGTTCTTGCACACCTCTTTTTTTGAAAGACGCTACCCTCTTGGACTTTGTTGATTCCCTTGAGGTACTTGAAAGTTTCTATCATGTCCCCCCTTTCCCTCCTTTCCTCGAGGCTATACGTATTAAGCTCCTTAAGTCTCTCTTCATATGTCCTCCGGTGCAGACCCTGCACCATTTTAGTTGCCCTCCCCTGGACAGCTTCCACCCTGTCTATGTCTTTGAGGAGATTGAGTCTCCAGAATTGCACGAAGTACTCCAGATGGGGTCTCATCAGCTGTCTGTACAGAGGGATAATAACTTCCTGTTTTATACTGGTTTTCTATGGTATGGTATGTCATGTAGTAGTGTGTTTGTACATTCTATAGTAGTGTGTTTTGTATCATAGCATACACATTTTCTTATACAAGGATAAAACAAGAAACCAACTACAGTTTACTCAGCAAAACAGACTAACTGCAGGATGTACGCACAACTGCAGAGTGTACAAACATACTACCACATTGTGTGCAAATGCTCCACTGCAGGATGGGCAAACACACCACATAATGTACAAACACACTACTGCAGGATACAAAACACACTACTATAGAATGTACAAACACACTACTACATGACGTACAAAAGGCACTACTGCAGAATGTACAAACACACTACCACAGGATGTACAAATGCACTACTGTGAGCTGGCACAGAGGGTTGAGGGATCTAGCATTACCGCAACACACCGCAACTCGGGTTTGAGAATGACCTCGAGACGCCAGGGAGCCAGCCGGGGAGGAGAGGAGCAGGATAGAGCTGCTTATTGGCAGCTCTCCTCTCCTGGGGTGAACACTGCCCTCCCGTAGTCCTGTCACCACCGGGTGGAGGGCCAGTGGTGGCGCAGGTAGGGAAGGGGTCACCTAGTAGGGTGGGTGCTCTGCAGTGCTTGGCGTGCACGTCCCTCCACACGCGTAGGTCAGCACCCCTGACAGGAGTGGGCAGGGACGGGAAGAAAACAAGGAAAAAACCTACAAAATGTAAGATTCACACACAAAAAAAAAAATGCACTACTGCAAGGTGTGCAAACGTACTATTACAGGATGTACAAACATGCTACTGCATGACATACAAACACATCACTGCAGGATGGGAAAACACACTACTAGACGATGCACAGATATACAACTGGGGCATTTACAAACACACCACTGCATGATGGGCACACACTACTGGACTATGTACAAACACAGTACAGGAGGATGTAAAAACGCAGTACTGCATGAAGTACACATGCGCTACTTCAGAATGTACAAACGCACTACTACACAGTGTACAAACACATTACCACAGGATGGAAAAAAAACACACTACTACAGGATGAACAAACACTACTGCACAATGTACAAACATACTACAGCAGGATGTACAAACACACTACTGCAGGATAAGGACATATGGCCCACCTAATCTGTAATGGGCAGACTGGGTGGGCCATAGGCCCTTATCTGCCAACAGTATCTATGCATGTATCTATGTACACATGCACTTTTGCAGGATGTACAAACATACTACTGCAAGATGTACAAGCATACCACTGCAGGATGTATAAACACACTACTACAGGATGTATAAACACACTACTACAGGATGTACAAACACACTACTACAGGATGTACAAACACACTATTGCAGGATGTGCAAACATACCACTGCAGGATGTGCAAACATACCACTGCAGGATGTGTACAAACGCACTACTGCAAGATGTACAAACGCACTACTACAGCATGTACAAATGCACTACCGCAGGATGTACAAATGCACTACCGTAGGATGTACAAACATACCACTGCAGGATTTGTACAAACGCACTACTACAGCATGTACAAACATGCTACTACAGGATGTACAAATGCACTACTGCAGGATGTACAAACATACTACTTCAGGATGTACAAGCATACCAGTGCAGGATGTGCAAACATACCACTGCAGGATGTGTACAAACGCACTACTGCAAGATGTACAAATGCACTACTACAGCATGTACAAACATGCTACTACAGCATGTACAAACATGCTACTACAGCATGTACAAACATGCTACTACAGCATGTACAAACATGCTACTACAGCATGTACAAACATGCTACTACAGCATGTACAAACATGCTACTACAGCATGTACAAACATGCTACTACAGCATGTACAAACATGCTACTACAGCATGTACAAACATGCTACTACAGGGTGTACAAACATGCTACTGCAGGGTGTACAAACATACCACTGCAGGGTGTACAAACATACCACTGCAGGATGTGTACAAACATACCACTGCAGGATGTGTACAAACATACCACTGCAGGATGTGTACAAACGCACTACTGCAAGATGTACAAACGCACTACTACAGGATGTACAAACATGCTACTACAGGATGTACAAATACACTATTACAGGGTGTACAAACATACCACTGCAGGATGTACAAACATACTACTACAAGAAGTACAAACACAAAACACACTACTGCAGGATGTACAAACACAAAACACACTACTGCAGGACATACAAATGCATTACAGCAGGATGTATAAACATACTACTGGATGATTTACAAGCACACTAATATAACAGAGTATTGAATAAGAATAAAGTATCTTACAAGAAAAAGTGGAAACAAAACAATTTAAAACACAGTCAAAAGTAGGGGTACAACATTTCAAGTGCTACAAATCCCCACCACATCTAACAGACTACTCCAAAATGCTACTCTACTGTTATCACATTCACTAGGAATCTGTCCACTTGGTACTCAATGGGCTCACAAATGCTCCAGTTATGTTCATGTCTCCTTCCCCTGATGATACATACCGATAGCAAGGATGCCCCCTTTCCTCTCATTCACATCAGAGCTGGAAACCAGTTCAAATATATGGTGATTCAGCTCATCGTAGAACTGCGTTGCCTCCTCCTGGCTCACCTGTATACGACAACAGTAGCACGTGATTAGCAGCTGTCACGCTGACATGTAAGTCAACTGCTCATGTCACAAAGAGTTTGACTACATGGATACCCAAGTTCATCATTGTTTTAATTGAAAAAAAAAAAAGGATTAAAACCTGGGAGTCCCAGTTTGAGTAGTTATTTTCCTGAGGTAATTCTCTGTGCAGCTTTATTTAATTAATAGGATCTTAGACAGGCCAGCTGCGCCAATCAGCCGGGGAGACAGGAGGACTAAGTATCAAGGACTGCTCATTTCCTCCCAGCAGGGGGCAGGCAAACTGGCGAATGCTTGGTCCCTAATGAAGGCTGGGGGGGCAGTTTGGGATATCCAGCATGGTTAGAAGAGCAGCAGACATCAACACAAAGGAGTGCAGTGACGTTCGTCATGAAGTCCCTTCATGTGGGCTCCCTCCAACGGGAAAAAACAGGTAAATACCATCTAGCACAATGAATCTGGTCACCCACAGAACCACACCCAACAACCCAGGCCAGCCGCAAAACGGAATCCCTTTCAATAGCATAGGTTGGGAAGCTCTTCCAGAGGGAGAAAGCTCAGCGGGAAGACAGGGTGACAGAGCTGGGGTCACTGGCAGATGAGGGTTGCTTGGAACATGGGAACAATCAGAACAAAAAAAAAAAAAAAAGGCCCTTCGATGGGTAAAGTTAGGTGCCCACTCATTGCTGGAGTTGTTCTGATGTGACAAACACTGAGCTAGACTTATTCAATCTGAGCTGATGGGACCAAATAGTTTGGAAATCCCTTTTTTAATGTTCTGATGGGCAGCTGCAACTCTCACTGATCCTCACTATCAAACAATTATACAAACGAACCGTGTTGTAAGCCTTCCACTACCAAACATCTAGGACTAAAACTGTAAGCATATGCATCAAGCAAAACCCATGTGAATAAGATGATTTACCTCTGTATCATAATAGCATGAAATGAGACATATGATGTTTAATTCGGTAACACCAAGAATGCCATTTTTTTTTCCTTTTGCAAGACATTGCCACAAAGATCATTATAATGAACAGACTTTCACATCCGAATTTGATGGGTAAATTTGAGTGCACCAAATAGCCTACTTTACCTCCGTCTACAACAAAGCCCACCCCTCTGTGTCCTCCTCTACCCCATAATACCTATAACCTTTACTCTCTCATCCTCACCCCCTTCCCCCAAATATTCTCTCTTTTCCTATCTATGCTTGTTGCACTGGGACCAAACCTAACTGGTAAGGCTGGTTACACAGAAACATAGAATCTGGCGGCAGATAAGGACCATACATCCCATCTAGTCTTCCCATTTCCATACTCACTGTTGCAGCCCCAGATCCTACTTGATCCGCAGGTCTAATGCTCTGCACATCTCCAGGGTACCCTTACGTCTATCCCATGCACTCTTGAACCCCCGTATTGTTTTGCCCCTATCACTTCTGCTGGAAGGCTGTTCCATGGCTCCACCACCCTTTCAGTGAAAAAGTACTTCCTAACATTACCCCTGAGCCTTCCACCCTTCGGCTTCATATCATGCCCCCTTGTTCTTGTGCAGAGTTTTCTCTGAAATATGATTTCCACCTGTACCCTGTTTATTCCCCTAAGTTACTTAAAAGTCTCCATCATATCGCCCCTCTCCCTTCATTCATCCAGTGAATAGATATTAAGGTCCTTACGTCTTTCCTCGTAGGGCTTCTGGTGCAGTCCATGTGCCATCTCCGTTGCCCTTCTCTGGACTTCCTCTATTTTGTCACTGTCCTTCCGAAGATGCGGTCTCCAGAACTGGACACAGTACTCCAGCCAAGGCCTCACCAGCGATCTGTACAGTGGCATCACCAACTCTTTCCTCCACCTTGTTATGCCCCTCCCTATGCGCTCCAACATTCTGTTTGCTCTCCCCACTGCCTTTTCACACTGTTTGGTCACCTTCAGGTCATCAGATATGATAACCCCCAGGTCTCTCTCCTGAATTGTGGTGGCCAGAATTTCCCCAACCATCCTGTACTCCTCCCTTGGACTCCTGTGACCCAGGTGCATGATCTTGCACTTTTTAGCACTGAAACTCAACTGCCAGACACCCAACCACTCCTCTAATAGGCTTAGGTCCTTCTCATTTTTTCCACCCCCTCCGGTGTATCCACTGTGTTGCAGATCTTGGTGTCATCTGCGAAGAGGCACACCTTTTCCTCCAGACGCTCTACAATGTCACTAATGAAGACATTGAATAGGACTGGCCCCAGCACTGACCCCTGTGGCACCTCCCTCTCCTCAGATTTCATACCATTTGCCACCACCACCCTCTGAGTCCTGTCCCTTAGCCAGTTCCCAACCCACTTTACCACCATAGGACCCACTCCCAGGCTCCCAAATTTGTTTAGCAATCTCCTGTGCAGGACAGTGTCAAAGGCTTTGCTGAAATTCAGGCAGACCACATCCACCGCCCCTCCCTGATCTACCACCCTGGTTAACCAGTCAAAGAAATCCATAAGATTCATCCAACAGGAAATTCCCGCTGAGAATCCATGCTGCCTTGGATCCTGTCCCCGCTATCCTCCAGAAACTTCACAATCTTCTCTGTAAGTAAGGACTCCATTAGTTTCCCCACTACTGAGATCAGGCTTACAGGACTATAATTGCCTGCCTCCTCTCTGCTTCCACTTTTGTGGAGAGGGACCACATCTGCCCTCCTCCAGTCCTCGGGTACCGCCACATCTCTAGTGATGCACTGAAAAGGGCAGCCAGTGGTTTCGCCAGCACATCCCTGAGTGCCTTTAGTACTCTGTGAGGGATCCTATCTGGCCCTATTGCCTCATCTGCTTTTATCCCCCGAGTTCTTCTATGGCTCTTTCCACTGTGAATGGGCTGGTGTCTACCTCCCTCACCTGAATACCCCTTACTGAGTCTTGGTCCCTCATCCTCCCCTCCCCTGGTGAATACTGAGCAAAAGTACTTGTTCAGTATCTCAGCCGTTTCTAGGTCATCCTCCACCCTTTCTCCTCCTTCCTTCTTCAGCTTAACGATCCCATTTCTGGTCTTTTTCCTCTCGCTAATGTATCTGAAGACGGTCTTGTTGCCTTTCTTAATAGCATGGGCTTTACCTTCCTCTGTCTGTGCTTTAGACCTTCTAATTATTTTCCCAGATTCCCTCTGCTTCTCCAGATACCGTTGTTAATTTTAAGGTTGCCTTAAAAACATATTTATTCAAATTAGCATACTCCTGTAGTTCTTGGTTAACTTTTAAATGTTTTAAGATCTGGATTTTATTGATTTAATGTCTGTACAGCGCTTTGAATTTGAAAAGCGCTTTATAAATAAAATTGAATTGAACTGAATTGAAATACTGTTCTCTGTCCTCATCCATTTCTGCTTCCTTGCATCTTCTGAAGGCTCTTTTCTTTTCCCTTACTTTCTCGGCCACTACCTTCGAGAACCATAATGGCCTTTTCTTTCGTTTACTCTTGCTATGGATTTTGACACAGTGACCTGTTAGTTCTGTCATGATTCTCTTGAGTCTTTGCCCCTATGGCCGATTACCCTACTCTTCCCCTTTTGACAAGGCTATATTTGGCTGCCATTTCCTCCCCTTCCTACAGACAGAGCCAACCACACTGCCACTTGTATTGCTTTTGTATTGGCCTATATTGCACTGTCCCTCCTATTGTGTGACTCTGGAAATAACTGTGCATAAGTTAAATACCTTTGCATATCTCATTGTTTGTACTGGACGTGGAACCTTTGTAAACAAGCTACTAGCTCAAAGGTTGTTGTAATCCGAGACATTAAATAAAATAAATAAAATTTGACTAAGCAATAGACCCACGTTCAGAACACTTGAACTGGCCTCGTCCTCAGACAGGATGCGTAATGCCTATGGCCTAATGTCTGCCCTCAATTCCCCCCGCCCTTGTTAGATCAAACACTGTGGTTCCCAGCTTACCAGGCCCCATCACAGGAGGTTTCCTGTAGGAATACCGGTGATGTCCTGTCAAATATGGAGAGAGCTCATTTATCTTTGCTATGAAAAAATGTGCAAGACTCAAAATGACAAAAACTATTTCCACATTACCCTTTGCTTCACAAGTGCAAACGCAGATCCCATGGGTCACCAAGGGTCACTTACCTCTCGTAGCTCAGTGGTGACATAATGCTGCAGGTCCTTGGCAGCTTTAGCCCTCATCTCCTCGCTCCGACTCTTCAGGCCACTGACAAACTGCTGGAGAACAGTCATGGTGCCCGACATGGTGACAGTGGCACCTCATCAATCTCTGAAGAACTACAAGTTAAACAAACATATTAGTATTTCAGAACTTAAGGACACTGCAGGCCCAATAAGGTTTTAGCAGCATTCTACATTGCCATCTCTGAGTCCCTGGTTCAGATGGGAGATGGGCTTTTTGCCCTCGGGCTGGTGAAGGCCCACTGTGTCATAGTACAAGAGAAGACCCTAATCCCAAGCACTTTGTAACTGAGGCTTGGAACACAAACAAAAGAAGAGACTGGCTGCCGGTACAGGAAGTGATGTCACCCCCCCATCACTTCTGTTTGGGTTCCAAACTTCAGTTTCAAAGTGACTGTGACCAAGGTCCATGCAAATTAAGCCCTTGGTTCCTGGAGGGAGGGGCACATTGGCACCACTAGAGCTTCCATTAACCCCCCCCCCCAAGTAAGGGTCCTCATTTTACTTGAGACTCCTAAACAATCATCAGAGGAACAGGATCCAAAGATGTCCCATTCTTTTTACACAACTTTTTTTTTACTTGACTTTCCAAACCACTACTTCTAAGCAAACAGGTTTTTTTGACATAATGGGACTCAAACATACTTGCAGAACCCCTGAAAATCTACAGTAAAGGGAGGAGGTCCGAGGCACTTCAACTTAAATGACAGATACTGTACCAGTAAATTCCTATAGTTCTTCGGACCTTGCTAAATAATTAATTATATGTGCACATCATCACCACTGGCCCAATCAAATTAAAAACCTTCAAATATCTTTAAATTATTGCTAAGAATTGTAATGTGCACAAAACTACTCAAACTGATGATGAAAGACCCCCAGAAACAGTTTGCACCATCTTACAGAAGGCAATGAGCCCCAATCAGCAAGTGTAACACCCGATGCCCAACCCCATGTAGCACAAAAAGGAAAAGCAATATTATGCCATACAGTACGCTTCCACTGGGCGGCACTGTCCCCGTTCCTAAAATTCACTACCTACCCAATAAGGCATGTTACTATTTGAGCTCTGTCTCCACTTTCAGTTTCTGACTGCACCTGGGAAGCAACGCAATGAGACGTTTTGCACTCTGCACTGTATGTGATATCTGCTTTCTGTAATGTGGTAGTATCTGCTATCCTGCATATGACATCAGCATATTCTTATAAAGGTAGTCAGAACTGTCATTAGCTTTCCAGTACTGACGTTGAGACCCTGGCTTAGTTTTTGGTGGGCTCTTTTTAAGTAGTGTATACTCAATGTGGGCTTCAAACGAGAGGTCTTAGCCATACTGCAAGGTACTCTGGGGCTGGCAATCTCCCATGCTTTCATACATTAGAGATTTAATCTCAAGCTCTTTGCATGTGGTGGATTTCTTAGGGAAAAGCATGATTTTAGTTTTCTTCACATTTTGAAGAAGTACATTTCAGGCCATCTAATGCTGAATTCTGTAAGTCCCTAGCCCTGGAGTTTCCTGTTCAAGATCAGAAATATTATATTATTTTTAAAATCAACCTATGCTGCCCGAGAGAAAATAAAAAAAGGCATTTCTTGTCTTGTCTCAGTTCTTAGTTTTATGTTAAACACTGCTGATCATATTTACAATACAGTATTCTGAAGTTCTCTAGTCCTGTCATAGAAACTGTGTGTTTTTCTAACAGTGTGTATGTACTGATGGCATTCAGGGAGGCAGTACAGCATAGTGGTTAAGAGCATTGAGCTGCAAACCTGGAGACCTGGGTTTGAATCTCACAGTCACCACCTGCATACTGTGTGACCGCGAGCAAGTCACTTAACTTCCCTGAGCTCCCAGGATGCACCTGGAAACAAACCTTGGTACATACACACACACACACATATATATATATATATATTACACACATACGTACACACACACACACACACACACATACGTACACAGACATGTGCCACTTTTACAGTAAAGAATGAAGGAAAGCAGTTCTTGGCTACTAAAGAAGCTGTAATGGCATGCTCAGTATACGTAACAAAAATGACTGCAGTAATGCTCACCAGCTAGGCTAACGTGTGCTAACATTAGGAAAGTGCCAAAGAGTAAAGGAAATCAAACCAGGGAAATGTGGAGTTTAAGATGAAACCAACAGTGCAACAGCTGCAAAGCGGCTTGCCAGCCTCCCAGATGCCAGACCCAATCCCAGAGCACTGCTGTGCCAAGCAGCAGGAGGAATAGAGTGCCCCACAGAATGCACTTCTCCTCCAATCCCAGGGCATCACTGCACCAAGCAGGAGGGGGAATTGAGTGACCCACAGGATGTTCTACTGCTCCAATCCCAGGGCATCGCTGCACCAGGCAAGGGGGGGGATCGTATCCCCAACAGGATGTTCTTCTCCAATAAAAGGGCATTACTGTGCCAGGCAGGAGGGTGAGCATGTCCAGACAGGATGTTCTTCTCTTCCAATCCCAGGGCATCACTGCACCAGGCAGAAGAGGGACCAAGTGACCCACAGAATGTACTTCTCCTCCAATTCTAGGGCATCACTGCACCAGGCAGAAGAGGGACCGAGTGACCCACAGAATGCACTTCTCCTCCAATCCCAGGGCATCACTGCACCAGGCATGAGGGGGATCACGTGCCCGACAGGATGTTCCTCTCCTCCAATCCCCGGGCACTGCTACACCAGGCAGAAGAGGGACTGAGTGACCCACAGGATGTACTTCTCCTCCAATCCCAGGGCACTGCTGTGCCAGGCAGGAGGGGGATCACGTGCCCCACAGGATGTTCCTCTCCTCCAATTCCAGGGCATCACTGTGCCAGGCAGGAGAATGATTGAGTAACCCACAGCATCTTTCTTTCTTCCAATCCCTGGGCATTGCTGCACCAGGCAGGAGGGTGATTGCGTGCCCTACAGAATGTTTCTTTCCTCCAATCCCTGAGCATCGCTGCACCAGGAGGCATGAGGGTGATTGCGTGCTCCACAGGATGTTCCTCTCCTCCAATCCCAGGGCATCACTGCACCAGACAGGAGGGTGATTGTGTGCCCCACAGGGTATTCCTCTTCTCCAATCCCAGGGTATCACTGCACCAGGTAAGAGGGTGATCACATACCCACAGGGTGTTCCTCTCCTCCAATCCCAGGGCATCGCTGCACCAGGCAGGAGGGTGATCGTGTGCCCCATCGGGTGTTCCTCTTCTCCAATCCTAGGGCATCGCTGCACCAGGCATTAGGGTGATCGCATGCTCCACAGGATGTTCCTCTCCTCCAATCCGAGGGCAATGCTGCACCAGACAGGAGGGTGATCGTTTGCCCCCACCAGGTGTTCCTCTTCTCCAATCCCAGGGCATCGCTGCACCAGGTAAGAGGGTGATCGCATGCCCCACAGGGTGTTCCTCTCCTCCAATCCCACAGCATCGCTGCACCAGGCAGGAGGGTGATCGTGTGCCCCACAGAATGTTTCTCTCCTCCAATCTCAGGACATCACTGCACCAGGTAGGAGGAGGATTGCATGCCCCACAGGATGTTCCTCTCCTACAATCCCAGGGCATCACTGAACCAGGCAGAAGGGGGGATCACGTGCTCCACATGATGTTCTTCTCCTCCAATTCCAGGGCATCGCTGCACCAGATAGGAGGGGATCATGTGCCAAACAGGGTGTTTCTCTCCTCCAATCCCAGGGCATCGCTGCACCAAGTAGGAGGGAGATCATGTGCACCATATGATGTTCCTCTCCTCCAATCCCAGGGCATAACTGCACCAAGCAGGAAGATGTTTGCGTGCCCCACCGGATGTTCTTCTCCTCCAATCCCAGGGCATCGGCATGCCAGGCGGGGGGGGGGTTGCATGTCCCACAGGATGTTCCTCTCCTCCAAGTAGGAATAGCTACGACTCCTGCAGCTTTTCACCACCTGGGAGGAGCACACGTTAGTGCAGTCAGCAGTGCCTGTTGAACAGGGTGGGAAGGACATAAGGCTGTGTGTCATTTGGTGCCAACGTGCACCATCCTGAAAGGCAGGTTTGGGATTATGGCAAGAATGAAAGGGCAGATAACATTCTCACTTCCAGTACTTTTGCTGCGGCCCATCCCATCTCTTGGGCTTCTCTGTGTTCATGGGGCCACCCACTCTTTTGGGTTGCTCTGTATTTGTGTGGCCCAATCACTCTGGTGTCCTGTCAAAACAGCGAATGAATCTGAGCGAATGAATAACAGTGCATGAAAAACAGTGAATGTCATGTTAGCTACGTGGTCTTTATCGCAATGGTTATTTCAGCGAAGCGGGCACTTATGTAGTTCTGTGATGTCAGTGTCTCAGCTCGTAGCACACTCGCCTCTGAGGCCAGGATATCAGAAGGCTGTGGGTTGTATCCCCACATCAGGCACTTGGGTTAATATCCCAATACTGACACTGTAGTGCAGCATAAAGGGGGTGCTGCACTCCCGAGGTGCCGTCTTTCGTATGAGACATTAAACCGAGGTCCCGTCTGCCTGATCTAGTGGTTGTTCAGGTGGACGTTAAAGATCCATGGCACTTCTCAAAAAGAGTAGGGGAATTTCCCCGCTGTCCTGGCCAAATTTTCTCCATTCACTAGAAATACCACCAACAGCTTAATCTGATTAAGTTTTAGTTGGTTACCATCTATATCCCCCATCCCCCGGGTCGCCCCTGAAAAAGAGACTTCTAGTTTCAGCAGGCTTATCCATTCAACAAAATTCAATAAATAAATAAGCCAGCCGATATGTGCTGCGAACACGTGCTGGCACTGAAGCTTAGAGGTTACAATCACCACCTGAGTATGCTTTTACTACGTCCAGCAGACCTGGGTTTGATACTCAAGCTTCCTCATTTTTTTCTTTTCATGCAAGTGTTTCACCTGCCTTTGCATCCCCCAGTTCCCCGCCTCCCACTGAGTTATATTATGCAGTCCTCCCCTCCCCAAGGTGTGTCCCGAGTAAGAATATTTAATCCCCCCCCGACTTTATCCCACTCCCAGAGTTGAGTCCCTCCCCCTGGAGTGAGAATATTTAATCAACCCCCGACTTTCTCGATCCCGAGTTAATAAATCTGCTGCCCTCCCTCTTCCCCTCCCGCCTGTACCATTCTCTTCCTTGCGGTTTTTCGCAGTTTTGGCTGGTCGTTGTTATTCCTACTCACTATTATTGTTGGCGCTGATGTTCAAGGCTCTTACTGCATTCGTGATTTTACTTTTGTTCTTTTGACATAGTACCAGTCACTCTACCTGGGTTGCACATACTGTTTGTTTGCAAGACTTACCCACTCTCCTGGTTTGCTCAGTGTTTGTATGGCCTAAACTCTCTCCTGGGCTGCTCTGTGTTTGTGGAGCCCACCCACTCTTCTCAGTTGCTCTGTGTTTTATGGGCCCACCCACTCTTCTGGGTCCCTCTGTGTTTGCGGGGAGACACCCTTCCCTGGGTTGCTCTGTGTTTATGGGGCCCAGACCCACTCCTGGATTGCTCTGCGTTTGTGGGGCCAAGACCCTCTCCTGGGCTACACTGTTTTATGTAGGTCCCATCTACTTGAACAGAGGCATCTGCAGCCTTCTGCTGGGGCTCAAATCTGGAAGCTGGAGTATTAAAGGCAGCAGCATTAACCAGTCAGCTAAAGGGAAATTCCCCCAGCTAGGATTACAGAGTGCTCCATCAACTTTCCTACACTATCTATCCCATGAACAACAATCAGTAGAGATCTCTGGCTACTACAGTTACTCTTTGCTGCTTTCACCACAAGATGGCACTCCTTTGCAAAGACTACCATTTCTCATACACAACACTCCGACCCTTTCCTCCACAGATTCAGCCACAGCTGGGGGCAGGGGCAAATCCACAGAGGTTTAGAGGAGGTTAGCAGAGGGCTCAATTGCAGTGTGAGGGGAAGGACTAGCAATAGATTACCCTGAGGAGGAAGGACTACCAGTGAATTACCAAATAGGAAGAGATAACAGTGGATTACTGAGTAGGAAGGACTAGCAGTGCATTACCCTGAGTGGGAAGGACTACCAGTGGATTACCTGGTGGGAAGGGCCAGCTGTGGATTAGCCTGACTGGGAAGGACCAGTGGTGGATTACACTGAGTGGGAAGGAGTAGCAGTGGATTACCCTCATCAGGAAGGACTAGCTGTGGATTTCCCTGAGTGGGAAGGACAAGCAGTGGATTACCCTGAGTGGGAAGGACAAGCAGTGGATTACCTTGAGTGGGAAGGACAAGCAGTGGATTATCATGGGGGGGGGGCTAGCAGTGGATTACCCTAAGTGTGAAGGACTGTCAGGGGATTAAACTGAATGGGACGGACTAGCAGTGGATTACACTAAATGGGAAGGACTACCTGTGGAGCACCCCAAGTGGGGAGAACTAGCAGCGGATTACTGAGTGGAATGGATAGCTGTGGATTACCCTGAGTGGGAAGGACCATATGCAGACTGTCAAGTGGGAACGGCCTTCTGGAGGAGGTTGTGGAATCAAAAACAGTGGTGGAATTCAAGCATGCATGGGACAGTCATAAGGCAATTCTAGGGGGTTGGGGTAGGAAGAAGTAGGCTGCTGGTTAACTAGGATCTGCAGCCTATACATTGGGTAGGGAAATGGGCAGACTGGGTGGGCCAAGCGGTCCTTATCTGCCATCAAATTCTATGTTTCTATGGATTACCCTGGGGGAAGGACTAGCACTGGATTACCCTGAGTGGAAAGGAACTGCTGTGGATTACCGAGTGAAAGGGCTTGCTGTGGATTATCCTGAAGGGAAGGACTAGCAGTGGATTACCCTGCGGGGAAAGGACTAACAATGGATCACCCTGAGGGGGAAGGACTAGCAATGGATTTCCTTGAGAGGGAAAACTAGCTGTGGATTTCCAAATGGAAGAGCTAGCAGTGGATTACCCTACGGGGAAAGGACTAGCAATGGATGCCCTGAGTGGGAAGCACTAGCAGTGGATTGAGGGGGGAAGGGCTAGCTGTGGATTACCCTGAGGGAAAGAAATAGCAGTGGGTTACCCTGAGCAGAAGGAATAGCTGTGGATTACCAAGTGGAAGGGATAGCAGTGGACTACCCTGAGGGGAAGGACTAGCAATGGATTACCCTGAGCAGGAAGGACTAGCAATGGATTACCCTGAGTGGGAAGGACTAGCAGTTGATTACCATGTAGGAAAGACTAGCTGTGGATGACCTCGAGTAGGAAGGACTTGCAGTGGATAACCCTGAGTGGGAAGGACTAGCAGTAGACTACCGAGTGGGAAGACCTAGCAGTAGATTACCCTGAGTGTGAAAGACTAGCAGTGGGTTACCCTGAGTGGGAAGGACTAGCCGTGGACTACCCCAAATGGGAAGGACTAGCAGTGATTACCATGGGAGAAGGACTAGCTCTGGATTACTTCAAGTGGGAAGGACTAGCAGGGGATTACCCTGAGTGGGAAAAAACTAGTTGTGGATTACTGAGTGGAAGGGCTAGCAGTGGACTACCCTAAGGGTGAAGAACTAGCTGTTAATTACCATGTGGAAAGCACTAGCTATGGATTATCCTGAGCAGGAAGGAATGGCAGTGGATTACCTTGAGTGGGAAGGACTAGCGGTGGAGTACCCTGAGTGGGAAGGACTAGCACTGGGTTACTCAGAGTGGGAAGGACTAGCATTGGTTGGCAGTTGATAACCTTGGACAGAAAGGATTTGGAGTTGCTAAAGGCGTTCCAAGTACTCTCAAAAATAACAACAGTGAAAGCAAATTGGATAAAAAGCATGGTCTAGTGGTGTAGGTACATTAAAACATTATCCTTTGAATAAGATCTTATGTGGAACATGACTGCACCAGAAACACAAGTTGTGCCACATACTCTGGTACCAGCTTACAGCGGGATGAAATTGTCATGGAGAACAACATGTCTCTCTATGTAGCATTTAATTTATTGGAGAAAGAATAGGTATGAATGGGGGAACGGGCCCATCAGTTGGCATAGGGTTCCCAGAGATTTCAGCACCAGCTGGTTTTCTTCTCAACTGTGTCACAAGTCCATAAAAGTTGAGGATTCAGCTATTTTTTTTATAACACTGAATACTGCATCTGCATGAATGGCAGAAGACGAACACAGTGGACCCTTAGGCCCAGATATTCAAACTGCGCCAGTCTGAGGCGCAAGCCCCTGCGCTGCTCAAAATAGTTGCGCAGGGGTGTGGCAGGTGATATTCAAAAGGAGTTCTGGCTGTTGGGCAACTCCTTTGAATATCGCCCGAGCCAGCACTTGCGCGTATGGCGCAGTGGAACTTGCGCTACCGCAAGTTGCCAGAGTTGAGCATTCAACTTGCGGTGGCGCAAGTACCATTGCGCCATGCGCAAATTTCCGATATTCAAAAGGTGACATGCAAATGGGGCCATAATTTATGCAAGGCGCAGGGGGGGCCATTTGCATCTCTTTATGGCCCCATTTGCATGCCATTTGCATGTAGGTGCGCCGATCCCCGAGGACTTGCTCCTGGCCACCCTGCCAGGCAGCAGCCGTCGGGGACCGACGCACACTGCAGCCCGATCGCGGGCATCACAGTTACCCCCCCACACCTCCCACAGCCCGATCGTGGGCATCGCAGTTACATGCCCCCACCTCCCACAGCCCGATCGCGGGCATCACAGTTCATGCCCCCACACCTCCCACAGCCCGATCGCGGGCATCACAGTCCACATGCCCCCACACCTCCCACAGCCCGATCGCGGGCATCACAGTGCCCCCCACCTCCACAGCCCGATCGCGGGCATCACGTTACATACCCCCACACCTCCCACAGCCCGATCGCGGGCAGAACACATACATATCGCCCCAACAGCATCACCCACAGCCCGATCGCAGACAAGTACCATATAAACCCCCAGTGCCCGGTGATGGGCAGAACTATATAACCCCCAGTACTTGATGGGCAGGTAACCCTCCCCCAGCCGAATAACTCCTGTGTCTGGTCCAGTGATGAACCGTAAAGCCCGATCAGCGCAGTGTCACAGCAGAACCCCCCAAACATCTCCTGGTGTCTAGTGTTCTACCCACCCACCCACGAAGCCCCTCCACCCGCTCCCCGCGGCGGCGGTGGCGACAGCATCCACCGTACTGCAGTGTCCTTCCACCACCAACTTGCTCAGCTTCCTGTAAACTATTTCTGTTTAATTTTCAACACCAAACTGTTAATTTCTCTTTTGTTTTCTGACTTCCTCCCCTCAAACTTGCTAATTCGGCCTCCACTTATCTACCAGGGGACAACTCTGCCCTTTCGGCTCTCTCTCTCAAACAAACTGCATTCCGCAGCTTGGTAAGCATTCAAAGAAGCTGCGATGCCCACCATCCTGCGGTATAGAGGTTGGAACTCTGAATTTTGGCATCTACCCATCGAGAAATATACTTGCCCTGTTTGCCAGTGTTTCTCACACTTTGTGCAGCAATCCACAAGTCTTCTAGGAACCACTGGCAAAAAGGGTATTAGGATTGACCTCTGCTTGACATGTCTTGATTTTCAGTTTAAATGTTTGGTCTGATGCGGATTTTAAGTGTTGATATAAGTTTGTGGAGGTCTTAGATCTGTGATTTTGCTATCTGTCTTAGTACTGTGCCTCTTCTCTTAAACTGTAGTCTGTGGGATACCCTTATCTACGGTCCCATTGAAGTTGCTGCAGTGCCACTCAAAAAAAAACTTGTTCAAACCTCCCTGCCTGTTCCTTTTTTCAGCTCTGGCCTTGCAGGGTTAATCAGGCCCATCCGTAATTAAACTAACTCTCTCCTGTTGAGCATACAGAAAGTATCCTCCCCAACCCCATCTTGCTTCAGGACTTCCCTGCTAAAACTATTTCTGTTTAATTCATCCCTCCCAAACTATTCAATTTCTCTTTTGTTTACTGACTGCCCTCCCCTTCAAGCCTGTATTTAATTTGTTTCCCCTCACCTTATTATTATTATTTCACCAGAGGCTGACTCTGCCCACTTCGAATCTCTCCTCTCAACAAATAGCACTGCAGTTTGGTTAGCAGAACAAAGAGATGCCGACCTCCTCAAGCAGCGTATGGGTTGGAACCTGATTTTGGCATCTACGCTGGAGGATCTTACCCTGTTGTCAGTGTTTCCACACTTTGTGCAACAATCCAAGTCTTAAAGGAACTGCTGCCAAGAAATTAATGCTAGGACTAACCTCCTTGACATGTTCATGTTCTCACTGCAGTAATGTTTAGACTGATACAATTTCTTAAGAGTTGATTAAGTTTTGAGAGAGTCTTAACCTACTGTGATTTTGCTACTTATCACCCTAGGCATATGCCCCTTCTCTTAAACTGTAAGTCTAATGGGCTGCACCCATGACCTAGGTGTCCTAATGAGGCTGCTGCAGTGTCCCCAAAAAAGTGCTTCAGAATCCTCCCTGCCTGTTAATTTGTTTTCAGCTCTGCGTCCCAGTGTATCACTTTGGCCCCGCCAGGCCCTCTGTATAGAAGTTACTGCTCTCTCTCATTGAGCATACTGCAGTGTCCTCAAACCCCCAACTTCAGGACTTACCTGCTTAAACTATTTCTGTTTAATTCTCAGCCCTCCCAAACTCCTAATTTCTTTCTGACTGCCTTTCCATCAAGCCTGTGTTTAAATTCATCCTCTTACATTATCTCACCAGGACAACTCTGCCTTCGGAGCTCTCCTCTCAGACAAATAGCATTCTGCAGTTTGGTTAGCAGACAAGAGATGTGACTACACTCAACCTCAAACAACATAGGGTTGGAACCTGAATTTTGCATCTACCACTGGAGGATATCACTTACCCTGTTTGTCAGTCTCACACTTTGTGAAGCAATCAAAGTCTTCAAGGAACTGCTGAAAAAATTAATACTAGGACGACCTCTGCCGACACTTCTTCTTGATTTCTCCTTTAAGTAATGTTTAGACTGATGTAGAAATTCTTAAGAGTTGATTTAAGTTTTGAAGTCTTGGTACGTGATTTTGCTATCTTCCCTAGCGCTGTGACCAACTTGCTTCACACGGCTTAAACTATTTCTATTTAATTCTCAACCATCCCAAACTGTTAATTTCTCTTATGCTTTCTGATTGCCCTCCTCTCCAAACCTGCTATTAAATTTCATCATCTCACTATTTCGAAAAGGGGCGACTCACCCCTTCAGACTCTCCTCTCAAACAAACTGCATTCTGCAGTTTGGTAAACAACAAACAAAGCTTAGCTCACCATCCTAACAGGTATGGGTTGGAACTCTAATTTGTCTACCATGAGGAATATCATACCACCTGTTTGCCAGCTCTCACACTTTGTGCCAGACCAGAAGTCTTCCTAGAAATGCTGGCAAGAAGTGTCACTAGGACGACCTCTGCTTGTATCTTCTTGATTTTCAGTTTGTTAATGTAAAAAAGGTCTGATGAGCGGATTTTTAAGTGTTGACAAGTTTTGAGAGGAGGTAGGTACTGTGATTTTATATCTGTACAAACACTGTGCCTTTTTCTCCAAGAAACATAAGTCGTGGGATGCACCTTGATTTCAGTGTCCCCATAGAAGCAGCTGCAGTGCCACCCAAAAAAAACTTGCTTCAGAACCTCCCTGCCCGTTCCTTTTTTGGCTCTGTACCACAGCATTAATCAGAGCCCCTTCCACTCTGTTGAAGCACGCTCTCTCCTGTTAGACACAGCAGAGTCCTCCCCAACCCCAACACTTCAGGACTTCCCTGTATAAACTATTTCTATTTAATTACAGCCCTCCCAAACATTAATTTCTCTTTTGTTTACCCACTGCCTACACTAAACCCTATTTAATTTGTCCTCACCTTATCTCACCAGGGGACAACTCTCAAGACCTTTCAGGCTCTCTCTCTCAAACAAACAGCTTTCTGCAGTTTAGTAGCAAAACAATGAGATGCTGCCGGCAGCTCACCTCCAAGCAATGTAGGGTTGGAACACAGATTTTGGCATCTACCTCTGGAGACATCACTTACTCCTGTTTGTCGTGTTTCTCTGTGCAACAATCCAGAGTCTTCTAGACTGTGACAAGAACTTAAATATAGGACTGATCTCTGCTGCCATGTTCTTTGATTTCTCACTTTAAGTAATGTTTAGTCTGATGTACAGATTTCTTGAGTTGATTTAAGTTTTGAGGTGGTCTAACCTACTGTGATTTTGCTATCTGCCCTGAGCACTGCCCCTTCTCTTAGAGCTGTAAGTCAATGGGCTGCACCCTTGACTAAGTCCCTTTAGGCTGCTGCAGTGACCCCCAAAAAAATTGCTCAATCCTCCTGCATGTTAATTTTTATTTCAACAACGTCAGTGGTAATCAGAGCCCCTTCAACAACTCTATTGCAGCTACTGCTCTCCCTGTTGAGCATACACAGTGTCTCTCAATCCAACGCTCAGGACACCCCTGCTTAGCTTTTCATTTAATTCTCAGCCCTTCAAAATATTAATTTCTCTTTTGTTTCTGACTGCCTCCCCTCAAGCCAATTAATTAAATTCATCTCTCACCTTATCTCACCAGAGAACAACTCATTTTGGGCACTCTCTCTAAAACAAACTCATTCTGCAGTTTGTTAAAGAGATCAAGAAACTGCCGCGCTCAACCTCAGCAAGGTACGGTTGGAACCTAATTTACATCTACCCATGAACGAATATCACTTGCCCATGTCCAGTGTTTCTCACACGCCGCAAAGAGTGCAGAAGTCTTCTAGGAACTGCTGCCAAGAAATTAATCCTAGGACTGACCTCTGTACGTGTTCTTGATTTCTCACATTTAATTAATGTTTGTCTGATGCAGAGATTTCTTAAGTTGATTTAAGTTTTGAGAGAGGTCTTAAGTACTATAGAGTTTGCTATCTGCCATGGCTAAGCCCTTCTCTAGGCTGTTCATCTAAGGCAGCACCCGAACCGTGTCACTGAGCCTGAACATGTGCCCCAAAACCTGCTTCAGAACCTTCCTGCCCACTATTCTTTTTTTTTCGCTCTGTGCCCAGTGTTAATAGAGCCCCTTCCGACAGTAATAAACCTGCTCTCTCCTATTGAACATACCAGTGTCCTCCCCAAATCCCAACTTGCTTCGACTCCTACAAAACTATTTCTGTTTAATTCTCAGCCCTTCAAACTATTTCTCCCTTTGTTTCTGACTGCCTCCCCTCCAAGCCTGTTTAATTTTGTTCTCTCACCTTATCTCAACAGGGACAACTGCATTTGGGAGCTCTCCTCTGAAACAAACTGCATTCTGCAGTTGGATAGCAAGAACCACGATAAGCTGGGGAGCGCCTGCCACTCAAGCAACGTGCGGGTTGGAACCTGAATTTTGTCATCTTTCCTGAATATCACTTGTATGTTTGCCAGTGTTTCTCACACTTTGGCAACAATCCAGAAGTCTTCTAGGAACTGTTGAAATTAATGCTATAACTGACCTCTGCTTGACATGTTACAGTTCTCAGTTTAAATAATGGTAGTCTGATGTAAAGGTCTTAAGGTTGATTTAAGTTTTGAGAGGTCTTAAAATTATGTGATTCTGCTATACAAAAGCATTTCCCCATACTCTTAGGCTATGAGATCATGGACTGCACCCATGACCTCAGTGTCCCATTGGGGCTGCTGTAGTCACACCCCAAAAAATTTGCTCAGAACCTCCTACTATTCTTTTTTTTCCAGCTCTGTGCCCAGTGCTAATCAGAGCCTTCCATCCTATTGAGCTACTACTCTCTCCTGTTGAGCATAATACAGTGTTCTCTTCAATCCCCAACCTTCAGGACTTCCTGTGACTGTTTCTGTTTAATTCAGCCCTCCAAAATGTTAATTTCTCTTTGTTTCTTACCACCTCCCCAGCCAATATTAAATTTATCCTCTCACCTTATCTCACAAGGACAACTCACGAGATTTGGGCTCTCTCCTCTTAAACAAACTCCATTCTGCAGTTTGTTAAAGATCAAAAAAGCTGCCAGCTCAACCTCAAACAAGTATGGGTTGGAACCTGAATTTTAACATCTACCATGGACGAATATCACTTGCCCCTGTTTGCAATTAACATCACACTGTGGGAATGCAGAAGAGTCTTCCTGGGAACTGCTGCCAAGAAATTAATGCTAGGACTGACCTCTCATGACATTCTTGATTTCTCATTTAAACAATATTTCCAGTCTGACGAATTTCTTGAGGTTAATTTAAGTTTGGAGAGGTCTTAAGGTACTGTGATTTTGCTATCTGTCATGGCTGAGGTCCCTTCTCTTAGAGCTGTTGTTCATATGAGCTGCACCCTCCCGACCTCTGTGTCCCTCTAAGGCTGCTGCAGTGCCCCCAAAAGAAACCTGGCAGAACCTCCTGCCTGCACCCCGGTCACCAACACTCAGTGTTACTCAGAGCCCCTTCCACGACAATACTGAAGCTACTGCTCTCTCTCATTGAACATACGGTGTCCTCCCCAAATCCAACTTGCTTCATAACTCACACCAAAACTATTTCCGTTTAATTCTCAGCCCACAAACTATTAATTTCTCCTTTGCTTTCAGCTGCCCTCATCCTCAACCCAGCCTGCAATTTGGTCATCTCCCTTTATCTACCAGGGACAACTCTGCCATTTGAGGCTCTCTCCTCTAAAACAAACTGCATTCTGGGTTGGGCAACAGAACCAGATAAGCTACCTGATGCCTACCTACAAACAGCGTACTGGTTAGACCCTGAATTTTCATCTTCCCTGGAGAAATATCACTTGCTCCTGGCCAGTGTACAAAATCAGAATCTTCAAGGAACTGCTGCAAAGAAAATTAATCTATGACTGACCTCTGCTTGACATGTTCTGATTTCTCGGATTTAAGTATTGTATGATCTGATGTAGAGATTTCTTAAGAGTTGATTTGCAAAGTTTTGAGAGAGGTCTTAAATACTGTGATTTACAACTATCTACCAGGCTGTTCCTACTCTTAGGCTGTAAGTCTGTGGGCTGCACCTTGACCTCGGCATCCTTTGAGCACTGCAGTGCACCCACAAAAAAATTGCTCCGAACCTCCCTACCTAACTTTCGCTCTGTGCTCCAGTGTTAATCAGGCCCTTCACAAAACCTAATGAAGCTACTGCTCTCTCTGTTGAGCAATGCAGAATTCTCTTCAATCCCCAACTTCCTTCAGGACTTCCTGTAAACTGTTTCTGTTTAATTCTCAGCCACTCCCAAAATGTTAATTTTCCTTTGTTTCCGACTCCTCCCTCAAGCCGCTATTTAAATTTATCTTCTCACCTTATCTCACAGGACTACTCTCTGAGCTTTTGGAGCTCTCTCCTCTTAAACAAGCTCATTCTGCAGTTGTTAAAGAGATCAAAGAAGAAGCTGCCCAACGCTCAACCTCAAGCAAGGTATGAGTTGGAACCCTGAATTACAACATCCATGGATGAATATCACTTGCAGCTGTCTGCCAGTGTTTCTCATGCTGCGTCTTGCTGATATTCTAGGAACTGCTGCCAGAAATTAATCTAGGACTGACCTCTGTGACATGTTCTTGATTTCCACTCATTTTAATTAATAACTACATGCAGTATAGTTTCTTAAGGTTGATTTAAGTTTAGAGAGGTCTTAAGGTAGTGTGTTGCTGCTTTGCTGAGTGTGACCCTTCATTTGGGTATAAGTCTGTAACTACACCCTTGATGTCGGTGTCAATTGAGGGCTGCAGTACAACCCCAAACAAAAAATTTAGAACCTCCCTGCCTGTTCTTTTCTACTCTGTAACCCAGTGTTAATCAAAACCCTTCCATGACTGTATAAAGCTACTGCTCTCTCCTGGTAGCATGTTACAGTGTCCTCCCAACTCCCAACCTTAGGACTTCTGCTTAAACTACTTCTGTTTAATTCTCAGCCCCAAACTGTAAATTTCTCTTTAGTTTTCTGACTGCCCTCCCCTCCAAGCCTGCTATTTAATTTTGTCCTCTCACCTTATTTCACCATGGGACAACTCTGCCCTTTCGGGCACTCTCCTCTCAAACAAACTGCATTCTGTAGTTTGGTTAGCAGAACAAAGAGAAGCTGCCCGATGCTCACCTTCCAAGGAAGGTATGGGTTTGGAACCCTGAATTTTGGCATCTTCCCCTGGAAGAATATCACTTGCCCTTGTTTGCCAGTGTTTCCACACTTTAGTGCAACCAATCAGTCTTCTAAAACTGCTGCCAAGAATTTAATGTTACGACTGACCATGCTTGACATGTTCTTGATTTCTCAGTTTAAGAAATGTTAGTCTGAAGTAGAGATTTCTTAACAGTTGATTTAAGTTTTGAGAGAGGTCTTAAGGTTCTGTGATTTTGCTATCTGCTATGAGCACTGAGCCTCTATCTTAAACTGGTATCGTCTATGAGCTACCACCTGTGATCTCTGTGTCCCATTGAGGCTGCTGCAGTGCCTCCCAAAAAGAAACCTGCTTCTGAACCTCCCTGCCTATTCTTTGTTTTCAACTCTGTGCCTCAGATGTTAATCAGAGCCCCTTCCACAACAGTATTGAAGCTACTGCTCTCTCCTGTTGAGCATACTGCAGTGTTCTCCCCAACCTCCAACTTGCTTCAAGACTTCCCTGACAAAATTATTTCTGTTTAATTCTCAGCCCTCCAAAACTGTTCATTTCTCCTTTGTTTTATGACTGCCCTCCCCTCCAAGTCTGCTATTTAATTTTGTCCTCTCACCTTATCTCACCAGGGGACAACTCTTCCATTTCAGGCTCTCTCCTCTCAAACAAACTGCATTCTGCAGATGGGTAAGCAGAACCAAGATAAGCTACCCGACGCCTACCCTCCGAGCAACATACGGGTTGGAGCCCTGAACTTTGTCATCTACCCCTGAAGAAATATCACTTGATCCTGTTTGTCAGTGTTTCTCACACTTTATGCAGCAATCCAGAAATCTTCTAGGAACTGCTGCCAAGAAATGGGATGGTTTGCTGGACAACATCATTGCCCAGTGTGGACCAAAAGGGGAAGTAGTGATGTTGATGGGGAACCTTATATGCCAGGTAAAACTGGGGAACCATGTCCTCTAAGGTGGCCAAGGGCAGAGAGCTGTTGGATGGCTTCCAGGATGTGTTCTTAACACAAGTATGTGATGGAGCCACAAGGGGGGCATGTCCTGGATGTGGTTCTGGCAGATGGGGATCTGGTAAGGAACCTGGTTGTAGAGGACCGCCTGACTGGGGGCATTACAATACTCTGTCTGGTTTCAAATAAGCATGGGGGAGGGAGGGTGAGATCTAGGACACTGGCAGTGGACTTCAGGGGACAGACTTGTGAAGCAATGGCAAATATTCTCAAGGATCACTTGAAGGGATTCACATCAATGACAAGTGTGGAAAGGAGATGGGAGGTCATAAAATGGGGACTTCATGAGGCGGTCAGGATCTGTGCTAAGCTGAAATGTAAGGAGCAAGGTCACATAAACCATGCTGGTGGTCAGTGAGGTACAGGTAGTGGTCCAGAGAAAAAGAAGCGACCCTTATAAAAATATAAAACAACAAGAGGGATAGGGATAAGAAATGTACCATCCTGCATCTAGAAAAGTCACCGGATGGTGAGAGCAAGTCCAGTAAAAGAGCAGCAGCTGGCACAGGGATACATAGAGGGGAAAAGGGTTCTTCCAGTACATTGGGGGAGTGAGAAAACTGAGGGCCATCTCAGCAGATTGAGATCAGAAGGAGGTGGGTGGAAGGAGCAAGGACCAGACCAGAGGTATTTAATGAGTAATTTGCCCTGTGTTCCCTAGGGAGGGATGGATATCTACAAAGCAAGGCATTGTGGGGATAGAAGCAGCAATGAGTGGGATCAGGGAGCAAAAGAAATGGAGCAAGAGGGAGGGAGAGGTACCCCAGGGGTGTTACATCTGGATAAGGATAAAAAGGCCAGTAAGGTGGAGGGGATGGATGATGCTATCTCCGCCAAAAGGGTGTGGTTAGCCCTTAAGGCCCTAAAGAAAGACAAATCTCCTGGGCCAGATGGCATTCATATAAGAGTACTATGGGAATTGGTGGACATACTGGCTGCACCCCTGGTGGAGCTCTCCAACAGGTCACTTGAGACAGGGAGGGTACCTAGGGATTGGCGAGAGGCACATGAGGTACCAATCCATAAAGGGGGGTCAAGGGAAGTACCAGGTAACTACAGACCCATCAGTTTGACCTCGGTGGTGGGAAAATTATTGGAGAGTTTACTAAAGGAACGATTGGGGGTGTACTTGGAGGAGGTAGGAGGTCTGGATAGTCGGCAACATGGGTTTGTGGCAGGTAGATCATGTCAAACCAATCTTGTGGAGTTCTACGAATGGGCAACATCAGAACTGGACAGGGGAAAGCCTGTGGATGTATTATTCTTGGACTTCAGCAAGGCGTTTGACTCTGTCCCACAATGGTCTGGTGGAGAAACTGATGGGGTTAGGAGTAGCTCTTTGATGGTCAGATGGATTGAAAACTGGCTAGCTGGATGCACCCAGAGAGTAGTGGTCTGTGGGGAGCTCTTGAACCCTAGAGAGGTTGGTAGTGGGGTACCGCAGGGCTCAGTCCTGGGTCCGATCCTGTTTAATGCATACATATCGGACATAAGGGAGGATATAGGGTGTGAAATGAGTCTCTTCACTGATGACTCCAAGACGGGAGCAGTAGTTGAGGGAGAAGAGGGGAGGTTGGCCCTGCAAGGGGACCTGGACACCCTGGAAAGCTGGGCTCACACATGGAAATTAAATTTCAATATCACCAAGTGCAAGGTGTTGCATCTTGGGCAGGGAAACCCTAAACACAGGTACACCCTCGGAGGGGAGGTGCTGGAGGCCTCAATAGGGGAAAAAGACCTAGGGGTCATGGTGGATGCATGTTTGAATAACTCTGAGCAGTGCAGGAGAGCGGCTATCAAGGCAGACAGGATGTTGGGATGCATCGTAAGGGGGATCGCCTCTAGGAGCAAGGAAGTGATTCTGCCGCTGTACAAAGGACTGGTTAGACCACACCTTGAGTACTGTGTACAGTACTGGAGACCACACTTGAAGAGGAACATACAGCTCCTGGAGAGGGTACAGAGGAGGGCAACTAAGGTGATACGAGGCTAGGGGATTTGTGTTGAGGACAGACTTGAGGAGCTCTGCCTGTTTTCATAGGAGGAGAGAGAGAGATGGGGGACATGATTGAGGTCTTCAAGTACCTCGAGGGGAATAAATAGGAGTAAACATGGAGGGGATCTTTAGACTAAAGCAGGGAGGTATCACCAGAGGGCATGGTTTGAAGCTGGAAGGTGGAAGGGTGAGGGGGGAAGAGGAGGAGGTTTTTCACTGAGAGGGTGATGGACCCTTGGAATGCACTGCCTGGTGAGCTGGTTCAGAGATCCACAGTGGAGGGCTTCAAGAGAGGGTGGGAAAGACAAAGAAAGTGGATGTATCAGATGATGGCCTGTCCCGGGGGGATGGGGATGGATGATAGGGGTTTCTGGAACACAAGGGAGGGGAGAGCCTCAGCACCCAACTAGGGATCAGAGGTTCAAGCAGACTCGATAGACCGAAAGGCCTAATCTGCTGGCAAATAGTATGTTAGTATGTTAGTATGTAATCCAGAAATCTTCTAGGAACTGCTGCCAAGAAATTAATGCTATGACTGACCTCTGCTTGACATGTTCATGTTCTTGACTTCTCAGTTTAAGTAATGTTTAGTCTGATGAAGAGATTTCTTAAGAGTTGATTTAAGTTTTGAGAGAGGTCTTAAGATACAGTGATTTTGCTAACTTCCCAGAGCGCTGTTCCCATTTTCTCACAGCTGTATGTCTGTGGGCTGTACCCTTGACCTCGGTGTCCCATTGAGGCTGCGGCAGTGCACCCCCCCAAAGCTTCAGAGCCTCCCTACCGGTTCTTTTTTTTTTCAGCTCTGTGCCCCACAGTTAATCAGAGCCCCTTTCAGGACTCTATTGAAGCTACTGCTCTCTCCTGTTGAGCTTAATGCAGTGTCCTCTCCAATCCCCAACTTGCTTCAGGACTTCCTTGCTTAAACTGTTTCTGTTTAATTTTCAGCCCTGCCAAAATGTTGATTTCTCTTTTGTTTTCTGACTGCACTCCCCTTCAAGCCAGTTATTTAAATTTTTCCTCTCACCATATCTCACCAGGGGACAACTCTGAGCTTTCGGGCTCTCTCCTCTAAAACAAACTCCATTCTGTAGTTTGTTAAGGAGATAAAAGAGAAGCTGCCTGACTCTCAACCTCCAAGCAAGGTACGGGTTGGAACCCTGAATTTTGGCATCAACCTATGGACAAATATCACTTGCCCCTGTTTGCCAGTGTTTCTCACACTTTTCGTAGCAATGCAGAAGTCTTCTAGGAACTGGGGCCAAGAAATTAATGCTAGGACTGACCTCTGCTTGACATGTTCTTGATTTCTCATTTTAATTAATGTTTAGTCTGATGTAGAGATTTCTTAAGAGTTGATTTAAGTTTTGAGAGAGATCTTAAGGTACTGTAGATTTTGCTATCTTCCATGAGCGCTTGAGCCCCTTCTCTTAGAGCTGTTCTGCACTGCACTGATCCCATGCCTAGCTAGGTCATTTGTCCCAAGGTGGACTATGATATCTAGTTCCCTCTCCTGTGATGCTGCTTCTGAAATCCTGAGGATTCGCTTCCTGTCCCTCCAAGCCATGGCACAACCACTGAAGACTGTTAGAAACAATCAAATACACAACTGCTCCACCACCCTGGTGAGTATTGCCCTTTATAGTACTTCAACTAACACCACAATTTACTAGACCACGTCTCCTGCACAAATCACTCTACTGAGTCCAGGGATAAAAATGAACTCACTCCTCAGCCAGCAGGACACTTTTAAAATGTTGCAAAAATATCCTTCCAAATCCTAGTTCTCAACCCCAACAATCAAGCAAATTCAGTTGTATCTCACTCCCTCTGGTTATAAAATTACTACACTTTTAATGGAATCCTGCAATTCTCTGCTTAATGCCAATAAGGAAAAAAAATGAAACTTTTTGTAGAAAGCGTAGCTCCCTTTCTTTACAAGTATTATGCCTTACCAGGTTTCCAGGTGCTGCACTTCTGAGGTGCCGTCTTTCAGATGAGATGTTAAACCGAGGTCCCATCTGCCTGGATTGGTGGCAGTTCAGGTGGATGTAAAAGATCCCATGGCACTTATCGAAAAAGAGTGGGGGAATTTTTTATTTGAAAATAAACCATACATCAGTAAATAAAACAACAGAAAAAACAGTAGGAAAAAACAAGAACAACATAATTCATGAACAGAAATTATAACTCTTGAGGAACTGTGATACATTCAGGAAGAAAATACCTATCCAAAACAATTCCTACATGAGGGATCCAAAAAAGAATAAGAGAACAAAAAAACATACAGCATTCATAAAAGCCAAATAATATTTTTCCCAAAACTAAGGAAAACTTGATTATCCAAGGTTCGATGTTCAAAACTCTTTTGCTTCCCTAACGCTAGTTCTATACGGTTAAGAATAACTCTATTAGGAAGAAGAGTGTGTTCTAAGGAGAACTGACATCTGGCTTGCCATAAGTGATATTTAATACATGCAAAAATCACATTCAATGTACTAGGATGATACCTCCCTAGAAAACCTGAATAATCCCCCAAAATCAAACTGTGATAGGTAATGTGTCTCAACACACTCCAACCCCACCTAACGGCCAAGTCCAACCAAAAGGAAATAATATAGGGACAGAGCAGGAAGAAATGTTCTAATGTTTCAATCTGTTCAACACAACCCGGTCTGAGACACACTCTGTCAGTAATAGGTTTATATTTTAAGTTACCCCGGACGCCCAGCTTCCCATGACAACAAAGCCATTGTACATCCCACATATTAGGTGGTACCCTATGGTCCATTAAAAGATGAAGGGCCTGTGAGAGTTTGGTAGGGGTACAAAAAGGGAAATCCACTTGAACATAGAAATAATTCCTCATAATTTCCAAATAAAATTCTTTTCTAGGAACTTCATGCAGTTGTGCCTTACCCAATTTCCATTCCCGCAGTTTTCTAACTGCTGAATCTGCATAGGAAGGTGCCGCAGTCGTCGTATTCTTTTTAGGAACACCACCACCTTCCCAATGGGACAAAAAAGAAGAAAATAACAACTGGGTCCAAGCCGACCATGGATGATCCCGAGGCTTGACCTCTTTTTGAAAAAAGCTATCATGAAAAGGAGTGATAAAATACAATAGGGTTTATCATCCCTAACCCCTTGATTAATCTTCAAATAAGTAAAAGCACATTTTATCGGTTTAATCGACTACCCACACCATTTGAAAAAAACAACTATATAATCTTGTTTCTAAAGAAATGGGTACTGGAAAAACTGAACATACATGTAAAAAAATGGGTAATAAAAATGTTTTAATAATTAACACCCACTTCTTTTTAGAGAATCTCCAGGATTTCCATTGTTGTACTTTCCATTCTCCTGTAACAAGACACTTCTTCCAGTTGAAAAAGGCTAAGTCCCCTTTTCCAAAAAGGAGACCTAAAATGGTAAGGGAATGAGAGACTAAAATACTCCTAACATCATGAAGACCTGGAGCATCTCAATTGCCAAACATTTACATTTTCCATAATTTAGCTTAGTGCCATTTAAGGCCGAGAAACGGGTAACCACTTGTAGTGCCTCTAATCCTGAAGGAACATCTACCACCAATAAACATATATCATCCGGATATGCAGAAATATTTTGGGCAGGTAAAGTAAGTGAAGGAGATAAACCCTGAATTGACCTATTATTTTCAATCTCCCGTAAAAGGGGGTCTAATACAAAAGCATATAATAAAGGGCTGACAGGACAACCCTGCCGAACCCTGTGCTTTAACTGAATTTCGGAACCTAAATAATTATTAATAAGTGGGCAAGAAGCTGTTGGTGTATAATGTGTTAGAAACTGGATAAAGGCCCTCGGAACCCATATCTACTTAACACTTGAAAAGAAAAGCATGGGACACGGAATCAAAAGGTTTTGCTTGATCCAGAGCCAGAATAAAACCAGATAGCTTTTTTTGAGACCCAGATTCACACACATCCCTCAGGAGTTTTAAATTCTGTTGAATTGAATGGTGGGGGATAGAACACGTCTGTGCCGGATGAAGCACCCCTTGTGCCACCACTTGAAGCCGTTTACACAATATAGTAGAAATAATTTTGTAATCAGTATTTAGGAGACTAATTGGCCTCCAATTACCAAAATCCGAAGCATCACCAGTTTTATAAATAAAAGTTAAAATAGCCGAATTAAACTTCAAATCACCGAAACCAAATTGAAGAATATCATTATAGACAGCGGTCAATATGACACACATATCTTCCTTAAAAACTTTATAAAATTCATTCGTTAGTCCATCTAAACCAGGTGAAACCCCTGTACGGAGTGAGCCAATGACTGCCTGCACCTCCAGTGGGGTAATGGGCCCCTGTAATAGATCAGCCTCTGCTTGGGAAAGAGCAGGGACTGGAAAACGCAAAACATCATCCCAGGAAGCAGTCGGAATAAATTCCACACCAAACTGTGAGGAAACCTGACTTTCAGCAACTGCCAGCATTTCTGCTAAAGAAGTTTTCAAATGCCCGAAGGAATCCCAAAGCCCTGTCATAAGCCTCTTCTCAATTTTATGCTTACATGCCATGTATGGGTCCTGAAAAGGTTGCTGTTGGGTACCAAACTTCAGTCCAGCATGAAGCGAAGCAGCCCTCTGGTATTGATACTGAAGCATATTTTGCTTAGAAAACTTCATCTGAGACCGAACCTCCAAATCCCGAGACTGGGGATGTGACTGTAATTTATAATATTGATTCCTGAAATCTAAATATTGTAAATATTCCGAAGAACATTTCCGTTTACCATAAGCAATAACAAAATCCTTTACTGCTAATTTGGTGTCTGTCCACCATGTAATCCAATCACAGAAAAACACAGCCACCGATTTCCTAAGGATCATAAAATCCTTCAGCTGGGCCAAAAAAACTGCCTCAGACAATAAGAGGGAATTTAACATCCATCTACTGGCAAAGGCAGGAAAAAAGTAGGAATTTGATGTAAATTGAGTTTACCATATAAAACCCCTGTGGTCCGAAAAATCGCAAGGCAGTACTGTACAAACCAAAGGGACTAAATATTGAGAAAGAAAAAGGTAATCAATTCTAGTTTGAAAAGAAGCCCTTCTGTAAGTAAAGCCATTAGAGGTATGTAATCCTCTGAAAGCATCTTTCAACTTAGCCACCGCTACCGTCTGTGAGAGAGCATATGCATCACAATACGTTTTTTGCTGAATATCATTTTTAATTTGAATATCCAAACTACAATTCATATCCCCACCCCAAACCACATGTTTAGAGGTGAATAAATATGGTTTCAGTAAGTTAAACAATGCAATACAAGATGTCTTCGTTTGTGGAGCATAGGTATTAATCAGTCTGAAACTAAATCCGTGAAATAAGCAGTCCAAAATTAACACCCGTCCTGGCTGAACATCTACCAACCGTGTGATGTGAACAGAAGGGTGGGAAAAAAGAATGCCCACCCCATCCGCAGCATCTTCCCCAAATGACCAAAAAGAAGGGCCATCCCACCAGAGTCTTTTAACTTGAGTCACCTCAAGCAGAGAAGACAAATGCATCTCTTGTAGAAAGATGACATCTACATTCAAATCCCTACACTGCTGCAGGCAAATTAAGCATCTTCTGTAGCTCTTTATGCTACAACAATTAAGAGATACAATGTTCAAACAGGCCATGAAAACAAAAGGGTGTAAAATCAGGGTTTATCTTGTTTCCGCTTTGTGCCCTTTTTCTTTTCCCCTCCAATAACTCTGTTCACCCCTCATCCTCAATTTCCATGCTAGAGGTCTCATCAGTTTTCAGCAGCTCAGGGCCTCCCTCACCCTCGAGGTCAGATAATGCTGAAAAGGAATTGTGAATAAGGCAGACCCCTCCCATCCCTACCGTGCGACTGCTGGCTCGTGTAACCCTTCCAGGAGTTTGGAAAGGAATGTCTGAAGCAGGCACCACCACAGGGTCCTCTACAGGAGGATGTAGAACAGAGGGCTCAGAGCTTTGTGAAAGGGGGGGATCTGAAGTCTGTTGTGGAACCAGAATTACAGATTGATCCCCGGTATTATCCACTACACAGTGGTTAGCAACAGGGACTTCAGGAACCATCGCCTGACCTTGACCAGCAGTAGGAGTATACTCCCTACTCTGTGGAGGGGCTGGATGAGACTGACATCTACCCTGAGCCTGGGATATCAATTCTTCTTTATTCAAACCCCCCTGTCTATTCTGGCCTGCCCAAGGACATTGATGATATGCATGGCCAGACTCCTCACAGAGATTACATTGAAACACATTTCTACAAACCTCACTATCATGTTCAAAATCCCACATAGTGCGCACTTAACTTTGTCGCAGGCACTGCTTAAATGCCATCGGCTACCACACCGATAGCATGTTTTAGGTTGTCCAGGATAGAAACACACTCCCGGTCTTTACCTAAGAAAAAGCTATTTGGAACATGTAGGACTTCATTATTTATCATGCAACTTAACTTTAAAGCATACATGCCCCAGTCCAAATCCTTCAGTATCTAGAATTGGCTCAGGAGGGCCCAGAACCATGCATTGTGTTCCTACCAATACAAAATATCCCCCACATTCACCCCCTCATTCCTAAACATAACGTTAATAATTTTGAATAAAGGTTTAGTGATGGGAATAGCCCAGAAAGGTAGCCATAGGGGCAGGGACTTACAGCTCTCATATTTATGCTAGAATTTATCCAAACCAGCCACCTGTTTGAAACTAATTCAAACGTATCCTCCCTCAAATATTGATCAAAGCATAAATATCACAGGCAGAAATTGCATCAAGTCCAGTAACAGTTTCCTCTCCACATAAAGCCTATCTGGGTGTTCAGGTAAACCACCCCTATGACGTAGACGGACCGCATTCCGTCTCGAGGCTTGTTCCAATTTATTATGTTTGAAGAGGTCTGAAAAACGAGGACCCTTCCTAGTCTCCTGATCATCTTGCAACTGTACAGAGGGACACCGTGATGGAATATCCGTCCCAGCCCCCAAAATACTGTCAGATTGAGAACTCCCATTTAATTCTGAAGGCTGAACCAACTCAGACTGAGTTCCCAAAAGAGGCGACTCACCCTCCTTCACAATCTTTCGGGGAGGACCCGATTCCATTGGTGAAAAGGACAGCCAGGTAGGATCCGGAATCCATCTCCTGTCCGGTTGCTGAATCCACCCAGCCTGTGATAATGCCAAATCCTCGGACCAGTCTACAACAGAAACTGTCGCCATACTCACACCACCACTGCGTCTCTCATCCGCAACCGACTCCACCACTTCCTCTGCCACTGACGCTACCCTCGCAATAGCTGAGGGCTCCAACTGCTCAGCAGTCCATAGTGCTTCCGGCATCAAAATGGGACCTCAATCCCCACCAAGCACCATCCCGGAAGTAGCTGAATCGGCAAAGGCATCCTGCAGCATAACTCCCGTTACCAAGACATTATCCACCTCACAACTCCCGACTGCACGCTGAGAAGCCTGCATTTCTCCAGAAGATGACTCTTCGGTAAGCTCCGTAGCAGGCCGCGCCTGTACCCTAAGCTCAGTAAGATCCATTGGCAGAGCCGCTGCCAGCACGTCCTCCTCCATGGCAATCCTCGCACAGACTGCGAGTAGAGGAATTTCCCCGGTGTCCTGGCCAAATTTCCCTCATTCTCTAAAAATACCACCAACGCTTAATCTGGTTCAAGGTCAGTTGGCATTCATCTGTATCCTCCTCCCCCGGGTCGTACCTGAAAATAGGCAGGATTTGTCTAGTGCACTTACCTGGTCAACAAAAACTAACTAAATAAATAAATAAATAATCAAGATGAATGTATTTCCTAGGATTTTTTACCCATTGTACCTTTTCAGCACCTTTATTCCTTTACTCTGGTTTAAAAAGGTACATGGTATTTTCACTAGATTCATCTGGGCTGATAGGTATCCCTGTTTGGCTTATCATAAGCTGGCAGCCACAAAATTAGAGGGGGGGGGCTAAGAATCCCCCATCTGGCAATATATCACTGGGCTAGCCATCTTGCGAAATGCTCTAGGTGGGTATCTCCCAGCCCAGAAGAAATGCAACCTATGTGGCTCAAAATAGAATTGGATGCAATCAATGACAAAAATCTGGACCCTCTCGCGTTATTCTTTCTTAGGCTATCCCAAGTGAGTGGGGCCGTAGAGTGCTCCACGATAAGGACCTCTTTAAAGGTCTACTCACAGATATGTTCCTTTCTGCAGTATTCCCACCATCTGGACCTGGCCCAGTCGATCTGGAACTCTCCATCATTTACTATTAACAAGAGTCAAATTTCCTGACTTTGATTGCCCCCACTGGGAGAGGGGAAGCTCTTGGCTTTCACTGATGGTGGGGGGCATTGGTTATCAGTAGAAGAGATGGTTACGAAATTTCTCATCCCGCCTTCTTCCTGTTTTAAAGTCCTACAATTGAAGCATTTACTTGTAATTACCCTGGGTAGCATTCCTCCTTCTCAGAATACCTCTTCTCTGATACCTGAGGTATCCCCACTCCCTGGATCTCCTGGTGCAATTTCTAAACTTTATCAGGTTTTCTTTCCCAAAAAATTTTGGGACCCATTTGGGCCATCAAGATTTTGGAGTATTTTTTTCCCTCAGCTTCAGCTGGACTGGCACTCTCTCTGGAAGTCATGTCATAAATTTATTTCTCAAGATAGATTGCGCCTCATGCAATACCACTTATTGCACAACTTATATTACTCCCTGGCCAAACTTCACAAATGGGGTTACCTAGATTCAAATAAGTGCAACAAATGTTCACAGGACAAGGGCACACTTTTTCATATGCTGTGGTCTTGTCCAAGAATTTCCACCTTATGGGTTTCAATCCAAACTTCCTTAGACCCCTTGTTGGGTCTCCAAGAAAATTTTACCCCTGAGATATGTGTGTTAGGGGACCAGTCTTCTATCAGAGTTAGGGTACACAAATTTCATATTTCCATGATTGCCCTGTCGGCTAAGAAAATAATTCTTCGTCACTGGAAAGAAAGGTCCTTCCCTTCTTTCCAGGAATGGGAAAGTGAAGTATTATCTAACTTGTGCACGGAAAAAGCAATAGCCAGTCTGCACAATACTCTGGCAGTTTATGCTAGAATTTGGGATCCCTTCACTCACTAATCTCTCTGGCTCCAAACTAAACCTGTACTAGGGTTATCGCTCCTGCACAGTTTTGGTTTGATGCTCAGCATCCACGGTACTGAGTTGGGTTACTGCAGTAAGGAGGGGGTTGGGGGTGAGCAGCATTCTTTCACTATGTATAGAAAAACCTCTGTCAGTTTCTCTGTATGCTGTCTTTTATGGTGGAAAATGTATGAATAAACTTTAAATAAAAATGGTATTGTTCACTGTACAGCGCTCTGAGTCTTTGGAATGGGGCACTTTAGAAATAAGTTATCTATCTATCTATCTATCTATCTATCTATCTATCTATTTATCTGTCTATTTATGCACTGACAAGGGCTGGGTACCCTGGTGGTCCAGTGGTCCCACCCTAATCTCGATCCCCTTCCGTGTATTGATTATAGTAAACCCTGCTGGTCTAGTGGCCTATCCCCAGCCCCGATCCCTGTCCTTGCTATCAAAGGTAAATTGGCGGTAGTCCAGCAGTCCCCTCCCTGCCCTGATCCCCTCCCCAGTATTTATTTATTAATCCATGGAGGTCTAGAGGTCCCCTTCATGGCCCAATCTCCTTCCCGGTATTTGTTTATTAATCCATAATGGTCCAGGGTTCCCCTCCCTAGGCCCGATCCCCACTCCCTAAATTATCAATACCAATGCGGTTAGGCAGGTGCAGGAGCAGGAGGAACTTTCAGGCCTCTGACATATATGCCCTCATCAACATCAGAGGGGAGGACACGTTTGACGTAAGCTTTCGGTCTTTTTCAGGCCTGGACAGATTCTGGCAAAAATATGACGCTTTAAAGACCACTCCATTATGGACACCTTTTTGGGCTATACCTATTACTAAGCCTTTATATAGGCCATTAATGTTATGTTCAGGAATGAGGGGGTTAACGTGGGGGATATTCTTTACTGGCTAGAAAGCAAATGTACAGTACTTGGTTCCCCAGAGCCAGTTATTGATGGAGAAGGTATCTGGACAGGGAACAGGAAATTTAAGATCAAGCTACACACTGTGGGGGATAATGTACAGCACATTCCTTTTTTGGGGGGAAAGATAGGGGAGTGTGTTTTTATCCGGATCAACCTAAGGCCCGCTATGAATGTGGGAGTACTCATCATTTAAGCAGTGCATGCGACAAAATTAAATGTGCACTTTGTGGAGATTTGGACCATGATAGTGGGACTTGCCGAAATGTTTTTAGATGCAACTTATGTGATGTGCAGGGGCCATGCCTATCGTCAGTGTCCTCATGCAGGGCAAAACAATTCATGGGGCCTTGATAAAGAAACCTTAATTTCTGAAGCACAAGACAGGTTCCGGCCTAGAACTGATGATGCAAGCTCATTTACAAATGGGCCTTCCACCTCAGCTCCACCTGGTGCCCCTGCTCCTCAAGCTTCCACTTCATATTCTAGTTCTACAACTCCTAATGCTCCCCAGCCACCAGAAATGACAGAGCATTCCCTGTTGGATCTGACTGCCTTACCCCCCCAGGATTCTGAATTTCAGAAACCCCATCCTAAAAGAATTACGAGGTCAAATGCAAAAAAACTTGCCCAGATGGCCTTGATTTCTACTCAAAATACCTTTCAGGTTCTGCAGGACCCAGATGGGGACTCAGAGTCTGATATTTCGGTTGCCTCAGGAGCCATGAGAGGTATGGAATGCGATGATGAGGGGGCTACTGCATTACTCAAATCTAAAAAAAATTCTGGGCGTAAGCGTAAAAAGGACAAACCCACATTTTTTTTCTGCCTTTATTACACCTAATCTCCTTTAACACATGCAGTATAAAGAATTCAAGGAAGCGTCAGGGGCTTTTACATTATTGTATGTCACAGGCTGCAGATATCCTGTTTTTGCAAGAAACTAGATTTCCTTCCTTGTTAGATATTGCTCAAACTAAAAAATCATGGGTCTATGGTCCTTCCTTTTGGTCCTTTGGTCCCGATGCAGTGGATGGGGTTGGGATTCTTTTTTATCATACACAGGTTCAAGTTTTACAACTAGTGGATATTGTCCCAGGGAGGGCATTACTTTTGGATTGTTTTTGCAAAGGTTATCCCCTCCATCTAATCAACATCTATGCCCCTCAAGTAAAGTCAGCTAGGATTGACTTGTTTAATGAAATTGAGCATTATTTATTTTCCCTCAGACATGTCATTTTGGGGGGTGATTTTAACTGTGGCCTGGATCTGAGATTTAAAGATCAGTTACAACTTAAAGTTTACTGTGATTCTCATGCTCTTCATAAACTCCTCTTGAAAGCTTCTTTACAGGATACCTATAGGGCTTTACATTCTGACTCTGGGTTTAGCTACTGACGTAGCAGTTATGCTGCTAGAATTGATTTTGTTTTTTCTTCTTGTTATTTAACACCTGTCAGGTTTGATTTGACCCCTTGCGAGTTCTCTGATCACATGCTGTTAAAAGTTGGCTTTAATCTCTCCCATATTCCTCCCAGATTTCCTGCTCTACCCACAAGATGGAAACTGAATCCAATATTGCTAGCTTAGGTACGTTTCCAGACTGCCATCAAGGATACCTTAGAGCGGCAACAGTCGATAGTTGGACTTTATGATTCATGGGGAGAATGGTGGGCAGCCACCAAACTTGAATTTCGGCATGTTTCCTCCTCCTTTCATAAATCCATTTTAACAGAGGATTATATTGCATATTTCGGACATAGGGACCAGTTCTACAAGCTGCTATCCCTGTCCTCTTTTTCAGACATTAGAATACAGGACCAGATTAATTGGCTGAAGGTTAAGATGAAACAATTTCACTATGGGAAAGCTTGTATTCATGAGTTGTCCTATGGTCTGAAACCCACCCTGTCTCCAACCCTTTCTTGGCTTGCAAACAAGCAGTAGAAAAGAAGCAAATGGATGGTCTTTTTGACTTAGATGGTGTTTTAAAAACTTCTGATGCTGCTATGTTACACATCGTCCAACAGGTTTTGCAAACTCAGCATGGCAGGACTTTTCAATCACAGGGTGACTGGGAGAAGCTCTTTACTTTTTCAGCCCCGGAGTTGTCTATTCCCCAAGTTAGGGATTTAGACCTCCCCATTTCTCAGGCTGAGATTAAGTGGGAAATTGCTCATCTCAAGACTGGGGTTTCCCCTGGCCCAGATAGCCTTATTAATGAATTTTATAAAAAATTTTCGGACGAGTTTAGTGGTATTTTAACTCATGTTTATAAGGAAATGCTTGATTCCGACATACCATTTTCAAATTTTTCCAACGCCTTGATTATTTTTTTATTCAAAAAAGGGGTTAAACATGATATTAGTAATTGGAGTCCGATTAGCCTTTTGAATACAGATTATAACATTTTCTCTGCCATTTTATGCTATAGACTGCAACGTGTGGCCTCGACCCTCATTCACCCAGCTCAAACCTGTTCGCTCCTGGGCTGCAATATCCAGCAGAACTTAACACTGCTTAGAAATATATATGAGTGTAGTCATTTACAGAAACTTCAAGGGTACTTAGTGTCACTTGATCAAGCAAAAGCATTTGATAAAGTTTCTCATGCTTTCTTATTCCAAGTGTTTTTCAGATATGGGTTCTCCCCGAAATTTTAGGGCTTGGGTAACCCTTTTGTATAAATCAGCCAAGTCTTTCCCTTTGGTGAATGGACTTACAGGGTAGGTGTCAATTTTCATAGGGGTGTACGGCAGGGATGTCCTATCAGTCCTTTGCTCTATATTTTTGTATTGGACCCATTAATTCGGGAACTTCTCCAGCTTCAGGATATTATAGGCCTTACTCTGGCTCCAGAAATTCCTGCTCAGATGCTTGCTGTTTATGCAGATGATATGTGTCTCTTCCTTCATGATACGGCTTCTGGCCTTATTGCTCTGGACATCCTAACTCAGTTTAGTACCATTTCTGAGACAACAGTTAATTATGAAAAGAGTATGGGTATCTTTTTGGGAACATGGCCTTTTGATTCATTTATAGGGCAGATAGCTACTACTGCTGGCCCCATTAAAATCTTAGGATGCTATTTTGGTAATGAAGATTTAGCTGATATCAATTGGAAACCGTGTATTGAATTGGGGGAATGCAAAGTACAATTATGGAAATCTTGGTCCTTTTCCAAACAAAAGCGGGTTTTGGTTATAAAGAAATAATGCTTTGGGGGAGCCGCTTGAATCAGTTGAAATGCGATTTTACATATTTACGTATAGCTGCGGGGGGACTTAATATGATTAATCCGCTGGTTTTTTGCTATTCCTTTTTTATTACTTCTACTTTTAAGGAGCCGACATAATATCAGGCAACCTCATGGGACATTTAGACATTGTTTTTTGACATAGGAGTTTTTGGCTAAATGGTCTACTAAGGTTCCCATTGTTAGGATTACATCGGGAGTCCCTACATTTCTTTGTTCTGTAGCATCCAAATTACGGGCTTGGAAACTTACTAAACCTGGGATTTATCAACTTTCAAGGAAGGCTTTGTATGCTGATATAATGGCCCAGAATTTTTTGGTCATGGTCAATTTCCCTAAATGCTTCCCCACAAAAACACATTTGGCCTTAAGGGTTTTGAATGATAAGAGCATTCCTGCTAAAATGTGGGATGTTACTTGGCTTAGTTGCCATAGGAGATTGGAAGTTAAGGGTAATTTAAAACACAAAGCTATTACTGAAAGACAATGTATTCGTACTGGATATCTTGGGGTGGAGGAAACATTGGAACATTTTTTTCTCTCATGTCATAATGCCAAGCTCTTTTGGTCTGCTTTGTTTAAAAATTGGGGATGGAAGGCACTAGACATGTTTCTCATGAATGCTTAGTTCTTGGGGATTATTCGGGTTCCTTCTCACATTATCATCTCAGCACATTGAATGTTATTTTTGCATGCATTACATTGTTCAAGTTCAAGTTTAAGTTTATTGCAGGAAAACTCCATTGAGCGAGCTCATTCACAAGGAGGTCTTGTGACATATAGACTTTCACAATGTACATACATAAATAGATAGTAAACAGTATATACATAAAGCACGCATAACATAATACAGGCAAGATATACATACAAGGACACCACATACGATGAACCCAGGTAGTAGTCAACTAATGTAACACAGAGAAGCGACTTACAGATTACCTACTGATAATTGAAACATGGTGACTGGTGTGTGCAATAAATACATTTTGGCAGATGGATCAAACAACAGAATATAGTGGATAAGGAAGGTCAGAATGATTTGATAGTGTGATCAGTGGAGCGTATACATAGATAAAGCCAGGAGTAGAAGGGGAAGGGAAAGCAGTAGTTGGGTAGTTGCAGCAAGATAGCAGATATAAGCCAGGTGCCAGATAATGGGATAATATCTTAATGTGAATGAAAGTGCAAGCAATAAGTAGTTAATATGAACAAAGCAATTACGTCTTACCAATGGAGGCACATGGCACACATGGGGAAGGAAGAAGCTTAATGACATTTACAGGTGTCTTTTATTTTGGCTGAGCTTAGCAATTTGTAAGAGTTTATTGAAACTGTGCTAGTTAATTTCAGTTCGGTCTGTAATTGGTTCCAAATAGAGGGAAGGGCATGTGCAATATCACGTTTACCAAAGGAGGTCCACGCCCTCGGTATATTAAGCATAATAAAGTCAGATTTTCTTAATGAGTATGCACTATGTGAAATACTAATGAGGGATGAGAGATAGCTTGGTAATTTCTGCAGGAGCAGTTTGAGTCCAAAGCCCAGCATGGAGCAGGCATCTAATAGTAAGGGATGTCCAACCAACAGCTGCATATAAGTCACAGTGATGCGAACGGTAAGGGGAGTTGGTAATGAACCGTAACGCACGGTGATAAAGGATGTCCAGTTTACTTAGATTTGTAAGAGTGGTGGAGGAATAGATTACATAACCATAGTCGAGTAGGGGGAGAAAAGTATCCTGGACAAGCTTATTTCGAGTTTCAAGGGGGAAGAGGGGCCTATTTCTATAGAAGAAACCTAACCTGGCTTTTAACCTTCTAGAGATGTCTTCGACATCGTCATTGAAAGATAGTTTATTGTCGATCCAGATACCCAGGTATTTAAATGTGGTTACAACTTCCAGAGGCTCATTTAGCGTGGTAACATTGAAATCTTGGGCAAGGGTATTGGGGGGTGCCTGTAACAGCACTACAGGAGAATATCATCGCTTTAGTCTTCTTGGCATTAAGCAGAAGCTTTGCCTTTATTAGATTATGCTCAAGTTGTGCAAAGTCCACTTGAAGCACTCCCTTGACTTCAGATAGCCATGAGCCAGAAGTATACAGCACAGTATCATCCACAAAAAAGTGCAGATTGGTTGTAGATATGTTAGAATCTAGGTCATTAATGTATAATGAAAACAAAATAGGGCCTAGGATGGATCCTTGGGGGACTTCTCTTGCAACTGACAAGGCAGCAGAAAAACAGACTTCAGCCTTTACTTTTTTGGGATCTCCCAGTTAAGTAACTAGAGAACCTCTGGGTGATATGGTATGTGGCACCCAGCCTTGCAAGGCAATTGACTAATAGTTTGTGATCAACAGTATCAAAAGCTTTGCTTAGATCCAGAAAGACTGCACCAGTTACCTTCTTTGCATCTATAGCAGAGATCCAGTTATTGGTTACTTTAGCTAGTGCAGTGATTGTGCTATGATTTGCCTGGAAGCCAGATTGAGCTGGATTGATGAGAGTGAAGGTTTCCAAGTGAGATTTTAACTGGATGTGGATCAGTTTTCGAGAACTTTAGAAAGGATAGGCAATATGGAGATAGGCCTATAGTTGTTTACATCGCATGGGTCACCAGATTTAAATTGAGGGAGGATATGTGCTGATTTCCAGCAGGACGGCACAGTAGCAGAGGTAATGGAAAGATTGAAGATGTGGAGAATTGGGGCAGCGAGATGGGCATATCCTAACCTTAGGAAAAAGGGTTCCAAGCTGTCGTCCCCTGCGCTTTTTTTGGTGTCTAAGTTAAGAAGAGAATCTTCTACTTCTTTGTAAGTTATCTCGCGCAGTTGGAAGGGGCTAGGTGCAGGACTAGATATAGGGGGAGGGGTATGCTGGCCCACCACAGAACCAGCATAAGGTGATGAGTCAAAAGCTAATCCAGCTGTGGCAAAGTGGGAGTTAAGTTCCTCCAGGATTAGGGACTTGTTTTCCACAATCTTGCCACTAGCAACTATCTGCTGAGATGGAGGGGGCCATGGGCCATCCTTCTATGGATTTGATAGTCTTCCATATTTTATGAGGGTTACCTTTAGCTTGTTCTAGAGTAGAGATATATTAGTTAGCTTTAGCAGAGCGTATACTTTTCACACAGGTATTCCTGGCTGTTCTAAAGGCTTGCCAATCTGAAGATTCTTTGGAATGTCTAGCTTTAGCCCAGAGTTTATCTCGGACTATGAGGGCTGCCTTAAGATCTGAGGTGAACTGGGGGTTGGAGTTGTTCCGTACCCTTACTTTGATGAAAGGGGCATGCTTATTTATTATATTAGTAAGGATGTCATTAAGGGTGTAAGCTGCCTTGTTGACATCTTTGGCAAGGTAGAGGTCTTGCCATCTGATCATGCCCAGGTCAGATAGGAAGTTTACTGCACTGAACTTGCAAAAAGACCATTTTGTTATAAAGATGGGCTGCGGGTGGGCCTTGATTTGAGATCTTATGCAAGCAACAATCCCATGATCACTCATGTCATTGTGAAACACTGCTGAATGAGATATTTTATGTGGGTGGGTGGTTAGTACCACATTAAGGATAGAACTGTTGGCAGTATTTAGAATGTTATTCCTAATAGGTTCACTGACTAATTGCCCAAGACCTAGCTCGTCGCAAAGGGATTTGAGGCCATGTGATTTAGGTGATAGCCAATCCATATTTAGATCTCCTAAAAATATTGTTTCAGTTTTTGCATCTATGAACATGGATTTCAAAAGATTAAGGACCTCATCACCACCAGACGGAGGTCTACAGCCACCTATGATAGTGATACATTCCGAGGAGGGGAGATGAAGGTTCAGAGAGACGAGCTCAAATTCCTTGGCTAAAGATTTGCAACTAATATTGGTGACCGAGTACTTAGATTTGGCTTAGATAACCACACCCCCTCCTCTAGACTCTCTATCTGCTCTAAATAATTTGTAGCCCTATAGTAATATTTGCTGATCAGTATTTGTCTTTTTTAACCACGACTCAGTAATTATGATAAGGTCAGGGTTAATATGTGCGGCCCAGGCTTGCAGTTGTACAAGTTTTTTAGGCAGGCTTAGAATATTTACCATCATCAATTTGAGACCTGTGGCATCAGCAAAATCGATAGGCGAGGTAAGTTTTGGGGGCAGGGTTTAGCTCCACATTTCCTGAGCAGAGAAGAAGCAGCAGTAAAATTTTCTTTAAGGAGCTTATAAGGATGGAGACTGCTTTTTATTTCTTCGAGGTTGCCAGATCGTACGGGCACAAGAGGTGCACCACTGTATGGCAGTTTATCGTGATCAGTGTAAGTGCCTCGAATAGACATAGGCGAGGGCAGCAGCAAGGGTGGTGGCAAGCTGGGGGGAATAGGCTAAAAGGGGGGAGGAGGATGAAGTAGTGGCTGCACAGCAGACCGTTATAACATAAGGTAATGATAAAGTGCACTGGAGAACTGGTTTGCATTGAGGTACTTCGGGTTGCCCTGTATTGTTGGAAACTCTGTACATTATGAGCAATAATAGCACAGTAAAGAAAGCCATAGTCCCAGGATGGGCGGTCTTTCAATTGGTATTAGTGCAGTGTTTTTCTAGGCAAGTAATTGACCCACCTAGGTACTCACTTAAAACCTAAGTGAGAAATACAGCAGAGAGGGGAACAAGGAGAGCAGGAGCAGCTTAGATAGTGGCTGGGGCTCTGAAGATACTCACACAGAGCAGGCTTATTGGCCACACTCAGCTACCAATCATAGGTTGGCAGCAGACAATACTAGGCCAATGAAACAGCAATGAGTTATAGAAGGCAGAGCATGAGTGTATTTAAAGGAGGCCTGGGAGGAGGTGGTGGGGGTGGGAGAAAATTTCGAGTCAGAGCAAGAGCTGCGAAGTCAGGATTAAGAAGGGGCCACTGTAAAAGGCTATAGAAAAGGCGCTCCAATCAGAGCAAAGCAGGCGAGCGGGCGGACCAATCACGATCCCCCTAGGGCAGCGCCGCACCAATCAAGGGTGCCCAGGTGTGCTGGCTCTCAGCGGAGGATTTTATCGGTATCTACCTGAGCTGCGATCTGTGCCCCGATGCCCTAAGGCTGGCTAGGGCTGCTGCAGTGAGTCGGTGGTGTCAGTGGCCGTAGGAGCGGCTGTTGCTGGCCGCTTTTTCCCGGGCACGCCTACAGGCACGAATCCTGAGCTGCAATCTGTGCACCAATGCCCTAAGGCCAGCAAGGGCTGCTGCAGTGAATCGGTGGTGTCAGCGGCCATAGGAGCGGCTGTTGCTGGCCGCTTTTTCACGGGCATGCCTACGGGCGCGAATCCTGAGCTGCGATCCATGCCCCGATGCCCTAAGGCTGGCTAGGGCTGCTGCAGTGAGCTGGAGGCGTCGGCAGCCGTAGGAGCAGCTGTTGCAGACCGCTTTTTCACCAGTGCGCCTACGGGCACGAATCCTACAAACAGAAAGAGTGCAGAGTCATTTATATGCAAGGGCAGAAAAAGTTTCAGGGGGCGGGAAGGCAGGGAAGCTGGCGGCAGTTTGTCAGCAGGGGGTGAGTGTGAAAGTGGAGACAAAGGAAAAAACGATTACAGGGCTGGGCAGACAGGACAAGTAAATGGCTGGATGTTAGCTGAGGAAGCTGAGAGGGAGGGTATGCTGTCTCGAAGAGAGAGAGGCAGCCGCAGAAAATACGGCAAATTACTGTTACTTTTGGGGGGGATACAGCAGGTCATGTCTAGGTACTGGGGCAAAGTTTAGAAAAAAGAAAAAAACAACAGTGCACAGAGTGAGAGTTTAACACAGCAAAATGCAATAAATCAAATTACAGAGGAAAGAGCAGTAGCTTGTACTTTAGGAGGCAGAAGGGGAGAGTGCAGCTTATCTCGCTAACCATATACAGGCTAATATTACAATATGATTGCAGTCTATGCAAGGCAGAACACAGAGATATCATGCAGTCTTATTTTAACCACTTTACATTCACTAACACTTTTTTTTTTTTAAACAAAATTTTGAGTCAGAGCAAGAGCTGAGAAGTCAGGATTAAGAAGGGGACACTGTAAAAGGCTATAGAAAAGGTGCTCCAATCAAAGCAAAGCAGGCGAGCGGGTGGACCAGTCATGATTCACCTAGGGCAGCACCGCACCAATCAAGGGCACCCAGGCATGCTGGCTCTCAGCAGAAATTTTTATCGGTATCTACCTGAGCTGCAGTCCGTGCCCCGATGCCCTAAGGCCGGCTAGGGCTGCTGCAGTGAGTCAGTGGCATCAGTGGCCGTAGGAGCGGCTGTTGCTGGCTGCTTTTTCACCGGCGCACCTACGGGCGCGAATCCTGAGCTGCGATCCATGCCCCGATGCCCTAAGGCTGGCTAGGGCTGCTGCAGTGAGTCTGTGGCATCGGCGGCCGTAGGAGCAACTGTTGCTGGCCGCTTTTTCACCGGCGCACCTACGGGCATGAATCCTACATGGTATATGTGGCAGGCACTCTGTTCATTTTCCCTATAGCATTCCTACACCCTACTTTTGGTTCTACTTTAGTATATTGAAACAGCTTTGCTGACCAGAAGACTTTTGAATCAGACTTTTTCCCAGCTCCTCAGTTCCATGAATACTGGAAGCATGTTTTTTGGATTTAATTCTACTAATGACCTTATTGTCTGAAGACTGATTTACTCTGTTTATGATGTTGGGGCTTTGGTTGTTTTTGTTCTTTTTTGTGTTATTTTATTTTATGTTTTTTTTTTCAGAGACTTGTTGGATTTATAATTTTCTTTTTCATGGTTCATGCATTCGTTTTCGTGTATGTACTGATGTTTTGTTTCTAACAATAAATAATTCCCTTACTCTTTTCGATAAGTGCCATGGGATCTTTAACATCCACCTGAACTACCACCAATCCAGGCAGATGGGACCTCAGTTTAATGTTTCATCCGAAAGGCGGCGCCTTAGAAGTGCAGCACCCCTCTCATTCTGCACTACAGTGTCAGTACTGGGATATTAACTAAAGTGCCAGATGTGGGAACTGAGCCCACAGCCCTCTGATCTCCCGGTCTCAGAGGTGAGTGTGTTACCTACTCAGCCACTGACACTTCTGTTCAGGGCTACCTGGCAGAGTAACGACTGGATACCTGGGTGGTGAGGGAGGGCAACGGGAAGTGTACGCACCTGCACACATGTGGGGGGGGGACCACACTACATGAGGATGGAAGGGAAGGGGAGGCAGGTGGGCAGGAGTATGGCAGGCAGCTACCAAGTTGGTTGGCTAGTGTGGAGGGGAAGGTGAATGGTTGAGGTGTGCAGGGTGCAGGGTTTGGGTCTAGAGCAGTGCATTTTTTTTCCCAGTAGGCTGTCTTGTGTTTTTATTTTCAGAATTTCACCTCCCCCAACATGCACCCCCCTGGAGTTGAGAATAGTAAGTTAGGGAGGTTAGGGGATGTAGCCCCCCGCATACATGCAAGTCTGGGCACCGCTTTGCAGTTTGCCATGAGTGTACATTGATATAATTCTTTTTTGGCAATTTACATTCACCCAAACGACGATCGCCATTCTGCGATTGCCATTTTCACATAGAACCCTCAGGAGCTATGCTGTAGACAATGTTGACATTGGGAGGATCATCTTCGTGACTAGCTCTTAGCAGGCAGGGAGTGAGATAATGGCTTTGCTTCTATGGAGTGCACCCAGTTTAGGGCAGAGCTTGAGGTGGATGGCATCAACGTGCACCTGAAAGTCAAGGAGACGGTCCCATCAAACCTCAAGGTACTTAAAGGAGGAGACATTCTCAATTGCAGTACCATCAACAAAGTGGAAGGAGGGGAGAGGGAGAGCCTGTAAACCTCGACAGGAGCTAAAGCTCATTGTGACCATTTTCTTTGCATTGAGGGACAAAAGGCTTGAACAGAACCAACGCTGAACACTGTCAAAACCCTGTTGGAGATGGGCAGTAAAGTCAGCAGCAGGTAGCCAGTGGCAAACAGCACAGTGTCATATGCATATATGTGGATGGATGCAGAGGAACAGGTGGAAGGGAGGTCATTTAAGAAAATGGAGAGGAGTAAGTGGCCCAGGACAGAACATTGGGAAATGCCTGAGAAGATAGGGAGTGGAAAAAAGAATAGCACCAATATGGTCAGCTTGTGACCTGACCTCTAAGTTGGAGTGGAACCAGCTGATTGAGGAGGCAGAGAGTCCTGCTGCCTTAGACTTGTCCAGGAGAAGGGGTAGTGACACAGTGCTAAAAGCTTGGGACAAGCCAACAAAGATGGTGGAAGTGAACTGACCCTGATCCATGCCAGAAAGGATGGAGTCAGTGAGCTGGAGGAGGGAGGATGTGGAGTGGGACTGCCTGAAGCCAGACCGAAAGGGAGTGAAAAAAGAGGACGAGTCAAGGAGAGGGGAGAGCTGAGAGAGGAAAAGATATTCCTGGATCTTGGTAAGGGTGGGGAGAAGAAAAAGATGTAACAATAGTTTCCAGTAGAGGAAGGATCACTCCCTTTAGAGAGGAGGATAACAGAATCAGAAACATAGATGATGATGATGATGGCAGAATAAGACCAATAGTCCATCTAGTGTGCCCATAGTAATCTATACTCCGTGACCTATTGTCTCTGTGCCATCTATTCCCTCTTCTGCTCTCTCTGTTTCTGCTGTGTAGTTACGATACCCTTAACTCTATCACTGCTGCAAAGTTAATTGGCTTAAACTGGGTCAATATCAACTGTTATACAACATGTATTATACCCTGGTCAAATTAGCTATACTACAATATCTGGAGACTGACATTTGTGTTCAATGTAAGGCAGGGAGAGGAACACTGAAGCACATTTTTTGGGGACTGCGACATAGCACCACTCTTATGGCAGGAAATTAAGGTGCGGTTAGATCCACTGTTGGGTTTGCAAGATGCTTTTATGCCTCTTCTATGCCTTACTGGTTTAGGTATAGAGAATTACAAAATCACACATGCCCCCACAATGCAAAGCATCATGGGCTGCATATGCAAATCACCACAGAATATTATGCTGGTTCAACTTTAAGCAGAAATGCATGGTGCCAAAAGGCCTCTCACACAGTTTGCAAAGGGTGCCAACAGAAGACATAGACATGTTTTTCGTCCTAACAGGACTCATCAGTATGCCTCATCTGTTTGACACCCCAGTGGAATGAACCAGCTACCCTAAGATTGTTGATCTGGGTTATGTTGTGGTGAACCCAATTAACATAGAAACATAGACTTGGATGGCAGATAAGGACCACTTGGCCCACCCAGTCTTCCCATTTCCCTACCTACTGGATAAGCTGCAGATTCTAGTTAACCAACAGCCTATTTCCTGCAACCCCCCACTATAATTGCCTTATGTCTGTCCCATGCATGTTTGAATTCCTCCACTATTTTAGACCCCATAACCTCTCCAGGAAGGTGGTTCCATGTGTCCACCACTTTCTCCATAAAAAGAATTTCCTCACATTACCCCTGAGCCGTCCCCCCTCTAACTTTAAATTGTGCCCCCTTGTCCTTACACATCTCTTTTTCTGAAAGATGCTACTCTCCTGGACTTTGTTGATTCCCTTGAGGTACTTAAAAGTTTCTATCATGTCCACCCGTCTCTCCTTTCATCAAGGGTATACATATTAAGCTCTCTCAGTCTCTCTTCATATGGTTTCTGATGTAGACCCTGCACCATTTTAGTTGCCCTCCTCTGGACTGCTTCCATCCTGTCTATGTCCTTGCGTAGATGAGGTCTCCAAAACTGCCGCGTACTCAGATGGGGTCTCACCAACTGTCTGTATAGAGGGATAACCACTTCCTTTTTCTACTGTGATGCCCCTCCTATGCATCCCAGTATCCCCTGGCTTCCCTACTGACTTCTCACATTGCATACCCACCTTTAGGTCATCTGATATGACTACACCCAGATCCCTTTCCATTTTTGTTGTTGTTAGTACCTCCCCTGCTATTGTGTACTCTTCTCCTGGATTTTTGTTTCCCAGGTGCATTACTTTGCACTTCTTTGCATTGAATCTAAGTTGCCATTTGTCTGACCATTCCTCCAACCTTGCCAAGTCCCTTCTCATCCTTTCTACCCCCCTTGTGTATCAACTCTGTTACAGATCTTTGTATCATCCACAAAGAGGCATGCCTTTCCTTCCAGACCCTCTGCAATGTCACCTATAAAGACGTTAAAGAGGACTGGACCCAGTACTGAGCCCTGAGGTACTCCACTAGTAACCCCCCTTTCTTCAGAATGTGTTCCATTCACTATTACCTTATTAAAACAAAGAACAGTTTAAAAGACAAAGAACCTCTGTGTGCAAACACTGAGGCAATGGTTACCCCAAAGGGCATTTGGCTGGGAAGCCAAGTTTAAAAAAAAAATACAAAAATCACACATGCCCCCACAATGCAAAGCATCATGTGCTGGACATGCAAATCACCACAAAACATTATGCTGGTTTAACTTTAAGCAGAATGCATGGTGCCGAAAGGCCTATCACACAGTTTGCAAAGGGTGCCAGCAGAAGACATAGACATGTGTTTCATCCTACCAGGACTCAGCAGTATGCCTTGTCTGTTTGACACCCCAATGGAATCAACCAGCTACCCTAAAATGGTCAATCTGGGTTATGTTGTGGTGAACCCAATTACAACAAAAAACAATTTAAAAGACAAAGAACCTCTGTGTGCAAGCACTATGGCAATGGTTACCCCAAAGGGCATTTGGCTGGGAAGACAAGTTTCAAAGAAATACAAAATCACACATGCCCCCACAATGCAAAGTATCATGGGCTGCATATGCAAATCACCACAAAATATTATGCTGGTTCATCTTTAAGCAGAAATGCATGGTGCCAAAAGGCCTCTCAAACAGTTTGCAAAGGGTGGGAAGCTAACTGGACAACAGATATTTCACTTGGCACTTATACTGGCTATGGCTGAGAAAATTATAGCTAGCCACTGGATGAGTGATCAGCTCCCATCCTATGAAGAATGGTTAGCAGCCATCCTTGAAGCCCTGTGCATGGAGAGAATGCTTGCCAGTACACAAAATGCAGAACATGGTTACCGTATTTGATGGCAAGCACTCCATAGTTTGTTACAATTGTCTCAGTCCCCTTCCGATGCTTGAGAGTGCTCCCTTCCCAGACGTTAATTCTTGTGTATGTCATGGTTTGATTTATTATTTTTGTAGGCTGTCACTGTGAGGTATGTTTGTTGATAAAACAGACTATTGAACTATATAAACAATTAAATGGTTTAACAAACCCAACATCCAGTCTCCTTTATGGGTCAATATGGAAACATCCTTATGTCCTGGTAATGTGGTGACTTCTTTCCTTTATAACACCCTTACCTCTTCTTTAAAGTCTCACCTTACCATAGCTGCTTCTATATTCTATTGGAAAATCATTCACAAGCATATTAAATCTAACCCCAAACCCTTAGCTTACACCCCCATCTGGAGTAACCACCATATATCTCTTGATAATCACCCCATTTTTTATGCGTCCTGGAAAAATAAAGATTATTCTCTTTTGCAGGATATACTTGAACCCAAGTCATTAAAGTTAAAATCTTACACCGACCTATGAGGCATATGGAATCTTCTCCATCAGGATTTTGAAATATCTACAGCTTCGTACCACACGCAACTCTTACCTCACACCCTTCTCCATCAATTCTCTGTATGATAAGCACATCTCTAAATGGATAAAAACAACATCCAATTTAAATAGCACTGTTTACAAAGATATTTGTGATATCCTTCCTGACTACTAAGTCAATGCTAAAAACAGATGGAGTACTTTGCTACAATATAATATCACCAATGCACAATGGTCCAGATGTTGGCTCTCCTGTCACAAATCTTTTAATGATAAACGCAGTTCCCTCATTCAAACCAAGATCCTTCATTTGTGGTACAGAACTCCTGTTGTATTACAAGAAATGGGTTTATTGAACAATAACAATTGCTGGTGCTGCAATTCCCCCAATGGGGATTTATTGCATATCTTATGGTACTGTCCCCTCATACAAAAGATTTGACACTGTACTCACAGATTTGCAATGAAAGTGGTAGGTCAACCTTTTACACTGGACCCTAAACATTGCATTCTTGGGATTTTTAATCACCATTCTTATAAAATTTCATATTCGTAGAGCAGATGGTTAAATATACTCTTCCTTCAAGTTAAACGCGACAATCCTCATGCATTGGAGATCCAACATAATCCCTACCCTTCCAGTATCATTAACCAACTATTGCAATATGCCTCTCTGGACCGTATGACATATATCTTGTCTGACCGACTCATGTTATATAACAATTGTTGGCAGGGCTTTTTTAATTTTTTGGAATCAACTAAATCTTCCAACACCAATGTATGGACTTAATATATATGGATTTTCCCCTTTTACTGATACATCATTGTAGTCTCGACTTTTTTCCCATTTTTATAGTTTCCCTCTCTCTCTTCTTAACTTTCTTATATATCTTTTCTTTCCTATACTCTATTCTCAATCGTTCTTTATTACTCCACAATCCTTTTACGAATGTACTTTTTTCCCTTTTGCAGCATCATATATAATTATGTAACATTTTAATATAAACCGTATCTAATCATACTATCCGCTTTAAGTTCACTACAAATGTCAAGTATATGCTAATTACATGACCTGTATTGTTTACTATATTTTAAACCAAAAGCTCCTTGTATTATTGTAGCAATGTTCTTATTATATGCTGCCTCAATTTCTTTGAAAAAAAAAATCCTCACATTGTATTGTACTGTAAGAGGTTTGTCGGTATATCTTATGAAAAATTAATAAAAAAGTTTAACTGTAAAAAAAGAACTATATGTTAATATTACCACGTTATACTAATTGTAACAGATGTTCTTATTCGGTTTACTCTCTGTGTGGTGATATAGTACGTGTACTGTACGTCCAGAATTGTTTTTATAGCTGCCTCACAGCTACCTTTCCTTCAGTTTTGCAGTTTCACTTGTTTGCCTGTTTGTCTTTTTGTTAGTATTTTTCTAATGTGGTTGTTATATTTGTTCTTTTAACTATTAGGGAGTACGGGCATGGATGTGATATTCCTCACTAATGGTAACCTTGCTTGGATCTTTGTATATATACGTGCTTTGATATTGCTGTTTGATTTTCTGAGCATTACAGATTTCTCAAATCTTTCCAATAAAGTTTACTCAGTTTAAAACTCTATCCCTGCTGTTCTGTCCCAGCTATGTTTGAAGTCATCTGTGGTTCGGGCACCCACCACCTCTGCCGGTAAACCATTCCATGGCTCAACCACTCTTTCTGTAAAAATATAGTTCCTCACATCCTTTTTAAATCTTCCTCTGATTAACCTCAGTTGGTGACTCTGTTTCCTGGCTTCTCTGTTCCTGGCAAGAAAAGCTCTGCACAGTTCATCTTTTTTATTCCTTTCTGGAAATTGAAGGTTTCAGTCACAATCCCTTCTCTCGTTTTCTTTCAAGTTAATACATGGTCAGTGCCTTTATCTGATCCTCCTTAGAATCTGCCTTCCTGGTCCTAAATCATCCTGGCCACCCTGTGTTGCACCATCTCTAGCCTGTCTGTCTCCTTTTTAGGTGGGGACTCAAGAACTTGGCACAGTACTCCAGGTGTGGAATTATCAGTGATCTATATAGAGGTAACAGTACCTCTTGTTTCCTACTATGTTAACCCTCTCTGATGCACCCTAGCATTCTGTTAGCCTAGCTGAAGGCCTTGTTATACTGGTTGATTTGTTTAAGGGTGATGCCCCTAGGCTCCTTGCCTCTGATGTTGTGTCTAGTTGACACCTCCACTCAATACTCTGTTCTGGGGATTTTGTTCCATAAGTGTATCAGTTTGCACTTCTTGCCACTGAATTTCAATTGCAAGACTTTGGACCAATCTTCCAGCCTTTTCAGGTCTCTCTGCAACTACCTCATTCCCTCTACATTGTAAAGTCTACCACAGTCTTCAGTGTCATCTGCAAATAGACACAAACTGCCCTGGATTCCCTCTCCTACTGTGTATATCTGATGAACATATTGAAGAGGATTGGGTCCAGTACATATCCTTGTGGTACTTTGATGGTGATCTGTTTTAACATTGATCTGACCCTATTCACTACAACCTCTGCTTCCTCCTCCAACATGCTGCCTACCTAATTTTACTATTTCCCTAGCTGTACCCAGATTCCCATCTTCTTTGGCAGGCTTTGTGCGGCCCTGAGCTGAATGCCTTGCTGAAGTTGAAGTATAGTAAGTCTACTGTGTGCTGCTAGTCTACTACCCTGGTTACTCAGCCAAGAATACTATCAGGTTGGTCTGACAAGACCTCTCTGCCACAGACCCATGCTGTTTACTATTCTGAAGTACATTCTTCTCCAGGTATTCTAGGTCCTTTTTGACTGGTGTTTCCATCAGTTCCCCTACTAGGGAGGTAAGTATGATAGGTCTATATTTTCATAGCTGTTCCTTGTTCCCTCCTTGTTTAGCAGAACTACATCCACCATCCTTCAGTCCTTGGCAGCCACCCTTTGCTGCAAAGAGCTATAGTCCTGCCAGGGGTTTAGCTAACACTGATGCCAGTTACCTAGTACACTTGGATGCATTCCTTCCGGTACTGATGCCTTGTTTACTTTCAGGGCTGCTAACCCTTTTCTGACTATTTCGTTAGTATATTTCTGCAGCCACATTTCCGGGACCTCTCATCAGCTGCCTTTAAGCCAGTCTCTTGCAAGGGCCCACTGTTCTCCTAAGTGAAAAATGAGCAGAAGTAGTCTTTCAGCATGGCAGCTTTCTGCCTGTGTTCCTCTACTACCTTTCCCCACTCCTTTAGCCTGACAGCCCCCCCCTTTCTTCTTTCCTTATATATCTAAAAAACTCTTTTTTTCCCTCCCTTGATCCCATTTGCAGTATGCAGTTCTGTGTCTGCCTTTGCAGTCTTTACTGCCCTCTTGGCCTCTCCATTTTTTTTCCTGATACTCATCCCACTCCTTATCCCCCTGTTTTTCTTTGTACCTTATAGAGGTCATATGGCTCTCACTGCCTCTGTGACTTTTTCAGAGAACTAAATTGGTCTTTTATACTTGTTTCTCTTCATAACTATTCTTGCGTCTGTTTAAATTGCTGCAAGAATGGCACCTTTCATGACTTCCCAGCTTTCTTCTACTCCACCAATGCTGTCTACAGCAGCCAATCTGTCGGGCACTAGTTCCCTCATTTGGTTGAAATCCACCCTTCTGAAGTCTAGCTAGCACCTCCACCTTAGATGAGGGTTACTGGTGCCCAGGGCCAACTCAAACCATATAGTACTGTGGTCGCTGGTCCACAGTGGTTCCCCAACCCGCACTCCATCTACTCTTTCCAAGATGGTGAGTACCATATCAAGAATGGTTGACAGTCTAGTGGGTTCCTTGGCCTTCTGCACCAGCATGCAGTCCTGAAATGTATCAAGCAGGACCTGGCTGTGGTGCTCTTGGCTGCTGGGATGGCTCAGTTAATATCTGGCATGTTGAGATTTCCTACTGCTACAGCCTCCCCTTTTGTCACCTTGTTTTCTACTTCTCCTAATTCCTTCTTGCTCTCTTCTCCCTGCCCTGGTGGCCTGTAAGTCATCCTCAAGTTGGGATGGAGTTGGGTTTGGTATGCAGATGATACTCAACTCTATCTGTCTTTTGCTCTTCAGGCCTGGGGGGGCATGGTGGACATGCTGAATAAATGTTTGGCTGAAATCCATGGCTGGATGTCCTTGAGCTAGCAGAGGCACAATCCCAAAGAAAGTGAAGTACTGGTGTTGGAGCCAGGTCAGAAAGGTGGACAGACAGTGTCTGAGGGGTTACCCAACCTTTATCTTGGTGCATCTCATCTTTACACTGTTCATCAGGTGAAGAATATAGGTTTTATTCTGGAAGAAGGGCTGACACTAGAGGCTCAGGTGTCAGCAGCCATCTGGAGTGGTTTCTATCACCTCAGAAACATCAGCTAGATTCATTCCCTTCTCCCAACTGAGGACTTACCTTTACTAGTGCATGCCTTCATGATGTCACACTTCAATTACTGCAATGCCCTCGGAGTGAGTGGAGGTACACTACAATGCCTGTAGCTGATGCAGAAAGCAGCTGTGAGATTAACAGGTGTTTCTAGATCATCATATCACCCTTTCACTGTGGGAGCTGCAATGGCTGCTGGTAAAGTGGCACATCTCTTATAAGATCAGGTTATTGATCTATAATGCCCTGCACTGTTTGGGTCTTGGTTACCTGCATGATCTCCTGCACTCATACTGCCCTGTTCACCCTTTCTGTTCTTCCGATGAGGGCCTCCTAATAATCCCCAAAACTCGGTTAAAAACATCTGGGAACTGATCCCTCAGGGTAGTGGGTCCAACACTCTGGAACTCTTTACTGAAGGCTCTGAGAGAGAGGCTCCATCAGTTGAAATATTTAAAAAGGATCTTAAAACCTACCTCTTTTCTCAGGCTTTTGGCTCATGATTTTAGTTAATTATTTAACTTGCAAATATCAGTGAATTTAATGTTTGATGTCTATATCTGTCTTTATTGTATATTTTAATTGATGTTACTTAGCTGACTGTTTGTGGTGTGAATTTTATTCATTTTATGTAGTACTGGAGAGTTGATACATATTTTTTTGTACTGGTGCTCTCGGCCTCCAGGGAAAGGCACCAGAAATAAATAGATACTACTACTACTACTACAAGTGAAGTTTTCTACCTGATTACTCCGTGAGCTGTGCCACAGTGATTCTACCTTCCTTTTCTGTCCACGGATGCATCCACTACCACTTCTAGTTCTTCCATGACATAAATGGCCACCCTCCACCTCTACCCATCTCTCTATTGCACCCATAGAAGGTGTATCTAAGGATAGCCAAGTCCCAGTCATTGTTCTTGTTGGCCCAAATTTCTGCTTGACCACTAGATCCAGCCCAGAGTCTGCCATCAATGCCTGGTGTTTGCATTTTAATAACCAGACTTCTGGTATTGAGGCACATCCCTCTTCATCTTACATTCCCACCAACTCCAGTTCTTGAATGACTCCCCTATCACAATTGCTTGAAATTTATTTATTTATTTATTTCATATATTGGATTTACAACCTTTGAGTCAGAGACTCATTTACAAAAGCACCTCGTTGCAGGGAGAGGAACAATCAACTTGTGAGGCTAGACAGTGGAGAACAGTACAGGTGAAATACATGCAGCATACAAGACAGAATCTTCAAAGTGCCAAATAAACATATGTGGTTTGCAGAAGAGCACACAACAATAAGTCATTGGGGTCCCAGAGGTCATGTAGGATACAGCATGTGGTATACAGATTGAGGACAGGCTAAATGAGAGGACTGTTATATACTTAATCCTGTAGGAGCTGGTCAGTTTGAAAGGCACACACGGTAGGCCTAAGATAGCACACACATCTCCGGTGCTAACGAGGTGTTTACGAAGAGCGATTTTAGATTGGCCAATTTTAGAGTGTTTGTGATGTGCGTGGGGAGGGAGTTATACCAGGACTGTGCTCTGTGATGAAAGGATCTTTGGGCGAGTGAGGTCCTGGCTCCAGGCACCTGAAAGGTGGCTTTGGTAGTCCTACGGGTGGCGACCGAGTGGGAGGCCCATGGAAGCAGTGCGGGGACACCTGGGGGACATAGCCTAAGTAGAGACTTTTTAGCTAGTATGCAGGTGTGATATTGCAGACGTTCTTCGAGACTGAATATGTTAGCGGTGGAGTAGAGTTAGCACGTGTGAGTTCTACTTGGGGCACCAGTCAGGAGCCTGCAGGCTTTGTTGATAGAGGTCTGGATTTTGGTGAGGCAGGGGGTCAGTGACAACATAGGTGGGGAGTCCATAGTCAACCAATGACAGGATGGAGGAAGTGATTGCCAGCCGTGGGCGAATTCAGGAGGCAGTCTTTGTGGTGATAGAGGCCCAATCCGGGCATTCATGGCAGAGGATAAGGCACTGATATGGACATGGAAGGAAAGCACGGTCGAAGGTGATGCCAGGTATTTGTATGTGGATACTTGTTCAAGGGGTGAAGGGTACTGGGAAGGATGCAAGGGAGCATTTTGGAGTTACTTTGTCGGTGGGCAAAGATCATAGATTTGTTTTCTTGAGGTTCAGAATCAGGCAATGGTCGAGAACCATTTTTCAGCTTGGCTGAAGAAGAGTTGCAGGGGCGCTGGAGGGTGAGTGGATCGGGGTGGGAGGCGACTAGGACTGCATCGTTGGCATATAATAGCAGCTTGCCTGAGCAAGAGCTGGGAAGGGTGTTTAGAAGAGACTTGAACAATGTGGGGCCCAAGATGAAGCCTTGAGGTACTCCGAAACATACAGGCAGTACAGAAAATAGGCTACCATTCAATTTGACACTTTGGGATCTATCGCAGAGGTAGCTGGAGAACCAGGTCAAAGGATTCTGAGTGTCTTGTGTTTTTCATATTTTGTTGGTCTATTTGTTCTGCACTCCTTGGTTTCCTGAACTTGTTCCATTCTGCTACTACTTCTTGTACACCTTGTCCCATCCTTGGGGGAATCCTGTCTAGGTTCCTCACTTCACCTACCTTGACTGTGGAATCCCTAGCCCCAGCCTCCCACACAGTTCATTTAACTATCTGTAAATATAGACATGAAACCTCTGGCCTAATGCACTAGTCCGCTGCTTTGTTAGGTGAAAGCCCTCACCTTTGAAAACCCTCATGTCCCAGAAGTCCTGCCCCAGTTACCCATAAAGTGGTACCCCTGTTTATGATACCGCCCTTTAACCAGCCATTAAACTCCTCAATGTCCTCCCTGTTCTGCACTTTATCCTCCCATTCTCCATTCCCCAGACAGGGTAGATCTCTGAAAAGGCAAAGAAAGCCAAGTGCTTCTTCAATCTGTCCCACAGCCTCTAGAAGTCCTATTTCACTGTTCCCACAGGCCAGTTCACCAGATCATTGGTACCAAGATGTACCAGCACTCCCTGCTGACTCCCTTCTGCCACCATCCTCTCTATCTTCTCCCAGTCATGGCTGGATAATTTATTTATTTATTTATTTAAATTTTGTTAACTTTGGTTAATTTGCTGGCAACACAAAGGCATTTTTTCAGGAACAACTAACATACCAATGAGGCACAGAGTGCCAGTACATATCTAAATACAAAGTTCACAGTAGCTTTCCATACATTCAAAGGTTCATAGTAGAATATAATGCATACAAAAGGGGTAACCATATTGCTGGTTTGTATGGTAATAAACAAGTGAAAAACAGGTAGTCTGTTTGTGGCTGTATATATTAGCCAAAGCAAGGACAAATATAATTGCACATTAAATAACTCTTGTAGCTAGAACAGAATGCATCGAGTGTAGGCAACAGCCTGATTGTTTGGGGTATTTTGTTCTGAAGAGACGCTGCTTGGTAACCAAAAGAGCTTTGCCCCATGGTGGTCTGAAATAGTGCGATAGCACACAGGTTATTGGTTGTAGAGCATGAGCAAGGCAAATTAACAGTTCTGTGTGTGTCCGTTGGTGTGTTTTAAGATTTGATTGACCACAGAAACTCTTTCCACATTCAGTACATTTAAAAGGTTTCTCCCACCTGTGGATCCGTTGATGACAAATAAGATTTGTTCTCCAACCAAAACTCTTCCCACACTCAGTACATTTAAAAGGTTTCTCCCGTGTGTTACTCTTTTGATGGGCAGTAAGTGTTTCTTCAGTTAAAAAAGTCTTGCCATGGACATTATATCTACGGGGCTCTTTAGTCCGCTGCTGTTCTCTAAACTCAAGTTTCACACATGTCAGTCCATCTGTGAAGTACTTCTCATGAATAGCACTTTTAAAGCTCCTCTCTCTTATAAGGCTCTGTTTGTGTGCAGGACATTCTGATTGTTGATCCTTCTCATAATCAGCAGATGTAAGGATGCTCAGGGTGTCTTGAAAGTGAACCTCCTGCTGTTCAGTTTCTTCTACTTTTAAATAACCAAGGGGTGCTTCTGCATCCCTCTCTATCAGCAATAATAGGTTTTCTAATGGGGTTATGTATCCTAATGATGCCATGGTTTCATAATTCTGCACCATCATTTCCCTATGCAGCTCCTTCTGTTGTTGGTTTAACATTTCCCACTCTTCATCGGAAAAAGTGACAGTAATATCTTCAGAGGTTTCTGGTATCTCCAACTTCATCATCCTCTACTTCCAAAACCAATGTCCCACTTTAAATTAAAACTGCCCTCTTTAGAAACACAATCAGCTGCTGTATTCTGAGTTTGGGACTACAAGAGAACAATAATATCACAAAAACCAAATTCCCTTCACAGCTGACTGTGCTCAGATCAGCCTCGCTACTCTTGAAACTATCATGTACAAATAACACAGCATCATTAGCATAAAAAGCACGCAAAACTGAGTTGCAGACCTTGGGTAGGCTATTAATGAATATTGAGACAGCAAGGGTCCTAAGATTGATCCATGGGACCCTGCATTTGATAGCACTGGTCTCAGAAAGAACAGCACCAAGTCTGAACTTTTACCTCCTGTTTATTAGATAATCTGTGAACCAAAAGATTGAAGTAACACCCACTCCTAGACCATGTAACTTACAAAGTAGAAATTCATGAATGACAAGACCAAAAGCTGTGGTTAGGTCCACAAACACTGCCACTGTTAACATGCCTTTGTCCATGGATTGATTGACTGTGTCTGAAAGCCTCACCAAGACCGTGCTACTAGTCCTGTTTTTTTTCTAAACCAATGTTTTTCACTGCATAGCAAGCTGTATTGATTCATGCATTAACTGGTAATGCAGCAATTTCTCCTGCAATTCGGCTAGAGCAAATATTATAGATATTGGTCTGTAGTTGTCAAACTCCAGGAAGGCATCTGACTAGCTCTTCCCTTTCCTGCACTGCCTACCACCATCTGTACACCTCTAACCATAGAGTATCCTATCATCAGAATCCCCCTTACTAACGTCTGCCACTCCTGCCTCTTGGTGTTGCCATGTCTTTCTTCCCTTCAATACCAGCTGACTCAACCCCTTCCCCCATTAGATTCAGGCACATGTACCTCTTCCAGGGGTGCAAAGTGATTTGCCATTAATATCTCTTGAGTATGGCTGACCAATGTGTGACTGCCCCTTCCACTGGATTTCCTCCCCCTCCCAATCACCCTCCATCCCCCCAAGCCAGTGGGTCTCTGGGGTAGTGGGGGGGGGCACCAGCTTAGTTGGAGTTGCATCTGGGATATTCCCTCCTTTGTTGCTGAGAGCTGAGCATGGAGCCCTCAGAAGGTCCATCATATTAGGCAATGTCCCATCTTCCAAAGCATAGCCCTAAAATGAGTGCCCCACAATCCCCGCAGCTGACTACAGTACAAGTCACATTAAACTGTTCCCTCAACTCACTGGTGTAGCATTGTTCAATGAATTTCCTAATCTGTGCAGTGTTTAATTCAATTTATTAGTAAAAGGTTGGGATTGGTTTGAAACTAGCTGTATGTATTATAAGCTTTATTTTCAGCTGAGTGCTTATGAGTTTCATTTCAGAAGGCAGACTAAACAACTCTTAAGGAATGCTGTGATATTTATAAACAATGCTCTTAAGGAATGCTGTGATATTTATAAACAATGCTCTTAAGGAATGCTATGATATTTACAAACAATGCCATGAAAATGCATTGCATACACACAGCAAAACAGCTACTGCCATTTCACTAATCAGGTACAAGTGAATTGAATCGGCAGTGAATGATGGTTGTAAATGGTTAAAAGCTTCAACAGTTCAAGCTGCCACTGCAGTAGCATCACAAAAAAAATACTGCACCAGTGAGCTGATGGAACAGTTTAATGTGACTTGTACTGTACCTCTCCATTCACCCTATTCTCCATTCTAGTCTGTTGAGTGTTTATAAAACTGCCTGAGTGACTTTATAGTTATGTGTAGACATCAATGGCTTGCCTTCTAACCTTATCCTGTATAGGTGGAAGCTAGAATGAAAAGTATTAGCAGTAATTAGGAATACACAACTGAGACACAGCCTGTCTGTCTGCCTGTTTTATAATCTTACTGCGTAAAGGTAGTAGCTAGGATTTAACAGTTTTAGCAATAATCAGTAACACTACACATTAGATACCTGCATTTATTGTATATTTGCATTATTATAACTAATATTGGTTGTTTTAATTGTTAATGCTCTTTCCATTTTACTGGGGTGTTATTTATGTTTCATATTGACCGGGTGATTATTTAACCATCTAGCTTTGCTTTTGAGGTTTGTGGGGCTGGTTGCATCCTGCACCTGACTGGCAATGGCAGGGCTAAATGTGATGACTTAGGAAATATGTCCTTGTCTCAATTGCAAGTGTAAACCCCCCTACAAATGGGGTTCCTGAAAAGTCTTCCTTGAACTTGCCTCCATGCTCACTGCCAGGCTGGTGTCCTGCGTTCTAACCATTTAAATGGTAATTGCTAGAGAGTGCCTGTGACACCTCTGAGTACTGTCTCTTTAAGAGCTGCCTGACTGCAGTCATAATTGAACTGGGAGGTGGGCTGAGTGTGTCCATGCTTGAGTCCCACCGGCTGCCTGATAATCACTTTGTTTCTGCTATCGCTAATTGCACAGAGGAGCTCTGTTAGAAGGCAGGCTAGACCACTGATTATCTTTTAGAGTAATAATAATATTGTAGTTTGTTCTAACCTGCCTTCTTTGCAGGAAGGACTCATTAAGTTTACCTACACCATCTTGGTCCTGAACAACCAAATTGGACCAATCAGTACTTGGGAACTCTAAAATGGAGTCTGCTTACAGGGCTGTGTTGAGTTAAAATCTGTGGGAATTGTAGTTTTGGACTGTTGGCACCTTTTTGCACCTGAAGGGGGAGCCTGTTGTGACTGACAGATGAGACAGCCAACCAAATCTGTTGGATCTGGGAGAAATCCCCGGGCTGCCTGCTGTCTGGATCAGTTCTAAGTGAGAAGCTGAAGAAGCAACAGCTTGAGACAGTTGAGCAATCGTCTGGGTAGTTTTGCGCGACAAAACTGTGGAAAGGCCTTCATTTTGGCCTGCATGTCTGCCTGCTGCCCTGAGAGGAAAGGAGAGTTATTTATGGACTAAATGCGAGTAGAAGCCAAAGCAAGCCACTGATTTGTGACCAGGCTCATACCTGAAGAAGACTGAAGATTTGCTGAATGCGATTGGCCTGTCAGGAGTTGTAACCACCTCTGAGCTCCCGGTTTTGCAGAGACTGTGCTACTGTGACCGGAGAGGGCTTGCCTGGTACCGTAGAATTTCTTACATATAAATATGCTGTGTATTGGTAGTGGGTCGTGATTTGGTTCCCCACTGTGTGAACTGTGTTTTGCTGGCTGGAAGCTGTATCAAGCCCAACTGACTGAACTGGTTATCTCCATGTGGCCGGGCCTTGCCATGCAGGCCCTGCCAGACTACCCCACTGCACAGAGAATGCCATTGATGATCCCCTGCCTGGAGATCAGCCCCCTGCTCCATGCTTGAACAGGAAAGATGCCTTGGTGAATTGTGTGGGCCCATCTTCTCCTGGCACTCGAGATCAGCCACCTGCAGTCTTGATTTTCATCTCGCCTGTGTCCAGTATTGGGTATCATGAGTAACCATCAGGGTAGCTCCCTGCAACAACAGCTTAATCTAAGTGAGTCATCTGATTGTCTTGTTTTTTTCTTTTCTTTCATGAACTGAGTCCTCTGGCTCCGGATTACAAATAGTGTGTATTGTGCATGTGTTTTCTTCCATCACAGGGCCACAACCAGCTGCAATGCCGGCCTACCCTGGGCAACGGTCCTGGCTAGCACATCTTTTCTCCACCTGGATACCCAGAGGGATTGACTGTTTGGGGACTCTGAAGTGCATGCATAACTGTTTGATTGATAGAGCCTTTAAGCAAATCAACTTGATTACGCCCCTCCCTTGTTCAAGTTTTTGAATAAATCAGATCTAACTTTTTCTGCATTTAATCTGACTGTGGTTTCAGTTTATGCCAAGGGTACTGTACTGTTGCTATTTGCTGTGCATAACCTTGTTTTACAGGGGGTTCCCCGGGTCAAGCCAGAGAAACCAACCCTGGTGGTAAGTGCAAACAGTGTGGGCACTTGTAAGGTGTATCAGGGGAATTGTGAAAGTGATTGTTGTGTATTGTTCCGGCCACTAGCAGGGAAAGAGGGGGGTTACAGTGTCCCAGAGGGCTGTGCCCAAGCTAGCTTGACCACTACCAACCCTGACCTCTGAGTGGAGGCACCTGTTTCAGAATTCAGGCCCCTTAACCTGCTACTAGCCAAGTAGGCAGGGGTAGTAGCCCTTGGGATAGCGTCACCTAGGGGTTACACAATAAAGGATAGAGGATTGGTGATTGTGGCCTGTGATTTTTTTAAAGAGCAGCTTTCATGATGGTGCAGAAAGTTATAGTTTGTAGTCATTATGGGCCCTATTCATGAAAGTGGGTGGGGTTACACGTGAATCACATGAATCCCTCTGTGCAGCTCCGTACCCACAAGAGATCCACATGGGGACTGCATTCATGACCAGCGGTCCCCATCCAGCTCACTTACATGGCCCCCCGGTACACAGGTTCACAGGGGTGGTCTGGCCTGGGGCTGTGGGCCTGGTCATGCAGACAATCAGCTGCTCAGACCAGGTCCTGGAGTGGATCTCTTGCACCCACAGGGTGCCACATTTGTCCCAGTGTGCGGAATGCCAGACAAGATGTTGGGGCTGAAGTCATCAGCTGACTGTTCCCCAGCCCATCCAGTGTGCCCCAAGGGCAGGGGCATCCATATTGGGTGTGCCGATAGCTGGTGGCTCCATGCCCAGGGGGCACATAACCTGCCACCTGGGTTTATGGCTGCTCTCAAAATGCATAGCCACCAGCTGCCATGCACAGCACTCCACTGTTTCGTGCATTGCGTGGAGTGCTGCTGCAGCCACCTCCCCACACCCTGCCTACCCCAGGATGGAGCTGCATGTGCAGCCAGGGATTGGGCACATAGGAAGGGGTGGCCCTGCATCATGCATTGCAGGGATGGGGTGCAGTGTGCATGGCTGGGTATGGGTGGGCTATGTGCCTGGGTTATGCGGTGCATATCCCATCTATACCCTTTGTGAATAGGGTCCACCATGCAGCACTAGACCCGAAAGGGTGTGTGCATTTGTTATTTTTGGCCTAGGTTTACTCTGCCTTCCATAATTTAGATTTGTTTTTGAGCCCTGCTTTAGCCCCGTTGCACTTGTCTTTGCTGTTCAGCTGCTGGGCTGCTGGCTCCTGGTGACATCACAATAGGGCAGAGGAGTGACTCACACTGTGCAGCACAGTGCAGTCACAGCAGTTTCGCAAGGGAAAATTACCAGCACTCAACGTACATACTGTGTTCCCCCTTCCCCAAGACACCCTGCTAGCAATGCATTAATGCCAAAATCCAAATGCCTTGTCAGTATGTTTTTTGTAAGATAATACCAAATGATACAGCAAGAATATAATAGTACGAATAACTATTTGTACTATCTTTTCCAGGTCACAGGTCCCTCCCCTTTAACCACCTCAGGTGCAAAGTGCAAGGGGGAAGGGGATCTTCAACTGGCTGTACCCTCTGCTCTCTATAATGCATTGCTTCTGAAAGCAGAATGAGAATGGATCTGGGGAAATCCTGACACTGCCATCCCAGCTCACGGTCCCCCTCCTTCTTTAACTCTCTTAGGTGCAAAGTGAAAGGGGGAGGGGGATATTTAGCTGACTCATCCCCTCTGCTCTCCTTAATACATTGCTTCTGAAAACAGAGTCAAACTTTTTCCTGCATGTTCTTCCTAGTGAGATTAGTCAGGGGTTTGCACATGCTACTAATGTTTGGCACAAACTTTCAATAGTACACTGCCATCCCTAGGAAGGCCTATACATTTCTCTATGTTGTGGGTTTGGCACATCCCTGCAATGCCTTAATTGTTACTGGCTTAGGCCAGATGTACCCACTCCTCACCTTGTGCCCAAGATATGACACCTCTGTCATGCCATTTGCCACTTTTCTGGCTAGACTGTCAGCTTTGCAGCCTTCAATTAGCAGAGAACCTTGGATAGGTGCCCGACATGATCCTCCCATATATGTCTGCAGATGGCAATGTTTTCTAGATACACTAGAGCAAAGTCTCTTGCCCCAGACAGAATGTGGTCCATGAGTTATTAAAAGGTGCCTGGTGCTTTCTTCATCTCATATGGCAGTACTCAAATCCCGAATAGGCCAAGTGAAGTGACGAAGGCTGACTACTCTCTGGCTTGAGGGATCGGGGTACCTGTCAATAGCCCTTTGATGGGTCTATGGAGGTCAGGTATATGGCTCCCCTAACCTCTCTAGGACCTCATCTGTCCAGGATATGGGGTTTGTGTCCAACTCCATACTGCTATTGAACATGTGGTAGTGAACACAGAACTTTGACTTTTCCTTCTTAGGGATCACTATCCCTAGGGAGGCCCAGGGACTACTGGTCTCCTGGATTACCCTGGGAGCCAGCATTTCTCAACCCCCAATAGCTTGTTTCTCTCAGGGTGACTGACTCAGTGGGGCCTGTGACCATGTATGCACACGATGCTCCACCAGTGTAGTATACCCCAGTTTTCCCATGATCATTTTCCCAAATGCATGCAGCACCCACACATTTCAGCAGCTTGGGCTGATGTCAGTCACTTCAGGAGGTGACAGCATTCACTGAGGAGTCTTCCTTATCCTCTCTTAGGAGATCCATCAGCAGGTCTCCTTCTATCTCCTCTGTATAACTTCACACAGTGAGCACCACCCCGACACAATCATGGTAGGACTTTGTGATATTTACAGGGTGAGATTTGCTGCTTATGCCTCTTGTCGGGTAGCTCCACCATGTAATAAACATCATTCACCCTCTTAGCCACAGAGTAAGGACCCTCCCAAGCAACCTATAATTTATTCTGTCAAATGAAGATGAGTACCATCACTCATTGCTCAACTTTGTACTCATGGGCACAGGCCCCATGGTTGTACCACATCTTCTGTCTCTGCTGTGTAGTGGCTCTGTGCCCCTGGACAAACCCTATGAGCTCATTGAGCCATGACCTGAAATTTGGGATGTATTTCACAACAGATCTCCTTGAGGAGCAAGAACATCCTCCCATTCATCCCTTACTAAATCAAAGGGATGCGTTACCCTATGGGCAAGGAGAAGCTTAAAAGGTGAGAACCCTGTGGACTTCTGGGAGACTTCCTATATGCAAAGAAGAGATGAGAAATTACTTGTCCCACTCTCTCACATGTTAGTTGGCAAATGCCCTTAACATAGATTTAAAAGACACATTAAATTGCTTGACTAGACTGTTAGTTGGGGCTGGTATGTGGAGGCCCTGAGCTGTCTTGTCGGAACAATGGGTTATAATATCACTTTTATAATATAGCACTTGGATTTACCTTAGGCCTCACCCAACAATATTTCAAAAATAACCAAAAATAATTATGAAATTATAATATATTACCACCCCTGTTCTCCAGGTTCTGGATAATTATGAAAATACTTCTGCTGCACTTACAAATATGAATATCTCTCTCTCTCTCTCTCTCTCTCTCTTATATATATATATATATATATATATATATATATATATATATATAAGATAAAAGGAAAAGAACTACAAAGAACCCCAGAGCAAATGCCCTGAGGCATGGGTTATCCTGTAGGAAATTGGCCATACAGCCAAATTTTAAAAGAGAACACAATTGCTCATATCCCAATAATGTGAAGCACCATGGAAAATATATGCAAATCCCATGAGAGAATTTGGACTGGCTCAACTTTAAGCAGAATTGCATGGTGTCAGAAGGCCTCACAGTGCAATCAGCAAAGGCTAAGAGCAGCAGACACATTCATGTGTTTCATCCTTATTTGAACTCATCAGTGTGCCCTATCTGTGTCTTAGCCCAGGAGGGTATGTGCAATTGTGTTCTCTTTAAAATTTGGCTGTATGGCCAATATCCTCCGGGATAACCCATACCTCAGGGCATTTGCTCTGGGGTTCTTTTGTAGTTCTTTCCTTTCTCTATTTTGGGCCTTCCATGACCCAAATAAATAACATCCCCCTTTAGTGGTGGCTGGCTCCCTCTCCGTGGGTTAAGACACAGAAATGGCACACTGATGAGTCCTAATGAGGATGAAACATGTGCATGTGTCTACTGTTCTTAGACTTTGCTGATTGCACTGTGAGGCCTTATGGCACCATGCAGTTCTGCTTAAAGTTGAGCCAGTCAAATTCTCTCATGGAATTTGCATAAGTTTTCCATGATGCTTCGCATTATTGAGGTATGTGCAATTGTGTTTTCTAGATATACATATACATAAATATATATGTGTGTGTTATTGACACTTATACAATATCTCTAAATATTCCTAATTAGCATACATATACCTTGTAAACATAATAAACTGTAAACATAAACAACAAAGATTTCAGAAAATCAAACAACCCACGAAGAAATAAAACAAATAAATGAAACAAATTTCAACAAATAAACAATGCAAATGAATAAGTAATATTCAACATGACAAATGAAATTGGCTATATACTATGCTTTCAGCATACTTGTAAATATTATGACCTTTTGGTATAAGAACTTGCAACTCATTACACTGGTGTCTCAGATCAAATTTTGTATAAGACTTATTTTTAAACTTCTAAGCATGTAAATGCATTTCTTTCTGTTTAAATTTCTTAATCTATATACCCAAGATTTTGTAATTAAAAGCTAAGCTCACCATGTTACCACACCAAATAGCCAAACAGGAATATTAAGATATTATTTAATTAATAATTAAAATAATACTTACATTTCTAGTTGTCTGTAAACTTGGTCTTCTTTCCATTCAACTTTCAAAATCTTGGTGAGAACTTCTGATTTTGGACGATAAAAGTCTTTCAGTTATTTGGCTGTAGTCTTCTGTCTTTCTCCCCTCAAACCTGGGACTGTGGAATCTTCTGATATCAATGAAGCAGTGCAGGCTGGATCCTTCTTGCTTGATATCAAAAATCATCTAATGCCACTTATCAGGATTTGGTGGGAAAAATCAGACAACAAGGTTTTAGTAGTTCAGTAGCACAACAGTTTACAGGAAAGGATTTTACTGTGGACTGCAATGTTATTTAGATAACTGGGTTCTATGGTGTTTTCCTGTTTTGCAGCTCCTTTCTGCTCTCAAACCTGCAACTCCGTACTCACTGTTTTCCAACAGCACTGCAGGCTTGCTTTAGCTGGTCAATTTCAAAGCCAGTCTCTTGTGCAGGCTTTTAGCAGAAATTCAAAAACATTACTACAGTCAATACTCAATATGTAAAACATAGGCCTTGCTTCATCCAATATTGAAAAAGTCCTTCCTGTAACAGGTAGTTTCAGCAGCTGGACTTTGTTGCAATGTTGTGCAGACTTTCAAGCTTGTCCTTAGCACCCCCTGGTGGATACAATGGCTGAACCCAAATGCTGGTCCCAAGCAGGTATGGCTTCAGGCTTTTTGCTTAGTAAAACTCCTAGATAAACATTTTTCCAGTCAGACCAACATAGGTCCATCTAGCACCAGGATTGAGGCAGTTCTGAAGTTGGCTCAGTCAAATTTGCTTATATGTTTCCACATTGAGTGACATCATTACCAAACTCTGATTGGTTCTTTCAGATGATGAATAGCTGACATTTAGCACCACCCAGAAACATTTTTTTTTTAGAAATGACTTTAATCTTAGACAAAGTTTTTGTATCAATCAGTTTTTCTTTCTTGCATCCATGGGCACTCTGGCTCAAACCTAAAACTTATATTTTTAGATGCAGATCAAAATCAGGATTTATTTAAGACCAAACATGATAGTGTTAATTCTAATATAATGCATGCAGTTCATGAAAACTTTAAAAACCTTTTTATTTTATAGATATCTAAAAAGTTGTTTACGGATTGGGCAGACTAGATGGACCATATGGTCTCCATCTGCCATCACTTTCTATGTTTCTATAGATTTCAAGTACATTTGTTTTGTTCAAGAGGATATATGTCTTGCTTATCTGACATTTTTACACAGTCTATAACATGAAAAACTTCTTTCTAAAAGTGATCCTCTTTGTCTGTGTGACATCATGCTGCCTGGAGCTCATTGAAACATTATTTAACATGAAGCAACTAGATTCTGCCTTCGGGTATTCAATCAACAACCACATCATTGGAAAGATTGTAGGTCAGTTTCCTTTGGACACCAAACTTGTGTGTTTATCTTTGACAGTTTGGGGCTACAAAACGTTTGTAAACAACAAGCATTACAAAGCTCTTGCAGATCTGATATTCAGTCTCCCAAGAGTTCTCTGCAGCCTTTATTGAGTTTAGAGTTTGGTCTTACTGGGACCTTATATGCCTTTGCATTTAATAAAAGTTCATTATCCCTATTGCAATGAATGAAACCTCTTAAAAGTGGTACAGTATATGCTTGTGCCAGCCTCAGCACAGCCTGGAGTCCAGATGTAGTATATCACCTGTCAAGCTCCTAGCAACTCATCCTTTCTTATCTCTTAGTTGCTAAAGCATCATTTATTTATTTTATTTAGTTTTTTTTACTGGGTGTGTGCGCTAGCCAAGAGATGACTATTTTCAAGCAAGGCCTGTGAGATTACAAGGTCAAATACAGCATAATAAAAATAATAGCGATGGGGCATGAGAATCAATTAAAAGCAATTACATAGATGGATGGTATATAGAAGAACAAGGAGTTTTCAATATAGAGAGTGACCAGTGATAAACATTGTGACTTTGACCCTTCCAAAATTAAAGCAGGCCTTTTTGCTCTGGACAAGCACCACAGAAAGTCCTTAATATTACAACTTAATTCAATGCAGTATCCTTTAGCATCTAGAATGCATTTAATATTTGAAAGCAAACTTTTCTTTTCTTTTTTTTTTTGCAGCTAGAAACTCATATAGACATGGGGCTGGATATTCAAATTGGCGCAAAATGTGCTTAATAGCAGGAGCAAGCACAAGTCCATTTTACTATGCTAATAGATGCGATATTCAAAAATGGAGCAAGCCAAATTGCGCAACCAGCCAACATCTGAATATCGCATAACCTGTGCCATAGCGCAACCAGGAAGGGGAAGCTGAGCAGATATGATGCGCTATAGTGCAACAAGGGCAGCCCAGCTGAGCAGCCCAGAGGTGCCATAGCACAAGCAGGGAGCATCCCAGCAGCAGAGCAATGGAACTGCACAACCAGGAAGGTAGGCAGGGACCCACCACCCATGCCACAGATGGGCACAGGAACACACTGCAGAACTGACAATGCACCCCCACACCCCAAGCACAGCACAACTGGGGAAGGGATGGAATATCCACCGGCCCATGGGGACAAACAAACAAAAGCACAGCTGGGCCATGTTGCCCCAGCACACCCACTGGCAAGCTGAGACTGCCACACAGAGGCGGACCACCCCATTGTGCAGCAGCCCCCTGTGCACAGCACACCCTGCACTGTGACCCCAAGACACACCCCATGAGCAGTGACCATCACTGCAGGAATCCCCATGCATCCCCGTCACACTGCAACCTCATGTACCACAGAACCATACAAGCCAGACCCACCATGAGCATCCAGCAGTGGGTGGCAGCACACAGCAATGCAACAATCGCAGACACAGTGCCAACACACACAACCACCCTGAGGCACAGCTGAGAGACTGAACATGTGTTGCCACAAGTGGTACCCCACATGGGAAAGGGCGTGCCCCTGACACCACTGCCATTGATACAGCACCCTGCACAGTAGACAGGTGTCACAGCGTGACCCACCACGAGCCACAGCAGCCAGCACAGACACCCACAGTGGTGGTGGACCATGCAGCACACGGATGCAACACAGTGCAGGGGCAAACACACACCCATACCCTCAGAGACAACAACACAGGGACGCAGTAGTGTGGCAACTAAGCCCCCAGTGTGGGCACATGTAAACTGAGCACACACAGCCTGCAGTCCACCATGGCACAGGGGTGACACCCACCCTGTGTATGTACTGTGGCCCTGTACGCTACCAGCATACACCTGGATCACAAGTCACAGACAGTGCTGCACAGCCCCGCAACACACACAAGACACAACATGGAGGTGGGACAGCAACTGTGGAGGCCACAGTGTCACCCGAGGCAAACATGCACCCCACCGGTGACAGGTGGCAACCCAGCATTGTGAGGGTCACAGTGAATGACCTGCAGGGACAGCCCCACTGACAAAGCAGCAGACCTGGCAGGCCACAGACTTGCAAGGGTATCAGCTGCACAGGCCAATGACAGCTTGACAGGGCACAATGGACAGAGAGCAGGCACCATGGAACACTGCACACAGCAATGCAATACAGAGAACAACACACACCACAGATACTGACTAAAAGCCACTCCCACCAGAGACACCTCCCCACGCACGCACACATACCCATGACTAAACCTCCCCAGATGCCATGCACACCACTGCAGCTGAGCACCTATAGTCAGCTGCAAATCAGAGACCACCACAGTATTCATATCAAAATATCTGTATTAGAAAGCCAACAACAAGTACAACAACAACATCAACATCTATTTACATATATACAAAACTGGGGTGGAGGTACTGGTACAAGGTAGTGGTGGGTAAGGGGCAGGGGTGAACAACTGGGAGAGGAAGGTGGGGTGGAGGGTTAGTCAAGGGAGGAAATGTCCAGCTACTGGTCTCCAGCCTGCTCCCCTGCTGCCTGGTGCCGGTCCTGGGGTTGCCATCTCCTCCGCACCCCATGCTGCTGGAGGTCCTGCAGGATTTCAGGATTCTGTGGCCACCTGCAATAGCTACTGCATGGATTGCTCTATGCATGGGAGTATCCGGACACCTAGGACAAGGGATCAGAGTCAATGGGTGTGACTGTCCATCTCCCTGCAGCCCACCCATCATGTATGGCATACAGCCAAGTGCCCCGCTCCTGTGATGGTGTGCACCCACCCACAGTGACCGTGTGCACAAGACATGCCACCAGGCAGCAACAGCCATGTATACCACTGCACACACACACACCGCCCATGTCCAGCACAGCACAACCAAGTCCGTACAGTAACGTGGCTATGCGGTGGGCAGGCAGTGCCACAGCCATGTGCCTAGTGCACGCATTGACCACCATTGACGCACTCCCAGACATGCAGTGCCACTGGACAGTGCTGACTGTCACATGTCACGTGCATGGCAGTGGTGTCCATGGATGGTGGCCATGCCCTGCTCCCCACCCTGTCACACAGCATGCAATAGCAATCATGTTGTCATGGCACTCACCCTCTCTGGACTGTTGCTGGCATTGTGGTTCTTCACCGCCACGCTCGGGTACTGCAGCCACCACCCTCTGCTGCTGAGCCATGGCCCTCCTCCCCTCTGCCACGCCTGTGGAAACAAAGGTGAAAACACATCAGTACAATTCCAAAGCATATTTCCCCTGCCCCAATGAGTATGCCCACCCACCCAGCCAGACCCATACATCACATACCCTGTAAACACCACCACAGCCAACCCTAGACCAATCCTCCCCCATGTGCTGGACACAAAAGACAGTGTTACCCATATGGACCATACAGGTGCATAGATGGATCACTCACCTGGATGAGGCACCACACCCCACCTGGCACGCGACTGCAGATGTGCCAGTAGCTCCGGCTCCCCCTCCTCAGGTCCCCATAGCGGTGCCTGCATTGTTCGGAGGTCCTCCTTCAGTCAGTGGCTGTCTCCAGGTCAGTGGCCACCTGTTGCCAGATTTGAGTCCTGGCTCTGTCCAGGGGAACCTCCCCATACAGTGGGCCATAGTGAGGCTCCACAATGGCCACCAGGTTAGCCAGCTCAAAGGCACTCCATTGGGGGTCTTCTGCGTGCCATCTCCAGATCTATAGTAGGCAATATGGTGCTCCGCAGCACGGCAACCCCAAGTGGGATTGCTGTGCAATATAACACCGCTATTCCCTATTACGCTGTCGGTACAGCGCCGCCATTCCCTATCATGCTGTCACCGAACAGCACGATAGAGCTGCAGACATGCCATACGTACAGCACCAAGGGGCAAAGGTCGAGCACAGGGTCATGGGTCTCTGGCTCAAGGCCACGCACAGCGCCATCAGACATCTATGCATCCAGCACGATTGGTCGCCTGTGTGCCATTGCCACAGTGAACTATTGCGCAGTTGTGCCACAGCGCCATGTAGTGACCGTTGCCATAGCGCCACTGGCACAATGGTGGCCATGCCCTGAATTGCCTACCACACACAGCACATCATCAGCATGGCAGACGCCTGTGTAAGCTACCTGGGCATGCGCAGTGCGGTGTACTATGCAGTCACAGAACTGCGCCATTGGCTCAGCATGTTCAACCGTATTGCGCAAAGCGCAACAGCGCGATATTCAGCCGTCATATGCAAATCATCCGATCAGCCATTCCATGGCGCAGCAACACGATTTGCATCTCATTAAAGTTGCTCCACACCTAATTTGCATGGATTGTGCTATAAAAACTGCGACACTGTTCTGCAATGGGCATATTCGGTTACTGCAGTTGATAGGTGAGCTGCATGCTGTGTGCTGTTCTGGACTATGGTCTCAAGGAATTGCTGTGTACTGCACAGCCACAGATGACCACTCTCACCCATACAGGCCGAGAAATGACCAAGCCAGGACTGGGTGAGGAGGATGATGGTGGACTGAACAGGAGGCCTAATATTACGAAGGCTGAGACGGAGGCACTCTTTGAGGCCTACCTGGATGAAGAGCCACTGCTCAGTGGATGGTGGGGCACCCCTCAGGCCCATGCTGCTGCATGGGAGGGGGTGGCACGTGCCATCAACCTGCACGGCAGCCACCAGTGCTCTGTGCAGGAGTGTAAAAAGAAGATGGGAACCGACAGGAGGAGGGTGAAGGAGAAGGTGGCTGCCATCAGGGTGGCATGTGCTGCAACAGGCAGGGACCAGACGGAGGTGGTGCAGCTGACATCGGCAGAGGACAGGCTCACTGCAAGCATGCAGTGCAGTGCCATTGAGGGCATACCTGGAGGTGGCTTCCAGACAGGTGGTAGCCCATCACTGCATGGTATGTCATGGTCTGTGGGGGGGAAGGTAGATCCCATGCACTAACGTGTCTTTACTTTCTGTTACAGATCCTGTGCATCTGCAGGGGTCAGTGGTGGAGGGTCTGTCCACTGTGGACAGCCATCTGGAGTTGGAGGAGGGACCATCCACCTCTGCTTGTAGCTGGCATGCATTGCAACAGTGTGCACGCCTGGCTGCCAACACTGAGGTCATTGAGACATGTGTGGGGGGTGCCCTTCCTGTGTTCCAGCAGTCTAGCATCCAAGCATGCCAGCACACTGTGGCTGTGGCACAGACCTGCACCATTGATGATGCAATGACCATTATGGGTGTTGACATGTGTGTGTCACAGAATGGACACACAGCAGGACAGCACATGCCCATGGATCTGGCTGGTTCTGACATGTGACCAGCACGTCAGCATAGTCCAAGGCTGCACCTGTCAGCACGGTGAGGCAGCACTGGTGGCTGTTCAGGTCAGTGGCACTTTGCGGCCACAGCGGCAGGACAACTGATCCCTTGGGCACAGCAGGCGGAGGCAGCAGCAGCAGTCACCCACTGGGACTGGGGTACAGGGTTCAGTGATGGCATATGTGCACCACCTGTGGACTTGCCCATACCTGGTCCTGGTGAGCGGCGCCCACCTCAAGGGGTGCTGTACATCAGGCCCTTCTATACCCTGAGAGACAGGTTGCTGATGTGGCAGATGACCTCTTTGTCGAGCACACCCACCTGCTGCAGGCATCGGTACAGCAGCAGATGCGAGTTGCGACGTCCATGGAGGCAATGTGTGTGGCTCTGGAGTGGGTTGAGGAGCAACACAGCAGGGTCACCGAGAGGATCCTGTCACAGATTGACCATTTGCGGATGGATGTGACCGCAGCCACTGACAGGCTGAAACAGGCGGTGGTCGCTGTCGTGGCCACATTGGGCACACAGTCAGGTGCCCCTGTGCCACTCACACCATGCAGTATGCTATCCACTTCCCATTCAAGGCATCTTGCATCATCGAACACCACCCTGTCGATGCTGGGTTCAGCTGTGGGCATTCGAGCACTCCGGTGCAGGTATGTTCGGTGTGCTGCAGACACCTGTGTGGGGACAGTCACGTTCGCACAGTGGAACCCCTGGTGGACCATCGGTGCCACCCCATGAGGCCCGTGCTCAGCCTGCCAGTGCTGCTGGGTCTTGGTGGGGCCACCCACGCATCCGAGGCGGCTGTGGCACTGTGCCGCAAGACTGAGCTGTCTCCCAGTGCGGGCCCTGTCTGGTGCTGCCCTGTGTGCAATGTGTGTTTTGGTGGGCGGTGCACGGTGGGTGCCCAGCCCTGCATGAACAGAGCGGACCACCTGCACCCTCCCTGACTGCTGGCCACACGAGTGCGTGTGCATGATGATGCCTGCATTGCACTGTACACCAAAGTGCGATGGTGCCCAGCATCTGACACATGCACATGGACAGTCAGTGGACGTGGTGGCCTGTGGACATGTGTGTCTTTAGTGTCTGTGTTCCGGCTCTGTTTTGCACCTGACCCCTGTGCACCTTGTGCCTATTGTGTGTGTGTGTGTGTGTGTGTCCGTCCATGTGGCGTGTTACTGTTCACCCCTCCGTGGTTGTCTGTGTGTGCCTCTGTGCCCTGCCACTTCCCTTGCTGTCATGCACCCCTGGTGTGTTTCCATGTGTCTACGTGGGTTGTGCCCTAGCCACTGGTGGTTGCACATGGCCCCATGACTTACCTGTGTTGGCTGAAGTGCTCCTCTGTGATGGTGTCCCGGTGCAGCTGGGCCAGTCAGATCAGTCGGGGTCCTGTTGTCCAAGGGGCTGCCCATCCCCATCTTCACGGTGTCACCGTTGTCCCCATCGCTGTCCCCTCTTTGACCTGACAGCTATCACATTCTTTGGCCATGTTGTGCAGGATACAACAGACCAGGAATATCCACAGGCCTTTGAGGGCTATACTGTAGGGCACCGCTGGAGGTGTCTAGGCAATGGGCGCACCTTCAGCATCCCAAACACCTGCTCAATGATGTTGCATGTGGCATGTGCCTCATTGAAGCGTTGTTGTGATGGGGTCGTGGGCGCTGGTGGGTGTGAGCAGCCAGGGACGGATGGGTATCCTGTCACCTGTGTGGAGATAGTGGAGGTTAGTGTCTTGTTCAGGCTCAAATCGCCCCTAACCCTGTGTGCCACACCCATGGCTTACCCCCCCTTGCCCACAATTTGTCAGTTCTACATGCATACTCACCCACTAGATGTCCTGTGGGGATGTCCCCACTCTCAAATCGATGGCACAGTGCTGACTGGTACCATATGAATGAATCGTGTGCTCCCCCAGGGTGCGTGGCACAGACATTGATGATGCGCCCACTGGCATCACACACCACCTGGCAGTTGACACTGGCATAACCCTTCCGATTCATATAGGCAGCCCCATCAGGGCCAGGTGGCGTGCGAATGGCCACATGGGTGCAGTCTATCACCACTAGCATGACAGGCATACATGCTACCCTGTGGAGCTCCTGTATGTTTGCTGTGCGCTCCGCCGTGGTGCTGGGGAAATGGATGTACTCTGCAGCATGTGGCAGCAGTGCGCTGAGGAATTGGGTGAGGATGCATGATGTGGCCGACTGTGTTATGCCTGTGGTGTCCCCTGTTGGTCTCTGGAAGGTATCCGTGGCGAGCAAGCACATGCAGGCTGTTACCTTTGTCTCCACTGACAGAGCGTGACTCCGTCATGTGGGTGCCTGCATTACATCACTGCACAGCTCACAGAGCCGCCTCAGTATTGCCCTGTTCAGGTGGTACTGGCCCACAATCTTGACATCTGAGTACAGCTCAAAGCTGGTGCTGGCTCGGTACTGCCTGTTGGGGGCATACCGCCGATGGGACCTTCCACGGCCACGTCCCCCTGCAGCATGCCTTCTCATCCCCCTCATTACAACTTCCATGTGGAAGGTGGCACTGTCCATGTCCCTGGCTTGTGCCCCCCCCAGCTGTTGTTTCTCTGTTCCTCGCTGTCCTGACTGCTACTTCCACTGCACCGGTACACCTACTGGCCTCTGCACTCTGTGGCCCCACCACCTTCCTTGCCCTATATTGTCCTCTGATCTCCCTGGCCTGCCCTCTTTGTCCCTCTGGCCTTGTCTCTCTCCTGCCTCATGTGGCTTCCCTGTAGCGTTCTTGCACCTCTTCCTTGCTCCTTTTTATTTTGGCTCATTTCGCTGTAAACCTTCCTCCTGATCCACTGTTGCGCATAGCGTGAAGTCTTTGAACATCGCACTGCACTTTATGCATGTTTCACCCCCTTGGTTGTGCATGCTTTCATTAGCATTGCGCTGTTGCTCAGCATGTTTTCAGTGGCGCAACTGCCTTGCTGAATATCGCAGAATGGCGATTTTCTGATTTGCGAGGGCAAGAATTCCTTATTATGTATTGCGCAATTCCTTTTAATATCCAGCCTATTAACTTTAACCTGAGTATTATAGTATACCTTATAATTAAGCCATTATCAATAATATAAAATAGTAATTAATACTTAATAATATGATAATAAAATTATAATAATAAAATATTTTTAATCAACTTAGTTTTGTTCCTACATTCCTCCCTTTTGAATTAAAAATGCACCCCAAAATGTATTTTGTAATACAAAACTATAGTCCTACTATTTGGGTATATAGTTTAAGCATTGCAGGGAAAATGAATCATGGAAAACAAAGTTGCATCATCACATGTAACTTATGACATCATCAACACATGCCATCATCACATATGACATCATCAGGTGTGACATCATAAAATGTGCTATCACAAAATAACATCATTGGAGATGTACTTTTTGGTATATAAATATGTACAGTACTGCATGAACAAACATGATTAAAACTATGTAAAGTTTTAAATAATGTAACAATCTTTTATATTATTTAAGCATTTTACAACTACAACAAATTCCCTTTACTCATCAGTTTCAAAGATCAGTATTACAATTAACATTTTAACTGGACTCTGATTCCTGATGACTACTTTTAGATTCATTCAGAATACTTTCCAGTGTTTTGTTGCATTCGTGACATTGCCTCAACTGAGTAATATGAACCCATTTAGGAACTACCTCTCCAGTGTTTTCCTTTTTTAGTTCAATTTGGTATGCTACAGGTGAGATTTTGTCAGTGATCACAAAAGGTCCTTGACAACTTGGAAGAAACATTTTGACCTTGGCTTTATTCTTACTGTAGTTAAAGTAAAACACTTTATCATCAATTTGATTCTCTTTTGGATTAGTTTTCCTTTCATGATATGACTTAGAAGCCTATGTGCTTTTCTTTAAGTTCTTTTGAGCAAATGCAAAGGTTTCTTGCAAATGCTGTTTTAAATGGGTCATATATTCATGTGCTGTAGTGTCACCTGCTGAATTTACATTTCCTGTACTATACAGGAGATGTGTAGGTAACACCATCTGTCTTCCTGTCATCATTTCAAAAGAAGATACACCTGTAGCCTTATTAGGAGAAGCCTGTCCCAATCTTTACCTGAAGAACTGATATATTTCTTCAGTACAGACGTGATTGTTTGATTAGTGTGTTCCACCTGTCCAGATGATTGTGGATGGTGGGACACATGTCGTTTTCTCTGTACCCTTAGTATTTTCCACACATTCTCTATCACCTCTCCTATGAAATGAGAACCTCTATCAGATTCTACTCTTAATGGTAATCCTCATTGACTAAACATGTGATTTATTAATAAGAAAGCAGTGGTTTCAGCTGTGTTATCTGGAGCAGGTATATATGCAACCTATTTTGTGAACAGACAATTAACTGTCAAAAGGTATTGATTACCCCTTGAGCATCTTGTATCAGGACCAAGCCAGTCAATCTGGATTTCTGGCCAAGGCATAGTGATTCTTTTTGATTGTAGTGGTACTCTGTGTCTGGGAGTAGCTGGTTGGAACTTGTAACAGGTTCTACACCCTTGTACATACTCTGCAACATCATTGTACTGTACATGTAGGGCCAGTAGGCTATCTCTTTTAAGGTTTCATAAGTTCTCCTATCCCCCTTATGTGCTCCTGATGGTTAATTATGAGACACATAATTCCCCTGTGGCCTAAACATGATTTCTGACAGGAACCACCCATTGGACCTCATGTGGGTTTCTACCAACCCTTCCAAGAGATCATTCCTTAACTGGAATTTGTTGTTTTGGCTATACATGGCTCTCAGGTCATGGCTGTTCTGTAGGTCGCTGTCAGAAATCATGTTTTCAGTGGGATCCTTGATGAAATTATAAAACTTGTCTACCACTTCATTATTTTGTTGCATTTTCACTAAATCAAAGTCAGGTTTCTCACTATACAAGTGTAATACCTTCTTTTCCTGTTCCTGTTGCTTTTGTCTGCATGTAACCACATCCACATTAGCTTAGATAGGAGGAAAAATTTCCATTCTTCTCCATTTAAAGCACCCTCCTAGTGAGAGCATCTGCTAGGTCATTTCTGTTTTGTCTGGTCCCTGAATTCTTGAGTGTCCTTTTACCTTTCTCCAATAAACAGCAAGTTATGTTCCTGAACCAGCTGATTCTATGGCTGAGATAAAGTTTGCATGCATACACCTACTGCCTCTTGAACTGATCATGCCACTCACCTTCCAGCCTGGTAAATGCATGAAGGAAGTCCTGCCTAACATAATCAGAGTCAGTACAAATTACACTGCCTTGTAGCTTATGTTGTGCTGCAGTCTGTACCACTATATAGGTGGCTGCTAATTCTGCATATAGGTTAAACTTAGGACCGAGCTTGTGCTTGATAGTAGTACATGGTACATTATCCTGCCATACCACTCCTAAACCAGAATACCAGTCTCCACCTTGCTGGAATAAACTACCAATAATAAATGTAGGCTCTAGGCAAATTCTCCCACACATTCTCATCATAGTGGTTGTGCCTGTTATGTTTGTATACTATTTCCGACTCAGCAGATGGGTCAAGCTCTTGTACTGGATGTTCATCTACAGTACAATCGTGCATCTCCAGGTCTGCTAACCCTTGAGCTACTGTAGTCATTTTGTTTTTTGCACATCTAACCTCTAGGGGTAGGCCCTGGAGTGCTAAGGTCCAGGCCACATTTCTGCTGCTAGACACGTTACCATCCTTAAGTTTCTGGCTCCCTAGAAACATAAGAGGTTGGCGACCAGTCTCTAGAACAATTGTTTACCACAAATATAGTTCTTAAAATGCTGTACTGCCCATATGGTGGAAAACAATGCCTTTTCACAATCTGAAAACTTTTTCTCAACATCACTTCAAGTTTTACTTGCATAAGCAATTACACATTTGTCCGAATCATGTTTCTGATATAACACTGCACTGATGCTGCTACTGGTGTATCCTGTCTCTAGATAAAGGTCCTTGTCCATTTGTGGGTAATCTAGACACAATGCTTGACTTAGGTTATCCTTCAAATCTTGCATGGCTTTCTCTTGCCCCCCCCTCACACCCAAGGTTCTGACTTTTTCAGCAGCCCGGTGAGGGAATAGGCAATTTCTGCATAGTCCTGGATAAACTGTCTTGTGTAGCTGCATAGCTACTTTTAAGTTTTGGGTGGACTAATTGTTTGACTGCCTCAACTTTGGTAAGCTGAGGACGTAGTCCATCAGGACCAACTTCATGCCCAAGATAGTTTACCTTATTTCTGAACCACGGCCCCTTTGGTAAGGACAACTTGGCACCAGCTGTTGGATATACTTTTAATGCTTTAGTTTTACAACTATAATCTTGTACAGCTTGTTCAGCTTGTTTTTCAAAATCAGGGAAAGGCACATTTTTACCTGTTTCTACCACATCTTCTATTATCTCAGAAACACTTTCAGTATCAATCGTATGTGCCTCTTTAAATTGTTCTGTTTCTTTAACCATAGTGGACAGTACAAGATAATCATTTTCAACTTTACATGCCTGTATTTCTTTTTTCTCTACTGGGCACATTTCTTGTAAAACAATTAAACCATTTGGTATAGACCCAATTTCTTCATGTGTTTCATCCTGAACGATGTCTTCTGGTAACTCCACAATAACTGGAACAACTAACTTAAAATCACAGAAAGATCCCCCTACTGCTATTCCTAACTAACAGTTAGCTCCTAAAGTGATAGGCTCTTACCGTTGGGTTTTTTACCAAGAGGTGCATTACTCTGCTGCTCATGTCCAAGCAAGATGTGGAGTGGATTCTCAAACTCATATCACTAAGTTGTTAAGTCAAGCACAAAGACTACAGTCTCATCAGGCATTTCTTGGCCTTTCTTTACATTAACCCTAAGACAGAAATCCTTGACATTACCTGGAATTGTTGTACACTTGAGGAATAGTTTGTCCAGACCTCAAGGCCTGTGGTATCACTTTTACTGGATAAGGATCCCCCTTATTCATGACAAAAGAACATCATTGTCTAGGACAACATACACACCCAGTCATTCAAGGATGTCTAGCCAAAGGTGCATGGGAGATTCTAGGCCTTGTACTACCTTTACAGAGTGTTGCATTTTTTTGACCTATTTGGAGGTTCAAAGCACAGATACCTATGCTCCTCATGCTAGTTTTCTGGTATGGGACATTCTCTAACCACTCCTGTTTCTTTACATATGTTAACCTAGGCCTCCACCTCTTTAACATCTTGTAAAACGGTTTACTAATTAAACACGCCCATAACCTAAGCATAACACAGAATTTACAGTCTGCAAATTCTCTGCTTTGATGGGCACCTTTAATCTCCCTTCCTCCGACCGTATGTTGCAGAACAAGGACCATGATTTGGTGGCAGCATTTCCTTTCCTCTGTCCCCAGAGGGGGTTGGGTACTCAGAATCCAGTGTCTCTATGTCAGTTGCAGGATGGGTCTCTGAGATAACAGGGTTTACTTCCTTGGTGAAGAAAGTAAGGCTTCTTGAATTTACCTCAGACTTTACTACATCGTGCTTTGACAGACAAACCACGATTGCTACCTCTCCATGAAGCCAATTTTTCAGGATTACCTAGTACAGATACATCAGGTACATAGAAACATAGAATTTGACGGCAGATGAGGACCGCTTGGCCCACTCAGTCTGCCCATTTCCCTACCTGATGGATAAGCTGCAGATCCTAGTTAACCAGCAGCCTACTTCTTCCTACCCCCTCCCCAGAATTGCCTTATGACTGTCCCATGCATGCTTGAATTCCACCACTGTTTTTGGACTCCACAACCTCCTCTGAAGGCTGTTCCATACATCCACAACCTCTCTGTGAAAAAATACTTCCTTAAATTACCTCTGAGCCGCCCCTTCTATCTTCAAATTGTGCCTCCTTGTTCTTGCACACCTCTTTTTTTTAAAGATGCTACCCTCTTGGACTTTGTTGATTCCCTTGAGGTACTTGAAAGTTTCTATCATGTCTCCCCTCTCCCTCCTTTCCTCGAAGCTATACATATTAAGCTCCTTAAGTCTCTCTTCATATGTCTTCCGGTGCAGACCCTGCACCATTTTAGTTGCCCTCCTCTGGACAGCTTCCATCCTGTCTATGTACTTCTGAACTTACAAAATTTAGTGTAATAGTTGCATCATTTTTCTCAAGATAACATGATTCTGATTGTTCAGCAACCTTAAGACTCTTCCCAAATGGAATGGGCATGTTTACCTGTGACCACAGGATTCCATGAAAATAATCAGTGATAGGCTGAAATCTTTTTAGGAGGTCATTTCCAATCAAGAAATCATCCCCAGTTCTATCAGTGATATACACTGGGTGGTTGACTTCCATCTTGCCAAACCTCAAGTTTAGCCACACTTTACTTAGAGTCTGTTGAGTCTCTCCCCCACCTAACCTACTTATAAGCCATCAGAGGGTTTCCAACACCTTAGAGTTACCCACCGCATCAACCAATTTGTCATAAACACTCTGGACATCAAGGTAACTTCAGCTCCAGAATCAAACAAAGCTTCATGACTTAGACTGTTTTCAATGTTTATGTCAAAGTGAAACCTGTCTGTTCCTGTAGGGATTAAGTTGCCCAGGTAAATTTGTTTTTAACATCTGGCAACATGACAGGTTCACTGTGAGCCTCTACATTGCTTGCAGCAGTAATTCAGATACCTCTAGGGAAAGGTCAGGTTCTGAGCTAACACTTTCATTTTCAAATTCCATGATAGCTTCATTACCATTGTCAGCAATTGCAACGTCATTGAGCTGGGCAGCATTAGGAATAACAGAAGGCACTAGTCAGTTGCCATTATTACTGATTCCATTGGCACTGGAGGCTATAGGTGAGTTCTGCATGGGTGCAGGAAAACCAGAAGGCAGAGGGGAGGTGGGGCCAGAGTGTTGGAGAAACTTTTATATCTCCCATTTGGTCCTTTATTTCCTGTATTTCCCCTGTGACTTCTTGACCATCTCCTCCATGTTTGGGGACCAGATCATGGTCTGTCTTGGGACCTGTAACCATCTTGCTCATTGTTGTAGTTTTGACACCCCTATAGGCACGCTTCTACCTCTGTAGTATCCTCTCCATACCTCCCAAACCAAGTTGCCGACAAAGTACCGGAGAGTACTCAGGAAAGGGCAGAGGCAAAGCAGGACACTTCACTAAGCCAGCAGAACACATCAGGGACAGAGGGGATCATGGGCCTGTTGGGTAAACAGCTCCCACTTCTAACAGCTTCTGTAGAAAGGGTGTTAGCTCCGTGACATAGTCCGCCGACTGCCCTGCCCACCCTAGCCACTCTCCCACCCAAGGGTGGTCCTTATCTTATAGACACCTTCCTGTCATGTGACTGTGTCTGAACTTCCCTTAGCAGATTATTGCATTCAACCACGAGAGGTGTAGCATCTCTTCTCCTCCTCCTTCTCTCTTCTCTTCCTACTAGCTAATCTCCCAACTGCTCTCTCTCTTCCTCCTCGCTCTTCCCTACTCCTCCTATTTTGCAGTGCCTTAGCACAATCTGACCACCAGGAGGCAGTGTTGCCACTGCCCTCTGCCTTCTACCCCTTTACTTCTCTCCTTTCACTAGCCCACCTTCCCCCCTTTTTGATGTCCTTCTTCTCATCCCCTCTCAGACTAGTGCTTTCTTCTCACCACTGCCCCAGGATTTGAACCTGGTACCTCTTACTTGGGAGTCTGTCACCTTACTGCTGTGCTATTCTGACAGCCCTATTATCTGCTGCCCATAGGTTCCTTTGAACTCACCCCACAACTCCCTCCTGAACAGCATGGCCCTCTACCCATATTACTTGTGCCTGTTACTCTCCTCATCCTCACCTTGTTTCCCATGCCCCCACTGTCCCCACCCATATGCACCCTGCCCTCCCATCCTGCACTCTCATCACCAACTCACCACCACCTCTCCCCCCTCCTGCCTGTTCCTTGACCCCCATCTCCCTAGGTGACTCCATCTGGCTGTCCCTCCTCCTGGCTCTCCCTAGTCTGTGTTCCTCCCTATCCCTACCTGCTCCTCACAGTCCACCCACCTCCATCATGTGGCATCCTGCAGAAACAGGCCCTATGACACCTGCTATTTAGAACCCTCTCCCTTCTCCTGCTTATTTCTGAGAACATTCACCCAATCCTGGTCCCTCAGTGCCCCCAAATCCTCCATCCCTACATCTGGAGTCTGCATTGCTTCCATTAATATATGCAGCCTCCTGACAAATTCAGTGACCTACAGGTTTGGATGGCACAACACCAGCCTGACATACTCATCCTAGCAGAAACTGGGCTCTCCAAATCACCCTGACTCCTCTATCACTATTCCAGGGTACTCCTTTACCGCAATGATAAATTGGCAAACATGGAGGTGGCTGTGCGAGCTACCTCTGGGACTCCTTTCAAGGTGTCACCCCCAGCTGAAAGGGTTTCAGCTCTGTCATAATGTCTTCCTAGCCCCACAGGCCCCTTATTATCATCTCTGTCTACGTTTTCCCCCATGGGCAGAAACCTGCCTTCCAGCCACTCATCGACTACCTCCCCCACCTCTCCCCAAAACTGAACAAATAAGAGTTGGGGTTCTCAACATTAACTGGCTCTCACCCTCTGCCTCTCCCTACAAAGATACAATAGCTGCCCTTGATATAGTCCAACTTGTCACCTGCCCCACCTGCCTCAATCCCAGCAATGATACTGCAACCCTTCTTGATCTCATCTTATCCAACCACCCCCACAAACTATCTGGCATCACTGTCCTTCCCAATGCCCTGAGTGATCACTCATCTGTACTTTGCACATGGACCTGCATGGTAAAAAAAACACCTAAGACTGTCTCTTCCAGCTCCTCAAACCTGGTAAGCTTGGTCAGCTGAAAGCTCTTCTTTCTAACTGGGACTGGTCCCCTATACCTCACCCGTAACCTTGACTTACCCTAAACTACTTAATTTGCTCATTCAACATGACCTGTGACATAACTGCCACCCTGACTAAATGGATCATAAATAGCAACAATACCTCCTGGTTCTCCCAGACCCTACTCAAACAGATGCATCACAGGGATAATCTCTGAAGTTTGCCTTGGACTCTGGCAAACCAGAGGATGAACAGCTCTATGGGCGTGCACAATAGTTGCACCTGGGCTATCCAGAAAGCCAAGCGGAGTACTTCAAAACTGCTCTCACCCTCCTCCTGGGGCTCCAGTCATAAGTTCTGGGAGAATATGAAATCCCTCAATGGCAAATCCACCTCACATCCCCCAACCCAACTTTATGTCAATGGCTTAATCTCCACCAATTCACAAATTGTTGCAGACAACCTCAATCACTCTTTCTCTGACCTTAGCTATGTTCTTCCCCCTGACGTCTTTGACCCAGTTTCCCTTCCCCCCCACTACCAGCCTCCTCACCTCCATTTCGTTTCTGTGCCTTACCCCCTGGAACCAGACCCTACCTCCTTAAAGCCCTTGTTGGAGCTCGGCTTAGTAATGATACCCTACACCTGCCTGCTATGCCTAGTTCTGGATGAGGTCCTTCCCCCCTTACCAGCCTCCTAAACTGCTCACTATGGCTAGGCAAATTCCCCTAATTATAGAGATGGCCATTATCACCCCGATCCACAAAAGCAGTGACCGTTTATCCCCTAAGCAACTTCCACCCAATTTCCATCCCCACCCCCAAAGCCCTGAAATGCATTGTTTTGGACCAACTCACTGACTATCTCTCTAAATATAACCTTATTTCCAATAAACAACATAGCTTCAGACAAGGCCATTGTACTTCCACTGCCCTACTTGAGTTCTCCAGTTACCTCCACTCTGCTCTTGACAGTGGCAGGCTGGCTGGTGCTGTCTTCCTGGATTTATCCAAGGCCTTCAATACTGTCAATCATACCCTCCTCATTATCTCTTCTCTCTTGCACCTTGGCATCTCCCAGGACACTATGGCCTGGTTCTCTGACTAACTATCCAACTGCTCCCACCTGGTCAAAATTGGAAATGCCCTTTCCAAACCCCTCCCAGTTCACTCTGGTGTCCCTCAGGGGTCCATCTTAGGGCCCTTTTTGTTTAGCCTGTACCTCAACACCTTACCAAAATCTTGCTCAGACAATATCCTCCTTTATGCAGGCGATGCTGTCCTCTACTCATCCCATTCTAATCCTGCCTCCTGGAACTTCGCCTCCAGTACTCCTTCAATGAAGCTGGGTCATGGTTCATTAGCACAGACTTGTTCTGAATCAAAAAAGACCAAGGTAATGTTGTTTTCCACCACCAGAACAGACTCAGGGATTTCCCACTCCACATCCAAACCTCCCTCTCCCACCCTCTTGAACAGGTGAACACCTTTAAATACCTGGGTGTCACCCTCAACTCTGCTCTTACCATTCATGACCACATACACCACCTCTGCACCTCTGTTAACTCCCATCTGGGTCCACTCTATTGGCACAGTGACTGCCTCCCCCCCAATAGCTCTCCAACTTATGATTTCATCCTCAGTTTTGTCCTTCATAGATTATGGTATCCTGATCTATGGAGCAGCTGACAACACTGCTCTTCACTGAGCCAGAGTCTCTTAAACAAAGCCTGCTAGTTAGCCACTGGGTGCCACAGAAACAGCCACACCTGTACGCTCTTTAGTCAAATCAACTGGCTAAAGTTAGATGACAGGCTAAAATACCAGTCCTGCCTCCTGGCCAGAAAAGATTGGTATGGGCCTAATAACAACATCTCCCATCTTATCAGCAACCCCCACTACAATGGCCACTCATAGCTCTCTTAAACCCACCCTACTAGTACCTCACCTCAAAACATCCCTGGGTCAATGCTCTTTCTCTTATAGAGCCCCTCTCTGGCTCAGCTCCCTTCCTCTTACCATCGCCCAGGAACCCAAACTTGGAAGCTTCAAATCGCTGCTCCATGACCACCTCCTCTCTTCTCTCTCTCCTGCCAGTGCCACTAGCCCCCCCCATCCTGACAATGGACTCCAGTCCAGCTTAAATGTTTCACTGAGAATGTGCCCTGTTAAATTTTGTGCTTCCTTATTACAAATATACTGACTTATCTCCACTGCAACTACTTGTGCAATGCCATATATGTATACAATGTTTTGACCCTCTTCTGCACTGTATTATCTTTATTATTTGTCTGCTATGTATCATCACTATGTATTGTCTGTAATCTCTGTATCTGTCTAAGGTGGAGCATTTGTAAATGAGTCTCTGGCCCAAAGGATTGTAATTCCGATACTGTTTACTGTTCAATAAATAACAAACAAATAAATTACAACAAAGGGAATGAGCACCAGATTTCAACAACAGGGAGCAAACAACGGCATTATGGAGGAGGGAGATTCAGGTGCAGCAGGGAGGCAATTCACCTAGTGGATGCCCCTAGTACCCATGGGGCAAGTATAGATACCCAGTGCCCTGATATATTGCCTGAGAAAACTCTAGTAATAAATATCTCCAGCTGCTCTCTCACTAATTCTGAGGTCTGTATTTCAAATAAGGGCCTCTCATCTATCCTTACATACCAGAACGATGAGTTTAACACAGTGGTGGATTTAAACTGTTTTGGTAGAAAATTGAATCTTAAAGTTTTATTCTTGAAAGATACACCATCTATGGATAGTTCTACACAAGAAGAACTGAGCGACATGGACACAGGCACCCAAGTATGGAAAAAAAAAATCCACTTTCATCCCAGTGATGAACCAGACGATGAACATTTTCCTCAAGAGATGAGAGCAGGATGTGACAAAATTTCATGAAGCCTTGCCCACCCCTAAGTATTATAACTGCACCAAGGAGGAGAAGGAGGCTATTAAGGATCTATAACAGAACTTCATGATCACTATCCGGCCTGCCAACAAGGGGGGAGCTTTGGTGGTGATGAATCAAGTTAAGTACCATATTGCCATGCTAGAACATCTCAGTGACACTGTTTTTTATCAAAAGCTGAGCAGTGATCCTATTGACAAAAATAAACAGAAGATAGCTATGACCTTGCATTGCACCATGCTGGTTTGGATGGATTAATCTCCCAGCAAACTTCTGCTGGTGGATAACCCCATCAGATCTTTTATTTATGGGATACCTAAGGTTCATAAGGACATAGAAAATCCTCCAATGAGACCCATTGTATCTTGCATAGGATCCCTTACAGAACCTCTAGCCCAGTTTGTTGATGCACAGATTAAATAGGTAGCCATGGGCACTAGAACATATCTTAGGGACACAACCCATGTTTTAAATTTGATTGGTGACATGGAAGTAAAAAATGAATGGTGGTTAGTGACTCTGGATATCAATCACTGTACACCAACATACCACATAGTGAGGTCTGGCAGTTATTTATGAGTCATTATCTGTTAACACCTAGTATAGTATTGAATTCATTTTGTTCAAAGTGGATATTTTGGAACTTGTGCTTAATAAAAATTTTTTTGTATGATGGGCAGCTATATCATCAAATAAAGGGGTGGCATTAGGGACGCCATGGCCCCAAATATATTAATATATACCTCTCTGAGTGGGAAAAGAAATATGTACATGATGGTGAAATGAACCCCTTCTTAGATAAAATCAATTTCTTTCATCACTTCATTGCCGATATTATATTGATTTGGACTGGAGGGATGGATGAATTAAAACTGTTTGTGCATTATCTACAGAGTACTGTACTAATACTAATTTGAAGTTTAGTGTAGTAAAGCAAAGAACAGGTCCTTTTCTGGATTTAATTATGTATAAAGATGGGGAAGGTGGCCTTTTGACAAAGCTCTATAGGAAGAGCACAGACAGAAATAATATTCTGTATTACAATAGCTGTCACCCCAGCCAGGTGGCAAAAACATACCAGTAGGGCAGTATATGAGAATAAAAAGAAATTGCAGTACAGGGACAGAATATGAGAAGGGAAACTGGACATGACAGCAAGATTCAGGAGAGAGGATATAGTCCACAGTTTTACAGCAGGCCATTAATACAGTTGAGTCTATAGATAGAAATACATTATCAAAGAAAAAAGACAGCAATAGAAAAGACATAAACAACTTTTAATAATGATCTAGCATTCATTACTGTTTATAGTGCACAAGCCAGAGAAGTAGAAACAGTAATTAAGAATAATTAGCACATTTGCAAGCTGAAGCAAAACTGAAGAACATTGCAGACAAGGCCCAAGATTTGTTTACAGAAGAGTAATAACTCACCTGACCTTTTGGTGTATAATGTAACCTGTTCAACAACACATACCAAGGGACCTAATTTGCCAGCAGGAAATTTTAGATGCAGCAACTGTGCATCATGTGAATTTATTCAGGTGGGATCTACCTTTAATATTCCTAATAATCAAGACATGCATACAGTAAAGCACTTCATTTCATGCTCCACAGAAGGTGTTATTTACTTGGCAACTTGTACATGTAACTGTTTTTATATTGGCATGACGGGGCGCAAGTTCAAGAACAGGATCCTAGAACACTTGTCATGCATTTGTTTGAGTAAAATTGATACTGCCTTAGCTCTCCATGTGTAACATTGGGCCCCAGAGGAGATTTAAATAATAAGTTACTTTGCAGGGAAACATACTGGCAAAACAAGTTGTATAGTGTGTGCCCACCTAGGACTTAATGATGCCTTTCAGCTGTCACCATATTTAAAAAACTGTTTAGTTACCCTTCTCAGCACTTTATTATATATTTTTACTTAGCATAGAAATATGTATTCACCATTAGGGTTCAGTAAATGTTATTAACACACAGAAACATAGAAGTTTTTTGTAGGCTTTCTTTATGTACTCTATGCAGCTGGGGAGTACTTATCCCCTATCGGCCATATATGCAGTCGCTCAACGGATCCCGTATGGAGCCAGCCTCCACCATGACCACCAAAGCAAGGAGGACCGTAGCTTGCCCCCTAGGGAGGGGCCTCCCCCGGCGAACCGGGAATCTAGGAGAGGAGACCGCATCACCCTAGAGCCCTCATCCCAGCTGTCAGGCTTTGTTTGGCCCCTGGATCAGGTCATCTGCCAGTGGCTTCATGATGCTGCAAGGAGGGGTTTGTACTGTAGTTCCCTGGGAAGAGGATGTGCAATGATGTCCAGCGCATAGCGCGCACGCTCCCATGCATGTTCACAGGTCATCTGCCTATCCCTGACCCCAAGTTCTGGCTTGCTGATCACCGCTTCCCCCAGTCTCCACTGGAGGACACCAGTGCAGCAAGTGAAGCCTCTAACCCACCCCAGGACAGGAGAGCAGTCCTCCAGATGCTCAATCCTTCCTTGCCCCTGCCGACCCTTGGCAATCCAAACCCATTCCCAAAGCTAGGTTGCTGGCATGGCACAAGGTGTGGTGTCCAGTGCCTCAACCCTCAGCACCACCAGCCCAGCTAGAAACATAGAAATTGATGGCAGATAAAGACCACAAGGTCCATCCAGTCTGCCCATTTTTTTCTACCTTATGAATGTGCCATAGGCCTGTACTCTGTCAATGGCCTATCTGTTCACACTCATCTGTATTGCTCCCTTATGCCTATCCAATGCCTGTTTGAAGCCCTGCACTGTATTCATATCCACCACTTCCTAGGTAGGTCATTCCATGCATCCACCACCCTTTCTGTGTAAAAAAGAACTTCCTCACATTACCCCTTAATCGGCCTCCCTCTAATCTCATACTGTGTCCTCTTGTCCTGCTATTTTCCTTATATTGAAACATGTTAGATTATTTCACCTTGTTAATGCCCTTAAGATGTTTGAATGTTTCGATCATATCACCTCTCTCCATCCTTTGCTCTAGGGTATACATATTGAGCTCCGTTAATCAGTCCTCATATGTTTTCTGATGCAGTCCCTGCACCATTTTGGTTGCTCTTTTTTGGACTACCTCCATTTTGTTAATGTCCTTGTGCAGGTGCGGCCTCCAGTACTGCACGCAGTACTCCAGATGGGGCCTAACCAGTGTCTTGTAAAGAGGAATTATTACCTCCCTCTTCCGACTTGTGATACCCCTACTAATACACCCTAACATCCTGCTAGCCTTACCTACTGCTTTAGTGGTCTGCTTGGATGATTTCAGGTCACCTGTGATGATGATGCCCAAGTCTCCATAAGACATAGACAGGATGGAAGCTGTCAGAGGAGACGACTAAAATGGTGCAGGGTCTGCACGGAAGACATATGAAGAGAGACTTAAGGAGCTAAATATGGCAGCTCTCGAGGAAAGGAGGGAGAGGGGGACATGATAGAAACTTTCAAGTACCTCAAGGAATCAACAAAGTCCAATATTGTATTATATTTTATTGTATTATATTGTGTATTATATTTTATGTGTCTGAGCTGGGGTGGGTGACCCATTGTTCCTTTACCATCATTTTTAAATTGGAAATTTAGTTTATTCAGAATATAATCGTCCCTCATTATATCAAAGTATAGGAGCAAACCTCCCCTAACTCTTCTAGTTTCTAGTGATATGAGTTTTAATTGTTTTAATCGCCCATCATAGGCCATATTTTTAATATTATATATCATTTTGTTGCTTATCTTTGAACACTTTCTATGTTTGCCACAGTACCTTTATAAATTGGATCCCCGCGAGACCATAACCCAACACTGGTCTCATATGCTCTATACAGGGCATAATCACCTCCCTATCTCAACTCCTAAAATTTCTGTTTATGTTCCATAACACCCGTTTTGCTTTTGCAATCTGTTTACTTACACGAAGCGATCTGTCAGTTTGTAGTCAATCAAATTCCCAAATCTCTTTCTTCTTCAGATTTACAGAGTATAGAGTATACTTCATTTATATAATATTCTTGCATGCTGTCATGACATCCCAGGTGAATGAGACAGCACTTATCTATATTAAAAGTCATACCCATAGCTGATGCCCATTCACAAATGCCATCCAGGTCTTCTTACAGACCCTTGCTTCTGGTCAGATACCACCTAGCCAGTTTAGTGTCATCTGCATACTTACTGATCCAACCTCCCCATCCTTTCCCATATTATGAGCTCATGATTTCTATATAGAATAAGACACACCAACATGTTGTTATTTATTCATCTATTTGTGTAGTTAGGTTAGATAGTTATCACTGTTTGTATATAATGGTGAATGGGAATGTGCATATTTATGGTATTCATTAGGTCATGGTACCTTTAAATAGTACACTGGTGCTCATTGGTATGCTATAAATTCTGTGATGTATGGTCACTGCTGACATCTTGAAAAAGTGCCAGCGGGGTGTGAAACGTTGAAGAACTTTGCTGGTGCTATGGTTTGTGGTAAAGTATTTTTACCTGCTTATTTGCTTTTAATTAATAAATGTAAGTTTTTATTGTGTCCCAGTGTGGGGCTCCTTTCTTCATGTCATAGAGCCTGCCTTTGCCTATTGCTTTTTCCAGGTGGTGGGACCACAGCAGAGGAAGCTTGGGCAGGGTTGGTAGGTTGGGCTTCCACTGTGGGGTCAGGCAGAGCCTTGGTCTGCTCCACAGCTTTTGCTGGTGGAGTATTGTTACCCTTTTTCTTCCTTTGCCTCCTGCTTTTGGGAGTAAGTAGCTCACCCCCTTCCATAGATGAAGTATTCGAGGCAGTTGCCTCAGGGACTTGAATCTTGGAAGCAGACCCCCCCTTTTTCTGTGGAGGAGAGTCATCACTCCTTCTAGAGTTCCAGATGTGTTCTGCCTGTCTAACAATCCAATGGATTCCCCTGGGCCTCTTTCTAAGCTCGAGTGCCAGTTGTGTCCTAATATAAGAAGGTAAACCTTGACAATATGCATCTTGGAAGTCATCCGAATCACTATCTGAGTGATCCTGTGCTACAAAATACACATCCTTCAGCCTACAATAATATTCCCTAGGGCATTAATCAACACCACACTGCACCTGGTAGGCAGCTCATGTGGCTGCCCCCATGGTGCGATATTTGCCAAACTCCTTATTCAGAAATTTATACAGCTTGTCAGGTTCATTCCTACTTTCTCTAAACATTCTTGACCACTCACCTTGAGGATCATCATCAGACCACCTGATCACAAAACTCTGTTCTCCCTCATCAGTTGTGGACAAAGATTCAAAGCATTCTTAAAATTTTCGAATATGCTGCTCAATTCCTCCTTCCGAGATTTAGAATTGCACCTTTCTCCTACCAATTTTAAAGCTTGTAACAGTCTTTGATTTTAAATACCCTTTCCTTTTCAGACATCTTTTATTTCTCTTGGATCTATCAGGTGACTCAATTTCAGAATCAGAACTTCTGTTCTGTTTAGTTTTATATCCCTTTTTATGCCTATCGTGTGGTTCCTCTTCCAAACAGGAATATTCCATTCCACGAGAGGAGTCATCAGTGCTTGACTTCTCAGATGCTCTTGGTTTCACTTAATTTTTACTTTTGGCCTTGGTGCCTCTAGGTTGGGCCTTTACATCTTCACATCTTCCCCCCAGTTTAATGAACTCCTTTTCCAAACGGGCACAGTGCTTTTTTAACTGCTCATCTCCTAGCTCATTTAGTACAGCTTCTAATCCCTTTTCTACCAGTGTATTTTGTTTACTTGATGTACTTATCAGTCTTCCTAGTGGCCTGGTTCGTTTATTTATGTGCATTCTTTCTCTCACTCCTCTGTCCTTATGTCATCTTCAAGGCCACTGATTTACGTGATTAAAACATTTAAATTCCATTTTCAATACTTCAGATTCGGAATTGCACGGTGATTGTTATTCTAATTTCCATATTTTACGGATTCTGCTGTCATTCTTTTAGTATGTGTATAAATAATCAGAATAAAAGAAGGCTTAATATACAGAGCATTAAAGAAAGCAAACTGAAAATAGTTCATGAAGCAATTATAAAAAAAATACAAGTTTTGTAGAATTACTGATCTAGTATAAAATGGCAGATTCCATGAAATCTTTGTTTTAACCGGTGTTCCGGCAGCCCTAATTCCGGAATTTTACCAGGTTTTCTGGTAAAAACCGAAAAACAGTGGCCTTGGCTCATCTTGCTTGGACTCCTCTTCAGCACTAGATTACATTGGCTAGTACTTCTGGTGTCTTTCTTTCAATTCTTTATATATTTTATCTAGTTGCTCATAGTACTCACTAGCATGGTCATAATCACACTGTAATTCTAATTTGTCCTTCTCAAAATTACCATATAACCTCTGATAGTGCTTAGCCTCTGATAACTCATCCTACCTTTTTTAATTGCTCTTTTAACATTTCAACTTGCCCTCCTAACTTGATACATCCTTTACACATGACAACTTCATCCTCACTGTTATGGTGTTGGTGAGGAGGTGTCACCATCTCAGTCTTAATGTTATCTGCACTTAAATTTTCCCTTGACATAGCTTTGTAAAAATAAACACTACTTCAGCAATAGTAATGCCCTTTAAACAACAACTGCAATTACAATGCTTATATAACACAATTTTGAAACCAAGAACCAAATATTTCCTTATGACACTTCAAAAGTCCTTTTTCTTGTAGTTTTACTGCCAGACAATTACTTCTTTTAGTCTTTTCTCGCTGTCTAGGGGTAATTCTATCTTTAAATCCTCAAGAAACAAGAACAAAAAAAAATACTTATGCCATTCAGTAACTTGCAAACAATAATAATATTTATTTCCCATACACTCTAAGTGTGGACTAACAATTATCCCATGAACGAGAACCCCAAAGATGTTGGAAAAATGGGTTATAATATCACTTTTATAAGACAGCACTTGGATTTACCTCGGGCCTTACCCAAAACTATTTCAAAAATAACCACAAATAATTATGAAATTCAATATGATATTACCCCTGTTCTCCAGGTTCTGGATAATGATGAAATCACTTCTACCACACTTAGGAATATGAAATATATATGTGTATATATATTTATTTATTTATTTGCTTTTGTTAACCAGGTAAGCACACTAGACAACCAAGTGCCTATTTTCAGGTGCAACCCAGGAGAGTTACAAAGCATGCAGGAAACAAAATACAGAGTCAAGGTTACAAACAGGAGCCACGGGCTCCAACAGGTGGGAGGTACAGGTCATGCTCAAGCATAGTAAGCCAAGCAGTCAAGCAATAGTTTACAAAAACAACACAGGAGTCAAAGATTTCTAATATGACTATAGACTGAACACATCTCAAAGGCAATTTCTGATAAACATTGACAGATAAAAATTATATAATAAGTGCCTAACATGTGGGGAGTAAGTACTATACATAAGGAGGAGGTGCAGATAGGCATACACAGGGGGATGGTCAGAGCTTTGGCGGTTTCACAGGGAGTTTAACAGCAGCCATTCAGACAGTACACACGGCCGCACTCCCCAGAGAGTCAGGAGGGGTAGAGGGTACGTCGGGTCTAGGCAGAACACAGACAGGCCACAGTAGACTTGAGGAAACTCCATAGGGATGCTTTAAAGCAGTGGTGGGAGGGTGAGGCACACACTAGGGCGGGAAGGGAGTTCCACATTTTTGACACATGGACTGAGAAGGCCCAGTCACCAGTGAGGGTGCGGGTCCTGGGAACCAGTCAGGCCTGAGCAGCACAGGATCTGAGATGGTAGGCTGTGGGTGGGGGAATTAGGGGAGGGGCGAGTACCGAGGGAGTGGCTGTTCTGACTGTTATCGATAAAGTTGCCTAGGATGAAGGCATGGTGCTTTTAGGAGAGCCACTCCAGTGCTGAGTAGAGCTCACATCAATGCACAGGAGGGGGGCAGATGGTGCGAAGCAGTATATATTGTTGTAGGCAGTGTCCCATTTCATAAGATTTGCATTGGAGCCGGAGCAAAGGCAACAAGCCGGTAGCAAAGTGTGGAGAAGGAGTATCCCCTAGCTATGGCGAGTCAGGCGACAGGGTGAGGCAGTCCTTGGCTCTGTAGGCAAGGCCAAGCCATTTGAGGCTTTACACACATTCCTGATGTGTGTGGTGAGATCAAGTTGGGGATCGAGGTAACCCGAGATACTTGGCCGAGCCAGTGACTGAAAGTATCACCATCTGCCCCATAGATTTCTAGGGGGCAGGGCAGGAAGAGGTGTTTGCCACTGACCCGAATAGCATGGCATGGGTCTTCCTCAGGTTGACGATGAATGCTTGAAATCGGAGTTTAGCGAGAGTTGATGATGTTGATTTCATGGGAACTGGCCAGGACTACGAGGTCATCCGCGTATAAAGTTGGGACCCCATGGGTAATAAGCGGAGGGTAGTCCATTAATGAACAGAAAACAGTAGGGACCCAGGATGGATCCCTGGGGTACCCCGCAATTTACTGGGGATAGGGCTGAGATAGTGCGGTTGAAGCAGGTGTATGCTGCCTACCCGCAAGGTAGTTGGAGAACCATTCAAGGGCTCGGTGGGAGAAACTGAGGGAGTGCAGTGTGGAGTGGAGGAGGGTGTGGTCCACCCGATCGAAGGCCTTGGAAAGATCGATGAAGATGGCCCCCATCAGGTTACCTTGATCAGTCGCAGATCTGATCTCGGAGGTGACGACGGCAAGCGCCATTGATGTGCTGTTCCCTTTTCTAAAGCCATGTTGGGCCAGGGAGAGAACGGTGTATCCCTTGAGGTAGTGGGAGAGTTGGGAAGCAATAGCCTTTTCAAGCAGCTTGCTGGTGGCAGACAGTATAGCAATTGGGGCATAGTTACTAATATCTTGGGGTCACCTTGCTTGTAGACAGGGACCTTGGCTATCTTCCATACCTCTGGGATGGTCCCCGAGATGAGGGAGGAGTTAAAGATGTGTGCGACTGGTCTGGTGAGGAGGGGAGCCCTGAGGCTAAGGAGTTTAGGTTCGAGGCAGACAGATCCCACCCCCGTGTGATGGGAGAGTCCTGCCAGGAGTGCCTGGGTCTCACCAACTGTGATCCTCTTGAGGTAGAAGGGGGCCGAGGGGGGTGACCCTCAGCAGTTCGGGGGCAGAGATTTGGGAGGGGACTGGCAGATCTGAGAAAATGTGATTTAAAGCTGCGGTGATAGTTTGGGGGTTATTGCAGTGAGCCCCCCCCGATATACATGTCGGGGGACTGCTCCTTGGCAGACACTCCAACCAGGTTTCTGACATTTTTCCAAAAACCCCGGTGGTTGTTGGCTGAAGCAAGTAGGGCAATTCAAACATGCATGGGACAGACATAAGGCAATTATAGTGGGGGATTGCAGGAAGTAGGCTGTTGGTTAACTAGAATCTGCAACTTATCCAATAGGTAGGAAATGGGCAGACTGGTGGGCCAAGTGGTCCTTATCTGCTGTCAAAGTCTATGTTCCTATGTTTCTATTTGCAGTACTCACTTTTGCAGTACGTATAGCATGCTTGCAGTCATTTCTAAGTTGCCGATATTCAATGAGGTCATTGTCATTGTGGGAGGTCTTGTATTTTACCCAGCATTTGTCCCTCTGCTTCATGAGGGAGTAAAGGCCTCTGTGGAGCCATTTTGTGACTGTGCCACGCACCCTCCTTTTGGTGAGGGGTGCGTGCCTGTTTTGTAAGGGAATGAGAACGGCAAGGAAATGATCCAGGGCCACTACAGGGTCATTTGTGGCCAAGATCCCGGACCAGTCAACCCGTTGCAGGTCCTCGATGTAATCATAGGGGATCAGTTTGGAATAGTCCCTCATCTGGATCACTCTGCTGGGGACTTTGGGCGAGTTGAAGCCCTGGATACAGTAAGTTGGGGAGTGATTGGTTATTGCATCGGGGAGGATCCCAGAGTGGATGATTTTATCCAGTCTGTTGCTCATGACCCAGTCGATGAGTGATCCTTTGACCTCTGCAGAAGGAAGGCCTTGTTGGTTCCGTGATGAGCTGACTGAGGGCAAGACCTGAGAGAAGAGGCTCAAGCTGCTTAGCATTGGGCCCCAGCCAATTTAGGTTGAGGTCCCCCAGGATTATTAGCTCATTTGAGCCAACCTTATCTCTGAGCTGGTGCAGTAAAGAGGAGAGCCCAGGAGTACCCCTTTTTGGAGGGTTGTAGGCACAGACGAGATGCACCTTCTTAGTATTCCCAAGCAGTAGGAGGGTATGAAGGAACTCACAGGCTGGGGGTGCAGGGGGAACTTGTGCAACTATCATCACATTGAGGTGCACCTTAAAGTATAGGAACACACCCCCCACCATGCTTACTGCCTACCCTATCCTGCCGGACAAGACTGTAACCCGGGAGGGCACAGGCAGAGTCAGGGGTGTGAGGCTTAAGCCAGGTTTCTGTGATGCCCATAATGTCAGGTTTGTAGTGGGTCACCCAGGCCGTTAGCTCTGCTAGGTTATGTAGGATGCTGCGGATGTTGAGGTAGGTGATTTTTAGACACTTGGTGGTTTGTCAGGTCAGGAGGGGTTTGAAAGCAGCTGGGGTGGGCAGGAGCCCTAGGCAGCAGGCAGTGTTTCCGTTCTGGGTGAGAGTGGCCATGGCCCATGCTCTATTAGAAACCGCAGTGTTCCCGTGGAGGAAGCTCACATCAGAAGGAGAGGGCAGGGTCACCCGTTTAAATGGGAGAAGAAAAATGAGGGTGAGGTGGGAGGTGGCAAGCATTTAGAGGGGTGAGGCTTGTGTTGTAGCCTGAAAGGTAGTTCAATTTTGTAGGTCAGTTTATATGCAAGGAGCTGAGGAGGGGAAAGAGGGAGGTGGGGACGGTGAGGGTGGGATCGACAGTTTTGTCAGGCTAGTGTAAGTTAACCAAGAGGTAGCACAAATTCAGTATAAGGAGGACTGACTCTGCATGGTATTAAGGCAGTTTCAAATGTATGAAGCCCCTGGTGGAGAGTCAGTATAACCTGCGTATGGTAAAGTGGGCTGATAGGTATTTCAGACTCATGTGATCAGCGGTATAAATTGCGGTGACAACCACAGGTGGTGGTGGGCGTGGTGGGGCAGCCAGCAAAGCCAGCGGGGAGAAACCTCCATGCAGCACCAAATTGCAGGAGCGACCAGTGAGGTGGAGAGCAGGCCTGGAGTTTCAGGTAATTAATTCTTCTCTTTCTGCCCCTTTTTAAAAGTTCAGACAATCAGGAGAAGCTTTCATGCAGTCCGGTTTGGAGCGCTACAGAGAGCACCCCAGGTCTTTTGGCAGTGAAATAAATTACCTTCAGGATTTAAATGCAGGTTTTGGGGTGGGGGTGGGGAGGCAGGTACTGTCGCCCTCATGACCTCTGCGGTTGGTCCCTGGAATCAGTGCCAGCACCTTCAGGATTTGAACGCAGGCTTCAGGGGTGGGGGTGGAGGGAGGGCAGGTACCGTCGCCCTCACAACCTCACGCGGTGGGTCCCTGGAATCGAGTGCCAGCACCTCGGGATTTGAACGCAGGCTTCGGGGGGTGGGGGTGGGGGAGGGCAGGTACCGTCGCCCTTACGACCTCCGTGGTGGGTCCCTGGAATCAAGTGCCAGCACCTGGAAAACCTGGAATATAGATAGATAGATAGATAGATAGATAGATATTATTAGCACCTATACAACAATTCTAAATATTCCTAATTAGCATAAATATACCTCATAAACATAATAAACTGTAAACATAAACAGCAAATGTTTTAGAAAATCAAACAAACCATGAAGGCATACAACAAATAAAACAAATTTCAGCAAATAAACAATGCAAATGAATAAGCAATATTAACATAATAAATGGCATTAGCTATATACTATGCTTTCAGCATACTTGTAGATATTATGACCTTTTTGGTATAAGAACTTGCAACTCATTACACTGGTGTCTCAGATCAAATTTTTGTACAAGACTCATTTTTAAACTTCTTAGCATGCAAAATGTATTTCTTTTTGGTTAAATTTCTTAACCTATATAACCAAGATTTTGTAATTAAAAGTTAAGCTCACTACGTTACCTCCCCAAATAGCCAATTTGGAATATTAAGATATTATTCATTAAAAATTAAAATGATACTTAAATTTGTGGTTATCTATAGGCTTGGTCTTCTTTCCTTTTAACTTTCAAAATCTTGGTGAGAACTTCTGATTTTGGATGATAAAAGTTCTTCAGTGGCTTGGCTTGGCTGTAATCTTCTGTCTTTTTCCCCTCAAACCTGGGACTATAGAATCTTCTGACACCAATGACGCAGTGCAGGCTGGATCCTTCTTGCCTGACATCACAATCATCAAAAATCACTTATCAGGATTTGGAGGGAAAAATCAGACAACAAGGTTTTAGCAGTTCAGCAGCACAACAGTTTGTAGGAAAGGATTTCCCTGGGGACAGCAGTTGTTTAGATAACTGGGTTCTATGACTTTTTCCTGTTTGCAGCTCCTTTCTGCTCTAGACCTTCAACTCCAGACTCACTATTATCCAGCAGCACTGCGGGCTTGCTTTAGCTGAGTGAATTTCAAAGCCAGTCTCTTGTCCAGGCTTTTAGCAGAAATTCAAAACATTACTTCAGTCAATACTCAGTATGTAAAACATAGACCTTGCTTCATCCAACATTGGAAAAAGTCCTTCCTGTAACAGGTAGTTTCAGCAGCTGGATTTTGTTGCAATGCTGTGTAGACTTTCAAGCTTGTCCTTAGCACCCCTGGTGGATATGATGGCTTAACCCAAATGCTGGTTCTAAGCAGGCATGATTTCAGGCTTTTGGCCTAGTAAAAGTCCAAGATAACAAGAATTTTACCAGTCAGACCGACATAGGTCCATCTAGTACCAGGAGTCAGGCAGTTCTAAAATTGGCTTGGCCAAATTTACCTATATGTTTCCACTTTGAGTGACATCATCACCAAACTCTGATTGGTCCATGCAAATGATGAATAGTTGATATTTATAGCACCACCCAGAAATCATTTTTTTTTGTTAGAAATTACTTTAATCAAAGAGAAAGATTTTGTATCAAACAATTTTTCTTTCTTGCATCTATGTCAAGTATGGTTTTATTGTTCGGCTAAATGCCATTGCAATATACTAAAATACAAAAATACTAAAATAGAAACGCTTCACCTTACAGTATACAAATTAAATTATCTTATTGATACTGTATTCATATTGTAATTCAGTTCCATTAAAAATATTAACCATCCACTTTCCCACAGGATAAAAATTCTATCGACATTGTTCCTATACAATCAAGCATTAAATCCATTAGAAAAAATAGTTTAGCTAATTATAATATAACGCATGTATTATAATCCATATATATGAATGTTGAGCTATAATTTTGTTTTGCAGCTAATTGCCATCCAATGGGACCTGGTTTAACTCTCATAAGAGAGCCAATCATAGTGTCCACCAGGCATCCCACTGAGAAACTATCTCCCATCCTCAAACAGGCCTGACACTTAGCCAACATGTTTTGGGCCAGTCACAGGTAGGATCCTACTCTTGAAGCTACTATGTAGGAAGATTATCCAAGGATGCCCACTCACCAGACTCAGATTAGGAAATCCTAAACTGCCAGCAACACCCATCCAATTGGGGTGCTATCAAAGATCATCCCACTGCGCATGCAGTCCCATGCCCCTACTGCACCCCAGTATAATGGGATGTATATGCCAGCTGCTACTGTAGCCAGCTATGAGTCTTTTGGAAACTGAGCTTTTCCCCAGAAAAAATTCCCACAATTCCCTCCACATTCAAGTCCAGTACTATAAGACTGAACCCTGCCATTGCAGGCTTAATCAGGCCAAGACAGAGAAATAAAGACATTCCCCTAGGGAGCAAAGTGGAAAGTCCACCAGCTGTCTTCCATAGCCATCTGCCAATATCATTAAACTCACATTACATTAAAACAAAACAGATATACATAATATTAGGGTCCACTACAGGTAGAGAATCTACTCTTAAATTATGTAAAAATACATACTACATGCTCATTGAGGAGGCCAGCTCAACAGACCCAATTTAGGGTATTTCAAGCTGTCCACAAAACCCATCCTTTTGGGGTACTATCCAGGAGTGTCCTACTGCTCATGCAGTTCCATACCCCGACTGTCCTCCATTGTGAAGGGAATTATATGCTGATTGCTTTTTATAACCAGATATGGGTCTTTAGAATTAGGCTTACCCCAAAGAGCTCTCACACTTCTCTCCATGTTCAGTTCCAAAACCTTGGAGCTGGACCCCAATAAAATGCAATAAATTTAACTTACACCAGAAATAACAAAAATAGAAATTGGTCTTTTAGCTACTCAGTTCATTTATCAAGTACCAACAAACCCAGCAGTTGAAAAAAATATCCTTGCAAGAGCCTAAAGGCAATATGTCTCCATCGTTCCTTTCCCTTTAAGCATGGAAGCAAAATTTGCCAAAAGTTCATCTCTTGTTATTAGTTCCAACGCACGCTGAAAACAGCATCCTTCTTATAGCAAGTTTGCAATCCAAAGTTAATTGGGAACTTGTAAAGGCAAATAATTTGAACTCAGTATGAAAAACAGAATAGTACCTCATAGGGGGTTACCCCTTAGTCTCTAATGGTCACCCGGCAGCATCCCACATGGGCTTTCTAAAGGATAAAAGGCAACTGCTCCAGTGAATTACATTAAATAATCTCTTTTTGTTTGCCTTTAGTTAGATATTTCAGGTAAACAGAATCTGGTCATCCTTCCATAAGATGCTTTCCAGTAGAGCCCAACTTCCACCTCCTGAACAATACACACTCAGGGACATCTAGAGAGTGAAATAGGGAACAGAAAACATCACTCTTCTGAGCTCAGTAAAAATCATCTTATTTTAAATATTCCCCCCAGCCCCAAGGCAAAGACGGCATATCTTTTTAAGATTTAAATTAGGCACTTCAGCACTGGTAGCACACTTATTGTCTCATCCAGGCACTCACCTCCAAACAGGTACACCAATATCTCAACCTGGCCCATTAACTCTTCACAAGGTTCAGTATCGAAACACAGTCACCAGGCAAAGCGCATGGCAAAACTCCTCAGTTCAGTTCGAACTAAGCAACAGCCGGAGCAACAACCAGCACACAGAGGAAATCCATGTAGGCAAACACTAAGAAAGTGCCAGACAGAGACCAAACACTTGAGCCATCATGGGACAATCACCGGGGGTTTATCGATGTATCTAGTTCAGCAGGTACAGCCCATTAAAAATCAAACTGAGTTTCATTCATCTGGAACTTTTTCCATAATAAAAATAATAAAATAAATGTACTAAAATGCTGCTGGAGAAAGCAGTGAGGAGCGGAGCAGCATTGCAGCCATCTTGCTGCTTGCCCCACCCCCCACAACCAAGGTGTTCTTGCATCTATGGGCACTCTGGCACAAACTTAATACTTATATGTTGGATGCAGCTCAAAATTAGAATAAGAAAAAGCATGACAGTGTTCATTCTAATATAAGACATGAAGTTTATAAAAAAACTTTATGAAACCTTGTTTTAAAGATATCTAAAAAGTGTTTACAGATTTCAAAAGTACATTTTTTGGTTCAAGAGGATATATGTCTTGCTTATCTGCCTTTTTGTACACAGTCTATAACATGAAAAATGTCTTTCTAAAAGTGATTCTCTTCGCCTGTGTCTCATGATGCATGACATCATGCTGCCTGGAGCTCGTTGAAACATTCTTTAACATGAAGCGACTAGATTCTGCCCTCAGGTATTCAATCAACAATCACATCATTAGAAAGGTTGTAAGGTCAGTTTCCTTTTGACGCCAAACTTGTGTGTTTATCCCTGACAGTTCTGGGGCTACAGAAAGTTTGTAAATAGCAAGCATTACAGAGCTCTTGCAGATCTGAAATTCAGTCTCCCAAGAGATCTCTGCAACCTTTATTGAGTGTCTGAGTTTGGTCTTACTGGGACCTTATATGCCTTTGCATTTGATAAAAGTTCATAATTCCCATTGTAATGAATGGTAATTCTTAAAAGTGGTATATGCTCATGCCAGCCTCAGCTCAACCTGGAGTCTAGATGCAATATTTCACCTCTCAAGCTCCTAGCAACTTATCCTCTCTTATTTCTTAGTTGCTAGTGCATTATAACCTTTGACCCTTCAAGAATTCAGGCAGGCCCTTTGCTCTGGACCAGCACTGCAGAAAGTCCCTAATACTACAGATTAATTCAATGCAGTATCCCCTTAGCATCTAGGATGTAATTAAAAGTTGAAAGCAAACTCTTCTTTTCTTTTGCAACTAGAAACTCATAAAGACATTAACTTTAGCCCACAGTATTACAGTATACCTTATAATTAAGCCCTTATAAAGAATATAAAATAATAATTAATAATAATAATATGATAATAAAATTATAACAATACACATTTTAAGCAACTTAGTTTTGTTCCCACAGCCATACCCCACATTTCTCCCAAAAGTAGCAATTATTTATTTATTTGAATTTTGGTGAATGGGTAAGGCTATTGAGACAAGAGGTCCATTTTTAGGGCAGCTCTATGATGCTGGTTAGACAACTAAGTTGTCTACCGACATCACAACAATAGAATTATGTCGACTGGTCGACATAATTCTGTCAGGAGACCCCTGTCATTTTTCTATCGGGGCCAAAGCCCCCAAACCACTCATGCGAGGGGCTCTGCCCCCCCCGTACTCTGATCTCTAGGATTCTAACTCCAAGTTGGAGTTGAATTGGGGAGGGGGTGCAGGACTGGGAGACAGAGTACTGAGGTCTCGGGCAGGCAATTACAGCGAAGTGTCGATGTTGTTGGCATCAACATGTTCACTGTAACGGTGTCACCCTATGGTCGGCATACCTTTGGGGCAACCTAGAATTAGTTACAATACATTAAATAACATATGAATTAAACATGGTTGATCGGACATGCACAAACAGTTGTCATACTAACAACAGTTTAGTTACAGGCAATATAACTGAAACAGGATCATTCACAAGTGTTATACTGGTGGAGAAATTTCATACAAGTTGTGTATAGATAATTTATATAATTAGGCAGACATGAAATTGGTGCCCTGATCTGACAGAATCCTGGGAAAACCCACCAGCTGAATGTCCCAGTAGTTCACTGGACACTTTTTCCATCTCAGTTGAGGACAAGGGCATGTCCTCTGGGTACCTTGTGGTGCAATCACAACCACCAAACTATACCTCTTGCCTGTGCCACTTGGTTTGCTGAATGGTCTCACAATGTTCACAGCAACTTTCCAAAATAGCTCTTCACTTACAGGCAGGGAATCAAAGTTCTTACAATCCCATCCTTTTCCACCCTCTGGCACTGTGGACAAGTCTGGCAGTAGTTTGCTGCATTCTTAAAGATACCAGGTCAGTAAAATTGTAAGTCAGCCACCATTTTGTACAGCTGACTCCTAAGTGTTGGTAGATGGCATAGTATATCATGGGCTAAAGCCAGAAGCTGCTCCTATACTCCATAGGAACTTCTATCTGCTGGTGTACCCCTTCTGCTGGTCTTCCCTTTGGAACCCACTCATGATATAGGAGTCCATTTTCCAAGTATATCTGCCTTTATTCTGAACACTGAGAATCACCTTCCTCTCTGATGGCTAACTCCTTTCATGTCTATATGGATGGGTCAGTTTGCTGAACTCTGCACAGCAACACATGTTCAAACCTCCCTAAAACACTATCATATGAGATAGCTGCCCATGGCTGTGCTCTCCTTAATCTGTAGCTGTGGCTCAGAACTGCTGCTTTCTGCTCATTCTTCAGTTGCAACTTCCCCTGCTGCAAAGGGAGGTGTTTTCAAGCTGCACTGCCCCGTCTCTGTCCTCAGGAGCTGGTTCTTTAGCTTTACTATGGGTACTGACACACACAATGTTAGCCCAACTATCAGAGTCATTACTCATAACTACATCCAATTCAATTGAATTAAATTTTATTTTTTATCAGGATAACACCATTGAGACAACTCATTTGCAAGGCAGTCCTGGAAGGAATAACAAACATAGGAGGTACATAGAATTAATAATCACAATGGCAGATTCAATAACAGTGATAACAAAACCAGTGGCACAAAACAAGTAATGTGCAAGTACAGCTTACTTGGGTTCCATACATAGAAATCATGGCGGCAGATACAAAAACAGTGCTAACTGTACAAGGGATACAAGACTGGAAATGTGCAGGTACAACTCAAAATAATTACAGAAAGGGAACTAACACTGGGAGAACAGGAAGAGTTGCTGGAATAAAGTGTAAGAGTATGGGGAAGGGGCAACAAGAGAGCAAGAGACAGATAGCTGAAGAGGGAGGGTAGAAAATGGTGGAAGCAATAAGGGCAGGAGAGCCTTTTTAGGAGATGGGCCCATTATTTTGAAAAGCAAGTGCACTTGTTCTTTGTCTACAAAGTGAGTTTAAGCAGAAACTTAAAGGTACACATCCCAACAGTATGTGTAAGTTTTAGTGTTTTTTCATGGAGTTCCACAGAGTGGATAGTACATGTCCCACGGATTCGGATCCAAAATGTGTTCTTATCTTAGGGGTGTTACATGTAATATAGGAAAGTTTTCTGAGGGAATACCTGCAAGGGAAACATTTAAATTGGTTGCAGATGTAAGGGGGAAGCTTCAGAGTGATGGCTTTATACACCCAGAGGGACGCATTGCACCACCTCCTAGTATTGAGAGAGGGCCAATTAATATGTAGAAAAAGGGAACAGTGTTGGGTGTTGAAAGGTGCATTTAGCATATAAATCTCAAGGCTCTGTGATAGAATATGTCTAGAGCACCGAGGACTGTTTTAGGGCATTGGCATAAAAGAAATCCACATAGTCAATTGGGGAGGAAGGATGACTGAACCAATCTTACTTTGAAAAAAATACAAAATCACATGCCCACACAATGCAAAGCATCATGGGCTGCATATGCAAATCACCACAGAATGTTATGCTGTTCAACTTTAAGCAAAATTGCATGGTGCAATTCTGCTTAAAGTTGAACCAGCATAACATTCTGTGGTGATTTGCATATGCAGCCCATGATGCTTTGCACTGTGTGGGCATGTGTGATTTTGTATTTTCTTGAAACTTGGTTTCCCAGCCAGATGCCCTTTTGGGTAACCCTTGCCTCAATGTTTGTGCACAGAGGTTTTTCTTCAATCTTACTTTGGCTTCATAAGTAAGTAGGTGCTTGATGCAGTAGAACAGTCCAAATCTCTGGCATAGATTTTAGCTAGTTCCTCGATATGGGTAACAAAGGAAAGTTTGCAATCTAGCCAGAAACTAGATATTTGAACTTATCTACTAGTTTGAGTGGTTCCCCCAGAGAATTTTGATGATCTGTGGGTTAGTATTTGAGGAGTGGGGACTTGGCTCTTTGGTATAAGGGGAGAGGAGAATAGCTTTGCTGTTTTTGGCATTGAGAAGTTGTTTCTTCAGGTTGGGGATGTCTGGTACAACATCCACCTCCTGTATGCCCTGGTTACCTTCCCAGCTTAGAAAGATCCAGCCCATTGGCATTGAGACTGCAGGACCGATCACTCCTCTAATTCTTGAAAATTGGTCTTGCAGGATCTGTGCCTTGTGAATCAAATCCTGTTTACCATTATCAAATGGAGGCCACAGTGTCCCTAAATCCCTGGGTAACCATCCCATTCCCCAACACCGGGTGCATGTGCACAGTGGAGTTAGTAGGACATGCATACAGGCCATTACCTGATGGGAACTTCCAGAGCTACCCCTTCCAGCTGCACTCTCCACTTTTGCTATACTGTTTGGACCATCATACTACAGCTGTCCCAATTTATGGCTGATATAACTCCTGTGTAAACCTGACTCCTTACTTTTAAAACCATTTGACTTCCCTTTTTCTTTAGGCACAGGCGGGCTTCCCTTAGGTTGCCCTCCTGGGATTCCCTTAAAACCACCTGATGTTCTGCCCTCTCTGTTTTTGTACTGAAAGTATGGTCAGATGGATGTGAACTGATCATCCCTCTTGGCTTCCTCCTTCATGGAGCTCAGAGTCCTATTTAACAATCATATTCTCAACTCCTCTGATGTAGAGCTTAAGGATTGTTCAATGGGGAACTAAACTTTTATCTGTCCCATTGAGCTAGCCTTTGCACCCTTTAACCATCACTCTAACAGATGGCCTAGTTCTACACACATTTCAGAATTGCAATCTCCCAGTGCCTTCCTTAACCCTCTAATTTTTTTCTGTGGGCTTTGGGAGAAACAAATAACTTTTCAGCAGAAAAGGAGTGATTGGCCCACCCAGTTTACCCAGACAGTCCCTGCCTAGTCTGTCAAGATCATCTGCCTCCTGATACTTGGGAAACATTTTGGAATGTGCATTTCTCATACAGCCCAAATATGCTGTCTTCTAGCTATCTACACTTACTTACAACAAAATAAAAATGGTAGTATGTACAGCATCCCATTTTCTATATCCTGTCATGTGACTGGATGATAACCTTTTGATGATAATCCCATTCAGATCCCAACTGATGCCAACCCATCTGTCACAGACTGGTTTTCTCCCAGAATGCAGTCTGCACTGCTGCTAGTTTACACAACCTTCAGATGCCTGGATGGGTTACCTAGCTATGCTGCCATCTCTAAGTATAACTCCCACTTGGGGTATAGGTCTGAATCTTGTTACAGCCACTGCTCACTCAGTGCGTTGCTCTTTCCCAAAGGACAAGCAACCCACCCCTTTTGTCGCAGATGAGAACACTTTGCTTTAGTTAATCTAACTGTAGCCTGTCTCTTCAAAAATGGATCACAGACTTGCCAGTTTATCCATGGCTATCTATTCCTGTAATGACTCAGTAACAGAAAGCATGAAGCATCTATAAATAACGTTTAATACTCCACAATATTTACCTTAGTTACAGGATAATACACACTAAGGATTGTGGGTAATACACTGTTTATATACAGATAAAAACAAACACTTTTGAAAAGATAAAGATCACACAGAAGAAAACTAACCCAAAGCTATCTAGATTCTAAGTAGATTAAAAGAAGCTTACATACAGCTTGGAACTGATGCGTTATGGCAGACTTGGGCCCATGATATCGCTAGTTCAAAATCCCAAATATAACTAACTTCTCACTGTAAACATCAACAGAAACACCTTCATCTTACTGGCCCACTATGCCTACATCATCATTCATGACCTCCTGACATCACAACCTAAACCATTCCTTTGATCTGTGGGGATCACCTTTTTCCAGAACAGGTCCAAACTGGTTTTGTTAATTGGAGCCTGGTGCTTTTGTTGTCTTGGCTGGCTAAACCAGCAGGATACTGTCTCATTCTTCCTCGATCCTGTTTATATACAAAATGTCTTTTTTATGAAGAGTGTTCAGTCATTTGAAGTTTAACCAAAACAAAAGCCTTTTGTAGGAGAGGAAAAGGATTTCTTACATAAAGGCCCTCCTAGCTGAGTGCCCCAAGTCATGGGCTGTGGAGGAACGTAATTTTCAGTTTCCACCAGATCTCCCACCTCAGCTGAAATACTCCATAGAGGTATAGATGGTAAATGGAATCTAGTTTAGTATCTCTATCAGCCTAATGTGCTATAAACATCTGTATTGTATGATTATGATATGTGTCATATACTTCTCTGTCTGTAACTTCCCAGGTCGTGCCTGAAAATAGACAAATATATGCCTAGTGCACCCTACCTGGTTAACAAAACTAAATAAACAATGAAAATTAAAAAAAAAGTTGCAAGTTACACTGTTATTCATGGGTGTGCCATCCTACCTCTAAATTTATTTATTTATTTATTGAGGATTCGGAGAATACTTTTGAGTCAATGACTCTTTTTCAAAGGTTCCACATCAGTATAGGTACACACAGTAGAACAGTACAGTGCAAATACAGAACAGTAGCACAAGCAAGTCAGACACAATTACAATAATGCATAAAGCACCTAACATGTTCCACATCAGTATAGGTACACACAGTAGAACAGTACAGTGCAAATACAGAACAGTAGCACAAGCAAGTCAGACACAATTACAATAATGCATAAAGCACCTAACATGTTCCACGTCAGTATAGGTACACACAGTAGGAGAACAGTACAGTGCAAATACAGAACAGTAGCACAGGCAAGTCAAACACAATTACAATAATACATAAAGTGACTAACATGTTCCACGTCAGTATAGGTACACACAGTAGGAGAACAGTACAGTGCAAATACAGAACAGTAGCACAGGCAAGTCAGATAAATTACAATAATTCATAGAGCGACTAACATGTTAGGTATTGGTTAAACTTGATGCGAGGCACAAATCCAGGGAGCCTATACAAACTCCTATGTTGGGCTAACAAAGAGAGGCTCTTGGGTGTTGTGGGGGACATCCATCCAGAGGCCATAGTCAGTTAATATTGGGTGGTGGACAGGATCTGTTGCAGTCACAGAGATTCATGGACAGTAGGTGGTTCCTAAGGAGGGTTTTGTAGGGGCCTAGACTATTCAAGTTTGTGAGGGCATTTGGCAGGCTATTGACCCAAGTTGGGGCTCGATAACTGAAGGACGTTTGGAATTGGGAGGTGCGGCATTGGGGACCACGAGGGTTGTCTGCAAGCACTCGTGGTGTGTTGCTGTGTCATGGTTCATTGTATTAGAGGAGAGTCCAGTGGGGGCGAGGCTGAGTGAAATCTTTTTGGCCATGAGGCAAGTGTGAAACCTGATACAGTTATCAAGGTTGAGCCAACTTGTGGCATTGTAAAGGGAACATGTATGGGTTAGGCGATCACAGCCCAGGGTGAGGCGGCAGGCTTTGTTGAGGAAGAGTCGTAGTCTGGATAAGGCCGAGGAGCTGGCTGTGCTATAGATAAGAATGCCATAGTCTAGAAGGGAAAGAACCAAGGAGACGACTGCAAGGCAAAGGGCATCAGGAGTGAGACAGTGTTTAATCCTGTAGAGGATGCCCAGCCAGATGTTGAGGGCAGTAGATAGTAGGTGAATGTGGTGGTGGAGATTGAGGGCTGAGTCAAGAGTGACTCCCAGGTATTTAATGGAGTCCACTTGCTCAAGAGGGGTCTGGTTTGCTGTTAGTAGTGGAGGACAGCCATCCTCCTTGGAGCTGAGTGGGTGAGAGAAGTACATTACTTTAGTCTTTCTATAATTTAGTATGAGGCGTTGTGAGGTGAACCACTTTTCAGCATCACTGAAGGAGGATTGAAGAGAGAAGCGGAGTTGAGTAGGATCATGGTTGGAGGAGTACAGGACAGCATTGTCTGCATAGAGAAGGATGTTGCCTGAACAGGACTGGGGGAGGGAGTTGAGAAAGAGGCTGAATAACAAAGGTCTGAGGATAGACCCCTGTGGGACACCAGAGCGGACAGGCAGTTTGCTGGATAAGGTGGTTCCAATTTTGACTTGCTGCGAGCGGTCTGCCAGATAGTTAGAGAACCAGCAGACAGCATCGTGAGAGAGACCATGTTTGGCGAGAGTGGTTAGTAGGAGGGAGTGGTTGACGGTGTTGAATGCTTTTTTGAGGTCGAGGAAGACTGCACCAGAGAGCTGACCTCTGTCGATGGCCGTATGGAGGTGGGTGGTGAACTCTAGTAGGGCAGTCATCGTGCTGTGTCCCTTATGAAAACCACGTTGCTGGTGGCAAAGTATATTGTGTTTGTTTAGATGGTCAGTGAGCTGGTCAGAGACTATACGCTCTAGTGCTTTAGATAGGGGGAGAATAGATATGGGGCGGTAGTTGCTGGTGGAGGTACGGTCTCCGTTCTTAAATATGGGGTTGATGGAGGCAGATTTCCAGTGCAAGGGGAATTTCCCAAGGCATAGGGACCAGTTAATAATGTGGGTTACGGGGATAAGCACCTTGGAAAGGGTGCGCCGGAGAAGTCTCAGGTCCAAGGAGTCGCTACTGTATGTAGAGTGGTTTAAGGCTTTTATAAGGTATGGCTCTGTAGACTTAGGGGTGATGCAACAGAGGTGAAATGGAGGGTGTGTATAGTGGGCGGAGGTGAGGGGTCAGGGGCGGGTCAAAGAAGTGGCTAGGGAGGACATGGCTGAGGTCGGTGAAGGCATGATTGAAGATGGTAGCAATCTGGGAGGGATCAGAGGTCAGGCCCTCTTTGACTAGGATTTGTGTGGGGGCAGGGTTGTGGGCTTTGCTGCAGATGTCTTTGATATTGTTCCAGAATTTGCGCCCCATACCCCAGGTGGCGGTTAGGGCAGATTTGTAGAACTCTGCCTTGGCTTTGTGCAGGTACATTAGTTATGGGCCTCTCGGTATTTCTGTCTGTCTGATGGCAGTCCAGTCTCATTGGAGAGGTGCCATAGGGAGTCCCTAGACTGCATCAGAGCCAGTAGACGATCCGATAGCCATGGTGTAGGGTTGCCTTTGATCATCCTTTTGGTCAGAGGGGTGAACATATCACAGGTAGCATTATATGAGTGAATGAAAAGATCTAGGGCTCTGTCGGGGTCGAAAGCGTTAGTTATAAAGGACCAATCTATAGTACTAAGGTGTGTTTTTAGACGAGCAAGTTTACCAGGGACAAGTTTGCATCATATGATCATTTTCAGAGGGGATTTGGGTGTCTTGCACATCCAGGAGCAGAGCACGGGGGAGTGGTCACTAATCACATCTGGGAGAATAGTAGTGCTTGAGATTTTGTGAGGGCAGTTTGTGAAGACTAGGTCCAGCAGGGAGGAGGATCCAGAGTGCAGGTTTATTTGGGTGGGTGACAGGATTATCTGTGTGAGGTCCTGGGCTGTGGCTGTGTCTATGAAAGGGGCAGCTGCCTTGGCTAGCCAGCTGATATTGCAGTCTCCCAGAATAATTTTTTTGTTTTGAGGGGGTAGGGTGTCAAGGTAGGATAGGAGAGAATGGAAGGCCACCTTTTGGTCTCTGGGGGAATGTATATGGCAGTGATGAGCAGGGGGGTATGGGAGTGACCGATAGTGAGTTTGAGTGTGAGTGCTTGGGGTCTGAGGAGAAGGTGGGGAGGGGGGAGCAGGTGAACATTCAGCATGTCTTTGGTGTATAAGGCACATCCCCCCTCGCCGACCCTGCCGGTCCGCATGGAAAACATTATACCCAGGGAGGGAGTCCGATGAGTCTGGGATACGGGGGAGAGCCAGGTTTCACCCATGGCAATGACATCAGGTTGATGCTGCAGGACCCATTCCTGGTAGGAGTCCCATTTTTTTAGTAAGCTGCAGTTGTTTAGGGAGGCAATACGTAAGCAACCTGAGGGGGATGGTGTGGGAATGGAGGTTGCGTGGGGGCCAGGGTTTGAGTGTATATTACCAGACATTAGGAGTAGGATGAGGAGCAACCGGAGGATGGGATTCCAGGCCAATTTTTGGGGGCAATGTAGCTTGAGAGCTATGGAGTTTTTAGTGGTAGAACGTATGGGAATGGGGAGGGTAAGTATGTAGGGGGATGCCTGGATAAAGAATTGTACTGTGGGGGATATCAGGATTGGGGGATGAGTTGGGTGGCAGACGGTGCCTAAATATGAACACCCAGTTCTTGGCAGGTGGCTGTTGGAAGATGGTACCAGTGCAGAATAATACTTGTTTAGTTGTAGGAAAAAGAATAACTTTGGGTGTGGCAGGATATTTAGAAGGGGAATTCTGACAGGCATGCATCAATACTGTGTTGACCAAGTTCTGGAGATTTGCAGGGTAGATAGTGGGGGGAGGTGTTAGTACAAGGAAGAGCAGGGAGAGTATGGGGAGTGAGAGAAACACAGTAGCTAAGTGGTGGGAGAAGGATCAGAGAAGAAGCCAGTAAGGGAGAGGAACAGCAGAGGTTATCTGCTCCTAGTGGCTAGTGTGTATAATCTGCAAGTGGAGAAGTGGGCTGATTGGCTCAGAGCCACGTCCTCTTCCCTAAATAAGGGAGAGTTGAGCAAGGGTGGTGGTGGTGGGGGCGGTGGTGAGCCAACACGGAGCATTGGTGGGGACAACAGATTCAGCAAGATGAACTCCAGCTGCTGTGCACCACGTTGCCATACCTTTTGCTCATTGGGGTTGGGGGAGGGCAGCAGCTCCGTGAGCCCTCTCAACCTCTGTGAGGATGGATCAGTGGAACTGTGAAAAAAGGGAGAACAGGTAAGAATATTTATAGGTAGGAGGAGGGGGAAGGGGGGAACAGAATTCGGTTAGGTGCAGAGGCAATGTGTCCTGAACTTAAGGGCCTCCCTGAGAGTCCTCCAGTTCTATTTGAACAGTCTATATTTCAGCAGAGCATAACAGTCTTTACTTAATTTACTTTTAGAGGTGCAGGCACATTAGCTCAGCAGCGTTTGCCCTTATCTAACAGAGGAGACCTTTTTTTAAGTAATTAATTCGTTACTTTCCTCCGCTCAGCACAAATTAAAGTTCCCTATTTTTTAAACAGACTTGGGCTAGTAACTTCATTCAGTAAAGCATCAGCAATGAATTAACAGTTTTAAATTGCTTTAAGAGGTGCAGGAATCCTAGCTAGGCAGTGTTAGACCTTAGTTAAAACTTTTGGGACAAGAATTAAAGTAGCCCTTTCTTATGAATCTACCATGAAAAAACTATCTCCACCTGTACACTGACAATAAAGTTAGCTTGTGTTGGAGCCACGCATCGTATGAGGTTTGAATTTAAAAAAGGCGCCAAACACAGATTCAGCAAGATGAGCTCCAGCTGCTGTGCGCTGCGTTGCCGTACCTTTTGCTCGTTGGAGGTGGGGGAGGGCAGCAGCTCCATGAGCCCTCTCGACCTCCATCAGGACGGATAAGTGGAACTTTTGCTCATTGGGGGTGGGGGAGGGCAGCAGCTCCGTGAGCCCTCTTGACCTTCGTGAGGACGGATCAGTGGAACTTTTGCTCGTTGGGGGTGGGAGAGGGCAGCAGCTCCGTAAGCCCCTCCGTGAGGACGGATCAGTGGAACATTTGCTCATTGGGGTTGGGGAAGGGCAGCAGCTCCGAGAGCCCTCTCGACCTCCGTGAGGACGGATCAGTGGAACTGGTATAACTAACAGGGTGAACTGTGAATAACAGAATGTGAATTGTGAATAATGACTCAAACCAATGCACAGTATTCCATGTGTCTTAAATCTCCACAACCCACATAATATATATAACTATAATGTGGGTATGAAAGTCCACTAATCTTTTTGGCTTTATTGGCCAACATCAGTTACCTGACTGCATTTATTCAGCAGAAGGCATGGTATTTTAGTGTTTAGCAGCCATATTTTTAATACATAAAGAAACAACAACAAAACTGAGCCTGCACATCCTAAATTATCTCTTGTGTTTTTCCAATTGTCTGTAACCACTCAAGTTGTCTATGCTTTATTTCTGTGTATTTCTTGTCATGAATTGTTACCCTGTGTCATCATTTGTTACCCCTATGATCGAATTGCACCTGGAAATGAGTCTCGGTTCCATGTGCCTTTCGGGGTAACCAAAATCTTAAATAAAAATAGATAAATAAATAAAAACATCCATTTATCACATCACAATACCAAAACGTTTCTCCTGATATTATTTTTTTTGTACCATAACCCACCCAAACCCGCATCCTGTCTTCCTGGTCACAAAAACAGGACAAAGCTGTATAAATCTAAAATAATAAAACATTAAAGAGCACTTGTGCTCACTCTGTCTTGAAGTGAAAATAAAAAAAATGATATTTCTGTTGTTGATTATCTTATGATCGCTGGATGGCTGACCAGGATTCAACTGATAAACATAGAAGTGGTACTTTAATGAATCCTGTTACCATAGATTGTAGCATGCTGGTGGCAACATCACACTGCAACTACCTGAGCCAGTTCACAGGCTGACAGGATCCTAAAACTCTGGCAGCCTTATCAATTCCTATTTGCCTTATCTGTCAGCATCAGGGTTGCGGTCGTGAGAAGGGAAATGAAAAGCCCAAAAGTGATTATTTTTATTACAAACTGTTTGTTGGAATTAAAGGGGAAAAAAGGAGACTGGCAGCTGGGAATCAACTGATGAAGAGGTGATGGAGGGACTGTGGGAGGCAAAGGCATGGGTAGGGAGCTACGAGTGAGGAAGATCCTCTTCAGGACAGCACAAAGTTTAAACAAAATATGAAAAAAAACACCTGATCGCAGCACTCATATCCATTTTCATTTTCTGGTGAAGCTATTAACAGTTGGTCTCACTTGAACCACAAAACCATCTCTTTCCCTCCCTCACATTACTTTCACTGTCCCGGTAAATTTCATTTGATAAACCAGGAAAGCCAAAATAATTACCACTAGCTCATTTTTAATAAATTGTTTAAAATATGTACAATCAACATTACTTATGAGGAGAGGGGACTACAAAACTACAAATATGGAATCCATGTTAGGTCAAAAGACATAAATCTAGGCCAGCCCGGTGGCGCTGAGGGTTGAGGCGCTGGTCGCTACACCTCGCGCCACGCCGGCGACCCGTGTTTGGGAACGAGCATGGGTTGTCGGGGGTCGGCGGGGAGGAGATGGATCGAGCGTCCGGAGGACTGCTCTCCATCTCCGGGGTGGGGGGATTCAGGCGGCCGGTGCTTGCCTGACCCCTAGCGGAGGCTGGGGATCGACAACACGCAGCCGCAGAGACAGGGAGAGGTGGGACGGGGCGACACTTGACTAGTGTGCGCACGGGAGCGCGCGCAGACTCAGTCACTGGCGTCATTGCACGCCACGCCCGCCGGGAGAAAATCGTGGAAAAAATGGAGCCTGCAGCACGACGGCTCTGCCGCCATTCTCGGAGGACGCCTCTGGCACGGACCCATTCTGGTGGATTGAGTCACTCCCCACCACCCTGCCGCGAAGGGTAAGTAGCGGGGTGCTGAAGGGAGGGGGTCTCATGTCCGGGATGGCACCGGAGGAATGGCAGAGTGCGGGGGGGAGGCTCCTGAAAAATAACATCGGAAAAAAAAAAAAAGACATAAATCTAAGCAGAATACTGCATGTAGTCCAGTAGGTGGAGGGACTACTTTATCTACAAAACACACATTATTTTACATGGAAAAAATGTGTATTTTAATAATTAAATCCATTTAAAAACAAACAAATAAGACACACAATGAGTCAGTGCATGATGCTGTGATAACAGCATATCCAGAGGCTGAAGGAACTTGGCCTGCAGCCTTGTGCCTAACTAAACCCCTGGGCATGCAGTTATTGCAGCACAAGGCACACCCCATATGTCTTTTTTCCAGTTCAAAGTTTATTAACATTTTTCCATACAGAGGACAAATCGGAAAAGTACACACAAAATGTAATCCAATTATCACCAGAAAGTGGATCTGCCCTCCCGTCCCCCTCCCGTAAAACTTGCACATATAAAAGCTTGCAAAGAGCCATACAATTTCTACTAATATCTCATGGTTCAGGTAGACTGTAAAGAGAACAGAGCTTGCAAAGGGCCCCATATTTTGTTAAATCTGGCAGTTTTTGTTGTGGAGACTTGCTATGGATCTTTCAGTCCTGAGGTTGGCCAGCAATTCTCGCAACCATTCAGTGTAAGAAATTACCTCATTGTCCTTCCAATATCTTAACACCAGCTTTTTAACATACATTAAGATTAAAGCCATATGAAATGTGCAGACAAGGAACGGATTCCTGGAGAAGTCTCCCAGTAGACAGACCCTTGCAGAAAACAAATCATTAAGGAGGAGAGGAGGGAGAGAGGGGATATGATAGAGACATACAAGTATCTTACAGGGAGGAACAGGGTGCAGGCATACACTATTTTTAAACGAAAAAGATGTTCCAGGACTAGAGGGCATGGGATGAAGTTGGAGGGAGGACGATTCAGAGGAAACGTGAGGAAGAATTTCTTCACAGAAGGGGTGGTGAACAAGTGGAACACCCTGCCAGAGGAAGTGGTGGGGGCTGAAACAATCATGGCATTTAAGAATGCATGGGATAGACATAAATGAATTCTGGAGGTTAGGTGTAAGGGGCAACAGACTTCTAGGAAAACATAAACTGAACTTACAAGCTCAAATGGGCAGACTGGGTGGGCCATAGGCCCTTATCTGCCGACATTGTCTATGTATCTATGTATTGAGGCCTAGCAGGGGATCAATGATCTGTTGGATACTCACCCATAAAGGAGCCACTTTGGGTCTGGTCCAGAAAATATGAAGCAAGTTATCTTCATTTGTGCACACCTTATGCAAGTAGGGGAAGAGGCAATGCCATACTTAGCCAATTTTTGTGGGGTGTAATACAGATTGCGTAAGATATGGAATTGCATGAGATGGAGTCTCTTGGGTAATAAATTTATGACAACCTTGCCATATGGTAGGAGAGACCAATCTATGGTCATCTCTGGGAAGAGAGGGGACCAGTAACTGGATGGACCGAAATGATCTGGGTAGATCCAATCATACAAGAATTCAGACATCTTAGATACAGCATGTGGAAGCCCCGCCAGAGGGAATATTTCAGAGTAAAATGCCTTTTTTATGGGTTGCGATGGGGCAATCCCCATTGACTTCATCAATAGGTGGCGCAACTGAAAAACTTTAAAAATGTTGGATTTTGGTATACCAGCCTTGGAAATAATCTCAGGGGAGGTTAACCAAGTCCCATCTTCACTCTTTATAAAATATGAAAGAGAACAGTCTCTTAGGCAGGGGAGCCAAAGCGGGGAGAGAGTACTTTACCCTCAATCTTGAAATTGAGATTACCCACTAATGGTTGCGTCAGGTCAGAGACCTGGTTGTATTTCATGAAGGTACATAATTGAGAGTGCACTTTAATGGAGATAGTAATTGGGGACGCATAAAGTTTCACAGGAAGAGACTTTGCTTTTATATGTAAAAGTGCAGAAGGGGACAGGTCATGCAACTTAATTTGCTCTGATTCTATCTTAAGCCAACTAGGTATATAGGAAGGAGGATGCAAAGGATCCTCTGAATCCAGCCACCTGAGATATTTGCTGGCATGGCTGGCCCAATAATAGAGGCCCACATGTGGGAGACGGAGGCCCCCCTTAACTTTTGGTGCTGCTTATTTATGAAACACCAGTCGCAGCTTTTTGCCAGCCCAGATGAAGTCAATAATGAGATTGTGCACTTTTTTGAACCAAGAGAGAGGGAGCCATAAGTTTAAAAGATTTAATGCATAGAAAATCTGGGAAAAAGCATTCATCTTAATCAGGTTAATTTTACCCTATGAAGAAAGTGGGAGAAGGGACCATCTTTTTAAGTTTTGATTGATTGTGAGCAACAGAGAGTCCAGATTTCTCTTTTGAAGAAGGGTTGGATTTCTCAAGAGAACAATACACAGATATCTCAGGGAATCTTTTTCCCAAGATAATCCGAGGGCCATGACCTCCTGTTTCAAAATTTTGTGACTGAGGGGAAATACAACTGTTTTTTCCACATTCAGCTTGTAATTGGCTAAATCACTAAACTCCCAAATAATCTCCAGCATCGCAAGGATGGATAAGGATGGGTGGGATAGATGCAGTAAGAGATCATCAGCATAAACTGACACCTTAATTTTGAGATTATTTATTGTGATACCTTGAATCCTGGGACAATTGACAAGCCTACGATAAGAGGTTGCAGGTATATAGATTGAAAAGGAGAGGGACAAGGCATCCCTGCCTCTGTACTAGATTTGAGGAAATAAGTCAGAAATTATTCCATTACTGGACACCTGGTCACGGGATTTATATAGTGCTCGAATCCATGGAGAAAGTCTGGGGAACCAAAGGCGTGAATGGTACAGAATAAAAAATTCCAATCGCCCAGTCAAATGCTTTTTGGCATCCAGGGAGATTAAAGCGGCAGGATAATCTCATCCCTGGTCACCTGAAAACATATGAGCCAAGGTGTTAAGGTGGTCAACCAAAGACCTACCTTCATAAACCCAACTTGCTTCGGCTCCAATGAGGTTGGGAAGAACCCGATTTATACGTTCAGCCAATAATGTAGTTAAAATGTTGATGTCCTGATTAAGAAGGAAATTGGTCTATAGCTAGTCACTAACTCGGGACTCTTACCAGGTTTAGGTAGAAGAACAATCAGGGCTTCAAACAGATTTATCCACATTAGTACCAGAAAGAATATGCTAAGAATATGCTAATATAAGGGCAGGAGTAAAGGAACCAATTGTTTCACAAAAACATTATAGAAACTGGGAGAAAATCCATAAGACCCTGTTTTTTTTCTGTGGGGAGTACCTGAATTATTTTATAAAGCTCGGCTTGAGAGATGGGAGCACACAAAGACAGTTGCTGTGTTTCTGAAAGGGAAGGAAAATAAAAGTTTATGAGGTATATGTCCAGACTGTCCAGGGAAGGAGGGTTCGACATAGGCCCATACAATTGCTTATAATAAGAACTAAATTCTGCTGCAGTGTTGACCGTGGAGGTTTTTAAGAGACCATCTTCCACTGATCAAACAGCAGCAATGAGTCTAGAAGACTCTTGTTGTTTAATTCTTATTGCAAGCAGGTGGTCTGCTTTCTCCTTGATCAGTGTAGGAAGCATTGGTTTTCAAGATAGCAAATTCTGCTTTTACCTCAGGAGTTCTAAATAAGATTCATTTAGCTTTATATGCTCCTGTTTGGTCTGTGTGGTGTTCAGGGATAACTTGGCCGCTAAGTTTCTGATTTGAGAAAGAATTTTTACATTTTAGTCTCCCTTTTTATTTCACCTGGAAGCAAGGCCAATCATTAGGCCCCTTAAATAAGCTGTTCAATGCACACCACTCAACATCTAGTTTGCCTGTAGAGTTATGATTAAAGGAAACAAATTGTGCAATATGATCTGTGATATATTGTATGGTTCCTGAGTCTTTCAGGAGCTGGTTATTTTTTCCACCACCCCCAATTCTGGGAAGAAAAGAAAATGTGAGTTGACAAGAAACCAGAGAATGACTGGAGGGAGGACTGAATGTATGGATGAGTCCCGCACCCTGGGAGGAGGCTAGTGAAGTTAAAATGTAATCAATTCTTGAAGCGGTCCCATGAACCGGGAGGTGAAAGTGTACGCCTGTCAGTGGGGTGCAGGACTCACCAGACATCACAGAGACCCACCTGGTCTCACTAAATCTCTCAGTGCTTCTATGCAGGAGAGAGACCTTTAAACTTGGAACTCTAGATGATCTATGTTCTGGTCATATGTTAGGTTTAAATCACCCCCACGATTATAGGGATCGAGAGGAAGGGGATCAAAGTGTTAACCAGCTGCATAAAAAACAGGAGAATCATTGTTAGGACCATAAATGCTATCCAGCAAAATATCAGTAGTATGTAGTCTACCCTCAACAAAAGAAATCTACCCTGGGGATCACTGATCACATTTTCCGGAGAAAATGGGACCTAAAGTACAATCAAAATCATGACCCCATAACTTTGGGAATTGCCTCAGCAGCAAGACCTGTCCTATCTGATGTCTCTCAACTTTGATGCCTCTACACCATTACATGAGATTCCTGTATGAATGCTACATTGACCTTCAGCAAATGCAAATGCTTTAGTATTTTATATTGCTTTAGCTTCTGCCTCACCCATTTAATGTTCCAACAAGCAAAGACTAGATCTCTAGCCATTGATCCACAACCATTGGTACTGCACTCCTTCGTTAGAATAGATTACTTCACCCACATATTCTGCCTATGGCTCTCATTGATGCAGGTGCCTCCCTAATCCCCTTGTCCTTTAACACATAGCCCCTCACCCCAACACCAAATACCAGATAACAAGAAACAAAAGCCTTCGTGCCTCCCACCCTCCCAGCCCTCACATCCCACCTTATTGAATCAAACTTCACTCTGCACCACATCTCTCCATTACCCCCCCTCCAGTCACCCTAAATAGGAATCCATAAACCTAGGGGTGCCCTCTCTTACAAGGGAAAATGGGAAGAGATCTATGTACCAGAAATATTCATGAGAGATCCCTACCTAACTTAATAAACTGGGACCACCTTTTTAACTGGGAGTATAACATTATTTAACTCTCCTTCCAACTGAAGGCACAGGAGAATTTATAACAACTATAGAACTTGCATTCCTGTACAAACAATTTGAGCAGGTGCCCCCCAGGACCCTGAGTCCATTACTAGAACCAATATACCGAACATATCTAATATACAACTCGAGTAAATGAAGATGCCTACAAAGCTACCTCCTAGCCCTTTAAGTTGCCACATTAATACTAAACCTTTGTAAATTATCCTATTCTTAGAGTCCAAAAATCAGTCCATTGTTCACCTAAAGGGAGAGAAAAGGTAAAACCAACTGGCCACTAAAACTTGCAGGACCCAATAGGAAATAAAGCAACTCAGAAAAGAAAAAACAAATAATTTCACCTCTAATTCAAGGTTAGCACATCTTGAAACTAAAATCAGGCCTGCTGGTGGCAAGGTTTAAATAAGTACTGTCCATGATTGCAGAAAGGACCAAGGCTCTGCACTCCCTCTAGCATCAGGAGCTGAAAATGAATTAAACTAAACTTGCAGGGTCAGTCCACACAAATGTGCGTATAAGCGAGGGAAGAAGTCCAGAAATCAGCACTGCACCCAGACAATCGCAAAAAGGGGAATCTCCTCCAACAATAAAGAACCAGGAGCTGGTAAGTTGAACCATGAGACAATAACATCTCCCCTTAATCATTCAGGTGCCTGCTCAAGTTGCTACTATTAATTACCAAGCGGACATGCAATCACAACAGGATCGAAATCCACCTAAAGATAGAGCATTCTCTTCAGGCAGCTAGCTCAGAGATCTTTAAATAAATTAGGCAGAGATGATTTCAGTCCTTTAGATGCTGCTTTTGGATCTTCATATAGACTCCAACTATCGGCAATGAGGACCTGAAGTCGAGCAGGATCTTTTATTTTAAATTTGAACACAGCGGCAATCAACTTTGAAACCAAAGGGTGAAATGCTGCCCTTCTTCACCAAACTGAAGCCGTAGGTCCTGAGCCACTCTAATTTTGATCGCCTCCCATCTCACTTCTTGTAGCTCCTTCACTTTTGTGAGAAAATGCTGTCACTCTAAGAAATTAAGGAATCTGAATATCAAAGGGCGAGTGGAGCCCCACGATGGAATCAGGTGAAGAGCCCAGTGCACCCTCTCAATAACATACTGAGGACCAAAAGGCAAGGGCTGGCAATTTTTGCAACCAGGCTCTGCACGAATAAGACAGTGTACTGCCCTCTTCTTTTTCTGGAAGGCCTATGAGGATCGTATTGTTCCTGCTGCTGCAGCCTTCAAGGTCCTGCACTTTCAGCCCAAGCGAGCCATTCTCTGTTGTGTGGCTACAAGCTTGGGATCCATTTTTCCACTCACCTTTCTAAAGAGCAGATCCGACTTCTGTCAAAGGCTCTTGGGACACATCTTCCATTGCTTGGGTGAGAGATTTAATTTCAGCAGATGTGGATCTCAGATCATCTTTAAAAGGTGTCAATTCTTCTAGGAATCGCTGCAATGTGAGTGGTCTCGATCAGTGGAAAGGCTCCTGTAGTCTGCGCATCCGCTTTACCAGAGGCCCTGGGTTTTTTGGCTCCTTCTCCAGCGTGACTGGAGGAGTATGTTTAGACAGAGCTTTCTGCATGTCTTCATCCATGAAGCCAAAAATCAGCTGGTAAATGTGGTCGTTTACCCACCGAAATGGTTAGGAAGCTTTTCAATGGGCTTATGTAGACAAAAATTAACTTAAATTAGATTGGGTAGCTTGAGTGGTAAGCAGGGATGCTAGTCGGCATGCTTGCATTACATTTTCCTCCACCCCATCATGTCTTAATGCTCACTTAAACATGGGTGCCTAGACTCAGGCTGGAGGAGCTGCCAGAGTGCATCGAGCTCCCATATGGAAGACTGGATTAATGGTACAAGCCAGATTCACTGCACTGTGCCACTGGAGTTAGAGAGGTGCTGTGGTGGCAACATGCTTGGACTCAGGTGGTGGGTTTTGCTACCCTGCAGCTTGAGCGCCTTCTCTGGTGGGTTTAGTGAAGGGCTTTGACATTATGGGTAAACACTGGAATTTCACCCTTCCCAGATGTCAAGCTCAGTATGGGCAGGTCAACTGCTGGAAGGTGAGACGGTGCTAAAAGTCAAAAATGTTGTGCACATGATGTTCCAAACTCACACTGACTCCCCCAACATCCCCACCTTCGCTCCCCTGCCCAAACAATACATTTTCTTACAAAGTGGGTGGGCCCAAGTGGTGGAATCTTAAATGGAGATCAAGGGCTAGAGGCAAGGTGCATTGGCGGGCAACAACTGGGAGGACTGAGTGAAATTGGAATGGAGATGGTAAGGTGTGACTGGAGAGGATAAAGAAAATAATAATAAAAAGTCATGGGTGCCTGTGAACAACTTGGTGGTCATTTCATCTCATGAAGCTGGGAGCATACACCACTCAACATTTGGCCTTGTGGCTTATTCTGTCCCCAGCTTCACATAATGAAATTTCAACCTTGCTGTCCACAGGCACTCGTGAGTTATACTCTGTTTAGTCATTCAGCTCCTCGGAATCATGGTAGTTTTATCTTTGCTAAAAATATCCAAGGCAGATAGGATTCCCTTGACTTTTAGCAACCTCGTGTTCCAGTAGTTGACCAGCTCATGCTGAGCTTAATATCTGGGGACGGTGAAATTCCAGTGGACTGTAGTCTCCCCTCTGAAGCTAGGTACATCCTGGACTCCATGCAAGGAGTTCCTCAGTCATTAGTGTCAGAACCCACTCACAAGGAGGCACTTCTGGACCTAGTACTGTCAAACGGGATAATGTGATTGACGCCAGAGTAGGGGATCATCTGGGAAACAGTGACCACCGTTCAGTGTGATTTGAGGTAAGGACCAGGTTAGACTCAAATTACAAAAGGACAAGGGTCCTGGACTTCAGGAGAGTAGATTTTAAGAAACTGGGAGAATGCCTGAGGGAAGCCCTGGCGGGGACAGCAAAATTGGGGGGAGTCGAGGAAAGGTGGGCAAAAATAAAAGCAGGAATTAGACAAGCTACTGTACAAACCTCTGTGTAAGGTAGATGAGCAAGAAAAAATGGAGACTGCTATGGTTCTCTAAGGAAGTAGCAGAAAAGGTAAGAGCAAGAAAAACGGCATTTAGAATGTACAAAAAAACACAGGAGGGAGATAGGGAGGCTTACCATGAGAAACAAAGGGAGGCAGGAAAGGCAGTTAGAAGCGCAAAGGCACAGACAGAGGAAAGGATTGCCAAGTCAGTGACAAAGGAATATAATACATTTTTAGATACATAAGTGCAAAAAGAAGGACAAGGGGGGATAGTAAGACCAAAAGGAGAAGGAGGGTGCAGTGTGGAAGAGGACCACCAAAAAGTGGATTTATTAAACAACAATTTCTGTTCAGTATTTATAGAGGAGGGGAAGGAAATGGGCCAAGGGTAAAGGGCAAGGGTATAAAGGATGGGAAGTGGGCACAAAACCATTTACAGAAGAAAGAGTGCTTAGGGAACTATCAAAGATAAAAGTAGACAAAGCAATGGGGCCAGACGGGGTGCCCACCAGGATACTGAGGTAACTGAAAGAGGAGCTAGTTGCACCTCTGACAGACCTTTTCAACATGTCATTAAAAACAGGGGAGGTACCGGCGGACTGGAGGAGGGCAGTAGTAATCCCACTCCACAAAAGTGGAAATAGGAGGAGGCAGGAAATTATAGGCCGGCAGCCTGATGTCAGTGGTAGGTAAGGTAATGGAAACACTATTGAAGAAAAAGTTGGCTTCTCAGGTGGTCCCATTTTCTGGTTCTCTAGCTACCTCTCTCCAGATTCCAGCGTGTCAAGATCAGTGGATCCCTCTCCAGCACTCTTCCCATTCACTCCGGGATCCCTCAGAGCTCCATCCTGGGTCCAGTACTTTTTAGTCTCTACCTCAACACCCTCCACAGCTCATGTACTGGTAAAATGCTCCTCTACACTGATGATTCAGTCCTTGTTGCCTTACATCCCAATCCCACCTCCCTCCAATTATCCCTCCAGCAAGCTTACAACCAAGCCGAAAGGTGGTTCAGAGACCACAGACTGGTCATTAACCTAAAGAAAACCAAATCAATGCTCTTCTCCCACTACCAAAATAAAGCTAAAAATACCCCCCTCTTGATTATTCTCAGCCGTCTGCATCCGCTAGAATAAGTGACCACATACAAGTATCTAGGCATCACGTTCAATACTGCCCTCTCCTTCCAGACCCACATTAATGCCCTGTCAGCTGCCATTAACTCTTGGATTGGCCTGCTATAGCGGCAGAGGGACTGCCTGCCTCAGGTTGCCCTTAGGCTGGCCATCACCTCCTCTGTTTTGTCCCTCGTGGACTATGGCTTGCCTATCTACGCCGCAGCTGACAACACTGCCCTCTCCAAAATCCAACTCTCCATCAATAAGGCCTATAGGCTCCTGACCGGTGCCCCCAGTGGCACTCACACCTGCCTTCTCTATACTACCATCAATCTGCTCAACTTTGAGGAGTGACTGCTCTACCAGACCTGCCTTCTTGCTAAGAAATCACTGCTAGAACTCTCCCCCCCCCGGGTCTCCGCCTCCCTACAGCAGTCATCACTGTCCATCACCACCCATAACTCTGTTAAGGCCACCTTCCAGGTGCCCAGAACCAAGACCTCTCCTGCCCAGAGATCCTTCCTCTACCGAGCCCCCATCTGGTTCATCTCCCTCCCGAGCTGCATCTCCAACTTGCCAAAAATTGGCTACTTCAAAACAGCCATTCGGAACCATATCTTTAATACCCACTGTTGTAGGTGCTACTAACCCCCTGTTATAACCTGTGGTACCTGCCCGCCTTGCTGCCTGGCTCAACAACGTCCACTGGACAGCCTCTCCCTCCCCAGACCCACTTCTTCCTTACTAGGTCCAAATAGGGATGTAACCCACTGTTTTCTCTGAGGACCTACTATATCCATGATTGTAACTCACAATTTTGTAACATTATGTAACCTAAGTAACATACAAACTAATACATTATGTAACCGAAGTGTATCTATGCTAAATGTTCCTTTTACTGCACCTGTAATGTTATCCTCTGTTTTAATCTGCACTGTAATAACTGTCTTGATGTCTGCCCTCCCTGCGACGAGGTACCTTTGTAAATGAGTCTCTGACTCAAAGGTTGTAAACCCGATTTGTAATGAATAAATAAATAAAGAATAGATAAAGAATTGGGGAATACCTAATTGCCAATAACCTGCAGGATCAGAGGCAGCATGGGTTCATGGAGGGAGGTCCTGCCAGATAAACCTGATAGAGTTCTTTGATTGGGTGACCAGGGAAGTGGATCAAAGGGGAGCTGTGGACGTAGCCCACCTGGATTTCAGCAAGGCCTTCGACCCAGTTTCACATAGAAGGCTGTTAAACAAGCTGGGAAGCCTAGGAGTGGGTCCTAACGTAGTAAAATGAGTTGAAAATTGGCTGGGCTATAGGAGTCAGAGGGTGGTGTTAAACAGTAGTCACTCCAGAGTAGGCAAAGTGACCAGTGAAGTACCACAGGGATCAGTACTAGGGCCAGTTCTCTTCAATGTCTTCATCAGTGACACTGCAGAAGGGCTAGAAGGGAAACTATGCCTGTTCACAGATAACACACAAGTCTGTAACAGAGTAGGCACACCAGAAGGAGTAGGAACAATGAGAAGTGATCTAGAAAAGTTGGAAGAATGGTCATGGGCTTGGCAACTGGGTTTTACTGCAAAGAACTGCAAAATAATGCACTTGGGGCATATGAACCCAGGGGCAATATTCCAACTGGGAGGATAGGTATTAATAATTACAAAGCAGGAAAGGGACCTGAGGCTGATCATTTCTGATAACCTGATGGTAGTGAAGCAGTGTGACAAAGCTGTGGGGAAGGCTGGAAGGATGCTGGGTTGCATAGAAAGAGGAATCTCCAGCAGAAGAAGGGAGGTAAAGTAACCCCTCACCCCTGCCTTTTTACCAAAATGACAGGTGGCATACTGTTGAAGCTGACAGCAGTACCTGGTGGGGACCTGGGTTCAGGAGGATGAGGTTACTCGGCACAGGGGACCTAGGTTTGGCTACTGCACAGGGCACCCAAGTAAATCCGAACAGAGAAAGCAATAACTGTAATGTCCAGAACCAGGAATGGGATTCTTCAGTGTGGCTTTTATTCACATACTAGCTGAACAAAACAAAACAAAGATAGACGGCCCCTCATGGGGCTACATTTCTGGTAATGCAGATTAGAGACTACAGAACACTTTTTCACCATTTTCAGCCTTCAGGCTCTGGACCCACCAGGCACACAGTCTGGACTTGCAGCGCTTTGGGTACAGCCCGACTTGTACACACTTGGTTCTCCCCAACGGTCCATTGGAAAATGAACCAATTATCCTGTCGTGGCTCCCCCACACCACTTCGAGTCGGGCGACTATAGAGAGAATTTTTCTTTGCTTGTTGTGACTCCCCATCTCCTAAAGAGAATTTTTCCTACTTGTTGTGGCTCCCCACACCACTTAGAGTCTGTGACTCCTAGAGAGATTTTCCCTTTTGCAACCCCACGTCTGGGTACTTTCCCCATCACTGGCCAAGTGCATGAGGCAAAGTAGCAACCACAGCAGAAATCCGTAGAGGTGGACCTGGTTACTAAAGATGGGGGGTTTGCCCACCTCCAGCTCCCACAGCCCATACCTGGCCATTTCCCTGGGAAAACTGAACCATTCCTTTTCCGAGCTTCTAAATGTAGATTAAAGGGTAGATAATCTGGGTGCATCTCCTCTACATATTACGTGAATCACACAGCACTCTAGCATTTGACACTACTTTACTTGTTTGGCCCAGTCCTATAGGCTTCCCAAAAAGTAGCTCAATCCCTAGATTTCCACATATGTCCCAGGGTGAAGAAAACATTTTGCCCTCTTAGTCAGAGCAGACACTCACCCTTTAGTTGCAGGTGCCCCACAGGCGAGTCACAAATCTTTCAACTTTCAAAATAAATGCTGAACTGAACTGGCAGCTTTTCTTCCTCTTGGCAGAATTAAGGGGGATTGCCCCAGGAATCTGCATGGGGATCTTTACATCCCCCCAGAGGGAGGGGGCACTGAGCCCCGAACAGCGGTCTTCACCACTTGAGCACACCTTTACTTACTGAAGACAAACTGGACACTGACTAATAATCTTTGAAAACTCCCAACGTTCTATCTAACTCCCTCTGCTGCAGATTCCAATGTGGCTTATGCAGCTGCGAAAGTTCTATTGGTGATGTCATCCCTCAGTCTCAGCTGAGACTGAGAACAGAGTGAGACAGTGTGAAACCCATTTAACTGGAGTTTCACAAGCTGCCTTCCCTGCCTACCACTAGGTCTTACTGGGATTATAGTAACCCCGGGTAACAAGGGGGTTACACTTGCCCTTGACCAGGAAAATGACTGTCCGCAGTCATTATTTACCCGGCCTTAGGCCATCCTACCCTATGTGCTACCTGCGGAGGGGGGTGATCAGGCCCCCTCCTACCATGTGCAAGCACAGGCAGGCAACACTAAGGGCCTAGAGGCCTGTAGCTGACATATCAGCCTCTACACTATCCACTTACTATGGACACCTAGTGGCTCTGGTAGAACCATCCAGAGCATAGCCCTAATAGCTCAGCACTGCAGTCCCTATGGCTGTTCAGGACCACAGCCTGTCTATCCCCTAACCCTCTAGGGAAACCTATCTGCCTCTAACATAATATTCCAAAACAAAAACAACCGGGACCTCCTGACCTTGGGCAACCTGCAACCACACACCATTAAAATACCACATTACTGCCTCCCTCCTACCCCCACAACCACACCGTGGAAGGAAAGGGTTAATACAGCAATAACTATAACAATAACACCACAGTACTTTAAATTTATAAATAAGCACTGACGAGGAACTCGATGAGCCCTCCTCCTCTTCTTGTCTTCCCTTCCGTCTTCCCAGGAACACCCGTAAGAAAAAGAAAGACAAAACACACTCTCCTAATCTGCATACACAGTCTATCTAAAACCCCTACCATCAAAACACTTCAGAATCCCAAAAAGATTTTTTTAGAAAAAAGGTCGAAAAACAGTATTTACATTAGAAAACAACGACATTATTTACAATACACATTTGGGGGGATGGAGTGCCCTAAAAGTCCCAACTGATGACCACAATGCCCGAAGGCTAGTCCAATAAAGAGTCTCTCCTGGGCCGGAGCCCGGTGAAGCACAGTTCTAACAGGCCCAAAGTCCCGAAGGGGAGAGTCTTTGTGGACAGTTCACACATTTTGAAGTCTGTTAGTGTAGATTGTGTACTGCAATGTCATAAAGATAGAAAAGTTTGGACTTACCAGCCACTTGTAGTACGAGATTCGGCACCAACCTGCACCTCTGATGAAGACTCTCCCTGGCAGCATTTCTTCCGATACAGCTGGGTGGACATCTTCTGGGAACCACAGGAGGGCACATCTGGGAACGGCTGGGCTGATGTCATCTCTGGAGACGGAACCTTAGAACAGTAACAAATAGAAAACAGCTGGTCTGACGTCATCCGATTACCAGGAGATGAACAGGATACAGCTGGGATGGTGTCCTCTCTGGATCTGAAGTCATCTGGTGGGCCAGTTGATGGTTTCTGGACAGGACAGGACACTGTAGACTGATGAATGTGGGGCACCTGAGTCCTGGATATTCATATTGGCGAATCAATAAAGGCACTTCACAGTCTGGTGTGGCAGTATTGACTACCACTGCTTGGCTCTCCATTTTGTAGGCATGGGCACATTTGCAGAGAGGTCCTTGCACTGAGGCCAATAGTACCGGGGATCAGGGGCTTGAATTATCACCCCGTCTGGGTGCACATAATTCACACAGTGGGAGATTGCACGTCCCTCTCCGTCCACTATTCTCACTCTGTCTATAAACAGTGTCCTGCCTCTTTCCACTGGATATACTTTCGTGGAACAGTCTATTCTTTACATGCTGGTGGCCCCAGGATGCACACTTTTCATTGCTTCATCCCAGATCCAGGATTTCCTGCAGTTCTCAATCTCCTCCCAGACTTTTGAGGAAAGGTAGGAAAGGTCATACCATAGATCTCATTTGCCTTCCTACCAACCAGTCTCTCCTCTTGCTTGCTTTGGTCAATCTGAGATCGCTGGCCTGGCTTGGGGTGGCCAGTCCTGGTTCTGCCAGCTTCAGATCCTTAAGGAAATTAGAAACAGATCCCTGACTCTTCCACCTGTAAAGCCAGGCAGTGGCATCACCACTTTCTTCCATGCATTCCTCCGGGGAAGATCTTGAGGTTGTGTCCCGTTCCTTTTCACAAGGCCACATAGGTTCTCCCTCATCTTCCTCTTCACTGAGGATCTGAGCCCAGGAGTGAGCAGTCGTCCTCACTCCTGAGACTATCCACTCATCACTAGGCACGGAGGTCGACACCTCCCATTCAAAGGCCTCCTGAATCTCATCTTCACCTAAGAGACTCGGCTAGCCCCTCCAGGGTCTGTTGTTGCTTTATCTAAACTTTTCTTCTGGGATCCAGCATCCGAAACTTCAACTTCTGGTTCTGTCTCTAACTCTGCACCCTCTAGCTTTGTGCCACACCTCCAGGGGCCTTCCTCCACAGGTCTCACTTGCGCCAAGGTGTGCTGCCAACTGCAGATTCCTGAATTTTTGTCCATGTGGGGGCCAAACGAATTGGAGGCACTTTATACAAGCCATATTTTTCTAGGCATCCAGCACAGTGAGGAATCATGAAGACGTCCCTTCCAGCACTCAAGCATATTTGACATACTCGCACTGGATAATTAGGAATCGCCACCTGAGGAGGCAGTTGCCCTCCATAGCACCACTTTTCAATATCTCTCAGTCTATTTACTGCTGCTGTTACTGCAAACCGGGCATGATCCGGGTAACGAGCTGGTCCTGAGGCCATAACTGCAGAAAAATAAACAAAAGTTCACTGTAACTGAAAGTCCCACTTTATTGAACACACTCTGTAGTTTTAAAATGGCTCCTCTGCTGCTGTGTTTACTTTACTACCCCATCCTGTAATGAGGCAGCACTTGCATCAACATTTAGAATCTGGGTCAAGCCACTGCGCACCCGATTTACACAAACTACTGATAACTTTTGTTCAAACTGCACAACTTGCTCTATTCTGGCTTTAAACACATTTACAGGATTTTCCTTGGACTTTTCACATGCTGGTAACATTTATTTTATTCACAGTCCCTTAAAGCTTCAGGTTTTTAGCACAGGATTGCCTGTATTACTAGTGCTGCATTTTGCTACAACCCACAGTCTCTCTCTGGCTGAAACTTTAAACTGAGGCTAATTTCATTTCTATGCACACAGTCAATGGCTTAACAGACTTGCACTTGCTAGCAGGACTTAACACAGTCATTACTTGCAAAGTTACCACTGCTGCACACATAATTTATATGGCATAGACTGAAAATCACTGTTTGAGCAGTTTCTGGTTGTTTACTTACTGTTAGCAGTAGCTTTTGCTGCGATGGAGAAAAACGGCCTGCAGCCAGTTCTTGAAGGCCTTGGTACACAAACGGGCGGGCAGTCCTAGCGATCGTCGTTTTAAACACCAAACTTGTAATTCTGACAATCGATTAGCGGGTTGAGCCCCCGATTTTAAACTATAAAGTCTATTTTTATACTGTTTACAACGCTTTGAACACTCTGCGACGCTTCTCCACTGCCAGTACACGCACTCCACTCTCACTCCCTCTCGAATGCTGGGGCAGTCTCTGTAGAGCTGGCTGAGGGGCGGGACTGATTGCAGCCTGACCAACCACACGACGCCATGCAAATGAGCCTCTTCTTCCTCGAGAGGGCTCTTCTCCTCACGGCGATCGTCGAGCAGGCAAATTTAAACTGCAGAATAAAACTTTTTTTCTTTTCCAAATAACTCCACGGCGGGAGCCCATTTCAGCCATTTAACATAGCCATTTACTCTGTAGTCTCTCAAGTCACTCAGAAAGCATTTCCAACGTCCAGGGCATAATTTTCCTTTTGCTACCCCTAGTCTTCCACACTTTTCTTCACAACAGTTCATTTTAAAAGCATTTCAAATGTCCAGGGCACAATTTTCCTGTTGCTACCCCTAGTCTTCCACACTTTTCTTCACAACAGTTTATTTTTAAAAGCATTTCAAATGTCCAGGGCACAATTTTCCTGTTGCTACCCCTAGTCTTCCACACTTTTATTTACCACAGTTCATTTTAAAAAGCAGGCAAAAACGCTGTAAACTATTTTGATGCAGGACAAGGGCACACTCTTTGGCTTTACAGCTCCTTGGTAAACAGTTGGCATTTTTAAACAGCAGCACAAGATCCACAGCACACAGCAACACACACTAGGGAAATTGCTTCAGTTTTTTGGGCTACCCACTGCCAGATAGCCAAAACGCTAGCCCCCTTGCCCAAGCACCTTCCTCCCAGAACAAAATCCAAAGCAATGCCTCCATTTTTGTAACCCCTCACCCCTGCCTTTTTACCAAAATGACAGGTGGCATGCTGTTGAAGCTGACAGCAGTACCTGATGGGGACCTGGGTTCGGGGAGGATGAGGTTACTTGGCATAGGGGGACCTAGGTTTGGCTACTCTGCAGAGGGGCACCCAAGTAAATCCGAACACAGGAAGCAATAACTGTAATGTCCAGAACCAGGAATGGATTCTTCAGTGTGGCTTTTATTCACATACTAGCTGAACAAAACAAAGCATAGACGAGCCCCATGGGGCTACATTTCCTAGTAATGCAGATTAGAGACTACAGAACACTTTTTCACCATTTTCAGCCTTCAGGCTCTGGACCCACCAGGCACACAGCCCGGACTTGCACGCGCTTTGGGTACACAGCCCAACTTGTACACACTTGGGTTCTCCCCATGGTCCATTGGAAGAATGAACCAATTATCCTGTCATGGCTCCCCACACCACTTAGAGTCGGCGACTCATAGAGAGAATTTTTCTTTGCTTGTTGTGGCTCCCCACACCACTTGGAGTCTCGACCCTAGAGAGAATTCCTTCCTTACTTGTTGTGACTCCCCATCTCCTAAAGAGAATTTTTCCTACTTGTTGTGGCTCCCCACACCACTTAGAGTCTGTGACTCCTAGAGAGATTTTCCCCTTTGCAACCCCACGTCTGGGTACTTCCTCCATCACTGGCCAAGTGCATGAGGCAAAGTAGCAACCACAGCAGAAATCCGTAGAGGTGGACCTGGTTACTAAAGATGGGGGGTTCGCCCACCACCAGCTCCCACAGCCCATACCCGGCCATTTCCCTGGGAAAACTGAACCATTCCTTTTCCGAGCTTCTAAATGTAGATTAAAGGGTAGATAATCTGGGTGCATCTCCTCTACATATTACGTGAATCACACAGCACTCTAGCATTTGACACTACTTTTACTTGTTTGGCCCAGTCCTATAGGCTTCCCAAAAAGTAGCTCAATCCCTAGATTTCCACACATGTCCCAGGGTGAAGAAAACATTTTGCCCTCTTAATCAGAGCAGACACTCACCCTTTAGTTGCAGGTGCCCCACAGATGAGTCACAAATCTTCCAACTTTCAAAATAAATGCTGAACTGAACTGGCAGCTTTTCTTCCTCTTGGCAGAACTAAGGGGATTGCCCCAGGAATCTGCATGGGGATCTTTACATCCCCCCCTGGAGGGAGGGGGCACTGAGACCCGAACAGCGGTCTCCACCACTTGAGCACACCTTCACTTACTGAAGATAAACTGGACACTGGCTAATAATCTTTGAAAACTCCCAACGTTCTATCTAACTCCCTCTGCTGCAGATTCCAATGTGGCTTATGCAGCTGCGAAAGTTCTATTGGTGATGTCATCCCTCAGTCTCAGCTGAGACTGAGAACAGAGTGAGACGGTGTGAAACCCATTTATCTGGAGTTTCACAAGCTGTCTTCCCTGCCTACCACTAGGTCTTACTGGGATTCTAGTAACCCCAGGTAACAAGGGGGTTACAGTAATAATACCCCTATACAGATTACTGTTTAGGCCGCACCTTGAGTACTGTGTACAGTTCTGGAGGCCCCACCTTTGTAAAGACATAGAGAGAAAGGAGGGCAACCAAAATGATACATGGCCTGCATCAAAATCCCTATGAGATAAGGCTCAGGGAACTTAACATGTACTCCCTGGAGGAAAGGAGGGAAAGGGGGATATGATAGAGACATTCAAACACCTCACAGACAAAAACAAGGTACAGGAGAGAAGCATTTTCCACAGAAAAAGATGCTCAAGGACAACGGGTTATGCTATGAAGTTAGAAAAGGGGAGACTCAGAGGAAATGTGAGGAAGTACTTCTTAACGGAGAGAGTGGCGGACGGGTGGAACAGATTACCAGCAGAGGCAGTGGGGGCAGAAATGGTGACAGGGTTTAGGAACGCATGGGATAGACACAGAGGGATCTTAGCAGTGCGGAGGGGCAGAGGCCGAGTAGGATCTGCAGTGACACTATAGGTAGGGAAAATAGGGCAGACTAGGTGGGCCATCATATCCTCATGTAACCCTTAGGCTGTGCTATCCCTAGTGTTACACCACTGCCTACTACTTACTAGCTAGGCTGAGGGGTTTGGGTTTGTTAACTTACAGCAAGTCTAAACATTTGCGCAGTGCCTCCACTCAGAGTATACTTTTACGTGAGCTAGCTATTACCAGGTATAATCCCCTGAGATGTTATACCACCCACAAACACCAGTTACCACCCTCAGATATGATCCAAAAGACTTTTCCCCACTTGTCAACATTTTGTAATTAATGACTCTCTCTAATAATGTGCTCACACATGATGATTTTCAGAAAACAGTAACAATAGATTTATTTAGGGGACATAGGAGTTCGGAATGGGGTGATGGAATGAAGGTTATGTAGATTTGTTATTTACAAATGTACAAGGTTTGGTTTGATTTGCTGGTAAACCCTCCAGCTGGGTGGCTACTATATTACTAGAAAAGGCAATCACAATTTAGTTGACCAACATGATACCCAGAGCCCTGGCTATCTAAGCTGCTGACTAAAATCAAATGTTACACTATAATTATTTTACCACTGGTACCAGTCCCAGATACAACTGAAACCCCGCAATCTCATACACTGTGGTACCCAGATGCCAAAGTCCTGGATGTTGCAGGCCTGGTGGATGTTGTAGCTAGTTGAGTTGGCTGGCTTTGATTAGAAGGGAGGGACAAACTTGGAAAGCTACTTTCAACAATGGCTGTCGAATATCCTGAAGAAGGCAGGGATTGTCCTGCGTTTGGAAGAAGTAGCAGGAGTAGCCCTGCTGGTCACAGAAGGCAGGGATTGCCCAGCTTGTCACAGAACTGAACATTTCAGAACAGGCAATTTGGCTAGATCTTGGATTGCAAATCCTGAACATTCAGCACAATGCAAATTGGAGTGACATCCAGTACATTTAGATACCAATACTTTCTCAAGCATCTTTACTGTCAGATGAAGTCACATCCAGTACATTCAAATACCAATACTTTTCTCAAGCATCTCTACTATCCAACGAATGTCAAGCAATGTGGAAATACGCCATTTCCAGATGTATATTACAGACATAGCAAAACTCTAGGGCCTCATGTCCTCTGAAGTGGCACCACGACCTTGGCTGTCAGCTCCAACAGGGCAGTACTTAACTCAAGAAGGTACAGCTAAATCTCAGCACATCTATATGATTTAATAGCACAGAACTCTATACACCTGCACTGGGCCATCTGGGCAGCAGGCAAGGTGTAAACAAGGTGAGCACTAGTGGTCACAGTCTCTTCAGGCAAGTGGCCCAGACTATTACCTGTACTTTTGCTGTCTCTCACAATTCAGAAGATAGCGGGCATGTCGGCTCAAGATTACTTATTTCTTTCCTTAGCTCAGAACAACTGCAAGGGCAGACAGGCCCATAAGTGAACTTGCAACATATGTTTTTCTTGCCCCGGGGAGTACAAGTGTACTCACGCAGGTCCTCTACGGGTGGTATAAGCTATAGAAGGCATCCTGGCATCTTCAGTCCTCTCACGACTGAGGTATTGGTCAGTGCTCTCACCGCTGCATGATGTCATCTGATCTTCGGTCCATATCTTTCCCCGACATGGCAGGGAGGGCTAGCACCTGGAGGACATATCTGGCAACCTCCAGGCTAGCAGGTGAAACAAAACTAAATTACTTTACTTATAACTTTAATTTAAATAAAACAACAAAAACCCCTCCTAGATAGAGGGGCTTAACTGGAATGCCCAGGCCCAGAAGCATGGCAGGGGCCTGGGTCCCCACCCCTGTGGAGGGCTCCCAGCAGGCTGGAATCTTCTCTCCTCTGCCTCAGTCTCTCAAATTGCTGGCAGACACTGTCTCTTATAGGGCTTTCCCAAGGCTTCTGATTGCCTGTGATGATGAGGTGATCGGCCTCCAATTGGCTGGAGGACCTGTCAATCACAGAAATGAATAATGCATGAAGCTCACTCAATGAACTGTTGGTCTAGTGTTTTGGCTCCTAAAATTAGGTCTCTGTAAGTCCCCATGAGCACCTGGTGTTTACCCATGAGCTTTTGTGAATGTCCCGCAAGTCCTGGCTTTCTTTTCCTGACTTTCCAATTGGCTGTGACTGCTTGCAATGGCTGCTTAACCAATGCAGCATAATTAGCAGAGTCCTGAATAAAAGCTGTGGTGCAGCCAGAGATGAAAAGACATTTGCCCCAATGCCCCACAGTTCTTTAGCTCAGAGGGTGTACTTGCTGTCGCTGCACAGAGGGTGTTGCTCTGCTTGTTTTCCTGTTGCTGCTGCAAATATTTAAACTCCCTTGCAGCAGCACAGCAGCAGACAAGCTGGCACTTAGAGTCCCAAAAGGTCTGGTGAATCCAGGAAGAAGTATTTATTTTAATTTAAATACTTCACCCCCCCGTAACACACCTTCCCCAACACATACAGCAGCAGTCATTTAAAATAAATACTTTCTTTTCGTTTTCTCAGCCGCAGCCAAGAACTGCTGCCCTGGGGGCAGACAGGCGCTAATGAAAGAAAGGCGCTAGTCATGCCTGCATGAATCCTGCTGCCCTGGGGGCAAACTACAAGTGGGAGATTGCGGTGGGTGTTTGGAGCCCCGAGGGGCTGGATTTTAACATGGGTTGGCTTGCTGGGGCACCACAGGGGCAGAAAAAGATCTGGGGGACCCAAGAAAATTGGGTATCCTGTGACTTTGGCAACCGTGATTGGGTGCCTTCCGAAAGGGCAACTCAATCATGGCACCTGTCATCAGGGCGACTGGGGAAGGTGGGTGACCGGATTGGGGGGGGTGCGAAATAGAGACATCCTGTCAATACATGTCTATGCACATGGGGGGGAGCGAGCATGCTGAGCGTTGGGTGGGAAGGGATGGAGGGGTTGTAGGGGGTGGTGCCACAGCGAGCTGCCGAGCTGCTTCCGTGGCATGGTGGGTGGGTTCAAGGATGGAGTGCGAATGGTGTTGGGTTTGGGTCTGGGCTCAGGCACGTTTGTTGCACCCAGCCCGAATTTTTATTTTTCTGTGTTTACACCCCACTGGAGTTGACAATCCTTAAGTAGGGGGTGTGGGGGGACAAAGCCCCATGCACAAAGCGGAAAATCCCAACTCCCTGGTGCTGTTTTGCTGTGCGCTGGGGAGTACATCTCCAAAATAATTTTTCAGCGATGTGCCATCACCGTTATCACAGAGATCCAGAAAATTGCTGGCAGGAATGAGAGAAGCCCGGGAAGAGTAGCAGGAGAACAGAGTGGCATGGTGACAGGTAAGCCCAAGCAGGCTTTCTAGGAACCCCTGTTTGCAAGGGGGTTATCTGCTGACAGATTCTGTTTCTATGTTTTGGCTTTTGGTTTGTCTATAGAAATCTATTCTATTACTAAAACAGCTATAGTTACCAGATCATGTGACAGATATTCAGAGCATTGCATTTGCCTTTTGATTGCTCCTCAGTCTTTAAAACACTTCTTTAAGCAGACAGATATGTGTTCAGTATTTGAAGAGACACACCTAGAATTTGCAATCGTTATAAAACTAAGTATGCCACTACTATTCTGGGTGAAGTGTTAGGTAGAAAGGCAGACTAAGATAGATAGATAGATAGATAGAGGGATTAACTCACAACAGTGTATGGGTTTACTGAGCATTAATCCATGCCTGGGGTGTTGGAGTCACAAGGTGAAGCTGAGTGACTTCAACCACCCAGGAGTGGATTAATGCTCAGTAAACCCATACCCTGGAGTGGGTTAATCCCTTTATAACATGGGTAGTGTTATTTTAGAGGTTTACCTAAAGAAATGTTAGAATAAAGCCCTGTGAACATGCAGCTGTGGGTACATCAGAGGTTAATCAATGGTCAGGTGACCTGTTTGGATGAATCAAAATACAAAATTTCGGAACCCATGTTATAAAGAGAGATAGAAAGACACACAGACAGATAGACAGGCACTGTCTGCAGGTATATAGACAGACAGACAGATAGAGTTTTATTGTTTTTATTTTGTTGTTTGGTAACGGGCAAGGCCCACTAGGAGCAAGTGTCTGTTTTCAGGGTGACCCAGGGCATTGGGAAGTTAAGTGACTTGCTCAGAGTTACACAGTATGCAAGTGGAGGTTATGGGAATCAAACCCAGGTCTGCTGAATGTACCAAGCTCATTCACAGCTCGTTACTCTAACCTCTAGGTCGTACTGCCAGCTGATAGATAGTACCAGAGTAACATTTTCATATAATTTGGGTTGTCTACTTAATAACATAATGAAACTCAGACATCAATCCCATTATTTAATTTAATTGAGCTCAAGAGAAGGTAGAACATTGAGGTCTTCATCAATTACCCATTTCATCTCACCTAAGATCTCAACCTGTATGGATGAGCGGGCTTTCTCAGTACAGGCACCGAAATTGTAGAATACTATGCCTCAGCATTGTCAAGACACTAACAGTCATGCAAATTTTAAAACTGAGTTAAAATTTTACTTGCAGCAAAACCTATTTGCAAATGTTATTACAACTGAACTAAGCTGTATGTTACTGTGTAGTGTTATGTACAATGTGTTATCTATCATATGTATTTATTGTAATATTGTATCATCTAAGTCGCACATGTAGTGCTCCGGGTCGTTCCTGAAAATGGGCCTTGGCCCAGTGTGCTTACCCGGTTAACAAAGTGATAAATAAATAAATGAAATAAACAAATAAATACACATAATATCGAGCATAGCAGTAGCTAGAGGACCAGCAGTCTCTGCTAGTCTCCTTTGGGCGGTGCTGTGCAATGCCAGGTCGATGCTGTTATGGCGGATTTATTTCTTTGGTCGATCTGGCTTGCATCACTGAGACCTGGCTGGGGGACGACACTGGGCCAGTGTTGGAGGCATCGGTTCCTGCTGAGTATTCGGTATTGCACTGCTCAAGGAGGGAACATGGGGTGGGGGAGTAACCATCTGTTTTAGATCCAGCTTGAACTTCTCCTTGCACCCAGTGGGTTCTACCTCATTGTTTGAATGTGTGGCAGTGAGTGGGGGTCCAGGCGCAGGTTGCAGGATTCTCCTCATTTATCGTCCTCTGGAACAGGGGGAAGATTTCCTGCAGGAGGTAGCAGACTTCATCGCTGATAGGGTGTTGGAGTCCCCTAGATGGTTAATTCTGGGGGATTTCAATACCTGGATCGATGATGATCCTCGCTGTTTGGTTATGAACTCCTCCAGATGATGATACCTCTGGGCCTGACACAGGTAATTACCTCTGCGATCCACCAACATGGCCACACCTTGGATTGGTACTCTCACTGGAGCTTGATGTTACTGACATCAAGATTGATTGGGTCATTTGGTCCAATCACTGCATGGTAAAGTCCTTGTTTGCCCCCCCAAGAGTCCCCTCCTCTTGAGATGATCTACTATTGCCCTTTAAGGGGATTGTCCCCAGAGGGACTATATACAACCCAGGTCTCCTCACTTGGGACCCTCTTGGTTCGATGGGGCTCTCAAGAAGATGAAGACCAGGGCTCAAAGTTGGAGCATTGTTGTCAGAGGACCCAGTCCATGGAGGACAGACTGGCCCTGAGAAGTCATTATAATGACTATCAGGAGCAATCAACCATAGGATGGCAGAATTCTTGTCCAGGGAGATTGCTACTGGGAAGAATAGACCAGCTCAGCTGTTTTGGATGGTGGACAGACTGTTACATCCATTCTGTCTTCAACCCGAACAAAGCATTTTGATCATTTTGTACGAAGAGTTTGCTCTGTTCTTCTCAGACAGGGTGTCCTTCATTTGGGCAGGGATGTCCCCAGTGGGACAAAATTTGTCCCGTAGTGGTTGCCCTGGTTTGAGCAGAGGCATTCCAATTGTCTGGTGGGAGTTTCATCCAGTTGAGGTAGCTGAGGTCGTTGAGGTGATTTCAAAGCTGCGGCCCACACACTGTGAACTGGACCCTGGCCTGACCCATCTCCTAGTGGGACGGGCTGAGGCCGTTAGCCCAGTGTTTGCTGGGATAGTTCGGTGTTCACTCTTAGAGGGGTGCTTTCTCAGCATCTTGAAGGAGGTGCTGGTGAGGCCCCTTCTAAAGAAACCATTGTTGAAGAAACCATTGCTCGACCTGGATGTCCTGGTGAATTTGGTGAATTTGGGCTGGCAGTATAGCCTAGAGGTTAGAGTAATGAGCTATGAATGAGCTTGGTACATCCAGCAGACTAGATCTCGGTTTGATTTTTGCAGCCTCCACTTGCACACTGTGTGACTCTTAACCACCCAGTGCTCCCAGGTTGCCCCTGAAAACAGGCAGTTGTGCCTAGTGGGCCTTACCCAGTTACCCAAGACTAAAATAAAAAAAAATAAAAATAATTATAGATCTATCTCCAACTTCCCATTCTTAGGGAATGTTGTTTAGAAAGTAGTGGCTCTGCAGCTTGGTGCACACCTCTCAGCCTTTGATATCTATGAGCCATTCTAGTCCGGCTTCAGAGCTACGCATAGCACTGAGATGGCATTAGTTTGGAATACAGAATGACCTCCTTAAGGCAAGAGATAGAGGAGAATGCTCAATTCTTGTTCTCCTTGATCGCTCCTCAACCTTTGACACCGTGGACCACATTGTGCTATTGGATCACCTAAGAGTGTATTCTGGACTCAATGGAACAGTCATCAACTAGTAAAAAAATTTATTTTGTGATTTGTGATGTGATCGGGAATCGTGACTGCATTCGTGACCATGAAATATGAATTTATTTTTCTCGGACTTGGAGCTGACGAGCGTATTGGGAATGTGAATGCCTATGGCTGTACTTCCCTGATGACCTGGCTGTTCACAAAACTCACCAGCTTGAAAACTCGTATCAGTGGGTACAGTGGTGAAGCCTGGAGAGATACTACAAAACATTATTTTGGGATTCGTGACGTGATCGTGAATTGTGTGCACCACACCAGTATTCTGAAGGGAAGCCAAAGAAACAACTGTGACTTAAGTAGCAGATGGAGATTGGGCCCTAAAGAGATGCAAATGCACAGACAGATTAAGATTGCACTGTGCACTAAAGAGATTCAGACACAAAGGCACAACAATAACACCTAACCAGTGCTCACCGTTAGAAATCCAAATTTGGAAAAGAATACCTTTTGCCATGTGGTGCCAATCCATAAAGGGGGGTTGAGAGAAGTTCCAGGTAACTATAGACCCATCAGTTTGACCTCGGTGGTGGGAAAATTAATGGAGAGTATACTAAAGGAACGATTGGGGGTGTATTTGGAGGAGGTGGGAGGTCTGGATAGTCAGCAACATGGGTTTGTGCCAGGTAGATCATGTCAAACCAATCTTGTGGAGTTCTACGAATGGGTAACATCAGAACTGGACAGGGGAAAGCCTGTGGATGTATTATTCTTGGACTTCAGCAAGGTGTTTGACTCTGTCCCCTACAATGGTCTGGTGGAGAAACTGATGGGGTTAGGAGTAGGCCCTTTGATGTCAGATGGTTTGAAAACTGGCTAGCTGGACGCACCCAGAGAGTAGTGGTCTGTGAGGAGCTCTCGAACCCTAGAGAGAGGTTGGTAGTGGGGTACGCGGAGACTTGGTCCTGGGTCCAATCCTGTTTAATGCATACATATCGGACATCAGGGAGGGTATGGGTGTGAAATGAGTCTCTTCATGGATGACTCCAAGATGGGAGCAGTAATTAAGGGAAAGAGGGAGGTTGGCCCTGCAAGGACCTGGACACCCTGGAAGCTGGGCTCACACATGGAAATTAAATTTCAATATCACCAAGTGCAAAGGTGTTGCATCTTGGTCAGGAGACTCCAAACACAGGTACACCCTGGGAGGAGCTGGAGGCCTCAGTAGGGAAAAGACCTAGGGGTCATGGTGGATGCATGTATGAATAACTCTGAGCAGTGCAGGAGAGCGGCTAGCAAGGCAAACAGGATGTTGGGATGCATCGTAAGGGGGATCACCTCTAGGAGCAGGAAGTGATTCTGCCACTGTACAATGGACTGGTTAGACCACACCTTGAGTACTGTGTACAGTACTGGAGACCACACTTGAAGAGGGACATACAGCTCCTGGAGAGGGTACAGAGGAGGTCAACTAAGATGATACGAGGGCTAGGGGATTTGACGTATGAGGACAGACTTGAGGAGCTCTGCCTGTTTTCATTGGAGGAGAGGAGAAACAGGGGGGACATGATTGAGGTCTTCAAGTACCTCAAGGGAATAAATAGGGTAAACATGGAGGGGATCTTTAGACTAAAGCAGGGAGGTATCACCAGAGGGCATGGTTTGAAGTTGGAAGGTGGAAGGGTGAGGGGAAAGAGGAGGGTTTTTCACTGAGAGGGTAGTAGACCCTTGGAATGCACTGCCTGGCGAGCTGGTTCAGAGAATCCACAGTGGAGGCTTCAAAGAGGGTGGGACAGACACAGAAAGTGGATGTATCAGATGATGGCCTGTCCCAGGGGGTGGGGATGGATGATAGGGGTTTCTGGAACACAAGGGGGCCTCAGCACCCAACTAGAGGATCTGAGGTTCGAGCAGACTCGATAGACCATAAGGCCTAATCTACTGGCAATTAGTATGTGTAATCAGTAACAGTCCACTACTACCAGTAAAAGATACCACAAGCAGTACAAAAAATTAATGCAGGTGCAGTGGATAGCAGGTTCACTGCTGCAATTACTCTGTGCACAATAAATGGTATCTGATTTAATGGCACACATGCATCGACACACTCAAACACACATACACACACACACTACAAGTAATGCGTTGCATATTGAAAACCTTTAGTAATACAACCAAATGTTTTAAACAAACTGAAATTATACACTGCTGCACCACAACAATCAGCAAAAAAATGCCAAGAATTACTGAAAATATTACTGTGTGTACATTAACACAGTTATACAAGAAAAAAATAACCAAAACAGAAAGACTGCCTTTTTCTCCCAGTTAATCTACCTACACCACAGATATGCCCCTCCCCCAAAGCACACCTCACAGTACACAGACTCAATGTTCTAAATTAACATTAAAAATCCACACACAAACAACAGACACTCAATGATATGAGCACAGGAGGGTTTCCTACAATCGATGTACTAAATTTTGAGCAAAACAAAAGGCTCAAAAAGGCTTTTTTAACAGCTTTTAGAGGATTTGAATGGCAGAGCTCTGACAGGAAACTGTCTCCATCTTCCACTATGCACACACTACACAGAACTGAGGCTGTGCAGAACAATCTAGAGCCCATGTGACCTGCAACCCCATGAAGCACTGAAAATTCACTTTCGAACTCAATAACAAGGTGAAGTGATGCGAAGTACATTGATTTCAGTGTTACTTTGCCTTAAAATTAGTGGAGAAGTGGTTTTGAGAAGGCGGAGTAATGCAAAGTCATTGTTTTCAATGGACTTCGCGTTCCCCATTATAACACAAAGTACTCTGCATCGCTTTGCAGAGCACTTCGTGGATTCCACGTTACTCCGCGTATCACTTCATGAAGCGAATTTAGCCCACTTCACCCACCACTGTTCCCCAAACCTAATAACAAAATAGTCCTGGTCCCTATCCCCACCACCTCATCTTTAAATGGAGAACAGGACCTTATCCAACAATGTTTGTAGTTTAAAATCCCTCTTATCCCTTTTGTGACAACAGGCCCACCCCACATCCCTCATACAGGACTCTGATCCCCACTTGTTCTATCTTCAGAGTCCCTAACCCATAGCCATAGCAGTGGGTCTCCCATCAACATAAGAACATGTACAGCTTCCCTGATGCAGCAGCTGCAGGGAAAAATGTGTCTCTCAGCAGCACTGGGCTGGGGTCTGATGTCACCTAAACTAGTGATGACTGATACCAGCATCATGCTATGGACAGAGGACTCAGTCTCACAGGTGAATGTCGGAGTCTGGGGGGGGGTCCAAACAGTTGGAGAGAAGGGATTTTAACCTATAAATAGTGCATCATACGGACTTGTGCAGTTTTAAAAAATGAGGGTGGGGCAGCTTTGGTTCTGGGATTAGGAGGACATGGTATCATGTTGTTGTGGGGAGAGGTAGAGGTTTCTTACCTAATCTGTTATTGAATCTTGACAGCAGCAGTACACATAGAACATAGAAGCATACAATTTGATGACAGATAAGGACCACTTGGCTCACTCAATCTGCCAATTTTCCCTACCCATTTCATATACCGCAGATCCTAAATTTTATTTATTTATTTGGTATTCGGAAAATAACCTTTGAGGCAAGGCTCTTTTGCAACGGTTCCACATCATGTGAACAGAGTATAGACATTCAATCAAGAAAGTTACAGAGTTTTAGGACATTTGAGACACTGAACAGCACAACAATCAGGAAAAGGTTAACGAGTTTCTTAGTCATTTATAACACTATACAGCATATGGACATCAGCATTAGTCAATTACAATTGCAGGTAAGGTGCAGAGGCACTAGATGTTAGGTTAGGTTGGGCAGAGGGTCAGTGAGGACAGGATTTTGGTAGAGGAGGTGGGGGGACCTCTAGTAAAAGTGCTCAAGGAGGCAGCACTGAGGCCAGAGAGGCATAGACCCATCCTAGTGTGGAGACAGGGGAGGAGGGATGAGTGGTGTACAGCAGCAACCCTTAGAGTGATTCAGAGGAATTGTCAAGGACCGTGTGGGAGGTGGCTTCTGTCTTGTGCTGAGAATAGTTGCTGTTAGCAGAGCCAGGCCCTGTCATTCAGAGTCTATCAGCTGTTGGAGAAGCAGGTGCATACAGAGCTGGAAGTCAGGTAGTGCTTAGGTATGATTTGAAGCCGGACTGGCTTGTGGAGTTCAAATGGACTCGGAGTATCTCGTTAAGCCAGAGAGGGGCTCTGTAGGTGAGAAGCACTGTCGAGAGCTGTGCATTGGAATGGCACCATGAGGGCCCCCTGCATTCTGTTTCTGGTTATATATTCTGAGCCTGGGAGGGAGAAGATGCCTGCTATGCATGGGGGGGGGGGCTTTCCCCATAAATGCTTTTTTGCCTAGGAGGCATGTGAGGAATTTAGTCCTGCACCCAAGAGACAGCAGATGTGTCTGTTGGTAGAAGAAACAGGTGTGGGTCATTCAATTGCCGTTCAGGATGAGCCTACAGGCCTTGTTGAGAACAACATGCACCCTCTTGAGCACAGAATCTGATGCTGCACTGTAGACAACCAGGCTGTAGTCAATGGTGGAGAGGATGGAGCTTGTGACTGATAGGCAGATGGCTGCTGTGGTAAGGTGTTTTCTGTGCCTGTAAAGCTCACCAAGCTTGGTGTTGACTGTCTTGACCACCTGGTTGATCTGCTGAGCGTAGGATAAGGTGTCGTCCAGGGTGACTCCAAGGTATTTGAAGGAGTGTACCTATTCCAAGGGGGCGAGTACATTGTTGGTGATGTTTATGGTGGGGAATCTTTTCTTGAGCTGGGGGCCAGATAGGAGCATGGTCTTGGTCTTTTTGTAATTGAGCAGAAGTTTGTGCTCGAAGAACCAGTCTTCTATTTTACTGAAGGAGTGCTGAAGTGCTGCTTGGAGTGGCTCAATTCGAGAGTTGCTTTTGAGGATGACAGCGTCATCCGCATATAGGATTATCTTGGCATCCCAGGCTTGAGGGAGATTATTTAGGAACAGGCTGAAGAGCAATGGTCCCAAGATGGATCCCTGGGGAACCCCCCAGCATGAATTCCCTAAGGTCAGACACTGTTTAGAAACATAAAATTTGACGGCAAATAAGGACCGCTTGGCCCACCCAGTCTGCCCATTAACCTACCTAATGGATAAGCTGTAGATCCTAGTTAACCAGCAGCCTACTTCTTCATTCCCCAACCCCCCTAGAATTGCCTATTTTTACCCGTTGTGACCTGAGGGACAGGTAGTCTCGGAACCAGAGTGTTTCATTGGCAGCCACCCCCAGGCTTTGAAGCTGGGCCAATAAGAAGGTGTGGTTGACTGTGTCAAAGGCTTTTGTTAAGTCTATGAACACCACCCCTACTAGTCTGCCTTCAGCAATAACTTTGTGAGCATAGTCAGTGAACTCTACAAGGGCAGTCGTGGTACTAGCTCCTGCCTGAACCTGTGCTGGTTGGGGCATTGCAATTGGTATTTGCTGACGTAGTCTGTTAGTTGGTCTGCCACAATCTTCTCAAGGGTCTTGGATAGGGGGTAGAGGATTGAGATCAGCCTGTCATTGGACACATTGATCCTGTCCCCTCTTTTGTGGACAGGAGTGACCAGCACTTGCTTCCAGGTGGCCGGGAATTGTGCCAGGGTCATGGATTTGTTGAATAGTTTTGTAATAGACTTGATGAGCACATCAAGAGTTTGAGACATCAGCTTCATGTCTGCTCCATCGTTACCCATTCTGGTATTCCCAAGCACTTTTTGTATGTTGAATGCTGCCTCCTTTATAGTAACTCTCTTGAGGTAGAAGGTAGGGTGACAGGTACTGAGTGCTTTATCATCTGAGGGAACCTTGGCAGGGTGTAGGTAATCAGGAGGGAGTACTGGGCTTAGATCTGTGAAGGCAGAGTTGAAGGACTCTGCGATGAGGTGTGAGTCTGTGGTAGTAGAGTTGTTAATGTGGAGCAGCTGTGGGTTTCTCTTTTCTTCTTCCCCCAAGAGATTCTTTATGTTTCCCCAGAACCTTTTGCTGTCACCCCAGCTTGTATCGAGCAGTTCCTTGTGGTGATCTGCTTTAGCCCTCTGTATTACATGTGTGCAGTGGTTTCTCGCTGCCCGATACAGCTGGTGGTCATGGTCTTTACCCGAGGCCCAGGCTTGTAACCAGATGTTGTCCCTTTCCTTCATCATGGCTAGGAGCTTGCCTGTAATCCAACCGTTTGTGGTCCCCACTTTCCTCCTTTTAAAAGGCGTATCGGTTGTAAATATTGTTGACTCATCTGTGAAGTACTTCAGGCCTGGTCCAGGTCTGACTGTGTGTCAATGAGTGACCAGTCATGGCAGGATAGGGCATTTTAAGCAATCTAACTGACGTCTTTTCAGGATCCTACTCTGTATAGTGATGGGGGTCTGTTTTTGAACTTATTTGACCATCTGAGGGTGACAGGGGAGTGGTCACTCAGCATATCTAGTAGCACCTTGACCTCAGATATTCATGATGGGGAGTTTTTGAGGATCCAGTCAATGAGCCAGCTCTTGCTTGTCTTGTGGTTCCTTCTGGTTGGTTCCATGACTAGTTGTATGAGGTATGCGATTGCCACAATATCCTTGAGTGGCGTGGAGTTGTCACTTTCCCAGTTTATATTGAAACCCCTGTGACAAGTAAATCATTATCCTTGGGTAGGGAGGCCACTGCATCAAGGACCTTGGGCACACCGTCCTGTGATTTTTTTGGCAGAAGGTAGGTTGATGCAATGGTCAGTGTCTTACCTAGCTGTCTGACGTATATTTTCATGACAAGGAGCTTGTGGTCTGTGACCATCCTGGAGCCATGGAGGGAGTCTTTTGTGTAGACAAGACAGCCCCCACCCTTCTTACCATGCCTGGCACTCCTGAATTCCTGGGGCAGGATTCTCAAAACTTTCGGGACCGAAGTACCACTCCGCAAATGCAGTTGCGGGCTGAAATCACCCGCAGCTGCGCTGGTTGGGATTCTCAGCCGCAGCAGTTGCAGAGGATGTTATGGCTGCTCCCACCAGCCATAGCATCTTGCTGTAGCTGCGGAGATCTCCCAGGCGACACCTCCCACAAGCAGCCGTATATTACGGAGCTGGTCATAATCTGGCTCCAGCTTTGAGAATACCCACCTCTGTGGAACTCCTGCTGCTCCGCAAGTGGTCACCCTTTGGCACTGACATTTTGCCACAGCTGTGGGAATTTTGAGATCTTTGTGAATCCTGCCCCTGGTATCCAGGTTGCACTATTTCACTGTATTTCACATTTCACTGTTTTTTTATATTGCCTGTCAGCCAATGATCTGCAGCTCACCCTCTCTTTCCTGTTGCTAGAGTTCCTCTATGTTTGTCCCATGCATTTTTGAATTCCTCTACTGTTTTTACCCCTACAAACTCTGCCAGGAGGCTATACCATGGACCCACCACCCTTTGCATGAAAAATACTTCTCTCACGTGACCTCTAATTCTACCCCCTCTATTTTAATATCAATGCCCTTGTTCTTGAACATCTTTTTTGAAAGATGCTCCTCTTGTACCTTATTTACACCTTGAGGTATTTGTAAGTCTCTATCACATCCCCTTCCTTCTTGCCTCTCCTCCAGGAAATACATATTGAGATCCTCCATTCTCCCTTCATATGACTATACAGCATTACTCAGACAGTTCTGAACACAGCCTCAGATAATCTGCCTACCTGACAAACACCTTTTGTAATGGACATGTAGTACTATCCAAAGAACTCTAATATAAATATACTGTTTCTTATTATAATAAACTGATTGCTAATGGCCTATGGGGGCAATTTTCACTGAGCAGCATTATTATTGAATTGTTTGACTTGAAAATGGTACAGCAAACAATTAAGCATGAAATATAAAAATAATGCAAATTATACTGTCCTTACTGTACATGTTGTAATGCACAGTTTCTTTATTATGAGATCTGTTGACATTCTGCACAGATAAATCAAGTCAAAACTTTCTCTAGGTATGCACAGTCTATAGAACTTCAGGTCAATATGCAGAGAAAAAGAGAAAAACAAAACTTTATTTGTATCCATTTCCAAAAATATAAATGACTACTGATCTGATCAACCTCCTTGATTTTACCAATGATGCCATGTGTTATCTAACGTCCATCACTACTTCCTTCCTTCCTTCCTTTAAATACTGTACATTGAGATTATACCTCTTTATACATTGTTCTACTTCTAGATTTTAAAGTCTCATTTATACAGACTTGGTATTACTAGTATAAGTGTTTTACAATTTTCACCAAACCAAATTTCACATGCTAATATTTAAAAAAACCTTCTTCCAGATTCTCTTCTAAAATCATCCCATCTTCTTAGGTAAATGTGACAAGTTGTAGCCCATGTGAGCTACTATAGATACTGAGTTCCATAAACTACTGTACACGAGGCTATGGGGGGTGGTAAACCATAATTTCATAATTAAAACTATTACAAAGTCCAGTTTCTCTGCAAGAATTGGATGATGTACGTACCATTTGAACATTCTCATGGGTATTCAAATTAGACCACAGGATAATCATGGTAGACTGACATCAAGCTGTGCTTGGGATCATTGTCTCACTGCACTAATGATGAAGGGCAGGTTTTGTATTCAGGTCTTTACTCTTGTTAGCACTGGTTGCTAGCAGTAATTAGTTCTCATAAGAGTATAACATGAATTTGCATATTTTCTCTAGGGATCACATTAAAACACTAACTGTATTTTTTGTATGGAATATTAATGTTGAAAGATAATTATTACTGTGAATTGTATATCAGAATGTGTTGCTGTCTGGCAAGAAAAAATACTCATTGTAGTAATACTGTTTCTTCTCAGGGATCCCGCAATACGTTTACACTCTATACATCTGTCTCCACAGTGACAGATGCCCCCCTGTGATGGAACCTCCTCTTATTCTGAAATTTGGAACATTGGTTTCAGACTCTGCAGTTCCACTCTGGCAGATAACCTGATTTGTTTCTGTGGCCCAAGTGGAGCAGTGGCTAGTAAAACTAGGTAAGTGGCTACCAACATTCTTTATAAATTTATCAAAATGTTTGAAAAACACCAATCAAACTGAAACAGATATATAAATGTAAAAACGTAGGAGTGCTTAAAAGCACAAAACTTTATAAAGGTAGAGTAACCTCAATAGAAATGTTCAAGCAACCTTAATGAAAAGAACTGATTTTTGTAAGAATCTATTTTCAGATTCTGGAAGGAGTCAGGCGGGGAGTGAGCATACTGTCATGAGGGATCCAGGAGAAGAAACAATATTACTGCAGTGAGCCATTTTTTTCTTCTAGCCCCAGGAATCCCTCACTTAATGTTTACACTCTATACAGATTCAATAGCAATAACTTGGGAGGCTGGGTCCAGAATCTACTTAGGAAAAAGGTTCTGCAAGACAATAGTTCCAAAGCTGGCATCCCTCCTGGACTGTACGTCCAGGCAGTAGTGCTTTGTAAAGGTACGTACTGTTTTCCAGGTAGCTGCTCTGCAAATTGGTAATAAGGGGATTCCACTTGTGGATGCCCAAAAGACAGAGGCACCCCTTGTAGAGTGTGCTTTAAGCATCTGGTGGCATTTTTACATCTTTTCATAGTTGAACAGGATGCATGAAACTGTCCATCGAGAGAAAAATCTCTTACTTGCAGTTTTACCTACCAGCCCAGCAATAGGTAACAAAACGTTGAGTGTTTTGGGACCTGACTTCTTTTGTACAGTCCATGCAGATACCGAGAACTCTTTTAGACATCACCTTAGGTAGGAATTTCCTGTTGGTCCAAAGGACTATCTTATCCCTGTGGAAGAGTATGTAATTTGGCTCTGTGCAGAGGGCTTACACTTCACTTACTGTCCTAGCAGAGGTCATTGCAATCAGGTATATGTTTTTTCCATGCAACATACTTCAGGTCGGCGGTGTCCGTGAGGCTCAAATGGAGCCTCCATGAGCTGGGCAAGACAGACATTGAGATTCCACGGTGGGACTGGATCCCTTACTGGTGGGCATAAATGAATGAGATCTTTAAAAAAACCTTTTGAAAATGTGTTGTGAGGCCAGTGACTGTCCCTTGCCTGCTGATATGTAGGCTGACGCTGCTGCTAAATACACTTTTAGTGTTGAGGGCCTTAGGAATAGAAATTGTAGTTGTACCAGGTATTTTAGGACTATAGGCAACCCTGACTCCACTGGGATTATTCTTCTGGGGGTACACTGGCAAAAATATAATTTCCATTTAGAGGAATATGCTTTCCTGGTTGCTGTGTTCCTTGAAACCCTAAGCACCTTCAGGACTTCCTCTGAGAGGTCCAATCCAGAGTTTTCTAACTCAAGAACCATGCCCTGCAGCATAATGTCCCGGGGTCTGGGATTGTCATCCTGCCCTGGGATAAAGTCAGCAGACTGAGACTTAATGGCAGTATATTTGTTGTGCACTCTCTGTATTCTTAATGGTTTGCTTTCCAGTGGTTTGCCTATCACAGAAGAATTCCCACAGGCATAATCAATGGAGAAACTGTTCAAGGTCCCCACATACCTGTAGGTGTGTCTCATCTAGATTTATGATGGGCAAAAAGGCAATCCAATCCTTTAGAAAGTAAAGATGCTTCTGCGAGTGAGAGTGGATATTCTGATAGCAATTAGGTTCAGTTTGATTCATTCTTTTCATTTCACTTTTGTTTATTAAAATGATTATAAACAGGATGGTTTGAAGTCAGAAAAACTGTCATGCTTGTTTATAATGACATAGATTTGTTTGTAGCACTCTGGTCAGAATGGTCCCTGAGATGTTCAGCATCTATTATTTGTAAATTGTAAGTCCGGTTTTCTGCAGTAGCTGTTTCAGTTGCTTTTGCTTCCTTATCATGTATACTTTCAGAGTAGCTTTTCTGTCTGACAGCAATCTTCAGTGACTTGTCCTGTGGATGTCCAAATGTACCAAATCCCCTCTTGTACCTAACATTGATTACTCTACTTTTCCTTATCTATTCTTCCTTTACCTTCATGTCACCAGATCCACTGTGTCTCATTCATATCCAATGAGAAGGCAGTATAGCACCATGGTTTAGGGTTACGTGCTGCAAACCTGGAGACCTGGGTTTGAATCCACAACCCCACTCACATACTGTGACCCGAACAAGTCACTTAACTTTGTTGTGCTCTCAGGTCACACCTGGAAACAAGCTTTGTATTAGTGTGTCTTTCCTGGTTAAACAACACCTCCCCTCATTATTTTTAGTAAGTTGGTATGCTCCTCAGGGCTGTTTCTGAGCTTTTTATTGCTGTAGGGTATGTGGAGAAGGCGGTTCAATTTTTTCTGAATTACATTGGCACAGCTGGTGTGCAAAATCTGTGTTACAGGTTGAGGCCACTGTTTTTTTTATCCTAATTTCTTTTTGGGATTACGTTGTTTTCTTGCATTCTTGTAGGTGGAAAATGTCACCTTCCAGCTGCTCTAGCTTTCTCTTCATGCTAATGAGATTCCATTGTAGGTGGTGAGATGCAATATCCTCAACTCTGTGTTGCAGGTCAGTGGTGTGTGTTAGTCTCAGGAGTATTAGTACACTTTTTCTGTGGAAATACCATTTTATAAAACTAACTGAAGAATTTTTATACAAGCTTTTGAGAACTCTCAGGTCCCTTCATCAGGTACAGAAAACTAACATTTCAAAATATATACAAGAGTTTGTGGAGGTCAGATTGCTTAACAAGAGGAGGGTGCAAAGAGGCAATTTAATATAAAATGGTGACTACTAGAAGATAGGTCTAATGTCATTAAAAGGTGAGAGGTTAAACATGCAAATGAAGCTACATCAAAGTAATACCATTACTAAAGGATCAATTGCTGAAAAAATGTACCATTAAGCATGCAGGCTGTTTAATGCTACCAGTTCAGAAAGTTAATTACAGTGTTTGCATAGGTTTCTCCTTTAAGTCAATTATGTTCCAACAATAGACGAAGATTAAAAAAAACAGTTCTAATTGGTAGAGCCCAGTGCTGCAGTGGAGACCATCAAAACTCTGTTTTGGATCTGGTAATGTGTGAGGAATCCTCTTCATTCATCATAACATTCCATATACAGGTACTTTCTGGTGATTCTTTCACATATACTGGGAGAGGGTTTGCTTGCAACTGTGGAGTAAGAGATTTTAAACCTTGAATTGTATTCTGCAAGGAATCTAACAGAACTTTGTATTGGTTGGATCACCTGTACATCTAGAGAAAGATTTTAGGCCTATTTTGCTTATTTGTATAATTTCTAAATTTGGTTAATTGCTTGCATACAGACTACAATAGACCCAAACCAATTTGGGCCACAAGAAGGGGTGTTCTACCACCATTGCAGTTACAAAGTTGTTGGAGGTCTGCATATGAACTAGAGCTTGAGATAGGGTTGATCATGCTAGGGCTGTGCTTGCAGACTACCACAAAACCTTTGATCTTATTGAACATGAAATCCTGTTACAGAAGATGGGGCATTATGGTATTCCTTGCTATTACATTGTTCATAATAATATATTCCTGGATATCTGTAAAATTGTATTTGCATCAATATAATGTGCATATTTTTTCTGCTTTAGTAATTTGTGTAGGGCAAAGATGTTTGTAACATATCTTTTTTTGTATTGTTTATTTATAAGTTTCAGACTAAAAACTTAAAATAGCAGTCAGATACAGAGGGATACAGAAATTAAACACATCATGATGTCTCACATTTAGGATGAGTTGGAGTTCCCTCCCATGAGGTACATCATTGGGGGACGTACCAGATTCAAAGTCCATGTACACAAGCGTTAACACTCAGTTATACAAAGGCTTATCACAACACAGAGCATTACAGGGACAAAATTATACAGTAACAGATAGGTAATGCCAAATATTTTCAAACAGGTTTAGCACCCTGCAATGTCCCCAGCAAACTGTGCTATAGTAGAACTCTATAGCTTAGGATATCCATGGAGATGAACCCAGAAGTAAAACTGAGTAACATTCAAAACAATAACTATCACTGAAAATAACAGGCATGAGAAAGATTAGGCTGCAGTCAGTACATTATAAATGACTGCAGTACTAACACTACTGCCCTGCCATTTAGACAAAACAATTCTCCAACTCTCCACCCAAAATTGAGCAGCAACATGAACAGTGCTGGAAGAAAAAGATAAGGCATCAAGGCCATTAGTCAACAGCTGAAGTCCACACTACAAGGAAGTAAACATGTATTTATTTATTTTTATTTATTTATTGAGTTTTGGATTACAACACCTTTGAGCAATACAACTCATTTGCAAAGGTTCCCGTCAGTAGTACAAAAACAAAGCAAGGTAAAGAATAGATAAGTAAATAGCAGATATCTAGATTATACTTAAAATAATAATACATCAAAAGCAATTAAAATAGCACTGATATTTGCTCAATATAACAGTAAGTGGGCTAGAAGAGAGGGCAGCCTGGGAGGCCTTGTCAAAATCTAGGAGAGAAAGTAATGGGGTGTAAGGTGAGAATGGGAGAAACAAGAGGAGAACCAGATGAGTTGCACAGGAAGGCAGAGAAAGGAAAAAGGCGCACAAAATAATAAATGAAAACCAAAGATAGAAAGTAAAAGAAGAAATAAAGTAAATACAAGAAAGAAATGCAAGTGAAAGTAAAGAAAACAAAATTAATATAAGAAACAAGTAAATGTTAAACAGAAAGAAACACTTCTTAAAACTTATAACAAAAATATATAGATAGAAAATAAAGAAACAAAGAAAGTAAAACAAAAAAAAAGCAAAAAAAAAAATAATGAAAAGAAAATAAAAATATGAAAACAAAAACATGAAAATATAAACAAAAAAACAAAATAAAAGTAGAAACTCAAAAATAAAAAAAAATACCAAAATTAAAAATACTAAAAAATATAATATGTCACAGAAACACGAAAACATAACATAACATCCTTACTTTAACTTCCTCCTACAAAATTTCCACCAGAAGCCAAACCCCATCTAATCAAAGCTCAATGGCAACAATCCCGGCAGTGACTCACTGGACCAACATCACCTCAGGCTTGGTGCTAGATGAAGTCCTTGCACCACTCACAAACCTAATTAACCAGTCACTCTGCCTGGGACAATTCCCCACAGCTTGAAAACAGCCATTATCACACCTATTCATAAAGGGCGACAGGTCATTGGCCAACAACTACCGCCAATCTCCATCCTCTCTCCCTCTCTAAAGCCCTGAGAAAGTGGTGGCCACTCAAATCACTGATTATCTGGCTAAGCATAACATCTTATGCCCAGAGCAACATAGCTTCTGTGCGGGTCACAGTACCAGCACTGCCCTTATTAATTCTCCAACTTTCTACACTCCTCCTTGGATACCAGCTCCTAGCTGGTGCAGTGTTCATTGACCTCTCAAAGGCTTTCGACACTGTCTCCATCCACTTCTGCTGAATGCACTCTGCCACACTGGTCTCTCGGCTGGCCCCTGGCATGGTGCACTAGCTATCTTGACAGTTGATCTCAGTGTGTAAAATTAATAGCACACTCTCGATACCGTCCCATTCTCCTAGGGTCCCCAGGCTCCATCCTGGGCCCCTTCTCTTCTCGCTGTATCTGAACACCCTGCCCAGTGCATGCCCTGGCAAAATTCTACTGTATGCAGACGACGCTGTCCTTTTGCCACCCACATAATCCCATCTCCCTACAGGACTCCCTACAGCAGTCTTTCAACAGTGCCGAGGCTTGGTTTAAGGCGCAGACTCATCATCAATCTTAAGAAAACCAAAACTATGCTCTTTTCCCACCCCAAAACAGAGCTAGCAACCACCCACTCTATAACCTTCCAAGTACCAACCAGCCACTAGAACAAGTCTGCTCCTACAAATACCTTGGGGTTACCTTGATTCAGCCCTCACATTTCACAACCATAGGCGCCTAACATCCGCCACTAACACATGGCTTGGCATCCTATTCCACCATAGAACCTGCCTTCCCCAAAATGCTGTCCGGCTAGCTGTTACATCATCCGTTCTGTCCCTTGTAGACTATGGTCTACCAGTATATAGTGCTGCCGACACCACTGCCTCAACAAAATTCACCTAACCCTGAATAAAGCATGCAGATTGATTACTGGTGCCCCCAGGCTTACACACACACCTGTCAGCTGTATGTCGATGCTAACCTGCTTACCCTGGATGAATGGCTCCAATACCAAACCTGTCTCCTCACCAAAAAAACCCTACTCGGGCTCTCCCCTGGAAGGCAGCATCCATCCACCAGAGCCCTCCCACCATTGCAAACGGTCTTCCTACAAGACCACTCTAAAGGTCCCCAGATCAAGAACCAGCCGTGGCCAGAGGTCCTTCTGCTATAGAGCCCCAACCTGGTTTAACTCTCTCTCCCTGCCACCATCACCAATGCCATCACCATCTCCAAGTTCAAAACCACACTTCGGAACCACATCTTCAGCACTCGTAACTGCTCCTGTCTCTGAATATAGCCTCCACCTCTTTCTCTTGACAATGCCCCCTGGGCAGCTCTCCACCTAACCATCCCCTCCACCACTTCCCAATACACCATGCCTATGTTTAACCTGGCCAGTGCCAGCTGTTTCAGTGTTTACCTACCAGATTGCTCACTTGATACCGACTTGTGTAACACCTGTTATCAATTACATGTACCCTGTACCCAGTTGTATTTGTCTGACCACAATGTGACGTGGCGCCTCTGTTGAACGCTGATTGTTTTGCAAATCTTTGCTATGTAACAAAAACACAATGTATGTCTTTATGTGACAAAGTACCTTTGGAAACGAGCCTCTAGCTCAGAGGTTGTAAACTGATTCTTAAAATAAATAAAATAAATAAATAAATAAACATATTGCAGAGACCCATAAAATACCCCATAAGAGCTCACCATTAAGGGCAAGGGAAAAATCTTCAATCATCCATAAACACAGCTTAGTCCAACATAATGTTTTTATGAATGGCAACAATAGTCCAGCTGATCCCTCAACAGCAGGGCTGCCATGCACATAAAAAAAAGCCAGACCATCAGGGCTACAGTATATTAACGTCAATCTGCTCCTTCATTTTCTCCCTCCGATGAGGACCTCCCGCCTTCAATCATGTCTTTTTCAATCGGCGCAATCAGTTTATCCACATCCAAGGGCTCACTGAAAAGATAGGTTTGCTCATTCCAGTGGACCTTAATCTTGGCTGGAAAAAGAAGCTGATGGTGGATTTTAATCTGGCAGAACACAGAGCATGCCTGATCAAAAGCTGTCTGTCTTTGCCTTGTCAAAAAAGAAAAGTCTGGAAATATCCAGATGTCCACATCTCCATAGTGTAGGTGCCTCCTCCTTCCAGCTATACCCAGTATGCGATCACAGACTCCCACCCCATTGCAGATCACCGAAAAGGTCCTAGGGCCCATAGCACCCTCAACAGTTCTACAGGGAGTAACCTGATATGCTTTCTCTAGGGAAGTGCAGGCTCCTTCAGACATCCCAAAGATTTGCGGCAAAAGTCTGTATGAAGTCCAGAGGATCCTCACCTTCTACATTTTCAGGGAGCCCAATGATTCAGAGATTCCACTCCTTAGTTTGGTTTTCCACATTCTCCAGACACCATGAGAACAGGGAGTTTTCCTTTATCAGTTTAGTCACAACTTCTGCAGACTTAAGGGTTGAGCCATCTACTCACTGAAGATTCTGCTGCACAATGTCCACTCAGCTTTTCAAGAGAGCTAACTCTAGGTGATAAGGCTTCAAGTTTCTTATCCATATATTGGACAGTTCTGACTAGCTGGAACAAAGTTGAGTGGACCGTCGTAAGGGTTATCTCATCGCTGCTGGCACTACTAGCACACAAGGCTCCTTCAGGCTGTACAGGCTGTCCAACCTGTTGGTGAGCTGATTTAGGCTTAAGTCTGCCAAAGCTGCTGAATTTTTTGATTTACCCATTGCTGTAACTCCCAGGTCTCCAGCATATAGATGGAGCAGAAATATTTCAGTTAAGCAGCCAAAAATAACTATTTTATACAATTTAAGGTTCAACTCCTGCGGAACTCAGTTAAGCAGCGTCTATTCCGTTCAGCTGCCTAGCCATGCCCCCTCTTGTAATGTGTCTTTACTTCTTGTGACCAGTTGCAACTGTGAAATTTTAATGAAAATCAAATCAAATCAAAATCAAACTTTGGGAGCAGTAGTAACAGGAATGTCCGAGATAATCAAAACAATAAACTGGTTTACAATCTCCTTGTTATTATATACCCTCAGGGTTATATGATTATTATGAGAAAGAAATCTCCACACAGAATTGGGGATGAGCTGTCCCTGTGAACGTGGATTACTGTTTCAGTCATATTTGTTGGTTTCAACACTAGATAATTGCTTGCTAGTACCCCCCGTTTTACAATTTTTCATGGGGACAGCTATTTTGATAAAGATGAACCACTCTCCTGAGTATACAGGATCACTACAATTATTTAAAATAGAATCTGCTTTGGGCTCTTCTTTTTTGTCTTTCAACACAATAAATCCTTCCATGCACTTTCCCCATTGCTTCCTGCTTAGAGTTTTGTTGAATGTTTTTTACTCTTTTGTAGGCGGAGCTGTTTTAGGGACTTCTGAGTTTTCTAATTCCCCTGCAGCATTCATTTTCACTGCTTTTCTGGTAGTAACCATTTATCAATATATAATAAGTAGTGAATAACCTTATTTCAAAGTAGTGAATAATTCTCCAACAATAACAATAATTTGCAATATTACAAGTGGTATGAGGTTTAAAGATACTGGGCGGATTTTCAAATGGTGGCGCTGGACTTGCATCCAACCTTGTGCCAAGGGACTTAAAAGTTGGTTTAAATATGAAGCTGTTAAAAGGTTAAATGATGAGTAATTACGTAGGTTTGCCTTATGTCTAAGCCCTATAATAGGGCATATAATTGACACTGTAAGTATGTGTTTTTGCTGTATGTCGTATGGATGCTTGTGTTATTGTAAATAATTTTATGTCTGTGGTATTTTTTTTATGTTATGTATGTATTTAAGTATGTGTTAAGGACCTCACTGGAAATGAGCTTGTCTCAGTTGAGCCTCTATTCTTTTGCTTGTCAATTGAATAAAAATATTCTACTACTACTACTACTACTTAGGATTTGGCATTACGCCAAACCCCTTTGCGCTTCTGCACCCAATTTTCAAATCGCTGTTGCAATGCGACAGTTCTCCACATTTGGCTTGAGCCACATGTCGATCGCAGCCCATAACTCAGCCTCCTGGGTGTGGCACAGGCTATACCATGCTACTGTGGTCTAAGAGCCCACGCCTGGTGCAGGCAGTCCAAATTTGGGTGCTAGCGGATTTGAGACTGACGCATGCGCCATATGTCTTGCATCAGTCTTAGGGGACTGTAAATCTGGCCCACTATCTTCTTTAACCTTGCTAAGGCCTTTTATTTGGTAGCTTACCCTCTCCTTCTGGAGAAGTTGAGATCCACAGGTCTTTCTGCACCAGCAGTTGACTGGTTCAGGTCTTACCACTTGAGCCATCTCCAGTCTGTGCAGTTTGGTGATGCCTTGTCCTCTCACCTCCCCATACAGTTAGGAGTCCCACAGAGCTTCTTCCTGGCTCCCCATTGTAGTCTCTATTTTTCTTAAAGCATCTGTGTTGACTCGCATATTCACATGTATGCAGATGACACTGTAGTCTTTGCCTCAGGCACCTCAATTTCAACTTTGTAATCATCACTACGGCATAACTTCGACAATATCCTATGCTGGTTCCACTCTAACCAACTCAGGGTTAACACAGCTGTGGTACTAACACTTGCAATGAAAGCACTGTCCTCATAAGTGAGTCATTACCTAAATCTAACTGTAAATATATCTTTTTCAGCCAATTAGAATGCTGCATTTATCACTGACATTTATAAAGATCAGTAACTTTACATGATATCTCTGTTAAGTCCAATGACTCCAGTTTCTCCAGATCCAAAATGTAATGTTTTGTATTATAAGCCTGGCTGTAAATGGTCTAAAGAGAAGAGCACATACTGTTTTATTTTATTTATTGTTTGTTTTATACACTCCAGGATCATATTTATTTATTCATGTGGTAGTGCAATGGAACAAACTGGCATGGCCGCTGGCAGTAATCATTTAGGATTCTATCCAAAAAAGTATCATACTGGAGCACAGCTAAGTGGTTACTCTGTGGTCCTCACCTTCAGGACGGGAGCAAGGTCTGACCCTGACAACTACAGAGCAGTCACTGGCTTCAGTATCATGCAAGATCCTGAAAGCCATTACCAAGTACATGAACAGGAAGTACATTGTTGAGGCCAAGGTTTTAGCCCTGTTTCAGTAAGCAATAATACCCAGTAGGGTGGGCGGTATTGGGCAATACCAGACCACCCAGGAGCATAATGAGGCCTGACACCACAGGCGGAGGGCCTCATAGCCCCTGGAAGGTCTGGTAGTGCCCATACTGCCCAACCTGGAGGGTAGTATTGCGCTTAGAAAATGGGTTATAGGTGACATTTTTGAAAAAATATATAAAAAATAAAATCATTAATCAAAAACACTTAAAATTAACTTTTGTGGTAAAGTAGTCCCTGTATTGCTACAATTACCACTGGAGGGCGCTGCTCTATTTTTTGTGTAGTTTCTTTACTTTTGGCATCTTCTCCAGTTTATGCCTGCTTGCTGCTTTGTGTCTCTCTCCACCCCCCCCCCAACACATACACAGACAGCTCAGTGAAGGAGTATTGTCTGTTTTTAAATTTGCTTTTACAAGGCAACTTGGAGTGGGGGAAACCAACATGATGTGCTTCATTTTAAGACAGGCATCCCCGATCACTTTTCAGTTGTGGTGCACAGCTTTGAAAGTGCACTGTGTGTTCAGATGAAGCAGTATGCATGAGTTGGATACTTATATTGTTTAAAAAGAAATCAGTCTCCTGTTTCGGTTGTTTTATTTCTTGGTGTGTTTGTGTACAGGGAACACTGTGTGGATGAATATGGGAAAATAGCGTGAGGTACTGAAGGTACTGGACTTCAGGAGGGCTGATTTTGTCAAAATGAGAGGGTGCCTCAGAAAAGCACTAGCAAACAGTCAAGAAGGTGGGGTGGAGCAACAATGGGGAAACATCAAAACTGCCATCACAGAGGCAAGAAGCCTTTGTGTGAAGCAAATAAACAAATCAAAATGAAAGAAAAAAACACTATGGTTCTCAAAAGAAGTGGTGGGGAAGGTAAGGAAGAAAAAGATAGCATTCAGGAAGAATAAGGAAACACAGAAGGAGAAGGATAGAGAACTGTATCAGTTAAAACAGAAGGAAACGGGTAAGGCAGTCAGAATAGCAAAGGCTCAAACTGATGAAAAGATAGCCAACTCGGTTAAGAAGGGGGATAAAACCTTTTATAGGTACATTAGGGAGCAAAAAAAGACTAAGGCAGGGATACTGAGGCTGGACAAAGAGGAAGGTGGTTGGGCAGAGAGCAACAGTGAAAAGAGGATACTGAATGAATACTTTTGCTCAGTATTCACAATGGAAAAGCAGGGGGAAATACCTAATCCGGTCAATAGAAGCACTCTGGATAGGGGGGTTGATATTAGTCCTTTCACAGAAGAAAGGGTTCTGAAAGAACTGTTAAAACTGAAGGTGGATAAAGCAATGGGGCCAGACGGGATTCACCCCATAATTCTAAAAGAACTAAGGGAAGGACTAGTAACACCACTGACTACCCTTTTTAATAAATCTTGGGAGCATGGTGTGGTACCTGAGGACTGGAGGAGGGTGGATGTGATTCCCCTTCACAAAAGTGGGAGCAAGACAGAGGCAGGAAACTGCAGACCCATCAGTTTGACCTCAGTGGTAGGGAAAAAGATGGAATCACTTCTGAAAGAAAGAATTGTTGAGTACCTAGAGGCCGGTGAGGTACAGGACCCAAGGCAGCAAGGAGTCACAGAAGGAAGGTCATGTCAGACAAATCTAATTGATTTCTTTGACTGACTGACCAAAGCAGTAGACCAGGGAGGTGCTGTGGACATGGCCTACCTAGACTTTAGCAAGGCATTTGACACAGTCCCGCACAAAAGGTTAACAAACAAATCAGCCAGCCTGGGAGTGGGTCCCAGGGTGGTAGCTGGGTAAAACACTGGCTGGACAACAGGACACAGTGGATAATAGTAAATGGAGTCCACAGTGAAGAAAGGAGGGGTACTAGTGGGGTACCGCAGGGTTCAGTGCTGGGACCAGTCCTTTTTAATGTCTTTATAAGTGACATTGCAGAGGGACTGGAAGGGAAAGTATGTCTCTTTGCAGATGACACAAAGATCTGCAACAGGGTTGATACACAAGGTGGGGTGGAAAGGATGAAAAGGGACTTGGCAAGGTTGGAAGAATGGTCAAATGTATGGCAGCTTAGATTCAATGCAAAGAAGTGCAAAGTAATGCACCTGGGAAACAAAAACCCAGGGGAAGAGTACACAATGGGGGGTGAGATACTGACAACAACAAAAATGGAAAGGGACCTGGGGGTAGTCATATCAGACAACCTAAAGGTGGGCCAGCAATGTGAGAAGGCAGTAAGGAGGGCTGGAGGGATACTGGGATGCAGAGGGAGAGGCATTACCAGTAGAAAACAGGAAGTTGTTGGCCCTCTGTACAGACAATTGGTAAGACCACATCTGGAGTACTGTGTACAGTTCTGGAGACCCGATCTCCGTAAAGACATAGACAGGGTGGAGGCTGTCCAGAGGAGGGCAACCAAAATGATGCAGGGTCTGCATCAGAAGACATATGAAGAAAGACTAAATGAACTAATGTGTCTATGTCTTCTGTTGGCACCCTTTGCAAACTGTGTGAGAGACCTTTTGGCACCATGCATTTCTGCTTAAAGTTGAACCAGCATAATATTCTGTGGTGATTTGCATATGCAGGCCATGATGCTTTGCATTGTGGGGGCATGTGTGATTTTGTATTTCTTTGAAACTTGGCTTCCCGGCCAAATGTCCTTTGGGGTAACCATTGCCTCAGTGCTTGCGGACAGAGGTTCTTTGTCTTTTAAATTGTTTTTTGTTTTAATTGAGTTCGCCACAACATAACCCAGATAGACGATCTTAGGGTAGCTGGTTCATTCCACTGGGATGTCAGACAGATGAAGCATACTGATGAGTCCTGGAAGGACGGAATGCGTGTCTATGTCTTCTGTTGGCACCCTTTGCAAACTGTGTGAGAGGCCTTTCGGCACCATGCATTTCTGCTTAAAGTTGAACCAGCATAATATTCTGTGGTGATTTGCATATGCAGACTATGATGCTTTGCATTGTGGGGGCATGTGTGATTTTTTATTTCTTTGAAACTTGGCTTCCCGGCCAAATGCCCTTTGGGGTAACCATTGCATCAGTGCTTGCGACAGAGAGTTCTTTGTCTTTTAAATTGTTTTTGTTTTAATTGGGTTCACCACAACATAACCCAGATAGACTATCGTAGGGTAGCTGGTTCATTCCACTGGGATGTCAGACAGATGAAGCATACTGATGAGTCCTGGTAGGACCAAACACGTGTCTGTGTCTTATTTTGGCACCCTTTGCAAAGTGTGTGAGAGGCCTTTTGGCATCATGCATTTCTGCTTAAAGTTGAACCAGCATAATATTCTGTGGTGATTTGCATATGCAGACCATGATGCTTTGCATTGTGGGGCATGTGTGATTTTCTATTTCTTTGAAACTTGACTTTCCAGCCAAATGCCCTTTGGGGTAACCATTGCCTCAGTGCTTGTGCACAAAGGTTCTTTATCTTCTAAATGAACTAAAGATGTATAGTCTCGAGGAAAGGAGGGAGAGGGGGGACATGATAGAAACTTTCAAATACCTCAAGGGAATCAACAATGTCCAAGAGGGTAGCATCTTTCAGAAAAAGAGATATGCAAAAACAAAGGGTCACAATTTGAAGATAGAGGGTGGACAGCTCAGAGGTAATGTGAGGAAATATTTCTTCACATAGAGGGTTGTGGATACATGAAACAGCCTTCCTGAGGAGGTCGTAGAGTCAAAAACAGTGGGGGAATTCAAGAATGCATGGGGCAGACATAAAGCCAATGTAGTGGGGGGTAGGAGGAAGTAGGCTGTTGGTTAACTAGGATCTGCAGCTTATCAATTAGGTGGGGAAATGGGCAGACTAGGTGGTCCAAGCAGTCCTTATCTGCTGTCAAATTCTATGTTTCTATGAGACGCATGGAACTGCTGTTTTTATATTGGTGTTTTTTTCCTAGGGAGTAAACTTGTTTTATGAAACTGGTAGATACCGTTTAAAAAATTCACACACACACATGCACGCACACACACACACACACAAAACACAAACAAGAAAGAAAAGTTGAACAAGATTCAGAGTGCAGTTGGGGTGACTGAGGGACACAGGTTACGGAACTGTTGTGTGCCAGTGGCGCTGAGTACATGACACGACAGAGTTACTGATTTAAACAGGAAACTTTTTTTTTCCACTTGGGGAGCTGTCATTAAATTGGCAGTGTCTGTGGTAGAACAGTACAAGCTGTTTGGAGAATCATGCTGGGAGGGCGGGGCTGGCACTGAATCAGGGAGGGTTGGGGCCAGTATCACAGGCTAGTTAGACATAAAAATGATCGGCATTGTAAAATGATAATTCCACTAGCGCTTTGATACTGGTAATTGGGTCAGATGGGACTGGCACTTTTAATACCTGGGCTCTGTTATTTGATAGATGCCCACCTTGCCAGAGCTATCAACCAATCAGAACCCGGGGTTTTCTTAGATCATTTTCTAAGCATGGTTTGTTGAGGGGCTAAGCATGCCAAATCGTCCTGATTAAATTCTTTGAAGGCTGACTAGAGAGATGGACAGGGGCAGGACTGTAGTCATAGTCTACTTGGATTTCAAAAATGACTCTGACACTGCGGCACATGGTCAGCTTGTACACCAGTGTGGTATATATGAGGCATACACAGGGTGAAACGCCTGACTAGCTTGCAGCCATAAAGCAGAGGGTTGTGGTGGAAAAGCATTACTGAGAGGAGAGAGCAGACTCAGCAGCATCCGTCTGGGATAAGTACCTGAGCCACTGCTGTTGAACACTGTTATCAAACAATCTGGAACGTGGGGGCCCCAGCAGATTGCTTATATTAGCTAATTAGACTAAGACTGCAAGGATGTGAATCCCCTTGTGAATGGGGACAAACTTACAAAGCACCTGAAAAACTAGGAGATTGCTCACATTTCCTGGAATCTTGGATCATTGTAGCTGAATGCAAGGTACTACACTTGGTGAGAGAGAGAAGACGTGCCTGCACACTTGCTGCAGGTGAGGAGAAAAGGGACCTGGGGTCATTATGGACGAAACGATGAAGCATGACAAGTGGTGCAGCTGCTGTCAGGATGGATGGCAAAATGCTGGGGTATACTAAAAGGGGGAGGTGACCAGCAGAGCAGGGAAAGTAATCCTGCCTCTTTACAAGGCCCTGGTCAGGGCCAGCATGGAGTTACAGCATTGCATTCAGTTCTGGGCTCCCAAATACAAAATACATATTGAGGCAGCTGAGAGGGTGAAAAAGATGGCCAGAAAAACAAAGCTATGAGTCGAGGTTGATAGTCCTTTAACATGTTCATGTTGGAGAAAAGCAGGCTTAAAGGGGTCAAAATCTCTTGTTGTCCACATAGTCAAAAGTTGAGGATACTCTTGACCAAGCATTTATGCTGAGGTACTCTTGGCAAAGCATTCAGTCTGAGGTATTCATGAAAACTAAAAAACATTCTGGCTGAGGTATTCCTGAAAAAGCATTTGGGATGATGTTCTTGACAAAGCATTCAGGCCGAGATAGTCTTGACAAAGCATTTGGGCTGAGGTATTCCTGAAAAAAGTATTCGGGCTGAGGTATTCCTAAAGCAGTCAGACTGAGGTATTCTTGCCAAAGCATTTGGGTTGAAGTATTTTCGAAAAAGCATTTGGGCAGAATGTGAAATGTTCAGAGGCTGCTTTTTATCAGGTTACTGCTTGGCTATGCATTGTCAGCACTGAATTGAATTTCTGTGTATCAATAAAGTTTCCTAGCTACAAGAGCAGAAGTCATGTATCTTTTTGTTTGCTCCAGTGTAGTTTCGAGCGTAGGCACGGTAAGTGCTGGTGTTCTTGCCACAGTATGTCTTCACCTTCACAGTGAGGCCTATTAGTAAACCTATCCTACCTCACCCTCTGTGCTTTGATCAGTGCTGCACTCCAATGTCAAACTCAAAATAGAAACATTGGGCCAATAATCAGATGTACACAGCCAAGGAAAATGTGAACAAGAAGCATCTATATGTCTGCAGCTCCCCTGGCTATGGTAAACTGCACTGGCAAACTGAACATCAAACAGTTACACACAGAACATGATGCAAAAACCATGAAGCAGAGAAAACCACCCAAATGCAAATACATCACACTCAGAGCTCTCCGATTCTATATAAATGCAATGCCCTGGAAACAAAATAGCATGGGGTCCCCTTTCCTATGGTGAGTAGAGAACAGAGGAATTAAAGGAGTAGTACACCCACATATCTTGTAAATGTTACTTGTTTCCTTGTCAACAGACAACTCTTTCTGTGTAGTTATTGGGGATAGATATATATATGATTCATGATGGGCAGGAGTGTGATATGGAAAATATCTTCCCTCCTGCAGAGTGAGCTCTGGATAATCACGAGTGTCGAAGGCACGAGTGAGAGTATGCAGAGCTCACGATGCAGGAGTGAGGATATTTTCCATAGCACATGATTTGCACATCATCTGTTCGATTTATACAATAGGGGTACGAGTTTCAGAAGTACTGTTATGATTTTTTGTGTTCTGTTGTTGTTTCTGTGTTTGCTGTTTCTGTGTGAGATTTTCTGAATGGGCTGGCAGTGTTACAAACTCTGTGGGAAAAAGCTGAGTGTGTTTGCAATGCTAAGTAAGTTATCTTCAGGCAGTAGTGAGAAAGAATATGTTTTGTGAAGGTGTCTGTTTTAGAATTCTGGTTGCAGTCAAGCTGAGAGGATCACAGCAATGGGTTGGGAGTGAGTCAGAGTATAGGAAACACCTGAGAATGTTTTGCCATGGTAACTGAGTGGGCTGCAGGCAGCAGTGAAATATCACTCACAGTGGTGATGTCACTATATGATTTATCTCAAGCCGTGATGTCACGACATGAAATATCTCATGTGGTTGTCACCACAGTGAAGATACATGTTTTTATCACACTCATTTATCCTTCACCCCATTGTATAAACAAATATATATATATATATATATATATATATATATATACAGTATATATGTATATGTTTGCTTTAGTTTGTTTTCACTGTTCACTGTCCCTGTAACTAGCCAGGGGATCTCCATTTTCTGGTTGTTGAAATCTCATTGTGCCCAAGAGCTGTATTGGCATATGAGAACACGATGTGTCAGCACTCTTCAGACTCCACGGTATGCCTGTCTACATATTTAGAATTCAACAAAACAAGTTACAGCAAGGTGTGAAATACCACATTTACCTTCAATTAGCTTTACAAACTTAGACGTAATGCAAAGTGTTTTCCTTTGAACTGCATTCAGTCTATGCTTCTAGAGAGTTTTTTCATGTTATGTGTACTTTTAGTATAGAGATACAAGGCCAGATGTTCAAAACTTTGCCCCTTGGGCTAAATTAGCACTGCCCAATGGGCAAACTGAGCCCGGAGCATGAAGCAAGCTATATTGAAAAGGAAATAGTCCGGTGCTAATCCTGCTGAATATAGCAGTCTAAAGAAGCCGGGCAAACCAGTCTGGGAATGCAGGGCCAAAATAGCCCGGGAATAAGACAGCACTGAATACAGCAACAGGGAAGTGCAAACTGCAACTGCAGCTCATTAGACTCTGTAGTAAGCCAGTATTGCAGGTGGAGAAAATTGTGTGTGATTGCACAGAGATGTCTCACATCTACTGCAAACACACCCCTCAACCTCCTGCCTCACAAATTAGGGACAAGGCTTAAAAAGATCAGGGACAAAGGTTTAAAATCAGGGACACATCTGAAAAATTGGTGATATCCACTTGGGAAGCTGATAGAATAAGTGGTTTAGTGTAAAATGCATTTTCTAAGGAAGAACATGTCTGTAACAGTAATGTTTGGCATTATTTTAAGCTTACAACCCCCACTGTTTGGTCACAGAAACACAATTTTCAGGAGGGACAGAGTAAAACTGTGAGGTAAAATCAGGGACGTCCCTGAAAATTAGGGACAGTTGAGAGGTATGACTGTAGACAATAATGTAAGCCACACACTTTAGAACTGTGCTATGCTGAAGTAAGGTTTGCCTGGGGCTAACCCGATTGCACAGTGCTAACACATTAGCCCGGTGCAAACTGGTTAGCCCAGGGCAAACAGGAGCTATATTCAATGTTCCCATGCAAATAAGCCTACTTAGGTAATCCGTGAGCAAACAGGTATATTTGCATCTCATTAGGTGCCGCTTAGCATATATTACCATGCAGTTTGCCTGGTGCTTCTGCATGGAGCACAAAGCTCCCCTTTTTGGTCAGAATGGAAGTACAGGCTGGACGCTGCAGGCCAAGGCATGCCCACAGCATCCCCTGTTGGTCAGAATAGAAGTACAGACTGAAGCAGCAGGAACTGTGTGTTGCCAGGCACAGTCAGTGCATACAACACCCATGCAGCTGTGCAAGCAGGACCTGTATGTATATATATATATATATATATATATATATATATACACACACACACACACGTACATATACAGATCAATAGCTACACACAGACACATTGCCTGTGGCCATACATGCCCTGGAGGATGCCTCCCCAACAACATAGGTACCCTACTGCGGTAGTGGGTGAAACACAGTGGGGGGAAGCAGATGCATGGGACAGGCATAAAGGCAAACCTGGTGGGGGCAGGAGGTAGCCATAGGCTGTAGGGTCACTAGGAACTAGGATATGCAGCATATCCAGTAGATAGGGAACAGGGCAGACTGGCTGGGCCAGGCCATCCTTTTCTGCCATCATGGTCCCTGTTCCATTGTGTGCCTGTTACACCCTGGTAGGCTAGTGCCCCAGCATGCTCCCCGACCCCGTAGCCCGCAATTCACTTTAAACCCTGGTAGTCTAGTGGTCCCCCACTCTCCAGCACAACTCCGACCTCTGTCTAATGTAAATGTAATAACTTTCCTGGTAGGCTAGCGATCCCCCACCCCCTGCCACGAATCGACCATTTGCCATAAATGTACATGTAATTTCCCTGGTTGTCTAAGTCCCCTACCCCAAGCACATATCCTGACCCCCATTGCAAATAAATATCATATCTTTTCCCTGGTAGTCTAGTGGTTCCCCCCACTCCCAAGCACGTATCCTGACCCCCGTTGAATATAAATATAATTTCTTTTCCCTGGTAGTCTAGCAGTCCTCCACCCCCAAGCACGTATCCTGACCCTCATTGAATATAAATATAATTTCCTTTCCCTGGTAGTCTAGCGGTCCCCCCTAACCCCCGTTGAAAATAAATAAAAATCCATTTCCCTGGTAATCTAGCGGTCCCCCCACCCGGCAGTGACACCCCGCTAATCCCATTAAAGTCAGTGAACAGAGCCAGTGACCGGCTCATCCCTCCTCTCACCACCATGGCTGGCCGCCGACTGAGGTAGGAAGGAGCACTCCTTCCTACCTCAGTCAGCGGCTGGCCGTGGTGGTGAGAGGAGGGCTGAGCCAGTCACCGGCTCTGTTCTCTGACTGTAATGGGATGAGTGGGTGTCACTGCTGGGTGGGGGACTCACTAGACTACCAGGGAAATGGATCTTTATTTAATTTCAGTGGGGGTCGATACATGCTTGGGGGTGCTTGGGGTGGGGGGACCGCTAGACTACCAGGGAAAGGGATTTATATTTATTTTCAATGGGGTTGACATGTGCTTGGGGTTGGGGACCACTAGACTACCAGGGAAAAGGATTTATATTTATGTTCAACGGGTTGGAATACATGCTTGGGGTGTGGGGGACTGCTAGACTACTAGGAAAGGATTTATATTTATTTTAACTGGGTCAGGATACGTGCTTGGGGTAAACTACCAGGACTACCAGGAAATGGATTTTATTTGTTTTCAATGGGGGTCGGGATATGTGCTTGGGGTGGGGGACCGCTAAACTACCATGGAAAGGAATACTTATATATGTTCAACGGGGTCGGGATATGTGCTTGGGGGTGGGGGACCACAAGACTGCCAGGGACATACTAGGGCGGATACCGGGGATCGGGAATCGTGCTTTTGGGGGGACACTGCCACCACATTACCGCTGGCACATTACTGCCAGCTTTTTCTCAGTGGTATTCAGCGCCATGCTACAGGCTGCGCTAATGCCTGTAGCGTGGAGCTATACCTTTGAATATCTCGGTATGCCGGCATTCAGGACCCCTCCCCTCAGTCCCTCCCTTGCATACATTATAATTTAGTGTCAGCGCTAACACCTAGCACTGGCACTAAATGTCCTTTTAAATATAGCAGTCGGGTGCAAATTTGGTGCTAGTCCAGCCCAATGGATTTTTGCCCCGCGCTAAACCTTCGAGTATCTGGCCCACATGGTGCACATAGGTACTGACACATCATATTATCATATGCTAGTGCAACTCTAAGGGACAATAAGATTTCAACAACCAGAAAATGGAGACTCCCAGGCTAGTTAAAGGGGCTGGTATGAACAGTGAAACAAACTAAAGAAAACACGTATCTCCCCAGCAGCTACACAAAAGAGTTATCTGTTGACAAGGAAACAAATAAAATTTACAAGATCTGAGGGTGTATTACACCTCTAAATGATAATTAATGACATATACAAATGTTATGGGAGGAACACAATAATGGGAACGTTTAAACATTCCTGAGAGGAGATTAGCTTTTGAACAGGCAGAAGGATAAGTAGTTCTCCCAGGTTGTGCCTGAAATCAATCAATCAATCAATCAATCAAAGACTTTTTTTAACCAGGCTTCTCGTCATTGAGTGAGCTCGTTTGTAAGGTGCTCCTGGCCAAAGCAATAGACACAGATACACTTCCAAGTATAATATATGCACAGTTGTTGCAGAGAATAATGCAATACAGAGAAGGAGATCGTAACAAAGCGTAATACATGGTATGAGAGAGCAGACACAGAACATCCAAAACTTAACGAGCTATTACAGGCAGCTCATGACAGTTATACTATTAACTATAACTATGTATATGTAGTGGTGAAGAGTTGGCATAGAGGGAAGGGCGGGGAGTGGGAGCGGACATAAAGCCGAAAAGGATGTTAGGTAGGGGAGGAGAGAATATAGGGGAGTAGAGTAGAAAATAGGCATTGCAGGTCTAGTGCACTCACCTGGTTACCAAAAATAGAATAGCTTCTTCATCTGCTAAAAATGCCTCGGGTCTATAAAAGCCATGGTGATACAGGGAATACGGGGGCAGAGGAACTGTGGATCACCCTGCAGAGGGGGAATGGAGCCACTATTTGCACTGGAATGATCTACAGATCTCCAGCACAGAGGGAGGAATTAGATAAGGAACTGGTGGAAACTACTGGCAAGACAGCAGAAAAGGGGGAGGTGCTGCTGGTGGGAACTTCCACTTGCCAGATGTGGATTGGAGCCTCCCAGCTGCAGCTTCAACTAGGAGCAGGAACATCCTGGAATCTCTGCAGGGAGCATTTCTCATGCAACTAGTCAATGAACCCACTCATGATGGGGCAACACTGGATCTGTTATTCACTAACTGACAGAGTTGCAGACATTAAGGTGGGCGACCACTTGGGGACCAGTGATCACTGTATGGTGTGGTTCAATATAAGGATGGCTGCGAAATCAAAACAGACAAGGGCATGGCTCCTGGACTTCAGGATGGCAGGTTTTAAAAGATGGGTGAATGCCTCAGGGATGACCTAGCAGGGGTGTATGACCTGGGTGGGGTGGAGGAACAGTGGGCAAAGATAAAAGAGAGCATAGTTAAAGGCAATGGGCAAAGATAAAAGAGAGCATAGTTAAAGGCAACTGTAACCTGCCCCCTTGGGAGTGTACAATATCTGTGCACTGTAGGGTTTTGGGAGTTATTTTTGCTCGGTGAAAAAATGGTTAATCCCTCTGTCACATGGTAGGACCTGCTGCAGGTCTGAAGGTCACTGTGGGTGTGTGGGGTTATTTAACTATGAATTTAGGTGGGATTGGGTGGTGCCTGGGAAAGAGAGACAGAGACACTGGGAGGAGAGTGAAAGGGCTGGTCAGGGGCGATTGATCACTCTGGCCTATGGTCGGCAGCTCAAGGAACAGAGAGAGAGAGATGGGAGTACTGGAAGAGCTCAGAGATGGAGGAGGATGGCTGCGAGGTAATGCCAGCTGTGGAGGGAGACACCAGAGATAGAAGGGGAGCTGAGAGAGGAGGTCTGCTGGCAAGTAAGGGGGCAGTGAATGCCCTTTTTGAAAAGCCCCACTGTCTAGTAGAATGGACCAGTGTCAGAGCCCAGCAAATCCATGAGACGTTTTGCGCTCTACTTTTATAGTCGGTTTCCATTGGAGCCTAAGGAGCTTCACCAGGAGGTTGAGAGGGAGCAAGTAGCCCCGAACTGTGAGTCCTGCCAGTTCTGGAGGGATATTTGTGGGATAGCCATTGGGAATGCAAGTTAAAGGGCAGATCAGAAGTGCCACTGTGTTCTGGGGATGCCAGAATCGCATCCCATAGTGTAAGTTGCCCGAGAGACAGAGAGATATGGGGAATGGTGATTGGTGCTGCCTGAAGACTGTGAGACCATTGCAGTCCAGGGAAAGCCGTCTCAACTGTTAGACCATATCAGTCAGAGATGCACTGCTAACCTCCACTTATCAACAGTTGCTCCATGGAGTAGTGTTTTATTGGTTCAACATTAAATGGATCCAATTATTTGTTCAATTCTGTGTGGACTTCAGTTATTTAACTGAAATTCCAGTGTAAGTTAGCCTGTTTCCTTGCAATGCCAGCACCCCACCAGAAACAATGAACTGCACCAAACATAAGCCATTTCGGTGAAGTTTCTGCTGAGGGTGCTCTTCTCCACAGACACCATTCCACCTCAGACCCCTTGACACTGGGGGGGGGGGCTACAATCTGGGGGCTCATCTGGGGTGTGTTTGGGGTGCTGGACAGTTTTTTTTAACTTTGGAAGGGTGCTAGGTGAAGGTTGTGTGCGGCTGATTCGATCCCTGGTCATTTGGAAGTGTGTAACATGCAGCAGGACAGTAAAGGAATTTTGAGCCCTGACAGAGAAGTTGTGGCACCAGTTAATCTGGAGTTGGGGCAGATGGGCCAACATTTATTTATTTATTTATTTAGTTTTTGTTGACCAGAAAGGAAGACTGGACATTTTTTGCTTATTTTCAACCTTGTCCCAGGGGAAGGGGATACAGATGAATGACAACTGAAATTGAACCAGATTTTAAGCTGTTGGTGGTATTTTTGGTGAAATGTGACATGTGAGGACTATGTAAATGTGCTAGGGTTCTGCCCATACAATTGGGACGTGGAAATCCCGCTGGATGGAGAACGATGAGCCCCTGAGTGCTTGGACTTTATTGGTGGGCAGACTGTCTTGGTGCCTGGAAAAGCAAGTAGTTCAGTATGATTCTGCGTGGTACCCAAGAGAAGCAGTAACTGGATAGAAATGGCTCAAGCTTCTGCAGTGTCCAATGTAACAGTCCCCTCTGCTATGCTCTGGTGGATGTGGGAGGTAGTGGAGAAGTCAGCCATGCTTATGTGTGCCCTGTGTCAGTTTGTGGGGCTAGGAGTGATGATAATGCAAGTCTGTGCTGCATGCCAAAAGAAAGCCCCAGTAGATTCTGTACCACTGTCTTGCCCCAGGCCCGGTGGATCAGTCAGTTCCACCGAATCAGACTTTGAAAGCCAGGAGGAGCTGAGTACCTAGTGGAATTTGCCACTGGCTGCTGAAAGTATGGAGTCAAGTGCTCTAGGATCCCCTGTACCCAGCAAAGTGGTGCAGCTTTGAGTGCCAGTGGCCCATGGACCAGGCCACAGTCAAGGTGTGACACTGCCAGAAAAATCAAAGGTGCTGGCACCCAAGGACTTTATGGTACCTGTACAGCCTGACACTAGTGAGCCAGAGTCAACCATGTCGACTGCTCCAGTGTTGAATGGTATGCATATGGAATCAGTGCCCACCAGTAGCCAGCAACGAGAACCATTGGCTGAGCAGGAAAGCTCTGACAAGCCCAGAGAGTTGGGAGTGTAGATTTGACCATCTCTGTAGCTGAAAAAGCAGGAGAGATCAGTGACAAGGACTTGGGAAGGGATATTTCTTCCCTGTATGAGTCAGTCTTTTTGACTTTGGCGAAGGATCAGCCCAGTCTCCTAGCAAAATTTCACCAAAAGATGGAGATGTACGAATAGGCCCACAATAGCACCCTCAGTGTACAGCACTACGGGGAAGGTGTGTGGCTTCCGAATTTGACAGCCCCCCCATACCATTGTTCATAGCTTGCCAGAGTGGTCTCAAGTTGAGAGAATAATGTGGTATTAGATCCAGCAGGAATACCCTCACCATGTATACCCTTACTTGCCAAAAAGACCGTGGGACATTATCGAAGACAGTAGGCAAAATTGGGTCTACCATGACCTCTTCAATAAACTTTTTAAAAAGCACAAGCTGAGTTCCACAAGTTCCACCATTGCCATACAAGAGGTCCAACGGATCACAAAGTATGTTCCCACCATGCCTATGAAAGATTGACCATTTTCAAAGCCTTTACTGTGGTGCAGGACTTAGATGGACAGCGTACTAAGCATTACATGCCTCGAGTGGATTCCTTTGGCCAGGCGACAGCTAAACCTGATCTGTAGTATTACTTTTTCTGCCAGTAAGTTGGGTGTTTCTGGCCTGTGGACCCCTGAATATACTTTGTGACGCCATGTGAACTGTTTTCCTCACCCAGAGGTAACGGCCAATATTCAGAGACTTTGGGACCACTAAAAGTTGTTCAGCGTGAACTGGGTGAGACCAACCCTTTTCTTTGTTGCATTGTGACCTAAAGTGAATAAATAAACTTTGGGTACACAGGACATTCTGTTTCTGAACTGTATAAATTGCACCATGGTGCCTGGGGGAGTGGGTTTTAGTATCTGTCCACATGTCGCAACTGCTCAGTGTTACTGTTTCCATTGCAAAGTGTTTGCTAGCTATAGTATGTTTATTGTTAAAGTTAAAGTAGCACATAGAACAAATTGTTGCATTGTCTTACTATTTGATTGGGTTGTGGCTTGGGCAGCTTGGCTGCACTGTAGGTAGAGCAGGCAATGGTCTGATTATAGGCAGGTACTGTTTGAGACTGAGATGCCACCCCTGATTTAGCCAGGCAATCCATATAGGGCGGTAGGTGGTTGGGTCACCAGGGAGTGGGTTTGGAGGCATAGCAGAGTCGAGTCTGGACTTTAGTTTTTTGGGATTGAGAGTCATCATTTCGGCAGTAAGGCCAGCTTAGCCAGGCCGTGCTGAAAAGGGAGGGAGTGCACATACTTCTTCATTTGTTTTTTGGTGGGGTAACTGGTGGTTAAATACTTATTGAGGATGGTGAGTGTTTAAAGTGGGGGGGGGAGTAATACTCCCCTTGGGAGTGTACAATAACTGTGTACTGTAGGGGTTTGGGAGTTATTTTTGCCCAGTGAATAAAATGGTTAATCCCTCTGCTACACGACAGGACCTGCTGTGGGTTGGGAGGTCACTGCAGGTGCGCAGGAGTATTTCGCTGTGAGTTTTGGTGGGATTGGGGATCCCTGAAAAAGATAGAGAGGCATTGGGAGGAGAGTGAAATGGCCAGGTGGGGGCGATTGCTCACTCCGGCCCATGGCTAGTAGCTCAAGGAACAGAGAGACAGAGAGAGAGAGATGGTGGTGCCAGAGGAGCTCAGAGATGGAGGAGGATGGCTGCAAGGTAGTACCAGCCATGGAGGGAGACACCAGTGATAGAAGTGGAGCTGAGATAAGAGGTATGCTTGGAGGGTGCAGTGAAGACCCTATTGAAAAGCCCCACTGTCTTTTAGAATGGTACAATGTCAGAATCCAGTGAATCCATGGAACATGTCACCCTCTGTTTCTTTAGGGACAGTCACCATAGGAGCAAGAGGAGTTTCACAAGGAGGTTGAGAGGGAGCAAGTGGCCCCAAACTGTGAGGTCTGCTGGTTCCAAAAGGTTATCTGTGGACAGCATAGGAGCACATGCCAAAGGGCAGACTGAAGTGCCAGTGTGTTCTGGGGATGCTGGAATCACAGCCCATAGTGTAAGCTGCCAGAGAGAGAGAGAGAGATATGGGGAATGGTGATTGCTGCTGCCTGAATGCTGTGATGCCATAGTGGTCCGGGAATGCTGCCTAAACTGGTACACCATATGGGTCGAGATGTGCTGCTAGCCCCCACATATCAACTGTTGCTCCACGGAGTAGTGTTTTATTGGTTCAGCATTCAATGAATCCCACCATTTGTTCAATTTTGTGTGGACTTACTAACATACTAACACACTATTTGCCAGCAGATTAGGCCTCAGGTCTATTGAGTCTGCTTGAACCTTCAGCTATTTAATTGAAATACCAGTGCAAGCTAACCTGTTTCCTTGCAGCCCAGCACCAGAGTTATACCATTACCCCACCAGACACAATGAACTGCGCCAAACATAATCCATTTTGTTAAGTTTTGCTGTAGGGCGCCCTCCCCCACATACACCATTCCACCTCATACCCCTAGACACCGGGAGGGGGAGGGCTACAACAAACCTCTCAACAGCAAGAGAAAAGGAGACCACTATGTTTCTAGGAAGAGCTGATTGAAAAGGTAAAGGCTAAAGGGTAGCATTCAGAATAAGGAGATACAGAGAAAGGAGGCTAGGGAAGTGTATTGGGGAAAACAGAGAGAAGCAGGGAAAGCAGTAAGGAGTACAAAGGCACAGACTGAAGAGAGAATAGTCCAGGAGGTAATGAAAGGGACAAGACATTTTATGGCTGTTGGCAGAGCCTTCTGCCATCCTGCTTTCCCTTGAAAAAGTGTTTTCGTGGAACACATCTTTTAGGAGTTTTCAGTGTATTCTTCCACAACTGCAAATCACCATGACAGTTACTACTGACGTCAGAAGAAAACTTTAAAAACTAAATAATTAGGTACAATTCTGCCTGCATTCCATATATATTCTATATATTTCTCCTCCCATCATTTCTTACTGGGAAATTTGCATGAATACATGATCTTTAGCCCTTAAGAGTTCCTTTACAGTACATCTGCCTCTATAGCTTACTCACCACTTCAGGTCATAATCCCCTGTTGTGACATCACAATCTGTTGTCATGGGAGTACCTGTGATGTCACAAGGGATGCATTATTATTTCAGCTAGGGAGAATGCAGCAGGAATAGATGAACTCTTCAGGCGCAAAGATCCTGTTTTCAAGCAAACAACCTCGGTTTTAAATAATGGGGAGGAGAAATGCAGAACTAATGTGAAATACAAGCTTGATTGTGTCCAAAGATTACGTTTTAGTAAAGTTTACCTGAAGGTGTCAACTGCTCTTTAAATAATCACTTCTTTCTGTTTCCAATGTTGTAGATAGAACTTGCAGCTGCTTATCAGATGGCCATTAGGAAACTGAAACAACTTCTTAAATAATGGTTGCCTATTAAACTGGAGATTTCTTTATCCCCTTAGAAATGCAACAATTTGCACATTTCAGTACATGTACTTAGCATTTACACATTTTCTTACTACTTGCTTATGTTGGACAGGTATTCTCTTTCAAGAAAGATTTATACCTCATAAATGTCACCCATTCTCAGCAATGAATGTCCAAGCTTTATACAGTGTTTTAACCTCTTAAGACACTATCTGATAAGAACTGCCTCAGACATAGTTTATTATATACAGCAAACAAACACACACACACACACCATCCTTATGGCCACAACATTCAAAATAAACACTGCAATCTAATATGTGATAAAACAATAAAGAAACTGTTTATGTCAGCTTTGGTTATGTTGAACACAGTGAAATTCAGTTTTCAGTAGATTTCCTTTAACTACTGTATTTCCTATCCTAAACTTTGTATCCTGGATAACGAAGGGGAGATGCTACATCTCATTCTCATAGATATCTTCATTTACACATTTTTTGCATTGTATTTACTCAGGATATCCCAGATTAGATGCAATACCTTGTTTTCAGTGGGGTCATGATTTTACCAGTTCTATAATGTATTTATTTAGGGTAGCCTAGTCCAGTTGTAAAATATTCTTTTCAGCATGTTCCAATTTTATGCAATGCATCATAATATTGTGTAGGTGTAGATCCCACTGAAAATAAGATGCCATGTTTTCTGTGTACTATTCAGGCTAAATACAGTATATAGCAATCAGAAGGCATGTTCTAGGAAAACACATTGGCCTAGACTGCCGTTCCTTCTCACCAGCACTTGTACCTAGACACTTTTTTGTTAACGGCCTGGCTTTGGCCAATCGCTCCCACATCTACCCTGTCCCCTGCCACCCTCCCCCACTACTATCCCCTACCGGTTTCACCACCTTTAATGTATCCACTTCCCTACCACCCTCGGCCGTTTCACCCTGCTATACCTAGCTATTTTTTCCCACCACTATTTTCTTCGCAGCCTAAATGAGTCAACTTGACTCCTCTATATACCTACACTCTTTAACCATTCTGCCCTTCACCCCTCAGCAAGCTGAATGCATCTTTCACTCCCTTGAACTTCCTACCCCTCTTACTTGTTATTAAATTCTATGACTGAGCCAGAAGTCTGTTAACCCTTCTTATTGTTGATTCATACACAATCTGCATAATCCCTAATAGTAGTCCTTCTTCACTGCACCCTGCATATTGACCTTACTGTATGTAACCCTCTTGAATAACACCTGTTGTTATCCTTACCTGTACCAAGCTATGCTTATTTGTAACTAAACTAAACAAAGTCATTGGTCTTGCCTAAGTCTGGCAATGTTTGCTGCATCCTACTGTATTAACTTGTTTCTGTCTGATGTGGAACCTTTGCAAACGAGCTACTAGCTCAAAGGTTGTAATCCGAGATTTGAATAAATAAATAAAATAAATAAAAATGTGTAAAAGGAAGACTGCACTGAAACTGCCTCTCTACAGATTTGCGTTGTGCAAATTCATTAGAAATAATGAGTAAAGAATGATCACATTGCAAGTGACATTTTACAGGATTTGCCAGTTGAGATTTGGGGCCAGATATTCAAAGCTTTGCCCCTGGGTTAAGTTAACACTGCCTGGCAGGCAAACACAGCCTAGAGCACAAAGCAAGCTATATTCAAAAGGAAAAGCCCGGGGCAAACAGCTCCTGAATATAGCATGGGAATAAGGCCGTGCAAACGGGGCTGGGAGTGCAGGGCAAACATAGCCCTAGAATAAGGCAGCACTGAATATAGCAACCAGGAAGTGCAAACCACAACAACAACACAGTGCACAGTGACGTGAGGGGATAGAGATGAACTATGTGGCCAATGTGCATGCCAGCAGATGCGTGACCCAGTACAGCAGCAGACTGTGAAAGAACAGTGATCAAAACTGTATAAATATTCCTGAACTGTTAGTGCCACACTAACATGTTAGCACATCTTTAGAAGGAGCTAAGCTGTTATCCCAGTGCTAATGTGTTTGCCCGGTGCTAAGATTTGCCATATTCAAAAGTGACATGCTAAAGAGCCTACTTAGGTAGTCTCTGAGCAAACAGCCAGATTAGCATCTCATCATTCCCTGATTTGCATGCAGTTTTCCCAGCGTTACTGCAGGGTCCCACAGCTCCACCTGTAGGTCAGTCTGGAAGTACAGGGGCTGGCCAGGTCTGGCCGCAGCTCCACCTGTAGGTCAGTCTGACAGTGCTTGATGGTTGCTGCAGGCTACATGTATGCAGTACAGCATAGCATTGTGTGCCCCAGGGGAGAACACAGCATAGGCACAGGCGGTGGTGGTGCTGTAATTCAACCATCACACTGTAGGCCATGCTAAAGTGCACAGCAGATGCTACAGTAGCAAGGGGGCTGGTAGTGTGAGGAACACAGCAATGCCTATGGTATGTATGGCAGTGATGACCACTGCACTGTACACGGTGACAGGCCCAGCATGCAGGTGAATACTGATAGTGGACAGTACTGTTTTGCCATTGTGTGCTCCACAGATGCTTCACCTGTGGCATGGGATGCTCACAGTGACATTTGCATGGCTGCTTGTGTGTGCTGTGGCTTCTGTACAGTTGTGTGGTATGTGGCTGGGGGGACATGTATGCTCGGACAGGCACTCAGGTGGTGGGGTATTCCCACTACTGGCCCATGTGCACTGCATGATGTGTCCCAGTCATGTGGCCACACCTGGGCTGTGGTGAGGTCTGGCCACCCGTACACCCTCCCCTCAATGGCCGCCATGCCCACAGTGCTGCATGTGTGTGCTGGCATCTGTTGGTCAACACAGACATATGGTCTGCAGGTGTGTGCTGTATGGCCACACTACCTAGCTTCTCCATGTGGGACGGATCCCCCCTTATTGTCTGTGCTTGTCTGGGATTGGTGGCAGCTGTTGGCATCATGGTGGTGCCATCAGTGAGCAGCATGTGTCCTCCATGTCAGGCATTTTCTCAGTGTCATTCTCTTATGTTAGAGTCGCCGCAATGCTAATCCCGCCGCAGACACCGCTATGCACCAATGACGGCAGCTGTTTGCCCAGGGTAAAGACCAGCTTTTCCTGGGCGGTAATTTGTTCCATGCTATGGTCATGCTGTCGCTAAACACCTTAGCGCGCGCTAGTCGCTGAATGTCATAGCACCTGTATTCATGTTCACTTTGCACCTTGCATATAATTATGGTTTGCTCAGCACTAATGCACTTTACCTGTGCTATGTGGCCTTTTGAATATGGCAGTCCCGCTAATCCTGTGCTAAACCTCGCAAACTGTTTATGGACCATGCAAAGCTTTGAATATCTGGCCCTTGATGCTTTTTAACATCTTAAGACACGATCTGATAATGGATAGCACAGGGAGATGCTACATCTCATTGTTATAGGGATCTTCATTTACACATTTTGCATTGTATTTACTCAGGATGTCCCAGATTAGATGCAATATCTTGTTTTCAGTAGGATCATGATTTTACTATTTCTATAATGTATTTATTCAGGGTAGCCTAGTCCAGTTGTAAAATATTATTTTCAGCATGTTCCAATTTTATGCAATGCATCATAATAATGTGTAGATGTAGTGACCCACTGAAAATAAGATGCCACATCTTCTGTGTAGTATCCAGGCTAAATACAGTCAATAGCGATCAGCAAACATGCTCTAGGAAAACACATTGTAACAAGCATTTGTCAATGCCGAATGTTTGCTTGCTGGCATTGGCAGTGATAGTGTAGAAGTTACAGAGTTGCGAATAGGAATGGCAGTGAAGTATTGAACTGAAGCCAACCCCACCACCACCCTGCAGAGAGTGACAGGCATTGGGGTGTGCTTGGGTCATCAGGACAACGCCACGCCATTTCACCACCCACCCTGCAGAGACTGACAAGTGTCACAATGTTCCTTGTGGTCTTTGGCCCTTATGCTACCCATTTCATTAGGAAATATGGTGAGATGGGTGCAATATAGGAGAATGGGGTGAAGTTTGGGGCGAAGAGTCCAAAGTATACCTCGATGCCTCTCACTGACTGCAGGGTGTGGAATGGTATGAGCATCACAGGCAAGAATCCCAAGTCACACCTTGATGCCTGTCATTCTCTATAGGGTTGGGCGTTATAGTTGAACACCCTAATACCTCAGGCATTCGTTGGTATTTTCACTCCAAATTTTCAACATGTTTGTTTTGTGACCCCACCTCATGAACAGGGGAATATCAGTTTGTTACTGAAAGCTGCTTATGCACAGTGACTACGGCATTTAGCACCACAGGTGCAAAACATTCCAACAGGATGTAAAAATGACAGCTGTACTCTTTCATGGGGAGGTGTAAAAATGGCTATGTTGCAAATCTGTAGTAAAAATATTAAAAATGGTGAAGTCAATGAAGTACATAGAAACTGTGCAATGCCACTAATTGCATATAATTAGGTTGGGGATTTTTACAGCAGATTGTCAACTCAGGCATTTTAGTGCCTCCGATCATGAACAGTGTCACTGTGATTTTCTTTATCTGTGGTGAACAATGATTTCCCACAGCAACCACGCATCTCTGCACTGAAAGTGTGAAAACACACTTCAGCCATGTTGTGAAAAATGACAGCTGTACTGTTCATAAGGAAGTTTGAAAAAATGTCACTGGTGAAAATCTGGACTGAAAATATTACAAAGTCATAAACTAACGAGGGTGCTTGGAAACTGCACAATGCTCACTTGTAACACAGTCATTTTATGGACTTTTGTCACCAAATTTTCAACATAGCCATTTTAAGACCTCTGCTCATGAACAGTGTAACTGTGATTTTCTTAATCTGTCCTAAACATTGCTTTCGCACACCAACAGCACCATTGTGCGCTACATGTGCAAAAACACATTTTGGGCGACATATGAAAAATGCAGCTGTACTGTTCATAAGGAAGTTTAATAAAATGGCAATGTTGAAAATCTGGAGTGAAAATATTAAATTTGCAAACTTACGAGCATGCATAGGAACTGTGCAACGCACGCTAGTAAAAGTCATTTTTAGGAATTTTTTCACCAAATTTTCAACATAGCCATTTTAAGACCTCTGCTCATGAACAGTGTCACTGTGATTTTCTTAATTTGTCCTGTACATTGATTTCGCACACCGACTGCGCCATTGTGCGCTACATGGGTGGAAACACGTTTTGGGTGAGATGTGAAAAATGACAGCTGTACTACTCATAAGAAGGTGTGGTAAAATGGCAATGTTGAAAATCTGGAGTGAAAATATTGAAAATTTGTGAACTAACGAGCGTGCGTAGGAACTGTACAGCACGCGCTGTAAAACAGTCATTTTTTGGAATTTTTTCACCAAATTTTCAACATAGCCATTTTAAGACCTTTGCTCATGAACAGTGTCACTGTGATTTTCTTAATTTATCCCGAAGATTTTCTTGATTTCGACACCCACTGTGCCATTGTGCGCTTACATGGGCGGAAACACGCTTTGGGTGAGATGTGAAAATGACAGCTGTACTGCTCATAAGAAGGTGTGGTAAAATGGCAATGTTGGAAATCTGGAGTCAAAATATTGAAAATTCGCAACTTACGTTACGCATAGAACTGTACAATGACGTCAGAAACAGTAATTTTGAATTTTTCTCACCAAATTTTCAACATAGCCATTTTAACACCTCACCTCATGAACAGTGTCACTGTGATTTTCTTAATTTGTCCCGTACATTGATCTAGCACACGATTGCACCATTGTGCGCTACATGGGCGAAACACGTTTGGGTGAGATGGAAAATAGCAGCTGTACTACTCATAAGAAGGTGTGATAAAATGGCAATGTTGAAAATCTGGAGTGAAATATTGAAAATTCGCGATCTTGATGAAAGCGCATGAACTGCACAATGAACGTCAGAAACAATCATTTTTAGGACTTTTCACCAAATTTTCAACATAGCCATTTTAAGACATCTGCTCATGAACAGTGTCACTGTGATTTTCTTAATTTGTCCCATACATTGATTTCGCACACCGACTGCGCCATTGTGCTCTACATGGGCGGAAACACATTTTGGGTGAGATGTGAAAAATGACAGCTGTACTGCTCATAAGAAGGTGTGGTAAAATGGCAATGTTGAAAATCTGGAGTGAAAATATTGAAAATTCGCGAACTTACGAGCCTGCATAGGAACTGCACAACGCACGGTCGTAAAACAGTCATTTTGGGGAATTTTGGCACCAAATTTTCAACATGGGGTTTTTGGGACCCCTTCTCATGAGTTATGTCATTGTCATGGCATTATTCAGGCCCGAAGGGTGATTTCATGCAGTGACTGCGAAATCACCCTTCGGGCCCGAATAACGCCATGACAGTGACATCATTCATGAGAAGGGGTCTCAAAAACCCCATGTTGAAAATTTGGTGCAAAAATTCCCAAAATGCCTGAGATATACAACAAAGTTGAAACCCCCCTATCTAGCCCATTATACAGCTTACCGGCATTTCCTCAGTTCGCGGTCGGCTTTGAAGAGTGCAGGCGTGTCCCGGTCCACGAAGATAATCGCGCCCGAGCTCCGAGAGTAAGTATGGGGTGAGGGGTGTGTGGGGAGGCTGGGTGCGCAGTGGGTGGGTGCGGGTTGTGGGAAGGGGTGGGAGACTTGATGTGGACCGTTTTTCTTTACAGGTAGAAAAAGAAAAAACGGAGGACGCGGGACATTTGCCATGCTGGGGTGGGCTCCCAGCGTGGCACAAGAACGGTTGTGGGGGGGGCGTTCAGCCGACAGGGATTGGGCACCCCGTCGGCCCAGGATACATTGCCACGCTGGGGTGGGCTCCCAGCATGGCACTTATTACTCGGGGAGGGAAGGACTGTGGAGCCGGCAGAGTTGGGCACCCCTGTTGGCTATATTATTAGTTGCCATGCTGGGGTGGGCACCCGTGGCATTTGGAAGCCTTTTTTGGCGGGGAGGCAGGGAGCGCTTGGCACAGCCCGGGAGGATTGGACACCCGTCGGCTATACAGTGCATGTGGGGCGCGAGGCGTGTGTGGGGGAGCTGACACCAGGCGACATCTTGACGCTGCTCACTCAAGCTTAGCTCCCTTTCATCTGTATGCCACTGCATTTGAGTGTGTGCAGACAGCTCCAGAATGCATTGGCTTACAGGGCCACGCCTGCCAGCACACTGACTGAATTGGAGGAGGAGGTGATACACCTCCAAATCTCCGATGATGGCACTGTGTTTCTTGCACATGCGCAAGCAAACATAAAAATGTGTAAAAGGAGGACTGCACTGAAAGTGCCTCTCAGCAGATCTGCATTGTGCAAATTCATTAGAAATAATGGGTAAAAGGATGCCCACACTGTAAGTGACATTTTACAGGATTTGCCAGTTGCGATTCAATGTTTTTTTTAACCTCTTAAGACATTATCTGATAAGATTTGTCTCAGACATAGTTTATTATATACAGCAAACACACACACACACACACTGTACACACCATCCTCATGGCCACAACATTCAAAATAAATACTGCAATCTAATATGTTATAAAGCAATAAAGAAACTGTTTGTTTATATCAGTCTCCATTATGTGGAACACAGTGAAGTTCAGTTAACAGTAGATTTCTTTTAAATCTTTCTTATCCTATATTTTGTTTCCTGGATGGCACAGGGGAAATGCTACATCTCAGTCTCATAGGGATCTTCATTTTACACATTTGTGCACTGTATTTACTAGGATGTACCAGATTAGATCCAGTATCTTGTTTTCAGTGTGGTCATGATTTTACCATTTTTGTAATGCATTTATTCAGGGAGGGAAAGACAGGCAGAAATTGAAGAAGAAAAAGATATTAAAAAGAAAGAAGCTCTAATTTAGCTCCTGCACTGCATCTGTGTGAGACACTGAATCCTCCACATCAACTGTTTTGCTGAGGGAGAGGAGTGGAGGGGAGAGGAGAGAGGGAACAGGAGGGAGAGAGAAGCAGAAATTGAACAAAATACTGAAAAGGAACAAGTGTGGTATGGGTGTTGTGTTGTGTTGTGTTTGTATGTACATTGAACAGTACAGAGAAAATATCAAATAAAAAATATTCTTAAGAGAGTACAACAGTGAATGTACTGACGTTATAAGGTTTAGCAGTGTGTGACTACGCTATAGTGTTTCCAATTCCTGCGTTAACCCAGGTACCCAAGCACTAGTACACTACCCCCATCCCCCTTCCACCCAGTCAAGAATGGACACTCACACACAGATATTATAAAATATATTTTATTTGCACAGTAAGCAAGTTAAAAAAGTTAATACAAACACAACAAACAAAAATATGGCTATGCAAAAGAACAAAAAACAAACTACTCTTTTTTCTATGTGGTCAGTAGCAGCAGCCACTGGGCCTAGTAGTAGCCAAACACAAATACAGTCTTCTCAAGATGAAAGTGGCACTGAGTCTTCTGCTGGGGTAATGAATATAAAGCAGCTGATGCAGATGTTCATCAGTCAATTGAATTAAACCGTAAAGCGGAAGCATCTGTTTCCTCTTCCTGTCCTAAGAAACAAACTTTGCTGGATCAGCAACAACAAGGAGACATTGGCCCAGATATTCAGAAATGCACCAAAGCCCAGTGCAGGGCAAATCCAATGTGCCATGGCTCAACAGGAGTGATATCTAGAGGTTGAGCAGGCCAAACTGCCCCAGTACAACCCGGCTGAATATGGCAGAGTTGTGCCATGGTGCACACAGAGTTGCACCATGGCACAAAAAGAGATGCTCCAGTGCAACTGTGGGAGCAGAGCAGCAGAGCAACAAAGGGGGGACACAGCACAGGAGTACAGACCCAGGAAAGCACAGTGACAGGCCACAGGAGGCCACCACCAGCGAGGCACAGCAGGACACAGCAGGGCACCCAGACACCTGACCCTAGAACACAATGGTGGCAGAGAAAGCAGGCAAAATAAGGTACAAACAGCCAATGGAGGGCCACCAAGGGAGCCCCTCTGCAGGCCACTGGCTGTGCCCTCCCTCACCCAGACCATAGCAGGCCACACCCAGGACCATGCAGCCAAGCACACACACGCCACACAGGCACACAGGAAACCCACACAGTAGGCATGGACTGTACTGGGTGGCAGGTAGCATGGCAGACCACATGGGACAGGCTGCACAATGCCAAGCAGGGGCCCCAACACAGTGTGCAGATGGCACCTGACCAAGGACCATGGCTGTGTGCCACCTACCACCACACACCGCAACTGCCACACACCCCAACAGCTGGCCCAAGGGTACCCAGGCACAGCCACCAACCCAGGGGATGGACACCACCACAGAGGGACACATCACAGCACACAGCAGTGAACCCTGGAAGCACAACATGCACCCCTGCACATGCACACCACATGGACAGAGACTGGGTCACTGCAGCATGGCTCCTCACACCACCTGCAAAGCAGACACAGACACAGGCAGGTAAGTCAGAAAAGATATATTTCAAGGAACTATTTACATGAACCAGGGGCTGGGAAAGGGTAGGTAAGGTGAGGGAAGGGGACAGGGAACAGGGACTGAACAGTGGGAGGGGGGATTGAAGGGGTGTATATTCAACCTAAGGGTTTTTCCCAAATATTGATTGGGACTTGCTATCATCCACCTTCCACAGATTTTATCCAAAGTACACAGTTGGCTGATGAAATCTCCCAGATAGCAAACAAAGGCTCAGTTCTAATTTTGGGTGATTCAATTTGCCAACCATAAATTGGTAGACTTTAATGGGTTCAAATCAACATGATCATAAATTTCGCGAAACTATTATTGATTTGGGACTATATCAACTGGTCAAGGAACCCACCTGGGGAAATAACATCTTAGATCTTGTTATAACAAATATAGACTTCCCCATGACTGACTTATTAATATCGGATCCTCTTGGTACTAGTGACCATATGTCCATACTTCTTACTATCCCACTTTGTCAACATCCTGTGATTTATAAACTTAGAATCAAGCAACATGATCTGGCAGACTTTCATAAAATAAATCAACATCTTGGAGCACTTAAATGGGATGATATTTTTTCCCCACTTAGTACTGAAGAAGCATGGGACTTCCTAAAAACACAAATTCAAGAAGTTGAACAATTGTACGTTCCTGAAAAATATAAATACAATACTAAAGGAAAAATTACCCTTTGGTTTAATGGATCTATCAAAAAACAAATCTCTCAAAAACAAAAGTTATTCTCACTATTAAAAAAATGTCCCACTAATCAAAATAAAAGAAATATTAATTAAATATAGGGAATCAGTTAAAATATTTAAAAATCGATTATACTTGCAAAACGTAACTTAGAATTTTGTATTGCACACACTAAAGACTCTCATAAAACTTTGTATTCTTATGTAAACAGCAAAAAGGAAATAATAGAACTATTGATCCACTAAATATAAACAATACAATAATTACCTCTGATTCTAGAAACCGCTCGCTTTAAATAATTACTTTTCATCAGTTTTGTCCAGGACACATCCAAAATCTTTTCTGACACAAACTCTTCAAGTCATACAATTTACAAGGTTTTAAAAATGACATCTATGAACTATTAAAATCATTAAACAAATCAACAGGTCCTGGCCCTGTTGATATTTGTCCCAAATCTCTTCTAGGAGTAAAAGATACAATTGCCTACCACTCGCTATTATTTTTAATAAATCTCTCTATGAATCAAGAGTTCCTTCCAATTGGTTGACTACAATAGTAACTCCCATTTTCAAACAAGGTTCCCATTCAAAAGTAGAAAACTACCATCCAATTAGCTTAACCTCAATTCCTTGTAAATCAATGGAAAAAAATAATCAAAACTCTTCTAGAAATAGAAACAGAATCCTTGAATATAGTTGATACAACTCAACATGGATTTAAAACAGGCTTTTCCTGCACTACAAACCTGCTTTCATTCTACAACTATATTAGCTTGAATCTCGATTTAAACATCTCGATTGATGTCATCTTGTTAGATTACAGTAAAGCTTTTGACAAAGTGTCACATAACATTCTAATTAAAAAACTCAGTCATTTAGGGTTTTCATCGATATTAGTTTCATGGATAAACAGTTGGCTGAGCAATCGTACTCAGAGGGTTAGGGTAAATGGCGCTTTGTCAGATTTGGGCTGGGTAATGAGTGGTGTTCCCCAGGGTTCTGTTTTGGGACCAACTCTTTTTTAATATTTTCATCAGTGATATGAAAATTTATTCTTCCAACATTATAAAGAAATTTGCTGATGACACAAAATTAGAGGGTATTGTAAATAATGCAGTTAACAGAAAAACCTTACTAACTGACCTTGCAATAATCGAACACTGGGCACACATAAATAAAACGCACTTCAATGTTACAAAAAGTGCAGTTTTACACATGGGAAAAAAATAACCCCAAACAAATATACACTTTGAACAATACTATTATTAGGACATCTAGTTTTGAAAAGGATCTTGGGATACTAGTAAACAATAAGCTTTCTTCATCTTCTCATTGTAATAAAATTGCTAATCAAGCTATGCTCTTCTTTGCAGGATAAATAGTACATTCATCTCTAAGTCAGAACATTGTATAGGTCTCATGTTAGACCTTGTATGGATTATGGCTCCCGTTTTGAGTCCTTATCTGGTTTCAGATATAAACAGAATCAAACAAATCCAGCGTGGGGCTACAAAACTTCCATATCTTGATCATTTTGAGTATGATACTAGGCTACAGAAAACAGGTTTATATTCACTTAGTGAAGAATTAGAGGTGATCTCTTACGACTATTCAAAATTATGAAATCACCTGTTCTGATGGAACAATGTGGTATAACTCTATCCAGAAAAACTGTGGCTAGGTTACACAATAGACAATTGGACATTAAAAAAGCTAATACAAATAAAAGACTAAACATTTTTACTATCAGAGCTCCTAGGTTGTGGAATACATTGCCCGAAGATATTATTGATTCACAAACTATTATGATTTTAAAAAATAAACTTGATAAATGGTTATTGAATTTGAATGGTTCACATTTGTGGAGGACAATCTCGATAGGCAATGGCCTTCTTTTGTCCATCAAACCTAGTAAACCTAGTACAGCAGGGGAACCAGGGATAAACAGGGGCTGAACTAACGGTGGCCCCATCAGGCCACCCTAGAGCTTTGCCACTGCCTCCACACCACCAACATCTGCCGGACCTGGACGACTGCCTCCAGTGTCATGGAGGCCACCAGAAGGGTTTGGTGCAGCAGTCTCTATAGCATCGAGAGAGGTGGTTTTCGCCACCAGACACCAATAACAAGGGACAGGACAGGTGATCAGTACAGCGTCCCAAGGAACCATGCCTACCATTGTGCACAATGGGCAGCTGGAACATTACTCCCTGGAGGGCCTGTAACGGCCACCTGCAGGGGGGGGGCCAACGCCAGCCAGCAACTCGGTGCATCACGACATTGCACAGAGGTGGTCCCTGCAACACAATGGCCACATGACTGTGCAATGACAGTCACATGGCACAGTGCACCAGCAGCACCACAGCAACAACAGTGGTAGCTGGGCCCACACCCACCCCACCGACAACTGGCACAAGTGTCCAATGGACGTGCCACAGTGGCAGGCACCATGCACAGTGTGACACACACAGCTGCCATGGCACATGGCACAGGCAGCCATGCCCACACCCACTCCCTGCCACCTCCCATGCACAGTGCAAAGGACCATGACAGTGCCTACCTGCCTCTGCAGCCCTACTGATGCCAGTCCTGCTCCAGTTTGTCCTGCTGTGGCCTGCTGCACTGCTGGCAGCCTGGGCCCTCCAATGGTCATCAGGTCCTGGGAATGGAAGGAAGACAGGTGCACATCAGGAACTGACCACAGCAGCTGCCCCCCACCCCACCCCTGTGCACAGGTGTGCTCCTGCTTGACATGACCCACATGGCTGCATGGCTGCATCCACAACACAAATGGAAGCTGGCAATGCCACCCCCACGGTGTGCATGATGACAGTGTACTCCTCTACAGGGCATGGCAGGCAGCCAAGCCAACACCACAGTATAGCACCAGGGCAGACATGCAACATGGAATGACTTACCTGGCTGTGGCATGGCTCCTCACCTGTCCTATGCCTGTAGCCACCTCAGACACTCTAGGTCCTACCACATGAGGTCCCCATAATGGTGGCGACACTGCTCCCCAGTCCTGGGCATGCCTGTCCTGTGCTCCAGGCTTATGGCAATGTCCTGCCACATGGTGCCCCTGGCACATTGCAGGGGCACCTGCCCAAAGAGCTGGGGGGTGTGCGGCTCCACACAGCCACTAGGTGATTGGTTCTGTGCCCTCCTTCTTCGTGCCTGCACCATGTTCAGCTAACTGCTGCAGGCAAAATGGTGGCCGGAGGCACACGCGTCCACACCATGCACCTGCTGCGGATGTGTGGGAGCATGACAGTGCATGCACATTGTGCAGTGCCAGAGATGTGCAGAATGGGTGTGGCTATGTGAGGTCACGGGGTCACAGGGTCAGAGGTCTGACCAAGGGGTCAGGGGTTGACTAGCACTGTGCACATGCATGATAGGGCACGGCACCCCAGACGCAGCCATGCATGTAGCTGGCCTATGCACAACATGCGCAATGCCACTGCATCGCGCTGTCCGTGCATGGTGCATGATTGCTGCCATGATGCCATGACGTGAATGCCCACTGTGGGCCTGTGCACTGCACATGCATGCATATTGTGCCATCGCAACTTGCTCCAGTGCAATCCCATTGTGCACAGTGCAATATCGTGATGTTCAGACACCACATGCAAATGAGCTCATCAGCCAAAGCGTGGCACAATGGGTGCATTAGCATGTCATTACTGTTGCCCCAACCTCATTTGCATGCATTGCGCCTACTAAGTGCCATGGAACAGCACAGGCCATGGACTGGTATTGCAACCTGGATAGGTAAGTTGTGCATGCTGGTGCCATGCATCTGATCCACCCCACATACCAACCCTTGGGTGTGTGGGTGCATGTGGGTGTGTAGGTATGGGTGTGTGTGTGTGTGTTGTTGTGTGCTACTGACTCCCCTACCCCTTCCTCATGCCTCAGTGTGTGCATGCCCATTGCCATGCATGCTCCTGCATGTGTGCTGTACCTGTTTGTGTGGCCCATGCATACGTACCGCACAACCTACCTGTGTGCACCATAGTGCTCCCATGCGATGGTGTCCTGGTGGCGTCGCACCTGCTGGAGCAGCCAGGGGTCCAGTCCAACACCCTCAGCCCATTTCCTCCATCGTTCCCTCTAGTGTCACCCTCATCATCCTCGACAGCTATCCTATGGTCAATGGCCATGTTGTGCAGTACACAGTAGGACAGGAACAGGCCACAGGCTTTTGAGGGGCTGAACTATAGGGCACCGCCCGACCTGTCTAGGCAACAAAACCATGCTTTCAGCATACCAGAGACATGCTTGATGATGTTACGCATGCTGACATGTGCCTCATTGTACCGTTCCTCTGTTGGGGACGATGGGCACCAGTAGGGGGTGAGCAGCCAGGGCCTCAGTGGATACACACTGTCACCTGTGTGGAGATTGACATGGTTATCCCTCTGCTATTCTCTGCTGCACCCCTTGCCTGTCCCTGGTGCCCACACCACCATGTACATCCTGCCCACCCCATCCCCAGGTCTGCTCTGCCCATCGCCCTTGCCCATGCCATACTCACCCACTAGGTGGCCCATGGGGATGTCCTCATGTTCAAACCTGTGGCACAGAGCAGAGCTGTGCCAGATGAATGCATCATGTACACTCCCAGGGGTGTGTGATGCAGACATTGGTGATGCACCCTGTGCATCACACATCACCTGGCAGTTGACACTCAGGCTTCCCTTCTGATTGATGTATGCCACACCCTCAGGACCAGGTGGCATGCGGATGGCCATGTGGGTGCAGTCAATGGTCCCAATCATGCCAGGCATACTTGCCACCCGTGAAAGTCTGGCATGGTTGCTGTACACTCCACCTGTGTGCTGGGGAAATGGATGAATTCTGAAGCATGTGGCAGCAAAGCATTGAGGAACTGTGTGAGGAGGAGGGATCTGGCTGACTGAGTGATGCCTGTGGTGTCCCCTGTTGGTCGTTGGAAGGTGCCCATGGTGAGCAGGCACATGATGGCAGTCACCTTCATCTCCACGGACATGGCATGGCTCCATCTGGTGGGTGCCTGCATCTTCTCACTGCACAGCTTGCAGAACTGCCTCAGAATGGCCCTGTTCAGGTGGTACCAGCCCATGATCTCAGTGTCACTGTAGTTCTCAAAGGTGATGCAGGCATGGTACCACCTAAACATAGAACATAGAATTTGACGGCAGATAAGGACCGCTTGCACACCTAGTCTGCCCATTTCCTACTCACTGGATAAGCTGCAGATCCTAGTTAACCAGCAGCCTACTTCTTCCTACCCCCACCCCCAGAATTGCCTTATGACTATCCCATGCATGCTTGAATTCCACCACTGATTTTGACTCCACAACCTCCTCGGAAGGCCATTCCATGCATCCACAACCCTCTCTGTGAAAAAATACTTCCTTAAATTACCTCTGAGCCGCCCCCCTCTATCTTCAAATTGTGCCCCCTTGTTCTTGCACACCTCTTTTTTTGAAAGATACTACCCTCTTGGACTTTGTTGATTCCCTTGTGTTGGGCATACTGCCGATGAGCCCTTCCTTGGCTACGTCACTGTTCCTCCTGCCCCCTCACACCCCTCATTATGGCCTCCATCAGGAAGGGCACACTGTCCATGGCCCTTGCTGTCCACTGTCCCCCTGGGCGGTTGGCTGCTGGCTCTGTGCCACCCTGGGGCACTGCTTTCCTGTGTGCGTGTGTGTGTGTCTCTCTCTCTCTGCCCCTCTCTTCCACTCCAATGCCACCTCTGTCCCTCTCCCTCTGTGTGTGGGCCTAGGTCTGTCTGTGTGTCTCTCTCTCTGTCTGTCTCTCTCACTCACTCCCTCTTACTCACAAACCTCGCACAAGTGCTGTCTGTGTTTGCACCCTGTATTTATAGGAACAGGTCTGCTCGTAGCAACTTTGAATTGCTCCACACTTGTGCCATGGTTCCACGGTTGAATATGCCACTGCGCTGGATATTCATGGGCACGCCCTGCTCTTGCACCTGCATTCATTATAGTTGCAACATTGGCACAATGGATTTTGCACTGCGCACTGGCTCCCCGCTTGAGTATGGCGCCTGGCTCAATACTGCACTTGTGCCGGTGCAACTCAGTTGCGCCATGCACAACTGCTCTAAATATCTGGGCCCTAGTCTCTAAAGACAAAAAATATGGCCAGGAAAAAAGGCCAGAATGTTTCAGTCTCACTGGTTGAACAATTATAAATGGTTGCGATACGATGAAACAATGGAGCTGATGTACTGCACAGTTTGAGAAAGTATCCCACTATTGCAATACCAGCCTTTTCAAAAAAAACAAATGTGTTTACCACAGGCTCTAACAGTTTTAAAATTGAGTCACTACATGCACATGAAAAATCAAATCCGCATGTGCTGTGCCAGAACCAACCTATTCTGGAAAGTGGCCAGTGTGCAGTTCAGTGTGATATTACTGAGTCACCACTTTATCAAGCCTTTGCAGTGTTGGAAGAGGCCACAAAGGAGAAAATGAGATGTCTGTTTAACACAGTGTACTCCATTGCAAAAATCTAGGCCCTTTTCCAAAATGGATTGGCTATGTGAATTGCAAGAGAAAATGATATTAAGCTGGTACTAACTACACAAATGATAAGCGAGCCAGGATTTTTGCAGAGATATATCTGCTGTTTCTGTCCAAAACCCAGATACAGACTCTTAAAATGCAAAATATGTGACTGTTCTTGCTGACGGCAGCATGGATATGGCTCTAGTTGAATGGGAAAATGTCTTTCATGCTTTGTAGATCCTGACACAAAAGATGTATGTACATATCTGATCCAGGCTGTGCCTTTGAATTGCACATGCTGAAGGTGTTTTAATGCAATAAGAACTGCATTAGATTCACTGTATCTTCCTCTTACTGACTTATGAAATGTGAGCAATCTGGGGCCTCTTTTGATTTCTGCCAATTTTGATGGGGCAAGTGTAATGATGGGTGAAACGGGTGGAACCATTGCGAAGTTATGGGAGCACTGTCCTCACATCATTGCCATGCACTGTGTTGCCCATAAGCTGGAGTTGGCGGTTCTCGATGTAATGAAAACAAACCCCTTCATATCAATGTTTGAAAATACTCTAAAGGGAATATTTAAATTCTACCACTATAGTCCAAAAAAGATGAAAGAGCTACAAGAAATTGCACAAGTGATAGATAATGATCTGGTACACTTCAATGCAATTTAACAGGTGAGATGGCTTGCCAGCTGATCATGGTCAGTTCACGCGTTCAGGTGAATCTACCTACAGTTTCTCAGCACTTGCAACAGAGTGCATCTTGTGCTAATGGTTCAAAAGCAAAGGTGCTGTTAAACGAGGTAAAGTCTGTTCACTTTGTCAAATCTCTTTATATCCTCAAAGATTTTTTGCTCATACTTAGAAATCTTTCACTGCAGTTTCAAAGAGATGACTTAATAATTCTTGAAGTACCAAATCTCACTGAGACCTGCCTTCTCCAGCTGGTGGAACTGAAATCAAAACCAGGGAAATACATGACAGCTTTCCTAGCTCATTACAAACCTCAAAACAGATGCATGGACTATGTCATTTCACAGAAGGGAGTTGAGAAGACTGTGCCCTTCACATTCAAAGGCAACTGTCCTGAAATAAATTTTGGGACTGATACACAACTGCAGACTTTAGTAGAGGCAGCAATAGAGTACATCAATGTAAGATTTCAACATTTCTCACGTGCCTCTGAAATGGTTTAAATGTCTGGATTTTAAACAGTTTGATCTACCAAGAGAACAACTTGTGGAGTTTGGGACCAATGAAGTGGCTAATTTGGCAGCATACTTTAATTTTTTCACTGAAGAGCAGCAGGAAAATATTAGATCAGAATAAGATGTGTTTAAGACTATGCTGAAATCTACAATTCACAAACCCTATCTGTAGATTTATACAAGATTGCTGAAAGAAAAAAAATGCCCCAGATTGCTCACATTCTAGAGTTAGTGGAAATACTACTGGAAATGAGTATGTCAACTGCAAAGTGCGAACGAGTGTTCTCCATTCAAATCCTGATAAAGACAAAAATAAGAATACATCTGGCAGATGACACACTATAGTCACTTCTTCAGATAGCAGTAGAGGGTCCTGATCTATGTGACTTCGATCCAGATCCAGCAATAAACCACTGGCTGCTGTCTGGTCCAGGCACTCTACATGTTTATGGGCATGCTGCTACTGGTACTACTGAGTCTGATGCTTCTGTGTCTCATGCTAGCACTGCTGCTGCTCCATCATCACTTGATGCTGTTGATAGTTCTGAATCAGAGTTCTTCTAATTATGCTGTGCTAATTATTCTCTGCTTCATTCTGGCATTTGTGGAACTGGACAGGACATTCAGAGTACGGCGCCACACCACTTGACTCGGACTTCTTCAAATCACCAAACTGAAACTGTATTAACAGAAAAATAAAAAAAAAATCTTCATTTATACTGTTTTTCATAGCCTTCAGCACATACTACTATCAATAATACAATGACACAACAATTACTTTGCTGCTACATACTTTTTTATAAGTTTTCCTTAAAATACAGCCTTCTGGCTATTGGGCTACCACTCACGACAGTGGGGCTACCATTTTTGAATAGGCCAGTTATCCTGGACTACCACGTAAATTTAAAATTTGTCGATCCCTGCTCCAAACCTAATAAAGGGTCGGCTCTACTTTTAATAAGGGACCATAGTGAAGCTACTTTGGGGCATTCCCAGAATATGTGAAGAGTGTACCTCTGCTTGTGAACAGTGCCACACTGTGAGGAAATTGAGCTATTAAATCTAGCCAGTTTAACTGGGGTCATGTATATGTTGTGCAATATTTGAAATTGCATTAGTTGGAGCCTATCCTGAGTAACAAATTTGTGGCAGCTTTTCCACAGGGCTGTCCAGCTAATGGATACATTGGGTAACTGTGGTTTCCAATATGCAATGGATCCATTAACTGCTGGATAGGCCTATTCATAAAGGGTGAGGAATATCTTGGACACAGCATGTGGTGCTACAGCCAAGGGTACTATTTCCATCGTGAAATTGACTTTGGGAGCTTGAGATGGAGGGGATCTGGAGAATTCTACAATTGCATGCCAGAGCTGGAATACTTTAATGATTGAATTATTCCCAAGATTACATTTTTGGATAATCTCCAGAGAAGTAAGCCAGAAACTGTCACTGTTCACAAAATGTTTAATGTCCAAATTGGCTAGTTGGTGTAACCAATGACAAGGGATAGGCCTCCCACCTATTTTGAATTAGGGTTACCCAATAAGGGATGATTAATGTCCAGCAAATTATCATATTTTAAAAAAGTACACAAATTAGTGTGACTTCTGACGGAAGTCCCTACTGGGAAAAAATGAGGGTGGGGGGGATTTAGGTTTGACGAACAGGAAAGCAGCCAGTGAAAGGTCATTTACCTTTATTAATTCCCTCTCTATCATCAACCAGAGGGGAACATAATCAGTTGGGGCTAGCCGATTCTCTCAATCAGGCCACCTGCCATACTTGCTGGCTTGGCTAGCCCAGTAATACAGTCCTATGTGTGGCAGTCGAACTCACCCTGATATTTGGGAGTGGCTAGCTTATGATATGTTATTCTCAGGGTTTTGCTGGCCCCAAAAAATAACAGATATACCTGTGGACATTTCTGAACCAATGGAGGGGCAACCAAACAGTCAGTAGATTAAGAGGGTAGAAAAGACGCATCAGGATGTTCATCTTCACTAGATTTATCCTACCTCATAAAGTAAGGGTAAGGGGACCATCTCTTCATGTCTTGAAAAATTTCTTGAAGGGTGTCATCTAGGTTTAGTTTTTAAGTCTAGATTCACTTCTAGTGAGGTCTATCCCCAGCTATCTAAGGGACTTAGAGGACCAGGAGAGGCCAAAAGCTATATCCTCTTTAAACTCTATGGTTTAGGGAAAGACCACTGTCTTCTCAACATTAATCTTATAAGTGGACAACAAGCTAAAATCCTTGATTATACTCAGTACAGAAGGGATGGTCGTGTTAGGATTAGAGACGTGGAGTAAAATGTAATCTGCATAGGCCGAGACCTTGACTTTGTGGTGTCCTATAGTGATCCCGTGCACCGTTGAGCAATCTTTTAGTCTATGAATTAGTGGTTCCAAATACAGAATAAACAGCAATGGGGAAAGCGGGCACCCCATCTGGTGCCAGAATAAAGTGGAAAACTAGAAGAAAATGCTCCATTGCAATAAATACAGTCTGTGGGGTGGGCATAAAATGTCTAGATTCATTGGATAAATTGGGGAGGGAAACCAAAACTGGCCATTGCCCTAAAGAGAACCTGCCAATCGACTCTATCAAAGGCCTTCTCCGCATCCAGGGAAATCAAGACTGCAGGAGTGGTGGCATCCCTGGATACGGAGAAGATATGTGCCAGTCTCTGTAAATGATCTACCGAGGACTGTCCTCTCATGAAGCCCACTTGTTCAGGACCTTCCAAACTTGGGAGCACTTTGTTAAGACGATCAGCCAATATTTTTGCCAGAATTTTGATATCCTGGTTTAAAAGGGATATCAGTCTGTAGCTGGTGACTGAGTCTGCTTTTTTGCCTGGCTTATGTAAAACAATAATCAAGGCCTTGAAAAGGTTGTGGTCATCTGAGCCTTCCATCAAAATATATTGGAAAAGGGATCTAAGCAATGGGGTAAGTTTCTCTGCAAAGATTTTGTAAAAGTTTGACGAGAACCCATCTGGGCCTGGGGCCTTGTCAGAGGGAAGTCCCCTAATCACCTTAAGTATCTCAGATTCAGAAATCAGTGACAGGGAGAGAGAGAGAGAGAGAGAGAGAGAGAGAGGCCTTGAGCCCTTGAAAGAGTAGGGAGCTGAGTGTCCTTTAAGAAACCATCCACCGCTTCTACAGGGGGTAAATTCTCCCTAGGGCAGTATAGGCTGCAGTAATAAGCTTCAAACTGTCCAACTAAGCCAGAAGGTTTGCAGGGAGCCATCCGCAATGGATCGGACAGAGCTAATCAATCTGGAAGCTTCCTGCTTTTTAACTCTACAGGCAAGCAGACACCCGGCTTTCTCTCCGTGGTTGGTGTATTTGGCTCTAAATTTCAGAATGGCATATTTCGCCTTCTCATGGAGAAGGTCAGAATAAGTGTCCCTGAGTTTGATGAGATCCTGACAGAACTCATCCGATGAGTGGGATGATAATTGGGCTTTCAAAGCCCTTAGTTGGGAAAGCATGGCAAGTAACTGCTTATCCCTCTTCTTTTTCTGGGCAGAAGCTACACTAATGAAAACCCCTCTGAGATAGGCTTTCAACGCACCCGATTCTATGTCAGATTTACCTGTGGGCTCCTGATTGGTGCCCTTAAACTGATCAATATGTTCAGAGATAAAGTGAACAGACTCAGTCTCTTTGAGGATTTGGTTATTTAGTCTCCAGATCTCTCCACTTTTAGGGAGTGCAGAGAAGGTGATCTTTCTCTCTACCACTACATGGTCTAAAGGTGAACCTGGAACAATCTCCGCAACCAGGACCCCCAGCAACATCGAACGGGAAATAAGGAAGTAATTGATGCGGGACGAGGTCCCATGTACCAAGGATTTAAATGGGAAATCCTTATCTGTAGGGTGGAGAACCCTCCAGATATCACATAGGCCCAGATGATCAACCAGGTCTCGCAGAGCCCATTGTGCTGGGGAAAGGCCTTTCATTGCCTTCCCAGAATGGTCTAGCTCAGGATCAAAGGGGAGATTCCATTCCCCACCCAGCAATATTAGTAAGTCCAGAAACGGGGATAAGATGTTTACTAGCTGCATAAAGAAAGGAGGAGAGTTGAGATTGGGACCATATATACTGTCCATGAGAAGCTCCGTTGTGTGAAGAAGACCCTTAATAAAGATGTACCTGCTCGGGGTCACTAATGGTTTGGGTACAAACAAAGAGGACTGATCTGGCTATCAGAATCATCACCCTCGGCTCTGGGTATTCCCGCTTTTAAAAAAACTTGGCCTATGAATTGTCTCCTTAGTTTGCTCGCTTGAAACTAGTAAATGTGACTCTTGAAGGAAAGCCACATTGCACTTCTGGAAATTTAAATGTTTAAGAACTTTATATTCTTTAGTCTTTAGCCTCACTCCTCTGACATTCCATGTGGCAAAGTGAGGTGTCTAGCCATTGCCCAGGTTAAAATACAAAGTGAGACCAATCTGGGAAGGAGTGGATGTTGTCACTACTGTGCACTCTTGACTTGTGGTTGCCATGCCATTCCCTCCCCGTCCCTCCTGTAGCCCGATCCCCATGCCCCTCTAAGAAGAATTGCCCCGAACCTGCAAATGTACTAGAACTATGATTCTCCCCACTACCCTTATCCATACATTCAACAAGATGAACAGACACTCGTACATGGAAGTAATGACATCCCCACCCCTCCCCCCACAATATCATGTCCCATGATAAACAGCTCACCGACTTCCATCCCCCAGACACCCAACAATCCCGCAACTAAACAATACCATCTCCCTTAACAGCAGATAAAAACTACATATTATAACAAAGTATACTAATAAAGTGAACAACTATACTATCTCAAATTCAGTAACTCAGAGAAGTGGTGATGGCCCTGCAAATCAAGCTAAGAACTGATAAACAGGTAAACCAGGGAGACTGATTCAAACCAACAGAACATAGAAGAACCCTTTAGAACACTCTTCCAATTTGGGCAAAATGCAGTTTAACCCCCATAGAGCCCAAGATCCATAAGATGGTGACATTTGTTCATTACTGTCTGAGTTCTTGTAGCTGATGTGCTACCCTGAGATAGAAAATCAGAATTGATTCTTAAAAGTGAAAAGTACTCCTGTGAGAGTCCCCCAATAATTGTATAATCCAACAGTTCGATTTTAAACTTTAACTGTGTGTAAAACAAAAGGTCATCATGCAAGCAGGATGCGGGGGACAGGATGCTTTCATGCTAAGTTGCAACACCAACTAGTCTCTCATTTGTAGCAACGCAGCTGGAAAGTGAAAGTTCACAAAATAAATCAAACCCAGGCAGCATCTAACAGTTCACTGATGTTGTCCTGCAGAGGAAAAATGTTCCAAATAACAAGTCTTGGGGCTCCCTCTAGTGGTGTAGAATGGGCTACTCATTATTCCGAGGAGATGATACAAGCTGTATGAACATGTGAGTCTCGACAGAACTAACTTGCTCACTATGCATAGGCCCAAAACCATCACTTCTAGCAAGACTCTGCCATCTTGGGGATAGCCATCCACACCGACCGAAAAATCAGGCATATCTACACGCAGACCAAGAAACAGGTAATGGACCCTGATGATTGGTAGCATTCAAAGTTGTTTCAGAGCTTTTACAAACATTGAACAGTAAAAACATGACAGTTCAGGCAGCAAACCCATTCTACCCCTAGGTCATAGGCAGCAGTTTACGTTCATACTAGATATACATTGACAGCATTCTGACATATCTAGGTGATGATGCTTGAGATTTTACTCACAGTTCAGGGATCTTTAAACAAATCAGGCAGGGTTGATTTGAGCCTGGCAGTTGTGGATTCTACCTCCTCAAAAATGATCCAGTTGCCAAACAGTAGTACCTGCAATCTCGCGGGGTACCCCATCTAAAATCGGATGCCTGTGGCTATGAGTTTTGAGACTGGGGGTGGAATGATGCTCTCCATTGCCTCACTGAGATAGGTAGGTCTTGGGCTACTCTAATTGTGTTGCCCTCCCATTTAATCTCCTGAGTTTCTCTGACTTTCGCTAGGAAGTGTTGTCGCTCCAAAACGTTGAGAAAGCAGAAGATGAGGAAGCACGGGCTTCCGATTGTGGCATTGGTGGGAGTGCTCGGTGGGTTTGATCAATAATACACTTGGGTCCAAAAGGTAATGGCTCTGCCAGCTTTTCTATAAACTTCTGGATAAAGCCAACTGGGTCTGATCCTTCCTCTTTCTCTGGAAGCCAGATGAGCACCGCATTATTTAATCGGCTGCGGCCTTCCAGATCCTCAATTTTGGCTTCCATCTTAGAGATCCTTTGTAGGGCCACAGTGAGGTCTGGGTCAAACTTGGAGACCCACTTTTCAAGCTAGTATAGTCGAGATTCATTATCGCCAGTCCTCTTGGATAGTAGTAGTAGTAGTAGTAAAAATTTTTATTCAATTGACAAGCAAAAGAATAGGAGGCTCAACTGAGACAAACTCATTTCCAGTGAGGTCCTTAACACATACTTAAATACATACATAATTAACTGAATCATAAAAAAAATACCACAGACATAAAATTATTTACAATAACACAAGCATCCATACGACATACAGCAAAAAACACATACTTAAAGTGCAATTATATGCCCTATTATAGGGTAGACATAAGGCAAAACCTACGTAATTACTCATCATTTAACCTTTTAACAGCTTCAGATTTAAACCAACTTTTTATTTCACTCAAATTAGGGCTGGATCCAATTGGCCTCAGGTAAGTTGGGAGTGAATTCATAGGTTAGGACCCAAATAGAAAAATGTTCTCACTCCAAATCCGTCCTTCTTCTGGGCAAAACAAATTCCATACCCTCAGCAGAACGTAACCTCCTCTAATTATCCTAAGCTGAAATTCCTCGATAATATAATCTGGCCTACCCCTAACTAATTTAACCTATATATCAAAACATGAAATATCCTTCTATCATTAGGGCTCATCCAATTTAAAGATTGATATAACTCTCTCCTATGAGTTCTCTTAGGAACATCTAAAATAAACCTAGCTATCTTGTTAAAGGAAACATCTAATCTAGCCAACTTGGTTGAGGTAGCACCTGTATAAATAATATCCCCAAAATCTAACGAAGGAATCAAGGTAGCCATAGCCACCTGTTTCCTTACATTAACATCCATACAATTCCTAATTCTATAAAGTGCACCCAAACGACAATTAACTTTTTTAATCGTTTGTTCTATATGGAAAATCCAATTCAATGATCTATCCATATACATCCCTAAATATTTATAACATTGGACTTGTTCAAGAGCAATATTGTCCACTGTCACCACTCAAACCCAAATCGGAATAAATCTTTATTTTCCTAGAAAAGAGTATTACCTGGGATTTTTTTGGATTAAGAACAAGATTAGATTCTCTATAGAATAACTGAAGCTCATCAAATGCTTTCTGGAGAGTAAATTCTATCTGAGTTAATAATAACCCTTTCACGTAAATAATAGTATCATCTGCATACAGATGACACTGTACATCAGGATTGGTCAATACAAAATTATTCATGTATAAATTAAATAATATTGGACCCAAAATGGATCCTTGGGGTACCCCAGATATTATCTCCTAAAACCAGAATCCCATCCATTCACTGAAACCATTTGTTTCCTATCAGTTAAATAAGCCTCCAGCCACCTAATCACTTTTGTTGAAATTCCCAAAGCAGGTAGTCTGGACAGGAAGATGTTGTGGTCCAGGGTATCAAATGCCCTGGATAGATCTACAAAAATTGCTCCCACCAACATCCCCCTGTCCAGAGCACCCACAATATCCCCGGTAACTTTAAACAAGGCAGAAGTTGTACCATGCAAGGGCCTAAAGCCAGATTGAAACTTATTAATCAACCTACCATTTTCCAAATAAGACTGAAGTTGTTTAGCTATCAATCTTTCAAAAACCTTAACTACTATTGGTAATAATGATAGGCCTATAATTCTCCATTAAAGACCTAGGTCCGTTCTTATAAACTGGAATAATTTTAGCCGATTTCCACACTTCAGGAATTTCCCCACTCATAAGGGACATGTTATAAATACTAGCCAGGGGATAAGAAATAACTGAGCAGCATATTTCAACAAAATACTAGGAATCTCATCCAATCCACCAGCCTTCCTAGTATTTATATTAAGAATGCATTTTGTGTTTCAGATGGAGATATTAATTCAAACACAAACTCCTTGTCCTTTAAAGGGACAGCCTCTATAGCTCTAACTTGAGAATTTAAAGGAGAAAAACAAGACTTAACCTGTGGTGAGGCCTTTTTACCCACTGCTATAAAAAGATCATTAAATCCATCCACTACCCGAGGGCCCATAGGGACTTCAACATCCCCCATTTTAAACTTCTCAGGATAATCCACTTGTTGATCCCCTTTCACCTTTTTTAAAACTTGCCAAAATTTCCTTGGATCATTAGTCAGGTTAGAATTCAATTCCCTATTACAATAATCTTTTTTAACCTTCTTAAGTTCATAATTATAATAATTCCGCATCTGTTTATACTTCACCCAATCATTGTCCAATTTTGTGATGTTAGCCACCTTCCAAGCCTTATCCCGCTGTTTCTTAATTTTAAATAAGTAAGAATTGTACTAAGGGAATTATTAGACTTTGTTTTCTAATTTTCAATGGGCATGCCTATTACAAATTGTCAAAAATCCTCCTGAAATAATCTCCAGGCTTCAGCAACTGTAGGAACCAAATCCAACCTTCCCAATTAAACTCATCCAAATCTAACATAAAATTTATATAGTCAAAATATTTAAATGATCTGTAATAAACTGTTTTTACTAATCTCTGAGTTCTTTTCTGATTTCTAATAGCATATATCATCTGATCATCCGAAAGGAATCTGGAAGACACCACTAGCAATATACCTATCTGGTTCAGTAGTAAACAATAAGTCTAAAATTGTGGAAGAAAGTGGTCGTTTGGAATTCACTCTAGTTACCTCAGCTATTAACTGAGTCATACCCAGAAGATTACACATCTCAACAATACTGTGGTTAACATCTACAGTTTTCCAGTCTACATTCATATCCCCACTTAACATAATCCCCACTATAGATAGATCTTCCATCGCCTGTGATAAGGTTTTAATTCAGTGGTTATTGATCGCAGTTCCTCCCAAAAGGGTTTGAATTCTTCTAGGAACCTCACCAGGTTGAGAGGTTCTTGGTCCAAGGCAGCAGACACAGATCTCCAGCTGTCTGACAAGGAAGAGGCCCTGGATTTTTTTATTGGCCTTCTCCGGGGTTGATGGAGGAGTGTGCTTAGGTAATGTTTTCTTCATCTCGACTTCCATGGTTTCCCAAATTGCAACGGGAAGATGTGTCAGTGTTCCCAAACTGCTGAAGGAGCTCTTAGGAAGTTTTGAGAGCTGGTAAACTATAAAATTAGCAGATTAGTCTCTCGGGTGGCTGGAACAGTGGAGGTAGGCTGTTAGCTGGTGTCTTGCATTACATGACTCCCCACCACCTGGCATTTATCCCCTGTTTTGGTCACCCACTCAAAGACATCAGTAAGGTTTGTTTGGCAGGATCATCCTGCTACAAACCTGTGCTGCCTTTCATACTGGAGTCCATTGTCCTCAAGAAAGCATGAAGCCAAAAGCCGTATCATTTGATGGAATCCAAGTACAGTCCATGAAACCCTGAGCTACAAGAATACGAAATTTATTCATGTGCAAACTCACAACAGTGCAAAGTACCATCCACCCACAAAAAATAGAGTAGTGCAGGCTGGAGCTGCATGTCACTTGCCCTAGCACTTTTGACTTTCGGAAGTCTTAATCAGGGGCATAGCTACAGGAGAGAGTGTCTCAGACTAAGCAATTACTGACTATTTACAAGTGCATGTAGTGACATCATGGATACATAAAAGTGCTAAGAGATATACAACTAGACTATGCTTATTGCATAGGGTTACGAACATACATACTGTATATTCGCATAAAAATGCTAAGAGACATACAAATAGACTATGCTTAAGTCATTCTCTCCAATAGCTCCATATGAAGTCTGAACTATCCATTGTTTACCTGACTGGAGGAGTTGTGGGATAACAGATGGACCAGATACCGAACTTCAGGTTCAACACACAACCTCTGTGTGATGTTTCTTTAGAATACAGGAAATAAGTTTCAGCAATAGCACATTCCTTCTTCAGTACATCAGTTTGCAGCAACAGACTATGAATGTCCTTTTCCTGCACTTAGCCAGCACCTACTGACACTGATCTCTGATCTCTCTTACCAGTTGAGATGCAACCTCCACCCCTATGTGGGCCCCATTTGCTTGGGTAGTGGGGGCCCAAAAAGGAAAAAAAAGAAAAACAAGCTATAGACCAAGAACCTCAATGCAGAATCACTGAAAGAAGGGTTACTACAAAGGGCATTGGCAACAAATCAAGTTTCAAAGAAATACAACATCATACATACTTCCATAATGAAAAGCATCATGGGATATATGCAAATCACCATGACATTTAGACTTCTTCAGTTTACAGCAATTTACATGCATTTTAAACATCACAACTAACTTAATTTCTGTAATAGTCACCTAGTACATTTTACCATTATCAAAAACACCTAGTGCCATGGTATTTTCAACATTTACAGGTTTCATAAACATAAAGTATATAGATCAAGGCATTTATGACATAGTGCTATTACATACTAAATCCAACAACAATAAACACAACCTGTTTTACATACACTTGGAGGTCACCACAATAACCTCTCTGTATGAGGACCCGAGAGGGAAAAGGAAAATTAAAGAGAACACTATAGCATAGTCAAGAAAGGGGAGTGGGGTGCCCATAGGTGGCCAACTTTATGGACTAGAAATTGTAAAGGATAGATTAGGCTTAGAAATAGAAGAATTGTTGCAACAGATTTAAGAAAGGTCGGTCCTCAAGAGTGGCAGGAGCTCCCTGTCACATATCCCTCCTGTAAGAGAAGCAGTTGTGCAGACTGCTTACCACCTTTCTGTTCAGGAAGGATGGGCTCCACCCATCCATCTTCAGAAGGTATGTCTCAGGGTCCTATTAATGATAAACATTCTATCATAAACATAGTGGAAATCATCATTCTTTACCCTGAGGCATTAACACATTTCTCAACAGAGATTAACAGTACCTTTTCATCTCTTTTAGGGAAGGTCCATCATAGTTCTTAACCAAAATCTAGATGGCTGTAAAGTCCAGCACCATAGACAGACTTTCTTTGGGGTGAGTAATTACCTGCTCCAACCCCACCAGACATGTCAGTTTTAAGCAGGGCCCACTTCTAGGTTCAACCTCTATATAAACCCACTATGTCTTTTTGATTAATTTCACTTGTTACAGATATAGGCACCTGAGGGTAGGCAGATCAAGGTGTTACCCCAGCACAGGTTCCAATCCATCTTCCACTCACTTCCTCCTTTGTAGGTTTTCACTCAGAAAAGAATAAAACACACATACCACCCCAGACTCCTTGTCTGCTCTTGAGTACCTCTTTCTTTGACATCAGGCCCACCCCCTGACAAAACATGCTACACTTTTGCCTACAGAAAGGGACCATTGTGGAGCCACATCTGGCCTTGCCTGCAATTAACTTGACCCCTCTGTCTTACACAAAGTGCCTGCAAGAATATGGAAGGAGCAATAGTAGTTTCTACTCTCCTATTTCAACCTTTTATAACCTATGACCCCAAATCCTTGGTCATCTTATCCCCAGGCAGGTTTCTACAGAAACCTACAGGAAGCCAAGGAACCTCCCATGCTGAATATCCTGCAATGTTAAACAGCAGGTTCCTAAACCTTTTAACTCTGGGGTGTCTTAATAAACATCCTTCTAACCATTGTGCTATTTTCAGCCATCTGTTACCATCTAGTACCTTTTGACCTATTGGAGAGTTTTCCCTTTTTCCAAGGGTGACATTTTTTTTAAATGATCTCTATCCTCCTAAACTTTAACATACTGTAACAGTTTGACAGTATTAGTATTTTAGCATGCAGCACACCCAGTCAATACTGTTAATAGATGTTGATGCAACAATACAAGAAAAGTCCCTTCAGCCTCATAGGCTTCTTGCTTGCTTGGAGTCTTCAACCCTGCACAATATCACTAGACACAGTCTTACCTGGGGTCTCACATTCCAAGTTCCACCGTGCATCTCTGACCTCCAACAGGTAACATCCTGGGAACATAGGAAACAAGGGAATATCCTGCTCAGTCAGGCGGTCCTCCTCAAACTGAGCCCATGAAAAATCCTCGGACTCCTCATCCAAACCCTCCAGCAGGAACCTCTTGAGCACCTGGCACCAGTGTTCCACCTCTCTGCATAGTCGGTCTGTCTCCAGCCATTGTCCACTCATCCAGTGGACCATCCACATCAGGGTTTCCACCTCCTGGGTGTTGTCTCTCGCACCTCCAGTCTGCATCGACCTGCATCTGTTCATCATTTTCAGGCTTTGTCTTCCTCTGAGCTCCCAGGTCCAGTCCAGGCAGCAGCTTCTCTCCGTCTGTCAGCCATGGTTCTGGGCAGAACTCCATGGACTTTTTTATCCAGCAACTACTGGGGCATTGGTCCACCTGGGATATCTGGGTGATATCCACCAGAAAATGTCCCTCTTTGTCCAGTCCAGACACTTCCAGCAAGTTATCCCACTTCTGAAACCTATTCTGTGGAGGGGTTGTGGGATAACAGATGGACCAGACACCGAACCTCAGGTTCAACACACAATCTCTGTGTGTTGTTTCTTCAGAATACTGGAAATAAGTTTCAGCAATAGCATGTTCCTTCTTCAGTACATCAGTTTGCAGCAACAGACTATGAATGTCCTTTTTCTGCACTTACCACCTACTGACTCTGATCTCACTTACTAGTTGAGATGCAACCTCCACCCCATATGGGCCCCTTTTGCTTGGGTAGTGGGAGCCCAAAAAGAAAAAAGACAAGCTATAGACAAAGAACCTCAATGCAGAATCACTGAAAGAAGGGTTACCCCAAAGGGCATCGGCAACAAATCAGGTTTCAAAGAAATAAAACATTATACCTACTTCCATAATGAAAAGCATCATAGAATATATGCAAATCACCATGACATTTAGACTTGTTCAGTTTACAGCAATTTACATGCATTTTAAACAGCACAACTAACTTAATTTCTGTAATAGTCACCTAGTACTTGTTCCCATTATCAAAACATCTACTGCCATGGTATTTTCAACATTTACAGGTTTCATAAACATAAAGTATATAGATCAAGGTATTTTATGACATAGTGCTATTGCATACTAAATCCAACAACAATAAACACAACCTGTTTTACATACACTTGGAAGTCACCACAGTAACCTCCTGTATGAGGACCTGAGAGGAAAAGGAAAATTAAAGAACACTATAGCATAGCCAAGAAAGGGGTGGGGTGCCCATAGGTGGCCAACTTTATGGACTACAAATTGTAAAGGATAGAGTAGGCTTAAAAACAAAAGAACTGTTGCAACAGATTTAAGAAAAGGTCGGTCTTCAAGTGTGGCAAGAGCTCCCTGTCACACTGACACAAAATGGCTGCCCAGGAGGTAATGAGTTAATGCATAGGGTTACAATTAGTGAATTACTTTGATTGGGTAGTTTGTATAATTCAAGCAAATAAAACAATGCTACTATTCAGACTTTTGTATAGCAACTACTGTTGGACTCAGTAAGGCACTAGCAGCATTAATAAGTATGACAAACTTAAATCTACTAAAGCCCATAACAATATTTCAACTTTGCAGCTGTAAGCACAAGTTACCAAACTGATTCAAGCTAAAGTTAGAAAGTGGTCTGGTACATCCCCACAATTACCCAGTACTGATTGGTACTGGATAATTCTTCTGTGTTCCATGGGATCTGCTACAATAGAAGTCCCAAGCTAGAGACAGAGCTGTGAAAGAATCTGGAAGAAAATAGAAATAACAACATTATTAGTATGCATGAATTTCAGTAGTTCAGTGGCTAAAAAAATAACATATCAAATAAAAGGAGTTAGTACTTTAGAACAGTTTTCTCAGAGGGGTGTGGGGGTTACTAAAACTATGTCAATCATCGTTCCCCCACCTCAAATTCTACAACATACTTTAAGCAATACATGAGTCAGAAGAAGGGCATGAGATCCCATTGATCATTAAATCCCTGTGGTTTCATACTCTTGTCAGTTTGAAAATCCATTGACTTTCCTTTTTAAGAAAGGTATTTAATCTGTCCCTCCATTCTTAGGAGGTGGTACACATTCTAGTGCTGTGAAATGAATACCATCAGGGTTGGAGGCAAATGCTTCAAGAAAGTGGTATCCCACTGTGGTGTCCACTTTCTTGTTGGTGATGGAACATACAGTATATGCTCCCGTATGCTTTCCTTTAGATTGTGGATGGTGTCCCCACATATCCCTTCTTACAAGTACACCAAGGGTATAGACCATAAAGGTGGTATCACAGGTAATACACTTCTGTATTATCACTGTTGTCTGGATAGAATAAAGTGTTACCTGTGACTGCATATTTGCATACACTACATCTGGTGCACTTAGAAAAAAAGTTTAGTCTCGTTGGAAGCGCATGCAAAATTTAGTTTTTTGCTCTTAGTCTTTCTTGCACTAAGTCCCTTACATAGAAACATAGAAGTTGGCAGCAGATAATGGCCACAAGGCCCATCCAGTCTGCCCATTTCTTTTTCTACCTTATGAATGTGCCATAGGCCTTTACTCTGTCAATGGCCTATATATTCATACTTATCTGTATTGCTCCTTTATGCCTATCCCATGCCTGTTTGAAGCCATGCACTTTTTTCATACCTACCACTTCCTGAGGTAGGACATTCCAAGTATCCACCACCCTTTCTGTGAAAAAGAACTTCCTCATATTACCTCTTAATCTGCCTCCCTCTAATTTCATGCTGTGTCCTCTTGTCCTGCCATTTTTCTTATATTGAAACATGTTAGACGCTTTCACCTTGTTAATGCCCATAAGATGTTTGAATGTTTTGATCATACCACCTCTCTCCCTCCTTTGATCAGTGGCGTCACCACGTTGATTTTGGGGAGGCTACAGCCCCCCCAATCTAAGTTAAAGCCCCCCCCAATTATTTGCAGTAAAAAAAAAAAAATTACATTCCGTTTCTTAATTGTTTAAATTCTGCAGCCGCATCTGATCTGATGCAGCTGCAGAATGTGAACAATTAAGCGGCAATTAAACTCAGTTAAGCGAAGCATTAATTGATCGATTCCTCCTGTGCCTGCCTGTCGCCTCGCAATCAGAATGTCAACAAGTGAGCCACCAGCTGGCGTTCACGCTGAGACCCCACCCTCACTGCCCATTGGAGGTAGTACACCTTTGTAAAGAAGTAACCAGCGAGCTATGGGTCGGTGCCACAGTTTATACTACAAGGCAAAGTAATCGATTTACAATAGCAGACATCACTCCAGCCCGTCATACCCAGCTGTTCTTCCCACTCTGATCTCTACCCCCCCGCACTGTACACAGTCCCTGCATTCAGTCCCTCGCCTTACTACCGTCACCACTGCGATGCCTCCCTACATGTACCCTGACTCTCCCATCAGAGCAGGCTAGGACGCGCAGGGGGCGCAAGGGGATGTGCGCGCTGTTTTGGTGAGTCCTGGCAGTACAGTGCGGGCAGAGAGTCCCACTCCCCTCATGGCACACACGGGACCAAATCCTGCAGCATAGCATGTGCTCACTCAGGGGGTGTAAAGGTTTCAGCAAAGCAAGCAACGTGGAAGAAAACACTCCTAATAGATAACCTAAGGTCTGATTGCTCGATTCATTTCTTCCTTCATTAAATATTATTTGAAATACTAAAGTTGTTTGTTTCTCTCATTCCATCCCAAAAGCAAAGATCAACTTAGGTTTTCCAGGAACAACATGGGAACTGATAAAGAAAAGTTTACAACCGGAGTACAGTTCCAACTATCTAGATACTTACCTGCCTCGTTATGCCATCCACGTGAATAAAGTGTATTTTCCCCCACCAAATAATTTTAAACAAGCGATTACACCGAGCAGAGGGCAGGTTCCTGATACATTATCGCCTCTCCGTGGAGAATCGGCGCACTGCACTATAGATATTGATCGACTCGGGTCACTTCTGCTATTAGAAATGTTTTTCTGTTCCTATTAACTGTTGCAAACTGTTTTTATAGATACCATTTGGGATGCAAGACCACTACAGTTTATAAACGACTGTTAACCATGGATCAACTGCATTAAGAGACGAGTCAGGTCATTATGGCAAGGCTGCTCCGTATGCTGTTTTCAAAACTTTTGGTTTCATTAAATGTGAGCCTTCATATGATTGAACACTTCACGGCATCATTCAGGTATGCTGGGCAAGTATGCTGTGAATCCCTCAACTGTTAATGTGTCAGTTGTGGCTAAATGTACACACACAGTCTCTTTTGTCTGAAGCTATTGGCTGATTGAAGAGCCAGTTGCCTGGCCTCTGCAAAATTTCAAATGACAGGTTGTCATTTGAAATTTTGCAGAGGTCAGGCAACTGGCTCTTCAATCAGCCACATTCATTTTAAATCAGCTACTGACTGAGTCAGCACGCAACACTGCTCCGCCAGGCCGAGCCAGTGCCTCAGAAAGGTAAAAGGAGTGCGCCCGCCGAATGTGACACAGGTCAGAGCCGGTATGGAGGCTTGTTTAATTACCGAGCGGGGAATTAATTGCCAAACCGCTGGTGTGATGATGAGTGATACTACATAGTATACGTGGGTAAGGGAAGGGGTCGAGGGATAGCGACAACAGCCACAGCGGCACGGCAGTGTGTGTGAGTGACACCAGGAGCGAGCAGGAGCAGGACCGACCCACACTGAACAGGGCACGGCGCGCCCCCGCTGCCACCACGGACAGAATGGATTTGGATTGGATACAGCAGGGTTTGGAAGTTTATGTGTGATTATATGTCCCTGATCTCAAGCTCAGGGACATGTAATCATTTATAAACTTCCACTCACTCTCAGTCACTGGGGTTGGTGCCGCAGTGCGAATTCAGGGAAGGCAGGGGACGGGTGGGTTTTACAAATTTACAAGAATGGACATGGGGGGGGAGAGTGAGACACTGGAGGGATGGATCAGGACAGCGCGGATTTTATTTGACTAGAGCAGCCTGCCCTGCCCTCACCCTGCACTCAGCAGCAGCACTTTGTGGTGGAGGAGGAGGCTCCTGGCTTGCATGTCAGAAGGCTACTTCCTGCTCACACACACACACCATTCTGACTCGATTGGCCTTGGGAGATAATGAATGAAATGGCGCCAGTTGTTGGAGGATGGGGCGGGGATGATAGACACTAGGAGGCAAGCAGGGAGGTTCATTCTGCCTACCAACAGCACAGCAGCTTGCTTGCACAGTGAGCCAATCTGTGTACAAACACGTGGTGTGCTTCTCCAACACACGTGGTACACACTAGTCCCATTGTGTGCAGTAAGAAAAACTAGTGGCCATGATTGTAGTTGATAGCGAGCAACAGAGCAGAGGCAGGCAGTATTTGGGAGATTCAAATCGAATTCAATCTATATTTCTGAAAGTTATCAAACATTGAAGACTCAGTTCACTTGTTGGGCTAAGAGCAAGAGGCTTGAGAGCTAATTAAAAGTGTAGTGTTTTTTTTCCTTTTTTCTCTGAGTGAAATACAAGGGGGGGGTTGTGTTTGTGTGTGTCTTGGGGTAAATTGAAAAGCTCAGACACAGACAACCTGCTGTGAGTGCTGCCATACAGCAGCATTACTAACTACTGCATATATGTTTATTTTTTTTTCTAGTTGCAACTTATTTCAACATTTACTATTTTACTGAGTAAACTGAGTGATTACTAGTGAAGAGCCGACAGCTCAGAAAAGACTGAAGAACATCACTTTGGTGGTTTATGTTTTTAGGCTCACAAATTTAGAATAAAAATAGCAGAACAGTTCTTTTCCTAAATTGCCTTATACCCTGACCCATGCCTTGGGTTTGTATTGTGGCAAGCTTAACATCACAAGGAGTTAGCCAGTTCAATTTCAGACACTTTTTTTTATGAACAAGGGGAACCTTCTGCTTTATAAAAAAACAGTTCCAGTAGCAAACATACTCATTTTGCTTCACATACTGTGAGCCCTGTGTATGTTAGGCTCCGTCTACTGGATTAAATAGCAGTTTTCCATTTCCAGTAGGTGTTTAATACTCATTACTTCGCGTACTGTGAGCCCTGTGTGTGTTAGGCTCCGTCTACTGTATTAAATAGCAGTTTTCCATTTCCAGTAGGTGTTTAATACTCATTACTTCGTGTACTGTGAGCCCTGTGTGTGTTAGGCTCCGTCTACTGTATTAAATAGCAGTTTTCCATTTCCAGTAGGTGTTTAATACTCATTACTTCGCGTACTGTAAGCCCTATGTGTGTTAGGCTCCGTCTACTGGATTAAATAGCAGTTTTCCATTTCCAGTAGGTGTTTAATACTCATTACTTCGCGTACTGTGAGCCCTGTGTGTGTTAGGCTCCGTCTACTGGATTAAATAGCAGTTTTCCATTTCCAGTAGGTGTTTAATACTCAGTACTTCGTATACTGTGAGCCCTGTATGTTAGACTAAGTCTGTCACATAAATATTTCATCCCTGTGTACCAGACCCAATAAGAGGGCAAGTTTTCTTATAGTTTACTTTTTAGTTAGTTCTTGTCACACACTCATCAGCCTTGTTAAAAATGAGTATCCGTGACTTCTTCCGTCCAAAATCAAAAAATCAGAATAAAGAAAGTAACTTCCTAGACCCCAGTGATGCTCAACAGCTGCAACCAGAGCAGCCATTAAGAAATGAAGTGGAAGTTCCACCAGTACAAGAAGATGTAGCAAACACATCATCATCTCCCGGAACATCTCATGATGCACTTGAATCAGTAGCAAGATTTACGTCTGCTGCTACTGTTGTACCTAATGATCTGGGAACCAAAGAGGCTGGTCCTGTGCAGCCAAAGCTGTCTAGTTTTCCACAAAGGGATTTTGGAAAGCAGAAGCGTTCATTTTCAAGCAGCTGGTATGCATCATTTAAATGGCTTGAATATAGTGTAAGCAATGATGTCATATTTTGCTTTGCCTGCAGAATGTTTTCAAGTTGCTCTGTTCGAGCGGACACTGCTTTCACGTCCAGAGGGTTTAACAACTGGAAGAAGGCAATAGACAAGATGAGAGAACACCAACAAACAACAACACATACAGGAGCAATGGAGGCCTGGTCTACTTATGTGAAATCTAAAGAAAGAGGCAATATTATACAGCTAATGGATTCAGCAATGATTGCAGATATTAAAAAGCGCAGGGAGTACCTGAGAAGAATAGTTGAGATTGTTTTGTTGTTTGGCAGACAGGGAACTGCCTTTCGAGGCCATAGGGAGTGTGAAGGGAGCTCAAACAGGGGTAACTTTTTAGAGACTTTTGATCTTCTAAAAAAGTTTGATCCTGAATTGCAAAATTTGCAGATTCACATGCCAGGAAATGCTACCTATCTCTCACCTCTCAGTCAAAATCAGATGATAGAATGTTGTGCAAAATTAATAAGAGAAAATTTTAAATGAGGTAAAAGAAGCAAAGTATTTTGCAATACTTGCTGATGAATCTAGAGATGTTGCTTGCAGAGAACAAATGAGTATTTGCCTTCGTTATGTTCACCATGGTTCCCTAGAGAAATTTTTGTGCTTCCATCAAGTAACAGCATTAGATGCCCAGAGTCTGACAAATGAACTGTGTTCAAAGCTGACTAACTGGGACCTCCATGAGAATTCGGTGACTTGCGTAGCTCAGACTTATGACGGTGCATCTGTTATGAGCGGCAACTTAAATGGAGTCCAGGAACTATTTAGTCATAAGCATCCATATGCTATATATGTTCATTGCTATGCATATTCTGAATTTGGTCCTTGTAGATGCCCGTTCATCACTTCTTCCTGTAAGAACTCTTTGACATGCTTCAAGAGATACACACGCTTTTCCAAATCTGTCCTGACTCACCAGGGTTCTTAAATGTTCAAAAGGAGCTTGGGTGACTAGAATTCTTGAGATACCGGAGTTAAGTTCACCAGGTGGGCTTGTCAAAAGCGAGCAACAAAGGCAGTAATAGAAACTTATCCAGCTCTTCTAAAATATCTTTCAGAATGTGAAGAAGGAGAAACTGCAAAGGCCAGAGGACTCACAGCAAGCTTCTAGAATTAACAATTTATTTCTCCTTAAAATGTTTGACAAACTACTGTCAGTGGCTGATGGAACAAATAACTTACTTCAGACTCAGGCTTTGGACTTCGGATGTGCAGTGACTGCTGTATCTGCGCTGAGAGACACAATTGCACAATTTTGTACTGAAGAGAGATTTCTAGTTCTCTACAGGGAAGCTGAAAATATGGCAGAAAAATATGAGACACAGACACCCGAAAATACTCCGGGTCCACAGAGGCAATGGAAGCTACCTTGTACTTGGGAGCACTTTGTTCCAACTTCACGAACTGGAACTGAACAAAGTGCATCAGCATCGCATGAACAAGAACTGCTGTGCATTTGAGAATCACTGTTTTTTACCCTGTGATTGATAAAATGATTGGAGAGATTGACAGAAGGTTTTCTAAGCATAACCAAACACTGATGGTTGCGATCAATGCTCTCAGACCACAGTCTAACACATTCTTGGACCAGGACAAACTGAGGCCACTTGGAGAGATGTATGACTGTCCAGTTCTGGAAGAGGAACTGGTAGTAGCAGAAACTTCATTTGTCAGCTGCCAGAAAATGAGCGTCCACATGATATGACCAATCTTTATAATGTACTTCCAGAAATCATGTATCCGACGCTGCATAAATCACTACAGATTGCTCTAACAATCCCAGTTACCACATGTGAGCGCCCTTTAGTTCCATGAGTCGCATTAAGACATATCTGAGAAACAAGACTGAAAATGACAGATTGAGTTCACTTGAATTCTCAACATTCAGACCGAAGAAAGCAGACAACTTGACACTGATGATGTGATTGACGAATTTGCATCCATGACAAACAGAAAGGTTGAGCTACTTCTCCCAAAATCAGCACGATAATAGTAAAACCTGTATGACACTGATATCCAGCAGATCTGCTGGGATAATGGTGTGTCTGGCTGTTCTGGTCTCTCATTTGCTCTGGGGTCCTCCTGCATCCTTCCCAGCAGATCTGCTGGGATAATGATGTGACTGGCTGTTCTGGTCTCTCATTTGCTCTGGGGTCCTCCTGCAACCTTCCCAGCAGATCTGCTGGGATAATGATGTGTCTGGCTGTTCTGGTCTCTCATTTGCTCTGAGGTCCTCCTGCATCCTTCCCAGCAGATCTGCTGGGATAATGATGTGACTGGCTGTTCTGGTCTCTCATTTGCTCTGGGGTCCTTCTGCAACCTTCCCAGCAGATCTGCTGGGATAATGGTTGATGTGTCTGGCTGTTCTGGTCTCTCATTTGCTCTGGGGTCCTCCTGCAACCTTCCCAGCAGATCTGCTGGGATAATGATGTGTCTGACTGTTCTGGTCTCTCATTTGCTCTGGGGTCCTCCTGCAACCTTCCCAGCAGATCTGCTGGGATAATGATGTGACTGGCTGTTCTGGTCTCTCATTTGCTCTGGGGTCCTTCTGCAACCTTCCCAACAGATCTGCTGGGATAATGGTTGGTGTTTCTGGCTGTTCTGGTCTCTCATTTGCTCTGGGGTCCTTCCAACCTTCCCAGCAGATCTGCTGGGATAATGGTTGATGTGTCTGGCTGTTCTAGTCTCTCATTTGCTCTGGGGTCCTCCTGCAACCTTCCCAGCAAATCTGCTGGGATAATGATGTGTCTGACTGTTCTGGTCTCTCATTTGCTCCTGGGTCCTCCTGCAACCATCCCAGCAGATCTGCTGGGATAATGATGTGTCTGGCTGTTCTGGTCTCTCATTTGCTCTGAGGTCCTCCTGCAACCTGTCCTTGGTGGACCAGTAACAACATTTTTCCACATGTACCATATTAAATACATGGCTGATAATTAGGCTTCTCAAACATATTTTTCACCACTAATATGCAGGAAAAGCCACCATTTGAAGGTAAAATTTCAAAATTTTCAGGGGGGGGCATGCCCCCGGACCCCCCTAGCTTTGCTAGGATTTTGACTAAAGGGCATCAGCCCCCCCAACTTTGTATCCCTGGTGATGCCCCTGCCTTTGATCTAGGGTATACATATTGAGCTCCGTTAATCTGTCCTCATATGTTTTCTGGTGCAGTCCCTGCACCATTTTGGTTGCCCTTCTCTGGATTGCCTCCATTTTGTTAATGTCCTTCTGCAGGTACGGCCTCCAGTACTGCATGCAGTACTCCATATGGGGCCTAACCAGTGTCTTGTAAAGAGGGATTATTACCTCCCTCTTACAACTTGTGATACCCCTACTAATACACTCTAACATCCCTCTAGCCTTACCTACTGCTTTAGTGGTCTGTTTGGATGATTTCAGGTAATTTGTGATGATGATGCCCAAGTCTCTTTCTTCCCTTGTGATTGCCAGCAACTCCGCTCCCAACCTATAGGTAGCTTCAGGATTTCTGTTCCCTATGTGCATGATTTTGCACCTCTTCACGTTAAACCCCAGTTGCCACCCTTATGATCATTTTGCGAGTTTATCCAGATCGCTTTTCATTCGGCCGACCCCATCTGGATCATCTATTCTGTTGCAGATCTTGATGTCATCTGCAAACAGACAAACCTTACCCTCCAGTCCATTTGCAATGTCACTGATGAAGATATTGAAGAGGACTGGCCCCAGGACTGATCCCTGAGGTACCCAACTTGTGACTTGCATCTCTTCAGACTGTATACCATTTACCTCCATTCTCTGTTTTCTACCCGCCAACCAGTTTGCCACCCAGCTGACCAACCTCTGACCCACCCCGAGCCTACCCAGCTTATTAATCATTCTTCTATGTGGAACAGTATCGAAAGCTTTACTGAAGTCAAGGTAGGTGACATCAACTGTACCCCCTTGGTCCACCACTCCAGTTACCCAGTCAAAGAAATCTATGAGATTTGTTTGACAGCATCTTCCTGTTCTAAACCCTTGCTGACTTGGACCCTGTGCTCCTATGGATTCCAGGTGTTGCACTGTCTTTTCTGTGGTGGAGTTAGGCTACACCCTCAGCTGTGACTGATGAACCACTTTTCAATCTCCTTATTTCCTAGCTACCAAAACTTCTACTATGCAACAGTTAATTCTTTTCTTTTTGCTTTTCTTCTTTTTTTCCTCTACCCTAGGTTGGCCCCCTAGTGTAGCTCTTTACTATCCCTACTAAACTTCCTACTAGTTCTCTCTTTTCATTCTTGTTCCACTTCCATCCATCCAGTCCCTGGAATTATGCCAAACACCCAGAGAGGTGTTGTGTAAAGTGCATAAGTGCATTTTGTGTACAAAAAGCATGAAGGCTATTTTAAATAGAAATAAATACAGTTAATAAAGCCTTTTTAAATAAAAAGGATTCAGAAGCCATATAAAACAATAATAATTTAATGATTAGTATGGTTATAAGAAATCCTTAAGGTATTTTCATAAATTCACACTATAAACCTGTTACTGTATAAGGTTTTATGTATGAAGGCTGAATAGTATGCTTTATAAAAGTGCTTATTCACTGTGGATCAGAGATATAGAGAGTCAATATCTGTGGAGATATACACTGTACCTTTAAATGAACCAGGAAGTCCCCTGAAACAAAACCCCCTTGGTTTTGAAACAACATGTCCAGACATGTAAATACAGAAATGGCTCAGTCAGGTGACCCCACCAAAAGATATAAAACCTCTTCAGTAAGTTTACTTCAGTTCAGTCCAGTGGGGCTCAGCCCGCAGAGATAAGGAGAGGTTCTACTGTTTGTGCAGACAAGCTGTTTAATGCAGATGAGAAGTGTCTTAGGAGCTCTAAGATCCAGGACTGTATTATATGAGAAACTACTGATGTTAAGTAGTGATTTGCTTTGCAATTTTTTTGTTTTCATTTATTATTTTTCGAACTTTTGAAAAATAAATATCACATCACAGTGTGTTTTAAACCTGTAAATTTGCCTTGTCTGAAGTTTATTCCCACACGCTGTGACAAACTTGGTGTTAGAAGTGGGATAGTATTGGCTGTCCAGAGAAACAAGGGGGGAGACCAGTACCCAGATACCAGCCCTGGTATCTAGACATAGGGGGCAAGGAGCAGGATGGCGTACCTCCAGGATCTTGTTGATGCCAATGATCTGTTAAAAGAGGAGGGGCTTCCCACTGTGCATACCAGAGCTCAGGTGAGGAGGTCCAGAGGGGAATTAATAACCAGATTGGAGTTCGATGGAAGGCGGAGGGGGACCAGCACCAGAGAGAGGCAGAGCACCACTGCCAGGTGCTGATGGAGGGTTCCCAACTGGAGGATTTCATGGCAGAGGCAGAGGACCAGGATCCATGGGTTCTAGATGAGGAGGACCCCCCGACAGAACTTTTATTGCCAGTCACTTTTGAGATCCTGTTGTTGCCCATTTTCCTGGGCTGCTGCTACTTGGAGGATGATGAGATGAAGGCCCCAGGTAAGACTGTTTCAGGACATTTGCATACTGGGGTGAAGACTACAAGAAACAGGGAAGACACCATGGTGGTTGAATGGACTTTCACATGTTTTGAACCACCTGTGATACGGTATGAAATGTATGAAACATGTAATGTTTAAAATTAATATAACATTAAGGCTGGTGCTGAGTACAGTCAGTTGAGGGTACCAGAATGGTGAAAGGGTCGGAAGGAAACCCCTGGTATATTACAAATAAGGGTTGAAAGGAAACCCCAAAGGTTTTGGAGTTAGGAACTGGCTGGTTGATGTTCAGTATGAGAATGTTCCATGTCTACCAGAAAATATATGAAGGGGAAATGGATAAATGAAATGTATGAAATGATTACAAGAAATGTATAACATAAAAGTGTCTATACTGCATGATATAAAATAGGAACCTAGGGTCATGGAAGTTCTAGGTATGTGGTGGAACCTATGATTGGGCCCCTGAGTGGAAACTATGCCAGGTGATGGGTATGGAGAAAACTCGAAGTCAGCATAAAACTGCTGTGTATTACTTCCTCTTGCGCAAGGAACATCTTGGGAGAATGGGACACTTTGGAGGTGTGCCCCTCTCCTGCAATCCTCTGCTCCATTGAGCAGGCATGGCAGTCCTGCACCAATCAGACGCGGTGCTGTGTATGACAGCAGTGGTCTTCTCTTCAAAGAAAACCACCGCTGTCATACACAGCACCGTGTCATGCCACCCCCCAGTCATCCTTCTGCCATGCTGGGAGCCCACCCCAGCGTGGCCAACGTCCCGTGTCATCTGCCGACAGGGGTGCCCAATCACCCATCAGCTCCAGGCCCCCCCAGTCATCCTTCTGCCACGCTGGGAGCCCACCCCAGCGTGGCAAATGTCCCGTCCCGCATTGTCTGCCGACGGGGGTGCCCAATTCCCCGTCGGCTCCATGACCCCCCCAGCCATCCTTCTGCCATGCTGGGAGCCCACCCCAGCATGGCAAATGTCCCACGTCATCTGTTTTTTTTTTAAACCTGTAAATTGAAAACGGTCCCACAGCGCTTTTCCCAGGCCCCCCTCCCACAACCCGCACCCACCCACTGTGCACCCAGCCTCCCCAGACCCCCCTCACCCTATACTTACCTCCGGAGCTTGGCGCGATGATCTTCGGTGGACCGGGAACACGTCTGCACTCTTCAAAGCCGACCGTGAACTGAGGAAATGCCGGTAAGCTGTATAATGGGCTAGATAGGGGGTTTCCAACTTTATTGCATATCTCAGGCATTTTTTGGAATTTTGCCAAATTTTCAACATGGGGTTTTGGGACCCCTTCTCATGAATGATGTCACTGTCATGGGTGTTATTCAGGCCCGAAGGGTGATTTCCAGTCACTGCGTGAAATCACCCTTCAGACCTGAATAATGCCATGACAGTTTTATCGATCATAAAGGGTCCCAAAACCCATATCAAACATGTGCAAAATTCCAAAAATGACTGTTTTAAGCGTGCGTTGCGCAGTTCCTACACATGCTCATACGCTTGCGAATTTTCAATATTTTCCTCCAGATTTTCAACATTGCCATTTTATCACACCTCCTCATGAGCAGTACAGCTGTCATTTTCACATCCTGCCCAAAACATGTTTCCCATACGTAGCGCACAATGGCGCGATCGGTGTCTGAAACTCAATGTATGGGACATATTAAGAAAATCACAGTGACACTGTTCATGAACAGAGATCTTAAAATGGCTGTGTTAATGTGGTGAAAAGAATTCTAAAATGACTGTTTCAGGTCAGATTGCGGGTTCCTATGCTGCGGCCGTAAGTTTGCGAATTTTCAATATTTTCACTCCAGATTTTCAACATTGCCATTTTACCACACCTCCTTATGAGCAGTACAGCTGTCATTTTTCACATCCTGCCCAAAATGTGTTTCCACCCATGTAGCGCACAATGGTGCAGTTGGTGTACGAAATCAATGTATGGGACACATTAAGAAAATCACAGTGACACTGTTCATTAGCAGAGTTCTTAAAATGGCTATGTTGAAAATTTGGTGAAAAAATTCCTAAAAATGACTGTTTTACGAGCGTGCGTTGTGCAGTTCCTATGCACGCTCGTAAGTTTGCAAATTTTCAATATTTTCACTATAGATTTTCAACATTGCCATTTACCACACCTCCTTATGAGCAGTACAGCTGTCATTTTCACATCCTGCCCAAAACATGTTTCTGCCCATGTAGCGATAATGGCTTAGTCGGTGTGCGTAAATCAATGTATGGGACACATAAGAAAATCACAGTGACACTGTTCATGAGCAGAGGTCTTAAAATTGCTATGTTGAAAATTTGGTGAAAAATTCCTAAAAATGACTGTTTTACAAGCGTGAATCGCAGTTCCTATGCACGCTCGTAAGTTCGCGAATTCTCAATATTTGCACTCCAATGGCTTCCAGATACCTAAACAGCACATAGAAGCAAGCAACATTCGGCATTGACAAATGCTTGTACTTCTTTGTCTCTGATTTTTTTAAGCCATATCCAAGTGCCAAATACCACTGCAAATACCTGCAAGCGAATGTTCGGCATTGACAAATGCTTGTTTAATATAATGATGAAGGTATGTTAGTGGGTGAACTGGGCTGAAACGATGCCAAGTGATGGGTATGGAGGAAGCTAGAAGGAAGCTAGAAGTCAGCATAAAACTGCTATGTATTGCTTCCTCTTTTTTAATGTACTGATGAAGGTACGATAGTTGGTGCACAGGGTTTTGAAATGATGCCAAGTGATGGGTTCTGAAAGATGCCAAGTGATGGGTGCTGAAACGATGCCTATTGTTGGGTGCCTGATATTACATATGAAATGTCTGAGCTGTAGTAACCAGAGTGAAATAGTTAGGGGATAGAAAGTCACTACAGGCTGAAGTCCTCTGAGAGCATAGATGGGTACTGAGCTGAATTGTGTGACAGCCCCAGTGTAATTTGAAAGTATTGTCATATTCCAGTAACTTGGTATGGTGGACAATACTAAAAATAGCTGAATTAAGGGACCCTGGAGTGAAGCTCTCATAGTGGGTGAGAGAAAGTTTCAACCAACCCCATTCTACTGTTTTGGGAGAATATTTATGACTGAGAGGGGCTCTTGACAAAACAGTAACGTTTTGAGAACTGTTTTTCTTAAGGACGGAAGTGTGTGCGGAGTTAGGCTACACCCTCAGCTGTGACTGATGGACCACTTTTCTATCCTCTTATTTCCTAGCTACCATAACTTCTGTTATGCAACAGTTAATGCTTTTCTTTGCTTGTCTTCTTTTTCCTCTACCTTAAGTTACCTAACGTAGCTCTTTACTATTCCACTAGATTTCCTACTAGTTCTCTCTTTTCATTCTTTTTCCATTTCCATCCATCCAGTTCCTGGAATGATGCCAAACACCCCGAGAGGTGTTGTATAAAGTGCATAAGTGCGTTTTGTGTACATAAAGCATGAAGACAATTTTAAATAGAAATAAATACAGTTAATAAAGCCTTTTTAAATAAAAAGGATTCAGAAGCCATATAAAACAATAATAATTTCATGATTAGTACAGTTGTAAGAAATCCTTAAGGTATTTTCATAAATTCACACTATAAACCCATTACTGTATAAGGTTTTATGTATGAAGCTGAATGGTATGTTTTATAAAAGTGTTTAGTCACTGTGGATCAGAGATATAGAGAGTCAATATCCACGGAGATACACACTGTGGGCTGGATATTCAAACTACGCTATTTTTGTGGCTAGCTTCGCTGCACAAAATAGTTGGGCAGGGGTTGGGCTGTGGTGATATTCAAAGGAGTTGCGCTTATTGAGCAACCTCGAATATCACCCCCAGCCACAGCCACTGTGCATGGCGGCAGTGGAACTTGGCGCCACCGCAAGTGGTCAGAGTGGAGCATTCAAGCTGCGGTGGCGCAAGTACCATTGCCATGCACAAATTTCCCATATTCAAAGGTGACATGCAAATGGGGCCATAATTCATAAAGGTGCAGGGGAGACATTTGCATCTACTCTTCCCATTTGCATGCCATTAGCATGCAGGTGTTCCGATCCCAGAACTTGCGCCTGGCGCCGTGCCAGGCAGCAGCCGCTAGACTCCACGCCCCTGCAGCCCGATCGCAGGCATAAGTTAAAAATCCCCACACCCCGACCGGCCCAATCAAGGCATATGTTGAAAACACCCCTCCCTACGACTGGCCCAATCGCTGGCATATGCTAAAACAGCCCCCACCCCGACTGGCCTGATCGCAGGCATATGTATAAAACAGCCCCCACCCCCGACTGGCCCGATCGTGGGAAAAAGTGAAAAATAAACCCCACCCCCACCAGCCCGTCGCGGCTCCAAAGTGTTCAAACCCCCAAGAGCATATCCCTGGAGGTCCAGTGGACCGCTAAGCCCGATCGCGGTACCAAGTGTTCAAACCCCCCCGAGGACCATCTACCCTGGTGATCTAGTGTCCCCCACCCCACCCATGAAGCCCCACCACCCTGCTCCCCCCCGGCAGCCAGCGGGTGGCAGCATCCCACCTGCATGCCGCCCCGCCGCCCGCCGACTGACTGCCTAGTAGGGCTGCACGCCCATTGGTGCAGGGCAAGAGCCAATGGGTGTGCAGCCCATACCGTACAAGGCACTCCAGATATGTGAATGGGCCAGTTGGGGAGAGGGGGTTTTCAACATATGCCTGGTATGACCCGGTCGGGGAGGGTGTTTTCAATATATGCCTGCGATTGGGCCAGTCGGGGAGGGGGTATTTCAACATATGCCTGCGATCGGGCCAGTTGGGGGGAGGGAGTTACTATATGCCCACGATTGGGCTGCAGAGGGGGCATGGGGAGTAGGTTGAGGGCCACCCACAGATGGCAGCTGCTGTGTTGTGCCCTGCAATAGGGCAGCTCACCTGTGGGTGGCCCTCGACTTACTCCTTTTTTTTTTGGCTCAAAGTTGTGCAGGCGCAGGTTGGGGGTTGTGCCTGCACAACTCTGCACAGCCCACTGAATATCGGGCTGTGCAGTTTATGCATGGTTCCTCCCCCTCCGGTTCAGCATGCATTCATTTGCATTGCGCTGTTGCTCAGGTTGACTTGGGGGGCGCAACTGCCTCCTGCTGAATATGGCAGAATGGTGCAATTTTGGACTTGCGCAGGTGCAACCCTATTGCGCATAGCGCAACCCTTTTGAATATCCAGCCCCGTATCTTTAACTGAACCAGGAAGTCCCCATAAACAAAATCCCCCTTGGTTTTGAAACAACATATCCAGACATGTAAATACAGACAGGGCTCAGTCAGGTAACCCCATCAAAAGATATAAACCCTCTTCACTAAGTTCACTTCAGTTCAGTCCAGTGGGGCTCAGCCCTGAGAGAGGAGGAGAGGTATTGTGCAGCAAGCTGTTGAATGCAGATGAGAAGGGTCTTAGGAGCTCTAAGATCCAGGACTGTATTATATGAGAAACTACTGATGTTAAGTAGTGATTTTCTTTGCAATTTTTTAGTTTTCATTTATTTTTTTCGAACTTTTGAAAAATAAATATTACACCACAGTGTGTTTTAAACCTGTGAATTTGTCTCATCTGAAGTTTATTCCCACACGCTGTTACACTTTCCTTAAAGTGCCTCCATAATCTTGCCACTACTGAAGTAAGACTGACTGGTCTGTGGTTCCTGCCTCCTTCCTGTTACCACTCTTGTGGAGCGTGATCACATGAGCCCTTCTCCAGTCTTCTGGGACCTCTCCTGTGTTCAAAGACTCACTAAACAGTTCTGATAATGGCTCTGCTAATTCCACCCTTAGCACCTTTAGTACCTTGGGATGTATGCCATCAGGTCCTATTGCCTTGTCCACCCTGGGCTTAACAAGCTCTTGTAGGACCCTTTCTATTGTGAAAGGACTTGTGCACCTCCTCCCTCCTCCGTCCCTCCCCTTGTCCATGGTGCTGAGCTGTGGGCACTGCCCTACCTTCTCCTCAGTAAATACTGAGCAGAAGTATCTATTTAGGATAGATGCTTTTCCTTGGTCCTCCTCCGCACATTCCCCCTTATCCCCTTTGATCGTAGCAATACCCCCTCTGGACTTTCTCCTTTCACTAATGTATCTATTGAAAGTCTTGTCCCCTTCTTTTACTGTTTGTGCTAGTGTTTCCTTAGTTTGAGCAATTGCCTGCCTTACTGCCTTCCCTGCTTCCCTTAGGGAAGTTTGGTATGCCTCCCTATCTTCATCCTGCTGTGTTCCCTTATACTTCTGGGAGGACAACTTTTTGGCTTTGATTTTTTCTGCTACTGTTTTTGAGAACCAAAGTGGTTTCCTCCTTCTTTTGCTCTTGCTTTTTTCCCTAACACAATGGGAGGTTGCTTCAAGTTTTGCATCCTTAATGCTTGCCCACTTTTGCCTGTAACCCCTCACCTGTATTTCTTCTTGCCAGGGTTAGCGTAACTCTGTTGGACATCTTATCAAAGTCTGCTCCTCTGAAGTCCCAAATGTTTGCCTTGGAATGGGATGATTTAGTTTTAGTGGCCAAATTGAGCATACCATGTGATGGTCAGTGGCCCCCAGGTGACCTCTACCTGGAGATCTGTGATCCTTTCCCCGTTAGTCAGTACTAGATCTAGGATAGCCCTGTTTCTTGTGGGTTGTTCTACCAGTTGTTTGAGGCCCTCCCCCTGCAGGGAATCTACTATGTGTCTAGTTCTGGCGGTTGTTCCTGCTGATATTGACCAATCTGTATCTGGCATGTTGAAGTCTCCCATTATCAGAACCTCCCCTTTAGCTGTCATGTTTTGTATATCTTCTAACAGTAATGTGTCTATGTCCTCCCCCTGGTCTGGAGGCCTGTAGACAACCCCAGTTTGTATGGTTGTCTCATTTCCTGTTTCCAGGGTGACCCACAGTTCTTCTGGCTCCTTATGTGTATTCTGAATTTCTGTAGCTTTGATATTTTCATTGACATAAAGGGCCACCCCCCCCCTTGTACCTTGGTCTCTTCTGAACAGTACATAGCCGGGTACTGAAGTGTCCCAAGTGTGGTTACTGGTGAACCATGTCTTGCTAATGGCTACTATCTCCAGTTTAGCCTCTGTCATTGTTGCCTCCAGATCTGGGATCTTGTTTCCCAGACTGTGGGTATTTGTGTACATGACTTTCCATTGGCCAGATTTTGGTGCATTAGTTGTTGGGCGAGGTCTGGCATTTCCTCTGAGCACATATGGAGAGCCAGACCTTTTTCCTTACCTGGTGATGCAAATGAACTACAAACATGCTGAACTCCTGTTTGATCACTAGCTAAGGGGGGGAAGGGTATTCTTTCCGTTCGATGTATCAGGTGCTGCACCCCCTCCCCATTTGCTAGTTTAAATATTCTGCAAAGACATCAAACTTCTGCCCCAGTGAACTGACTCCCTCTTTAGTCAGATGCGGTCCATCGAATTTAAAGAACTTTTACTCCCAAAACTGTTGCCAGTTACCTACAAATTTGTGTCCTTTTTCCTGGCACCAGCCCTTGAGCCACATATTTAGCTCCCCTATTTCCCCTTCTCTGACCTTCTGTCCATCTACCCCCTCTCCCAGACCGGCAGGATCTCAGAGAAGGAGATGCCACACAAAATGGATGACAGTTTGTCTCCCAGCCTGGTCAGGTGTTCTTTGGTCTCCACAACTGACCGGTTGGCGAGATCGTTAGTCCCTATGTGTACCAGGATGTTGATGTTTTCTCCTGCTTCCTGCACAATTTTAGCAATGCGGTCAGTGTCTCTCCAAGCTGATGTACCTGGGAGACATCTGATCATTAGCCCGCCGGGGTATGATCAACTCCCAAATCATGGAGTCTCCTATGATCAGAAATGTTTTGAATTTCCATTTGCTTTGTTTGTTTTGGTCCCTGTTTTGGATGAGTTTGTAGCACTAGCTCTTGTGCTGCAGTGTCCTGCTCTGCAGTGTCCTCTGCCCTTTGTTTGATTTTGGAGATTCAGGCAGATACCTGTTTGTAGACTTTATATGGTTTGTGGAGGTGATACGTTGGTGAGCATTGAGTGATGAGGCACCGATTTGCCTGCTCTAACCACCTGCCAACCTCCAGGACCAACTACCCTCTGCGGTCAAGGTGCTTCAGTTGGATGTTGGGAAAATGGCGGGAGGTTCTTCTAATATATTTCCTCCTCAATATGCGATTTGAGGTGCACAATCTCTGCCCATGCTGTCCAGAGCTGAGCCCTTAGATCTCTGATGGTCCAACATGTAGGACAGCATCCTAAATCCTATATAACTGCCCTTTAGAAAAGTGTCCTGCAGTTCTTGCAATTAATAATATCCATTCCAGTTGAGTTGCTGAGTTTATAACCTGGTCCGAGTAATTAAAAGGAAAATGAAAGCAAAAGATTTTTTTTAATATTTCTTTTGTTTGCTTGTTTTGTTTGTTTGTTTTTGTATAACTTTTTATAACAAGTTAAATTAATTGTGCCCCTGTAAGTGAGGTCACTGTGTGGATACCCCTCTGATCCTTCCCTTCCTGCTTTGCTGCAGGAAATGTCATGACTGTGCTACTCTATAAAAGGAGTGAAGAATGGGGTGGTTGAGGATGGTGGTGGGTGGTTGGGCCCTTCACCTGCCGAGAAAGAAGAACCACTGATGAAAGAAACAAGGAGGTAAGAGCAGAAACAATCAACCATCGACAAATGCAAATGCTATCCCTCAGTCTGTATCTCGTATGTGCTCCTGTAATTAGCCCTGAAAGCTTAGCCTAATGATAAATAAAACTGTAAAACCTATAAGCACCACCTGTAACAATTTCACAGAAGATAAACCTGGAAAAACACTTTGCTACAGAGAAAAATAAAGCAGTGACAGAAGATATACCTTGCAAAAAACAGTTTGAATCAGAGAAGATTACAGCAGTAATCTGTAAGCACAAACCAGTAACAAACCTGTAGGCACACCCAGTAAGAATGCAGCAGAAGGTATACCCTGCAACAACAGTTTTAATCAGAGAACAATAAAATGTAAGCAAAAAAACAGTAACAAAGCCTGTGAGCACAAAAGAAAATAACACACAGTAAATCTGCCTAGCCAAAAGAAGCCTTAATCTTTTTCCTTGCTCTGATAATGTTGTTCCTTGCTCTGTCCTTACAAGCAAACCTAGAAGAAAAGAGCTGAGGTGAAGCTAGGTGCCTTTGCCAGTAAACCTAGTCTTCTATATTTACTATTCTAACACCACACTGCCATGGAGCACCAATCAGGAAATTCTGACAAAGAAAGTAAACAGACCATATCTGGATTCAAACTTTCAATTTCTTGTGTATAAGGCTCTAGACCTTTCCACTCAACCACAAAGCCAGCACAGAAATGCAGCTTAGCTCTTTAGCTCTAGAAGTTAACTGCCTTCCTGGGAGTCAGCCCTGTCTATAATGTCTGCTTCAGAGACAAACTTTTCAGCAAGGACAATAAAGGTGCCATGAAGTTTTACTGTCAGGAAATTGTCCTCTCAGGAATTAGATTTTCCTGCCAGCAAATTAATCTGTCAAGAATGACAATTGTCTTGTCAAGAAAGTGTCCTGTATGGACACACCCAGCACGATATAGCCAAACTATAGCCAAAGAGCTGAGGATCATTGCTGTGCAGATTCGTGGTGTAGTGGAAAGGTCTATAGCCTCATAAGCAAGAAGTTGTGGGTTTGAATCCACCCAATGTCCCTCACATTTTTTTTCAGAATTTCTCTTGAGTGGTGATCCATGGCGGTGTGGAGTTAGTAACAGTAAATCTATATGGGAAAAGGGACTTAGACGGCACAAACACTAAGTTCTTACAGCTGTCTTTAGAGGACAAATCCCTGACAGGAAGAATTTGTGGCACCTTTACTAAACTTGCGACTTTTCACAAAGGCAGGGCTAGCGAGGTCTGCCTCTGAGGCAGGAGCTGCACCTGAGGCAACTTAGGTTTAAGAAAAGTGCCTCTTGCCGGTGGGAGCCAATTCAAGTTCTCTTTCAGCTCCTGCTCAGTCTGATTTCTACTGTGTACCAGCTTGTCTTTAATGTTGTTTGTTTACTAGAGATTACTTGAAGTTTATGTCCCACTGCTAAACCCATTTCATTGTTACTTTTCAAGATGGGGCAATTCTGATGAGTAATGTTCCCAATCCTACCTGTCAATGCATTATATTCAGTAATGAAGGTCACTGGTCCAAAATCACTGGTGACTGTTGGTAAACTTTTTTTTGTCTAAAAAACAGTTTACTTATCTCCAAGAATCTGACTTTCAGTTTCCAACTGTATAGTACAGTAGTTCCTTATCATAGCCCCTCTTGCTGAATTTATCCTCTAGCTCTGAGGCTTGAATGTCAAACAGCTCCAGAGAGCTACAGTTTCTATGTAGCCTCAGGAATTGGCTATATGGGATAGAATGCTTTAAAATGGGGATTGGGTGAGCACTCTCTGCATGTAATCCAGAATTGGTGGCTGTACTCTTCCTGAAACATTTTGAATCTCTCTATCCTGTTTGCTTACTTGATAGAGTGGCATCCAGAAAGTATGTGAAACACTACATAAATTTATGTGCTGCACATTTTAGTGTTTCACATAATGTTTCTCATAACTTGACTGTTTTACAATATTTTAGTCCCGCATTTTGAATATACTATTTACATAACCCTACCTCATGAACAATGATGGTGGGAATTTTCAAGTACAAGGGTGGAAAGGTGATTTTGAAGTGCAATACATAAATTTATGGGTGGCACATTTTAGTGCCGCACTTACTTTTATTCGAACGTGCTATTTTACAATATTTTACTCCCAAATGTTTAATATACTGTTTATATGACATTACCTCGTGATAGGATGATGGCAAATTCAAGCACGGTCATAAGGTGATTTTGAGTGACACATAAATGTATGTATCGCAAATTTATGTGCTGCGCCTCAAAATTACCTTTGACCTGCAGTTGAAAATTTCCACCATCCTTGTTCATGAGGTAGGGCCATGTAAACAGGGTATCCCAAATGTGGGACTAAAATATTATAAACAGCCAAGTTATGGGTAGAAGTATGTGAGACACAAAAATTTAATTTTGCATCACACATTTAAGTGCAATATTAAAATGTGTGACATATACTCCTTTAATGTGCGCAAATTTATGTGTCACACTTAAATATGCGACACACAAATTCTTGTCTCACAATACATATATGTGCCATTTTAGTAAAATGGCAGTCAATGTCCCAAAAAGGTATTTCTGGCTCATTTTGGGAAAAACTAACAGAATCTGGCTTAACAGGTCTTGTTTAGCAAGATGCCCAGAGTTTGTTCCCAAAAATGGCTGAGCTAGAGGCCTGGGTTACACTTCATAACTCTGATGTGCTAGGTATTACTGAGACATGGCTTAAACCTAGTATCCTACTACATGAAGTAGCTCTGGATGGCTACTCCTGCTTAAGGTGGTACAGGTCTGGTAAAAAAGGGTGTGGCATTCTCGTTTATGTTAGATCTAGCATTGCAGCTTCTGAAGTTGCTCATCACACCACTGTCCCTCCCCGAGCAGAATGCATCTTCCTTACCTTAACCCTGGGTAATGTCAAAAGACTTATAGGATGCATCTACTGTACCTTCCCCCTAAGGATGCTAGAAACGTCCTCCCCTCCCTTATATTTTCCCTTTTTTACCTCCCTTGCCACAATCTCATACTCTGTGGAGAGTTCAACATTGGTGGTTAAACCAAAATAGAAATAAAGCTCATTTGAAATTAGCTGACTCCAACTTTACCCAACATATCTCTGAACCTACTAGCTTGAATACCAAGTCAGGTAACCACTCTACTGGATTGGGTTATTCCCAATTGCCCTCATAGGGTACATTCTGTTAGAGTACTTTTGTATAAGAGATCACTCTCCAATTCTCTGCTTATGGAGTAACAACTGCCCAAACCCTCTCCCCAAAATTACAGAATCTAGAAATATGTCACTCTTTGACTTATCAGTCTTCCTGTCCTCTCTCTACTGCCGAATAGGGCCCAATTAAAGCTATGCCAGATGTCAACAATGCCTTAGACTACTTTATTAATACACTGAATGCTATAATTATTCAACATGCTCCCCTCACAAAAATGAGGTTCAAAGGTTTGAAAGCACCTTGGCTAAGCAAGCACCTGAGGCATTTCATGTTCCATCGAGATACAGCTTGGAAAAAACTTTAAGAAAAGCGGCAGCCCATCCAATTGGCAGACAGACAGCTTCATAACTCATCTAAGAGTAATCTCTGTAGTGCCAAGTGCAAGTATTATAGTTTTATGCAGACCAAATGTCTTAGTAATCCTAAGGCATTCTGGAAGCAAGTCAACACATTAATTAAAGGTAACTCCATAGTCTCCACCAACACCATACAAGCTGAAGGTACTACCCTATCTGACCCCCTATCTATTGCGAATGGTTTAAACTGCTTCTTCACTGATCTAGCCAGCTATACCTCGCACTTTTCCCCTCTCCAATTTTTGACCCCTCCTCCCTCCCTCACAGGCAGCGTCCTTCTCGCCCAGAGTTTCACCTCAAATTAGCTACCCCGCAAAGAAATATTGCAACTACTATTTAAGTTAAAGGAAGATAGTTCCCCAGGTTTTAACTCCTTAGAGCCTCATTTTCTAAAACGAGACACTTCAGCCCTTGCTGTTCCCATTTGTGACCTGTTAAATAAGTCTCTTACAACTGGAAGCATGCCAGCAAAATGGAAAGTTGCAACAGTCATTCAGCCACACGCAGATGAAAAACTTCAGACCCATATCAATCCTCTGCCCTCTAGCAAAGATACAAGAACGACTAATTTTCAACCAACTTCAGTCTTACCTGGAATGTCATCACCTCCAATTCGATTGTCAGCATGGTTTCAGAAAGAATTATAGTACACTCACAGCCTTACCAAGGTAACCACAGATATCCTGGGCTCACTCAACAAAGGGCTTTACACCGGGGCCATATTTGTATCTAACTAAGGCCTTTGATTTGATAAACCATAACCTTCAGTTGCATGAGCTACACTCTTTGGGCATGGACCAACTAACACTCTCCTGGTTCTATAATTACCTATCCAGCCACACCCAAGGCATAAAATGGTCAGGGGGCTCCCTCTTCATTTAATACTATAACCCACAGCTTACCACAGGGATCAGTCCTGGGACCCCCTTTTGTTCTCTCTATTTATAAACAATTTATCCCAGAATTGTGGCTGGTCCCTGATGCAACTTTATGTTGATGACGCAATTTTATACCAGTCTTCTTGCAATATTTAATGGCTTAATAATAACTTGGAACCTGACTTCCATATACTTCAGAAATGGTTCCTTAAGAATCATTTAGTCCTTAACACCAAGAAAAACAAATCAATGCTATTCTTTAACCCCTCTGCAACAGTGGCCCCCCCATGGCACACATCATATTCAGTCTACTACAGGGAAACCCTTGAATCAGTGCCATCATTCAAATACTTGGATCTCCTGCTAGACCCTTCCCTCTCTTTTGAGCAGCATGTAACACAGACTACTAAAAAACTCAATTAGAAACTCAGACTGCTATACTGCCTTCATCCTCTCTCTCATGCCTCCTGTCAAAAGATTGCCACCTGCTCCCTACTCCCCATACTTTTTATGGCACCCTTATACTGCTGTCTGCCAAGACTACCATACTCTCCCACCTGAGAATGCTATACTACAGGGTGGGATGATTTGCTCTAGGAGTTAACTCATGCCACCACCACTGTGAGGTTTTAGCATCACTAGACTGGTCTGACTATGACCAAAGATTGCAGTTCTCCTTCCTCTACTTTATCTACAAACTTATCTTCCTTTTCTCTCCCTCCTGCCTGAGTGACCTACCAAAGTGTAAATCCTCTCCAAGTTTACTCAGGTCATCCTTGGTCCCTCTGCTAAATACTACTTATCCCTCCTGGCAATTGGCAAATGATTGTTTGCCTACTCTGTACCCACCACTTGGAATGCACTTCCCTTATCTACACTCTACCTCTTCTCTCTTGCTCTGTTCAAGCACTCCCTCACTGCACACCTATTGCAGCCTAAGCCATGTTCCTGCTTTGTCTATTCTTCAAAGCACACAGCTGAATCAATGGAATCTGCCTCTGTAGTCTTTTCCTTTCTCTGCTGCTTGCTTACTACCTTTAAATATTTTCTTAAGAACCATGTACCATCCATGGTCAATTGATTTGGGGTATATATGTGTTCAAGTGTTGATTCTCCATCTACTGAACAACAGAGATTTGTGCTGTGCTCCACTCTAGGCTACTCTGTATGGAATATGTTTTGTGCACTGTTTGCTGTGGTCACGATGTACTAATGTATATATGCTGTGTACATTTTCCACTCATATTTTGTACTAATGGGTTTATTTTGTATCTATTGGCCCAGATATTCAGGAATGCACCCAGAAGGCATAATGGAATGCGAAAGTGCAATGCAGATGCGCGCCTAGGGAAAATGAATGCCATATATTCAGATGATGCGCCACTGACATGCGCCTGGTACAAAGCATGCCGAATATATAATGTTGTGCTGCCTGCAACCAGACATGCACTGGCACAACCAGGAGTTTGCAGGATCAAGCAAGGATGCAGAAGCCAGCAGGCTGAGCAAGCACAACAGGCAATAGGGGAGCACAGGCAGGGCTGCACAGGAGTAGAGTGCCACACCAGCACAGTCAGACACAAACCACAAGGTTACACTGGCCAGAACGCACCACAAGGGCATTGGGCGATAGCCCAAAGAGGATGCCAGGCTGCCAACAGCAACACAAGGCACAGCAACCCACCCACCCCAAAGGCATGCCCATGGACAGGCCACCACCACCAGTGCATCAGCAACACAACCCTGATAGGTGGAGATGCAGTGGACAGTGGCACAGCCATGGTGCCAGGACACCACACATGCACAAAGAACAGCAAAAAGGGAGAGGGAGGCAGGGGAACCAGGGGCAGATGGCCAGCAACCTGGCAAGGACAAGGGCACAGCACCACAGGGTACATCAGCAGGGGCAGCACAGCATGCGGATGGAAGAGCAGCACAGGTAGGCAGGGACAAGCGGCACAGAACAGGCGCACAGGGTGGGTGTGCACCACCACCCATGGCTCACATGGGAGACAGGGACATGGCAAATAGGCCCAGTGCACAAGGCCACCACCCAGGGGACACAGCAGTGGGACAGCAGGGGACACACCAATGTATACAAATAGACACCTGCAGCACAGTGCAACGTGCCACCTGCAAAGAAACACAGATACAGTCGTTGTAGAAAAATAACAGCTCTTTACTGGGCAAACAAAAACAAATGTGTGCCAACAGGGCACCCAGGAACTGCAACAGGGGAAACACAGGAGGAGGCAACAGTGGAAGCAGGGGACAGAGACTGGGTGAAGGTACAGAGGTGAGGAAGGAGGACCCAGCAAACACGGGGGTGGGCAGGGGATGACCAGGGAACAATAGTGCCATGCACATGGATCAGCACCTCTGGATCCTCAGCATCCCATGCAGCCTCCACACCTCAAGGCTCAGTGCCTCTGTAGCCATCAGCTGGCACCGCCCCACCCGCAGCAGCATGGACATCTGTCGGATGTTCCAGCACATCACTCTGGCATAACAATGAAGGCCCTCAACAGTCGGGATGGATGACATCTCCTGGCCCGAATCCTGGCCAGACCTAGGAGAAGGGACAGAACAGATGATGTGACATGCCATGAGGAGGCCAGGCCCACCCATTCATGTGCACCGGACAGCGATTGCACCCACTGGTGGATGAACCCCCAAGGGCACATGGACGGAGGACTGCAACAGCTGACCACAATGCACCCACAGTGGGATGACCACACCGCCCTAAGCTACATGCACACACAACAACGCAGTGGATGCCACTGTGCAGGTGCACGCCACACAAGATGGCCCTCAAACACCCTGCAGCCATCACACACCATGGGGTGCATGCTCACTGCCCCATGCCTAAAGGGCAGCACTGTGGTGCCACCACACAGAGAACATGTGCACAGTGCCCCATATGCAGCACAGCATGGCACTGGCAGTGGGGCGGCACCCACCCATGCAGTGGCCAAGCATAGTAGCAGTGCCCTACGCTGGACCCCAGTGCCCTACCGAGCCCCACAGATGCACCGTACAATGCTGCATGCCACCTGGCTGTCCCTGTGCCGGTGCACTGGGGCAACTCATCATCGCCACTGCCTGTCCGTGCCACCCTGGCCCACCTGTGGTCTTCCTGTCCCGTGGATGGAATAAAGAGACAGACACAGACATGAGTGGTATGCCATGCACCCCCCCAACACCATGCACACTGCTGGCACAGCATGGGATGGTACACCACCCGGCAGTGGGTCCTGACACCTGGACAACAGCACCACACACCACAGAGGTGTGTGTGGCAGTCACGCAGGACACGCAGCACCCACCAGCACAGTGCCCCCCCAGGCAGCTGCACATGCAGCGCACCTGGCAGCACAGTACAAGGATACTATGGGCATGCACAGTGCAGATGGACTCCTACCTGGCTGTGGCACAGCACCCCATTGCACCCTCACCTGGAGCCTTTATAGACATCCCGGATCCCTCCAACATAGGTCACCATACCAGTGCCGACACTGCTGTCCCATGCGCGGCATGCTCGTGAGGAGCTCAAGGTCCACCACCACCCTGTCCCACACCTGGGACCATGGCACCTGAAGATCCACATTCCCAAACAGATGGGGTGCATAGGGCTCACCCAGCACAACAAGATTGCACATCTCAACCTCCAATCAATTCACAGCACAGTATGCACATCTCCTGGAACCCGCCATATCGCACTGAAGCAATGTGTCATGAAGCAAGTGCTGTGGCCTACACTGCATGCACATGGCAATGCTCGGTCATCGTGCGCAATAACAGGCTAATGTACTCAACCGCATTGCATGTGGATGCAGGATTGACATGCGCAGTGGTAGCCTATCATGCAGCACCGCACATGCGCACCTTTGGATGGCCTGGCGGGGGCACAGGGTCCATCCATGACCCTGTAGGTGCCATGAGTGACCCTGCACAATGGCACACAGGCCCTGGCCGTGCACTGTCATCGGCATGGCGATATGGCGCGCTGCACCATGGGCCCTGGTGAAACGGTGTGCCCGGATACACGTAGGTGCCAGCACAGCATGCACAATGGTGGAGCTTACATAATGCATGTGACCACATGATAGGACATTGGACATGGTTCCGCTGATGGTGCACATGTGCACTGTGTGGCTGTGCACTGTGCATGCACTGCACGGATGCTCCGGTGCATTCTCATTGCACAATATTACAATATTCAACTGGCATATGCAAATAGCCTCATGAGGCAATGCATGGCACATGTAGGCTCATTTGCTTTGCATTACAGTTGCACAACAGCTCATTTGCATGCATTGCACCTTAAAAGCGCCACGCCACTGCACAGGCCACTGACAGGTATTGCAGTCATTGAGGTAAGGGGTTGCACATGCAGGGAATAGGATGGCCATGCTGACAGAGCACCACAGCTCCTGTGTGGGCTTCCAAGCCACTGATGGGCCTTTCTTTCACTGTCCACAGGTAGCATCATGTCTGAGGTTGAGGGAGCAGGGGCCTGCACAGAGACACAGCCTCAATTTCATGAAGGAGGAGCAGTCTCCTGTTTGAGGCCTACCTCAACAGGGAGGCCCTGCTGAGTGGTGCCACGGGCAACCCACTGGAATGGTTAGCTGGATGGGATGTGGTAGCCACCTGTAAAATGCCCACGGGAGGCATTAGAGGTCTGCATAGGAGTGCAGGAAGAAGGTGGGGACTGACAGATGTCACATCAAGGAGAAGTTGGTGGCCATCAGCATGTCCCACAGCAGGACAGGCGCGAGACCTGGCGATGCCCTGCACTGTCGGCAATGGAGGAACTGGTGGCAGTGACCATCAGCCATGTTGCCATTGAGGGCATCCCAAGCAGAGGATTCCAGAAGGGTGGCAGCACCTCACTGCACTGTGAGTCACCGTGTGGCACCCATGATGGGGAAGTGGTCTGCACCATGCAGGCATGCCAGCCATGGTGCTGCGTGGCCCATGTGAGTGTGGTATGTGACAGTGCATGGTGCACATGGGACCACATACATGGCACTGTGCACCCTGGGTCAGTGGGTCAGCTGCACAGCCACTGTACTGTGGCTGGAGCACATGCTCCAGGGTGTGTTGCGCGGCCACACAGACACATGGTGCTGCATGCCCAGAGCACCAGTGGCACTGCGCGGTGCACCAAGGCACCTTCTGCAGAACACCACTCCACCACTGGCAGTGCTGTGTGGGGTACCCCCACATGCCAGAAATGTGCTGTAGTTGTGCCATTTTTTTTTTTTTACCAATTATTTTACCAGGTGAGACACACTAAGCTGAAAGCTTGTTTGCAGGTGCAACCTGGGAGCACGAGGAAGTTAAGTGACTTGCTCAGGGTCACACAGTATGCACCTAGGGGGCTGTGGGATTCAAACACAGGTCTCCAGATTTGCAGCTCAGAGCCTTAACCCACTGCGCCATACTGCCTCCATGCACCCCCGCCATCCAACGCAGCTGGTGTCATGAGCAGCGCTGGTGTCATATCTGCCCTGCTGTGTGCCGCTGCCTGGGTGCACACTGTTGCATGCTGGCATGGGTGGGCTGCACAGGCACCATCACTGGGACCAGGGCACAGCCTGCACAGTGCCATCCCCACCACTGATAATGCCTTTTTGTCTTCCAGCACCATCATGCCTCCAGGGTATGTTGCAGGATGCCACCATTGACACTGGACCTGAGGAGGAGTTGCCATCCATGTTCATGGACACCCAGGATGGGGACCATCCACATCAGGACAGTGTGGGGCTGCTGGACCTATTGGGCTTCAATGTCAATGACACACTGTTGGACATACTGCTCAGCGAGGGCCTGTCCATGCTGGTCCCAGGCATGCAGCTGGGCAGCGCGTCAGATGATGACATGACACTGATCCTGGATCACACACCCCAGGTGGTGCTGCCCTGGGTACAGGGCCAGACAGGTGGTGGTGGACACCGGTGATATGATGGCACCCACACAGCTGCACCCTGACCATGGTCGCACAGTGGTGTGTGGTGCTGCTGCTGTTTACCAGCCGGGAGCACTGCCACAAATGCCAGTGCCACAGGGACAGACCAGCAGCCAGCTGGGCAGTGGCAGCGGGATGCAGTGACCACCATGCAACACGCCACATGGGCTGCCACCAGTACGCCCACACATACACCACCCCCTGCATGGTCCCCTGAGCAGCATCCACCAGAGAGGGGCATTGACCAGAATGCTGCAACACCCCAACAGGTCAGCATCCGCCCCAGGCTGAGCAGGGTGCTGACTGGCTGGATGTGCACACCAGGCTGCTGTGGGCATCCGTGAAGCACCATGCAGCACTCAGGGCCAGGATCTCTGCATTGCAGGTTGAGGTGTGTCAGTTGGCTGAGCATCAGGACAATGGACATGCACAGCTCATTGGTGAGCTCTGGCAGCTGCAGAAGGCCACGACCGCATCGCTGGACTGCACTACTGGTACCATCGCCACTGGATTTGCATTGCTGGCATCCACTGGGCATGGCCGTGCATGTAGGACTCCCTGCAGTGGCACATCCACACCACAGACACAGCATCTGGAGACCCCTGCACAGCTGACACTGGGATCCAACATGGCCATCTGACATGGCCATCCCCGACACCCCTGGCACTGATCTCTTTGCTGGTCGTGTTGTCAGGCCTCCACCCCCATGAGTGTGTTGGACACATCCCTGGTGGCTGTTGCGCAGCCTGTGGCTGTTATACAGCCTGGGCAGGGCTGCCTACATGGCCGCGTGGCACAGATAGTAGGCCTTCTGGGTGTGCTGTCCTATCCTGCTGACCACTGCTGCTGTCTAGTGCACACATGTGAGTGATGCCCTGTGCATGTGGCGGTCCGCATGTGTGGCATGTGGCATGTCCTCCATGTGTGGCATGTGGCATGTCCTCAGGTGTGCATGCTGTGCTGCTGGGCCTTGTGGTATGGGCATGATGATAGCAGCACCATGCTGACCCTGCCTATAGCTGGTGTTGTCACTCTGATCCATGCCATGTCCCACTGCGTGTGTTTGTGTGTGTGTGCCCATACCTCATAGAAACATAGAAACATAGAAGTTGATGGCAGATAAGGACTGCAAGGCCCATCCAGTCTGCCCATTTATTTTCTACCTTATAAATGTGCCATCGGCCTTTGCTCTGTCAATAGCCTATCTATTCATACTCATCTGTATTGCTCCCTTATGCCTATCGCATGCCTGTTTGAAGCCCTGTACTGTATTCATATCTCTTTATTGCACCTCTGCACTGTGCTGTGCATGTAGCTAAGTGGTTGTGCAGTCCCTGTGCATGCTGTGTGTGTGTGCCAGTGTCGGTGCATGGGTCCCTGAGTGCCTTGCACCCTGTGGGTGGGAGGGTGGGTGGGTCGGTGGTCTGTGGAAGCATGGCAGGCATGTCTATTCACTTACCTCTGGTCCCCAAAGTGCTCCTGTGTGGTGGTGGCCCGGTGCCTCCTGGCAAGGCCTGCAAGCCGGAGGTCCCTCCTTCCCTTGGGTGGCTGCGCACCTCCTTCCGGCCTGTCCTCCCATCCTCTTCGCTGCTGTCACCCTCATCCACCTGTACAGCAATCCCAAGGCCAATGACAATCTACCCCACACCAGTGAACCACCAAACCACTACCGTGCAGCTCCAAACTGCACAATCCGTACCCCACCAGTGAACTGCCAAACCAGCCACACTACCGTGCAGCTCCAAAATGCACAATCCACACTCCACCACCAATGTAAAGGAAGGAGCCCCCCAGAGATGCCCTCTTATATAGGGAGCCACAACACTAAAGAAAACCAAACAGGACAAAAAACAAATGTGAACCAGAAACTCACTACACTATGGAAAACAGCAGGGAACAAAAAAGAAACCAGGAAGTGCTCTGAGGAGCAAAACAGGTGACCTTGAAAAAAAACTACCAGTACAAAATAGTGACCATTTGTATATATTATAGTCAGTACATAATGAGTAGTTGTGGTACAGAAGGAAGAATACCCATCTCTGCAGCTAATGAAACTATAAGGCCACTCAGCCTTTCACCTTGTGGCCTTTATTGTCTTATTAGTCCCCTCAGTGGGTATACATCCTAGTATTGTATACATACATAGTTGGCAGTAGATTAGGCTTAACAGTCTATCTTGTCTGCTTGACGTAGCTCACTGGTAGTGCACAGTAGCTGCTCTTACTGTTCCTATTATTGCCCCCTTCCACCCACTTCTTCACCCTGTACACTTCTGGTGATCACCATACCCCCACCCATACTTTACCCCTGTGCCTGTCCCAACCCTTCTTGAAACCTCCCACAGTTCCCACCTTACCAGATCATCCGCAGTGCATTCCAGGGTGCCACCACCCTCTGTGAAATAATGCCCCTCACCTCCCTCTTTACTGCCCCTGCTAACTTCAGACTATGGCCTGTTGTAGTCCCTCCTCCTTCAACTTGAGCAGACACTCCTTCTTCCCTCTGTTGAACCCCTTCAGGTATTTGAGGGTCACTATCATATCCCCCATTCCTTCTGTCCTCCAGAAAGTACATGTTCAACTCTCTAAGTCTATCTTCATGGACAACCCTCCAGACCACTAATCATCCTCATCGCCCTTCTCTGGACTTCCTCCAGCAGTGTGATGCCCTTTTTTAGCGGGGGCACCAGAACTGCTCACAGTACTCCAGATGCTGTTCCACCAATGAGGCGTACAGGGAAAGTATAACCCCACTTCTCCTTGACATGATCCCCCTAGCAGTACACTCAAGCATTTTGTTTGTTCTTTGCTGCTACTCTCCTGCACTGCTCTGAGTGGTTCCCTTCAGCATCAATCATCACCCACAGATCGTTCGACCTCATCACAACAGTCAGCTGTACCCCCCAATTGGTAGGTATACCCAGGGTTCCTAACATCTAGGTGCAGTATGCTACATTTGCATACTTTAACCCCCAACTGCCACATGTGTGCCCAGTTTTCCAGCCTCTCCAGGTCATCCTGTAGTGCCCTCCTTCCCTCCTCGCTATCTACTATGGCCCCCAATTTAGTATCATCAATGAACAAACTCATTTTATTACCAACCCCTCCCCAATGTTTCCAATGAACACATAAATAGGATAGGTCCCAAAACTGAACCTTGTGGGATCCCACTGATGACCTCTCTGGGCCGAGACTTTGCCCCCTACCACCACCCTCTGCTGTCAATTTCTAAGCCAATTTGCTACCCATCCCATCAAATTATCTCCCAACCCCAGTTTCCTCAATTTCCAAATTAGCCATCCATTCAGGACCAAATCAAAAGCCTTGCTGAAATCCAGGTACAGGACATAAACCGGCTTTCCTCCACCCAGGACCTTGCCACCCAGTCGAAAAATTTGACTAGATTTGTTTGACAGAATTTCCCCCAGATAAACCCATGTTGGTTTTCATCCTGAAAACTATTTACCTCCAGGAACTCCACCATCTGTTCTTTCAAGATGGCTTCCAACACTTTCCCTACTGTGGATGTCAGGCTGATTGGTATGTAGTTACCCGGATCATCCTGAGGTCCACTCTCATGGAGAGGCATGGCAAGGGCCAACCTCCAGTCTAGAGGGACCCATTCTGTTTGGAGGGAGTAATTGAATAGTTCTGTCATTGGAGTTGCCAGGACATCCACCAGTTCTTTCAGAACCCTCAGGTGTATGCCATCTGGCATTGGAGCTTTATTTGTCCTCAAGGACTTGACAGCCTCCTTACATAGACTTTGACTTTGACGGCAGATAAGGACCACTTGGCCCATATAGTCTGCCCATTTCCCTACCTACAGGATAGGCCACAGATCCTAGTTAACCAACAACCTATTTCTTCCTACTCCCCACAAGAATTGCCTTATGTCTGTCCCATGCATGCTTGAATTCTCCCACAGTTTTAGACCCCACAACCTCCCTCCCTACCTGGATCTCTCCATCTGTGAGAGACCCCCCATGCCCCATTCCTACCCCCTCCCTGAGGCAATGGCCCATCCCTTTCCCTAGCAAGGACCAAGCTGAAATAATCATTTAACACTTCAGCCTGCTCCAGCCCCCTCTACCCATCCCCCTGCTTCCTCAGCTTTCTTATCTGTCCCCCACTCTTCCTCCTCTCCCTAACATATCTAAAGAATTCCTTCTCCCCTCCCTGATCCCTCTTGCTAATCTAAGCTCTTTATCCGCCTTGGCCTTTCTAACCTTTCGGCCAACCTCCCTGGAAATCCTATGATACTCTAAGGTCTGCCTCCTCGCCACGGGCATTTGTACCTTCTCTAAGCCAACCTCTTTCCTTCTGTAATTCCCTTGTCCATCAGAAGAAGGTTCCATTAAGCAAGCTTATTTACAAGGAGGACCTGGGCAGTATAGCATACAATGTTAATAGGCGATGATACTGGGTTCAGAATTATACAAGACACTGGGAATTATACACAATTGAGGTAAAACTTCAGAGAAGTTAAACTCTGGTAGTTATATACAGATATAGAAACATAGAAACACAGAAACATAGAAACATAGACTTTGATGGCAGATAAGGACCGCTTGGCCCATCTAGTCTGCCCATTTCCCTACCTACAGGATAGGCCACAGATCCTAGTTAACCAACAGCCTATTTCTTCCTACCCCCCACAAGAATTGCCTTATGTCTGTCCCATGCATTCTTGAATTCTCCCACAGTTTTAGACTCCACAACCTCCTCAGGAAGGCTGTTCCATGCATCCACTACCCTCTCTATGAAATAATACTTCCTCACATTGCCCCTGGAACTGCCCCCTCTATCTTTAAATTGTGTCCCCTTGTTCTTGCACGTCTCTTTTTCTGAAAGATGCTACCCTCTTGGACTTTGTTGATTCCACTGAGGTACTTAAAAGTTTCTATCATGTCCCCCCTCACCCTTCTTTCCTCAAGGGTATACATATTAAGCTCCTTTAGTCTCTCCTCATACAGCTTCTCTTGCAGACCCTGTACCATTTTAGTTGCCCTCCTCTGGACTGCCTCTATCCTGTCTATGTCCTTGCAGAGATGGGTCTCCAGAACTGGATGCAGTTCTTCAGAAGGGTCTCACCAACTGTCTGTACAGAGGGATAACAACTTCCTGTTTTCTGCTGCTGATGCCTCTCCCTATGCATCCCAGTATACCCCCAGCCGTCCCTACTGCCTTCTCCACATTGCTTGCTAACCTTAAGGTCATCTGATATGATTACCCCGTCCCTTTCTTTTTGTTGTTGTTACTACCTCCCCCATTGTGTATTGTTCCCTGGGTTCTTGTAAAATACAATGGTAATCGCACAAAAGTTGATCAGTACTGAGGTATACCTGGGTATACTGAGATAGAAACACATTACAGTCAAGCAAATTGTAACTTGAGTGCATAGAGTTACCTTGAGGTAGTCAACTTTAGATAACTACCACTTCCATAGAGATATAGCAAGGCATACAATATAGAAATAGGTTCATAAGGTTTAACAGTTGTCAGACACACAACATGGAAGTATCCCGTATAGTGATAAACATTATTGTATGTGTCACGTAACAATTTTTATTATAGTATGTATTTATTTATTTGAAAATTGGTAATGAGAAAGGCATACTGAGCTGAGGCTCATTTCCAGGTGTGACCCAGGAAGGGGAAAAGGGATGAATAGTGCAAGAAACACAGCAAGGAGAATATAGATCTATATAAGAACACAAAGTAAAATGCATACAGAATATAAAAAAATACCAACGTAAACTTGCGGTAACAATGGTATAATCAGCAAAGTGGCACAAAAAGCTGCATAAAGGTGCAATGGGAAGTGACTACAATGTTAGGAGATACAGGAGGTTAAACTATACCAGCAGGAGGGATGTCCATTGGCCCAGAGGGTAGCACTACATGCTCCCGTGTTGGCAACCTGAGTTCGGGAAACTGGCTGGGCAGCCTTAATGCTGGGGAGGTGTTGCTGCTCAACAGCTCTCCCAACCCAAGGGGATGGGTGTCTGGTTACGTCACTCTGATTATCCCCTATGGTGGGCCTTAAAGACTGCATGGAGCCAGAATGGGCAAGGCCGACAGAGGACAGTGCCAGAAGCCAGGGAAGGTGGGCAAGACCAAAAACGGTATGTAAAAGCAATACCGTGAGGCAGGATTTGTGAATCCCTGCCTGCTCAACCTCCACCGGTAGCACCACAGTAGCATCCACTGAGAATCTGGATTATAGCCCGGGGGGGGGAGGATGACCCTCCCAGCTTCACCACAGGGAGAAAGCCACAGGGGATTTCTCTCAACGGGTAGCTCGGGGATATGGGGGCAGGCGGGGGATCAGCAGGTACAGGGCTGAGTAGCCACCTGCTCATTCAAACGAGTATGGGAAAACTATGAAAAAAATTACACCAGCAGTTTAAAGTCAGAACCAGATGGTGGCAAACCAAGTGAATAGAAAGTAGTAACAGTGGTGTAACAGAGGATGCCAGTTGTGGGACCCACTTGTTACAGTTTAAAACATTAATCCACAGTTTATGTAAACCACAAATTACTGATCAGTGGTTTAAATAAAAAAAATTACAAACTGGTTTTAGAATTTCTGAATTATGGCCAGTCAGTTGGTACAGTGATAGTGCTGCCAGCCAATTGGAATGGTGATAGCAATGCTGGATCTATGATCGTATGGTGACAAGAATTTTGTCGACCAACGGTACAGCAAAATGTTTATGTCTACCATATTTGCGGTCAGAATAAAGGTAGTCATTGCCTACCACATTATCTTTGGGGAGTTTCACCCGGATCCCAAGCTGGGAGCCAGTTTCACACCCTTCAATTAATATAATCAACTCCAAGTCAGAGCTGATTAGGGGAAGGGGTGCAAAATCCCCAGAAAACAGTGCCGGGGTCCAGCGCTGACACTACAGTGACCTGGCGCTGTTGTCGCTGTAGTGTAGGTCGATGTCGACATGTCACTATTGGGGCGTTATACACTGCCACTCATGCCAGCAACCCAGGTCTGTGTACCATTAAGGGCTGGCACTGGAAGGAGAGATCCTTGGGAAGGGTTACCCATGTCTGTGAACCATCGAGGGCAGGCACTGGAAGGTGAGATCCTTTGGGAAGGGTTACCCATGTCTGTGAACCATCGAGGGCAGGCACTGGAAGATGAGATCCTTTGGGAAAGGTTACCCAGGTCTGTGAACCATCAAGGGCTGGCACTGGAAGGGAGGGTCCACCGGGGAGGGTTACCCAGGTCTGTAAACAATGAAGGACAGGCACTGGAAGGAGAGATCCTCTGGGAAGGGCTACCCAGGTCCAAAGGCTGGTAGTGGGAAGAGGGGGCCTCTGGGAAGGGTTATCCAGGTTTGTAAATCATCAAGAGCTGGCACTGGGAGGAAGGGTCCACTTGTATGGGTTACCCAATTCTGTGAATCATCAAGGGCCAGCGCTGGAGTGAGGGATCCTCTGTTAAGGGTTACCCAGGTCTGCGAATCAGCAAGGGCTGGCACTGGGAGGAGGGATCCTTTAGGGGAGGATTACCCAGGTCTGTGAATCAGCAAGGGCTGGCGCTGGGAGCTGGGATCCTCTGAGAAAGATTACTCAGGTCTGTGAATCAGCAAGGACTGGCGCTGGCAGCTGGGATCCTCTGAGAAAGATTACCAGGTCTGTGAATCAGCAAGGGCTGGCGCTGGGAGATGGGATCCTCTGGGAAAGATTACCCAGGTCTCAGAATCATCAAAGGCTGGCACTGGAGGAGGGATCCTTTGGGAGGATTACCCAGGTCTGTGAATCAGCAAGGGCTGGCGCTGGGAGATGGGATCCTCCAGGAAAGATTACCCAGGTCTGTGAATCAGCAAGGGCTGGCACTGAGGAAAGGGGTCCTCTGAGGAGGGTCACTCATGTCTGGGAATCAGCAAGGCCTGGTGCTTGGAAAAGGGGTCCTCTAGAGAGAGCTGCAAATCGTCAGTCACTGGCACTGGGGGGGAAGGATCCTCTGGGGAGGACCGTGACCATCCTTTCCGTCCATCAGTGCGCTTGTCTGAGTATGCCCATCAATAGGGCACCATTTTTCGAAAATCGCCGCTCCTTCCCTGAGGTCCGCCCACCTGGAGTTATAATAAATAGTTGGGGGGCATGGTAGACACTAGAATAAATTGGTGGGCATGGTGGGAAGTGACTAAAAATCCAAGGTGCCCTAATAATGGGCGCACTCGGACAGGAGTGTTCTGGTGGTGGAACCATGACTCATCAAGGCATGGCACTGGAAGAAGGGATCTCTGGGAAGGGGCTGGCACTAGAAGGAGGAATCTTCAGGAGAGGGTCTGGCACTGGAAGAAGGGGTCCTCTGGGAAGGGGCTGGCACTAGGAGGACCTATTCTCTGGGGAGGGGCTGGCATTGGGAGGTGGGATCATCTAGGGTGGGGCTGACACTGGGACATGGATCTTCTGGAAGGAAGTTGGTACTAGGAGGAGGGATCCTAGGAGACAGTAAAGCACAGTGGGTTAAGGCTCTGAGCTGCAGATTTGGAGACCTGGGTTTGAACCCCGCGAGGCTGCCTAGGTGCACACTGTGTGATCCTGAACAGTCACTTAACTTCATTGTGCTCCCAGGTCACATCTGGAAACAAGCTCGCTTAGTGTGCTACTCCTGGTTAAACAATGTTCCCTTCCCCTTCCCTTTCCTTTAGGGAGTGGCTGGCACTGGGAGGTTTTATCTTCTGAGGAAGGGCTGGCACTGGGAGGAGGGATCCTCAGGTGGGGGGCAATTGCAGGAGGGATCCTCTAGGGTGGGGCTGGCACTTGGAAGAGGGATCCCAGAGGGGTGGCACTGGGAGTATCTATCTTCTGGGAGGGCTGGAACTGGGATGTGGATTCATCTAGTGAGGCTGACGCTGGAGGGGGATCCTGGGGAGTTGCTGCCAATGTCCCAGGGGTGTGCAAAAACAAAAGCAGCAGAAATGACTCTGACTGCAGCAGGAAAATGCTTGTCTGCCACAAGACCTCACCATCAACCTCGGCCCCCTCCTCTATTTGAATTCAGTCCCCACAAGGGATGTGGCCACCACACAGCCCCACCAAAGATGGCAAGCCATGAAAGATAGAGGTAAGGGGTAAGACAGGGAGAAGATGGATGATGGAGCTGGGGGAAACAGAGGACAGGGCCAAATTAAAGATTGAAGGGGACATAAGCAGTAACTAAAAAACTAATTTCAGAATTTGCTTCTCAAAGAATTCTTAAAAATTAGGTTGAATTTCTGAAGTTCCATGAAATTCTATCAGAAGTAGAATTTAGAAATTCCGCATAATTCTAAATGTTAGATATTATTCCATGCAAAACTTATACTATGTACAACTTCTGTATTAAGTTAAACATTTTTGCGCCATCAAGTGTTTTTGTAACCAAAACTGTACTGTGAGTCATTTTGTGACATTAAAGTGTGAATGGTGCAACATAACAACATCGCATTGTTCTGCATGTTACCTTGCAAGTGTTCATACGTTTGGATACAAATGTGAACGCCTATCATTTACAGGTAAAAAGATATACAGCAAAAATATGCTGAACACAAAAGTCGCAAACTAGTGCACTTTACAAGATACGTTCTGAATAAATCATTTCATCACATTATCATGTAACCCCCCCTGCAAATGGGGGTTCCCAAAAGTCTTCCAGGAGCTCGCCTGAATGCTCCAAGTCTGGGCGGTGTTCGCGGTGTCTGAGCTGTTTAAATGTGGTTCCAAGTGAGTGCTATTTGAGCCTCCAAGTACTGTCTCTTTAAGAGCTGTCTGCTTGCAGACTTAATTTGTTTGTATGGGGGGACTGTGTATTTAATGCTCAAATCCCACCTAAGCTGCTGTCAATTTGCTCCATTTCTGCCGTCCCTTCATGTGCAGAGGGAGCCTTGTTGAAAGATATAACTATTTGCCAGAAATCATTTGGAGTGACTGAGAAAATGTAGTTTGTCTAACCTGTCTTCATTTCAGCACCAACTCTTTCAGTCTAGCTCTTTCATTTTGGTCCTGAACTGCTGAAATGGACCAATCAATGGGGGAGGGGTTCCTTAAAATGGAGCCTGTGGACGAATCGGAACTTGGACTCTCAATTTTGAGCCAGCCACAAGGAGATTGTATGGGCAGTGACTTTGGGAAATGTAGTTTTGACCTTGGTGCCTTTTTTTCACCAACAGAGGGAGTCTCATTGTGAGTGACAGCTGAACCAGCCAACCAGAATGGTGTGGAGCTAAAGGAAATGCCCTGCTCTGTGACTGGAAAGATCAGATCAGTTGTGACAGTGAAGAGAGAATGAGCTCTGTGCTTCTGTGGTGTATAGTTTCATGCGGGAAGCACATGTGAGGCCCTGAGGTTCGTCCTGCAGCTGTTGTAAGTACCAGTTCAGACTGAATCCGATTTGTGAGTAGAAAGAAGGAAGTCTGAAGAGTGGAAACCAGGCACACCCTGTAGAAGACTGGAGAAATTGCTGAATCGCACTCGATCTGTCAGGAACTGAAGCTTCTGTGTGTGCTCCTGGGTATTTTGCAGTAATTGTGATCAGAATCTAGGAGCAGCCTGCCTGGTATAGTACTTTTCTTTTACATATGAATGTGCATAGTGCTTGTGGGGAATCGCTATTTCCAATCCCCTGTGCTGTGTGCTGTGTGTTGAAGCCTGAAGCAAACCCCAGCTTGTCTCGGATTAAATCCGTTTGCTATCTACTGCAGTGGGGCCCAGTCACAAGGACCTTGTCTCCATGCCCTGTTGTTCTGGCAACCCAGAAGAACATCCACCATCCGTTCTCAGCTTGGGTATTGTGAGTACAAATCAGGGCATTCCCCTGCAGCCTGTTTTCAATTACAAGTGTGTCATCTAATTACCGTTGTTTCACTTTTCATGGACTGAGCCATCTGGCTCCAGATTACAATTGGGTGTTGTGCATATATTTTCTTCTACAGGCCCCTGTCCATCTGCACCAGCCGGCCAACCCCGGGCAACAGACCTGGCTAGCCCCCCCAACCTGGATACCCAGAGTGTGACTTTTCAGACCCTGTATGTGTGCACAGTACTGTGATTTAATTCTGCCAATTAACCTGATCTCCCCCTCCCGTGTTTTATTCCCCCTAAATAAACCAGATTTGATGGTGTTAAACTTTAAACTGTCTGAAGTGTCACTACCTACATATTAAGCATTGTATTGTTTGTGTATGTTGATTAACCTTATTTTACAGGGGTCCCCAGAGACCAACCTCAGAATCAGTCTCAGGGTAGTGGTACTTATGAATGAACAGTGTGTACATGTGGGGTATTGGGACTGTAACTTGTGCATTATGTGAGCCACTAGAGGGAATAAAAGGGGGTCTCAGTGTCACAGAGGGCTGTGATTAAGCTAGTCTAACCACTACAAACCTTGACCTCTGGGAGGAGGCACCCGCCATAGAACCTAGGCCCCTCAACCTTTCAGTAGTCAAGCAGGCATGGGTAGAAGCCCTTGGGATTGCGCCACCTGGGGGTTACATCTTGGAGGCTCCGCTGGGATTTTGTGTCCTCTAGTGGCCACATTTACTAACCACTGTTAAAAAAAATAAATGGGTACCCCGACAGAAGTGGCTGTGTACCGGTTGGTGGAGTGGTATACTGGGGAGAAGATCGACCCCCAAAATGCTATGCTTATCCTGGACATCCCCCTGGGTATCAATATGGACACTGTACAGGAGTACTTTAGAAGGTGGAAGGTTTACAAAACCCTGTGGATGTGGGTCGACGTGCAGATCTGTTCACCCACACTTTCATGGCCCTAGTAGAGTATAAGGACCCCATAGATAGCTCCAAAGTGCCACAGACTATTACCTCAGAGGGAGCCCTCACTGCCTGGAGAGTGATAACTAAGGACAGTAAAGACCCGAGGGGGGATGAGCCCCCACTATCTGAAACTTTTGAGGAGAAATTTGTTAAATTGTTGCTGGAGGAAGGGAAAACTGTGGAGGATTTAAAGAAACTATTATTGCCACCTGAGAACGTTCTCACCAACACCCTCTCCCCCTCCAGCACCTGTTATTGCCCCTCCTTCTGTGCCAGTGCTAGCCCCTATGTCTGTACCTGCCAATAGTCATGACTTTTACCGCAGGTTGAAAACTTTCTCTGGCACCCTCCCCACCCCACAAGGGGAGGATGACTGGGAGAACTGGATAGACTATGTTGTCCCTCAAGTGCTAGAATGGCAATGCTCGGAAGCAGAAAGAGAAAGAGGTTAAGTGAGAGCATCTGAGGTCCTGCCCTGGCTACCATCCATGCCAAACGGGCCAGTAACCCTGAAGCGACTGCACAGGACTATCTTGAGGCCTTGGAGAATGTGTATGGGAGCCCAGATTCCGATGAGGACCTGTGGTGGACAGTAAGAAATGCACAACCGTACCAAGGGGAGTTGTCTGTGTATGTATCTCGGCTGGAAAAATTGTTGCAAGAATGCCTCAGAAAGGGTAGTTTGCCAGCGATTGAATTGGACCGAACCAGGCTGGACAGGATCCTTAAGTCTGCCCCCTTCTCAGAACTGCTGTTGCTTCAGTTACGCCTGGCCAATCAACTGGAATCCCCACCCTCTTATGATGAGCTAATGAGAGAAATTCTAGGGGTTGAGAAAAGGTGACCCCAGAAAGGACTTGCACCAATAGCTGCTGCTATGACCCGAGTGACTGAAGGTGACCCGTCAAGTGAAGTTCAGGGGTAGAGGTTGGCAGTTAATGAGTGCTCTGAGAAGGAAAAGGGTGTGCCAACATGGGGTGAACTGCTGAGAGAGTTCAGGGAAATAAAAACAGTCTTTTTATGAAGGCCGCTCCTGCAAGTACAGGCCCAAACCCTCATCTGACTGCATCTGCTATGGGGGTGGGGGCACCCACCCATGCATCTCCTGCTGACAACAGCTCAAAACTCGAAGTCTTGACCATGGAAGTGGGGAAATTGACGAGATACCTCCAAATGCTTATCACGCCGCAGACCGAGATGGCCCCAAGGTTCCCAGTTAATAGTACCCCTAACCTGGCGCCCAGTGTGACGCCTCAGCCAGCTCAAACTCCAGAAAGTATGTTTTGCTATAATTGTGGGAAGGATGGGCACATGAAGAGAGAGTTCCGGTCCCCAAAGGACCAAGACAAAGTGGTATATAGGCAACAGGGAGAGATTTATAGAAGAAATCAGTGGTTAAGAGGTGCACAAAATGATTCCAGTGAGAGTCTCAGAAATGCTAACTCACATCCCTTTGTGGCAAGGTCAGTTGCCCAGGCCGCCGCTACTACCTCTCCAGACTGGTCCAGAATAGTGGGTGCTTCCATGGAGACCACTGTAAAGGTGAATGGAGTGTCTGTCAGAGCTGTATTAGACAGTAGCTCCCAAGTGACAATTACGTTCTAAGACTGGTATCAGAAGCATTTGTCTGATGTACCCATACAACCATTGGAGGGGCTGCTTGTATGGGGGTTAAGTGAGAAGGCCTACCCCTACTCTGGATATATCCGAATTTGGCTGTCTTTTCCTACCTCTATAGCTGGAGTGGCAGAGCAAGTAGAGACCCTGGCCTTAGTGTGTCCCCCTACTGGACTATATGATGGGGTTCCTCTACTAATTGGGACAAATGCGCATATGTTTGGATGGTTGGCACAGTTGTGTTATGAAAAACAGGGGTCAAGGAGTAGTAGAGCTTTAAGAAGTCTGGCCTTGATCGAGAAAGCCTATGAGGCACAGAGAGATGCTAAAAAAGTGGAACCAGACGAACCAGTTGGAATTGTCTGGAAGAAGAATCCTGAGTCTCTGATCCTGGCGCCAAATGCCCAGTGTACCCTACAGGGGGAAGTCCATATCAGAAAGGATGTCAAGAATAAACTCCTCATGCTGGATGCACCAGGTGATGGGAAATTGCCGGAAGGACTGATGGTCAAGCCAAGTATTTTGCCTGTTAGAGCCCATACCTATGCCAGAAAGGTAATGGTCCAAGTTCATAATGTGTCTGATAGAGAGATTAGAGTAACTAGAGGTTGCACCCTGGCTAATGTGCATTGTGCAGATACTGCAGTGCTACCCAGTGACAAGTGTTCAGGGGAAAATGACAGAGTGACGCCCGACTTGTTTGATTTGTGGGACTCCCATTGTCAGCTGAATGGAAAATAATAATCAGTAGAAAGCTTGCCCAGAGAGACCAGGTTTTCTTTAAAGGAATGGAACGTAGGATGTGTGCAAGGAGCTGAGCACCACATTCAGTTGCCTGATGAAAAGCCATTTTGTGAGAGGTCTCAACGCCTGGCCCCTGCTGACATAGATGATGTGAGATGGCATCTGCAAGAGATGCTTGCTGCTGGTGTAATACAAGAATCCAGAAGCCCATATGCTTCCCCATCGTGGTAGTGAGAAAAAAGAATGGGACAGTAAGGATGTGTGTGGATTATTGCACTTTAAACCGGCGGACTATCCCTGATCAGTATACAATGCCCCTCATTCAGGATGCTTTGGACTGCCTGAACAGTAGCAAGTGGTTCTCTGTGCTGGATCTTCGCAGTGGGTACTACCAGATCCCGATGGCCCCAGAAGACCGTGAGAAGACCACCTTTATCTGTCTGCTTGGCTTCTATGAATTCATGAGGATGCCTCAAGGGATTTCAGGCACCCCAGCCACTTTTCAATGACTGTTGGAGGGTGCAGTGGGGGACATGAACTTATTAGAGTTCCTGGTATACCTAGATGATGTTATTGTGTTTGGCAGCTCACTGGAGGAACATGAGAGCAGATTATTCAAGGTGTTGGATCGACTGGAAAACCTTGGCCTGAAACTGTCCATCGATAAATATCAGTTCTTCCAAACCTCTGTAAAGTATGTGGGGCATATAGTCTCCACTGAGGGAATAGAGACCGACCCAAGTAAAGTTGAGGCCTTGACCACCTGGCCACAGCCCCACAATCTAAAAGAACGGCAAAGATTCCTGGGATTCTGTGGCTACTATCGCCATTTCATCAAGGACTATTCAAAAGTGATCTGTCCTTTACTTAATCTTACTCAAGGTTACCCTCCTACCCACAAAAAAACAAGAGGTCAACTCCCCCTGAGACTGAGAGAGTGTGTTTCTGTCCTAATGAAGTTTTGGGGGCACGATGGACACCTGATTGTGAAGCTGCTTTTCATGAGATTATATATCAACTTACCCATGCTCCTGTCCTGGCCTATACAAATCCAGCAAAACCCTATGTCCTACACACTGATGCTAGTTTGCAAGGTTTGGGGGCTGTGTTGTACCAGGAGCACGAGCATGGCCTGAGACCAGTGGCCTTTGCCAGTAGAAGCCTGACCCCATCTGAAAAAAACTATCCTGTACATAAGATAGAGTTCCTAGCTTTGAAGTGGGCCATTGTTTGCCAATTCCATGAGTACTTGTATGGGGCTAAGATACCAATAAAAACTGACAATAATCCTTTGACCTATGTGCAGACTTCAGCTAAGTTGGATGCTACTGGCCATAGGTAGCTTTCTGCATTATCTACATACGACTATGCTGTTGAATACAGAGCAGGCCTGAACCACATAGATGCTGATGCTCTCTCACAGAGGCCTGTTCCCGGAATGACTGGGTCAGACTGTCAGAACCTGATATTCGAGCACTCTGCCAGAAGTTTGACAGGGAGGAACAAATGTCCACAGATGGAGTGGACTGTATGGTGGATTGTTTGGGACCCTCTGAGAATTGCATACCTGCTGCTTATTGCCACTTTTCTGCAATAGACATTGGTGTACTGCCTCAGCTGGACAATGATAGTATTCAGAGGGCCCAATCCTGAGATCACATGATCAAATCAGCTGTAGAAGCCCTCTACGCAGGGAAAGATGTATCCAAGTTATGCTCCACTGATTTGAGAACTGCATTGTTATACAAGGAAGGTCCTAAGTTGAAACTGATTAATAGACTGTTATACAGAGAAACAGTAGACAGAGGGGGACAACTAGATAAACAACAGCTAGTTTTGCCCACTGCCTTTTGAGACTTGGTGCTGAGGTCCCTACACAACCACATGGGGCACCTTGGCATAGACAGAACACTTGACTTGGTGAGATCCAGATTCTCTTGGCCTAAGATGGGGGTTGATGTTGAATAACACATTAGAACTTGTAGTCGCTGCTTACAGAGGAAAGCTTTGCCCCAGAGGGCTGCCCCCCTATTTAATATCACCACCAGTGCCCCCATGGAGCTGGTCTGTATTGATTTTCTGAGTTTGGAGCCAGATCAAAGAAATATCAGTAATGTGCTGGTGGTCACTGACCATTTTACAAGATATGCCCAAGCTTTCCCCACCAAGGACCAGAAGGCATCCACTGTGGCCAAAGTACTTATAGAAAACTTTTTTGTTCACTACGGGGTGCCACAAAGAATCCATTCTGATCAAGGGAGGGACTTTGAGAGCTGTCTGATCAAAGAGATGCTTTCTCTGTGGGGAGTGCGAAAGTCCAGAACCACCCCTTACCACCCCCAGAGGGGCCCACAGCCTGAACGTTTCAACTGCATTTTGCTAGATATGATAGGCACCCTCCACCCAAAGGACAAACCCAGATGGAGCCAACAAATTAGCACACTGGTACATGCCTACAACTGCACCAGAAGTGATGCCACTGGGTTCTCCCCCTATCACCTGATGTTTTGAACAGAAGCCCAACTACCAGTAGATGTCTATTTTGGAGTTTCCCCTGATGGGGTTTGAGCTGATAACCATTTACAGTATGTGCAAAAGTTAAAGGCCCAACTAAATCATGCGTACCAACTGGCTCAAACCATGGCTGCCAAAAGAAATCTGGCTAACAAGGAAAGGCACGATAAAAAAGTGAAAGCACTGAAACTCCAGGAGGGAGATCGGGTGTTGCTAAGAAATCTGGGACTGCATGGCAAACACAAGATTGCTGATAGGTGGCACCACCTCCCCCACATTGTGGTAGGCAAACTAAATGATCTGCCTGTGCACAAAGTAAGGCCAGAAAATAACTCAAAAGATGTGAAAACAATGCATAGAAATCATTTACTGCCCACTGGACAAATCTTGATTGAGTCTGAACACCCATAAAATGCCCCCTCTGGACCAGTGACTAGAGCTGCTGCTAAGCAAAAGTCAAGAAAGTCTGCACCTACAGAAGCTGAGTTAAAGTGTTCCCCTCCACAAGCCCCAGTTGAACATGACTGTCAGTCGATGTCAAAGGAAAGTGAGTGTGGCTTTCAATACTGCCCTTCTTACAAACTGAGTCAATTGTTTCGGGGCAATCCCCTAGTCAATCCTGGTGATGAAGCTGGGCCTTCTGGACTGTCTAAGCCCCCAGCTTTGTCCCTGGAGCCAATGCTCTCAGAAAGTGAAGTGCAAAGCATCAAGTCAGATGATATGGAATCATTGTGTGTAGTTGAACTGTTTTGAGTTTTCAGAGGAGGAAAATGATGGACTGGGACAAGCTGGTGATATACCAGAACAGGAAGAGTGTGGTATGTGCCCTGACAGTTCACTGCCAGTATCAGAAAACTCTCAATGTGAACCAAGTATTGTGGATTCAGAGACTGCAACTCCTGGAGCTGAGAGTGTCCCCAGTTCTAGTCTCTCTACCCCAATGAAAGTTCCCCTGACAAGTGAAGACACTGTTGAAAGTGGGAATAAAAACACAGAAACTATAACGGTTCCCCCTAGAAGGACTGGTTGAGCTGTAAAGCCTGTGGTGCACCTCAGTTATGATTCCCCTGGGAGGCCTGTGGAGTTGCCTCTCAATGTTGTCCATAAAGGAGTGTATGTGTCCCCGAGCTCATTGCCCAAACTGAACATCAGTGCTAACTCCAAGTTACTTGTGTTGCCCTCTAGGTATGGTGTCCCTGCCCCATCCAGCCCCAAGACAGCTGATAGGGAAGGGCCCCCTCTCTTCAGGTTTCATGTACAGGAAGTAATAACCTGAGTTATGGTACAATGTGTGTATAATACTGTGTAAAAAATGATGTACTGAAAAGTTTCAGAAATGTGTTTCTGGTAAGGTGATATGTTGACTGATGATTACATGTGTAAGCCTAATGTGATACTGATGTAAATGTATGTGGTTATATTGAAACTTATGGGGGTACTTACTTGATGCAGACGCCAAGTTTTTCCAGGCCAGGAAGGGTGTAACCCCCCCTGTAAATTGAGGTTTCCAAAAGTCTTCCAGGAGCTCGCCTGAATGCTCCAAGTCTGGGCAGTGTTCGGCATTTAAGCTGTTTAAATGTGGTTCTAAGTGAGTGCTATTTGAGCCTCCACGTACCGTCTCTTTAAGAGCTGTCTGCTTGCAGACTTAATTTGTTTGTATGGGGGGACTGTGTATTTAATGCTCGAATCCCACCCGAGCTGCTGTCAATTCACTCTGTTTCTGCCTTCGCTACATGTGCAGAGGGAGCCTTGTTGAAAGATATAACTATTTGCCAGAAATCATTTGGAGTGACTGAGAAAATGTAGTTTGTCTAACCTGTCTTCATTTCAGCACCAACTCTTTCAGTCTAGCTCTTTCATTTTGGTCCTGAACTGCTGAAATGGACCAATCAATGGGGAGGGGTTCCTTAAAATGTAGCCTGTGGACGAATCGGAACTTGGACTCTCAATTTTGAGCCAGCCACAAGGAGATTGTATGGGCAGTGACTTTGGGAAATGTAGTTTTGACCTTGGTGCCTTTTTCACCAACAGAGGAGTCTCATTGGTGACAGCTGAACCAGCCAACAGAATGGTGTGGAGCTAGAAATGCCCTGCTCTGTGACTGGAAAGATCAGATCAGTTGTGACAGTGAAGAGAAGGAGCTCTGTGCTTCTGCGGTGTATAGTTCGCATGGAAGCGCATGTGAGGCCCTGAGTTGGCCTGCAGCAGTTGTAAGTGCCAGTTCGGACTGAATCCAATTTGTGAGGAGAAAGAAGGAAGTCTGAAGAGTGGAAACCAGGCTCACCCTGTAGAAGACTGGAGAAATTGCTGAATCGCGCTCGATCTGTCAGGAACTGAAGCTTCTGTGTGTGCTCCTGGGTATTTTGCAGTAATTTCGATCGGTATCTAGGAGTAGCCTGCCTGGTATAGTACTTTCCATTTTATATATGAATGTGCGTAGTGCTTGTGGGGAATCACTATTTCCAATCCCCTGTGCTGTGTGTTGTGTGTTGAAGCTGGAAGCAATCCCCAGCTTGTCTCAGACTAAATCCGCTTGCTGTCTACTGCAGTGGGGTACAGTCACAAGGACCTTGTCTCCATGCACTGTTGTTCTGGCAGCCCAGAAGAACATCCACCATCTGGTTCTCAGCTTGCGTATTGTGAGTACAAATCAGGGTATTCCCCTGCAGCCTGTTTTCAATTACAAGTGTGTCATCTAATTATTGTTATTTCACTTCTTCATGGACTGAGCCATCCGGCTCCAGATTACAATTGAGTGTTGTGCATATATTTTCTTCCACAGGGCCCTATCCATCTGCACCTGCCAGCCAACCCCGGGCAACGGACCTGGCTAGCCCCCAACCTGGATACCCAGAGTGTGACTTTTCAGACCCTATATGTGCACAGTACTGTGATTTAATTCTGCCAATTAACCTGATCTCCCCTCCCGTGTTTTATTCCCCTAAATAAACCAGATTTGATGTTGTTAAACTTTAAACTGTCTGAAGTGTCAGTACCTACATATCAAGCATTGTACTGGTTTGTGTATGTTGATTAACCTTATTTTACAGGGAGTCCCAGAGACGAACCTCAGAATCAGTCTCGAGGGAAAGTGGTACTTTATGAATGAACAGTGTGCACATGTGGGGTATTGGGACTGTAACTTCTGTGCATTGTGTGAGCCACTAGAGGGAATAAAAAGGGTGTCTCAGTGCCCCAGAGGGCTGTGACCAAGCTAGTCTAACCACTACAAACCCTGACCTCTGGGAGGAGGCACCTGCCATATAACCTAGGCCCCTCAACCTGTCAATAATCAAGCAGGCAGGGGTAGTAGCCCTTGGGATTGTGCCACCTGGGGGTTACAGTCATATGGAACATGTTTATCAGCCCTCCGTGTCTACTTCAGTCTCCCTTTAATGGCACTGACCCCCATTATTTCTACAGCTGCACATTTGTCTACTTGCCAGCTGAAGGACTTCTTCAAACAGTTTTTTTCTTTTTTTCATTTTGCTAATGTTATGATACGTCGTTTAACTTCATTACAAGACCAGGTGTTCTTATTTTGATGGCAAATAATTGCATTTTCTTGATGGAGTTGGCATCCAACCATTAATTAACAACATCTAATATTTGCTTTGCCTTTGGGTTTCAGGTCAAGGATTTACACATATAATCTTTTACTTGGCTGTGTAGTGATATATTGCAGTGTTCCAAATGTGATGCTGCTATCTATGCAGCCAGTCATAAATTGCATACCTTTTGTATCTTCAGCCAGATCTTGCTTAACTAATAAATCATCAAGTATGTTCTTTTTTAAACAGAGGAGCCGCAGACTATTTATTTATTTGAAATTACTCCAGCCTGAATAACCCTTGAGATGCAGCATTTTATTTTCAGGGGGATCATACATAGGATAGCAGCAGTCAACAGGTTAACATAGTCCAGCAGGAGAAGAAGACCCATACAGGCTAAAAGATACATGGGGAAGAAAAAACATAAAGATAAGTATAGCCAGACAAGAGCCATCTTGGTTATTCCTAGATGCAGGATATGCAATACCAGAGAAAGGAAGTGTGTTGGCAATCCTCAGACCCAACCATGTGAGCCTGTAGATCATTATTTAGAGCACTGGTAAGGTATTCCAGGGACATGGGTTCAGTTCCTAGTAGGTCACATTATTTTTCTTTCTCACTGCAATTTGTGATTTATAGCCAAACAATAATCAAAGCAAGCTAACAAAGTGAGGACACAGCAAAAAAGCGTGTGAGCATTGTTATGCAACAGTTGTGGTCAGGGAGGATGGGGGTTCAGGTTCAAAACAATTACAGGGAGTTCTATGGTGGCTGGATAGACTGAAATTGAACACTTGCAAGCTAGTAGCATTCAAATCAGTTCTGGTCCATCCACTGTCAATGTTAAAATGTGTTGTATCTAATATCCTGCAAGCAACCTCAGCTCTGTTTTCAAATTGATCTGCTGTTGTATGTAATACTGTTGTTTTTGTTTGTTGTGGCACACTGTGTATGTACTCCATCTCCCCCCCCCCCAGGTTGCACCTGGAATCGAGCCTCGGCTCAGTGTGCCTTTCCCAGTTATCAATTGTTTAAATAAATAAATAAAAAATTCCTCAGATGGAGAGGGAGTTTGTTTCAGGTATCTGGTACTGTAAATGCAAAGGCCTTTACTTAGAAACATAGAAACTTGCCGGCAGAAAAGGACCCCTTGGCCCATCTAGTCTGCCCATTTCCCCCTCCCTGTCTGACTTAACTTACTCCCTTTATTCCCTTGTCATTGTTACTTCTATTTAACCCCATGCAGTTGTCCCAAGCTCTCTTGAATTTGCTCATCGAATCTACCCTCTGCCCCTAGTTCAGGCAGCCTATTCCAAGAGCCCACCACTCTCTCAGTGAAGAACTGCCCCTTCATATTTCCTCTAAATCTGCCCCCTCTAGCTTGAGTGAGTGTCCCCTAGTTGATTTGTTCTCAGTCATCCTAAGTGTGCTATCTTCCCTCACCTTGTTTAGTCCCTTCAGATATTTGAAGGTTTCTACCATATTCCCCCTCTCCCTCCTCATCTCCAGTGTGTACAAGTTCATTTCCTCCAATCATTGTGCGTAAGGCCTTCTGTGTAGTCCTTGAACCATCTTGGTTGTCCTTCTCTGGACCTTCTCCACCCTATCTCTGTCACCCTGTACATGTGGGCTCCAGAACTGCACCCCGTATTCCAGATGTGGTCTGACCATAGTTTTGTATAGTGGCATGATCACCTCCCTCCTCCTACTTGTAATACCCCTCTCTATGCATGCAAACATTCTGCTTGCCCTCCTTACCGCCTTGTTGTATTGGTTTCCAATCTTCAGTCTATCTGAAATGATGATCCCCAGGTCCCTTTCCTGCTCTGTTTCCACAAGTTCCTCCCCTCCCAGCCAGAACAGTATTTTGTCCTTGTATTTTGTCCTTGGGTTCTTATACCCTATGTGCATAATTTAGCATTTTTTTGTGTTGACTTGCAGTTGCCACTTCCCTGACCACTCCTCCTGTCGGGACATATCCTCCCTCATTGTCTTCACCCCTTCCGGTGTGTCCACCCTGCTACAGATCTTCGTATCATCTGCAAATAAACACACCTTCCCATTTTGGCCCTCTGAAATGTCCACAGTGTATATGTTAAACAGTATGGGACCCAACATTGACCCCTGGGGAACCCCACTCATCACCCCCCCCTTTGTTGGAATGCACTCCATTAACCACCACCCTCTGAGTTCTACCTACCAGTGAATTCTCCACCCAGTTTGTTAGTTTGCTTCCTACCCCTAAGCTTCTGAACTTGCTTATTAGTCTCCTGTGAGGGACAGTGTCAAAGGCCTTTCTGAAGTCCAGATAGGCCACGTCCATTGTCTTTCCCTGATCACATATTTCTGTTACTCCATCAAAGAATTCAATCAGGTTGGACTGACATGACCTTCCACCTATGATCCCGTGCTGGCTGTCATTTGTGAGCCCCCCCCCATCTCTAGATATTGTACCAGCCTTTTCTTTATAAGTGCTTCTATCAGCTTACCCATCACACTGGTAAGGCTGACCGGATGATAGTTGCCCGGCTCTTCCTTCCCTCCCCCTTTGTGCAATGGTACCACATCAGCCCTCTTCCAATCCCCCGGGACCTTCCCTTTGTCTAGAGACAGATTAAATAACTTTGTGTGTGGTGCCTCAAGTTCCTCTCTTAACTACTTGAGCACCCTGGGGTGGATTGCATCAGGGCCCCTTGCCTTGTCAGTCCACAATTTTCCTAATTCCTCTAATACCCTACCCTCTGAAAAGAGGCTTGTGTCCATCTCCCTGCCCACTCTTCATCTGCTTCTTAGCTCTGGCCCATTCCCTTATTTCTCAACCGTGAAGACTGAGGTAAAGTATTCATTCGGCAGATTTGCCTTATCCTCATCCCCCTCCATCAGAGCTCCCCCTTCCCTCTGAGTCTCATGATCCCCTGCTACTTTTCCTTCCCTCACTTATATATCGGAAACATTTCTTGCCCCCACTCCTTGGCCTCCCGCGCTATTTTCACCTTCATGTCCACCTTAGCCCTCCTGATTATTCTCACCATGGCTTTCCCTGTAAGCTTCCTTTTCCAGCATCCCCTGTGAAGATTTGTAGGTCTTGAATGCTTTCTTTTTTTCCCTGGCTGCTCTTCCCTCCTCTTCTGTAAACCAAAGTGGTTTCCTCCCTTGCTTGTGTTTGCCCACCCTCTTGATGCATTGTTCTGTTGCCAGCAGAATTCCCCCCTTTATTTCCACCCAGATCTCTTCAATTATGAAGTTATTCTAGATGCCTACAGAGGCATGCCTGAGACAACTAGTACTGGAGCCCACTGAGAGGAGGCGATATTAGACTTGATACTCTCAAATGGAGATGGAGAGAGGATCACAGATGTAGAAGTGGGTAGCCATCTGGGAACTAGCGACCATCGAACAGTATGGTTCACAATAAACACAGCAATAGAGTCAAGCCATACAAAGACAAAAGTACTGGACTTTAGGAGGGCTGACTTTGCCAAAATGGGTGAGTGCCTAAGGAACGCACCAGCAAATGGGTAGGAAGGAGGGGTGGAAGAACAATGGGAAATAATAAAAACTGCCATCACAGAGGTAACGAGCCTTTGTGTGAAGCAAATAAACAAAACAAGACGATGTAAGAAACCACTATGGTTCTCAAAGGAAGTGGCAGTGAAGGTTCAAGAGAAAAGAAAGCATTCAGGAAGTACAAGGAATGAGAAGGAGCAGGACAGAGAACTGTATCAGTTAAAGCAAAAGGAGGCTGGGAAGGCAGTCAGAACAGCAAAGGCCCAAACCGAGGAAAAGATAGCCAACTTGGTTAAGAAGGGGTTAAAACCTTTTATAGGTACATCAGGGGCGAAGGAAGACCAAGGGAGGGATAGTGAGGCTTAATAAAGGGAGGGAGGGTGGGCAGAGGAGACTGTGAAAAGGCAGAGATACTAAACAAATATTTTGCTCAGTATTTACAAAGGAAGAGGGAGGTACATAAAACAAACAGTAGTAACATTCTGGATACAGAAGTTGATACGCCCATTTACAGAAGAAAGGGTTCTGAAAGAACTCTTAAAACTGAAGGTGGACAAAGCAATGGGGCCTGATGGATTCATCTCAGAATTCTAAAAGAACTAAGGGTAGAACTAGTGATACCACTGACTACCCTTTTAACAAATCATGGGAGGATGGGGTGGTACCGAGGACTGGAGGAGGGCAGATGTGATTCCCTTCACAAAGTGGGAGCAAGGCAGAAGCAGGAAACTATAGACCTGTTAGTTTAACCTCAGTGATAGGGAAAATGATGGAATCACTTCTAAAGGAAAGAATTGTCAGTATCTAGAGGCCAGAGGGCACAGGACCCTAGGCAGCATGGATTCACAGCGGAAGGTCATGTCAGACAAATCTGATAGATTTCTTTGACTGGGTGACAAAGTAGTAGATCAGGGAGGGGCTGTGGACATGGCCTACCTAGACTTTGGCAAGGCATTTGACACAGTCCCACACAAAGATTAATATACAAGTTAGCCAGCCTGGAGTGGGTCCCAAGATGACAGCCTGGGTAAAGAATTGGCTGGAGAATAGGACACAGAGGTAATAGTAAATGGAGTCACTCAGAAGAAAGAAGGAGGGTTACTAGTAGGGTACCGCAGGGTTCAGTATTAGGACCGGTCCTCTTCAATGTCTTTATAAGCGACATTGCAGAAGGACTGGAAGGAAAAGTATGTCTCTTTGCAGATGACACTAAGATCTGCAACAGAGTTGATGCACAGGGTGGAGTGGAAAGGATGAGAAGGGACTTGGCAAGGTTAGAGGAATGGTCAAATGTATGGCAGCTTAGATTCAATGCTAAGAAGTGCAAGGTAATGCACCTGGGAAACAAAAACCCAGGGGAAGAGTACACAATGGGGGGTGAGATACTAACAACAACAAAAATGGAAAGGGACCTGGGGGTAGTCATATCAGATGACCTAAAGATGGGCAAGCAATGTGAGAGGGCAGCAAGGAGGGCTGGGGGATACTGGGATGCATAGGGAGAGGCATCACCAGTAGAAAACAGGAAGTTATTATCCTTCTGTACAGACAGCTGGTGAGATCCCATCTGGAGTACTGTGTGCAGTTCTGGAGACCCAATCTCCACAAAGACATAGACAGGATGGAAGCTGTCCAGAGGAGGGCAACTAAAATGGTGCAGGGTCTGCACCGAAGACATATGAAGAGAGACTTAAGGAGCTTAATATGTATAGCCTCGAGGAAAGGGAGGAGAGGGGGGACATGATAGAAACTTTCAAGTACTTCAAGGGAATCAACAAAGTCCAAGAGGTAGCATCTTCAAAAGAGGTGTGTGAAGAACAAGAGGCACAATCTGAAGATGGGGAAGTGCTCAGAGGTAATTTAGCTAAGTATTTTTCACAGAGAGGGTTGTGGATGCATGGAATGGCCTTCCGGAGGAAATTGTGGAGTCAAAATCAGTGGTGGAATTCAAGCATGCATGGGATAGTCATAAGGCAATTCTGGGGGGTGGGGGTAGGAAGAAGTAGGCTGCTGGTTAACTAGGATCTGCAGCTTATCCAGTAGGTAGGGAAATGGGCAGACTGGGTGGGCCAAGCGGTCCTTATCTGCCGTCAAATTCTATGTTTCTATGTTAATGCCTACTAGGTTTTCCTTCCCCTCTAGCTCCTGTTTGAGAATTTCTTTCATTTTCCTAAAATCCACTTTTCGAAAGTCCATTACCCTAGTGTAGGTTCTATTTATTTCTGACCCTGTCTGAAGACTAAACCTGACCATTTTGTGGCCACTATCCCCCAAACTTTCTCCAACCTTAAGATCCACAATACTGTCCCCATTTGTCATCACCGGGTCCAGTTGGGCCTCTCCCATAGTTAGTTCCTTGACCAGCTGTTGAAGAAGTGCCTCCTGCACGGAGTCCAAAGACTCCTTACTCCTTTCCGATGTTGCTGTTGGAATCCTCCAGTCCACATCAGAGAGATTTAGATCACCTACCACCAGAATTTCCCCTTTGCCAGCCATCCTTTGTAGCCATTTCCATATCCTCCTCCTCCCCCTGACTGGATGGTTTGTACTCCACACCTACCCATTCTGCCTCCGCTGTCCTCTTTGTTATCGTGACCCAGAGGATCTCTGCTGAGCCCTGTCCTTCACTACTCAATGTTGCTCTCATCCCATCCTTTAAGTGTAGGGCTACTTAAAGGATTCCTGATTCCAAAGTTCCTCAATTGAATATTATGATGCTTACAACACTTCTTTTTTTGTATTATTCTTTTTATTGGAGCTTCAATTATGCATACAGACATATCATCATAAAAGAGGTATAATAAAATACAGGCATCAAATCTATTATGTAACATTTCCACAGTTATTGAGTATATTTTCCAAGATATTAGACTATATCCATACTTAGTTCAATATTTATCATTAATTGGAAGGCTTTTAGCCTGTCGTTCAATGGGGGAAGGATAGCTCCTCCCACATCCCCTTTTTAAATTTCAGGCTTCTGCTCACTCAGCTTCGAGTGTTTCAAATGCGCTAGAGATATCTGAGCTGGATGACTGGTGTGGCTTGTTTTTCTTGTACCCCAACTCCATTCGTTCTCCTCTGATTTCCTGGTCTCTCTCCCCCCCTTTGTTACTGCTCCCCCCATGTCTCTGTGCCTCTGTTGCTCTCCTCCAAGCCCCCTGCCGTGTCTCTCCTGATGTTTTGACCCCCCTTCCTTGGTACCTCCTCTCTTGTTTTGTTGCCTTCTGTGCCGTCTACCTCGCCAGCCACCTGCTGCATTCTGTCTCCTGATGCTCTGCCTTGGCCAGCCAGCTCCTGCTCACTCTCCTGGTTTGCTGGTCCCTTTCTCCATTTTCTCTCCACTGCCCGGTAGTGCAGCTGACTGGTCAACCTAGGTGTGCCGACTGCTGGCTGCCGTCAGACTCCTTGCATCTGTTGGCTTCATCTCAGGACTGCTCCGGTGTATTTCCCCATGTCTGCTCCCTACTCCATTGTGCTGGTCGGTGGCCCCACTTTCCATTTCCATTGTTTGCAGCAGGCCCCTGCTCAGTGGGCTGAGCCTCGACTCACCCCTCCCTTAACTCCATCCACTGCCTCCTGGAAGGGTTGCCGCTGGGCTGCCCTCTTTGGAGCTCCTTCTCTGATTCACAGTGGGGTTTCACTGGACCTTTCCCCATGTGCTGGACTGTTTTTTTTGGGCTGCTCCTTCCTGGCTTGTCGCCCGTTCTACTGCCAGATGCTTCCTGCCATTTCCATGAATGAATGACTGCATATACATCTCCTCCCACTGCTGGCTCGGCTTTGCCTGCTGTCTGCCTGTGTGCTGGCTTCTTCATCATGCCACCTGCCTACTCCGGCCATGGCTCATCAGCATAGACTCATGCCTCATCATCATTCCCAGCTGGGCTATATTCCTAGCTTATCTTTGTTCCCGGCCACGCAATGCTCCCGATCACTTCTTCATCTATGATCTACATTCTTCAAATTTGCAACTTGGTATGTACTCCCCAGCCATGCTGACTGTATACGTACATTTTACATTTGCTTCACTTACAGCTACCTTGGACATGGATTAACCATTGTCTTTCATCTGGACATCACTTCAACTTGGACTGCTTTCATTACTCTGAACCTTCATCTTCAGCGTTGACTTTTCCGCTCATCGATCTCAGAAACTGGACTCTTCAACCAGCAAGATTCAGACTTGATTCTTGGACATAACCATGAACTACGACCTCAGTGCCCATTTAGGATTATTCTCCTTTTAGTATGCCCAGAGGATGGGCAGGTCAGTAGCCATGGGTCCTCAGAGGTTTCCCCCAAAGGTTTTTTTTCCTATCCTGTGAGCTACTGGCCACATTCTCCGGAGTTGGAGGAAGTAATTACTATGCTAATTCTCTTTTTGGGCCTTAAATCGTACACCTACCCAGTATCCTACAGAGGGTGGGATATAGAGAAACGCTAAAGCTCAAGTTATAAAGATCAAGCATAAACCAGTCAGCTCATAAGTATACAAAAGCACTGAGCTATGTACCACACATTGAATTACATTTTATGACTATAACAGTAACTGAAAGAAAAAACCAAAAACAGAATGAAAGCAACTCTACCCTCAAAAGAAAACCTAACCCCACCACACTAAAAGGAAAATACAATCCATTGGTCCAGCTAAAGACTAAAGAAATGTAACATGTTTACCAGTAAATAAGTACAACCATGTGAAAACTGATCATGTAGAGTTGACATTGGCAGGCATCTTAACAAAGACCCCAGTATCCTCAATCAAAGAAATCTCTATCCCCCAAGACCCATATAAGAGTACCCCCAAACAACCAAAAGAAAACAATTATACCATCCCATTGCATAGGGTCTAGACCTCATTAACAGGGAGGGAAGTCAGAAATGGCTCCCAGATTGCTAGGAACGGCTCACCCTTATTTTTTTATGATCCAGGATAGGTGTTCCAAGAACAGTGTTTGGATAACAAGGGTTTTCCATCGGGTGATTGAGGGAGTAGTGGCATAAGATACCCACATATTTTAAATACACTGCTGTGCTAATATTAATAAAACACAAATCCACCTAGGAAATAACCTCCAGCCCCTAAGACCCAAATCTTCCATTCCAAACCATAGGGCCATTGGTGTAGCCGGAATCTGTCTGCCACCATACTAGTTAATTCTCTAGCTACTTCTCCCCAAAACACTTGTAACACGGACAAGACCCAAAAGTAATGTATATATATTGCCTGGGGAAAGGAGTGGCACCTACAGTAGAGGAGAGATCTCTGGATGATATTTATGAACCACTATTGGAAGGCAATATAATCTATGAAGAAATTTAAGTTGGGATTCTTTAAATCGGTTATACCAGAAGTCCCATATGAGACTTTAGTAACAGGGTCCACTCCTCATCCTCAATAGAAATACCAATATCTCTTTCCCATAGTTGTCTGGTTTTTGTTATGGTAGCAGGGAAATAGTCCTGTTCCTGTTAAACCACTTTACTAACAAATCCTTTAGGGTTCTGCTTAACCATCTGCAACAGCTATTCAAATAAAGCTAAAGGTGAGGTGGCGCCACGTCCCTTGATCAACTCCCCTACATATGCCCGCACCTAGAGATACCAAAAAAAGTGAGAGTGTAATAAACCAGTAGCTTTCTGTATTTCTGTAAAAGTACACAAACCTTGCTGACCATACAAGATGGCTATATGTGTCATTCCCTTGGACTCCCTTACCTTATATCCCTTATCATCTAATCCAGCCAGAAAGAAGGTGTTTCTGTATATTGGGACTAAAATTGTCTCCTCATGTGATCCCTCTCTGTGATGCCTCATGAGGCTCCAAGCGGATAGTGTCCATTTTACCAAGGGGTTAGGAGAGACCTGTCTGGAATAAGCCTGTTGTCCCTGTGCTGCCAAATAAGCTGACAGGAGCCCAACTCTATCCCTTTTCTAAATCTAGCAAACTAGCTTCAGGTGGTCTATGCACCTAGTCAGATACAGATCTACATTGCATTGCCACATAATAGGCTTTAAAATCAGGGAAATTAACTTCCCCTCCTCAGATCTGTCTGCTTTAAGATGCTGTTGGCTCATTCTAGGGCACGTCCCCTGCCATAAAAAAATAAAAATTGCCCCCTTCAACCTCTTGATATCAACCCTAGTGAGGCACATAGGGAGCATCTGGATAGTGTACATCAATCAGGGTAGGACATTCATTTCAATAAGGTTGAGCCATCCCAACCATTAAATTGGTAGTGACCTCCAACCGGTAAGATCCCCCAAGACCTCCGCAATAAGCAGACTAAAATTCGGTTGGTACAATGCATCTAATGAGGCACCAGCCTTAATTCCTAAATAGGTAAAAGAACCTTCAACCCTTTTTAAACCCCAGGTATTCCCAAGGTTCTGATTGCCCCCCCTCCGCCCCAAGGTAAGAAATTCTGATTTCACAAGATTACGTTTATTTCCAGAAAAAGAGGAAAATTCTGCAAGCACATGAAGTAAACAGGACATCGACAAATCTGGCTCCGTAATATAAAGTAGCAGATCACCTGCATACAGAGTAAGTTTATGTAATTTATCTGAATGCCCCACCACATCCCATGTGCCAGGATCCACTCTAATTCAAATCGCTAATGATTCAATCACGAGAGCGAATAGTAAAGGGGAGAGGGGGGAACCCTGTCTTGTACCGCGGTACAGATGAAAGCCATCTGTGAGTGTACAATTTACCACTACATGAGCCATTGGTTCCACATACAATGTCCTAATCATACCTACGAATTCGTCACCCAGGCCAAACTGGCGCAGCACTTCAAAAAGATACTCCCACTCAATACGATCAAAACTCCTTCTTGGCTTCCATGGAGAACACACACAAGTGCATCCAGGATGCTGAGAGACCCACCATAACACATTAAGGAGCTTATGCACATTGTGATGCTACATTCGCCCCTTCACAAAGCTGGTCTGGTCTGGGTGAACCAGCGAGGGAAGCAGGATTTCCAGTAGAGTCTCAAGTATCTTGGCCATGATTTTAGTGTCACAGTTGAGTAATGATATGGGCCGATTTGAGGTATATCATTCGGGTCTTTACTGGGTTTCAGAAGCAGACAAATGACTGCCTCATAACATGTCATAGGGAATGCCCCTCTCCCCTAATCTCCTTCAACAGCTCCCACATGGGCTCCACCAAAAGGTCTCCCGTCCTTTGGAAATACTCTGTGGTGAGCCTGTCGGGGCGACTAGCTTTCCCTTTCTTCAATCCAGCCATTGCTACCTGGCTTTCATCCCATGTGATTTCAGCTCCCATGGGCCTCCCATTGTTCCTGAGAGATCTGAGGTAAAGTGACACACTCCAAGAATTTAGCAATCTTCTCCTGCTTCCCTGTACACTCAGCAGTATATAACTGGACATAAAACTGATGGAATACTTCCCTGAAGGACCCCTCGTCTGTCACTAGCGCTTCCTGTTTTGTTTTAATAGCCATGATGTGGATCGAGACCCTCCGACCCCGTATAACCCCAACTAATAAGGGCACAGCTTTATTACCCCACTCTTAAAGATGATTCCTTGCATACAACCAGGAGGTTTAGGCCTCCTCTGTTAACAAAATATTTAATGCCTCTCTGGTTGCCCAAAGTAAACCCTGATCCTCCTCACGTTGACCACTGGCCACCCGCTTCTCAAAATGTTTTAACTGAGTTTCCAATGCTACCCTTTCAGCTTGTTTTTCTTTCTCATATCTGGAAGGAACTGGAAGGGGACAGGATCAGTTGTGTTCCAGGACAGTAGCTGCTGCTTGTTGTTTTTACAGGGTTCTTGTGGATTTTACTTGGTAGAAGGTTGTTTCTTTGCTTTCTTACTTCTAAGGGGCTAGCAGGGTATTGTTGTGGGGGCTGTTGAAAGTTTGAAAACTGGTTTTGTGGCTGTAAGTGGGCTCATTTGTTGGATGTTTCACTGTGTAACAGGCTGCGCTGGTGGAGGCCTATTTCTTCTGATTTAAAACCTATTTGGTGGGATTTGCTTGGGCCTGGGTATTTGAATTGGAGACCTATATCTGTTAATTTCAAGCCTATTTTGATGTGTTTTTAGTGAAGCTGATTGAATTGGAGACCTGTTTACTTTGGCAGCAAACATATTTTGGGGGCTTTGAGTTGAATTTTGATTCATTGTTGCTGACTTCAGTAGCTACAAAGATTACTGCATAGTGGGGGAAGGGTGTTAATGGTCTGGCCAGGTCTCACTCAGCTAATTGACTGGAGGCAGAGCTGAATCAGGTTTGTGGTGTTGGCTGCTTTGTCTGCTCAGAAGGAACTGGAAGGGGACAGGATCCCTTGTGTTCCAGGACAGTAGCTGCTGCTTGTTGTTTTTACAGGGTTCTTGTGGATTTTACTTGGTAGAAGGTTATTTCTTTGCTTTCTTACTTCTAAGGGGCTAGCAGGGTATTGTTGTGGGGGATGTTGGAAGTTTGAAAACTGATTTGGTGGCTGTAAGTGGGCTCATTTGTTGGATGTTTCACTGTGTAACAGGCTGCACTGGTGGAGGCCTATTTCTTCTGATTTAAAACCTATTTGGTGGGATTTGCTTGGGCCTGGGGATTTGGCTGCTGGGCTTGGAGGGGAGACACAGGGCTGATACACTCTCTCTCGAGTCGGGTGTCTGCCCAAGACCACCCTCCCCACCCTCCCAGAGTTCTGCTAATTTATGGGGAACACCTGCCCTGCAATTGGAGAAAAAGGCTACAGGTGCAGCTCATGGTTCTAGCCACTGGGGTTGGATTTAAAGGCCGGGAGAGAGGAGCTTAGGAGTTGTTCATTTCCCTTATAAGTTTACTGTGTTGTACTGCACCTAGTAACAGGGTTACGGTGTACTGTGGGACTGTATCTAAGATTAGTGGGTGACCTGATTAGGCAGTAAGGGTGTATCTTGGACTGGGGAGACCTGGTGGCTCACCCAGGAAATCTACTTGGGAGGATGGAACCACATGGCATTAGGGCGGCATCTTTGGGAGGTGGTGGGGTGCACAGGGTGTGGAGCAGCCATGATACTGGACTGGGCTTGGAAGTTTGGTGGTTGCCCAGTGTGCTACCAGCTGGCACAGCTTAGGGAGGAGGTTGCGGGGATTAGAGACAGCTGGGGAAGGGGAGGTATGGTTGGGGAAGGGGCAGGGATCTCCACAGGGTTGCACCAAGCACTGGGGGCAGTGGCATAGGGAAAGGTGCAGGAGAATACTCAGGGTCACATAGGGACCCTGGCAGAGGGGTCAAAGGACACTACCAAAAGCAGGCAGGTAACTAGGGACCCTCACAAAGGAGGAACAGAGGACAACATTCTCAGGGAAGTAGGCAGATGACCAGGGCTGGACAGAAGGAAGCAAGGCGGGAGGTGGATCAGATCTTACACTCAGTAACGCTGGTCTCTTCTTCTGCTCGAGGATGAGGGGTGATGTAGCTATGACAGGGTGGTTAGAAATGGAAGGAGTGGGGGCAGGAGGCAGGGCCAGATAGCAGGAAGAACAGGGGAACCTGGAATGCAGGAAAATGGGAGCAGTGGAATCAGAGCAGGAGGGGCAGGGGAAAGAGGGAGGAAAGCGCAAGGAGAAGGACCAGTTGGAGGAAAGCTAAAGGAGAAGGACCAGAAGTACAAGGAGGATTTAGTAAAGGGAGCTGAGGGTTTAGGTCAGGGGAGCACAACAAGCATGGAGGGACTAAATGGAGACGGCAAGGAAGGGAGGACGAACCAGGCTAGTTTAGCAGATGGGGAGAAGGACCAGCTGCGAGCAGTGAGGGGAGTTAGCAAGGTACAGAAGGATACTCAGGAGGAGGAGGCATAGGATTGGAGGAGGGTGGTCAGGTAATAAGGAGGGGTGGCATGTGGCACCCAGATAGGGGAGGAACAAGGAGCCAGCTGGGTGGAGGGGCCGGTAGAAAGGATGAGGGACATGGAAGGGGTAAATGGAGGAAAAGGAGCAGTCAAGTGCTCCTGTTGGGGATTCTATGATCAGGGTATCAAATGGGATAGGGAGGGAGAAGCCTGGCCAGTTAGAACAAAATGCTTCCCTGGACTAACGGTGCACAGGGCTAAGCACGAGGTATATCAGCTAGCAAAGGATTGTGGGGGTTCCCCAGACATACTGGTCCACCTGGGTACAAATGACATGAGGGAAATAGCGAGCTAGAGATACAGGCAAGATTCAGGGAGCTTGTCAGGGTCTGTCATGACATAGGATGCAGTTTCCTTCTCAGAAATCCTGCCGGTGCCAAGGGCTAGTGGGAGCACAAAAGGAAGATTAGAGAGATAAACCAGTGGCTCAGGGGTGGTGTGAGGCCAGAGGGTATGGGTTGATTGGGGATTGGGGAGACCTGGGAGGATAAGGAGCTGTATTTTTTTTTTTTGAAATTTAAGTTTATTAGTTTCAAAGATAATACAACCAAAACCATAATGATTAAAGAAACAGACCAGTAAACCCAAGTCAGAATGAACCCCCTCCACCCCCTCCCTTTAACCAATATGATAAACAATAAGGCACATCCAAGAATAAGACAACATAAAATGTCTATCTATCAATCCATGTGCCAAAAGATAAACCCCCTCACCCCCTCACCCCCTCCCCAAGGTGCACCCGCTAAATCGTAGATTAACAGTTTCTGACATCTGGATATCACTCTATTAAACAGCCCATCTAATATTCAGATCCACCGCTCCAAGTTATAATAAGGAAAACATGACTTAATACCACAATAAGATGGTATACTGAGATAACAGCTATTACACTATATAGTATGAGGGTCAGGGATCAGGTCGTAAGCTTATCCTAAGGTAAGCAAAGACTGAAGCTTACCCCATCTTTTATAAAATGAGTCCATACGGTTCTTATAACTGGCAATCAAATTTTCGGACTGGAGATATGACACCAACTCTTTTAACCAGTCCGAAGATAGGACCAATTGATCCTTCCAATGCCTTAAAACCAACTTTTGACTGCCATAGATATCAGGGCCATATGGTACCTCGCTCCACACTGTCTATGGAGAAAAGTCACCCAGTACACAAATTCCTGGAGAAAAAATCTGCTCAGACCCAGAAGGGGATCCAGGTCTCCCGGATCAAAGTCCACAATGGGGCAACCTTGATACACTCCCAAAAATATGAATCAAAGTACCTCATCTTGAGAGCACCTAAACACACTGGGACAGGAATCAGCTTACGTTGAAAAGCTTGACTGGAGTAAAGTATAGGTTATTAAAATATTATATTGGACTAAAACGAAACCTGTCCTGCGTGTGATACCTATGTGAAGCTAGGCCAAGGTTCTCCACAATGGTACTTCCTCGGAAGAAGATCGTCCAGACCAGGGGACCCACCAACCTCCTCCCCAGAGTTAAAGTCAGGAGGTAGGAGTATATCTGAAATGGAGTGGGGTTGGGATGCCAGCAAAATAACATTGGAGAAAAAGGGATGAACATGAATTGTTTAGACACCATTCCAAACTACTACTCAGCAGATGCGGAGCTGAAACACCTTGAAAATCTCTCGGCTTGGGATATCAAATCTGGTTAAAATATCACTTGATGTGAGGCGAAGCATGACTGTACAGATGCTCAACCCTAGAATCTTTAAGTTGTGGGAGCCAGTTTGTTCCCAACCAAGAGTCCCCTAGAGTAATATTAGGATTAAGAGAAATCGACTGCCCTAAGTCCGTATGGTTAGAGATCTGGAAAAACCTAAGGCACTGGGCCCACACTTAAAGAGAAGTTGCCACCGTATCATCCAAGATCAATTGTGAGAGGGTTTTCGGGGTAAGATAAGGAAGAGTGGATATATCAAATTTAAGCTCAGAGGGAAAGCCAATTCTACCTGAAGCCAAATTGGGGAAAGGCTTCCAGGCTCACGAAGAACCACCTTCCCAACTTGATAGGTGAACTACCAGTAGTATAGCTGAAAGTTCGAAGTCTTAGGCCCTCTATCTTTGGGAAGTGACAAGAGCCGATGAATATCGCACCCCTTTCCTCCCAGATGAAAGTGGAGAACAAACTATGAAGCTGCTGAAAAAGGAAGAGGAAGTCAAAGGCTGGTAAGGTTCAGTGGGTAAAAATCCGGGAAAACGTTCATCTTGATAATATTAATTCTGCCCACAAAGAAATAGGAAGGGATGCCTAACGCTGCAGATCTTGAGTAAACGCAGTCTCTGATCTTAATTAAGTTCAGTTTTTTGAGCAGTAGCGGATCAGTAGAGAAGTGGATCCCCAGATACTTAATTGAATTGGAAGCCCACCTCATGCCAAAAGAAGAGAAACATCTCTTAAAGGTATAATCATTTAAGGGAAAGATCTCACATTTCGAAATATTTAACTTATAACCAGAAAGGGAGCTGAACTGTTTGATAATGTCCAGGGCTGCGTCTAATGATACTACTGGGTCTGACAGATGTAAAGAACATCATCTGCATCATGAGAAAGAACTAACTCCGATTATAGAATCCGACCCCTCTTACCCGAGGAGGACTTAAGAACTAATCAATAGGGCTCTAGGTATAAATTAAATAATAAAGGAGAGAGGGGCAGCCTGCCTAGTACCAACAAGAAGACTGAAAAGGGGGATAATACCCCATTGCAATAGATTTTGCAGAGGGGCATCTATAAAATACCCGAATCAGTTTCAGAAAGGAGGTCGGGAAGCCCATTTCTTCCATGACGGTCCATAAAAAGGTCCAGTCAACCCGATCAAATGCTTTCTCAGCACCTAAAGAAACTAAAACTATTGGATCCGAAACAGACTGGGCATGTTGCGAGATATGCAATAGAGTCCTCAGATGGTCAGCTGCTGATCTTCCGGAGACAAAACCTGCCTGTTCAGGGCTCAAAAGCTCTACCCAGATCTTTTTAATCCTCTCAGCAAGTATTTTGGCTAGTATCTTAACATCGTAGTTCTGAAGAGATATAGGACGGTAGCTAGTGGGTCAGAAGGGTCCTTATCCACTTTAGGAATTAAAACTATAGTGGCCTCGAACAAAGTCGGATCAAGATCGACTGCGACCGGAAGGTAATTATATAGTTTAAGCAAGATAGAACTAAATCTTTCTAAAAACCTTGTAAAATTAGCTGGGAACCCATCTGGGCCCGGTGCTTTGTCCGGAGCCAGAGAGGCAATAGTGCTCCAGTTTCTTGACTGAAATAGGAGCCAATAAGCTCACTTGTTGGGCCTCCAATACTAAAGGACACCAATACCTCTAACATAATTACTGACCTCTACCCTCGTATGAGATGTCGGGAGAGGACTTTAAAGATTGAATAGTATTCCTAAAGACCTGAGCAATCTCTCTGGGCGAGGAAACAATACTTCCAGATGAGGAAACCAGAGAGAATAAGCCTTGAACCTTCTATAAGATGCATAGCTGAGACGGCCAATAATTACAGTTTCTCACCAAGATCAATGTACTTAGCCTGAGTTCTAACCAGACAATACTCTATCTTTTCTTTCAGAAGGTCCAGTATTCAGTCTTAACTGAAAGGAGCTCTTTAAGGTCCAAAACGAAGAAGTCGAGGAATACCTACCTTCTAACTCCCTTATCCTACCCACCAACTCTAACGACCTAGCCAACCGGTTTTTTTCCTAGGGAAGCCATCTTAATAAGAGTCGCCCTAAGGTAGCACTTAAAGCTCCCCATATCATGTCCACTCTGGGGTGGAATCCATGTTGTCAGCCAAAAAGAGCGAAATTTTAGCGCTAATCTCCGAAACACAATGCCGGTCCTTTAATAATTGTGTATTTAATCTCCACATGGAGTCTCGAGAATAATCAGGACTTGAAGAGAGGTGTAACCAAACCAAAGCATGATCTGACACTATAATCGGCCCTATACCAGATAAAGGCACGCTCGGGAGAAAAGATAAACTAACTAATATCATATCCAATCTCGATTTAGTGCCATGTGACTGGGATTGAAAAGAAAAGGCCCGACAAGAAGGATTGGCAATACGCCACGGATCACCTAGGCCTAACATTGAAACCATTTCACAGAGAGCCTTCTGGGCCGAGGAGGGCGCACGCCTGTCCAGGGGCTCTCTATCCAACGACGAGGGGAAAGGCACATTCCAGTCCCCCCCAACACATATTGAGTTGGCAAAAACAGCCAATTTCTCTGTCAATTTCGTGAAAAATTCAGGATTACCTCCTACCGGTCCGTATACCGAACCTAGAACTACACCACTCCGTTCAGGTTCCTTTAACTAGAATGAATCTCCTCTGGGTCTGAGCATACCAAATCCTGGTAAATAAAACATGTCGTTTGACGAGAATCACACACCCTTTACTAAAATGAGAATTCCCAGCAAGGTAAACTTGGGAGAACCCAGACCGAGAAAGCAGCTTGGCCTCATCTCTGCCTAAATGTGTTTCTTGCAAGAAAAAAATGTCCGTACGGGGAGCAGGGAGCAATGATTAAAAACATGGTATGCTTGACCCGATCCCTGAGCCTCTCTCACATTCCAGGATACTATTTTAACGATACTCATAGCCATTTTAACTTTATCTCACAGCAATTGGATATCCAGAGAAAATAGCCCCAACATACTATAGCAGGTGCACCTCCCTTATAAAAGTTTGAAACCCCATCTGCATGAATCCTCCCTCCTTCCCTATACAAACATACCCCAGACCGAATGAAGATTAAATGAAACATCAACATGTAACCCCTCCCCCATGCCCCAACCTCAGATTCTAAAATGATTTAACAAGCTACCCACCTAAAAGGGCCCCCAAACAAGACTGTTGGACCCAATGCTATAATCGACAACATAGACCCTCCCCCCCAGAACACCCCAAAATACAAACCCCACAAAACTATGTACAGATGGGGGTCCGCACAGCAGTAGTCCAAAAAACAACCTAATACCCCAAGTTACGAACCCACCAATTCCCAACGCGAATCTCCAACCCCCCGGAGCCGAAAAGCGAAAGCAAGATATTGTCAAAAATCCAAACTCCCTCAGCATGGATATAACCCCCATAACTATCAACCAGCCCCTACTACCAATCGGCCCAGGGCAGAGATTAGCTACCCCCCCACGCACGGCTCGTGATCCCACATCCAGCACGCAGATTCACCAAGCCCCCCACCATAGCCGCCTCCGCCCCTCCGCCCCCCCACATACCAATATAGCAAAGAGTTGAGAAACCTTAGAAAAAGGGGTGGGGGGAGGAGAACTGGCAGATACACCTAAACCTCTTAAGCCCCCAGTATCAGCCATTCTTTAGGTGATCTTCCCCCAGACAGCCCCACAACAGACCTCCCACACCTCAATAACCTAACTAGCCACCTACCCGGATCAGCTCCAGATGAGGAACAGGAAACATTCCAGCACACACTCCTCCAGCAAAGGACAGCAAGGTGGCTCCTCGGAGATTCGAGATAGCGGTTGCCATTTCCCAGGGGGCCCATATTACCGCTGTACCATTACTGGTCCTCCCCCCAGGAAGTTCCCTTCCGGAAACCACTTCCCGGAAAAAAAAGTTCCGCCGCCGGCATATACGTCGCAAAGCGGGACCGACCACACGAAACCAGGCCCTAACCTAGCGACCCTCGCGCCTACCTTTCAGCGGCCATCCCAGTGGAAGAACCTGAAGAAAAAAGCTCAGACAGCCAGACCAGACCAGGGAAAAGACCACCACAAAGCACAGCACAAAGGTAGGTGACGAAAGGGATGGGAGAGGATGACACAGAAGGCCAGGGGGGACGTCACGACAACCAACAAAATCAGACACAAAACACCATTAAAACACAAAAAAGAACATTAAGGACAGGCATTAATACAGCCTCCAAAAGTCTTTCGGGCAGTCTTCAACCGGATCCCTTAAACAGGTCAGGCAATCTGCTGGTAAGCTCCTTGTGGGCCGCTTCAGGGGTATTGAAACTCGTGGCTGAGCCTCTACAGTCACTTTTAAGGTTATGGATATATCATCCTGAAAGGTATAGCTGCTGCTATAGCTTCTGGACTATTTGATGATGCTGCCCTCTTCTCCGTATCTCCTTGGGAAGGTCCTGGGCAATCCGAATCCTCGAGGTACCCCACAAAACTTCTTTAAGCTCTCGGCCTTCACATACATGCTGCCTTTCCAGGTAACCAAAAATTTGATGATAATCGGATGGGGGGAGCCCCAGCTGTAGGTCGAGGCGCGAGCAGTGACCCTTTCAAGATGGTAAGAGGCATTTATGGGAGATGGGCCACTATCTTCACAAAAACCTCTGCAGGAAGGCCATAAGGTCTGGGCCTTCTTCCATCTCCGGAAGACCAATTATAAGAAGTTATTCTGGTTTCGCCCTCTAGGTCCTCAGTCTTAAGTTGGAGTTTCTTCACTTGTTGCTTTAAATCAGATACTCCATTTCAGCCCTGGATTTCCAGTTTCAACAGAAGCCACCTTGACCTCCACATCAGAGACCTTTTAACAACATCAGAGAGGTCGCCCGTGAAGGATTTGAGCTCCCTGTAAGATCAACAAGCAGCTCTTTCAAAGGTGCAAGCTCCTGGAGAATTTATCCTCCGATAACAACGTAGGCTGTGGTGTTTATCACTTCACGGTCCCATAGCTGGGGCCTGGTTCCTCTGCTTCTGGCGGCCTTCTCAGGGAAGCTGGAGGTGTGCTGGTGAGGCCTGTCTTGAATCCACCTCCATCACGCGCCAGTTAAGGCTTAAAAGTCCGAAACTAGGATTCTTATCAATAGCAGAGAGTTATAGAACTTACTTTTTAACTTTATTTCCAAAGAAAAACGCATCCAAATGCACTTTGAATTGCAGATTAGGCAGCCAAAGGGGGGAGCTCAGGATCTCAGCTGCTGCTCAGATGGATGCCATCATGTGACCTCATCGATAAGGAGCTGTATGCTAGAGATAGACTCCATCTCAATTTGGAGGGGAAGGGAATCCTTAAGTTGAAAATAGAGGGGCTCATTGGTGAAAAGTGGGGTTTAAACTTGTGAAGGGGGGAGGGATGGGAGAAAAGGCTGTCAAGGGGGTGCCGATAAAGGTGGGACTCTGTCTCCACCTCCCTGGGGAGCTGGAGGATTGCGGGAAAAGGCCGACTGGTAAAGTGCAGACCAGGGGAAAACAGAATCCCCATGGGAACACGAGCAGGGGAAATGGAAGTATAGGGAAAGGGTGGAAGGTAGTCCTGCTAAATGCCAGGAGCTTGGGAAATAAAATGCCTGAGCTCCAGGTGATGCTAACTGAGGGAGCAGTAGATGTGGCAGCGGTCACTGAGACCTGGGCCACTGCAGAACACGACTGGGACCTGAACCTGGAGGGTTACACTATGTTCAGGAAGGACAGGGGGGAGGGAAGGGGAGGAGGGGTAGCAATGATAGTCAAAAATTGCATTGGCATAGGGGGAGTAGAGGAGGCGGAGGGAACCATGGAAGCAATTTGGGTCACCTTGATAACAAGGGGGGCAAGAGAGTAAAAATAGGAGTGGTGTATAGACCCCCTGCCCTGGCGGAGGAGCTGGAGGAGAGTCTGGTGGCAGATGTTGGGAGACACTGCAGACTGGGCAGAGGAACGTGGTGGTGGTGTTGGGGACTTAAACATGCTAGGAACAGACTGGGAGACTATGACATCTTCTGTGACCAGGGAACAGAGGTTGTTGGATGTCTTTCAAGACATGTTCCTAACTCAGCAGGTGGGGGAACCGACCAGGGAGGCACGGGTACTGGATGTGGTCCTGGCAGACAGTGACCAGATTAGGAGCCTGGAGGTAAGGGACCTGTTGGTGGGGAGTGACCATGCCACGGTCTGGTTCTGCCTGGACCTAGGAGGGCTAGAAAGCTGCACAAAGACGGAGGTAACTGACTTCAGGGGAACGGATTTTAAGGAAATGGGAAGGATCCTTAAGGAGCATTTGGATGGGATTGGGTCAGACATGGACGCTGATAGTAGGTGGGAAATCATCAGGAGAGGGGTGCAAGATGCTACCAGAGTAAGACGAAAATGCGGTAGAGTCCGAAAACCCTGCTGGTGGACCAGGGAGGTCCAGGAGGTGGTGCAGGGAAAGAAGGCAGCCTATAGGCAATTCAAGTGCTCAAGGAGTGAAAGGGATCGAGGGGAGTATGAGCTGATGGCTAGAAGGGCCACTAGGGTGGTGAGGGCGGCTAAGGCAAGGAAGGAGCAGAACCTGGCCAGGGAAATCAGGAGAGGGAACAAGGGGTTCTTTAGATACATTGGGGAAAAACGAAGGGTGAAGGGGCAGATTAGCAGGATTAAATCAGGGGAGAGATGGGCACAAGACTTGGGGGAGCAGGCTGAGGTACTAAATGAGTACTTCACCTCAGTTTTCACCAAGGAAAATGGGGGTGCTGCATCATACATGGGAGGAGACAGAGATACTGAGGAGGGGTGACCCTACCGATCAGCGAGTCTGGGAGAGGGAGGCATCACTGGCAGGAGGGGAAGGGCTAAGCAGGGAGAAGAGGTACTGGAAGTGGAAATCACAGCAGAGAGAGTGAGGGAAGCCCTCAGCTCCCTTAAGACAGAGAAATCACCGGGGCCGGATAAATTACATCCCAGAGTGCTGAAGGAACTTGCGGATGTCCTGGCGAAACCCCTGGCAGAGCTTTTCACCATCTCCCTGAGGACAGGGTGGGTGCCCCAGGACTGGAAGGTGGCGCATATAGTACCTATCCACAAGGGGGGATCAAGGGAGGTGGCAGAGAACTACAGGCCTGTCAGCCTGACATCGGTGGAGGGCAAGGTGATGGAAGGCATTGTCAAGGACAGGCTAGGGGGGGACCTGGAAAAGTCAGGGTGCCTGGACGATAGACAGCATGGATTCATCTCGGGGAAATCATGTCAGACAAACCTTGTGGAGTTCTATGACTGGGTGATGAGTGCCTTGGACCTTGGTAGACCAGTGGACATCCTCTTTCTAGACTTCAGCAAGGCATTTGACTCTGTTCCTCACATGGGCCTGTTGGATAAGCTGGGAGAAATGGGGGTGGGGAACCAGATGATCAGATGGATAGGCAATTGGCTCCAGGACCAGACCCAGAGGGTTGTAGTTGGCGGGATAGTCTCATCCCCAAAGAGGGTCATTAGTGGGGTCCCACAGGGATCAGTCCTTGGGCCCCTCCTGTTCAACGCCTACATCTCTGACATAAGGACAGGAATCAGGAGTGAGATGAATCTCTTTGTGGATGACTCAAAACTGGGGGTGGTGGTGGATGGGGCAGAGGGAAGGGTGGCCCTACAGGGGGATCTGGAGGATCTGGAAAGATGGTCTAGAAAGTGGAAGCTGAGGTTCAATGCAGGGAAATGCAAGGTACTCCACCTGGGGGCCAGAAACCCGGGCCAAGTGTAAACCCTGGGGGGGAAATGCTACAAGTCTCAATGGCTGAGAGGGACCTGGGGGTGGTGGTGGATGTCAAAATGAACAACTCGGAGACTTGTAGGAGGGCAGCAGCCAAGGCCAACAGGATGCTGGGATGCATCGCTAGGGGGATCACCTCCAGAAGGAGGGAAGTGATGCTCCCTCTGTATAACTTCTTGGTGAGGCCACACCTTGAGTACTGTGTGCAGTTTTGGAGGCCACACTTAAAGAGGGACATTAAACTCCTGGAGAGGGTCCAGAGGAGGGCAACCAAAATGATTTGGGGCTTGGGGGACAGGACCTATGAGGAGAGGCTCGAAGAGCTAAATATGTACACATTGGAAGAGAGAAGGGACTGGGGGAACATGATAGAGGTCTTCAGGTACATGAAGAGGGTAAATAGGGGAGGAACAGTCAGGGTGCTTCGAAGGAAGGAGGAGGGGCCACTAGAGGGCATGGGTGGAAGCTGGAGGGGGGAAGATTCAGGGGAGAAAGGAGGAGGTGCTACTTCACTGAGAGGGTGGTGGAGCCATGGAATGCACTGCCTAGGGGGCTGGTGGAGGCAGAGACGGTGGAGGGGTTCAAGGGGCTGGGACAGGTACAGGAAGGGTTCTGGAAGCAAAATCCAATGCAGCAAGAATATCCGAACTGGGAAGGAGAGAAGCCAGAGAGAAGTGAGGCAGCAAGGTCAGCACCCAGGATGGGGGCTGACCAATCGAGCAGACTCGAGAGACCGTTAGACCTATTCTGCTGGCATTTTAGTATGTTAGTATATCAGGCTACATACGTAACACTAGCTCCACGAATAAATGCCTTACCAGCATCCTAGTAAGTTGTATGATTTGGGGCATTCTCTGAGTTTGTACATACATATATCTGCCACTGCTCTTTAAGATATTCATGAAAGTCATTTCAAACAAGTAAGTATATGGGAAATTTCCATGGAGGTGGGCCATCACCTTTCTCCTGCATCGTGATGGAGAGATGCACCATTGCATGGTCTGACACCATGATTGGAGTATGTCAAATTTTGGATATGTGATGGTAGGATGCCCATGGCTGATATATATAATCTAACCTTGACCAGGTCTGGTGAGGGTGTGAATAAAAAGTATAATCCTTGGCACCAGGGTTAGCAGTGCGCCACCCATCGACCAGATCAAGGTCAGAAATCCTTAAATGCCAGGGCTGTAAAGCTTGGTGATACCTAGCCCTCCCTGCCAAATTCACAACACTCTAATGATACAGGAAAAGCTTTACAAAAACATCACATGGGCATCCTACCTTCACATATCCAAAATTTGGCATACTCCAGAGTTAAGCTAGCCCTGGCAAAAAGAAACACAGGTGAGGGGGTGCAGGCAAAGTGGGCAAGCATTAAGGATGCAATACTTGAAGCAACATCCCATTGTGTCAGACAGAAAAGGAAGTGCAAAAGGAGAAGGAAACCACTTAGGTTCTCAAATACAGTAGCAGAAAAGGTCAGAGCCAAAGGCTGGCCTTCAGGAAATATAAGAGAACACAGCGGGATGAAGATAGGGAGGCATACCAAACTGCCCTAAGGGAAGCAGGTAAGGCAGTAAGGCAGGCAAAGTCCCAAACTGAGGAAACACTAGCACGAACAGTAAAAGAAGGTCAAGACTTTATATAGATACATTAGTGAAAGGAGAAAGTCCAGAGGGGTATTGCTAAGCAATGGAGAAAGGGAGCATGTGAGGAGAGGACCCTGTAAAGGCATCTATTCTAAATAGATACTTTTGCTAGTATTTACTGAAGAGAAGGTAGGCAGGGCCCACAGCTCAGCATCATGGACACAGGGGAGGGAGGTGAGCACTACTCCCTTCACAAAAGAAAGGGTCCTACAAGAGCTTGCTAAGCTGAGGGTGGATAAGGCAATGGGACCTGATGGCATACATCCCAGGGTACTTAAGGAGCTAAAGGAGGAACTAGCAGAGCCATTAGCAGAACTGTTTAGTGAGTCTCTGAGCACAGGAGAGGTCCCAGAAGACTGGAGAAGGGCTCATGTGATCCCGCTCCACAAAGTGGTAGCAGGGAGGAGGCGGGAACTACAGACCGTCAGTCTTACCTCAGTAGTGGGCAAGATTATAGAGGCACTCCTAAGGAAAGGATATGCAACACCTGGAACCCATAGGGGCACAGGATCCAAGACAGCATGGGTTTACAAGGAAGGTCTGTCAAACTAATCTCATAGATTTCTTTGACTGGGTAACCAGAGTGGTGGACCAAGGGGAGCAGTTGATGTCGCCTACCTTGACTTCAACAAAGCTTTTGACACTGTTCCACATAGAAGATTGATAAATAAGCTGGTAGGCTCGGGGTGGGTCAGAAGTTGGTCAACTGGGTGGCAAACTGGTTGACGGACAGAAAACAGAGAGTGGTGGTAAATGGTATACAGTCAGAAGAGATGCAAGTCACAAGTGGGTACCTTGAGGGATCAGTCCTGGGGCCAGTCCTCTTCAACATCTTCATTAGTGACCTTGCAGATGGACTAGAGGGTAAGGCTTGTCTGTTTGCAGATGACACCAAGATCTGCAACAGAGTAGATGATCCAGATGGGGTGGGCAGAATGAGACGAGATCTGGATAAACTAGCAGAATGGTCAGAAGAGTGGCAACTGGGATTTAATGCAAAGAAGTGCAAAATCATGCACATAGGGAAGAAAACCCTGAAGCCACCTATAGGCTGGGAAGGAGTTGCTAGCAGTCACAAAGGAAGAAAGAGACTTGGGCATCATCATCACTGATGACCTAAAATCATCCAAGCAGACCTCTAAAGCAGTAGGTAAGGCTAGGGGGTGTTAGGGTGTATTAGTAGGGTATCACAAGTCGTAAGAGGGAGGTAATAATCCCTCTGTACAAGACACTCCTGGTTAGCCCCATCTGGAGTACTGCATGCAGTATTGGAGGCCACACCTTACAAGGACATTAACCAAATTGAGGCAGTCCAGAGAAGGGCAACCAAAATGGTGCAGGGACTGCATCAGAAGACATATGAGGACAGATTAACGGAGCTCAATATGTATACCCTTGAGCAAAGGAGGAGAGAGGTGATGTGATCGAGGCATTCAAACACCTTAAGGGCATAAACAAGGTGAAAGAGTTTAACATGTTTAAATATAAGAAAATAGCAGGACAAGAGGACACAGCATGAGATTAGAGGAAGGCCGATTAAGGGGAATGTGAGGAAATCTTTTTCACAGAAAGGGTGGTGGATGCATGGAATGGCTTACCACAAAGAGTGGTGGCTATGAATACAGTGCAGGGCTTCAAACAGGCATGGGATAGGCATACGGGAGCAATACAAATGACTATGAATAGATAGGCCACTGACAGAGCAAAGGCCGATGGCACATTTATAAGGTAGAAAAAGAAATGAGCAGACTGGATGGGCCTTGTGGTCCTTATCTGCTGTCAACTTCTATGTTTCTATGTTTCTGCATGCAGACTCAATTTCACTTTTATTTCATAATGTCCTGTTTTCTGAATGTCTTTTTTTCTCTCTTTATTACTAAGCACATTTGCATGGAAAGCAGAAGGAGGTGGGAAGGGAGGTCAGACGAGCAAAGGCAAGGATGGAGGAGAACATTGCCAAGGTGGTCAAGAAGGGGAACAAGACCTTTTTTAGGCATATAGGCAAGCAGAGAAAAATAGCGAAAAGGGTACCCAGTCTGAAACATGAGGCAGGGGAGCGGGTGGTGGGGGACCAGGAGAAGGCTGAACTGCTGAATAGATATTTCTGCTCAGCATTCATGAAGGAAGAGGAATGGAAGAGGGGTAACTCTAGGATAGTAGAGGTTGTAGGGGAAGGGGTGGACATGAGTCTCTTTCAGGTAGAGGAGATCCTGAGGGAGCTTAAGGACTTGAAGGTTAACAAAGCCATGGGGCCAGATGGGGTTCATCCAAGAGTACTGAGGGAGTGGAGGGATGTACTGGCAGCTTTCTTGACCACCCTATTCAACAGTTTCTTAAGATCAGGGGTGGTGCCTAATGATTGGAAATGCACGGATGTGGTATCCCTTCATAAGTGGTGGGGGGGAGGTGGGCAACTACAGGCCAGTAAGTTTGACATCTGTGGCTGGCAAGCTCATGAAAAAACTGCTCAAGAACAGAAACATCAGCTACCTGGAGGCAAACAGCCTTCGGGACCCAAGGCAGCATGGGTTCACCGAGAGCAGATCCTGTCAAATGAACTTGATAGAGATCTTTGACTGGGTCACCAAGGTGATGGATCTTGGGGGCAGTGGACGTGGCCTACCTTGATTTCAGAAAGGCATTTGACCTGGTGTCACACAGGAGGCTATTGCACAAATTGGGTTGCCAGGGGTTGGGGGAGGTGGTAATAAGGAGTGCAGAATACAGAGTATATTGGTCATCGGGGTACCCTTGGAGGAGACCACTGTCATCAGTGGGGTTCCCCAAGGGTTGGTGTTAGGATCACTACTGTTTAATGTCTTTAAAGGAGGCATAGCTGAGGGTTTGAAAGGGAGTGTGAGTCAATTTGCAGATGATGCAAAGGTCTGCAATATAATGGACATGCAGGAGGGAGTTGAGATTTTGTGTAGAGATTTGAAGAGATTGGAGGAGTGGTCCAGAGAGTATCAACTGTCGTTCAATATGGCAAAGTGTAGAATCACGCACTTAGGCAGAAAAAATGGAAAAGCAGGGTACTGGATTGGGGTAGGTCCCTGGAGGTAACAGAAGAGGAAAGGACTTGAAAGTGGCAAAGCAGTGTGGAAGGGCAGTGGCAAGAGCCAGCAGGATGTTGGGTTGCATAAGGAGGGGATTTCCAGCATAAAGAGAGAGGTCATAATTCCCTTGTACACTCAGCTGGTCAGGCCGCACCTGGAGTATGGAGTCCAGTTCTGGAGGCTGTACCTCAGGAAGGATGTGGAGAGGGTGGAGCAAGTTCAGAGGAGGGTGACAAAGATGGTAAGGGGGCCCGACCACTTACCATATGAGGAGAGACTGAAGGACCTAAGAATGTACTCACTGGAGCAGATGAGGGAGAGGGTTGACATGACTGAGACATTTAAATGCTTGAAGAGTAGCAGTAAAGTGCCAGTGGAGAGCCTTTTCCAATTAAAGGAGTGACATAGGGTGTGGGGACATAAATCCCAAATCAAGGGGGGGAAATTTAGAGGAAACATTAGGAAGTACTTCTTCACTGAGAGGGTGGTAGACAACTGGAATGGGCTGCTGAGGGAGGTGGTGGAGAGAGGATGATGGGAGCATTCAAGAGGACATGGGATAAGCACAGAAGACTGTTGGCATGGAGAGGGAGGACTACAGAAAAGGCCTAGTGGATAGCTAGGCAAACTGGGCAGACTGAGTGGGCCTGGCAGTCCTTTTCTGCCATCACATTCCAATGTTCCTATGTTCCCATGAAACTAGATGCTTGTCCCTTAAACCTCCTCTTCTACTGCTACTCTACATGTGAAATCATGATCCTCTGCTTTTGACATCATCATTGGCTGCTGTGGAAGTGGTTACATCACAAGTAGAGGATTTCAACTTCTTGTGTAGACAAGAGAAAACAAATGCTAAATTATATTGATCTTGTTTTAATGCCAAACAGGGAACATAAGGGCACAAATAAAACAATGCAAAAACAATGAAGCCAAATTGTGTCTAAATCTGATTTTTGTTTTCAGAACTAGCCCTGTGACATCCATCTCTCTTTAAGGAGTTGATGAGCATTGCCAAACAGCAGATTATTATGCACTGAAGGATATTTTAAGATCAGAGATGAATGAAGATCATCTTGGATGAAAGAAATAAAAGGCAGACACGAGCCTTACAATACCACATATAAGCACGCAAACATACGAAGTCACCAGCAGAAAAAGGCCCATAGGTCTATCAAGTCTAGGGGTGCTAGCTGCACATTCGAGTAGACTTAGATAGACTGGGTGATATGTTTCTGCTGGCACATTCGTATGTTTGTAGTATTGCAGTCATTTAGAAAGGGTTGCCAGATTTTATTTTAAAAAAGTTCTGATTTATCCAAAAGGTTGTAAGCAATGCATTCATTAGCAGCACAGGAAGCCATATGACTCCACCATTGCACCATTAGTGTGTCAGGACCTGTTTTCCAGTTCCTTAAAACAATTCACTTTAGAGTTAGTACTGCAAGCTGTAACCAAGATCGTTGATAAAAGTTAGACTGGGGAACATTTGAGAAGTTAGTCAAAATCCAGATTTCCAGAGCCAGGGGAATATCAACTCTCAATGCTGCCCAAGCAATTACATTTTTTTGATAGAACCATAACATATGAGATGTTGAGGCATGAGGGTAGTTGCATCTCCAACAAAAATGTCTATTGATAACCCCAATGACTCTAATTTCTTTGGACTAAAGTGATAATAATGTAGCATTTTGAACTGATCCTTTCTGGTCTTGAAAGCATTAGTTCAAAGATTTTTCCAAATGTCATCTGGGATTGAAATATTGAGGTCAGATTCCCAGTGTAATTTCACATCAGCAGTAAGTGAAGGATTAGGTTCAGCTGAAGTTTTGTAGATCATGCCAGGCTGCTTCTTAAGTGAGACCATTTTATAAAACTGATCCAGCTTACCCTGCGTCACAATATTGTTATTTTGAGATGGGCTCAAATTTTATAGAATGGTCCTAATTTGAAAATAGCTGCACAATTGAAATCTTTGGAGATTATATTTGTTTTCAATGGATTCAAATGACAACAGGGTACCAATGGATGGGTCAACCATATCTAGCATGTTAATTATGTGTACTTTTTTCCAGATATTTAAATCAAGATTAAGTTTCTCTAAGTTACGATAGACAGATAGATAGATAGATAGAATATACATACATACATACATACATAGATACATACATACATATTTTATTTATAAAGCGCCCCTTCTGAAGACTCGGACCACTGTACAATGCAATTTAAAAACACAGTACAACAATTACAATACAGGTAACATTTAATATAGAGCGAACAGTGAAATACAAAACTGTCTGTCAATATACAATTCAGTATTTAAAACATATTAAATGCCTGGTCAAATAAAAAGGTTTTTAAACCCTTTTTAAAAGATTCCACCAAAGGTACCTCCTGAAGTTGTTAAGGAAAGGAGTTGCATAAGGTGGGTGTGGCTACTGAAAATGCACGATCACCAGAATATCGCAACCTCGCCCTAGGGACCCTAAGGAGGCAACCCTCAGCAGAACGGAGAGCCCGGGGCGGGCAATGAGGCACAAGAAGATCTTCCAAGTAGGCTGGTCTTCTACTGTGCAGGGCCTTATAGGTCAGTAAGTGCTGGATTTTTTTTCTTAAAGGAATACACTGAGATGGAAGTGTGTCCCAATTGAATGTTGCTTTAAGTGACTTAACAACACTGACGTGGAGCCTTTGGAAATGAGTGTCTGACTCAAAGGTTTGTAATCCCGATATTTTCAAATAAATAAAATAAATATATAAATCTAGATTGTACATGAAATAGTTGGGTGGGAGTTGCAGCTATTAGGAGGCTTGATAAAGAGGACATCTGTAAACCTATGAAGGGAAATAAGATTGCTTTCTATGGATATCCATAATGGGATATTTATATCTGCAGATGCAGAAAACAAGAAATTTAGGGCTATGCCTGTAGTTAAGTGGGGAAGGCTCCTCCCCACATCCTATTTAAAGCAGCAGGCTCACGACAGCCCTGCTTAATGATCGCTTTCACTGGTGTGCTGGGTCGGGTTGCTTCTGTTTTCTCTTCTTGTGCATCCCTCCCTGTTCTTCTTTTGTTTTGTTCATTTTCTTTTTTTTGTTTTGTTTGGTCCTCCTCTCCTGCTTTGTTGCCCTGTTCTTTGTATGTTCATCCACTTCATGCTTTTTGGGGGTTGGGGGATCTGTCGCCATGCTTGCTTGTGACTTCCTACTTTCCCTGCCCTGCTACCTCCTGCTGCTGGTTCAGCGGCCGCCGTTTCTGCCCTGCTCCTACTCTAGCTTGTCTGTCCTGTACCTTCTGCCTCCCTCATTTCTCACTCTGGCAGCCACTGCTCCATGCAGCCTCCAGTGCGCATTCCCTCAGCTCAGCTCATCGATGGCTATACAGATCTCAGCTTGCTTTTGCTCTACCTGCCTCGCCCTGCATCAGGCCGAGGGTTCACAACTCTGTCAGCTTGCCACGCCCAGTCTGGGCTGGAGGTTCATATACTTGTATTTCATTACCTACTGCATCTCATACCTGCTTTGCTTTTGGGGTCTAGAGATTCACCTGTTCATATGCTATGCCTGCCTGTCCTGCATCCGGCCTGGAGGTTCATACATCTCTCAACCTGCCATGCCCAGTCTGGGCCTGGAGGTTCGTACACTCCTACCTTCTTCCTGGCTTTCTCCCTACTTGGCATTGACTGCAAGATCATATTCTCCCACTGGATTAGTCATCCGTTCCAGCTCCTGTCCTCCTCAAAAGAACCCCTCATTTGCTAGAATTACTCGACAGTACAACTCCACCTAAATGAATCGCATATGCTCGCCTGTGGATTCTCACTGTTTCTCATAGTAGTCACCCCGGATATGCTCTCTATTCTCTCAATTCATTCATTCTAATCAGCTAACCTACATGGGGACCACACTCAAGCACACTAACTCCACACGAGGGCTGGCTGCCACCTACTGACTTCCAGCAGACCTATGAGGGTCTGGCTGCGCATCCTAACCATGGGACTAGCTACCAATTCTGCTACTTATTAACTTGCCACTCTACTGACTTCCACCAGCAGACCTATGTAGGTCTGGCCAGCCTTTCATGTTCCCTGGAGCTGGCCGCGCCTCTACTTTCCTCACCAGCTGGATATTTGGGTTGGGGTTACATTCCTCTGCCCGCCGATCGGGCACTGGGGGTTCATACATCGCTATGCCCGCGATTGGGCTTCGGATATGGGGGAGTGTTACATGTACCTGTACTGCCCGCGATCGGGCTGTGGGAGATGTGGGCGGGGAGTCGAGTACACTATGCCCGCATCGGGCTGGTGGGGGGCACAGGGAAAGAGTTGGGGCCAGCCAGGGTGGCAGCTGCTGTGTTGCGCCTGCAATGCAGCAGCTCACCTGTGGGTGGCCCTCAACTTAAGCCTTTTTTTGGGCTCAAGGTTGTGCAGGCGCAGGTTGGTTGCGATGACATCTCCTGCACAACCCGACTGAATATCGGGTTGCGAGGTATGCATGGATCCTCCTCTCCTGTTGAGCATGCATTCATTTGCATTGCTCTCTTGCGCAACCTGATGCCAGTGGTGTAACTGCCTCCTGCTGAATATCGCAGAATGGCGCATTTTGGACTTGCGCATGCGCAACCCTGTTGCGCATGGCGCAACCCTTTTGAATATCCAGGCCAGAGAGTAATAGTAAATAGAGTCCACTCAGAAGAAAGGGAGGTTACTAGTGAGGTACCACAGGGTTCAGTATTAAGACCAGTCCTCTTCAATGCCTTTATTAACGACATTGCAGAGGACTGGAAGGAAAAGTATGTCTCTTTGCAGATGACACAAAGATCTGCAACAGAGTTGATGCATAGGGTGGGGTGGAAAGGATGAGAAGGGACTTGGCAAGGTTAGAGGAATGGCCAAATGTATGGCAGCTCAGATTCAATGCTAAGAAGTGCAAGGTAATGCACCTGGGAAACAAAAACCCAGGGGAAGGGTACACAGTGGGGGTGAGATACTAACAACAACAGCAAGCATTTGTCAATGCCGAACGTTCATTTGCAGGTATTTGCAGTGGTATTTGGCACTTGGACATGGCTTAAAAAATCAGTGACAAAGTAGTACAAGCATTTTTCAATGCCAAATGTTGCTTGCTTCTATGTGCTGTTTAGGTATTTGGAAGTCATTGGAGTGCAAATATTGAAAATTCGTGAAGTTACGAGCGTGCGTAGGAACTGCGCCTGCAGCTTAATAAAACAGTCATTTTAGGAATTTTTTCACCAAATTTTCCAACATAGCCATTTTAAGACCTCTGCTCATGCACAATGTCACTGTGATTTTCTTAATGTGTCCCATACATTGATTTGTGACAATCGATCGCCCATTGTACTACATATGGGCGGAAACACATTTGGGCAAGATGTGAAAATGACAGCTGTACTGCTCATAAGAAGGTGTGATAAAATGGCAATGTTGAAAATCTGGAGTGAAAATATTGAAAATTAGCAAACTTTCTGAACTTGCGTAGGAACTGCATAGCATACGCTTGTAAAACAGTCATTTTGAATTTTTGCAAATTTTCAACATGTAGGTTTTGGGACCTTCGCGAATAATGTCACTGTCATGGCATTATTCAGGCCTGAAGGGTGATTTCACGCAGCTGACTGCAAAATCACTCCTTCGCCCGAATAACGCCAATATGACAGTGGCATCATTCATGAGAAGTGGTCCCAAAACCCCATGTTGAAAATTTGATGCAAAATTCAAAAATGCCTGAGATATGCAATAAAGTTGAAAACCCCTATCTAGCCCATTATACAGCTTACGGCATTTCTCAGTTCATGGTCGGCTTTGAAGAGTGCAGACGATTCCCAGTCCACACAAGACTGCCGCTACCAGCTCTGAAGGTAAGTATGGGGTGAGGGGTGTGGGGAGACTGGGTGCGCAGTGGGTGGGTGCGGGTGGTGGGGCGGGGCTAGGAGAAGCGCGCGGGACTGTTTTTGCTTTACAGGTGGAAAAAAAAAGACTACGTGGGACGCTTGCCACGCTTGGGTGGGCCTCAGCGGCAGAAGGATGGTGGGGGCCGCTGAGCCAACAGGGATTGGGCACCATGGCAGACACCTGACGCTTTGCCATGCTGGGGTGGTTCCCAGAGTGGCAGAAGGATGGCTTTGGGGGGCCGTGGAGCCGACGAGGATTGGGCACCCCCATCGGCAGATGACGCGGGATGTTTGCCATGCTGAGGTGGGCCCAGTGTGGCAGCAAAGATTTGGGGAGGTGATAGGCTGTGTGTGACAGCGGTGGTTTTCGAAGAGAAGACCACCGTCATACAGCAACTGCCGTCCGATTGGTGCAAGACGTCACGCCTGCTCAATGGAGCAGGGATTGCAGAGGAGGGGCACACTCCAAAGTGTCCATTCTCCCAAGACATCTCTGCGCATGCCGCAAGCGAACATAAAATGGAAGGGACCTGGGGGTATTACATCGGATGACCTAAAGGTGGGCAAGCAATGTGAGAGGGCAGCAGGGAGGGCTGGGGGGATACAGGGATGCATAGGGAGAGGCATCACCAGTAGAAAACAGGAAGTTATTATCCCTCTGTACAGACAGCTGGTGAGACCCCATCTGGAGTACTGCGTGCAGTTCTGGAGACCCAATCTCCGCAAAGGCATAGACAGGATGGAAGCTGTCCAGAGGAGGGCAACTAAAATGGTGCAGGGTCTGCACCGGAAGACATATGAAGAGAGACTAAAGGAGCTTAATATGTATAGCCTCGAGGAAAGGAGGGAGAGGGGACATGATAGAAATGTTGAAGTACCTCAAGGGAATCAACAAAGTTCAAGAGGGTAGCAGCTTCAAAAAAGAGGTGTGCAAGAACAAGGGGCACAATTTGAAGATGGGGTGCGGCTCAGAGGTAATTTAAGGAAGTATTTTTCACAGAGGGTTGTGGATGCATGGAACAGCCTTCGGAGGAGGTTGTGGAGTCAAAACAGTGGTGGAATTCAAGCATGCATGGGACAGTCATAAGGCCATTCTAGGGGGTGGGGGTAGGAAGAAGTAGGCTGCTGGTTAACTAGGATCTGCAGCTTATCCAGTAGATAGGGAAATGGGCAGACTGGGTGGGCCAAGCGGTCCTTATCTGCCATCAAATTCTATGTTTCTATGTTTCTATTAAGATGTCCATCTCACCCAAAATTCTCTACTTATTTGCCAATATCCCCTTAATACTTCCCACTCCTTTTTTATCTAAACTCGACAAACTTATGGGCCACTTTATTTGGGATGGCAAACTACCAAGAGTTAGTAGAAATAAACTTTGTTTACATTGGAAGAGAGGAGGGCTTGGACTCACTTGGTTCAAAGCTTATTTGTGGACCTACAGGACCGCCCAAACCATTAAATGGTTTCATAAACCTTCGCTTCATACTCCACTATGGGTTATGATGGAGTCTGCATCCTGTCCTTGTGAAATCCCTACATTCTTTATCTTAAACCCTCTCCCATCCAAACTTAAATCTCATCCTACTATCTCAGCCTCAGTTTTTTACTGGAAGCAAATTCATAAATTTTTTAAGACTAACCCCCACTCCATGATTCTGTACTCCCCTGTGGGGTAATCCCGTACTTGCTATAGAGAACCAAACTATTTTCTGCTGATCATGGAAAAATAAAGGCATTTACTTTTTAGGGGATAGTTTAGATCTGGAATCCCTAACTCTTAAAACTTTCTCAGACCTGCAGACTATTTGGAACCTTTCTAAACAAGACTTTTGGAAGTACTTACAGATTTGAGATGCTTATAGTTCTTTCTCTCGCTATGCCCATAAATCTACACTACATGATCATCACATTTCGTGTTGGATTAACCTATCAACAAAGTTGAATAACAACATTTATAGTGACATTATGGATAATTTACCTGATCAAGCTATTTCAGCTAAAATTAGAAGGAGCACTCTTCTTAACTATAACATATATATATAGCATAATCCCTCAAACACCCAGTAGACATGTGCCGAGGGAGTGCCCAATCCTCCTCGGTTATTGCACCCCCCTTTTGTGCCGATGGGGGTGCCCAATCCCCCGCTGGCTACAACTCCCCCCAAATACATACTGTGTTGGCACGCTGGGAGCCCACACCAGCGTGACAAATGGTGCTGAAAGAAAAAAAACATCTCGCAATGGTTTTTATTCTTGTACCCTGTAAAAAAAATGGTCCCTCGCCGTCTCCTTGCCCTCCTCACAAGCCGCACCCACCCACTTTGCACTTTGCCTCCCCACACCCCCCCTCACCCCATACTTACCTCCGGAGTCTGGTGCGACAATCTTTGGTGGACCGGGAACACGTCTGCACTCATCAAAGCTGACCGCAAACTGAGGAAATGCCAGTAAGCTGTATAATGGCATAAATAGGTTTTTTTCAACTTTGATGCATATCTCAGTCATTCTTTGGAATTTTGGCACCACATTTTCAACATGGGGTTTTTGGGACCCCCTCCTCATGAATTCTGCCACTGTCATGGCATTAATTGGCCCTGAAAGGTGATTTTGTGGTCACTGCGTGGAATCACCTTTTGGGAATGATTAACAAAACAACAGTGCCAGTGTTCATGAGGTGGGCTCTCAAAAAGCCTATATTTACAATTCAGTGGAAAAAAATCAAAAATGACTTCTATTTCACAATGAGCCTTGCACAGTTGCTTTCACGCTTGTAGCCGCTTAATCTGCAATATTTTCATGCCACATTTTCAACATTGGCATTTTTCCACACCTCCTTGTGAACAGTGCAGCTGTCATTTTTCACATCCTGGTCAAAATGTGTTTTCACACTTCTGGCGCTGAATAGCGCGGTCGCTGTGGGAAATTAGTGTTTGGGACAGATTATGAAAGTGACAGTAACACTGTTCATGAGCTGACATCCTAAAATGCCTATGCTGAAAATTTGGTGTCGATACTCCATAAAATGACTGTGTTACGAGTGTGCATTGCGCAGTTTGCACGCATGCTTGTAAGTTTGCGAATTTATAATATTTTCACTCCAGATTTTCAACATTGCCATTGTTATGCACCTTCTTATGAATAGTACAGCTGTTATTTTCAGATCCTGGCGAAAATGTGCTTTCACACTTCCGGCACAGAATAGCGCAGTCGCTGTGGAAAATCCAGGTTTGGGACACATTATGAAAATGACAGTGACACTGTTCATTAGCAGAGGTCCTAAAATGCCTATGTTGAAAATTTGGTGACAAAAGTCCATAAAATGAGTGTGCTACAAGCGTGCATTGTGCAGTTCCATGCATGCTCATACCTTCACAACTTTGCAATATTTTCACTCCATATTTTCAACACTGCCATTTTTCACATCCTAGCTGAAATGTGTTTTCGCTCTTCCAACGCACAATAGCGCGGTTGCTGTGGGAAATCAGTGTACAGGACACATTAAGAAAATCACACTGACACTGTTCATGAGCAGAGGTCCTAAAATACCTATGTTGAAAATTTTGTGATGAAACTCCATAACATGACTGTGTTACGAGCATGCGTTGTGCAGTTTCCACACACCCTTGTAACTTTGCAAATTAGTAATATTTTCACGCCACATTTTCAACACTGACATTTTTCCACACCTCCTTATGAACAGTACAGCTGTCATTTTTTACATCCTGGCTGAAATGTGTTTTCGTGCTTCCAGCACAGAATACCGCAACCGCTGTCAGAAATCAGTGTTTGGGACAGATTAGGATCCGAAGCGAGTGGGGGGTGGCTAGGCTCAACTGAGCTCTGTTGGGACTTCTGCGGATTTCTTTGTGGGCAGGAAAAGACGCCAACGCAGGTAGGAGCCCATTACAAAAGGGCAGCCTGCAGTGCTGGGTGACACAGAATGAGTGAGTGAGGGAGGAGGGGTAAGTGAGCACAACGGAGCTGTTTTAGGACTGCTGTGGATTTCTTTGTGGGCAGAAAAAGGCAGCAATGCATGAAGGGGGGCAGTACAAAAGGGCAGCCTACAGCAGTGGAAGAAACAGAACGAGTGACTAAGAGAGGGGGAGGCAATGCATGCAGAAGCCCCGTACAAAAGGGCAGCCTACAGCGCCTGCAGAAACGGAATGAATGCATAAGACAGGGGGAGTGAGCGACCTCAATGGAGCTCTCTCAGAACAGTGGCGGATTTATTTGTGGGCAGAAAAAGGTGCCAACAGAGGCAGGAGCCCAGTACAAAAGGGCAGCCTGCAGCGCCAGGAGAAACAGAATGAACACATAAGAAAGGGGGAGTGAGCGACCTCAACGGAGTTCTCTCAGGACAGTGGTGGATTTATTTGTGGGCAGAAAAAGGTGCCAATGCAGGCAGGAGCCCAGTAAAAAAGGGCAGCCTGCAGCAGCGGGAGACACAGAACGAGTGAGTGAGGGAGGAGGAGTGAGTGAGCTCAATGGAGCTCTGTTGGAACTGCTGGGGATTTCTTTGTGGACAGAAAAATGCAGCAATGCACCCAGGGGCCCAGTACAGAAGGGCAGCCTGCAGTGGCGGGACAAACAGAAGGAGTGAGTGAGAGAGGAGGAGTGAGTGAGCTCAATGGCGCTCTATCGTGACTGCTGTGGATTTCTTTGTGGACAAAAAAAGGCGGCAATGCATGCAGGAGCCCCGTACAAAAGGGCAGCCTGCAACACTGGCAGAAACGGAATGAACGCGTAAGACAGGGGGAGTGAACGACCTCAACAGAGTTCTCTTGGGTCAGCGGCGAATTTATTTGTGGATATCCTGAAGCTGGCTAGTGACATCTCTCAGACCACTGTGAACCACGACCTGTGTGGCCAGTAGGGGGCCACCAGGATAACTGTGTGACGCGACTTCCGTACCTTGGCTAGGACCTGAGGGATCAGGGGGAGCGGTGGGAAGACATAGGTGTGCCTCCACCTCCAAGGTTGTGACAGGGCATCTGTTCCCTGAGAGAGACTGTCCCTGAACCAAGAGTAGTAATCTCTGACTTGAGCGTTCTCCCATGTCGCCATGAGATCTATGGTCACGGGCCCCCATGTCGCTTGGATCATCTGGAATAGGTCCGGGTGTAACCGCCATTCCCCCGGGTGCACCTGTTGCCTGCTGAGCCAGACTGCGTGGACGTTCAGCTTTCCTGCCAGGTGAACCACGCCCAGGTGTCTGAGGTTGGCTTGGGCCCAGTTGAGGACTGCCGTTGCCTCCCTCAGCATGGCCCTGCTCCTGGTCCCACCTTGCTTTGCTATGTAGACCACCGTGACTCGATTGTCGGACTGGATCAGGACTGACTGACCGTGTACCTGGTGCTTGAATGCCTTTAGGGTGTGAAACACGGCTCTCATCTCCAGGATGTTGATGGAGAGCTCCGACTCTGCTGGTGACCATAGACCCTGGGCCGTTGTGTCTCCCAGGCAAGCTCCCCAGCCGGAGAGGCTCACGTCCATTTCTATGGTGACTGAGGGGCCTCCAGTGGGACTCCCTTGGTCAAGTTTGCCTCCACCGTCCACCATGCCAAGGAGAGTCTCACTGCATGGGGTAGTGGTACCACGACCTGTAGGTTGTGTTCGCTCGGTGCCCCCCCGAGTCAGGACGTAAGTTTGGAGCGGGCACATGTGCCACCTGGCCAAGGGCACGAGGTCTATGCATGAAGCCATGCAGCCCAACAATTGAGCTATCCTTCCCATCGTTGTGTGGCAGCGGGCCTTCATCTGATGGGCCAGGTCTATCGAGTTGTGAATTCTCGAGGAGGACGGTTTTGCCCACCCCTGAGCCGAGTTGATGAGCACTCCCAGATGCTCGATCTGCTGTGTGGGAGTGAGGTGGCTCTTTTCTCGATTTACCACCCAGCCGTGGTCTTCGAGTGCCTGTAAGGCAGATTCCGTGTGTATCCATGCCTGATTCTCAGACCGGGGCCCGGATGATCCAGTCATCCAGATACGGGATGATGTCCAGTCCCTGTTCCCTTAGTCTGGCCACCAGGGTTATGGAGACCTTGGTAAAGACTCTCGGGGCTGAGGAAAGACCGAACAGCAAGGCCTGGTACTGGAAGTGGTGACCTAGGATGTGAAAACGGAGGAATTGTCTGTGTTTCCGAATGATGGGAATATGGAGGCATGCGTCCTTTAAGTCTATGAACATCAGGAAATCGCCTACCCGAACGCATCATAGGGTGGATCGGATGGTCTCCATTTTGAAACGGTGAGAGACCACGTGGCGGTTTAGGTGTTTCATGTCCAGGATAGGCCAGAGCTCCCCTGATTTCTTGGGCACCAGGAAGAATATGGAGTAAACCCCTTGATTCTGCTCCGGCACTGGTACGGGTTGAATGGCCCTGTTCTGAATCAGTTCTGAAAGGATTTGTTGGACCTGATGCGGAGATGCCTTTCTCCTGGCTATGGGGGGAGGAGACGAATCTTTGGGGAATGTGGGCATGGGATAGCTCTATGGAGTATCCCTTGGTTACCACATCTTGGACCCACCTGTCCGATGTTGTATGGAGCCAGCGATGGGCGAATAGAGTTAGTCTTTGTCCCACTGGTGGGTAAGGGTCCTGGTCTTGTGATGTCGGGAGGGGGTAGTCACTATTGCTTTCCCCTGTAGCCTCTACCTCGTCCTCCTGTTCTTTGTCCCCAGGCTCTGAACGAGGAGGACTGATAGCTCTGAGGGTACGGGCTATGGAAGCCGGGAGAGGAGCCTCTGCCTTGAAAGGAGTGGCCCGGTTGATGTGTGTCCCTGCGGGGTTGGTATGGTTTGTTCCCCCCGAAACCTCTGCCTTGAGGAGAGGAGGTAGGAGTACCTGGACTTATTCTTGAGGAGGTCTCTGCCCTCCTCCTTTTGTTTCAAATAATCCTGCAGCCCCTCCCTGAAAACATGTTTTCCCCATAGTGGTAAGTTTTGTAGCAAGGTCTTTGACTCATTGTCTGCATCCCACAGTTTCAGCCACAGTGCCCTTCGAGCACGGTTGGTGATGGTGGTAGCCCTGGCATGAAGGCACAAGGTGTCTACTGCCATGTCAGCTAGGTATTTAGCTGCTTCCAAAGTACATTCCAACAGTTCTGCCTCCCTGGACTTAGGGATGGCCTGCTCCTGGAGCTCCTCGAGCCAGTGGATCTGTGCTCGAGCCGTATAGATGGCTGCGGTGGTTGCCTTAGCGGCAGTGCCCTCGATCTCGAAAGCCTTTTTGAGCATATCTTCAACCTTCTTGTCCGTTGGGTCCTTGAGAGCTATTGTACTGCATGGTAGTACAGTCTTTTTGCTAAGGGCCGCCACCTGGGGGTTAATGGTGGGGGCCTTGCACCAGACATCTGATTTCTCCCCTTGGACCAGGTACATTCTGTCCAGGTTCTTACGGTTTGACATTCTGCCCAGTTCGGGGGGTTGCCACTCTTTACTGAAAATATCCTCTATCACGGGGCATACTAGGAAGGTCTCTGTGGTTGATGGTCTCAGTTGAATTATGGGGTCAAGCTTTGACTCGGGCCTGCTTTCTTCAGTGTCGAAACCCATGGTGGCCTTGATGATCTTCATGAGCCCTGGGATCGTGTCAAAGGAGCATAACTTTGATGTCAGGGAAGGCGTCGCTTGAAGATCCATATCCTCTTTGTCTGAGTCCGCCTCATCCTCTTCCCCTGCGTCATCTTTCTCCCTGTCCTCGTGCACGTTGTCACGTGGGACATCTGGAAGGGTGTCCTCAGGGTTCGGAAGCTCCTCCGGTTGTCCCCCCCGTCGGGTTCCGGGCTCGGTGGTTTTGCCCTGTGTTGAGTGAGGGATTCCAGTTTTTCCATAATCTTGAGCATAAAGTTCTGCTGGCTCTCCATCATGGCAACCACGGCCTGCTGGTTTTGGATTAGGAGGGAGCCCGGGTCCATCCATGTAGAGCTGCTGGGCCCCGGGTTGCTGGGGCCCATGGGTGGTGTTTGCTCCAGGGAGGAATCGTCGTCGTCAAGGAGGCAGGCCGCGCAGAGGGGACCTGGAGTCTGGGGCAGGAGGGTAGCACTGCACGAAGAGCATTTCTTTGCTTTCACCATCTGGGGAAGAGAGAAAGATATACCTTAGAACGGAACTAGCATGACGCCCAGGGGGCGATTCCTTTACCCGCCCAGCACAAATGAGGGAGGTTTTTGCCTAACCTGAGACTGTATGCAGGTTGTGGGGGTGCTATGTGAGGACCCCCGCAACGAGGGCCATGAATGGAGAAGAGCTGGTGTTCAGCGGTCTGGTGCCATGGCTCGCTATGGGAGGGAGCCGTGGCGTGACTGGGGGAGTCCGGGTGGAAGACTACCTTCTCGGGTCGCTGTGGGAGGGACCCGAGTGGTAGAAGGCAAGAAAAAGGCCCAGAAGGAAGAAACGCGTAGTCTCTGTTGTGGGGGGGGGGTGCCACCGGAAGGTCACTGTGGGAGGGACCCTTCGGGGGGGAACACCCAGGCATCAGCTGTTGGCCCAGCCGATCTACCCCCTTTCCTTTTTTCCTTTTTTAAACTGTTGCCCCCCACCATCCAAGGAGTGGCCCCTCCCACCCCCACCTCCTTCCATGGAGGGGGGTATGTTAAGGCCCGAGGGCCCCCTGGCCTCCGGTTTTATTCCCCATTCCCTTTGTCCTGGGAATGAGGGGACAAAGGGCTGTTCCAGCAGTCTCCCCACCCCTCAAGAGAGGCTGGGGGGGGGGATGACGCCCTACAGAGGGCTGTTCAGCGGGAAGGAGGGGCCCACTGGAGATGAGCGCTAGGAGGCGCTACCTTCCTCCTTTCTGACACGAGGAGAAGCTACCCTGCCTCCACTCCCCCCCACTCCATGCTAGGCCGCAAGGACAGAAGAGAGACACAGGCGCCCCTCACGTGAGCGCGGCTAGTGGGGAAGAGGAGATGATGCTGTCATGGGGAGGCAGATTCATAGTCATCAAGGCAAGGAGAGCGACTTAATGCAGTAGGCCCAACCAGAGGCCTACCGAGCACGCGCCCAGCAGCAGTGAAGTGAGGAGGCACCATGGGCTGGTTCCAGCACCGCACGTGCGAGGAGGGCAAGCGCAATGGCTCTGAGAGGGGCCAAGGCCAGGGACGAGAGGGAGGAGGGAGGAAGGGAAGAAGGAGCGAGAGGCCAATGTGGTCATGTGGTCTGGACAGGCCGCCAGCCAGCCCGCTGCATTATCGAGCCCAGGACTCTCCAGAAAACTAGAGAACAACACGGAAACACCAAGGCCCCAGGCCAGAGGTCGCTCGGGGGGGCACAGAATAGGTAGTGGACCGCACCACGCGGTGCTACAGGCGGCCTGCCCAAACCAAAAGCGAGGCTACTAACTTATAATGCCTTTCACAGAGGCATACAACAACCATAAAAACTATACCAGAAAAAAACAACAGCAGACATTTTTGGGATACAGCCCAAGTGTTGAACCAAAGAAAGCACATGAGCTAGCTAACACTGAGGCAGAGGGCTAGCTTAGGTTACTCCTCCTAGCTACATATCTCGAAATTCTAGTAATTTGCAAGGTTCCAAACTGTAACTGCATACATTGTGCCTTTGATTTGGCCTGATAAAAAGATTATGTATCCTTGATTCAAGGTCTTACCTTATAGGAGCAGACAGGGATTCCTGGTGTGCTTCTTGCCTGATCAGATGCACGATTCGAAACTGGAGAGCAGGGGTTTCTGGGACCTGGATATGCTAGAAATTTGATCTGGGTCATGTGCATCACTAGCCTATCAGGTGGGCTAAAACCCATGAGGTAATGTCTGGAGTGCCATGGATGCCAACCAATCACAATGCAGGCAGGAGCCCAGTACAAAAGGGCAGTGTGCAGTGCTGGCAGAAACAGAACAAGCGAGTGAGAGAGGAGGAGTGAGCAAGCTAAACGAAGCTCTGTTGGGACAGCTGCAGATTTCTTTGTGGGCAGAAAAACGCAGCAATGCAGGCAGGATCCCAGTACAAAAGGTGAGCCTGCAGCACTGACAGAAATAGAATGAGCGAGTGAGAGAGGGGGAGCGAGCGAACTCAACGTAGGTTTACTGCTGACTGCTGCAGATTTCATTGTGGGCAGGAAAGCGGAACCCAGGCAGGAGCCCAGTACAAAAGGCCAGCCTGCAGCACCATCAGAAACGGAATGAGTGAGTGACAGAGGGGGAGTGAGCAACCTCAACAGAGCTGTGTCAGGACTGCTGCAGATCTCTTTGTGGGCAGAAAAAGCCACCAATGCAAGCAGGAACCCAGTACAAAAGGGCAGCCTGCAGCAGCGGGAGACACAGAATGAGTGAGTGAGGGAGGGGGAGTGAGTGAGCTCACCAGAACTCTGTTGGGACTGCTGCGGATTTCTTTGTGGACAGAAAAAGGCAGCAATGCATGCAGGGGCCCAGTACAAATGGGAAGCCTGCAGCGCCGGGAGAAACAAAATGAACGAGTGAGAGAAGGGTCTCTGACATAAGGACAGGAATCAGGAGTGAGATGAGTCTCTTTGCGGAAGACTCAAAACTGAGGGCGGTGGTGGATGGGGAGGGTGGCTCTACAGGGGGACCTGGAGGCTCTGGAAAGATGGTCTAGAAAGTGGAAGCTGAGGTTCAATGCAGGGAAATGCAAGGTACTCCACCTAGGGGCCAGAAACCCAGGCCAAGTGTACACCCTGGGGGGGAAATGCTACAAGTCTCGATGGCTGAGAAGGACCTGGGGTGGTGGTGGATGTCAAGATGAACAACTCGGAGACTTGTAGGAGGCAGCAGCCAAGGCCAACAGGATGCTGGGATGCATCGCTGAGGGATCACCTCCAGAAAGAGGAGTGATACTCCCTCTGTATAACTGCTTGGTGAGGCTGCACCTTGAGTACTGCGTGCAGTTTTGGAGGCCACACTTAAGAGGGAGACATTACCTCCTGAGAGGGTCCAGAGGAGGGCAACCAAAATGATTTGGGGCTTGGGAGACAGGACCTATGAGGAGAGGCTCGAAGAGCTAAATATGTACACATTGGAAGAGAGGAGGGACGGGGGCATGATAGAGGTCTTCAGGTACATGAAGAGGGTAAATGAGGAGGAACAGTCAGGGTGCTTCAGAAGGAAGGAGGGGCCAATAGAGGCATGGGTGGAAGCTGGAGGGAAGATTCAGGGAGAAAGGAGGTACTACTTCACTGAGAAGGTGTTGGAGCCATGGAATGCGCTGCCTAGGGGCTGGTGGAGGCAGACAGTGGAGGGGTTCAAGAGGGGGTGGGACAGGTACAGGGGAAGGGTTCTGGAAGCAAAATCCAATGCAGCAAGAATATCCAGAACTGGGAAGGGAGAAGTCAGAGGAGGCGAGGGGGGGCAGCAAGGTCAGCACCCAGGGTGGAGGCTGACCAAACGAGCAGACACGAAAGACCGTTAGGCCTATTCTGCTGGCATTTTAGTATGTTAGTATGAGAGAGCGAACTAAATGGAGCTCTATCATGACTGCTGCAGATTTTTTTGTGAGCAGAAGAAGGCAGCAATGCAGGCAGGAGCCCAGTACAAAAGGGCAGCGTGCAGCACTGGCAGAAACAGAACAAGCGAGTGAGAGAAGAGGAGGGAGCAAGCTAAACGGAGCTCTGTTGGGACTGCTGCAGATTTGTTTGTGGGCAGAAAGAGGTCCCAACAGAGGCAGGAGCCAAGTACAAAATGGCAGCCTGCAGTGCCAGGAGAAACAGAATGAGCCAGTGAGACAGGCAGAGTGAGCGACCTCAACGGAGCTCTGTTGGGACAGCTGCGGATTTCTTTGTGGGCAAAAAAAGGTGCCAATGCAGGCTGAAGCCCAGTACAAAAGGGCAGCCTGCAGCAGTGGGAGAAACAGAATGAATGAGTGAGAAAGGGGGAGTGAGTTAGCGAGCTCAACTGAGCTCTATTGTGACTGCTGCAGATATTTTGTGGGCAGAAGAAGGCAGCAATGCAGGCAGGAGCCCAGTACAAAAGGCCAGCCAGCAGCACCAGCAGAAACAGAATGAGCGAGTGAGAGGGGTGAGCGAAAGTGAGCCAACGGAGCTGTCTCAGGACTGCTGCAGATTTCTTTGTGGTAGAAAAAGTCACAACACAGGCAGGAGCCCAGTACATAAGGGCAGCCTGCAGCATGTGGAGACGAGAATGAGTGAGTGAGGATGGGGAGTGAGTGAGCTCAATGGAGTTTACAGACTGCTGCGGATTTCTTTGTGGGCAGAAAATGCAGCAATGCATCCAGGGCCCAGTACAGAGCGCAGCCTGCAGTGGCCAGGATAAACAGAGAGGCGGAGTGAGAGAGGGAGGTGAATCAGGCTCAGCTGAGGAGCTCTATTGTGACTGCTGCAGATTTCTTTGTGGGCAGAAAAAGGCAGCAATGCAGGCAGGTGTCCAGTACAAAAGGGCAGCCTGCAGCACCGGCAGACCCGGAACGAGCGAGTGACAGAGGGGGAGTAAGCAAGCTCAACGGACCTGTGTCAGGACTACTGCAGATTTCTTTGTCAGCAGAAAAAGCCACCAACAGAGGCAGGAGCCCAGTACAAAAGGCCATCCTGCAGCGCCAGGAGAAACAGAATGAGCGAGTCAGGGAGGGGCAGTGACCCACCTCAATGGAGCTCTGTCAGGACAGCTGCGGATTTCTTTGTGGACAGAAAATGGTGCCAACGCAGGCAGGAGCCCAGTATAAAACAGCAGCCTGCAGCACCAGGAGAAACACAACGAGCGACTGACAGAGGGCCACTGAGCGAGCTCAACGGACCAACGCAATCAACATTCGGCATTGACAAATGCTTGTTTAACTGCGGTTCAGAGCTCAGTGCTTATGTTACATACTGTAGCTGGATACTGTAGATTGTGCTTGGATACAGAGGCCAGACCAGTAAGTAGGATAATGCTTGCAAGGTACTAGTAGTATGAAATGATTCGTGCTTAGGTACTTTAGCACAGACATCAGTAAGTCAGTGATTATAGTACCTATGAACTGGATAATACATGCAAGGTGCTTAGATGCTTGAACTGATGAGTCACTTGTTATGATTTGATAATTTTTTTGGCCTTTCTCTGTATCCCACCTGTAGAAAGGATGCTTAGTCCAGTATTATGAGACCCCCCCCAAAAAAATAAAGAAATCAGCGGTGTTCTGTATCTGACTGTTGAAGGAGTCGAGTAGGATGACACCCCCAGGAAGATGAGTAGCAGTATGATCACCTCCTCCAACTCTGGAGAGTGTGACCAGTAGCACGCAGGAGAGGGAAAACCCCCTTTGTGGGAAACCTCTGAGGACCCATGGCTACTGATCTGCAAGTCCTTCTGGGCTTACTAAAGGAGAGTAATCCTAAAAATGTAATTAATCGGCTAATCCAAACTCCAAAGTTGTAGAACCTGATCCAGAGAAATGGAGAACTGAAGGAGTATTGAAATGTGAGATATCAGGTAAACAAAGCGAGCATCCTAGTAAACTACAAGGTCGAATCCATGTGCAGGCCCGGAATGATAGTAGAGTGGAATCCATGATCGATATGAATTGAAATCGATGAGTTGCAGTGGTGAAGCACTCCAGCAGTTGATGATGACTTCCCAGAGGGAAAACCAGGAATCAAAGGCTCAGCATCCGTGTCCAGAAGGAGGACTGATGGGTCATGTTCTGCTTGGAAAGCTTTGCAAATGGAAGCCATGGGGATGAAACACAAGAACTGGCGTATGCTGCGTGATCGGGAGGATGAGCAGTGGAACCTCCAATGCGGAGATGGGAAGCAAGTATGTGAAGCAGGTAGAGATCATAGTGTGAATAGGTAGACGTAAGTCAGATGTAATTGCAGCTTATGAGGAGCAAAGAAGGTTGTAAAATGGTGAGTTAGTCATGATGACCTCTAGGCCCTGTAAGGGTGAAGCAGGTAGTATGAGCAAGTAATATAAGGAAGTGGACCTGTACATGGGTCAGTCATAGTAGTAAGTGAAGTTACATAATGCAGATGTAGTAGCAGGGATGTAGTATTGCATAACTTATGTACGGTATACAGCGAGGGTATGAAAAATGACAATAGCACAGGCATCGAAGAGCTTTGTGGATCCAAATGGTTATGTAACCATGTTGACATCCATGTTTCAAAGCCAGAATGGTACCTTAGGTAGAATAGACTTGGTAAGAATATTCTGACGAGTCCTGAACAGTCGAGCTTATGAGTCATAGATGGTGATAACCGAAGAGGCTGAATCAACTGGAGTAGCGTTGTCACAGAGTCCAAGAAGCCTTGGAGCAATAATTCAGGATATTGAAGGTCTTCTGGATAAGCTCAACTGAGTATCCTGGTGAACGTGAAATAGTAGTAAATTCATATGACTGAAGTGGCAGGGCAGAAGCATCCAAAGAATAGATGACAAATGGCCAAATTATCCTGATGTGAGTCCTTAGCAAAGGAGCTCCTAGGGCTGGCTGATACAGCGGCAGGTAGGTGTATAGTAGAATATGCGAATCTCCAGGCTCCGAGCTGGGCGAGGCAAGTGTAGAGCAGAAGTAGTTAAACCCCCCGACCCGATGGGCGAAAGCAGGTCATGGAAGTAGGCGATTATGGTGCAGTAATATAGGAGCAAAGGACCTCCGGGCCCGTAGGGGTGCAAGTCTGGTGAATGCGATGGTGAACCTCCGGCCCCGCAGGATGAGGCAGGTTGCAGAGCAGTGGTAGTTAACATAATGGAAAAAGTCGAACTGCATGCAGTGCAGAAGTAGCAGCGAAGTAGGGAGGAATAAATGCAAATGGTATTGTAATGGCAGCATGTCCTGAGTCAGTTTAGTGCGGAGTAGTACTGTAGGTAAGGCAGACTTATGAGAGCAGAATGGTGCTGGATGGTAAGGATTGTAGAGAAGAGACCTTGGTGGAAGAGTTGGCAGCTCGATGGGGCAAGAAGCATCCAGAAACTGTAGTAAATCAATGTCTGAGGCATCAGTTAAGTTAAGGAAGACACTATGTCATAAAGGGCAGCAGGGAGTCCTGCCCGAGATGATAGTAGTAACTCCGGGAGTTGAAGTAGCATGGCAAGCAGCCAGAGAATTGAAGCATATATCTTGATGTACTCCAGGTGGAAGCTTTAGGGAGCATATTAGGAAAGGTAGGTCTGAATGAATAACGCAACTGTGTAGGAGGCATCCATGGAAACGAAGGTGAGCTAACCTAATGAGATAGGGATGTGTGGCGACCATGTGTAGGTCAGCTGATGAACCGTAGATGGTACTGGTGAACAAGCATGTCAGCCGGTGAGTAATAGAATTTGTAGCTAAACCCAAGAAGGCTTAGCAAGCAGCTAGACCATGCGAGGGCGGCTGGTAAGGTAAGTAAAGAGTGGCAGCTAGCCCCACTTAAGCTAGTACGCTCAGCTGGACCACATGTAGGTCAGCTGAAGGAGTAAAGGTGGCAGCTAGGCCCACTTAAGCTAGCATGCTCAACTGGACCACATGTAGGTCAGCTGAAGGAGTAAAGGCGGCAGCTAGGCCCACTTAAGCTAGCATGCTCAACTGGACCACATGTAGGTCAGCTGAAGGCGTAAAGGTGGCAGCTAGACCCCACAAAGGCAAGCAAACCCCAAACCGACACATAGAGGCCAGCAAAAAGGGGGGCAAAGCCAGACCCCTATAGGTTCCACAGAGAGGAGAGGGGCCAGGCAAGGTTATGAAGTAATAGTGCAGACATGTTGTGAAGTAAATAAGCAGAGAGTGACCAAAAGCCAGCTGAGGACAATTTTAGTTTTAACAGGTGCCAGAAGCATTAACAGGAAAGTGATGCCCGCAGCTAAACCTCAACAAAAAATAGGTCTGTACGTGCTCTGGATTATGAACGCGTCTGAAATGGAAGGACGTTAGGCATCATTGTCGTAGGTGAAGACAATGAAATTCCCACTTGAGGGAACTAAAATATAAGCAACAGAAGCGTGCTGAGGAGTACGTGCAGCACATGAAAGCTGACAAAGCAGCAGGCTGGTTGGAATGACTGATTGCGAATGTTAGGGCGCCATAGGACTCACAGGCTGCTTGAAATAAATGCCTTATCCAAAGCGAACAAGCAGTAGGAGTAAGCCGTGGAGTTGCTGGAATGCAAATGGAGCAGGAATAGCACAGTAAGACGGAGGTACATGGTGAAGACCAACAAGAATGGAATTTGCAGGCAATCAGTCTGACTTTTGCAACAGTTGTGTTGAAGGTGACCAAGCAGCTAAACAGGAGGGGTGATAATGTGCAGCAATATCCTCAGTAGAAAACAAACAAGTCAAGTAAGTGGCCCCATAGTTAGTGATAGGGAATGTGTCTAGCAACTTAAAGTCATCAATTTACATCGAGTATCCAGAGTTAGCTGCAGGCGTCATTTCCAGCAAAATCATAGGTAGCAAGGTGGGGTGGGTATGATGGGGTGGGGCCAATGTGTGGGTGGGGGCTATGTAGTGGGCCAAGGTGGGCGGAGCCAGAGAGGGTGGCATTTGTCAATGTGACATAGACCTAGTTACCAACAAGTAATTTAAAATAAAAATGGGTATGAATTGGATAGTAAAGTCTGAGTATAAATCTGAAATGGGCCATTACAGATGTTGATTCAACTTAAATAGCTAGTTTTCATCAAATTATGGAATCATCAGTATAGTGAAAGTCCCATTCCTCAACTGTACAAATATTAAACAATATTAATGCATGGGTAGCCCTTATTACCATTGAAATCAAACAGATTACAACCTTGTAATCCCACTGTTGTGATGTCAGAACCTTATAAACCTATCTCTATGTCATAGCAGTGGGTTTACAAAATGGAATGCCAGTGTTATTCAGTATTCTACATACCTAGAATGTGATTGTTAGTTTCAGTACCGTATTCAAATAACATTCTAATTGTCACAGTTTATTGTCTAGCAATCACTATGTCTGATAGAGATTTTAACTCTGGTGCTATTTTGGCCCACTGTCATTCAGTCCGTGTATCCTAATAAATTATTTTCCTAAACAATCATGTGGGTGTAGTGCAGATCCATTAATAAGGTAAGGCTAAATTACTTATGTTGGTGGGGGGACTTCTCATGTCGAGTCCCATACACTATAAATGACAATGCATGATGTACAGGTGATAACCAGGGTGTAATCCTCTCGTGGTTGCTAGGGCAATTGTAAACCTCTCAAGCTGTGCATTCTAGGTTTACTGATGCCCTAGACACCACCTGAAGTGATTATACCATGGTTATCACCTGTACATCAGGCATTATCCTCTGTATATTACCACACTGTTTCCAAAAAAAATATTACCACACTGTTCATGTCAAATGACTGGTACTATAATACAAGCTAAGGCACACATTGCTAAAAATAAAGAGCCGTCTCTAAACCAATACCTTACAGTACATAAAAAACACACATCAAAACATGAGAGAAATAATACTGTTATGAAAGCATACTCTGAACCTTGAACCATGGAGAGAACTTTACTTCTTCTCTGTTGAAACAAGAGCTTAGTAAAAGAAATGACAATGAAACTTGTAAAAGAAGTAATAAAAGGAAAATGAACTGATGAAAAAATGAGGATAATGTGGTCCTCTATAATTTAACCAGTCAGTTAACAGTCGAGAGGTTGCCAGAGGCGACCATATAAACCTGAGGCGAAGTTCAAGAGGTTTACGCCGCCATGGCAACCTCGAGATGGTTAAACTGACCGCGTCGATAGAGGGACTCATACATTATTTTTATAGTATGGTCCCACTATCAAAAATTGAACGGCTTACGCTTTTAAAAAGTCACCGCTGCGGCCCTTCAGTTCTTCCCTGTCGGTTTCCCTTCAGTCGGTTCCCCGTCGGAAAAAAAGCGCGCACATGCGCAGACCACTCGCTGTTGTTAACCTATCAATGTGACGTAGGATTGATAGGTTAACAACATATCTACATCACATCGATTGGTTAACAACATTAGGAAATGATGATTTCCTAAGGTTAACAGCGTTCTAACATACATTATAAATAAATAAATCACACCAAAAACCTGCAAAGAAAAAAAAAAAGGAAAAAAAACAATTAAAACTCACTGACCAAAAACCTGTAAAGAAAAAGAAAAGAAAAGAAAAGATCCTAGTAAAATTGTACACCAAAAAAACCTGTAAAGAAAAACTGTAATAAAATGAAAAAGAACAGAGTCCCAGGGTTACACAAAAGAAAGTCTTCCAGACTTCCAATTACTGCAGCAAAGCAAATGAAAGTACTCTAACTCTCCACACCAAGGCTACTACCCCCTCTTACAATAATTTAAAAGAGCATAAACTCCCTCCCAAACACCCATGAAAATGGTAAAGTAAAGGACATAGGAGTGTTATTACCTGCCTGGAGGCTGGAGACACTGCTGGCACACTGGAGATTGGGATGGTAGGTGACTGCTGGCACTAACTGCTGACTAGTCGGGGACACTGCTGGCAAACTGGACTGGTAGCTGACTGGAGACAAAACTGGCAAACTGTCTCTGGACTGGTAGCTAAGCTGACTGGAGACACTGGCTGCTGGCACACTGGACTGCTGGCTGACTGGTGACACTGCTGGCACACGGATATCTGACTGCAGACTCTGCTAGCACAATGAATTGCTGGCAGACTGGACTGGTATCTGAGTTGAGACTGCTGGCACACTGCTGGCTGACTGGAGACACTGCTAGCACACTGGACTGGTATCTGACTGGAGAAAATGCTGGCTGACTGGAGGCACAAGTTGCAAACTGGACTCGTTGCTGAGCTGACTGGGACAGAGCTGGCACACTGACTGCTGGCTGACTGGAGACACTACTGGCAGATGGGACTGCTGGTTGGCTGACTGGTGGTAACACTGCTGACATACTGGACTGCTTGCCGACTGGAGGCACAAGTTGCAAACAGGACTCGTTGCTGAGCTGACTGGGACAGAACTGGCACACTGACTGCTGGCTGACTGGAGACACTACTGGCAGATGGGACTGCTGGTTGGCTGACTGGTGGTAACACTGCTGGCATACTGGACTGGTTGCTGACTGGAGGCACAGGTTGCAAACGGGACTCGTTGCTGAGCTGACTGGGACAGAACTGGCACACTGACTGCTGGCTGACTGGAGACACTACTGGCAGATGGGACTGCTGGTTGGCTGACTGGTGGTAACACTGCAGGCATACTGGACTGGTTGCTGACTGGAGGCACAAGTTGCAAATGGGACTCGTTGCTGAGCTGACTGGGACAGAACTGGCACACTGACTGCTGGCTGACTGGAGACACTACTGGCAGATGGGACTGCTGGTTGGCTGACTGGTGGTAACACTGCTGGCATACTGGACTGGTTGCTGACTGGAGGCACAAGTTGCAAACGGGACTCGCTGCTGAGCTGACTGGGACAGAACTGGCACACTGACTGCTGGCTGACTGGAGACACTACTGGCAGATGGGACTGCTGGTTGGCTGACTGGTGGTAACACTGCTGGCATACTGGACTGGTTGCTGACTGGGCACAAGTTGCAAGCGGGACTCGTTGCTGAGCTGACTGGACAGAACTGGCACACTGACTGCTGGCTGACAGGAGACACTACTGGCAGATGGGACTGCTGGTTGGCTGACTGTGGTAGCACTGCTGGCATACTGGACTGGTTGCTGACTGGAGGCACAGGTTGCAAACGGACCCGCTGCTGAGCTGACTGGGACAGAACTGGCACACTGACTGCTGGCTGACTGGAGACACTACTGGCAGATGGGACTGCTGGTTGGCTGACTGGTGGTAACACTGCTGGCATACTGGACTGGTTGCTGACTGGAAGCTGAGGTTGCAAACGGGACTCACTGCTGAGCTGACTGGGACAGAACTGGCACACTGACTGCTGGCTGACTGAGACACTACTGGCAGATGGGACTGCTGGTTGGCTGACTGGTGGTAACACTGCAGGCATACTGGACTGGTTGCTGACTGGAGCCACAGGTTGCAAGGGACTCGTTGCTGAGCTGACTGGGACAGAACTGGCACACTGACTGCTGCTGACTGGAGACACTACTGGCAGATGGGACTGCTGGTTGGCTGACTGGTGGTAACACTGCAGGCATACTGGACTGGTTGCTGACTGGGCACAAGTTGCAAACGGGACTCGCTTGCTGAGCTGACTGGGACAGAACTGGCACACTGACTGCTGGCTGACTGGAGACACTACTGGCAGATGGGACTGCTGGTTGGCTGACTGGTGGTAACACTGCTGGCATACTGGACTGGTTGCTGACTGGAGCACAAGTTGCAAAGCGGACTCGCTGCTGAGCTGACTGGGACAGAACTGGCACACTGACTGCTGGCTGACTGGAGACACTACTGGCAGATGGGACTGCTGGTTGGCTGACTGGTGGTAACACTGCTGGCATACTGGACTGGTTGCTGACTGGAGGCACAAGTTGCAAACAGGACTCGCTGCTGAGCTGACTGGGACAGAACTGGCACACTGACTGCTGGCTGACTGGAGACACTACTGGCAGATGGGACTGCTGGTTGGCTGACTGGTGGTAACACTGCTGGCATACTGGACTGGTTGCTGACTGGAGGCACAGGTTGCAAATGGGACTCGCTGCTGAGCTGACTGGGACAGAACTGGCACACTGACTGCTGGCTGACTGGAGACACTACTGGCAGATGGGACTGCTGGTTGGCTGACTGGTGGTAACACTGCTGGCATACTGGACTGGTTGCTGACTGGAGGCACAGGTTGCAAATGGGACTCACTGCTGAGCTGACTGGGACAGAACTGGCACACTGACTGCTGGCTGACTGGAGACACTACTGGCAGATGGGACTGCTGGTTGGCTGACTGGTGGTAACACTGCTGGCATACTGGACTGGTTGCTGACTGGAGCACAAGGTTGCAAGCGGGACTCGTTGCTGAGCTGACTGGGACAGAACTGGCACACATGACTGGTGGCTGACTGGAGACACTGGTAGCACATGACTGATGGCTGACTGTGATAGTAAAGTTACTTCCAGTAATGGGTATCTTCTTGAAAGCATCTGAGCAAATCTGTCTATTGCTACTGACAGGTCTAGCTAGCTTCACCTCCAGTGGCTCACATGCCATCATCATTAAGTCACTGAGTCGTCTGTCACCACAACTGTTTCTTAAGTAGATTCACTCTTTTCATGCATGAGAAGAAACGTTCATTTGAAGCTGTGGTCACAGGAGTGCCAGCACCAGGTTCAAAATCTCCAGCACTTCTGAAAATGCATTACAAAGGCATTGCAACTGTTGTCTGACACAATGAATACTTTGCATATTTTTGTTCTGTAGGTATGCCTTTGCTGATTCAGCTGTGACTCTAACACAATTATGTCTATATTTGCTCCTGGGTAAGATTCTGCTAGGACCTTTAAAACAGAGTAATTCAGAAAACTGTCATCCTTTGGGTTGAGAGCAGCAACAGCTTTTAAGAGGTCCAGATTACTTGTGAGCGTGAATCAAGTTCAGTAACAAACCTGTCAATACAGGCCAAAGTATATTTCCTGTTCAAGCCTATCACTGTTAGATCTTGCAGAAATGTCCTGAATTTCTATATTTGCAGTCCGTTTCCCAAAGTGGATGAAACAAAAATTCTGTCAGCTTTCGGCTCAACTGATGTTTCGCAGATGGCCTTCCTGTGTGCTGAGTGGCTACATCATAATCAATGCCACAGTGATCAGCAGCTTGTTGCCCTCCTTATGCAAATCTTCTGCCACTGTGAATCATACGTAGAGAGACAAGAGCTCACTTTTGAAGACTGGACTAGATTACAAGCACTTGGCAAATCAGATCTTTTTCTCGAAGTTCCTCAGACACCGATTGTATCTTCCTTAAAATTGTTTCTAGGCTGTACAGTGTTACTACAAAGGTGAAGTTCTGAATTTTAAACAGATGACCTTGCATCCACTACTTGCCTCTCTGTCAGTGTTTTGTGACTGAATAGCATGAAGTGTTATAATAATGGACTCTAGGCGCAACTAGAAATTTCTTGACACAGTTGTACCAGTAAAACCACCGTGTACCACACAGTCGTTCCAGTTCCAGAACTTGTAGACCTTCTTCTTTCTGAGCTTTAACAAACAACTCATGTCTTGGTGAACTTTGAAAAATAAAACATATACATCCTGTAAGATGCTGAAAAATTCTTTCACTTCTGATATATTATTAATTGTTTGCACCAAGACAAGATTCAGTCTGTGTGCATGACAATGAATATAAACAGCTTGAGGAGCAATCTCTTATTCTTGCTTTGCGCCACTGGAAGCACCCACTCATCAAGAGGCTCCATCATAGCACTGTGCTACAGTGCTTCCACTGCAGTCCAGCCTGACATACTGCCTGATTGATTGCACCAGCCAAACTACCAGCATCCAGTTTATCCATGTGGTAGCAGCCAAGTGGTTTTTCACAGATATTACCATCTCCATCAACAAAACGGATTACAAAGCTGAGCTGCTCTTTGCGTGATACATCCTTAGTTTCATCGACTAAAACAGAGAAATATTTTGTAACTTTACTTACAATTTTCTCTCGTATTAATGTTGCAACTATGTTAATCAAATCATTTTGATACTCTGGAGAGGTATAATGACCGTATCTCCTAGACATTTTTTCTTTTAATTTTGAGTCATGTGCAGATAATGTTTCCAGAAACTCTATAAAATTGCCTTTGTTATCGGAATTTGTCGACTCATCACCACCTCTGAAGACAAGACCTTGCCGTCCTAGGTAACAAACTGCATGCAGTAGTAATTCAACATGGCGTCTGTTTTCTTCAATTTCAATGTCCCTATTTTTTTCAAGCCGTCTCGCAACTGACTGATGTCCTGATGAAGACTGTATATGGTTAAATTCACACCATGCTACAACAGATGCTTTGTGTTTCTCAGACTCGCTGTGCTTTCTGAAGGCACGACCAATTTTTTCCCATTTACAGAAACCAATATCGACAAAAGGAACGTTTCCACGTTCACGACCTCCACCTCAGGTGCAGGAAGTGCTAGTAAAATGCCTGCATGCAAAACAGTATACACATCTCTCTGTACTGAATATTCTACCACTTATGAGTTTTGTAATCACCATTAAATTTACGTGATTTTGTCACAGGAAAACACACTTCGCTGAACTGGAGCTTGGTAAGGACTAGCAGATATGTCACTTGGCACAGTATCGTGATCAACACACTCACCCATTGAAAATGAGTGGCCTTCACTAGATGGCAATGACGTGCTTTCACATGCATCGAGGATGTGCTTTCACACGCATCAGAGGGTGAGGGTGAAGCAACAAGTAATGGGCCTGTAGCAGCAGAACTAGGCTCTGAAACTATACTACTACTATCAGATTCATGCATGCCAGCTGACAGAACACTATCTTCAGGTCTTGATTTCTTCACTGTATGTTCAGCATGTGCAGTATCTGCTGTAATTCTTTTCTTAGCAAATAACTGAAGCACCGATGGTTGCTTTGGATCACTGGTTGCCTTCTTCTTAGACAGAGACATTTCAGTAATACTTATTTAGCAGCCAACTTCAAAGAAATTTCAATCAGTGAAGGCTACTAAAGAAGAAATTTAGCAATGTACAGCCTGCCAGCAGCTATGCCCAGTGATTAGCAAATCAGATATCAGTTTTGAAACCCCTGAAAAACAGCTATGAATTCAAATGTGCACACAGTCTAAAGAAATCACCAGTGTGCGTGAAGAAATCTGCAAACAGTGATGACATCAGGGAATTAAAAACTAACATATGGGTGTAAATTTCACATTTAACTGTACCTATGAACCTAAAAAAAGGTCTACTATAATTCTGAATTTTAAAAATAATCGTATGAATGCAAGGACGCAAAATCATTTCTGTAATGAAACAAAAGTGGATGCATACAAGTGCTGTAAATCTGTCAAAAAATGTTACTTTTGAATCACCAGTTATGTTATGATTTGAAGCACTATTCTTTGGCATATGGAGTATGTACAAATGTTGGGTGAGTACTGGTACACATTAAAAACATTTCTGAAGCATATTTCCTCAAATGAGGACAGGTGAGTAAAATAGGCTGGTACAGACCTTATCTGGAGCCCAGCCCGTCTTTAAGCTGCTTTAAGTCTCTTAAAACCTTAATGTTTCCAATTGCCCATGGCAGATTAATTGTGACCAGTTTGGAAGTACTTATTGTAACCAGTGAAAGGGTTATGTTTAAAGATGTTGATGTAAGATGGTATCGGACCGGTCTGTGTGGTTTGTTTTTGACTTTCGAGTCCTTGTCAACTGTAAAATACCTTCAACCTCAGATGTTTTTAAATAAAATATCTATTTATAGTTATACAATAGGGGTGAGTGGTCAAACCACTGGATAAATGCATATATTCTCACCACTGTGTAATAGAACTGTAGAGCCATTGAATAAATACATTTATCTATAGTCATGATGTCACAGATGGCATTTACCCACACAGTCGTGACCACGGCTCCAGATAAGGTGTGTGCCAGTCTTTTACACTCACCTCATTTTAAGAACTACTCTTCAGAAATTCTTTTAAATGAGTACCTGTACTCACCCAACATTTGTAAATACTCCTCCACATGCCAAAGAATAGTGCTACATAACATAACATAACATAACATAACATAACATAACATAACATAACATAACATAACATAACATAACATAACATAACATAACATAACATAACATAACATAACATAACTGGTGATTCAAAAGTAACAGTTTTTTGCCAGATTTACACTTGTATGCATCCCACTTTTGTTTTACTCACTATGTTTTAAAACTGGTGAGTAAATTGGCAGCAGTATTTGGAGTATTGTTGGCACCTGAAATTCTTATCTAGAAAAAAAAAAAACTGCATTTTTTAAATAAATTTAGTCCTCATTCCAGTCCACTCTACCAAGACAGTTCTCACATCAGTGTCTTATTAATAAATGGTCAGCACAGAGTGGTTACAAACTACCAGCATCCAATTTGTTTGAACGCAGCTCAAAACTGTAGTTTGTTTGGACCCATGGGTTTAAATAGCGCCTTTCATGTTATAATGTTGCTGCCACTTTTAGCACACAGGGAGATTGAGAGAGCACACAGAAAAAACAGCGAGACCACTAAGCAGAGGGAAGTTAACTTACTCGCTCAGGGTCACACAGCAAGTGTCAGTTCCAGGATTCAAACCAGGTCTCAGGATCACATTTCTGTGCTCTAACCACTGGGCCACTGACTGTCTCCCAGTAAGTCATAACGTGCATCAGTTTCTCAACCTCTTCACCAGTCAGATTTTTCTTCTTTTAGTGGGTATTTTTTTGGGGGCACCAATGCTGCCTGCCTGCCTACAGCATCACTCTGAAGACATTTCATTTTCAGAATATAGTTCAGGTAATGTGATAAGTGTACATGAAGCACCATTAAGCTAATTCCTCAGTTTTATTAAATAAAATTATAACAATGGTCTGAGAAATGAAGCTTTCTGATTGGCTGTAAACATTCTAACAGCCTTATATTAATCTTTTATTATACAATAGGCACAAAAAATTCACACAGTCCTGCATTTTGATTGTGGCTGGCACCTTTTCAGCGTTGTAAATCCTCCAGTATACCCACTGGAAAAGGTGCCAGCCTCCAGTCAGCTGCAGCAGGAACCCTCGCAAAACAATCACTCCGACTGCCAGAATCCAAACAAGATGCACGAAAAAACAACATATCAAACTGCAAATCTTAATGCTCACAGCAAAAAAAAAAAACACAACCCCCCAACACACACACACAATTCAGTGCAGAGCTTCGACAAACGAGATAAAGAAAAACTAAGGGGGGGGCATCACCACTAATTTAACTCTGCCTAGCAACAAGGAACTATTTCGCTTTGGTGCAGCAATAAAATAACAAAAATGATGATTAAAAAGAGAAACAAATAAGTATTTCTATATTTTTAGTCACCCCAAAAATGTAAGTCATTGCATAATAGCAATATACCCCTCCAGGGAGTGGGTATACCAGTGGATTTACCTCTTCTGGTGTGGTAAATCAATCCACCAGTATACCCACACCCTGGAAGGGTATATTGCTTTATTATATGATGTGGTAAATCGAATGAGCCAAATCTTGCAACCTGATTGGTTGGCTTCTACCTTTCCCAGTGTGGTAAATCCTCCAGTGTACCCACTGGAAAAGTACCAACCAATCTTATATCGTGCCAATCCGGTCACTTTCATTTTGATAGAAACCAGTTGTCCTGTTGCGCTTCGCTAAAACACACGGTAAATATTACAAAAAAATTACATCTTCCTTCCAACCGTACAGACTTCAGTTACTTATAACATATCTAAAAAAATTAAATAAAACTACATTTACCGTTGTATAATATAAATTTATCCCTCCAGGGTGTGGGTATACTGGAGGACTAACACGACTGGTGTGGTTTGGTCACGAGGTGCACCAGCTGGTAAATCCTCAGTATAGCCCACACACTGGAGGATAATAATGCTTAATTAACATACTGCAACTTACCCATATATTTAACAAGGTTTAACACTGTTTAAAAAAAAACATTTTTATTCTAACAGCAATAAGACACCAGGGTTATCGCTCTCTAGGGGCATGTGGCACTTGTAAATGCCTCGTGCCACATTATGCGCCTGGAGGGTGATTAACAGACCATTAACATAACCCCTGGTCATGCCTTATTGGGCTTCTCTCACTTGTCCAAACACAGCTGCTAACATCTGAAAGCATCATGACATCATGGGACTTTTTTGTAGAAGCAGTGTACAGTTACAAATAAAAAGGGTAATTGTGTCTGCATTCCTTTTCACAGTGACAATTACATTGAGTAAGCTGTTGCACTGCTGCTGCTAAATCTTCAGAGCCCAGCCCAGCAGCTCAGCAGACATAAATCAAGGGTGACTGTAATCAACTGTAAGCATTTAGCACTGTCTGAACCACTAACAAAACTGAAATGTCCTGCAGCCTTGTGCCTCTTCATAGGAAGAGGTCCCCCCCAAACACACTGACACACACACACACACACACACACACACACACACACACACACACACACACACCTAAAGCTTAGTTAGTTGTCCTGCTTGCTCATTGCTTATCATTTAGGCAGATTTAGCTGAAGCAAGAAAGCAGCTATTGTCCCGTGGTTAGAAAGAGCACAAAAACTTCAGGTTCAAATCCACTACAACTCGACACATCTAGCTTGGAGTGAACCCTGAAGCAGAGTCAATTGGCCTCCTTATGCTTTAATCATAGAAACATAGAATTTGGCAGAATAAGGACCACTTGGCCCACCCAGTCTGCCCATTTCCCTACCTACTGGATAAGCTGCAGATCCTAGTTAACCAGCAGCCTACTTCTTCCTACCCACCCAGAATTGCCTTATGACTATCCCATGCATGCTTAAATTCCACCACTGTTTTTGACTCCACAACCTCCTCCGGAAGGCCATTCCATGCATCCACAACCCTCTCTGTGAAAAAATACTTCCTTAAATTACCTCTGAGCCGCCCCTCTATCTTCAAATTGTGCCCTCTTGTTCTTGCACACCTCTTTTTTTGAAAGATGCTACCCTCTTGGACTTTGTTGATTCCCTTGAGGTACTTGAACGTTTCTATCATGTCCCCCCTCTCCCTCCTTTCCTCGAGGCTATACATATGAAGCTCCTTAAGTCTATCTTCATATGTCCTCCAGTGCAGACCCTGCACCATTTTAGTTGCCCTCCTCTGGACAGCTTCCATCCTGTCTATGTCTTTGCGGAGACTGCATATACCCATGCATGGGGGGCAGCAACCAGTAACAGGGAGTACAAATGTCGTATTGATTGTGCGTTGTGCCATACAGGGACACACACACAGTCCTGTTTTGAAGCAGAAACATGCTGTAGTGATTTTTTTTCCCCAAAAAACGACGTTCCACCATACACTATAAACAAAGGTGCATGGGGAACAGTTGACAACAGGGCATCTTTCACCTCGTTGGCACTCTCGAGGTAATCCGTCATCATAGTGCCAACTCGGTGAAAGAATAGCTCTGTTGTCAACTGCTCAGTCCAAACAAACACAAGTGAGCAAAAAAATGTCCTAGCCTGCTACTTACCTACCACCTTTGCTGGGCGATGCTGGCTGGCTGTGCTGCGGATGCTCTCCAACTCCTCTACTGCAGCTTCTCCCCTCGCTCGCTTGCTCCTCCGTGCTCCTCCAGCTCCAACAGAAGAAAACCGCTGGCTTCTGCTCCTCCAGCTGTCTCCTCACCTGCCAGATGCCTAAATCCTTAGCACCCTCCCTAGCTGTGTGCAAGTGTGGTGATCAGGTCAGGGGGCAAGGGCAAAGGATGGGGACTTCAGGACCGTCAGGCCTCAACAGTAAGAGAGGACAACAGCACGGGACTTATGAGGAAGGCACTTCTTTTTTAAAGTACCTTACCCTCCTGACCCCACTCACCCTATTTTCTCTCTTCCCCAGTAGATCCCAGTGGCAGCCCTGCAGCTGCAGCACTGGAGTGCCTGGTGGTCACTGGTCTCCCTCCCGACTAGCTGACTGACTCTGACTCCAGTCCTACTCCCAACCCAGTCCTGACCTCACCTCACCTGTCCTGGACAAACGAACAAGGCTTTCTCCAGTCTCCCCAGAAGACACAGACACACACTGCTGCTGACTTTGCCAATAAAGTAGTCAGTGTGACTGTGAGTGTGTCCCAGTCCCTACTTGCACTGCAGTTGTTGTCTTTCTCTTCTCTCTGCCAGGCCGCGCCCGCCCGCCGACAGTACTTGCCTGCCCCACCAGCTGCCCGCGCTGCGCGCTCTGCCAAATGGATCCGATTTGGATAATTCAAGGATCGCCCCCCACGGCCGTTTGGATCAGCTGCTCCCTCCAGCTCTCGTTGACGCAGCGGCACGCTTATCCTCCCGCTCCCTCCTTCTCTTGTCTTCACACAGTACCCGCGCCGCGATTCGAATCGCGATACACTTTTTTACTGCTGGCTCTGGCTGCCTGCCTAGGACTGTCACTAGCCCAACTGACTGACTAATCTGTCCAGACCATCCGACTGCCCTGCACTGGCACTGCACGAGACCCGGGTCAAAATCCCGCCGATCATTCCCCCGTGCATGCGCGTAATACGTTTCGCGCCTAAGCCCTTAGCCAATCTCATTCCTCTATCCTCTCCACAGCCAATCGCAGGCTCGCAGCAGCGCCAGCTCCAGCACCAAGTAAGAGGCACCTGGGGGGGTGCAAACTACGCTGCAGACAGAGTTGGCGCCATCCACCCCTCCTTCCCTGATTACTAGTCTGTGCTGTGCTGTGCAGTGTGCTAATGCTAGTCTACTTTTATCATTTATCAGCACAGCAGCAGACTGTCAGGCTCCCGACCCTGTCTGAAACCTAGTCCGGTCCTCGTCCTCCTCCGACCTCCTGGACCTCGAGCCAGCTGCCAGCCCGGCAGGCAGGGCAGGGGTCGCAAGCCTCGTCATAGGGGTCACATAATTTTCATAGGGGTCGCGAATGCGACCCCTGGCGACCCCTAAATGACGTCCCTGGTTAGCTGCATCATAGGAGCAGTATCAGGAATTTGCAGCGCAGGGTCAGAAACTGAAGTCAGAACGCTAAACACAATATTGTCAATTGAGAAGTGTGGGACTGCTTAAATTAAATGCTGTGGTCAAGTCGACACTCGACATGGGGTAGTGAGGGTACAGAGAATGCAAATTAAAATGATACCGTAGCGTTGAGCTCAAATCATGTCCCATCGTCTGGTAGTCAAAACAGAACTGATAACAAATGTAGACTGGCAGAAAACTGAAACAGCTAGATCCCAGGAAGTGCAAGTGAGGGCGAAGCCGTCAGTGTTCATGAAAATACCTTGCAGCAAGCAAATGTAATGGTATGCATGAAAGACTTGCTGTTCTGGCGCATACACTTGGACCTGGGAAATGAGGAAGAAGCTTAGGTCATGACTCCCGGGTACGAGGTAGAAATGTGCAATGCTGCTTTGCAGGTCCTGTACAGCAATGGACATGGTGTGCTACCAGGTGAGCGCGGTGCAGGGTAGGAAGAACGGCTGATTACAGTACCAATATGCAGGAGCAATAGAACTGGAGTGAGCAGGTAAGGAGTTGAGTAGGCTGTATGCAGAGGAGGCAGTGGCAGGAAGAAGGCAGCAGCATGGAGTAGCCGGGTAAACCTAGTGGGTGGAGTGTGGAATCCAAACGGCAAAGAAGCAGGGCGAACGCTCCTGATGGAGTGCCAAAACAGGGGAGGCGGCAGTAGGGGAGCAGGAACAGCGTTGGACGAACTAGGCGTGGACGGCAGAGAGAGAGAGAGAAGCCCCAAAAGGAAAAGAAACACAGAACAAATGGAACAGCACAAGAGGGACGGAGTGGGAGGGCATCAGAGAAGCAACAAACAGACAGAGAATGGGGAAGCAGAGGGCAAAAAATGAACACAAGGAAGGGAAGGGAAGGGGAGTGGGGGAGCCAGCCGCGCCACCAGAAGCAAGTGCGACTCACTCTAAGCAGGGCGGTGCGCAGCCTGCTGTTTTAAATAAGGTGCGGGGGAGGAGGTCTTCCCCATTTAACTACGGGCGTAGCCCTACATTAACGCAGGTACATTTCATTATGGATAATTTAGGGGAATAAATATAATTTCTGAAAATAAGAACTTTATAAACAGTTGCCAATTAGAAATGATTTCCTGTCCTCTTTAATGTCTCACAAGGGGTCTCAATAGAGGTTAGGTTTCAAAACTTTTTAGGTTGTGGCTTAGTGTTTTGCCTCATACTCTGCCACTGTAGAGGGAGGGTCTGGATCAGCATTGCCAGAATCCTAGCTACTGAGCAGAGATTCTCTACTTCATGATCCATAACTTGACTGAACCTCTGAGATTCAGTTTTATGGTATGGGTCCACTGCAGATTGAAGCTGTTATTTCAGCCTGCTAAGGTATGCAGGGGGAACTAATACCTAGAAACACCATTCCAGAGAATGAACATGGGTAAGCAATCTTTCACTGTAAGGACATCTTTGTGGCTGAATGAATTACTAGAAACCCTCTGAAGTCTCCCTAAAACTGCTCACTTCAAGAACACTCTGAGAAAAGCCTATACTGGCAGGATGGTCTGCATCTGTCCAGGAAGGGAACAAGTCTTTTGAGCAATCAGCTTAAATGCTTCATTGGCAGGCTTTTAAACTAGTCAAGGGGGGAGGCACTGATAAGCAGCAGGAAAATCCTAGCCTCTCCCTAAAAAACAGGGTACTAAATGAGAAAAAGACCGAGGTAGAAAGGTCAGTGGGAGATGCTGCAACAGAAGGTAAAGCCATCAAAAAATGGAGAGCAATGAGTACCAATGCCCGTAGTCTGAGTAACAAGCTTCCTGAATTAGTGGCCTTGATGGAGGAGGAACATCTGGATATTGTGGCAGTCACAGAAACATGGTACACACAGAACCATGACTGGGACGTAAACATACCAGGATACACTATCTACAGGAGGGACAGAGAGGGTAAAAGGAGGAGGAGTAGCTCTTTACATAAGGGAAGAATCAAAGCAACAGAACAAAAGGGTAAACAGGGAGGAGAAGAAGCACTGTGGGTAAATTTGGAGACCGGCAATGGCACCACAATCTGCACAGGGGTTGTATACAGACCCCCTTCTCAAGGGGAGGAAATGGACAAGGAAATGATAGAAAGTATACTTAGAATGGCAGAGAAAGGGGAGATATTGCTGATGGGTGATCTGAATATGCCAGATGTTAACTGGAGTGCAGTTGCAGCAGCCACTTCGAAGAATGGGGCTATTCTAGATGCCCTACAGGGGGTATGCCTTAGACAACTAGTATTGGAGCCCTCTCGAGAGGGAGCAATCTTAGACCTGGTTCTCTCAAATGGAGATGAAGAGAGGATCACAGATGTAGAAGTGGGTAGCCATCTGGGAACTAGCGACCATCGAACAGTATGGTTCACAATAAACACAGCAATAGAGTCAAGTCATACAAAGGCAAAAGTATTGGACTTTAGGAGGGCTGACTTTGCCAAAATGGGTGAGTGCCTAAGGAATGCACTAGCAAATGGGCAGGAAGGAGGGTGGAAGAACAATGGGGAATAATAAAAACTGCAATCACAGAGGTAACAAGTCTCTGTGTGAAGCAAATAAACAAAACAAAACGATGTAGAAACCACTATGGTTCTCAAAGGAAGTGGCAGTGAAGGTTCAAGAGAAAAGAAAGCATTCAGGAAGTACAAGGAATCACAGAAGGAACAGAACAGAGAACTGTATCAGTTAAAGCAAAAGGAAGCTGGGAAGGCAGTCAGAACAGCAAAGGTCAAACTGAGAAAAGATAGCCAACTCAGTTAAGAAGGGGATAAAACCTTTTATAGGTACATCAGGGCGAAGGAAGACCATGGGAGGATAGTGAGGCTTAATAAAGGGAGGGAGAGGGTGGGCAGAGGGTGACTGTGAAAAGGCAGAGATGCTAAACAAATATTTTTGCTCAGTATTTACAAATGAAGAGGGGGAGATACCTAAAACAAACAGTAGAAACACTCTGGATACAGAAGTTGATACCAGCCCATTTACAGAAAAAAGGGTTATGAAAGAACTCTTAAAACTGAAGGTGGAGAAGACAATGGGGCCTGATGGGATTCATCCCAGAATTCTAAAAGAACTAAGGGTAGAACTAGTGACACGACTGACTACCCTCTTTAACAAATCATGGGAGGATGGGGTGGTGCCCGAGGACTGGAGGAGGGCAGATGTGATTCCCCTTCTCAAAAGTGGGAGCAAGGCAGAAGCAGGAAACTACAGACCTGTTAGTTTAACCTCAGTGATAGGGAAAATGATGGAATCACTTCTGAAGGAAAGAATTGTCTAGTATCTAGAGGTCAGAGGGGCACAGGACCCAAGGCAACATGGATTCACAGCAGGAAGGTCATGCCAGACAAATCTGATAGATTTCTTTGCCTGGGTGACCAAAGTAGTAGATCAGGGAGGGGCTGTGGACATGGCCTACCTAGACTTTAGCAAGGCATTTGGAACAGTCCCAAACAAAAGATTAATATACAAGTTAGCCAGCCTGGGAGTGGGTCCCAAGATGACAACCTGGGTAAAGAATTGGCTGGACAATAGGACACAGAGAGTAATAGTAAATGGAGACCACTCTGAAGAAAGGGAGGTTACTAGTGGGGTACCGCAGGGTTCAGTATTAAGACCGGTCCTCTTTAATGTCTTTATAAGTGACATTGCAGAGGGACTGGAAGGAAAAGTATGTCTCTTTGCAGATGACACAAAGATCTGCAACAGAGTTGATACACAAGGTGGGGTGAAAAGGATAAGAAGGGACTTGTGAGGTTAGAGGAATGGTCAAATATATGGCAGCTTAGATTCATTGCTAAAAGTACAGGTAATGCACCTGGGAAACAAAACCCAGGAAAAGTACACAATGAGGGTGAGATACTAACAACAACAAAAATGGAAAGGGACCTGGAGTAGTCATATCAGATGACCTAAAGGTGGGCAAGCAATGTGAGAGGGCAGCAAGGAGGGCTGGGAGGATACTGGGATGCATGGGAGGCATCACCAGTAGAAAACAAGGAAGTTATTATCCCTCTGTACAGACAGCTGGTGAGACCCCATCTGAGTACTGTGTGCAGTTCTGGAGACCCAATCTCCATAAAGACATAGACAGGACGGAAGCTGTCAGAGGAGGGCAACTAAAATGGTGCAGGGTCTGCACTGGAAGACATATGAAGAGAGACTTAAAGAGCTTAATATGTATAGCCTCGAGGTAAGGAGGAGAGGGGGACATGATAGAAACTTTCAAGTACCTCAAGGGAATCAACAAAGTCCAAGAAGGTAGCATCTTTCAAAAAAGAGGTGTGCAAGAACAAGGGCACAATTTGAAGATAGAGGGCAGCTCAGAGGTAATTTAGAGTATTTTTTTTCACAGAGAGGTTGTGGATGCATGGAGCGGCCTTCGGAGGAGGTTGTGGAGTCAAAAACGGTGGTGGAATTCAAGCATGCATCGGACAGTCATAAGGCAATTCTAGGGGGTTGGGGTAGGAAGAAATAGGCTGCTGGTTAACTAGGATCTGCAGCTTATCCATTAGGTAGGGAAATGGGCAGACTGGGTGGGCCAAGCGGTCCTTATCTGCCATCAAATTCTATGTTTCTATGTTTCACTGCAAGTTCCAAATGCTGCTGTTTCAGCTAATTAGTACACTAACAGCTGTAATTTCCTTTATTGGTGCTGTTATAGCCAAATTCCATTCCTGTACCAAATGCATCCTATGGTTTACTACTGAATATGCTCCTCTGGAGTTGCTGTTTTATTTCTTGTATTGTTCACTGTTATGTGTATCCTTACTTCTTGGTTCAGATGTGGAACCTTTGTAAATGATCACTTGTGCTCAAAGACAAAGAACCTCAGTGCGCAAGCACTGAAACAAGGGTTACCCCAAAGGGCTTTGGCCAGGAAACCAAGTTTCAAAGAAATATAAAATCACACATACCCCCATAATGCAAAGCATCATGGGCTGTATATGCAAATCACCACAGAATATAATACTGGTTCAACTTTAAGCAGAAATGCATGGTGCCAAAAGGCCTCTCACACAGTCTGCAAAGAGTACCAACAGAAAACACAGATATGTGTTTCATCCTACCAGAACTCATCAGTGTGCCTCATCTGTATGACACCACAGTGGAATGAACCAACTACCCTAAGATGGTCTATCTGGGTTATGTTGTGGTGAGCCCGATAAAAACAAAATAAAGCTAAAAGACAAAGAACCTTAGTGCGTAAGCACTGAGGCAAGGGTTACCTCACGAGGCATTAGCTGGGAAGCCAAGTTTCAAAGAAATACAAAATCACACATACCCCCATAATGCAAAGCATCATGGGCTGTATATGCAAATCACCACAGAATATTAGGCTGGTTCAACTTTGAGCAGAAATGCATGGTGCTGAAAGGCCTCCCACACAGTCTGCAAAGGGTGCCAACAGAAGACTTGTGCTCAAAGATACTTTCTAAAGAATTTAAATAAATAAAATAATACTAAATGGTTCTGTTACTACCTTAGCATACAATGCAGGTTTGGTTCTCTAGAACCCACCACTCACGTACCTGGCTGGATTGATAGCTGTAAGTGCCCATTTAGCACAGTGCACTTGGTCCCCAGTCCAGGCAGGTCCTCCATACTATGCTAACCATGTGATTGGCATGTTTTAAAGGATGCCACCAGGGCAGTGGATAGCAGGCGCTAAACAGATCCTGACCTGATTGGGTCCCACTACAGGGCAACGGGGGCATCTTGTTGATAGGGCTTGCTAATATGGCAACTTACTTATATTTAGAATTGCTGGGAGTAGAGCGGTAGGGCTTACCTAGCATCCTTTCCTTGTCAAGTGTTGAGTGGCAGTACAGTTTTGGTGGTGGTTCATCCCTGCACCATGCCAACTGTGTGTTTTCTCGATGCCACCTGTTTGGGCATCCAACAGTCTCTGTCCATCAAGGCCATTTGGCAGACATCATGTGTGATCCCCACCTTCCGTTGTCTGCTTGGGCCAACATGCTGGATAGATTAGTGTCGGGTTACCAAGTTGGCTATGTGGCAAAGGCATATGGCGTACAGTGAGTTGACTCAAAGAAAGGGGTCCTCCAGATTGGGGTACCTGCTGGCTCACATCAGATCCCCTATTCCTTTAGATTCATATTTAACCCTCCTTGCTCTCCCAGAGTGAGCACAGCTTCCAGGTCCTGCAGGTGATTCAGTTCTTGCAGCCTTAGTTGGCATTTTTAAACAGCATTCTGGGCCATGATATAATCCTTAATAATTGTTTCAGCATGCTTGCCAGAGTGTTGCCTTGACTTAAAGCAAGTCAGATCTGCTCCAGTTTCTGGATCGACTGCACTTCTAATACAAGTGGCATAGTAAAGATCATAACTATGTATATATATATATATATATATATATATATATATATATATCCAATATATAGACATGAATGAGCTAAAATTTGGTATAGATTAGTGCAGAGAGGGTATTGAGATTCAACTGCATTGAATCTCTGAAACTTTCTCTGTGGCAACCCTTCATTTGGACTAGCCTGTGTACAGTTTAGATATGCTTTGCACACCTTGAGGAATTTTATCCATGGGGAACCTTCACCTCTGAAACATCCTGATGAAAAAGAACAAGAGGGACATTATACCACCAATGTGGATACAGTGGGATTTATTTCAATAAACCCTACACTTGCTGCGCCACCTACAGTGATTGCGAAACCTTATTTCATAAATCTAAGAGATGTGTTTTCATATTCTCTCACCTACTTTTCTTCAGGCATTTGATAAAAAATTCGATCTCCTGATTAATCACACTGATGCAGTTGCCTCGACTTTAAAAATGTTAAGGCAGACTTGCTGGCACTGAATGAATCTCACTCAGAGTCAGAAGTTCCTCTCATGAAAGCAAAATACTCACAAATGAAGCACTCTCAGAAACAAATCTTAATGCCATAATTGCACTTCAGAGCAAAGTGGAAACCATGGAAAACTCACTTAGATTTAACAATCATTGTTTGGTTGGAGTGCCAAACTGCCATGTCATGGGCTTCCCTATCTTGAGAGAGCTTATAAAGGACTTATCATTTCAATACTAAAAGTGAATGATAAAAATGTGTTTTTTTATTACCAGAGCCCTCCATGTTCCCTGAAAAAGCCATTGACTACTGTTCAAAAACAGATTCTCAGCAGGAGCTAAACAAAAAAAGAACCGCAAAATATCAGTTTCCATCTGCTTTCCCTGGAGATACTTCAAGAGATATCTGGGCCATTTTCCACAATTATTTTCACACTAACATTCAATACAGATTGAGATTTAATTCTAACAACAGCGAGGAAAATGGGGGGGCTTTAAAGCAGCAGTGCCAGAATTTCTTAGCCACTATATAGTTGGCTTTTTTTCAGCAATAATGTTTTTCTCAGAAAAATATCAAGATGCACACATTTTCTCTTTCAATCCTGAATCTAGATGCAGGATTTGGAAGTTTTAACAGTTCCTACTCCCATGCCATGCCTCATGAGAAAATTAAATATCTTGGTACAGTGCTGTGCTATTGTCCACAAACAATATGAGGCATCATCATATTAGTACATCCACATTATGCATGTGCATTCAACAGGTGACCTCAGCAGAAGAGATTTTTTAAAATGTGCGTGGCAGGCTTGTCTACATCTGTTCACGATAACAATGTCTATTTGACTCTGAATTTGCCTGGGGTCCTTAATAAGAAGAGGTGGTGACTGCCCAACTTCTAATGTTGGTAAACTGATGTGGTCTGGAGCATCACCCGCCCAGTGCAGGATTTCATTGTAACTGTTTAAATGTAGGGTCTGTAATTGACAAAAAGTGCTATGCAGACCTTTTGGTTACAGACCTATCCGAAAATGTAGAAGCAACATGTTGTCCATGTTTGGAGCATTAGAGGACTAAGTGGGAAATCTGTGAATTTCAAAAGTTGTTTTTCCCTTTTGTGTAGAGAGATGCTTTAAAATATGGAAAGTGTAACCTGAAACATTTTCACTTGGTTTAGTGCTCACTTGTGCATGTTATTATGTCGAGGCATGCTCTATGTTTTAAAAGGATGTGCAAGACTATTGTGGGCAATTTTAGTTAAAATAAACACGTTCCAGCATTGGTTTGAGGGCTGCTTAGATTGCAAGCTATTGTCTGATAAATGGAGCAGTTACACCAAATGTCCCCTCCTGGTGTGTCTGCATCCTTGTCTGGAGGCAGCATTGTATGAAAGTGTTTGTTTGGCGGGGGCAGAACAACCTGGGCTTTTCACAGATTTCATGAAACCCGGAAAGGCATGCAAATGGTTTAAAGTGCATTTATTTTCCCAGCAGAATTAATTTTCTGTACATATGTGAAAGAATGTAGAGTCTGAAATGCAAGATGCAGGAAAAGCAGGAAAACAAAATGTGGGTCTGTTTGGTCAAAGAACCCCCCTCATCTAAATCAACCCTCGCATTCAGGGGTCTCCAGGTCATTATTTTCCAAAGTTTTCAAAGACCTACCCTCTCTCTTCAGTGAGATAAAATTAAATGCAATTGAATTTCATCTATAAAGAATTTTAAAAGAAGGTGTATATTATAAACATCCTTGCTTTTGAAATGGCTTAAAAGACATGGAACCAACCTCTGGTGTTATAAAAATGAATCAATCAATCAGACACTGAGGTACCCAAGTGTAAGGAGGCAGTCTGTCAGTTTTTAGGACAATCACATTTTGAGGCTAGGTTGGTGTAACAATAATAATAATCACAGATGATTTACTAAAATAGACATGGATTGCCAAGTGAACATACGAGGGTAACGCAAACTAACATAAATAAATTGGACACACTCAGATGACTAAGAGTAAGGGAACAGTCTGCCTGTTTTTAGGACAGTCACATTCTGAGACTAAGCTAATAGTAACAATAAACGATTTACAACTTGCATGCATGGTAGTTGGAACCATTGCATTCATATCAGGGTACTCAGTTTTCAATCAGCCCATAAAACAGCACAAGGTGTGATGATCTCGACTGCAGAAATCTCCTGGTGCATCAGAGACCCTGCACTATTCTCTAAAAGGGAGTCCTTGCGCCATGGTCCCTAGAGTTGCAGCAGGGTTGTGCCAAACATCTGTTGCATCTGATGGGTCTGATGGAGGGTCCTATCAGTTCCCCCCAGCACAAGCGTAGATGAGCTGTGGAGTTTTGGGAGGTTAAAATCCTTAAAAAAGGTGGGGACGGAGGGGTAATTGAGCAGTGGGGGGGTGCCATGGGGGTATGGTAGCAGTGAGCAGGAGCTGAGGAGGCACCTGGCAGGTGGACCATGGTGCACTGTAACAGAGCCAATTAGCCCTGTTGAAGAAGGAGTGTTGGCATGGCCAGACCATCAGGATCTGAGCCCAGGTGACAGCAGTCCTGGCATCTTCCCACAGTCCCCTACATGCATCGGCTGGCAGTGGGTGCAGGTTGTGGGATGAATTTGGTGGAGAAGTGCATTCCTTAGGCACCACAACATCCCCTTGGTACACAGCCCACTGCTGTGGCAGCCATTGGATGCCCACCTACACTGCTGGGGACTGTGGGTCCTGTGGAGCAGGTGCCAGAGCTTTTGTCACCTGGCTCTTGTCACCTGATGGTCCAGCTGTGCCAACCCCACCTACCACTGCTGATTGGCTCTGTTACACTGCAGCATGGCACCCCTGCCAGGTACCTCCGCAGGTCCTGCCCACTGTTGCCATACAGAATCACCCCACATTGCATCGCATCTGCTCCATCGTCCCCATCCCCACCTTCCATGTGTTCCCCAATTCCCACCCTGCCAGGCAGTGGCACAGAGCCCTGAGACCAGCTCCTGGCTGGTCTAACATGAGCCCCCTCTTGCGACCCCAGCAGGGCTTCTGGAATTCAAAATAAGGGGACTGATGCAGCCCCACTATGACATAAAACCCCTCATCACCATAGTGCAGCCTTCAGATTGCGACAAGCTTGGCAGAGAGCTCCGTCTAGTACAGCAGGAACCGATTTAAAATCAGGAATGATGCAAAGTGCGGGCAGTGGCCCTTGCATCGTATTTGTTTGACATAAGCACCTTGCGTCATTCCCAAACCTTTGACAATCAAGCCCAGGGAATTTCATTTTCTGTTTTTCAATGTATTAGTTGTTTCTACATTCTTTAAACAAAATAATTCTTTGTATGCACAGCAAATATCTATATGGCAAGTTTTCATGATGAGAAACAACTTGCAAAAAAAAGAAACTTTGCAGTATGTAGCCTACTAACACTGGTGACATTTGCAGTGTGTATGCAGCCTGCTAACACTGGTGACAAATGCAATGTGTATGCAGCCTAACACTGGTGACAATTGCAGTGAGAAAACAGGAGACTTCCTGAATGACTACTCATGTTAAACGTTACTTTGATTACAAGGGAATTCTTGTGCTCTTGTTTTTCAAGACTGGGCTGGCAGTATAGCCTAGAGGTTAGAGTAACAAACTGTGAATGAGCTTGGTACTTCCAGCAGACCAGACCTGGGTTTGATTCTCACAACCTCTACTTGCATACTGTGAGATTCTGAGTAAATCACTTAACCGCCCAGTGCTCCCAGGACACCCCTGAAAACAGGCACTGGTGCCTAGCGGGCCTTACCCGGTTACCAAACTCTAAAAAAAGACCTGGAAAAACAGCAGAGCTTGTTTAAAATCATTCTAGCTTTCTGTTCTTATTTGAAAGTCTAGTAGTGACTTTTCTCAGCTACGAGTCCAGTTTTAGGGATATTGCCACTAGATTAGCAATGGGAAGAGCTCACCGTTCGCGTTATGACTTACAGCTTTACTTCCGGCTTGGCATTCACACTCGAAGGCCTGGCCCAGCAAAAAGAACTCTAGGTATGACTGGGGAAGATTCCTTGCCTGTTACTGTAGTTCAGATGCATATGAATTTTAAACTGGGCAGACTGGCTTCCCCTTTTTTAATAACAAAAGGGAATGATTTGCGCAATGAGCCTGACTGTCTCAAGGTCAGCCAATGGTCCACTCCTTCTGCCTTGTTAAACTTCATAGGTAATTGTTTGATCTGAGGGCTCAGGTTGTCTTCATATGGACTATAATCCACTATTCCACAGAAGGAGTCCTTTTTAAGTTTCAGACAGAATACATGCGCTGAGAAGAAAACAGATCTGCAGAATCCCCTTTCTAGTTGCAAACACATTCACATTTAATTTTACATAGATACAGAGATGTTGTCAGCATATAAGGGCCTTGTGGCCCATCCAGTCTGTCCTATCCCTCTTTCTAATGCTTAAGATACCCTAGAGGCTACGATAAGTTCCTCCCTTCGCCCCTAGCTTGATAATTCCCATGTGTATCCCACATTTTTGAATCCCTGAACATTAATACTACCCACCTCTTCCTGGGGAGACTATTCCATTTCTCCACCACCCATTCAGTGAAGTAGATTTCCTCAAGTTCCCTGAAGTTTTCCCCTTTTAGTCTCATGCTGTGCCCTCTTGTTCTGCTATTCCCCTTCATGTGAAAGATGCTCCCCTCTGGTTCCCTGTTGATCCCCTTCAGATACTTTAAGGTCTCTATCATGTCCTCCCTCTCTTCCAGGGAGTACATACTGAGAGCTCTGAGTCTTTCCTCATATGACTCACACTGCATCCCGGACACCATTTTTGTCCGCCTCCTCTGTACCGTCTCCATCCTGTCTATGTCTTTTTGGAGATGGGTCCTTCAGAACTGAACTCAGTACTGCAAATGAGGCCTTACTAGGGAGTTGTTTAATGGTAGCACCACTTTCCTCCTTCAACTTGTTATACCCCTCCCTATGCACCCGAGTATTTTGTTAGCCTTTCCAACTGCTTTGTCACACTGTTTAGCTACTCTGTGGTGTCCTCTATGTTTACCCCTAGATCCTTTTCCTCTTTAATGGCCTCCAGTGTTATCCCGTCTAGTTCATACTCAACCCTAGGATTCCCTCTCCCCAGGTGCATAATCCTGCACTTTTTTTGTATTGAAACCCAACTGCCATTCCTTGGACCAGTTTTCTAGCCTCTTCAGATCTCTCATTTTTTCTATACCTTCCTGTGTATCTACCCTGTTACATAGTTTTGTATCATCTGTGAGCAGGCTAACCCTCTCTTCTAGACCCTCAGCAATATTGCTTATGAAGACATTGAAGTGCACTGTTCCAAGCACTGATCCCTGGGATATGCCACTTATTACATGTCCCTCCTGTGAGCTAACCCCATTTACCAGCACTCTTTGTGTTCTGTTACTCAACCAGTGTTTAACCCACATGACTACCTCTGTTACCACCCCCAGATTTGCCAGCTTGTGAATTAGTCTCCTGTGTGGGACTGTGTCGAAGGCCTTCCTGAAGTCCGCATAGGACACATCTACTGCTCTGCCCTGGTCTATTTCCTTCATCACCCACTGGAAGAAATCAATCAAGTTGTTCTGGCATGTCCTCCTTGCCATGAATCCATGTTGCCTTGGGTCCAGCAGCCCCCTTGTCTCTTGGTAGTCCACCAGCCTTTCATTAAGCAGGGTTTCCATCATTCTACCTATTATTGAAGTCAAACTGACTGGGCGGTAGTTTCCTGCCTCCTTCTTTCTACCACTTTTGTGCAGGGGTACCACTTGCGCCCTCCTCGACTCCTCCAGAATCATGCTCGTTTACAGTGAGCCACTGAACAGCTTAGCCAGAGGCTTAGCCAGTTCCTCCCTGAGCTCCTTTAGGATCCTCGGGTGTATCCCATCCCGCCCCATAGCTTTATCCACCCTATGCCATTCTAGTGCTCTTTTTACTCTGTCATCTGAAAAAAGTCTAATGTCCACCTCTTCTCCCTGTTTGCCCTTCTCTATTAATGGAGGACTGTCCCCTGCCTTCTTCCATGAATATGGAACAAAGTATTTGTTGAGGACTGTCACCTTGTCGATGTCTTTCTCCACTACACTGCCTCCCTCTTCCTAAGTCTCACAATCCCCCATCTTCCTCCTCTCGTTAATAAAGCTAAAGAATGCCTTCCTTCTTCCTTCACCGATTAGCTAGCTTTTCCTCAGTTCGGACTTTGCTGCCCTTACTGCCTTGTTCTTCCCTTCATTTTCCAATGTTCTTGCCTGTCCTCCTAGCTTTATGTTGCCTTGTACTTCAGAAATGCCATCTTTTTCCTCTTACTAGCTCTACTACTCCCTTGAGAACCACAGTTGTTTCCTCTTTCTTTTGCTCTGCAGCAGGGGCCTGGCACAATGGTTTGTTACTAGGTGAAGGGCTTCCCTTACAAAGCATAAATTAGTGTTGGAGACTTGATTAGCAGCCTCTGCTAATCAAAATGAAAAATGATTAGCAACTGGTTGAAGCTGATTAGCAGTGGGGAGTCCAGAATGTGGGGGAGAATGCTAAAAATAGTGAAAAACAGTGGCATTTGCACATTCCAAGCCCTGCGGTCCTGGAGAAACCAGCTAGCACCTACTGCTAATCAAAGTTGAAACTGACTCGCATTTGCCGGTTTTTGATTCACAAATTGTGATGCGAACCAGCTTAATTTATGCCTTGGCTTATCTTATCCCATTGTTCCACCACTCCCCTTATGTCATCTCATCCCTGCATAGCCTTCCCGAATTTGTTTTCATCTTGCCAAAGTCTGTCCTCCCGAAATCCAGGATTCTAGTCCTTGTGTGGCTAGCCTCCTGTGATGTCCTTATGATGAACCCCACAGCTTGATGAAGAATGGTTTAGAATGGTTTAATTTAATTAGCATTATTTATTGACTAAATAAATAGTCTAGCTGGAAGCTGGGGTGCAGGCTGGAGGGTTCTTCGTTTTATAGCTAGAAATTGGGCTGACAGTATAGCCCAGAGGTTAGCGTAATGAGCTGTGAATGAGTTTGGTACATCCAGCAAACCTGGGTTTGTGTTTCCACAACCTCCACTTGCATACTGTGTGACTCTGAGCAGGTCACTTAATTACCCCAGTGCTCCCGGGTCACCCCTGAAAACAGGCACTCGTGCCTAGTGGGCCTTACCTGGTTACCGAAAGAATAAATAAAATGGGCATGAAAAATAAAGCATCCTGGTTGGCTGAAAGCCAACGCCAGGCATGCATTTATTTTTCAATAATGACCTGTGAAAAACAAGTGCCAATCTATGGTGCCCCATTTTCTGAGAGTATCATTATGCACTTGAATTTTGAAACTTGTCAGCCTCCATTTTTTCGTTAACTAAGCCCTACAGTAGCGACTGATCTCCCCTGCTCACACTGGCAAGATTCACACTTCAGAGTTAAAAATTCATCATACTTGTTGGGAAAAATGATGCCGCCTGCAGAATCACAAACTGAGCTGAGCAGAGACAGCGTGCTGTATGTAAACAGCATTTTTTCTTTGTTTTCGGACCGCCCGATCTAGTGCTCTCTGTCTCTTTCTGTCACTCTGGGTCTTTGCTCACTCAGCATATGATTTTAAAAGCAAAGATATTGTCTTAACCAAGCGATCCCCTCCTCATACAACCTAGACTACAGCCTAGACTGGCTCTCCCCCTCCACCAAAACTGCTATATCCAGAGGGGGGGTCACGTGATGGAGTTGACCTGCTAGCAGCTCTCTCTGTTTGCTCCTTCTCCTCCCTGGATTAACTCTACTTTTCCACTATATAAACTGCTTTGTTAGCCTTCCTTCCTTCTTGGGCTGACTGCTGGACTGTTTTGGCGAGATTCTCAGGCATCCACTGCAAATATGGAAGCTGAAATGCGCGACTTTCTCCCGTGGCATGCCCTGCCACCCACTCCCGACAAGGCCGAAAAAAAATCCAAGGCCCAAGTTTCTGGAGCAGGTCGCACACCAGCTAAGCCTTCGGAGACTACAGCCCTGATGGAAAAGCACTTCCTCAGTGGGTTTCTTCCCTTCCGTGAAGAGCTTCACTCACTGATGAAAGAACTGAAATCTTTAGCTGTTTCTCTGTGTCACAAGGGGGAAATAATTCAGACGAGGCAATTTTTCAAGATTAAAACAAACAGGAATGTGACATTTATTTACAGAAACCATAAAACCAAGAAACCAGAAAATCAAAAATAATCAAAAATAAAGAAAAGTAAGATGCAATGTCAACGATCACTTTTTCCCTCAGTGGTTTCTTATAGTTTCCAATATACGGTCAAAGACCGTAGCATAGCTAAGGTCTACTTACTTCTGCATTTACTTTACTTAACTCTCACATTCTACCTCACTGTAGACCTCCCTGTCTCACTTCCAATGCTCATCTGCCTGAAGAACAGAGTTGGGAGGTATTTATACTCCCTGGCCAAGGTCACCTGACTAGCCCATTAACATACTTAACACAAATACAACACTCTAGAATAGGTTGCTAAGAAAAGAACAGTGCTGATTCTTTCCTGAAGCTGCTGGTCTTTGAATGGGTTTTCAACAAAGGGATCAGCGCCCTTTACTGTCACCTTTTTATATGGTGAGATAATAATCCCCTGTCACTCAGATGATTACTAAACACATTACATATGGGTTGCTATGTAATTAACAGTCTAATTATCTAATTAACAATGAAAGAGGATTAAAAGCTTTGATTTTTAGCCTGCTACATAAATGGGAACAGTAGGAGAATTGCATTTAACTGAGTATTTGTTTTAGGTCACATTTATTTTTTTTTTTATTTAAAATTTTGGTGACCGAGTGGGCTACCCGGTCACTGGTGCAAATAAAAAAAATAAAAAAATAAATGTGACCTAAAGCTCAAGCTCTCAGTCGCTCTGGTCTCTGCTGTTCCATTGCAGCAGAGCTAATCAAGCTTCTTCTTTCATTGATGGTGTGCTGAGTACATGGCAACCCATACTCTGTGTTTAATAATCATCTGGGAAGCCAGGGGCCAACCATCTCACCGCGCAGTAAAGGCGATCATAGAAAAACCCATTCAGGGCTCAACAACTCGAAAAGTCAGCACTATCTTTCTGCTAACAAATAAGTTTCTACCTGGTTTAAACCTTAGTTCCTTTTAAACATAGTCTTCCTTAAACAAATACAAGCTGCTTTTATTTTATGTTGCACAGTAATACAGAGTGGTTAGCTTAATTCCTTTTAGAGTTTCACCTTTTTTCTGCAAGTTCCATGTTTCTAATATTTGTTGTGCAGGTTTTTACTTTATTTGTTTAAATGCTTGCATGCTGTTTTTAGGAAAGGAAGCCTTTAACATGCCTCCAATACTGTGACTTCTAAGGACAAGGGAGCTATTATAGCACTGCAGGAGCAGCAGCAGCAATTGAAGCCCATGTTTACTCAACCACCGATTCGCTTTGCTTTAACATGTGTGCTGTTAATTTCTCTTCCGAGGCTTGCTACTTTTATTCTAGCATGTCAGGATATGGGAAGCAGCCTTTAAGCACAAAGAGTGTTTACAGGCTTTATTCAGATCTCCACAGTTCGGCGTGCAGTGTGAGTCATGCAGGAAAGTAAAAGTTGTTGACTTTCCTTTCGGGCAGGCGACATTTCCAATGCAGTCCGCCTCTCCTTCTTAGGATACCTCACTTCCTCTCGCCAGGGCATCAGTTTAAATCTGATAGAAGGCTCTTTCTAACCACATTAAATACTACGTTTTGCTCAGTTTACAGGAGCTGCATCGCTGAGCATTAGAGGACATTTCTAATTATTTTTTATTCGGATGGCTGAAAAAGTGGACATCGGTGTTACCCAGTGTATGAGGAAATTAATTCAACACAGTCTTTCCTTCAATACAACTTTTAAATATCTTTATACATTATACCTAATGCAATATTGTCCATACCATTATTTCCGGATCCTGCCTCATTAATCACAAGACTTTTATTTATTTAGTTTTATCACTTATTATGTCCGAGGACATAATTCTCTTTTCATACTGTACAGTATTACTTTATTAACTCCTTGCTCCTAGGAGTTTGGGGGGGGGGGGCTGTATGAACCAAAATAGAAGATTTAGACTTGGCTAAAGAATAGAAATGAAGTACAGAAGTAGTATAGTTTTATCCTAGGTGACCTGCCTAGGATAATAGAAAAAAGTATTTAAAGTAGAAGAGATAAGAGGGTACTGTTGCAACAGAAGTTTTAAGGTGGGAAGAAAAGAAGACAGGACAGGGTTCAACAGTCCATTTTTAGAGAGTTTAGCCTAGATTTGCCACACTCTGGAGGACTTGCATAAGCACACTGGTGACAATGAGGTGCGCACAGGGGTTGTATACAGACCCCCTTCTCAGGGGGAGGAAATGGACAAGGAAATGATAGAATGTATACTTAGAATGGCACTAAAAGGGGCGCTGTTGCTGATGGGTGATCTGAATATGCCAGATGTTAACTGGAGTGCAGTTGCAGCAGCCACTTCGAAGAGTGGGGTTATTCTAGATGCCCTACAGGAGGCATGCCTTAGACAACTAGTATTGGAGTCCACTTGAAAGGGAGCAATCTTAGACCGGTTCTCTCAAATGGAGATGAGGAGAGGATCACAGATGTAGAAGTGGGTAGCCATCTAAACCTCATCATAAAACCTGGTGTAATGATAACCACGACTGGGAGATGGCCATACCTGGCTACAACATATTCAGAAGAGACAGAGCAGGAAGGGAGGAGGAGTGGCACTGTATGTGAAAAATGACATAAGGGCCACAGAGATCCAGGAGGAACAAAATGGGGAGAGATACTGTAGGTTAAGCTGGAAAGGAAAATGGGGATAGCCATCCGCACAGGTGGTCTATAGACCACCAGCCCAGAGGAAGAAACAGATAGGGAGCTGATGCTAGCCATCCAAAGGATGGCAGACAAGGAAGTGAGAGTACTGGTTGGAGACTTCAATATTCCAGATGTGGACTGGAGCATCCAGCAGCAGCATCAACTAGGAGCAGATTTATCCTGGACTCCTTCAGGGTGCCTTCCTCAAGCAACTGGTCGTGGAACCAACTCGGCAGAAGGCAATACTGGACCTTGTGCTCACAAACAGGGACAGTGTGATGGGGGTAACAGTGGGGAGCACCTGGAAACAATGACCACCAGTCATTGTGGTTTGAAATCACAGAAAGAGCAGAACCAAACCACACAAAACACGTATCCTGGATTTTAGGGCAGACTTTGGGAAAATGGGAGATACTTGAAAGAGGCATTAAGGGAATGGGACAGGAATCAGGGGTTGAGGAACAGTGGGCAGTATTTAAAATGGGGATTACAAGAACAACAGAATTATGTATTAAGCAGGTTAGCAAGAGGAAAAGGAAGAGGAGACCATTATGGTTTCCAAAGAGGTAGCAAAGAAAGTTAAAGCCAAAAGATTGCATTCAGGCAATACAAAAGACACAGGCAGAAGGGATAGGGAAAAGTACCAGGAGAAGCAAAGGGAGGCAGGGAGGTCAGTAAGGAAGCCAAAGCTCAGACAGAAGAACACATTGCAAAATCAGTGGGTAGAGGGGACAAAACCTTTTACAGGTACATAAGTGAAAAAAGAAAGACAAAGGGAGGGATAGTGAGACTGAAGGGGGAGGATGGGGGCCACGTGGAGGATGACAACAGTAAAGCTGACATATTGAACAGGTATTTCTGCTCAGTCTTTACTGAGGAAGAGGAGGGTAATGGGTGTGAAGGGAGTACAAGGGGTGAGAATGGTGCAGAAATGGACACAAGTCCCTTTACGAGAAAGGGTCCTGAAGGAACTGGAAGTAATAAGAGTTGATAAAGCAATGGGGCCAGATGGGAATTCCCAGGGTCCTTAAAGAACTAAGAGAGGTGGTGGCTGAACCTCTGGCTATCCTGTTTAGCCGATCACTGGAAACAGGGGAGGTACCCAAAGACTGGAGGACAGATGTAGTCCCCTTATACAAAAGTGGGAACAAAGAGGAAGCAGGGAACTACAGACCAGTCAGCCTCACCTCGGTAGTGAGGAAGATCATGGAAGCACTACTGAAGGAGAGATTGGTGGAACATCTGGTTGTCAATGGACTACAGGACCCAAGGCAGCATGGTTTCACCAGGGGGAGGTCATGTCAGACCAACCTCATTGAATTTTTTGACTGGGTGACTAGGGAGGTGGATCAGGGGAGGGCAGTGTACATGGCCTATCTGGACTTCAGCGCCTTTGACACTGTGCCACATAGAAGACTATTACACAAACTGGGGAATATGGGTGTGGGCAGGACAGTAGTGTGGTGGGTAGGTAACTGGCTGGGTGGCAGGACACAGAGGGTGGTGGTAAATGGCTGTCACTCCACAGAGGAAGAGTGACCAGTGGGGCACCACAGGGATCAGTGCTGGGACGGTTCTATTCAACATCTTCATCAGTGACATGGCTTGGGACCTAGAGGCAGAATTTCACTGTTGGCTGAAGACACAAAGCTCTGTAACAGAGTAGACACACCAGAGGGTGTAGACAGAATGAGAAGCGACCTGCAGAAACTTGAAGAATGGTCAGGGGTTTGGCAGTTGAAATTCAATGCAAAGTGTAAGATAATGCATATGGGGCACAAAAACCCTGGCACAATATATCAGTTGGGGGTGAGGATATAGCATGCATCAACCAGAAAGGGATCTTGGGGTTATCATCTCTGATGACCTCAAGGTAAGGAAACAGTGTGACAAGGCAGCAGGTAAACAAATAGGATGCTGGGATGTATAGGCAGGGGCATCACCAGCAGGAAAAGGGAGGTCATAATTCCGCTATACAAGACACTAGTGAGGCCCACCTGGAGTACAGTGTACAGTTCTGGAGACCATACCTACGTAAGGACATAGACAAGGTAAGAGAAGGTTCAGAGGAGGGCAACAAAGATGGTGCATGGATTGCATCACAAGTCCTATGAAGACAGGTTGAAGGAACTGAACATGTACTCCTGGAGGAGAGGAGGAGAGAGGGATATGATAGAGACATACAAGTATCTTACAAGGGAGGAACAGGTGCAGGAAAACACTATTTTAAGCGAAAAAGATGTTCCAGGACTAGGGCATGGGATGAAGTTGGAGGGAGGACAATTCAGAGGAAACATGAGAAAGAATTTCTTCACAGAACGGGTGGTGGACAAATGGAACACCCTGCCAGAGGAAGTGGTGGGGGCTGAAACAATCACGGGATTTAAGAATGCATGTGATAGACATAAAGGAATTCTGGAGGTCAGGGGTTAGGTGCAACAGACTTCTAGGAAAACAAACTGAACTTACAAGCTCAAATGGGCAGACTGGGTGGGCCATAGGCCCTTATCTGCCGACACTGTCTATGTATGTATCTGGGAACTAGCGACCATCGAACAGTATGGTTCACAATAAACACAGCAATGGAGTCAAGTCATACAAAGGCAAAAGTACTGAACTTTAGGAGGGCTGACTTTGCCAAAATGGGAGAGTGCCTAAGGAATGCACTAACAAATGGGCAGGAAGGAGGGGTGGAAGAACAATGGGGAATAATAAAAACTGCAATCACAGAGGTAACAAGTCTTTGTGTGAAGCAAATAAACAAAACGAAACAATGTAAGAAACCACTATGGTTCTCAAAGGAAGTGGCAGTGAAGGTTCAAGAGAAAAAGAAAGCATTCAGGAAGTACAAGGAATCACAGAAGAAGCAGGACAGAGAACTGTATCAGTTAAAGCAAAAGGAAGCTGGGAATGCAGTCAGAACAGCAAAGGCCCAAACCGAGGAAAAGATAGCCTACTCGGTTAAGAAGGGGGATAAAACCATTTATAGGTACATCAGGGAGCAAAGAAAGACCAAGGGAGGGATAGTGAGACTTAATAAAGGGGATGGAGGGTGGGCAGAGGGTGACTGTGAAAAGGCAGAAATACTAAACAAATATTTTGCTCAGTATTTAGAAAGGAAGAGAGAGGTACCTAAAACAAACAGTAGAAACACTCTGGATACAGAAGTTGATACCAGCCCATTTACAGAAGAAAGGGTTCTGAAAGAACTCTTAAAACTGAAGGTGGACAAAGCAATGGGACCTGATGGGATTCATCCCAGAATTCTAAAAGAACTAGGGGTAGAACTAGTGACACCACTGACTACCCTCTTTAACAAATCATGGAAGGATGGGGTGGTACCTGAGGACTGGGGAGGGCAGATGTGATTCCCTTCACAAAAGTGGGAGCAAAGGCAGAAGCAGGAAACTACAGACCTGTTAGTTTAACCTCAGTGATAGGGAAAATGATGGAATCACTTCTGAAGGAAAGAATTGTCGATTATCTAGAGGCCAGAGGGGCACAGGACCCAAGGCAGCATGGACTCACAGCGGGAAGGTCATGCCAGATGAATCTGATAGATTTCTTTGACTGGGTAACCAAAGTAGTAGATCAGGGAGGGGCTGTGGACATGGCCTACCTAGACTTTAGCAAGGCATTTGACACAGTCCCACAAAAAATTAGTATAAATTAGCCAGCCTGTGAGTGAGTCCCAAGATGACAGCCTGGGTAAAGAATTGGCTGGAGAATAGGACACAGAGGTAATAGTAAATGGAGTCCACTCTGAAGAAAGGGGGATTACTAGTGGGGTACCGCAGGGTTCAGTATTAGGACCGGTCCTCTTCAGTGTCTTTATAAGCGACATTGCAGAGGGACTGGAAGGAAAAGTATGTCTCTTTGCAGATGACACAAAGATCTGCAACAGAGTTGATGCACAAGGTGGGATGGAAAGGATGAGAAGGGACTTGGCAAGGTTAGAGGAATGGTCAAATGTATGGCAGCTTAGATTCAATGCTAAGAAGTGCAAGGTAATGTTCCGGAAACAAAAACCAGGGAAGAGTACACAATGGGGTGAGATACTAACAACAACAAAATGGAAAGGGACCTGGGGGTAGTCATATCAGATGACCTAAAGGTGGCAAGCAATGTGAGAGGGCAGCAAGGAGGGCTGGGGGGATACTGGGATGCATAGGGAGAGGCATCACCAGTAGAAAACAGAAGTTGTTATCCCTCTGTACAGACAGCTGGTGAGACCCCATCTAGAGTACTGCGTGCAGTTCTGGAGACCCAATCTCCGCAAAGACATAGACAGGATGGAAGCTGTCCAGAGGAGGGCAACTAAAATGGTGCAGGGTCTGCACCGGAAGACATATGAAGATAGACTTAAGGAGCTTAATATGTATAGCCTCGAGGAAAGGAGGGAGAGGGGGGACATGATAGAAACTTTCAAGTACCTCAAGGGAATCAACAAAGTCCAAGAGGGTAGCATCTTTCAAAAAAAGAGGTGCGCAAGAACAAGGGGGCACAATTTGAAGATAGAGGGGGGGCGGCTCAGAGGTAATTTGAGGAAGTATTTTTTCACAGAGAGGGTTATGGATGCATGGAACGGCCTTCCATGTTGGAGGCTGTGGACTCAAAAACAGTGGTGGAATTCAAGCATACATGGGACAGTCATAAGGCAATTCTAGGGGGTTGGGGCAGGAAAAAGTAGGCTGCTGGTTAACTAGGATCTGCAGCTTATCCATTAGGTAGGAAATGGGCAGACTGGGTGGGCAAGGGTCCTTATCTGCGTCAAATTCTATGTTTCTATGCCTTGCCATTGGAGTGGCGGATGGACTGAATTGACCCTGAGTTAGTCACTTTAAGGCAGAAGGCGTTGCGGTTGGAAGCAAAAATTGAGGACTTGGAGGGTCGGAGCCGATGCAACAATGCTGTGGTAATAGGACTACTTGAAAGGAGGAATGCGACCCTGTACTCTTTGTCCAAACATTCATGGAGAAACTGGCTGGGCCTTCACCTTATGGGGCTCAATATTCTATAGGATGAGCACATTGCGCTTTATGCTCCATGCCCTCAACAGGATGCATACACCTAAGCAGCTTATCTTTAGATTTCTGAATTATCTAGACGACAACATTTCCTGTCTAAAATTCGAGAGATGCAAGAGGTTCATTGGGATGGGACGCGCCTTAGGATAGTGCAGGATCTTCCAAGCTCAGTCCGCATTGGCATATGGCTTTCCAGCCAGTTGTCACCAAAATCATTGCTGCGGCATCTCGTTCAGGATGGGCTACCTGTCTCAGCTGCAGGTTCTAATTAAGGATGAATGGAAAATCTTTGACACCCCAGAGCTGGCTCTCACCGAGCTGAAGTGGGTGCTGCCTGATTTGTTTTGGGATCGTTGATCCCTGAAGCAGGGTGGGGCTCAGTCTGCAAGAACTGGGGTATACTTTCCTTTTTCTTCATTCTGTGCTACCATGCAGTACTTTATTGGGATCCTGATTGTTTGCGTCCTGCTGGGAGATCAGCAGAATTGGGCTCACTTGGACTATGCTATATAGAGACTATGCCTAAATTTACTTGTTCAGTGCTGGATTTCTCTCTTATTGCTTCCCCTCTTGACCTTTGAGGCATCACACCCCTTCAACATCCTATCTGCCACGCTTCCTTTTTTCGCTTTTGGCAGTTCCAGTGCTCCTCTTTAAGGGACTCCCTCTGAACTGTGGCCATTGGACACTATCAGGTAAAGTCGCTACTTCTACTCATAACTGGGCTGTCTAAGAGGTTTTCACATGGCGGTTCAACTTTTTGATACAGCTGTGGCTGCCGGACTGTATGCAGGAGGGCTCTGGCAGAAGGCACCAGGAGAAAGGACTGCTGTGTGACTGAACTTCTCTACTGGGACTATATTGCTCTCCTTCCCTCCCCCCAAAGCTAGTTCTATTTTTATAGGCACAGGATTTGACTGACAACAGGAACTTCCTGTTTAGGGGCAGGAAGTGAGTGATCACAGAACCACCAAGGACCCACCATCCTAGAAGGGCAAGAGTAGCTCTCCGGCCCCTCTAGCTGCTGGAGGTCTGCCTCTGAGCAAGTAAGTGGTCTACTGCGAAATATAGGATATTCTTGTCTCAGAACAGGACAATCAGGAGCTTAAAGGGCACACAGGCAGAAAGTAAGGAGAGAGAAAAAAAAACAGAGGAAAGAGTAAGGATTGCAAACAGTTAAGGGGCCAGAAATAAGACATGACTGGAGTGGTGCAGTGCAGTGGCTGTGGAGCAGCAGTCTTCCGGGAGATGTTCTGGAGGATGCGGTGTTGTCCCATCTGCAGGCACCTCTCTGGGCTGAGGGAGGAGGTTGCTCATCTCCAGGCTGAGTTGGTCAGGATTTGTGGGACCTCCCTTCCATCCAGGGACCACCAGTGCCACTGCCGTTGCCTCAGAGGTTGCCAAGAAGGAGGAGCGGTTGGACCACAGTGGGCTCAGGGAGGGTGAGGGTGGTGGAACAGAGGCGCATCCCTCCCGTTGTACCTCTCCACAATTCCTATGCCATTCTGGAAAAGTGTGGTTCCTCTATGGAGGCACCCACAGTGGAGACCAAGGAGGATGCTGGAACCTCCACAAGGAGACCCACAGGAGGGTGGCAGAGGACCCTGCAGGAGAAAACAACTCCTGGTGGGGACTCCATTGTTAGGAAAGGTAGAACTGGGGAGGAAGGGAGAGGGAGGTAAGGTGCCTGCCTGGCGCCATGGCTTGGAGGACAGGGGCGAATCCTCAGGATTGCCGGAGCAGCTGCACAGGGAGGGAGCTGGATGTCATTGTCCACCTAGGGACAAATGACCTGGCTAAGAAAGGGATTAGAGAAGTGCAGGAAGAGTTTGTGGAATTGGGGAGGGGCCTTGAGTCAAGTAGCATGCACGGTAACCTTCTCGGGAGCGCTACCCATCTATGGCATAGGAGGGCTAGGGTGTTCGCACCATGGGATTCAATCAGTGGTTGAAAAACTGGTGTGGAGCTCAGGGTTTAGCTTCATTGGGGACTGGGGTCCACCTGGAGTGATGAAGCCTATACTGGCATGATGGGCTGCATCTGTCCGGGAGGGAACCAGGATCCTAGGTGATAGGTTTAAATGCTTCATTGACAAGCTTTTAAATAGCCAAGGGGAGGCACTGGAAAGGAGCAGGAAAATCCTAGCCCCCAAATAATCACGGTAGTAAGTGCGGCAAACACCAACATAGAGGTGTCGATAGGGAGAAGGGCAGGGGTAAATGGAGAAAGTGACAAAGGAAAGAAGGACAGGGATGGGGCAAAAGGGAGTAAGGCCATCAGGAAATGGAGGGTAATGAGTACCAATGCCCGTAGTCTGGGCAACAAGCTCCCTGAGCTGATGGCCTTAATGGAAGAGGGATGCCTGGATATCATATCAGTCACAGAAATATGGTACACAGAGAACCATGACTGGGATGTTAACATACCAGGGTACATAACCTACAGGAGAGACAGGCAGGGGAGAAGAGGGGGAGGAGTAGCTCTCTATGTAAAGGAAGGGATAAAAGCAACTGAACAAAAGAGTAAACAGGGAGGGGAGGAGAGGAGGCACTGTGGGTCACCTTGGAAACTGGAAAGGGCACCACAATCCACACAGGGGTTGTGTACAGACCCCCATGTCAGGGGGAAGGAATGGACAAGGATATGATAGAAGGCATTCTTAGAATGGCAGAGAAAGGGGAGATACTGTTGATGGGAGACCTGAATATGCCAGATGTTAACTGGAGCACATTTGCTGCAGCCACATCCAAGAGCAGGGCCATTCTTGATGTCCTACAGGTGGCAGGCATTAGACAGCTAGTTTTGGAACCCACTCATGAGGGAGCAATCTTAGACCTCGTACTCTCAAATGGGGGCAGTGAGAGGATCTCAGATCTAGAAGTGGGTTGCCATCTGGGGACAAGTGACCATCAAACAGTGTGGTTCACGTTAAACTCAGCTACAGAGTCAAGCCATACAAAAGTGAGGGTGCTGGACTTTAGGAGGGCTGACTTTGGCAAGATGGGAGAGTGCCTCAGAAAAGCACTAGCAAACAGGCTAGAAGGAGGTGTGGAGCAACAATGGGGAATTATCAAAACTGCCATCACAGAGGCAACAAGCCTTTGTGTGAAGCAAATAAACAAATCAAAACAAAAAAAAAGCCACTATGGTTCTCAAAGAGGTGGCTGTGAAAGTCAGGAAGAAAAGATAGCATTCCGGAGTATGAGAAACACAGAAGGAGCAGGACAGAGAGCTGTACCAGTTAAGGCAGAAGGAAGCAGGAGGGAAGTCAGAATAGCAAAGGCCAAAACTGAGGAAAAGATAGCCAACTCAGTTAAGAAGGAGGATAAAACCTTTTATAGGTACATCAAGACGTGAAAGACAAAGGGAGGGATAGTGAGGCTGAATAGAAATGAGCGGTGGGTGGGCAGAGGGGCACAGTGAAAAGCAGGAATACTGAACGAATATTTCTGCTCAGTATTCACAAAAGAGGAGTAGAAAGTGCCTAATCCAATAATAGAAGCACTCTTGATAGGGGTCGATCCCAGTCCTTTCACAGAAGAAAGGGTTCTGCAAGAACTCCTAAAACTGAAGGTGGACAAAGCAATGGGTCCTGATGGAATTCACCCTAGAATTCTAAAAGAATTAAGGGAGGAACTAGTGAAACCACTAGCTACTCTTTTTAATAAATCATGGGAGGATGGTGTGGTACCCGAGGATTGGAGGAAGGCGGATGTGATTCCCCTTCACAAAAGTGGGTCCAAGACAGAGGCAGGAAACTACAGACCTGTCAGTCTGACCTCTGTGGTAGGGAAAGTGATGGAGTCACTTCTGAAGGAAAGAATAGTCGAGTACCTAGAGGCCAGTGGAGCACAGGACCCAAGGCAGCATGGATTCACAGCGGGAAGGTCATGTCAGACGAATCTAATAGATTTCTTTGACTGGGTGACCAAAGTAGTAGACCAGGAAGGGGCTGTGGACATGGCCTACCTAGACTTTAGCAAGGCATTTGACACAGTCCCACACAAAAAATTAATAGTCAAATTAACCAGCCTGGGAGTGGGACCCAGGGTGATAACCTGGGTAAAACATTGGCTGGACAATAGGACACAGAAGGTAATTGTAAATGGAGTCCACTCTGAAGAAAAGGGGGTTACTAGTGGGGTACCGCAGGGTTCAGTATTGGGTCCAGTCCTTTTTAATGTCTTCATCAGTGACATTGCAGAGGGACTGGAAGGAAAAGTATGCCTTTTTGCAGATGACACAAAGATCTGCAACAGAGTTGATACACAAGGAGGCGTGGAAAGGATGAAAAGGGACTTGGCAAGGTTGGAGGAATGGTCAGAAGTATGGCAGCTAGGATTCAATGCAAAGAAGTGCAAAATAATGCACCTGGGAAACAAGAACCCAGGGAAGAATACACAATGGGTGGGGAGATAGTAACAACAACAAAAAAGGAAAGGGACCTGGGGGTAATCATATCAGATGACCTTAAGGTTAGCAAGCAATGTGAGGAAGGCAGTAGGGAGGGCTGGGGTATACTGGGATGTATAGGGAGAGCATCATCAGCAGAAAACAGGAAGTTGTTATGCCTCTGTACAGACAGTTGGTGAGACCCCATCTGGAGTACTGTGTCCAGTTCTGGAGACCCCATCTCCGCAAGGACATAGACAGGATAGAGGCAGTCCAGAGGAGGGCAACTAAAATGGTGCAGGGTCTGCAAGAGAAGCCGTATGAGGAGAGACTAAAGGAGCTTAATATGTATACCCTTGAGGAAAGAAGGGAGAGGGGGGACATGATAGAAACTTTTAAGTACCTCAGTGGAATCAACAAAGTCCAAGAGGGTAGCATCTTTCAGAAAAAGAGACTTGCAAGAACAAGGGGACACAATTTAAATATAGAAGGAGGGTGGTTCAGGGGCAATGTGAGGAAGTATTATTTCACAGAGAGGGTAGTGGTTGCATGGAACAGCCTTCCTGAGGAGGTTGTGGGGTCTAAAACTGTGGGAGAATTCAAGAATGTGTGGGACAGACATAAGGCAATTCTTGTGGGGGGTAGGAAGAAATAGGCTGTTGGTTAACTAGGATCTGCGGCCTATCCTGTAGGTAGGGAAATGGGCAGACTAGATGGGCCTAGTGGTCCTTATCTGCGTCAAAGTCTATGTTTCTGTTTCTATGTTTCTCTGTACCTACCGAGTCCTGATGGTAGTCAATACACACCATAGGCATTGGGGTGTTTAGTCCCTCAGGGCACATTGGATGTCCCCATCGTGGACTTTCATCCCTGGATCTGGCTTATATCGGATCATCGTGGTACACTATTTGGATGATGGACTCACGTTTGTAGTGACTCACAGATGGGTATCTGGGTATTCCCGGCTATGTGACAATGGGTCTCCCTGCCTTATCTGGGACTGGTTTAAAGCTGCCTTCTGGAAGCTGGTCTCTCTGCCTATGCTAAAGTGCCACCCATATCAACTTAGTCCTGTCCTATCCTCAAAACATGGACTATTCTGGGAGTTCCATGCTTTCTTTGTTGTCATAATTGCTGTGTTTTGCTGTTTTCAATTTAACCATTGCGTTTTGCCTGTTTGGGGAGGGCACCCAGAGGGATCATAATTGTTTATGTATTCCTCTAATGTTTTGGGGATTTTATTGCAAATTTAAGGCAGCTGATATATGATCCCTTAAGGGTCCAGTTGTCTTTTTCTGAGGTGGGGAGGGGTAAACTGGGTACCTTGTTCTGTCATTGTGTGGGTTAGGGGTTGCAGAGCTCTCATTAGCAAATGTTAGGGTTTTTGAGTGGAGGGGCAGGGGGACAGGGGCTTATTGTGGTGTGATCTATCTCATCATGGACCGAAACTATTATTGTTTGGAGGGTGGGGGGTGTTCTCTGGGATTCATGGTTCCCTGGTTATTTGCTGTTTTGCCACTTGGCATTTACCTGTTTACAATAACTCATTACCTCCAGGAAACACCTGTAGTTGGCATCCAAATGATCACCTTTGTCTCCCACAACCACTTCAGTCGGCAGCTAAAGACTTCCTGTTCGCCCTGGACACTTCTCAAGTCGTCAGCACTATTTCTCTGTATTACTTGTGAACCATTTTGATTAGAATTGACTGCATAGCACCATTAGAAAGGTAACTTTGTGCTGAACAACTTTTCTGATGATACTTTGTGTGTATCATGTACTGTATACTTTAGGAGTTATTCATATTTGTTTATGGTATGGTGTAGTGTGTTTAGCTGACATTTGTCCCTCAAGTCTCACCTAGGCACCTTGAATAAAATGGAAAAAATACATGTTTGATATTAGAAAAATTGCTTTTTAGTACAAAATTAGTTTTACCTACATCTAATTGTGGATGTTTGATTTGTATGTTAATATGTTACATTCTCCAACCAAAAATGGTATATGTTGCTTTTTTTATTGAAAAAAAAACACTATTTTGTTATTTTGACTAGTATAGAAAAAAAGAAATTGCATATAATTAATTGCATAGCACTGAAGGAAAGGTAATGTTGTGCTGAACAACTTTGCCACTCATACTTTGTGTGTAGCACTTACGGTTCAAGAGGTATTTGCATTTGTTTGTGGCATGCTGATTATGGCTTGATTTTGCATAGAAAGGCCCAGGATGCAGTGCTAAGAGTATACAGGGCACAAGTGGTGGAAGTCTCCAAGAGCTCTTGTGGAGTGAATGAGTTAAGGGAGCCATGTGTTTATCTATATAAGGATTCTGTTATTTCATTTTCCAGCTTATGGCTTACTCAGGTTTTTGAGGAACTTTTTTTTTATCATAGAATTATTTTTATTTTGTTTTTTACAGAAGTATAGTATCACATACATTCATACTCATAAGCAGGTTCACTGTTCCATATGCAGCTATATTCAACCAGCAACTATTACATTTCCATAATAGTGTGTAAATATATTCACAAACACATGATTTAATATATTCTCGTATGAACCCACCTAGGATGCAACTTAACAAAGGAAAGACTACCCAATGTGCCAGGGTGGAGTTCCACTAACTTCAAGTATTAAAGACAGATAGGAACTGGAATAGTAGTACATAGAAATGAAATATCAAGTAGTCAAAGAGGAGGGTTACAGACTAGGTTAGGAGTTTTACAAAGAGATGATTGGAGATAGGCTTCCCATCTGGCTGTATATTGGTCCATCGACCTAGGTGAGTACAAGACAGGCATTCTAGTCTGGCTAATCCAACTGCGCCTCATGCCATTGAGGCGAGTCGGAGGAGTTTTTGAGAAACTTGTTTGTTTATGGTCAGGTTTCTTTTTCGGGAGAGGGCTGGTCAGGAGAGCTCTTTTTGGGCGGAAGGTCGGGGAGGTTTGGGGGCAAGCAGTAGAACAGTCGTGTTACTTTTTTCTTTCACTATGGACTCCGGGTGCATGGCTTTTGGTCTTCCCTCTCGTTTCCCTCAAATCTGATGACTAGTTCCTATAAGTTCCTCACTTGGAACATCCGAGGGGCCCACGCTAAGCCTAAGAGGTACCAAATTATTAAGCATATTCATCACCTTAAGGGGGACATTTCCTTCCTACAAGAAACCCATCTTCTAGAAGGGGGAAAATGCTCTTTTTCGGAGGCAATGGATTGGACAGGTCTTTACTACAGGAGTCAGTACCCAGAGTAGAGTGTAGCCATTCTCATATCTTGTTGTATCTCATTTCAATGTCTAGAGTGTTTGAGGAACCCTAAAGGTAGGTTTCTGTTCCTTCGGGCTCCTGAACAGAGTAGAAGCCCTGATTGGTTTCCTCTATGGGCCAAATGCAGATTCTCCCTCTTTTTTACTGGCCTTGCCTCCTTTCTTTCTCCCTTTCTAACACTTCTGTTACTGTTGGAGAGGGGACTGGAACCTCCCCTTCACTCCTCATTTGGACCAGTCAGATGGGCGTCGGGCTGGCTTGTCCCCTGCTCAGCGCTCCCTCAGGGAACTAACAGATTTTCTGGGTGTGTGTCTCCATGGAGAGTGCTTTATCGGGATTCTAGAGAATTCACCTTTCACTCTCCAGTCCATGGATCCTCTTTCCGATTGGATAATTTTCTTTTAAACCGTGCCTCCCTGGGTGTGTGCTGGGCAGTGAAATGGCCCCTGGCATTATATCCAACCACTCGGCAGCATGGTGTTCTCTCTTGTGCCTGCCCCTCCAGGATAGGGATATGACTTGGAAGCTTAACACTGAGCTCCTCAAGGAAGAGTGGGTAATTCAACACATTTGCAATCAAGATAGATCTGTTCACCTCAATCAATCATGGTACTGCAAGTCGAGTGGTGGACTTAAAGTGGTGTGCCTTGAAATGTTATCTTAGAGGGGAGTTTGTTCATCTTGCCTCCACCAGAAAACGTAAGAGGGAGTGGTAGATATCAGACTTTCTCACCCACATCTGGGAAATTGGTGGAATTTATCACCATCCACTCTGGACTCCACCTGCCAGGACCTCTTAATGCTGAGGGACCAGTATGCAGAGATGTTGCGATTCCTAGAACCTGACCCACTGTGTGGATCGGGGTGAGAAATCTGGCCGATTGCTTGCACTGTGGGTGCAAAAACAGGAAGCATCCCGACTGATTAATGCGATCCGATCTTCGTCAGATGGAACCCTCAAAACTGCCCCTCAGGAGATTGCCTCTGAATTTGAGAGGTACTATCATAACCTATATAGTCCGATGGCCAATTCCCCCTCCTTGATTTCAGTGAAGGAATATCTGAATGTTATCCCTCTCCCTGTCTTATCTGAATCCCAGAAGGATATCTTAGTGTCACCATTCATGGAGTCAGAGATCTCTTCTGCAATCCAGTCGCTCCTTGCTGACAAAGCACTAGGCCCAGATGGATTCTCTCCTAATTTTTATAAGTTTTTTTCCACTAAACTAGTGTCCTTATTGCTAGATTTTTACCATGCCCTTCTTGTTTCCGATGTATTAGATGAATCCCTGTTACAAGCCTTGATTGTGGTGCTTCATAAGCTTGACAGGCCTCCAGAGCAAGTATCAAGATATCGGCCGATCTCACTTTTAAATTGTGATATCAAAATATTGGTGAAAATTCTCACCGGCAGACTTGGGCAGGTCCTGCCATTGCTTATTGGCCCTGAACAAGTGGGATTTATGGCCACTAGGTCCTCTTCAGATCATCTTTGAAAGCTGACCGATATATTTGCTGCGTCCAGGGAATCTGAGCATCTTATGACTCTGGTCTCCTGGATGTGGAAAAGACAACAGAGTAGACTGGCATTTCTATTTTGTACTCTACAGAGGTTTGAGTTCCCGTCTCAGTTTATTGCCTGGATTAAAACCCTGTACTCCTCTCCTAGTGCCCAGATCTATTGTAGCAGGGTCTTTCCCCCTTGTTCAATCTACATTCGGGCACTAGACAAGGATGTCCTTTATCCCTGCTATTGTTAAATCTCTACCTTGAACCTCTACTTCTCAAATTAAAGGCCAATCCCGCAATTCATGGGATAAAGATTGGGACACACACCTTGACTCTGTCCGCATATGCGGATGACATTCTACTCCACCTCTCCCATCCTCAGAGCTCCATTCTGGCTGCTTTGTCAATGATTCAAAAGTTCAGCTCCTTTTTGAATTACAAGCTTAACCTGGATAAGACAGAGGTCATGCCTTTGAACTCTCGTGTCCTCAAGTCAGACCTCTCTGAATATGGGTTAGCTTGGTTGCCCCGTCACATTAAGTACCTGGGTATCTTCTTGTCTTGAAGTGAGGTGAAGCTGAAGGAGTTGAATGTGACTAACTTAGTTGGCAGGTTAGAACAGGACCTCTCCTGGTGGGAATCCCTCCCTCTAACTCTTTGGGGGCATGTCAATCTGGTCAAAATGAATGTCCTGCCCCATCTCTTTTACCCGTTGAATATGCTTAATATTTGGTTACCCCTTTCCTGGTTTAAACAGGTATATTCCATGATTTCTGACTTTATTTGGCTGGGTAAATCCCCAAGATGTGCGTACCACAAATTGGTGGCTCCCAAGCTGCAAGGGGGACTTAGGCTGCCTCATTTCGGTTTATATTACTAGACTAGCCATGTGAGCAAATACCTGCATTGGCTTCTCTCTGCCCCTGATGACTGCCTCATCACATACATCCCTATTTGGTTGTCCTTGGACTGGAAATGATTTCCTCATCTAGTATCTCTCCCAGAGCCTTGCTCCATGTCTGTCCCAGAGACCTGACACTGTCTCTCCGTATCTCCCTGATCAGACTGTCACTTCAGGTACATACTCAGTTATGTGCTTTTCTCAAATATAAGCACAGACGGGACACTGCACAACCAATCTTCAGGTATCCTAACTTCATAATAGGGAATCAGACTATTTCTCCAGCTTGGCTGTCTCAGTTCAAGAAGGTCAGGGAGTGTGACTAGTCTCGGGATAGAAATTGTCTGTCCTCCATGGATATCATCAGGCTATAACAGCTAAATAACACTTTAATTTTTAAAGTCTATCAGCTTCGTCACTCACTGATATGGCATTTTGGAGGTTGGCTTAGTCTCCTCAATGAAGACAAGTTCCTGGAGTCAATCCGAGATTTAGCCAATTCAGCTCACTCATTTTCCAAATTATATTTTGCTTTCTACACTAAGATCTATCCCCAGGTGGATGGGGTCTCTGCTTATTGGACCTCCCAATTCCCTTAGTCCACCTTTAACTGGTGCCATATCTGGAAGATAGCCACAAATATGTTACTCAAGATTGCCTAAGACTAATGCAATTCCAAATTCTAAACAACCTTTACTATACGCTGGTTAAACTTTTTAAAATGGGCAGGGCTCCATTGCCAATATGCATTAGGTGTGGGCAGGGCAAAAGTACCCTTTATCATATTGTTTGAGATTGCCCCAAGATTGCCCCACTTTGGTCACTCATTCAGCAGGAAGCAGATCCCTTATTGGGTATTGGTGACCACTTTTCCCCCAGAGATTTGTTTGGTGGGGTATTTTTCTACTGTCAAGGTGTGAGAGCTCAGATACTTTCTAGCTTTAATTGCTTTCTCCATTAAATTTATTTATTTAATACAGCATTGGTTTACAGACCTTGAGTCAAAGACTCATTTACAAAGGCACCTCATCAAGACAGCAATACATCACAGCAAACAAAACAGTACAGTACATAACGCTGAGATTAAAAAAGCAACCAGTGTTACAAGAATTCACTGGTGGTACAAGCTTGGTAATAGGTAGATCACAGTAGTCATAATATAGGTACACGAGTACCACGTCAGGTAGCAACCAGAGATATTTTATTACATTAGTCAGCAGATGTTGCCTGAGACCCCAGGCATATACAGCAAAAGTAGACAGGGCAAACCCAGCCTAGGGGTGAGGGTAAGGGGCAGGTGGGGGGGTTATGTGCAGTTGCAACAGCGAGTGCTTGTCAGATGGCTTCTGAGGGAGACCTTGAAAGGACCAAGCTTAGTGGAGTCAGCTATGTTGGCTGGGAGGGAATTGAACCAGGAGGGAGCCTGATAGCAAAAGGATCTCTGGGCCATAGAGGTCCTTACCCTGGGGACAATAAGGGAGATTTTGACAGTACTGTGGGTGGAGACTGAGAGGGAGGCATGCTGCAGGGAGGTGGGGACCTGTGGGGGGGCAGAGAGCCCTAGCAGGGTCTTTTTTACAAGAAGGCAGGTTTGGAAGCGGAGTCTTTCTTCAAGGTTGAGCAAGTTGGTGGTGGAGTACAGCAGGCACATATGGGTGCGTCTAAGGGCTCCCAGCATTAGCCTGCAGGCCTTGTTTATAAGAGAGCTGGATTCTTGTAAGCACAGTGTTGTCAGCTGCAGCATAGATGGGCAGCCCATAGTCGACTAGCGACAGAACAGAGAAGGTGATTGCCAATCTAAGGGCCTCTTGTGGTAGGCCGTCCCTATGGTGGTATAACAGTCCAATCCTGACATTGGTGGCAGCAGAAAGGGCATTGATATGGGAATGGAAGGAGAGTGCCAAATCAAGGTAATGCCCAGATACTTGTAGGAGGAAACCTGCTCAGTGGGGTTTAGTGTGCTAGGCAGTATCACGAGGGGCACCACTGGCTTTGCTTTGGCGATGTGAGAAGAGCACAGCTTTGGTCTTTTTTAGGTTCAGGACTAGCCTTCGTGATGGGAACCACTGCTCAGCTCTATCAAAAGCTTGTTGGAGGGTGGCATGGAGTGTGTTGGGGTTGGGGTCAGAGGCGAAGAACACAGTGTCATCCACGTAGAGGAGGCTCTTACTTGGGCAGGCCGAGGGGAAGGAGTTGAGGTAGAGACTGAAGAGGAGAGGGCCTGAAATGGAGCCCTGGGAACCCCAGAGTGGACAGGTCTTGTGTCAGATAGAGTGCTATTGATTTTTACACACTGAGTTCTGGCAGAGAGGTAGCTGGTGAACCATGCAAGGGACAGGGAGAAACCAAGACATCTGAGGGAGTCAAGCAGGATGGGATGGAAAACCATGTCAAAGGCCTTGAGAGGTCAATGAACACAACACCGGCAATACTTGCATAGAGCAGAGTGCAGGAAGTTGGAGAATTCAAGTAGCTGGGTTGTGGTGCTATGACCTGCATGAAAGCCATGCTGTTCAGGGCACAGGATATAGTGCATGGTCAGGTATTTGGCAAGCTGGTTAGCTTCTTTTTCAAGGGCCTTAGAGAGTGGGCAGAGGATGGAGATACATCGATAGTTACCGGGGTCGCTCGATCGCCGGTCTTTAGGATGGGAGTGATAATGGTGGTTTCCATGTGCTGGAGAACTGCCCCAGGCACAGAGAGTGATTGAGCAGTTCGGTAAGTGGGACCAGGATAGCATCCAAAGTCAGGCGAAGTAGCCTGGTGTCCAGTAGGTTGGTGCCGGGCTTGTTACTACTAGACTTTTTGCAGGAGGTCTAGCCTCTAGTGGGGAGATGGTACGTAGATAGAAAGGAGGTCTCTGGAGAGTGGGCAGGGGTGCTACTGGGATGGGGTCAAAGAAGTTACTGGGCAGGACAGAACTCAGGTCTGAGAAAGTGTGGTTTAGGCAGTCTGCAATGCCAAGGGGTCAGAGCAGGCAATTCTAATAAAGGAGAGTTGAGAGGGGGTGGGGCAGGATTTCCCATTCAGCTCTTTACATTATCCCAAACGTTTCTAGCCGCCCCAGGAGGAGAAGAGCAGTTTGGTAGTACTGGGCTTTGGCCTGTCGAATGGCCCAAGTACACTTATTGCACTCGGCACTGTATGCTTGCCTATCAGCTGGCTTGCCAGATTCCATGGCAATGTGCCATAGGTTGTCTCTCACTTTAAGTTTGTGAAGGAGGGAGGGGGTAACTCAGGGCGTGCTTTGCTTTTTGGTGTGATTTCTAGTGAAGGGGGCATAGAGGTCACAGGCAGTGTTAAAAGTATGAGTGAAAAAATCCAGTGCCTCATCTATGAATGGTACTAGCCTGATTGAGGACCAATCCAGTTGTGAGAGGTACAGTTTAAGGTGACGCAGGCCGCCTGGGAGTAGGCGACGTCACTGGGTGGTTTGTGGTGCAGGTTTGCTGTTGGTAGCAGACCAAGAAAATACGACCAGGGAGTGGTCACTAAATGAGTTGGGAAGTACACTGATATCGAGCACCCTCTGGGGGTGGTTGGTAATGGTGATGTCCAGGAGGGTGCTGGTGCCAGTAGAGGGGTTGAATCTAGTTGGGGTGGTGACAAGCTGAGACATGTCAAGGGAGGCAAAGACATCTCTGGTTTGGAGGCCGGGGCAGAGAGCCAGTTAATATTCAGGTCACCAACAATTATCTGGGCCATTTTGGGTGGTAGGCCAGAGAGGGAGTCATTAAGCGCCTGAATGGTGAGGTCTTGCTTTCTGGGGGGAATATGGGCAACAGTGAGAAAGAGTGGGCCCTTACCAGGGTTGGGGGATATTTTTAGCATGAGGGCTTGTGCCCTGTTATCAAGCTTAGGTGGTGGAAGTGCATGTCCAAGGAGGGAGTCAGGCATGTAGACAGCACAACCACCTCCACGCTTACCCACCTGATCTCCCCTGAAAAGGGTGTAAGCAGGAAGGGAGACGAAGGAGTCAGGGGTGGATTTGGATAACCAGGTTTCGACGAGTGCGACAATGTCCAGTTGGTGCTGAGTAACCCAGCATTGGAATGCAACAGCCTTCTTAAGGAGGCTGCAAATATTCATGGAAGCAATGTGGAGTCCTTGAGCCTGGACAGGCTTATTCATAAGGTTTGGATGAATGTTACCTAATAGAAGCAACAGGAGGGTGATTAGGTGCACCAAAGTGTGGTAGTGATTGTGGCATCTCCCCTTGTGACTGGACATGGGCCAGGTGCTGGGGTACAAGGGGTGGGTAGAGTATGAAGGGTGGGAAAGGCATAGAGGAGAAGAGACCAAGGTATGAGTGGGAAGTAAGAGGTAGCAGGGATGGAAGTGTGGGGGTACCGAGGGGGAGGTGATCGAGCATCGGGGGGGTCTGGTAGAGGTGTTGTAGATAAGAGGGGGTACTATGTGTAGAGGGTGATGGTCCTAAGTGAGGTGGGGCTGGTGTAGGAAGTAGGAGGCAGACCATAGTCAGTGTCAATGCACTTGATCCCGAAAGCATTAAGGACGATAAGTTAAATTTGAGCATGAGAGAGGATCACCCCTTTAAGAAGTTACATGAAGGAGAGCCCCTTTAAGGAGTTGCTGCAATTGACTAGTGTGAGGCCTCAGGGGGTGGGGATCACTGGGGAAGTGTATTTAATAAAGGAGGGGGGAGCTGGGCAAAAAAGCTGTCCAGAGAGCAGTACAGCAAGGCACTGGCTGAGCTCTGTTTTGAAAAAGGTGCCTTGGGTGCTTGCTTTGTCAGTGGGCATCTGCAGCATCCAATCAGGAAGCGGTCACAGTCTCCAGGAGCCTGTCTAATTATGGGGATTGAAGCCTGACAGCTCCGAGCTAGGAGCTAACCAATAGTACCTGCTTTCCTTAGTGAAGGGGTGATGGGCTGGATGCAGAGGTCCGGCCGCCGGCAGGTAGCAGCGCCAGGGTGACCCAGCTGAAGTGGAAATCCTGGTTTGGGCTTGTGGCTAAAAAAGAGCAGAAAACAAAAAGGTGGGCCATTAGTTAAAAGTCAAAGACAAAGCTCAAGTAAATTGGTGGAAGGGCCCTGGGCAATTTAGTGCTCAGGCAGAAGTAGGTGCAAATAGTAGGAGAAAAAGGTTCAACCAATCAATCAAAATTTTATTTGTAAAGCACTTTTCAATAAATCAAAGCGCTAAAACATAACAAGAATAAAACATCAACTATAATAAATAATGACATAAAACAATAAAATGACCATAAAATAATCTATCCGAATGCTAGTGCAAGTAAGTGGCTTTTCAGAGACCTCTTAAATGATTCCATGGACAGGCACTCTCTAATCTGACAAGGTGGAGAATTACACAGGGTCAGGGCCATAAAAGAAAAAGCCCTGGCCCCAGATGATTGAAGAGCGAACCTGGGAATCTCTAGCAATCCCTCGCCAGTGGAGGCAGGTGGGCGGAGAGAGGGTGGTAGGGACAAAGGAGATCTTGCAGGTAGCCCGGTCCCTGACCATGTAGGGTCTTATAGGTCAGCAATGCGACCTGAAGGTGATTCTCCACCGCACCGGCAGCCAGTGTAGTCGCAGCACAGGTGTGATATGGCAAGTTCTTGGTAACCCAGTCAACAACCTGGCTGCTGCGTTCTGCACCAGCTGCAGATGACAGAGATCCACCCCAGGCAACCTTAAATATAGAGCATTACAGTAATCAAGGTGAGAGGAAACAAAAGCGTGCACCAACACAGGAAGGTCATCATGTGGAACAAGGTGTTTTATCCGGGCGATATTCCTCAGATGGTAAAAGGAAGACTTGACAGTAGCTGATACCTGTGTCTTCAGCGTCAGCGCACTGTCAAAGATTATGCCCAGATTTCACACCTGTTCAGAAGGTCTCAACTAGGTATCCCCTAATAAAAGACCAGAGGGGACCCCAGGTGTTATCTTCCCTACATAATGGCCCGGGTCCACAACCAACACCTCAGTCTTATCAGATTTAACTTCAACCAGTTCGCACTCATCCAGTCCTGAATCTCAGCGAGGCAGTTGTTGAGAACCGATACTGTGTCATTCTGTTGGGTACAAAGGACATATAGAGCTGAGTATCATCTGCATAGCAGTGAAAACACAGCCAATAATGCCTTATAATGTCTCCCAATGGCAGCATATACACGTGAACAGCATGGGAGAAAGCACAGAGCCTTCGGCACCCACAGGACAGAGCAAAGGGAGCGGAAGAAAAAATCCTTGAAACTACCCTTTGACTTCTGCTTGTGAGGAAAGCATGGAACCATCTGAGGATGGTCCCTGACAGTCCACAGAGTAGCCGCAGACGATCCAGCAACATCCCATGGTCCACAGTGTCAAACGCTGCAGAGAGAGTGAGGAGAACCAAGATCGAACGGTTCTTCCAATCTCTCGCTATTAGGAGATCATTAAGTACCCAAACTAATGCCGTCTCGGTACTGTGCCTCTTCCTGAAACCGGACTGGAGAGGGTCATAGACTTCATGGGTGGTAAGAAAGTCATCGAGCTGCAACGCGACTACTTTCTCAATAACCTTGCCCAAAAAGGGCAGGTTAGAGATCGGTCTGTAGTTAACGAGGTAGTCAGGGTCAAGGGAAGGTTTCTTCAAAAGGGGTGTCATGACAGCCTCCTTCAAAGACTCTGGAAACACCCCTTGATCCAAAGAACCTCAGACTATCCTTGCAAGAACTGGTCCAATCACATTCATGCACCCCACAAGGAGGCACGTAGGACCAGGATCCAAACTACAGCAAGTTGGTCGTAAGCCTTGGACAATCTTCATGATATCCACGATCGCTAGCTGGTCAAAATCTATCCAGGTAGACCGAGGGCATGTAACCCTGCATCGGTCACTGCAATGCTCATTTGAACGTGTGCTGCGGATCTCTGACCTGATTGATGACACCTTATCCTCAAAGAACCAAGCAAACTCGCCACACTGTATTTGTGAAAAAGGTCTCCGACCCCACAGACAGGCTGGATTGCACAGTCTGTTGACGGTCCGAAAGAGCTGAGCAGGTCGGTTTCTTGATGCAGTTATCTCCCTGGACAGGAACTCTTCCTTCTTATGGGAGATTACTGATTGACAGTCCACATAATGGGCCATCAATGTAAGTTTGTCACCCTCCAGGCCAGATTTCCACCAACAGCGCTCAATCCTTGCCCCACTCTCCTCAGCTCCCTCAATGTCCCATCAAACCAAGGGGGCCGAGGGCGGAGGGAGAGGGGGCGAACATGGACAGGTGCTATGGAATCCAGTTCCTGCAGAGAGTCTGGTCAAAGGTGCCAGGTGGGAATTAGCAAAACAAAAGGCTGGTTCAGGAGGTTGATGGGGGGCCTTGAATGAGACCAGGAGAGCTGGAAAGGAGGTATGTGGTGGAGAGGACTCAGGGTAGTCTGGAATGGATAGAGAAGATGGCCGAAAATGCCAGACAATATTTACAGAATGTGCTGGTTCAGCGGTGTGTCAGGAGAGGGAATCAGGGGTCCAGTAGATGGCAGAGAAACAGTGTGGGGAATAGAGAGAAAGAAATGCAAAAGGGAAAAAGCAAGAGAAAGAGGGAAACAAAGAAGGAAGTCCGAGGAGGAAGGAGAGGAAAGGTGATGGGAAAAGAGTGTGGCAGAAAAACAGCAGGCAGTAGTCAGTTGTTCAAGCTATTCTACAATATTGGGCAATTAGCTCAGCAGAAAAGTTGGTCCTGCACCATTGGCATGACTGAATGAATTTGTCATACCTGGAATGGCTTCAGGAACTTTCAGATAATCTGCTTCTTGAACGACTGATTGCGAGTATCCACAACCGCCTTCAGTGGTTCGACAAAACCTGGGGCAAGTTACACACCCTTTATTCCTTGCAGTATAGGCTGGGCTCCTCTATGTGATCCCTTGGCTCTAGTCTATTTCCAGTCATTGAGGGGTCTTTCTAGTGCTCCACTGGTTGCTGGCACTGGGCTAGTTCTTGTTCTGCTGCTTGGGAGGGGATGTAGGGTTTGGGAAGGTGGGGCTGGTCTTTTGGGGGACAAGTGAGGATTTTGTTGTATGGTATTTATTTATCTTTGTGTAACCCCCAGGCCACTTTTTAACTAGTTAGCACACCCCACCTTAAAATCTGGAATACTGGTACCCACATACTGGCATATCATTTACTTTACAAAAGGTTGGTACCACCCTTGGTGTTAGGATATCTACCTGGCTGAGATCACGTGATGCTGCTGTGAGATTAGCTGCTCTGGAGACCTGCTCCTCTTAGTTCCTCCTATAAACATCCAAAATACGTGATACTGAGCATTGGTGTTAATTTAAAAGAAGGGCTTCATCAGCGGCTCTCCGTGTGCAGCATATTTGGGGTTCAGGAATCTCTTTTGCCTACCTGTAAGCAAGCGCCGGAGCTAAAGAAATCTGGGGCCTAGCTGAGGCATGGAAGCTGAAATCGCCCAGGCCTGTAAACGCACCCCAGAAACTCCAGAGAAAGGATCGAAAAGATCCAAAGGCCAGACTGAGGCTCTGTTAAACCTCTCATTCCCACGGCATCTCAATCGGCTGCGACCCCGCTATCGGAACAGAAATTCCTCGAAGAAATGCAGCTCTTCAAGTCTGCCTTGCAGGACATAACTAGAGAAATCAAATCACTCAGAAGTGATTTGGCTGATACAAATCGAGCTATTTCAGATCTCTCAGCTCGCACAGCTTCATTGGAAAATTGGAAAAATAAGATGGACCCGGAGGTGGTTTCTTTGAGGCAAAGACTGCACAAAGCTGAATCCAAGTTAGAAGACTTGGAGGGCCGTGGGAGGAACAACATCGTTATTTTTGGTCTTGCCGAGAAGCAGAAGGAACAACTCCCATTTTATTTTGTCAGAAGCTCCTGGCTAAGACTGCTGGTCCTCCCGAACAACCCCTCATACATAATAGAGAGGCTCACGGTCATTGCGACCTAAGCCCACGAGTGGAAAGCCTCCGAGACCAGTTATCATCAAGCTACTAAATTACCTGGATAAATCTTATATTCTGGAACAGGTTAGAAAACTGCAGCAGATTACCTGGGAGGGCCAACAGCTTCGCTTGACTCAAGATATTCCTGCCACAGTGAGACAACGCCGAGCGGAGTACCACCCCATAGTGTCAAAGTTAATCGCTGCAAGTATTAAGTATAAAGTCTAATACCCTTCCAGACTGATGGTTATGCAAGCAGATTCGTGGCACTCCTTTGACAATGCGTAGTTGGCACTTGCCGCACTGCATCAGATGTACCCTGACCTGTTCCCTTCTCGCTGAAGGGCCATGAGGCTACTTACTAATTCACTCGCCTTCAAGTGATGATGTGCTTTAGCAAGGCTGACCACTGTGGGGACCTATATTTTAAGCGGATGCCTGCGGATTTGCCACTTAATAAATCAGTACAATTATAACTGACAAATTGATAAGAAACCTCTGACCTCCTGGTATTAATTAAAGCGCCACATGAGGGCAGTAGAACTCCATGTGTAAGAAAGAGCCTCTGCAGCTGCTCCAATTGGACCCTTCTTCATTCCTGTCAGGCTGGAAACTGAAGCCCCTTTTTTTTGCTATTCTGGAAGCTCCTGTTGCACTGATTGGAAGGCAGCTTTACAGATGAAGAGTGTGCTGAGTACCGGGGATTACTGTGTGATCTGAAGATGTCTTACATATGGACATGTGTTCAACTCCTGTGACTATGATGGTGCAGGAGGGCTTGGATCCCTTCTCCCCCCTTCCTCCTCCTCCTTTTTTTTTTTTTATTTCTTATTATTTTAGAAGCTCCTGTTGAAATGATTTGAGGACGTTTTGCATATGGACTTATATGAATACCTGCGACTAATGTGGTGCAGAGGGGCTTAGACTCCCCCCCCTTTTTTTTTTGATGTCTATCAGATGGATGTAAATAGTATTATATTCATGTCCCTGATTTAGGGGCCGGGTGGGAAGCGGGAATCTCTGGATAGTCTGGCAGTCTACTCAGTGCATCACAATCTGGCACAGGGTGGGTCGTCTACCCACTGGGTTGTTGGGAATAAGAACTTGTAGTTTATCACTGATAATACTTCTCGTTTTCAAAGAGGCGGATAATGTTGGCCCATAATCTTGTTTCTTGTATCTGGTATAATGCCTACCCCAATATGGGTAGAGGGATTAAATGGGGGGGCAATATAGGGAAAGGAACATATTAGTTTATTAAGGCGGGCATGGGAATTGGGGTGGGGGTTGAGAGTGAATAAATGGGGTAGGGTGGTTGGGAAGGGGATTCGTGAATAAGGGGATGTTGTTGTAGGGAGGGTGGGAAGGATTTGGGGTTCGCCATTAAGTCAATATGGAATAGTGCACTGGAAATGACTCCTTCTTGAGGAAGAGTCAGATGATATTGGGCTCTTATTGATACCGTTTAATCATGACAAGTGTGTTAAAGTTTTGTTCTTGGAATGTTAAAGGTGCTCAATCCCCTACCAAAAGGGCCAAGATATTGCTGCATCTTCATAAACTTAACATAGATGTAGCTTTTATTCAGGAGACACATCTACCTGGCTCACAAATCAATAATTTAAGGAGAGCATGGGTGGGACATGTGCTTGGCACTGGGTTAGACTCTTGTAGAAATGGAACTCTTGAGGTATTAATGACCGTCATGTATACCTTTTCACCTGTTGCAATCGATAGGTGACTCCACAAGGTAGATATATACTTTTGAGAGCAATATTAGGCCATACTGAAATGGTAATAGGATCCGTTTACGGACCACTTAGTGATGACCCCCAATTCTTCTCAAGTCTCATGTCCAATCTGGCATCACGGTCTAAGCTCCCTATCTTACTCGGTGGAGACTGGAACTTGGTTCTCAGTAACAGCCTTGATAGATCAAAAACAAGGCATACCCCATACACCCCAGCTCAGTTGGCTCTCAGAGATCTTATGAATACTCTGGGTTTTGTGGATCCATGGAGGACCCTTTTCCCTTCCTCTTGGGACTACTCATTTCACTCCCTCCCCATAACACATTCTCAAGAATTGACTTCTTTTGTTGGGGATTGAGCACCTTGCGAGGTTCAGAGTTGTGTCTATCTTTCCAAAGTGATCTCTGACCACCACCCAACTACTTTGCAATGGTCTATACCCTCCACTACTAACTAATTTAAGGTCTGGAGATTTAATCCCCAATTACTTAGATCCCAGAAGATAGTCGATCTCTTACAAAGGTACATTACAAATTTTCAGGAGTCTAACACCGGGTCCATGCCAAAGTTAGATGTGCTCTGGGGGGCTATGAAATGCTTGTTAAGAGCGAGATTATCGGTTGGCCACCATTAGGAAAAAAGACAATTTTATCAGAATCTTCCTCACTCTTACAACAGATTAGGGCTCTGGAGCAAACTCTATCTCCCCAGTCACACCCCATGGAATTGAAGGCTGGAAAGCCTTGATTCCAATAATACTCTTCTTGGCGATAAAAGTGGAATATCTCCATTTTAAAACAAAAGCCACTTACTTGATCAAGGGGACAAGGCGAGGAAACTACTAGCCCTAAGGCTCAGGCGTGAGTGGATAGGATGGTAGTTACCATACAGGAACCGACGGGCAGGTACCATACTACTCCTGAAGAGATAGCTCTATGCTTCAAAACATATTATCAGTCTTTATATTCCTGCCCCCTTCAGTCCTCTAAGAATATCACACTGGACTGTTTTCTAGAGGATATAAATCTTCCAAGTTTATCCCAGCACCAAATAGCCCTTCTACAAGCTCCCCTCAGTATAAGCGAAGTACATGAGGCTATTGAAGCTCTCCCTGCTGATAAAGCCCCGGGCCTGGATGGCTACACATCCAATTTTTATAAGGTATTCAAATCTCAGCTGAGTACTGTCCTGCTTGATACATATAACTATATGTTCCATCATGGTCTCTCAGATCTCAGCCTCACCGAGGCCACTATTGTTGTGCTCCCCAAGCCAGACAAAGACCCCACTTTAGTATCGAGCTATCGTCCAATTTCATTAATAAATGTGGATATGAAGATTCTCGCCAAAATCCTGGCTAATAGGTTAGCCAGGTCTAGCTTTCTTTAATAAGCCCCGAGCAGGTTGGTTTTGTGGCAGGGCATCTCTCATCGGATCACTTACGTAAAATCTTTCATCTCATCTCAGCAGCAAGGGACTCTCATACTCCGGCAGCTCTAGTTTCCCTTGATGTGGAAAAAGCCTTTGACCGTGTCTCATGGGACTACTTGTTCGAATTATTACCCAGATATAGAATTCCTTTACAGTTTATAAAGTGGATCAAAATTCTTTACTCCCACCCTACTGCTAGGATACTATGTAATGGGGTAATATCACAATCCTTCCCTCTCCAGCAGGGAACGAGGCAAGGCTGCCTCCTGTCTCCCTACTTGTTTAACTTATTTTTAGAGCCACTCATCAGGAGGATTAATCACTCCGCATCAGTATCTGGCATTCCGATCCAGCGATTTCAATATAAGTTATTGGTATATGCCGATGACATCATGCTTCATGTCACAAATCCAAGTACGTCTATACCAGCTACCCTCAACATTATCAAAGAGTTTGGGGAACTCTCCAACTATAAATTAAATGTAGCCAAAACGGAAGTAATGCCTCTAAACAGTTGGACTTTAAAGGCAGACTTGGAGCACCTCGGGTTCACCTGGGTAAGGGATAAAATAAATTATCTAGGCATATTTCTGTCACAATCCGTAAGCAAAATGCAGCAATATAACTTGGACCAGTTACTTATACGCATTAAAACGGACCTTAATCGGTAGGTATACTTCCCATTTCTCTCTGGGGACGTATCAGCATTATAAAAATGAATGTCCTGCCTCGTTTATTGTACCCCTCAGATGCTGAATTTATTCTCCCCATTCGTGGTTTCATCAGGTGCATAGCATTATCTCTAAATTTATTTGGAGAAATAAATCATCGAGGAAACAATTACTAAATTGCAGAAGGCCAAAGAGCATGGTGGATTGCAAGTCCCTAATATCTACCTCTATTACTTGGCCATTAATTGTGCCACAGTCTCTCAATGGTTAAAACCCACAAAGGACCCCCACTATGGTTACAAATAGAACAGTCAATATGCAGTGCTGCAGGAATCGATATTAGAGCCTCCTTACATTACCGCTAATAAAGTTCCCAAATTGTGAACCCACACCAATCACGATCTCGATACGGATACATGATCAGTTGAACAAAACCTTGGGCTTTCACCATCAAAGGGCGTGTTCAACCTCTTTTCAAAAACCCTAATTTTAAAATAGGGGGTAAGTTTGTCACTGCTTCATTTTGGCCGTCGGAATGTGAAATCACGGTGGCTGACCTAACCGAAAATGGTAAATTACTTGCCTTCTCAGCTTTTAGCACAAAATACAAATTACCTGCTTCTTTTTGTTTTAAGTACCTTCAAATATCCCACGTCCTAATACAGCATTTTGGTAGCAGCCTCTGGAGTTGGTCTATGTCCGGTCCTATACTTAGCTCACTTACCAGGAGACCTTCGTCTCACCTTGTCACCTTCTACTATAAGGCACTTCAAATAAGTAATAGTGAACAAGAAGGTGTACAACATTACACGTGGGATAGGTCCCTCCCCTCTGTCTCCCAAGTACCTCGTCAATGGCAACAAATCTGGAAAAGGCTGTATAAGGATATCAGGTGGGATCGGTATAGGCTGCTTCAATTTTATGTGCTGCATGACCTATACTACACCCCTGTAAAACTTAGTAAGATGGGGCATCATACATCGGAACTTTGTACCAGATGTGGTTCACAAAGAGGTACACTCCTTCATATCCTCTGGGAATGTGACAAAGTTACTCCATTTGGGCTGCCATCAGGTCTAAACTGGATCCTATACTTGGGCTCCAAAATGCTTTTAGTCCGAAATCTGCATCTTGGGTGACTCAGGCGAAACTCTAGTAGGTAATCAGAGGAAACATATGACACTGATATCTCTCTGCACTAAGAAAATCATATTGCGCCACTGGTTAGACCAGCAAACCCCTTCATATGTAGAATGGCATAAAGAAATACTATTTGCTTTGCAAGCAGAATACTTTATTGCCAATATGTCCAAGCGCAGTAAAAATATCAGAGAGTATGGGCACCTCTACCGCCCTGTTATCCACTTAGGAGAGCCTTGTTTTGGATCTGGTCTTGATACAGCCTGAAGATGGTTATTGACTTAGTCCCTCTAACTCTTCCTTATTGAGTAATGTGACTATTCCTACATCGTCTAGGAAAGGAATTATTCCTTTTATATATTGTAGTGGCGAAAATGGGGGGTGGGGTGGAATATAAGGTCTTACTAGTTCTGTGGTTATACTCTACCATGCTATTGGAATCAGATACTCTTGTTAGGTAAGGTCAAGTTTATTGAAATTACTCGGTCTTGGTTACAAAAGTGAGCAGATATTACAATCCACAGTCTGTGTACCAATGTAGATGTACAATATCCTGACACATATCACTGGCTGTTTGTTTAAGTATCTGAACAAGAGATCTGTGTATTGTACAAAAAATTACAGTACTTTGTAATACTACAATAAAGCAAACTATTTAAAAAAATAAAGGATGTCTACCTGGCTCATTTTCTAGAGAGGGTGGTTACAAGAACAAAGCATCATGAACTTTGCATAAAAATCACAACCCAGGTCCTGGGTGGAGGCCGCTAAGCATACGCTAGATCTAACCTGCTGAGGGGGCCCCAGTAAATCCAAATACCAGAAGCAATAATCGGAATGTCCCGAGCAGTAACTGGGATTGTGCAGTATGGCTTTATTCAACAAGCTGGAAAATTTTAAGCAGAAGTGGACCCCCAAGGGTCGGTCTAGGCAGGATAGGTACATTTCACAAACTCTCCTTGCATGCAGTACAGTTCATGAACACACAACAGAACATCTTCTTCCCATTTCCTAATGGTGCAATTAGTGGACACCTGGCCACACACAAACATTTTCCTCCCATGAGTGCCATTTTGTGAATCTAAGCCACACCTCAGAACTCTTCTGTGAAAATAGGTGCAATATGTAAAACTCAGCCACACACCTAAACCTGCAGCAGGCCCTTACTCAGGTATAACTAGTACCCTTTATGAACCAGGAAGCGCTGCCTTGTTAGCACTAGATGACGTTCCTCTCACCCTTTGCTCCAGCCAACAGTATCTGCCATTCTTCAGGGTTACACCATTGAAACCTGCATTTCCCACTGAAATGCTAGAGGCCCCACTCTTTAAATATCTCTCACTCACTGGAGTGACCAAAGAATAAACTGCACTCTCCATGGTGAGCAGCTTAACAGAACATTCACTCTTCTAGGTGAACTAGGGGCACTGACAGGTGCGATCCAGCCTTATCTATGGGCACACACACCCCAGACTACTATTCCCCTAAAATATGTGGAGATCTTGTCTCCTAGAACAGTACTCACAAACTGGTTGTCCCGTCCACTTGACATGGAACAACAGAAAGACATTCTCCTGGGTGGTAGATCAAACAGTCTCTCAATATTCCTTTCCAAGGCAGCTGAAACACACACAGAACCTTCAGGGGAGTTGCCCTTTGAGTCCACTGAGAACAAGTGGTTCCTTCCACTTCACAGGGGAATAGAAATCAGGAAATCCTGCTGTAAAACTGGTCTCCACCGCTTCACTGAAAGCTGGAAATGACACTCCACTAGGGTGAGAAATGCTGGGCCTTACCTCAGAGCCCAACTGGCAGTCCTTCTGCCATTCTCACTTCCACACTGAACACTGACTCACTACAGACTGAACTAACTGAACATTCTAAGCGCCCCAGAGCAGCTGTCCTCACAGTGTGGTTTATGCTTTTGTGAGAGTTCTGAATTACCTAATCATTCTTCTCTCAGGCTAGCCGAGTAAACAATGATGTCATTATACAAGAAGGCCCTGATGAGCTCCCTACCAGCTGCCTGCTACCTTCCTAACACTAATACTGATAGGACTCTAGTAACCCCAGGGGACTAGGTGGTTACATTTATTACATTGTTATTGACATGTAGATTTTGTTGTAAAACTCAATAAAGCGTACTTAATTAAAAAAAAAAATGCTACATCCAGATTAGAGGCTCTTAACCTCACCCAATTAATTACTGAGCCCACCCATTATAATCTTCACTCAGCAAACTACTCCTTAATTAATTGCATACTCTCTTCCCATAGAATTTCCACTGTTGGTGTATTGGATGCAGCCCTAAGCGACCACTGTATTATACACTGCACCAGAAAAATTCAACTTCCAGAATCAGCCCCTAAATACATCATTACCTGTCCTCCACCAGTTCGCCTGCATGACCTAAAACATTTAATCACTATCACTATTGTGTTTATTCTTTAATATGACCCCTGATGATGTGATTATGAAACCAGTCAGGGAATTTGCATGGTCCTGTATATTCCAGTGCGGTATGCTGCATTTTAAGTATCTTTCTCACTTTCATTAAAATAAATTAATTATTTTTCACATCCAGGATGAGGAGTGTGACTTCTTGTTTGCTTAACAGTATCTCACTGTTGCACGCATCCTCAGTGCAGTGGAGTTGTTTTGCCACTCATTATGACCTAAAACATGCAGACTGGTACCCTGTCTACTCCGCATCTGATGTCAACTCAACACAGTCCACTTCCTCGAGCTTTTCAATAAGGTCTGGGATTCCCACTCCACCAAGGATAAAGCTAGGGTCAAAACGCACCACAACCCTTGGATTTCCAGCACATTAATTGCCCTCTGTAAAACTCATGACAAGACCTGGTCCCTATTTAAAACCACACAAACCCTCCAATCCAGACAGGCCTACAACTTCATTAGAAATGCCAGCACCAAGTCTATAAGACAAGCCAAAGCATGTAAACACCATCCATCCTTCCACTTTGGATTGTGGTCCACTCCCTTATTGACTCCCATCTCAGACCACCACTCCAACGCTCAAGCATAATGACCAAACAATTTCTGACCCTGTCAAAATAGCAGAAACCCTAAACAACTTCTTCATCACCTGTGGCCTTCCAGACCTGACCTCCCCCAGACCCTCATGCAGCCCCCCTAAACCCTACTCAAAACAATTTCCTCCTCACTCCCACCTCACCGGAAGAAGTCCTTAATGCACTCTACTCCTTGAACATCTCAAAATCCATCCCTGATGGTATCCATGCCAAACTTCTGCATATATCTGCACCTGCAATTGCTTTTCTCCTCACTTACCTGCTAAACCAATTCTTGCACATTTGATTTTCCCTGTATGTTCTGTTGTCTAAATGACCTTTGTTGTAACCTCCCGGGTCGTACCTGAAAATAGGCAGCCCTGCTGTCTAGTGTTCTATCCAGTGAACAAAAACTAAATAAATAAATAAACCTGTCCTTCTCCTCTGGCAATGTCCCCCAAGCTTGCAAACTTGTTTATGTCATTCCTCTACCCAAGGGTGGTGACCCCTTGGTACCTGGAAACTAATGACCAATTTCCCTCCCTCCTGCTCTTGTCAAACTGCAAGATGCTTTTGTCCAGTCAAGACTGAGTAACCTTCTCACATCCACAAATTTTATCTCCCCATATCATATATGTAATAGGGGTATTGCAAGTCGTGAGAGGGAGGTAATAATCTCTCTTCACAAGACACTGGTTCGGCCCCTTCTGGAGTACTACGTGCAGTACTGGAGGCCACACTTGCATAAGGACATTAACAAAATGGAGGCAGTCCAGAGAAGGGCAACCAAAATGGTGCAGGGACTGAATCAGAAAACACATGAGGACAGATTAACGGAGCTCAACATGTATACCCTAGAGCAAAGCAGGGAGAGAGGTGATATGATCGAAACATTTAAACATCTTAAGGGCATTGACAAGGCCAAAGAGTCTAACATATTTCAATATAAGAAAAATAGCAGGACAAGTGAACACAGCATGAGATTAGATGGAGGCCGATTAAGGGATAATGTGAGGAAGTTATTTTTCAAAGAAAGGTGGTGGATGCATGGAACAGCCTACCTCAGGAAATGGTGGATATGAATACAGTGCAGGGCTTCAAACAAGCATGGGATAGGCATAAGGGAGCAATACAGATGAGTGAATAGATGAGCCATTGACAGAACAAAGGCCGATGACACATTCATAAGGTAGAAAAAAGGGCAGACTGGCTGGGCCTTGCGGTCCTTATCTGCGTTCACGTCTATATTTCTATGTTTCAGTCTGGGTTAAAGCACCACTCCACCATCCTTCCTCCTTCGCATCACCGGACATATCTAGTCTGCTGTTGACTAAAACCAACTAACTGCTTCAGTCTTCGTTGATCTGGCCAAGGCCTTCGATTCTGTTTCCCACCCCTGATCCTGACAAACTCAAGGTAGCTGGACTCGCCCCTCCTGCAATTCAGTGATTCAGCTTGTACCTTGAAAATAGAGCTTCAGTCAGTCAGGATTGCAGCCTCCACCTCCCTCTCCCTATACTAGCCGGTGGCCGCCAGGGTTTGATTCTAGGCCCCATTCTGTTCTTTCTATTTATTAATAACCTCCCATCTGTCTGTTCAAGATCCCTTGTCCACATGTATGCAGATGACACCATCCTTTTCACATCTGGCCCAGTTCTAAGTGACATTCAATCACGACTGTAACACGATTATCACAACATGCAGTCTTGGTTTCATGCAAACCAGCTCAAAATAAACTCATTCAAAACCATTTCCATGATTTTCGGGTCTGCTTAGAAACCCGTGAGAATATTCAGTCCATTTGCTTTCACCTACCTAGATGGGACCCACTAAATGCTGTCTCTATGTACAAATATCTGGGGTATGGCTCGACCCCAGTTAAACGTCTCAAATCACATCGATACCATGACATCGAAGCTCCACCTAATTATACAGAAATTATGATGCCCTCCCACTTCCCATTAGATACATATTAGTAGCTAAAATGATCACTCCCATCTTCGACCACGCTGACATAGTGTATGGCACTGCCCCTCCTCCTCATCACCAGGCTTGACTCTCTCCTCTACACTTTCTGCCGCTTTACCACAAATTCCCCTCTCAGAACTCACCACTGTACTCTCTTCCCTCAGGATACCACCCTTATCCCATCATTGCTTCAGCCACTTCATCTCCTTCATATCCAAATTCTGGTTTGACCTGCTCCCCCCCCTTACCTGGCAGAGAGGCTAACACCAGCTGCCATTTCCCCATACTCACTGCGCTCAAGGACTCACATTTTTTCTCCCTCCCCAAACCTTCCTCGTCCACTGGTAAATCTGCCTTCAGACACCCCACTTTATGGAACCAACTTCCACCTCTCCTAAGAAACTCACCCTCTCACAACTGCTTCAAATATCACATCCGACAACTTCCACTCCCCACCTGCTCCTAGCCACTCACAGGTCCAGCCTCATGCCAAATGTTTTTTAGTTGATAGTAATCTAATCCTCAGAACTGTATGATACTACTTGTATATAGTCCATCTGAATGTACAATACTTCACTGTATATCTTATGCAACTGTATATTTACCTCACGTATCGATTCTGCATTTTCTGCTTTGTATCCCGTTCCCCCTTCCCTGGGTCACACCTGGAAATGAGCCTCAGCTCAGTGTGCCTTTCCCTGTTATCAAATGTTTAAATAAATTAAAAAAAGAAATTATAAGTTCCTCAATTTAAAAAAAATAGAAAATCACAGTACCTCAATCCCAATGCTCCATAAAGTGCTTAGCCCTAAACAGCACATACCACTCTCTCTCGAGGCTGCCATTGAGCCCATGCTGTCAGTCAGTGGAAAGAAACGACAGTTGAAAGAACTGTTGAACGAATGAATGAATACAAAAAAAGTAGTTAAACAACCATGTGAACCTATTTTTATGCTGTGTGTGTGTGTGTATGAACATACGAACATATGAAATTTGCCAGCAGATAAAGGTCTAGTGGTCTATCAAGTCTGCTTCGAATGTGCAGCTAGCATCCCTTATTCTGCAGCTGCCCTTCCCTCCCCCCTTCCTCCCTTGACCCTCCCCTTCCCTGTCCCAGCCCCTTTGAAGCAGTCCACTATTTGACTGGATACCACTTCTGCCAGTAATGCTTTCACCCAGCTACCACCCTCTCCGTAAAAAAGCGTCTCCTCATCTCCTCCTGAGCCTTCTTCCTCTCGGTCTCATATCATGGTCCTGGGTGTCTCCCTCCCTTACTTTGAACAGCCCCTCCATACCTGTCTTGTTTATTCCTTTCATGTACTTGAAGGTTTCAATCATATCCACCCTGTCCTCCTCTCCTCCAGCGAGTACATGTTCAACTCCCTCAGCCTCCTCTCATATGGCAAGTCCCCCAGCCCCTTGATCATCTTTGTCACACTGCACCCCCTCCAGTAGCTTAATGTCCCTCTTCAGATAAGGGCACCAGTACTGCATGCAGTGCTCCAGGTGCGGTCTAACTAATGATCTATACAGTGGCAGAATCATCTCCCCTTTCTCAATGATATACCCCTTGCAATGCAACCCAGCATTTTGTTGGCCTTTGCAGCTGTCTTCCTACATTGTGCTGAGTTGTTCATTGACCCCGTAATGAGCACCCTCAGATCATTCTCCTCCTCTGTCTCGTCCAGCTGCACTGCCCCCAGCTGGTAACCCCTCCTCCTTGTGTTTTTCACCCCAAAATGCAGCACCTTGCACTTTTTGGCATTGAACCCCAGTTGCCTGTTGTCCTACCAGGTTTCCAGCTTTGCCAGATCATCCTACAACCCCTGCCATCCCCCTAGGTTGTCCACAACTGCTCCATCTTGGTCTTGTCAGCAAACAGACTGATCTTGCTCTTGATGTCTAATGATATGTCTGCAATGAATATCCCAAACAACACTGGTCCAACACTGAGCCCTGCCAAACACCGCTCATCACTACCCTTGGGATGAGGCATCCCCACCCACCACCACCCTCTGTTGCTTTCCTGAAGCCAGTTCCTTACCCATCTCACCAGCTATACACTCGCCCCTGTGCCTTCTAACTTACTTCCCAGCCTCCCATGTAGCACTGTGTCGAATGCTTTACTGAAGTCCAGGTACAGGACATCCACTGCATGGCCCCCATCCAATTGCCTAGTTACCCAGTCATAGAACTCCACCAGGTTGGTTTGGCAGGTGTGTGTGTGTGTGTGTGTGTGTGTGTGCGTGTATGTATGTGTGGAAGGGGGGTGACCATGACAACCACCTTCTTACTCAAAACTACAGGGGCTCTAGTGGGACAAAAGTCCCTACTTCAAAAAATAAGAAAAAAACACAAGTCTAATGCAGACAGAGGAACTATTTCATTACAAAATAATTGAAAGATATAAGAGTTTTAGCAAGTAAACATAAAAATTTTGTTTTTCAAACATATATAATACAGTGCCCATTTTCTAAGCGCAATAACACCCTCTAGGGTGGTCTGCATTGTGCTATTCCAGACCTTCCAGACACTATAAGGCCTCTGCCTGTGGCATCCGGCCTTATTACACCCCTGGGTGGTCTGGTATAGCCCAATACCTCCTACCCTGTCAGGTAGTATTGCTTATGTAGCGTTTGGTACCAGTAGCAGAGACCAAAGCTGGAGAAATCTTGCAAAAGTACAAAGGGCAGTTTGAGCAGAGAAACTTTTCCTGAGCAGTCCTGGGGAAAGGCTCAGGAGGGGATTTACATACAGTACAAGGAAGCAAATTATTCAAATGCCCAGGGCTCATGCACCGGATCCAGACATACGGTTCTGGCCAGCATCCAGCTTTGATGTCTCCTGCCTTGGGGTTCCTTTAGTTTTAATATTGGAAGATAACAATGATATTTCTGCCATGGTGAAGCAGAGCCACGGTTTTACTGCTTATTGACTGTCAAGCCCAGCACCCACGACTGTTTAGGATTTGCAAAATGTCGTGAAACTGAGATTATGATTGCTCTTTAGGTTAGCATGAATTCAATCTGGGTGCCTCGCATAGTGATTTGACCCCAGATACGGTGCTTATTTATTGCTCACAAATTTTGCTCCCATGGGGAAATTTGGGGTTGTGTAATAAAACTGGGTCGCCTTTCTCACAGCATCTCTGGGATAACGTGTCAAACTCTGTGAATGTCAAGTTCTGTGATTATGAATTGGCAAACAATAAAAAAGTAGATTTCCAAGTAAGACAAATCCACATGAAACTACAACATTGATGGAAAAAAAAACCTTGTATTTTTGGGATCACAACTTACTAAATAAGCGAGCACTTAATGGCAAAATATGCAACAGTCATTTAATATTCAGTACCACAGCAAAACAGAATGAATGCTGTGCATTTAAAAGGCACAGCAGCATTAAGCCTGAGTGTTTATCCAGACACATTGCTGATATTATATAGAGGATTCTTACCCGTGGTCCATCACAGGTGCTGGGTGGGCTCCGCAAAGCACGGTAAGCCAAACAGTACACTAAGCCAAGGTCACCACTGATCCCCGTTTTCTTATCTACCAATATATTACTGGGGGGGTTATGGCGCTTTAGTCAGTCAGAACACGCAGGCTCTATGAGGAAGTGATGAGAACTTTTTGTTATGTGGTGTCTGGACCGTAATACATAGAGCAGTGCTTGTACTGCCAGTAATAACATTTATTGACATTTTTTCATTTTGCAGTGGGAGAAACACTGAGAGCTGGCGTCAGAAATGAAGCAGTACTTCTGGATAGACACAGTCTACCTTGGGGATTGATAACCCCCCCACTTCCAGGTTCTCCACAGGACAAGATCATGAGGGATTTAAGCTTAAAACTGTTCCGTCAGGTTACCTGAGTTCCAAATTATTTTAGTTTATTAATTAAACGTGGTTGTACAGTGTTAACTGCAGTATGTTTAATCTGGGAAGCCTTAATGAACTTGTACCCTTTTCAGCTCACAGTTACTTAAAAGGGAGCTCAAGGATATTACCAGGCAGAATCGGCTGTTAAACTTAAGACCATTCATTGAGGTTGCCCAAGCCTAGTTTATTTTAAGTCGATTAATTCAATGTGGACAAGAAGTATTAACTATATCAAGTATTATCAGTAGCATGTTTTGCTTGTTGGGTCTTATTGAAACTCCTTCATTAGAAACTGCCATCTTGCTGACATTGCAGTTGTGTATTTGTACCCGTCCCCATCTGGCATAAAAAAGAAAAAACTGATTTCTTAAGTAAGTCTATTACAGTCTTGACTGGTGAATCCCAGAATACTCACTTGTTACAGGCCGCATTGAAAAGTACAAGCAAGAGTATGCAGTTAATTTGTGAACCATCTGCACACACAGGATGAGAGCTTGGCAGTACAGCAGCAGAAGCTGACTCCCAAATCAATGTTTATTAATGAGCGTGATCTGAGCAGGCAGCTACAATATGCAGCATTATAAACAAGCATTTGTCAATGCCGAATGTTTGCTTGCTGGCATTGGCAGTGGTAGTGTAGAAGTTACAGAGCTGCGTAATAGGAATGCAGAAGTATTGAACTAAAGCAACCCCACCACCACCCTGCGAAGTGGCAGGCATTGGGGTGTGCATTTGGGTGTCAGGCATAACAGCTACGCATTTCACCACACCCCACTCTGCAGAGACTGACAAGTGTCACGTGTTCCTTGGGGTCTTTGGCCCTTATGCACACCCCATTTCATTAGGAAATATGGTGAGATGGGTGCGATGTAGGAGAATGGGGTGAACTTTGGGGCCGAAGAGTCCAAGGCATACCTCGATGCCTCTCAGTGACTGCAGGGTGTGGAATGGTATGAGCATCACAGGCAAGAATCCCAAGTCACACCCCTGATTCCTGTCATTCTCTAGAGGGTTGGGCGATTTAGTTGAAAAGCCTAATACCTCAGGCATTCGTTGGTATTTTCACTCCAAATTTTCAACATGTTTGTTTTGTGACCCCACCTCATGAACAGGGGGAATATCAGTTTGGTAGCCGAAGCTGCTTATGCACAGTGACTTCGACATTTAGCACCACAGGTGCAAAAATATTCAAACAGGATGTAAAAATGACAGCTGTACTCTTTCATGGGGAGGTGTAAAAAGGCTATGTTGCAAATGTGTAGTAAAAATATTAAAAAACGAAGTCAATGAAAGACATAGAAACTGCAGCAACGACACCAGATATTATAATTAGGGTTGGGGATTTTTATGCAGATTGTCAACTCAGGCATTTTGGTGCCTCCGATCATGAACAGTGTCACTGTGATTTTCTTTATCTGTGCGAACAATGATTTCCCACAGCGACCACGCATCTCTGCACTGAAAGTGTGAAAACACACTTCGGCCATGTTGTGAAAATAGCAGCTGTACTGTTCATAAGGAAGTGTGGAAAAATGCCACTAGTGAAAATCTGGACTGAAAATATTACAAAGTCATGAACTAACGAGGATGCGTGAAAACTGCACAATGCTCACTCGTAACACAGTCATTTTATGGACTTTTGTCACCAAATTTTCAACATAGCCATTTAAGACCTCTGCTCATGAACAGTGTAACTGTGATTTTCTTAATCTGCCTAAACATTGCTTTCCACACCAACAGCACCATTGTTGGCTACATGTGCGATAACACATTTTGGGTGACATATGAAAATTGCAGCTGTACTGTTTCATAAGGAAGTTTAATAAAATGGACATGTTGAAAATCTAAGTGAAAATATTAAATTTGCAAACTTACGAGCATGCATAGGAACTGTCAGCACTGCGCTAAGAAAAGTCATTTTTAGAATTTTTCACCAAATTTTCAACATAGCCATTTTAAGACCTCTGCTCATGAACAGTGTCACTGTGCTTTTGTTAATGTGTCCCATACATTGAGTTTGCACACCGACTGCGCCATTTTGCGCTACATGGGTGGAAACACATTTTGGGCAGGATGTGAAAAATGACAGCTGTACTGCTCATAAGGAGGTGTGGAAAAATGGCAATGTTGAAAATCTGGAGGGAAATATTGAAAATTCGCAAACCCACGAGCATGCGTAGAACTGTGCAACGACACCAGTAAAACAGTCATTTTTAGAATTCTTTCACCAAATTTTCAACATTGCCATTTTAAGATCTCTGCTCATGAACAGTGACATTGTGATTTTCTTAATGTGTCCCATACACTGAGTTCGCACGACTGCGCCATTGTGCGCTACATGGGTGGAAACACATTTTGGGTGAGATGTGAAAAATGACAGCTGTACTACTCATAAGAAGGTGTGGAAAAATGGCAATGTTGAAAATCTGGAGTGGAAATATTGAAAATTCGCAAACCTATGAGTGTGCATAGGAACTGTGCAACGCACGCTCGTAAAACAGTCATTTTTTGGAATTTTTTCACCAAATTTTCAACATAGCCATCTCAAGACCTCTGCTCATGAACAGTGTCACTGTGATTTTCTTAGTTTGTCCCGTACATTGATTTCGCACACTGACTGCGCCATTCTGTGCTACATGGGCAGAAACACATTTTGGGTGAGATGTGATAAATGACAGCTATACTGCTCATAAGAAGGTGTGGTGAAATGGCAATATTGAAAATCTGGAGTGAAAATATTGAAATTTCGCAAACTTACGAGCCTGCGTAGGAACTGCATAGCAGCTCGTAAACAGTCATTTTGGAATTTTGGCACCAAATTTTTCAACATGGGGTTTTGGGCCCCTTCTCATGAATGATTCACTGTCATGGTATTATTCAGGCCCAAGGGTGATTTAGCAGTCACTGCACAGTCACTGTGCGAAATCACCTTCGGGCCCGGTAACGCCATGACAGTGACATCATTCAGGAGAAGGTCCCAAACTCCATGTTGAAAATTTGTGCAAAATTCAAAAATGGCTGAGATATGCAATAAAGTTGAAACACCACTATCCAGCCCATTATACAGCTTACGGCATTTCCTCAGTCGCGTGGCTTTGAAAAGTGTGAGCGTGTTCCCGGTCCACCGGAGCATCGCCGACCGAGTCTGGAGGTAAGTATGGGGTGAGGGGCTGTGGGAGGCTGGGTGCGCAGTGGGTGGGTGCGGTTGTGGGGGTCGGAGGCACCCGCTGGACCGTTTTTTCTTGCAGGTACAAAACATAAAAAGGCGTCATGGACCGTTTGCCACGCTGGTGGGCTCCCAGCGTGGCACAAGGACTTTGGGTGGGGCGTTCAGCGATGGGGGATTGGGCACCCCGTCAGCAATGACTGATTGCCACGCTGGGGTGGCTCCCAGCGTGGCACCAACTACTGGGAGGCGATGCAGCTCAGCCGACGGGGACTGAGCACCCGTCGAGCTATACACTGCGCTGGCGGGCGCCTGACGCCTGCGGCTGGGGGAGCCAGCATGAGCAGCTTCTTATCGCTGCTCACCAGCATAGCTCCCACTTCAATCAGAGGCCACTGCATTTTGGAACGTGTCATAGACAGCTCCAAAATGCATTGGCTTACAGGGGCCGCACCTGCCAGGACACTGCCTGAATTAGAGGAGGAGGTGACACACCTCCGAAATCTCCGATGATGGCACTATGTTTCTTGCACATGCGTGCAAGCAAACATAATGAGTTGCTACAAACTTCTGGCCCTGTTCTCAGATCCACATCACCATATTAATAGAACTGCAAGGAATAATTCTTCCTGCACGCTTTTGTTAAAATATTTTAGAAGACTGCAATGTGAATTGTTTTTATAATAGCACCTGCAGTCTCATAAAGCTACATCATCTTCTCAAAATGTTATTAGCCAGTGAAATATTTTCACAAATAACTGTAACAATTATCCCAAAATTTTAATGGCCTTGCAACTTAACTGGCACCACATAATAGGTAGTGTGGTCAGAGACAGGAACTATAGAGCCAGGGAACACATCATACATGCTAAAATGGGGACTGGGGGTCCACCTGGAGAGATGAAGGTCTATACTGGCATGATGGTCTGCATCTGTCCAGGAAGAGAAACACACTCCTAGGTGACAGGTTTAAAGGCTTCCTTGGCAAGCTTTTAAACTAGCCAAGGGGGGAGGTGCTGATAGGAAACAGGAAAGTTCAAGCCTCCCCCAGCAAAGCATGGCAGATAGTAGGTAAACACTGAGGTACAGAGCTTGACAGAGGGCAGGACAGGAGTAAATGGAAAAATGGACAAGGGCAATAAGAGCAGGGATGGGGTAAAAGGATAAAGCCAACATTAAATGGAGGGCAATGAGTACCAATGCCCGTAGTCTGGTAACAAGCTTCCAGAGCTAGTAGCACTGGTGGAAGTGGAACACTTCGATATTGTGGCAGTCACAGAAACATGGTACAGGGAGAACCATGACTGGTATGTCAACATACCAGTGTACACAATCTACAGAAGGGATAGGAGGGTAAAGAGGAAGTGGAGTAGCTCTCTACATAAGGAAGGATCAAAGTAACAGAACTAAAGGTAAAGGGGAGGACAAGAGGAACTCTGGGTCACATTGGAGACAGGGAATGGCATCACAATCCCACAGGGGTTGTATACAGACCCCGGCCCAAGGGAGAAATGGACAAGAAAATGATACAGGGCATTCTCAAAATGGCTGAAAAAGGGGACATATTGTTGATGGGGTACCTGAATATGCCAGATGTTAACTGGGCAACATGGACTGCAGCCACATCCAAGAGCAGGGTCATTCTCGATTCCCTACAGGGAGCATACCTTAGACAGCTAGTGGTGGAACCCACTCGGGAGGGAGCAATATTAGACCTGGTACTCTCAAATGGAGAGAGGATCACAAACTTAGAAGTCAGTAGACACCTGGGAACAAGCAACCACTGCACAGTGTGCTTCACAATAAACACAACCATGGAGACAAGCCATGCAAATACAAGGATACTGGACTTTAGAAGGGCTGACTTGGCAAAATGGGTGAATACCTGAGGAATGAATTAGCAAACGGCCAGAAAGGAGGGGTGGAAGAACAATGGAGAAAAATCAAAACTGCCATCATGGAGGCAACAAGCCTTTGTGTGAAACAAATAAAGAAAACAAAGCGGAATAAAAAACCACTATGGCTCTCAAAAGAAGTGTCAGGGAAGGTTAAGGAGAAAAAGGCTGCATTCAAAAAGTATAAGGAATCACAGACAGAGCACGACAGGGAACTATATCAATTAAAGCAGAAAGAAGTGGGGAAGGCAATCAGAAAAGTAAAGGCCCAAACCGAGGAAAGGATAGCCAACTCAGTTAAGAAGGGGGATAAAACCTTTTATAGGTACATTAAGGAACATAGAAAGGTTAAGGGAGGGATAGGGAAAATTAATAAAGGAGAGGGGAGGTGGGCAGAGGGAGACAGTGAAAAGGCAGAGATAATGAATGAATACTTTTGCTCAGTATTCACAAAAGAAGAAGAGGAGGAGTTACCTAAACCAAACAGTAGAAGCACTCTGGATAGTGGGGTTGATACCAGTCCATTGAAAGAAGAAAGAGTACTGAAAGAACTTCTAAAACTCAAGGTGGACAAACAATGGGGCCTGGCCAGGATTCACCCTAGAATCCTAAAAAGAGCTAAGGGAGGACCTAGTGACACCACTAACCAGACTTTTAACAAATCATGGGAAGAAGATGGGGTGGTACCTGAGGACTGAAGGAGGGCAGATGTGATTCCCCTTCACAAAAGTGGGAGCAAGGCAGAAGCAGGAAACTACAGACCTGTTAGTTTGACCTCAGTGGTGGGGAAAATGATGGAATCACTTCTGAAAGAAAGAATTGTTAAGTACCTAGAGGCCAGTGGGGCACTGGACCCAAAGCAGCATGGATTCAAAGCAGAAAGGTCATGTCAGACAAATCTAATCAATTTCTTTGACTGGGTGACCAAAGTAATAGACCAGGGAGGGGCTGTGGATATGGCCTACCTAGACTTTAGCAAGGCACTTGACACAGTCTCACACAAAAGATTAATAATCAAGTTAGCCAGCCTGGGAGTGGGTCCTAGGGTGGTAGCCTGGTAGAAAACTGGCTGCACAACAGGACACAGAAGGTAATAGTGAATGGAACACATTCTGAAGAAAGGGGGGTTACTAGTGGAGTACCTCAGGGCTCAGTATTGGGTCCAGTCCTCTTTAACGTCTTTATAGGTGACATTGCAGAGGGTCTGGAAGGAAAGGTATACCTCTTTGCGGATGACACAAAGATCTGTAACAGAGTTGTTACACAAGGGGGGGTAGAAAGGATGAGAAGGGACTTGGCAAGGTTGGAGGAATGGTCAGACATATGGCAACTTAGATTCAATGCAAAGAAGTGCTAAGTAATGTACCTAGGAAATAAAAATCCAGGAGAAGAGTACACAATAGCAGGGGAGGTACTAACAACAACAATAATGGAAAGGGATCTGGGTGTAGTCATATCAGATGACCTAAAGGTGGGTATGCAATGTGAGAAGTCAGTAGGGAAAGCCAGGGGATACTGGGATGCACAGGGAGGGCATCACAAGTAGAAAAGGGAAGTGGTTATCCCTCTATACAGACAGTTGGTGAGACCCCATCTGGACTGCATGCAGTTTTGGAGACCTCATCTAAGCAAGGACATAGACAGGATGGAAGCAGTCCAGAGGAGGGCAACTAAAATGGTGCAGGGTCTACATCGAAACCATATGAAGAGAGACTGAGAGAGCTTAATATGTATACTCTTGATGAAAGGAGGGACAGGGGGGACATGATAGAAACTTTTAAGTACCTCAAGGGAATCAACAAAGTCCAGGAGGGTAGCATCTTTCAGAAAAAGAGATGTGTAAGAACAAGGGGGCACAATTTAAAGTTAGAGGGGGGACGGCTCAGGGGTAATGTGAGGAAATTCTTCTTCACGGAGAGAGTGGTGGACGCATGGAACCGCCTTCCTGGAGAGGTTGTGGGGTCTAAAACAGTGGAGGAATTCAAACATGCATGGGACAGACATAAGGCAATTATAGTGTGGGTTGCAGGAAATAGACTGTTGGTTAACTAGAATCTGCAGCTTATCCAGTAGGTAGGGAAATGGGCAGACTGGGTGGGCCAAGTGGTCCTTATCTGCCATCAAAGTCTATGTTTCTATGTTTCTATGTAAAATGCTGCTGGTACCATACAGAGCTTTTGGTTATGGGATCTGTTAGATAAAACCCAGGCAGTCGATCAGAGTCTGGGGCCAGCTGGAACACAGACAGGGATATAACTGTGAACCTCTCAGAAGTAGTCTGGCAATATTTCAAGGCTCAGAGTACAGGGGTTGAATGTGGTCCATCTGCCACCTGGCAATATGGAGGTGACATATCGTAGAGGGTGGACAGATGTATAGATCTGGTCGCTGGGATGGTGGAAGTCCCAAGCTTTTGGTAGTTACATGTGACCACAATTGCATTAACCTCTCTGTTTCTGTTTTTGGTAGGTCATGACTTCTGGGAAATGTGAGCTTGGATCTGCAACCAATTTGTTGTATATTGGGCAGCAGCAAGAGCACAGCAGCTCTCATTGGGGCAGTAATCTCTCCATGGTCCCTCAGCAGGTACAAGTTTGTTCATTGGGGCAGTAATCTCTCCATGGTCCCTCAGCAGGTACAAGTTTGTTGGATGGGCTGAAAGGGAGGAAGTGGGGAAATTTGCCACCATTGAACATAGCCTAAGTTCAATGCCATGGCCTCCCAGGTATACTGGTTGTCCACCTTGGAGGAAATGGCTGGGCACTGGTGAGTCAGTTAAACTGCAACAGATGATAAGAAAGAACTCTGGTACTTGGCATCGGCAATGGCAAGGATGCAGATCATATGGTTACACATGTTACAAAGGGAGCGTTGGCACCAAGCTCAGAATCTAGGCACGAAGGAAAGCAGGTGGGTGGACAAACATGGCTATGGGATGTGCTGGGAATGGCATTGGTGGACACATGTCGCTGCATGATGGAAGCATGGCAAAAATTCCACAGCAATATGCAAGATGGGTATTTTATAAGATTTGGGTAGCAACAGATATTTAGCAGACCTACAACATGTTTTGGAGTAAGCTATGGTGTGATGTGCTTGGTAGGGGATGAGCATCATGATTCATCCGGCAACTGAGCAGTAGCAGGATGCTCAGGTGTGGTGCATGGTAGTCTCACAGGATTGTACAGAGGGGATAACAGGCTTTATCATACCTTTTCAGGCGGTTTGCCCTGAGGCTGTGGAGAGGTAAGCCTTGGCAGCTGGTACCAGGGGGATGTCAGCCATAGGCAAAGCACACCTCTCAGGCGTCGTCCCACAGCTGGCAATGCCCTCTGATGGGGGAGGTCACATTCGAGACTGGCCCACTAAGAGCCATCCCTTGTGCCTTGAACTCCAGAGTCCCTTGCAAGGTTGTACCTACCTGTAGTATGTCAGCATTCTCCAAATGGGAGTGGAAGGCCTATAAGTATTGCTTGATATGATGAACAAATGATCAGCTGTGACTACCTTGTTGCAGATGTCATGCCAGATTAATAGACATCGCATGCTGGCTCCCCACCCACCCCCCACCCGGCCGCCAGTATCTCAACTTTTTGCTTTATAGCTGAACTGAGTCACATGTATGCTGAATTTTGCTAACAGCTTACTTTCCCATTGGCTCCTTATCTTCACTCACCACTAGAGAGTGCCAGAAAATCAAGCTCTAAGGCTGCCATTCTCTCTGCTCTCCCTGCATTGCTACCTAACTCTATCTCTTGCCAATATGCTGCCCACTAACAGGTACCTGCTATACCGAAATCACCTTGTCTTAGTGATATTTATTGGTATCCTTCCTGGGCCATCAGTCCCACCTGTATCACCAGCAATATTCCCTGTGACCCAACTTGATACCGCCACCATAAACTATGCTGACACGCTGCCTTACACCCTGACCATGGACCACTCAAACTAGCCACATTACTCGTCGAACCCGTGTGCCTCTCTGACTGACCTGCATGATCTAGTGGTCACGTTGCTTGAAATCTCCTCATCTGCCCCCCATTGTGTGCAACTGCCTGGACACTTCATTAGGTACTACTCTTTAAACCATAAATACCGTAAAGCAAGATTTCTCGCTTTACTGCTCCTCCTACTGCTTGCTGGCGATGTCCACCCTAACCCTGATCCACCCTCCACAAACTCCCCTACCTCCCAACTCATCCCCTCTAATCCCCCAGCCCTCCCAAGTGGCCTAAAAATTATCCACCTAAATGCCCGCAGCCTTACCAGCAAACTTCCTATGCTGCAAATAATGGTCCTTGAGTACAAACCTGACATAATCATTATCTCAGAAACATGGCTCTCCAAGCATATCACGGACCAAGAAGTTTCAGTCCCTGGGTTCATTATAACTTGGATGGATAGACTTGGACAAGGATGCGGAGTGGACGATTTATGTCCCTACCTCCCTCCCTCCAGCACTCAATTGTGCTGAAAGTCAATTCTCCCTCCACTCATGAGGTTAGCCTTCTCAACATGAAGCTACCTTACTCCACCCCACTTTTTATTGCAGTGGTTTATTGTCATCCTGGCCAACCCCCTCCTCCCAAGTCACAGAGCTACTACAGCAACTGACAGCCCTTGCCCACTCAGGTGAGCTGTACATACTGGGTGAGCCTACCATCAACTGGCTCTCAAACAAACTAACCACAACTCGCTCCTACATCGAATCACTAAATCTAACACAGCTAATACAGGAACCTACTCGACTGAATAACAGAACTAAAAAACACTCCCTTCTAGACCTAGTCCTTGTGATGCATCCCCACAGGGTCAAGGCCGCCGGCCTTCTGTCTGATGCACTAAGTGACCACCATCCTGTTTACATGGTGTGCAAAATACACAGGCAAAAAACGCCACACAAAATCCTCCTAACCTGCGTCTACCCCTCTCTTGACACTCAACCTCTTCACTGTGACCTAGCCAACACTGACTTGTCCCCACTCGCATCTTGCTCCTCAATTGACGCTACTCTCCAGCTGTTCAGCAACAAGTTCCTTCAAGTTTGGAATCTACATGCCCCCTGTGTACACCTGAGCTGCTATCCTGTCAAAGAGCCCATGACACTGCTTGGCATAAACACAAGGTAACCAACTGTCCCAGGGATCTCCAATGATACAGGGAGCTATGAAATAAATGTACCAATGCTATTCAGCTGGCCAAAGCCGAACACTACCAGGCTACCTTCCAAGCAAACACAAACAATCCTTCTAAATTTTGGAAAGTTGTTCGGTCCCTCTTTTCCCCTTCCACCAAACCCCCACTCCTGCCCTTAGGCTAAATCTTTCAGTCATCTTGGCACCCTTGGCAGTCACTGAATGCTTTAATACCCATTTTATATCTTGTGCCTCAGTGCACCAAGCTGCCCCCCATTGCCCCTACAGATTTCCGCCTGCCCACCCTCCTCAGTGGCCACCTGCCCACTTGCCCCATCCCCCTCTCTCCTTACAGCCCCTCCCTCATCACCAAACCCCTGCCCCGCCACCCCTGCCCACCCTTCAACATACCTGGATAGTACCCCCCTTCCTTCCACCACTGCAACGTCTACCCTCACTCCCTCTTTACCTCGCTCTGTCTCCACACTTACTAACTTCCTCTCTACTTCCTCCTCCTCCTCTCCCCCTGCCCACCCTTCATCTACCCCCTTCTTCTTTACACACATCTCCCCTGCTGCTTCCTTAAAAGCCCTCTTGTCCATCAATCCTGCCAAAGGCTCCTCGCCGGATGGCCTGGACCCCAAGCTCCTCTCTCTGTCTGCTCCTGCTATTGCCTATCCTCTCTTCCTCTTATTAAACCTCTCCTTTGACTTGTCCTCTGTCCTGGAAGCTTGGAAACATGCTATAGTTCTACCTCTCCCCAAGGGAGGTGATCCCTCCTCCCCTAGCAATTACCACCCTATCTCTCTCCTTCCTACCCTGGCTAAACTCCAGGAACACATAGTACTTGAACAGCTCTCCTCCTATCTTACTGACTCCACCTTTCTCACTCCATTCCAATCCAGTTTTAGGAAGCACCACTCCACCACCACATCCTTGCTACAGCTGACTGACGCTATCTCTACAGGCATGGACAATGGCCTCATAACCTCTGCTGTTTTTATAGACCTAGCCAAGGCCTTTGATACAGTCTCACACCCTTTACTCCTGTCATGTCTCAGATCGGCTGGTCTCTCCTCAAAAGCCACAGATTGGTTTAAGTCTTATCTGTCAGGCAGATTCCAATCTGTCCATATGGCTGATGCCATCTCCCCACGGCTCCCCATTACCACGGGAGTCCCTCAGAGCTTCGTACTCGGGCCCCCCCTTTTTCAATCTTCCTTAATGATCTCCTTCTGGCTTCCACATCGACAATCACATACATGTATGCAGATGACACGGTACTGTATACAACAGGGAAATCAGTCCCTGATGTTACCTCCAGGCTCCAAATGGATTTCAACAATGTACAATACTGGTTTAGAAAGCACCACCTCATTCTAAATTCAAAGAAAACAGTCTCTATGACTTTTGGAACTCAGCAGAGGCTAGTCAGGCTCTCCTCCTTACCCACCTTCCACACCTCAGATGGGACTGTACTAGAAGACACCTCCTCCTTCCGATACCTCGGAGTTTGGCTGGACAGGCACCTAATTTCTCGGTACACATCGATGCCATTCAGAAGAAGCTCTGGCCTAAGCTAGGGGCCCTATACTGAAACAGTAAATGTATCCCTCTTCCGTCAAGGTGTGAATTGGTACATAAAATGATTATGCCAATTTTTGACTACTGTGACTTAGTATATGGAGCTGCCGCCCAATCCTCCTTATCAAGGTTGGACCCTCTTTTCAACTCCTTCTGTCGGTTTGCCTTAGATGCTCCTACTCTGACCCACCACTGCACACTCTACCGCTCTCTGAACTGTCTCACCCTTGCCGATAGGAGAACCATGCATGTGGCTAAATTCACCTCAAAATTCTGGCTGGGTACTCTCCCTGCCTACCTCACTACCTCCTTAGTTGCCCTGCTCCCCCTCCAAATACTCCTTCAGATCTGATGTCTCACGTTTCCTGAATATACCCTATAGAAGCACTACGTCAGGCCAAATGGCTTTCTCCCATCGACTACCTAAACTTTGGAATCAACTACCATCCCAAATCCGACACTCCTCATCAGTGAATTCTCTCTCCACATCCTTAACAAACTATCTAGTGACAAACTGCAACTGCACCTAGTGCCTCTGGGCTTGTCTCTGCTGAGGGTCTATTTCTCCCACACCCTCCTGTAGGACCAATTAACTGTCTCCACTCTCTTAAACTTTCCTGCATCCTAACATTTTACCCCTCCTGCTCCACCCCTCTTGCTGTTATGTAAATATTCTACAGCTTGTTATCTCATTTGTTTGGCTATGTACAAGTGAATGCTATTTTTTTTCCCTGTGTGATGCATACTGTTGTACTATGTAATTGCTCCCTCTCCCCATCTCTCAGGACATACTGTGAGATGAGCATCTTGTTGCTTAGTGTAATTCTCCTGGTGAAACTTTTCATTAAATAAAAATAAATAAAAAATATATACATTATCAGTTTAATAATCGTAATTATTTTTTTTCATACAGATTTTTGCCTGCTAGCCGATACCTACTCCTGTCTTTGGGCCCTGTATCAAGGGTCCCCAGTCCTGTCAATTGCTCCCCACTGTCACGCCAGTGGGATCCACATGAAACAGAGACCTGTAGAGTCCCCGAGAGCCGTCACATATGGCTACGGGGAAATAGGCTTTACCAGGTTGGTTCCCTCCTGTTACTTGTGCTGGGGTACACATGTAGACATATGCATGTGGAGTCACGCCCACACCCCGGAGTACCACAGCCTTCCGTACTACTGCCTGTGACACTTGGACAGCCAGTTCTGAGTACACTATGATTTTTTGTAATATGAAAATGTGCTATGGACTGTCTCTCATGAGAGATGCTGAGACAGCATGTGAGATCACACACACACACACACACACACACACACACACACACACACACACACAGGTTTTAGATACAAGGTGTTACCTGGAAGGCCAGAAGCTAATTACAGACTAGAACAGGCCGTAATCAAGAATCTCATATTTTTCTAAGTTAAATATAGTTTTAACTGCTAAGAGGGAAATCAGTATCTCTTTTATGACATTTCAAGGAGGAAAACCAGGTTTAGCACACTGATGCGAAATCATAAATGCTTTGATGTCTGTGTGAGAGGATACTGCTCATAGATGAAAGAAATTTACAGACATGATTGGGGAAGTCACATGGGAAGGAGTTTCTGCTGATGTAACCTTAATTAACTTTCCTCTAAAATGATAACATGTCCTGGGTGTATGGTTTTTAATAAACAGAGGAGGAGCTAGGTGACCTCACATAAAGGGGTTGGCCAAGACAATTTTTTAAACAGTATATTTTTTTCCTTCAAAGACTCATTTATCTACACTCTAACAAAGAAACATCTTTCAGCACTTTAAGTATACAGGTAAAGAGAGACAAAATCTAAGTAATGTAGTATAAATTGCACTGTTAAAGCCTTGTTCTTTTAAAAGAGTGTATGGTTCTTGTGATATTGGTTCTGTATTTTATGTTTTACATATTTTTTATTTATTTCAGTAAAACTCTATTTTTAGAGCCTACTTGGTCTGTCTGAATTAATTTTCTTTAACAAGTGAAGTACATATGGTTAAAGCAGACACTGTGAATAAACTTGAATGGTGATATCAAACTGCAAAAAGGTAAGAGTAATCTGAGGTCTTTATTAGAGTTTTTAAGGGTTCATTTTGCACACCTGGTTAGGTGCCCATAGGCAAAGATATCTGGCCCCCTGAAGACAGAATTATCTGAGCCTGTACATTGGGTATGCTAGCAGGAGGTTCACAGTTTAAATCCCTCCGGAACTGAGACCAAAGGTTGATTTAAACCCACAAAACAGATGGGAGGGTTACCCTATTTCTGTTAACTGCTCACAAGACTGCGCTCGGAGGTTGGCACTTTGGGAGTAGAGGGCTGACCTGCTGAGTGGGTTTGTGACACTGCCCTCCTAGACCTGCACTACCACCTGGCCTCCACTGGGTGGTAGTCATTTGGCAGTGCATGCAGGTCCTCCCACCTGGGAAGGACAGCAGCCATCATGTGCTCAATCTTTTCCCTCCCGGGCCGACCCCAGCAACCCGTGCTTGCCACTGAAAATGGGTCACCAGTGTGGCAGCCGATAATGGGCTAGCATTTTAGCCCTCCATGCAGCTTGGCCAGCTTTAATAATCTGAATTCTAACTGGCTGTTTAATAAATACATGGCTACGACCATTTCCTCCAAGCACATTGTCTCATTTGTTCTGGTGAAGGAAGGGGTTGTGCCTTATAAGACAATGGAAGTGCCTGCAATGAATAGATTTTTAAAAGTAGTAGTAAAAATGTTTATTTTTAGACAGGATATACATAACGTTAGGTCCTAAGACCTATTTTCAAAGTTGTCCTGTACATACAAACATTCAGGTTACAGAGTGATAACAAATATCACACATACATACATTACAACTGTCCTTCACATCTCAATACATACAATAAAGTCCACAAAATATAACATTAATCTTACCTAATATGAGTAAAATGTCAAAAATTAATAATTTATACCCTGTTTAAATATTAAACAAGTGCATCATACCACCCCTTACAAAGGGACATCGCTACAAACAGATACATTCCATATGAAAATCTTTCATCTAATCCAGATTTGAACTGTGATAATCTAGTCAGATTTCTCACTTGAGGAGAATCCCATTCAGAGTTTTGCTGCCTGAGTCATATTATCATGCTCCCATATTTTGTATTGATTTTGGGAAATTCATACCTATATTTTACCCCCCCCTTAGGGCATGATGATGAGCCTCACGACCAAATTTAATATCCATATTTCCTTTTATCGACCCTTTGTTTATCTTAAAAATGAATATTGAATATTGTTTTTTATACCATACCAGTAAACATGTCCCATTTTAATTCATTATACATGGTGCAATGATGGGTTTTAAAGTTACATTTCAGGTCAAATCTTGCCAGTCGATAGTACGTTTTGACCAGTTTATCCAAATATTTTTGGCCCGCAAAATTATACAGTTAATTACCATATTCCAATACAGGCAATATTAACTGCATAGCAATTGTTTAATTGATGTCTGATAACTTAATATTTCAGAAGACCTGCGCAATACCCCAATTCTATTGTTAACTTTCTTTGTAATATTATTAATATGATCAGAAAATGTTAAAGAGCTATCTATAATAACTCCTAAATATTTATATTATTTTGTGGTTTTTAATTTTTTAACCCCTCACGTTAATATTCCCCTGTCAATTATTGGCTTTTTTGTTACCTTATTTGATTTCTTATCAAAATACATAACCTGCATTTTCTTTTCACTTAGCACAAGTTTTGAAGTGAAAAAACAATCTTGAAGAATATCAAAATCTAATTGTAACTTTTCCATCATTTCATTATGTGGTTTTGCTGTTGCTAGTAGTACGGTATCATCCGCATAGAGCCTTATGTGTGTGTTATTTATTTTTCTGGGTATTTCGTTTACATAAATCAAAAACAACAGTGGCCCCAGGATTGATCCCTGGGGCACACCTCTTGACAAGTTACTTATATCAGATAATTGACTATCAATTTCTACTCATTGTTTCCTTTCCCCCAAATAAGATGTAAACCATTATATAGTCCTAGGTGCGATCCTCGTCCTCTCCATCCTTGCATACAGTATATGGTGGTCCACTAAATCAAAGGCTTTGGATAGGTCGATGAACACTGCGCCCATGGACTTCCCCACATCCAGAGCAGCTGCCACCTTATCCACAAAGTCCATGAGCACAGTGCTCATAGAATACACTGTCCTAAAATCATGTTGAAATTTTGTTAGTTTAGAGTACTTTTCTAAGTAATTATACAGTTGATTATATACCATCCACTCCATTAACTTGGAGAGGATGGAGAGGACCACGTTCGGCCTGTAATTAGAGGGATCATTTGAGTTACCTCCTTTGAATATAGGAACAATTTTTGTGACCTCCATTTATGTGGAAAGGTATTCTCCATCAAACTTTGATTAAATAGGTCTGTCAATATTGGTGACAATAGTTCCACAACATGAAGTGAGTCATTAATTACAAAACAAAATGGTTATATTAAATGCACGCTGAAAATAGAGTTATTTAGAGTGATTTTCTATTTTCAGCGTGCATTTAATATAACCATTTTGTTTTGCTTTTAGACCACATGCTGACACAGCGCCTTGTCTTTGTTTTTTTACAATTAATTACAAAAGTATTGAAGAACCTGCAATGAATAGCTGCTGGCAAGGTTTGTCTGTGGGCACACTCTCAAATGACACCTGAGCAGACAGGAGAGGGTAGCTTCTGTCCACTAAGGCCAGGGTCAGTCAGGTAGACAGGGTTCCCAGGGGGAAGGAGCTGTTTCCTGCTGATGGGGTGGGACATTGTTATCTTAAGTTGGTGTACTGAAGGCTTTGCCTTCTTTCAACTTCTACCTTTCCAACAGATATCCTCCATATCCCTCCCCTCAAAAAAGCAGGGATAAGGAACAGTGTGGCAGGGATCCCGCTGTCCAACTATGGGGCATGGCCTTAGGGGTCAGGAAGAAATGTTCCCACTTTTTTTCCCTATTGTGTTTTCCACTTTTGCCTTCTCTAGTGAGGTGTTACTAGTAAGTAAGTAAGTAAAGCTTATTTGAGCACCTCATCCTGGAGTCTCTGGGTGCTGTACAAATAGGCAGGAAGACATATACATCATTAAATAAACATGAAGGACATAGTGAAATAAAATAGTTTAAAATAGATCCAAATTTAAATAAATATTGCAGCAGTTTACCAATTATAACTATAAACAGTCTGAGAATGCTTTTCTAAAGAGATGTGCCTTCAGGCCCGGCGTAAGTGGTTAGATAGGTGGGGTTGTCACGGTCATGCAGGCCTGACAGCAGCATGGTAGTCTTGCAAGATTGGTGGCATAGTAGTCTCGCAGGATTGCACAGAGGGGTCAACAGGGTTTATTGTACCTTTTCAGATGGTTTGCCCTGAGGTTGGCGGGAGGTGAAGTCTTGGCAGCTAGTACTAGAGGGGAGTCAGTCATAGGTGTAGGGTAACTCAGCTGGTACTGGAGGGGAGTCAGTCATAGGTGTAGGGTAACTCTGGGATATTGGCCTACAGTCAGTGGTGCCCTCTGACTGGGGAGGTCACATTTGAGATTGGTATACTAAAAGCCACCCCTTATGCCTCGGAGGCCAGAGTCCCTTGCGAGGTTGTACCTACTATGTTGGCCCCCTCTAAAGGAGAGTGAAGGGCTTATATGTATTGACTGAGACAATTTGCAAATGATAGCTGCAACTATCGTGCTGAGCATGTTATGCTGGATTAATAGATATACACTTATATGCACCTCATCAGTTTACCAGTTCAAATTCTGACTGGCTGTTTAATAAGTACATGGCTGTGACCATTTCCTCCAAGCACATTTTCTGTCTCATTTGTTCAGGTGAAGGAATGGGTTGGTCCTATAAGACAAGCTATAAAAGCTGTTACTAAAAATGTCTGAGAAGCTAGTTCCTTAGAACAGAGTGATGGGGCATCGGTCTGGCAACCTGGGATTGCGCCTCAGTCCTGGACCTTAGGAGCAGAGGCCAGCAGGAAGAGCACTCAGAACATCCATTGGATACTTCCTTCCCAGAGAGTGGGTTGCTGTGCGCCACTGCACTAGTGGCTCCTGGTGGCATCTTAGCGGAGGCATTCTTGACAGCGAAGGTGACCATATGCTGATGAATGCTCCTGCCCCCAGGATGCTACTGCAGCCACATGGAAGATGGAGGCTGGTTGGTTGGGGGAGCCCCAGGAAAAAAACAGTGGAGAATGGCTTCCAGCAGCACCAGATAACAACCTCGGGTAGGCTTCCTTACACTGCTTGGCCACACAGTGCACCATTCCTGCCTCACCGCTGCCTTATGAACCCAGACTGTCAGCAGTTTGGGGGTGTACCTGTTAGATTAGTAGCTCTGCAAACCCCTGATGGGTGATATATGGCAGGGTACAGGAGGTCAGCATCAGAGCCCGAGGGAGTGGGGCTACCAAAGACCTGGGAAGGAGCGAAAAGAAAAACAGTAGTCTGAGAAAACTAAAAGTATACTGAGGATGAATCTAAGGATTGTAAAAAAAACACCTGCAAAAGTAGGGTAGGGTCAACACCAAAGTAAACCCATAAGGGGAACCACATATGGTCTATCCCTGTTTTTCAGAATATGTGCTCCAAAATAATTGTGGTAAGAAGAAGAAAACTACTCAAGTGGTTTAACCCCAAGAAAACCACTTTTATTAAACATTAGCCATTATAAAAAAAACATAGCATTATGCAAAACCAGCATAAACAGTGAGATACAGGCTCACCAGTCAGACAATAGATATGGCTGTATCTTTCAGAACTCCGTACTCAGGATACCTCTCCAAGTAGTCCATCACAGACTGCTATTCAAAATTATAGAGTGCTTTTTGATGATAACGTGGTTGCATGTCAATACGTAAGTACAATACAGCTGCAAGTGCAACTGCCGAACATAGGAACAGAGAAACGTAGACTCTGATGGCAGATAAGGACCGCTTGGCCCACCTAGTCTGCCCATTTCCCTACGTACTGGATAAGCTGCAGATCCTAGTTAACCAAAAGCCTATTTCTTCCTACCCCCCACAAGAATTGCTTTATGTCTGTCCCATGCATTCTTGAATTCTCCCATAATTTTAGACCCCATAACCTCCTCAGGAAGGCAGTTCCATGCGTCCACCACCCTCTCTTTGAAAAAATACTTCCTCATATTGCCCTTGAGCCGTTCCCCTCTATCTTCAAATTGTGTCCCCTTGTTCTTGCACATCTCTTTTTCTGAAAGATGCTACCCTCTTGGACTTTGTTGATTCCACTGAGGTACTTAAAAGTTTCAATCATGCCCCCTCTTCCTCCTTTCCTCAAGGGTATACATATTAAGCTCCTTTAGTCTCTCCTCATATGGCTTCTCTTGCAGACCCTGCACCATTTTGGTTGCCCTCCTCTGGACTGCCTCTATCCTGTCTATGTCCTTGCGGAGATGGGTTCTTCAGAACTGGATGCAGCATTCCAGATGGGGTCTCACCAACTGTCTGTACAGAGGGATAATAACTTCCTGTTTTCTGCTGCTGATGCCTCTCCCTATGCATCCCAGTATACCCCCAGCCCTCCCTACTGCCTTCTCACATTGCTTGCTAACCTGAAGGTCATCTGATATGATAACCCCCAGGTCTCTTTCCATTTTGTTGTTGTTACTACCTCCCCATTGTATACTCTTCCCTGGGTTTTGTTTCCCAGGTGCATTATTTTGCACTTCTTTGCATTGAATCCTAGCTGCCATACTTCTGACCATTCCTCCAACCTTGCCAAGTCCCTTGTCATCCTTTCCACACCTCCTTGTGTATCAACCCTGTTGCAGATCTTTGTGTCATCTGCAAAAAGGCATACTTTTCCTTCCAGTCCCTCTGCAATGTCACTTCTAAAGATATTACAAAAGGACTGGACCCAGTACTGAACCCTGCGGTACCCCACTAGTAACCCCCTTTCTTCAGAGTGGACTCTGTTTATTATTACCTTTTGTGACCTGTTGTCCAGCCAATGTTTTACCCAGACTACCACCCTGGGACCCACTCCCAGGCTGGCTAATTTGTTTATTAATCTTTTGTGTGGGACTGTGTCAAATGCCTTGCTAAAGTCTAGGCAGGCCATGTCCACAGCCCCTCCCTTGTCCATTACTTTGGTCACCCAGTCAAATAAATTGATTAGATTCATCTGACATGACCTTCCCACTGTGAATCCATGCTGCATTGGGTCCTTTGCCCCACTGGCCTCTAGGTACTCAACAGTTCTTTCCTTCAGAAGTGATTCCATCATTTCCCTACCACAGAGGTCAAACTGACAGGTCTGTAGTTTCCTGCCTATGTCTTGCTCCCACTTTTGTGAGAGGAATCAAATCCCCCCTCCTCCAGTCCTCAGGTACCACACCATCCTCCCATGATTTGTTAAAAAGGCTAGTCAGTGGTGTCACTAGTTCACTTAATTCTTTTAGAATTCTGGAATGAATCCCATCAAGCCCCATTGCTTTGTCCACCTTCAGTTTTAGGAGTTATTTCAGAACCCTTTCTTCTGTGAAATGACTGGGATCGACCCCCCCATCCAGAGAGCTTCTGTTAATTGGATTAGGTACCTCCCCCTCCTCCTCTTTTGTGACTACTGAGCAGAAGTATCTGTTAAGTATCTCTGCTTTTTCACTGTCCCTCTCTGCCCACCCACTGTCCATTCTATTCAGCCTCACTATCCCTCCCTTTGTCTTTATTCGCTCTCTAATGTACCTATAAAAGGTTCTATCCCCTTCTTAACTGAGTTGGCTATCTTTTCCTCAGTTTGGGCCTTTGCTATTCTGACTGCCTTCCCTGCTTCCTTCTGCCTTAACTGGTACAGTTCTCTGTCCTGCTCCTTCTGTTTCCTTATACTTCCTAAATAGTATCTTTTTCCCCCTAACTTTCCGTGCCACCTCTTTTAAGAACCATAGTGGCTTTTTCTTTTGTTTTGATTTGTTTATTTGCTTCACACAAAGACTTATTTCCTCTGTGATGGCAGTTTTGGTGTTTCCCCATTGTTGCTCCACCCTCCTTCTTGCTTATTGCTAGTGCTTTTCTAAGGCATGCTCCCATTTTGACAAAGTCAGTCCTCCTGAAGTCCAGTACCCTCACTTTGTATGGCTTGACTCTGCAGCTGAGTTTATCATGAACCACACTGTTTGGTGGTCACTTGTTCCCAAATGGCTTCCCCTTCTAGATCTGAGATCCTCTTACTGTCCCCATTTGAGAGTACAAGGTCTAAGATTGCTCCATCCTGAGTGAGTTCCAGCACTAGCTGTCTGAGGCATGCCCCCTGTAGGGCATCGAGAATGGCCCTGCTCTTGGATGTGGCTACAGCAAAGGTGCTCCAGTTAACATCTGGCATATTTAGTTCCCCCATTAACAGTATCTCCCCTTTCTCAGCCATCCTAAGGATGCCTTCTATCATATCCTTGACCATTCCCATCCCCTGAGATGGGGGTCTGTATAGAACCCTTGTGCGGATTGTGGTGCCATTTCCAATCTCTAAGGTGACCCACAATGCCCCCTCTCCTCCCTGTTTATGCTTTTGTTCCATTGCTTTTATCCCTTCCCTTACACAGAGAGCTACTCTTCATCCTCTTCTACCCTCCCTGTCTCTCCTGTAGGTTGTGTACCCTGGTATGTTAACATGCCAGTCAGGGTTCTCTGTGTACCATGTTTCTGTGACTGCCACGATATCCAGACATCCCTCTTCCATTAAGGCCACTAGTTTAGGGAGCTTGTTGCCCAGACTATGGGCATTGGTATTCATTACTCTCCATTACTTGATGGCCTTATCCCTTTTTGCCCCATCCTGTCCTTACTGCCTTGTCATTTTCTCCATTTACCCTGCCCTTCTACCTATCATTGTTTCTATCTTGGTGTTTACCTCACTAACTACCCTGATATTTTTTGGGGGGGCTAGGATTTCCCTTCTCCTTTCCAGTGCCTCCCTCCTTGGCTAGTTTAAATGCTTGCCAATGAAGCATTTAAATGTATCACCTAGGATCCTGGTTCCCCTCCTGGACTGATGCAGACACTCATGCCAGTATAGGCTTCCATCACTCCAGGTGGGCCCCCAGTCCCCAGTGAAGCAATACCCCTAAGCTCTGCCCCAGTTTTTCAATTACTGATTGAATCCCATGGTGTGGAGCACCCTAGCCTCACCCATGCCAAAGACAGGCAGCACCTCCGAGAAGGTTACTGTGCATGCTACATGTCTAAGGCCCCTCCCCAACTCCACAAACTCTTCCTGCACTGCTCTGATCCCTCTCCCAGTCAGGTCATTTGTCCCTAGGTGGACAATGACATCCAGCTCCCTCCCCTGTGCAGCTGCTCCTGTGATCCTGAGGATTCCTCCCTGTCCCTCAAGCCATGACACCTGGCAGGCACTTACCTCCTCTCCCGTCCCTCCCCCCCAGTTCTACCCTCCTAACAATGGATTCCCCACCAGGAGTTGTTTCCTTCCCTGTGGGGGTCCCATGCCACCCTCCTGTGGGTCTCCTTTGTGGAGGTTCCCAACATCCTCCTTGGTCTCCACTGTGGGTGCCTCTATAAAGGAACCACACTCTGCATAAGTAGCATACAAATTGTGGAGAGGTACAACTAGAGAGATGTGCCTCTGTTCTACCATCCTCACCCTTCCTAAGCTCACTGTGGTCCAACCACTCCTCTTTCTTGGCAACCTCTGAGGCAGCAGCGGTGGCCCTGGTGGTCCCTGGATGGGAGAGAAGGTCCCCCAAATCCTGGCCAACTCAGCTTGAAGATGAGCAACCTCCTCCCTCAGCCCAGAGAGGTACCTGCAGATGGGACAACACTGCATCCTCCAGAGTGTCTCCTGGAAGACTGCTGCTCCACAACCGCTGCACTGTACCACTCCCATCATGTCTTATTTTTGTCCCCTTAAATGTTGTTTTGAATACTTACTCTTTCCTCTGTTTATATAGATATATATTTTTCCCCTACTTACCTACTGCCTCCGTGCCCTTAAAGCTCCTGATCTTCCATTTCTGAGACAGGAAGTTCCTATATTTCTCAGTAGTCTCCTTACTTTCTCAGAGTCAGACCTCTGGCAGCTGGTGGGATGGAGAGCTACCCTTTTCCTTCTAGGATGGTGAGTCTTTTGTGGCTCTGTGATCACTCCCTTCCTGCTCCCAAACAGGAAGTTCCTGTTGTCAGTCAAATCCTGTGCCTACAAAAGTAGAACTGGCTAGGATGAGGGGGTGAAGGGGGAAGGAAGGCAATATAGTCCCAGTAGAGAAGTATAGTTCTAGCAGCACCACCCTCCTCTTGCTGTTCTCTGCCTGTTCTCTGCCAGAAGCTATCTAGGGCTGTTTTAAATCCTAAACACCCAGCTTCCTTCTGGTTAATCCTCCCCAATTTTTTTTTGTTGTTGTTGTTGTTTTGTTTAACCAGGTGACACAGACTAAGCTGAAAGCTTGTTTACAGGTGCAACCTGGGAGCACAAGGAAGTTAAGTGACTTGATCAGGGTCACACAGTATGCAAGTGGGGTCTGTGGGGTTCAAACCCAGGTCTCCAGATTTGCAGCTCAGAGCCTTAAACTACTGCGTTATACTGCCTCCCGTACAGCTCCTTCTACACCTAGATACCTGCACAAATAATAATTCCCTTCAGCCAGCTCAAACAAATGTCTAGATAACTGCTCAGATAACAATTCACTTCAGCCAACTCAGACAAACACACTAACTCTTTTTTTTGTTTGTTTGTCTTTTTGTTTTTTCCCTACATGGCCATCTTTCCTTTGGGTTCTCTGATTTTGTTATTTTAGCGTGCTTCTTTTCAATGGAGGTGTACTACAGTTCTTTTGAATAGTGAAGGTCTTCTTTCCACTGCACGAATTTACACCTCAGGGTAATGCGCACATATACAAGGTGAGTCCCCATCCCCACCCGACCCTCTTTTTCTGTTTGATGAATCTAAGGATGTTAGAAATACATTTTTGCTAAAAAAATATATAATTAATTTTTTGCCAACTAACAAATACAGCAGTTTTCAAATTTAAAGAAGTAACCTACTACATTTTTCCTGATATAGCCCTTGCAACCCAGTTAGAAGGTAATTGTTTTTGGCATATAAAGGGAACATTGTTTAACCAGGAGTAGCACACTAAGCTGAAGCTTGTTTACAGATGCAACCTGGGAGCACAAGGAAGTTAAGTGATTTGTTCAATATCACACAGTGTGCAGCTAGGAGGCTGTGAGATTCAAACCCAGGTCTCCAGCTCAGAGCCTTAACCCACTGTGCTATATTGCCTCTGGCAGAAATTAGGACTGCTTTCAAACTACTTCTCCCTGCTAACTGAAGCCAGAACAAGTTAAAAGATTAATTTTGGGGGAAAAAAGTTGCAAAAAAGAAAGAGTAGAGAAACAACCTAGAAAGAGAAGGATTAGAAAAGATGCCTGATCTAGAAGACATGGAATAATAAATTAACTATGAATTGATGACATAATAAGGACACTATTTTTCTTTTTGTTATTAATATGTTAAAATAAGTAATTGGTTTACTAATTTAAACTTGAATTAATGGGCAAGTGACACAATTGATGACCTTAGAATTATGTGATAAAACTATAAGTCTGGGACTGTACCTGCTATTTATTTTGTTTTAGTACATCAGGTTATGATATTGAAAATTAATTTTCTAATTACACTGTTTTCTTAAGATATATTATTGCTACATTTTTTTAATATCAACCAGTAACATACAATAATCTTGGCTCCCTCCCCCTTTCTTGTGAGTGGACATTAAATTTGCAGATGGTTGGTACTATCATAGATACATAGGAGTTGTCGGCACATAAAGACCTCTTGGCCCACCCAGTCTGCCCTATTAATCCCTACTTACTGTAAGGCCCAATGCCCAAAATGAACTCTGGAGCAACCCCCTCTTGCCTCCAGGGTATCCCTGTGTTTTTGCCCACTCATTCTTAAATCCTGTGACTGTTTTAGCCCCCACCATCTCCTCTGGGAAGCCATTCCAAGCATCCACCACCTTCTCCATGAAGCAATACTTCCTCACATTCCCCTGAGCCGTCCCCTCATCAACTTCATACTGTCCCCCCTTGTCTTTGAGCATGTCTTACTTTGGAAGATGCTCCCCTCCTGTACTCTGTTTATACCAGAGAGGTATTTGAATGTCTCTGCCATGTTCCCCTTCCCTTACCTCCAGGGAATACTAGTCTTTCCTCATTGGTCTTTCCACGCAGGTCCTGCACCATTTTAGTTTGCCTCCTCTGCACTGCCTCCATCCTGTCTATGTCCTTTCCCAGATGGGACCTCCAGAACTGGACACAGTACTCTAGATGAGGTCTCACCAGTGTCCCATATGGGGGCAAAATGACCTCCCTCCTTCTACTGGTGATACCCTTTCCTATACATCCAAGCATTAGGCTAGCCTTTCCCACTGCCTTGTCACACTTCCTAGCCTCTTTTAGGTAATCTGGGATGATAACTCCCAGGTCTCTTTCCTGCTTCATGACTGTCAGTTCTTCCCCTCCTAGTTTGTATGTTGCCCCTGGGTTCTTGTGCCCTGTGTGCTTGATCCTGCACTTTTTTGCATTGAATCCCAGTTGCCATGCTCAAGACCATTCCTCCAGTTTTTAAGGTTCTCCCTCATCTTTTACCCCGGCATATCCACCCTATTGCATACCTTCATGTCATCTGTGAATAGGCATACCTTCCTATCCAGCCCTCCGCAATGTCACCAATAAAGGCATTGAAGAGGACCGCCCTAACACCACTTGTTTAGTTCTTTTCTTAACTGAAGTCATTCAAATTTGAATTGACAGTGTTTGTACAGTAATGTTATGTTTAGAACACTCAGCTTTCTACTCTGCAAATGAAAAATGCATGAATAAAAATGATAAAAAAGTATGCATAACCAACTAACGAAGAGCATCATGGGAAATCTATGGACTTCATCAGGCAGATACCTCCCATGATGATTTGCATTAGGGAGGTATATGTCATTTGGTATTTCTTTGGGTCTTGGTTCTGCTGTCAATGTCCTTTCAGGTAACTGTTGCTTTGGTGTTTTTGCACTAAAGATCTTTCTTTTTATTGTTTTCTATTTTGGACTCACCATGACCCAAATAAATGAGATTACGAGGCAGGTTCCTTACCCTTAACACATTCCAAACTCCCTGGGCTCATATAAAAGTAGCCCCATATTCAGTTGCAGTGGTGGGTGGTGTCATTTGGGGAACACAGAGCTTCTTTTACTGCCACTCACTAAAACTGCCATGCACAGAGGTGTTGCTCTTTTCAGGAAACACATTATCTTTGAAAACAGTGGCAAAGCTTCACTTATGTTGATTGAGTCTCTAGACGTTAATGGTAGCACATAGGCACTCTCTAACTTTTAACATGCTAGACTGTGCAGCATAGAGGCTGGCCAATATTATGGCAACAGCTGTACCATGCTACTGACAAAGTTGTTTCACCATCCATACATTGAAGGCCGCTTACTGGTCTTGCTAATAGGTACAGTGTGTATCCTGTTCCTCACTAGATGGAGGACTGGTTTGCAGTACTATTTGGGGGTGCACTGGGCTCCCTGTATTCTCACCTACCAAAACTGCCATACACAAACAAGTGTCGCTCTTTGAAAGGGAGTAAACTCTTTCTTGTGACTGCAGTAAAACACACACTAATGCAAATCACCTGTCCAGATGTTAGTGGTTACACATAGGCAGTGAAACCACTAACATACTGGACTGTGACAGCCACAGAGGTCAGTCCATGGCATCAACTTAAGAGTAGTCACTACTAATGATGTGCTACAACTTTTATCTAAGATGAAAAAGGTGCTACAGAGAATGATGGGCTCTTACCTAGTGCGTAGAATGCTGCTGCACTTGGGATATCCAAACCAATTGCTTCTCCGTTTAACCCTTCACTTCCCTCTGGGCAGGTATCATATATATGAAATAAAGCATTCTGGTTCCTGTCCTCAAAGGGGGCCCTGATATTTGTAATAACAGATATAAATCTAGTCTCCCTGTTCTTGCAATACTGTTGGGAAAGCTAGCATGCCATCAAGCCATTCACTGTATTTAGTACAATAATCTCCAATCCACTCATCAATGAGGTTCAGAAAACATCATGGGATATCTTACTGCCCGGTTGATGCTTACTGATTTTCTTCAAGCAATTGCTTCCTGATGGTGCCATGTTTTTAGACATTTGAAGTTTGAAGTTTATTGTTCTAGGAATTAATAATTTTGAGCCAAGGCTCTTTTACAAAGGTTCCACATCATTAAGTACAAAAACATAGTACACAGTGTTACAAACAATCAGTAAGCCGTTTAACAAGGCCACATCTTAAACAGGAACATTTCTGTACAGAAAAGAAAAAGGAACGCAGAGGCAGTGTCAAGGGCAAGGAACAACAATTGGAGAGCCTGAGAGGGAAGAGAGGGAGAAATAAGAAATTTAGAAGCAGACAGAACCAGGTTAGTGGTACTCAGGTTGTCTTTGTCAAAGAGGAGACCCATGGTGGTTGAGTGAAACAAATGTAAGTGCAATGTAATGTAATTTCAATAATTTTTGAGCTTGTCAACTAACAGCTGCTACTCCTTACAGTTGAAGCCTTGGGGTTTCATCACTCTCCCTTCAGACTGTTCTGTGACTACCTAACCAAGATTCACTTCCACATTGTCAAATTCCAAGGTACCCGTTTCTTCCCTTGCTGTCAAACGCAGTGTCCCCAAAGGTCAATCCTAGGCGCAATACTGTTCTACATGTTTATTAATGCCGTATCTACAATATGTAAGAACTCCAGTATCCTGTTGTATGCTGATCAGTCTTTGACTACTCCCCTACTACCATAGTTGCCCACTGGTGTACCCGGAACTGTTCTCCTCCTGCCCATCATACCTTATATGTCCCGTAGTGGATGGGTTTCTTACCTGCCTATCATTTCAATTGTCCTGTCAGTTGATGGGTTTGGCCTGGCTAGTTTCTCTTCTGGCCTGCACGCTTCTCTGCCTTGCACTTACTGGAATCCTGTCTCCTGTGGACCAGCCCGGTCCTAGCTGCCCCTCCCCCCATTTGCCACCCCCCTCCTCCCATTTTGCCTTCCCTGCTTCCATTGCTTATACCTAAAACAAAGCCCATTTCTGGGCTGCTGCTCCCCCTGTCCTTGTGTTCCCCCTATGCTTCAGTCACTTGCTGCTACATTAAGCTAAAATTCCCTTGAATGTGATTATTTGTTAACTGAATATAACATTGTAGCAATCCTACACTGTTTATGCATTGTTGTAGTTCTGCTGCACTTTTTATTTTTATGTGATGTTTCTCCCAGTGATATTTATGCCTAGGTAATGTTTCCCTAAGGGTATAGTCCCCTTTCTGTTGTACTGTTTACTGTTTATTGTACATCACAGAGTCACACACACACACACAATCACAGAAAGTGATTGCAGAAAAGGATCACACCAATCCATCCACTCTGCCCTTATATCCTCCCCTTCCTCCCCCACCCCTTTTCACTGGCTCAGGCCTTCCCCCCTCCTCCCAACCCCATATATCTGTCCCATGCTCTCTTGAATCCCACCACCAGTTGGATCCCACCACCTCCTCTGGTAGTATATCCCAGGACTCCACTACCCCCTCTGTGAAGAACTGCCCCCTTACATTGCCTCTGCATTTCCCTCCTTCCAATTTGAGGCTATGCCCTCTTGTTTTAGCTCCCTTCTTCTTTTTGAACAAGCTCCCCACCTTCATTTTATTTATCCCCTTCGAATACTTAAAAATTGCAATCATGTCCCCCCTCTCCCTTCTAGTCTCTAGTGGGTATAGATTCAGCTCCCCCCACCTCTGCTCATATGTCTTTCCCCGCATCCCATGCACCATCTTGGTTGCTCTTCTCTGAACCCTCTCCAGCCCCTCAATGTCCCTACGTAGGTGTGGTCTCCAGAACTGTACCCCATACTCCAGGTGTGGCCTCACCATTGTTTTGTACAGCGGCATTAGCTCCTCCCTCCTTCTGCTAGTTATGCCCCTCCCTGTTTTTATTCTGAGCCTTACAGCCCTGTGGTCACTAATCCTTCCCCCACTTCCTCCACGCTGTCCCCATTTGTGAGGACTACGTCCAACAGGTTTTCTCCCCAGTGGGCTCCCTTACCCATTGTTGCAGGAATACTCCTTGTAGTGTCTCTAAGATCCCCCCCCTGCCTCTAGTTGATGCCGCTGCTGGGATCTCCCAGTCGATGTCAGGGAGGTTTAGGTCCCCAACTAGCAGAATTTCCCCTTTTTGTGCCATTTTTGTCACCGACTGTACAAGTTGTTCATCGCCCGCTTCCCCCTGTGTAGGAGGTCTGTAAACTACCCCCACCCTCAATGATTTCCCATTTCGTACAGCTAAAGTGACTCACATTATCTCAGTTTACACGTCCTCTTCCAGCCCCTACATGACCCCAGTCTCTTCCTTGATGTATAATGCTACCCCTCCTCCCCTCTTCCCCACCCTGTCTTTCCTAAACAGTCGGGATCCATTTATGACTGTCTCCCAGGCATAACGCTCAGTCCACCAAGTTTCACTCACTGCTGCTATGTCGAGCCCCTCTTCCACCATGGTAGCCTCCAGTTTCCCTAGTTCAGGGGTTCTCAAATGGTGAGGCCAGCCTCTGTTGGGAGGCCCCAACCTGTTCTAGGGGAGGCTCAAGCAAGTCTGAAAAAGTACTGTATTTATACTTTGAGTTTTATATATTTTCTGAGAAGAGATGATGCAAACTGAAAGAGGATAATAGTAGATGAATTTAATGTATTTATTTACTAATAGGTGACGGGGAAGGTGAATGAGCCAAGGCTCATTTCAGGTGTACCAGGGAAGGGTAGGGAGTGAATACATTTCAAAAGGTAACTTCAAAACGGTCAAGAAATACAGAATGAAGAATAGTGTTAACAAATATGAACAATAAACTAATAATGAGTGGTAGTAATTGATCAATTTGTAGCCTGATGGCAGAACAGCCCAAATACAAGGGTTGAGCACAGAAGTGCTAAGAGCAATAGCAGGAAGCAGCAAAGTAAACCCCAAGAAGTTGCTTAGGAGCAAGGAAGGAAGGGAAAGGCAAAGTATGTAGGAAGGTTATTTCACATAGAGAGGAAACAGAAAAAGTAGTCTGACCCAAGAAGGTACTGCAACAAGGGGTAACAATGGTTCAAGAATGAAAATAGCCAAATACGTAGGTTGACCTGTTTGGGGGGGGGTATAATAAGTTGAATGATAATATTTGCTTATTTTATTTATTTGTTATTCAGATAACACCTTTGAGCAAAGGAGCTCTTTTTCAAAGGTTTCGCGTCAGCATAAGACAAAGAACTGAATGTGAGCCAAGTACTCAGAGGAGTTTCAATTTTTCCATGGTGTACTGAGCAAAGTACAGTATGTTATTTGTCTTTGGGGAGGCTCAAGATTATTTCAGTTTTTGGGGGAGGCTCAAGTTCTTTTCCATGGATTTGGGGAGGCTTACGTGTGACAAAGTCTGAGATCTATTGCCCTAGTTCATTCCCAAACTCCTGGTGTTAGCTACCAATTCCCTCCACCTTGTAGCGCCCTCTTCCCTATCCTCCCCTTCCAACCCCTCCCTGCTGTCACACAATGCCTGCCTTTCCTCTTTTTCCTGGGGGGGGGGCTGATAGCCTCCCAAATCTTCTACCTGTATGAGTGGTCTTTTTGTTAACTCACCCCCCCCCACCGAATTAGTTTAAATTTAACTTCCTTACTATAAATTCCTCCAGTTTGCTCTTTAGTACAGCTGTGCCTTCTAAGCTCAGGTGCAGCCTGTCAGGGGCATATAGTCCCTCTTCCTCCCATGTTGAACCCCAGTCACCTATTAATCCAGATCCCAGCTGCCTACACCATCCTTTCAGCCACCGATTGAATTCCACTATCTTTTCCTTCCTAGGTGTGCTTGCTCTTGGTACAGGCAACACCTCAGAGAAGGAAATGGAAGGAAAGACCGTGTCACTACAGAACCTGGCAAGCTCGTTTTCTGTTTATTTATTTATTATGATCTCAGATTGACACCTTTGAGCTAAAAGCTCGTTACATAGGTTCCACATCAAGTAAGTACAATACAAACAGTGGTAGACAGGATCACAACTGAGTAAATTAAGCATATACATTGCATGGGTGGGCATTATCACTGAAATACTGATCTTTAAACAGATTGTAGGTAGGCATTGTCATCAGAACATAAGCAGAGAGTGGTGTGGAAGTAAAGATTGTGCAAAAACAAAGACACGGTTGCTAAGTGCTGAGGGGGACTTCATTCAAAATGCAGAGAATGGGCAGAAGAAGGTGAGCAGCCAAGAGGCCTTGTCTGAGGGGAACACAAGTGGGGGTTGTAGTGGGGCATGTAGGACCAGGTAGGCAGGACAGAAGAGGCGTGCAATGGGTGGCAGGGGGAGGATGAAGGTGGGGGGGAAGGAGGAGGAGAGGGGAGAGGATGTGGGTAGGCGTGAGGGGATGGCAGACAGGGGGAGGGAAAACAGGGGATGTGGATTAGAGTAGGCAGTTGCAGTGAACCTTGCCTGTACCTCCATCAGACTGTTCCCCTCCAGGACATTGGTGCCAAGGTGAAACATCAATACTTAATGTGGAACCTTTGAAAAAGAGCATTTGCTCAAAGATATTATTCCAAACAATTAAATAAATACATAAATGAATAAAGATGCAGTACATACTTGAAGTCTAGTAGTGTTCCTGTAATAATTATAACAAATGTTAACACCATGGTAATAACTGAATTACAAATGCTGCAAAAGAGCAGTAATAACATATTAGCAGAGGTGGTGATGATTCCCTATAAATTACTGTATGTTTGCAGTGAATACTTAATAAGCATTGCTTCTGAAGTGGGACTGATTCTCCTGATGGACTTCGAACCCCTTCTGTCTTCAAATTACTATGAGCAGGATTTTCAGGGCCCTGTTTTGAAAGGCCAGCAGATTCCAGGTGTGTGCAACGGTACCCAATAATTAGACCACCTTCAAGGTGCTCTAGCCATATAGTGCAGTTGCCACGATTTGGGATAAAATAGGCACCTTTTGCATCATAAAAGCGACTCATGTGCCACTTACATGATGCAAGTTGACGGAAATCATGAAGTCTGTCATAAAAGCTTTTAAAATAAGCCTTGTGGGTTTGGGCACAAGTGGGATGAAATGCTAGCAGATCTAGAAATTGAGTCTGCATTGGCCTCATTGCCCTTTAAAGCTGCTGCCCTATATTTTTATGTTTGCTTGCATGCATGTGCAAGAAACATAGCACCACCATACAAAGTTTCGTAGGTGTGCCACCTTGCTTCCAATGCCCTGCTCCTTGTCGCAGGCACAGCCTCACTGCACCAATAACTGTCCGAGCTGTCTGTGACAGCAGTTCAGATGCAGTGGCATACAGTTCCGAGCAAAACACCGCTACAATCAGCGGTGGTAATGTATAGGCAATTTGCATACTGCCGTCAGCAGTATGCAAAGTGCCTACACATCGGCACTGCACTGGAACAGCTGTCATACACAGCTCCATCCCCTCCCATAACAAACGCCCAAGTAGCATGCTGGGAGCCCACCCCAGCATGCTCATGTGCTCCTCCCCTCCAACACACACTGTATGGCCAACGGGGGTGCCCAATCCCATGTTGACTCCGCTGCGCCCCCCCCAACAGACTTCCAGGTGCCATGCTGGGAGCCCACCCCAGTGTGGCAACAGTCCATATGGCTGATGGGGGTGCCCAATCCCCAATCGGCTCCACTGCCACCGCAAACAACCTTCCAGCTGCCACACTGGGAGACCACCCCAGCGTGGCAAAAGTCCCTCGTCGTCTTTCAACAAACAAAAAAAAAAAATCACCTGTAACAAAAAAGGTCCCTCACTGACTGTCTTGCCCCCCTTCCTAACCCACCCCTTTCTGAGTGCTCCACCTTCCCACACCCCACCTCCCCATACTTACCTCTGAGTCCGGAGCAATGATCTTGGTGGACCGGGAACACGCCTGCAAAGCCAACCGTGAACTGAAGAAATGCCGGTATGCTAAACAGTGGCATAAATAGGGTTTTTTTCAAGTTTGGTGCATATCTTGGATATTTTGGGGAATTTTTTTACCAAATTTTCAAAATGGGGTTCTTGGGACCCCACCTCATGAACTCAATCACTGTCATTTTGTTATATGGTCCCGAAAGGTGATTTCGCAGACACTGCGTGGAACCACCTTTCAGGACCGATTTACCAAATGACAGTGTCACAGTTCATGAGGTAGGTCCTAAAACCCTATGTTGAAAATTTGGTGAAAAAATCCCAAAAATGACCACTTTATGCGTGCATTGTGCAGTTCCTACACACGTCCGTAACTTTGAGAATTTGTAATATTTTCACTCCAGATTTCAACACTGCCATTTTACCACACCTCCTTATGAACAGTACAGCTGTCATTTTTCACATTTCACTTAAAATGTGTTTTCGCACATGTAGAGCACATTGGTGCAGTCCGTTTGCAAAATCAATGTTCGGGACACATTAAGAAAATCACAGTGACACTGTTAATGAGCAGAGGTATTAAAAAGGCTATGTTGATAATTTGGTGACAAAAGTCCATAAAATGACTGTGTTACATGCATGCATTGCGCAATTTTCAAGCACCCTCGTAAGTTCACGAATTTGTAATATTTTCAGCCCAGATTTTCAACACTGACATTTTTCCACACCTCCTTATGAACAGTATGGCTGTCATTTTTCACACCCTGGCTGAAATGTGTTTTTGTACTTCCAGCGCAGAATAGAGCGGTCGCTGTGGGAAATTAGTGTTCGGGATAGATTAAGAAAATTACAGTGACACTGTTCATGAGCAGGGTCCCAAAATACCTATGTTGAAAATCTGCTTAAAAATCCTCAAACTAATTATATTACGGTGCACATTGTGCAGTTTCTATACATACTCGTGACTTCACCAGTTTTTTTATATTTTCACTCCAGATTTTCAACAATGCCATTTTTTACACCTCCTCATGAATAGTACACCTGTCACTTTTCACATCCTGTTCGAAATGTGTTTTCGAACTAGTGGCACCAAATGGCGCAGTCGCTGTGCAAACATCACCTTTCGCCTAACGAACTGATAGTGTCACTGTTCATGCGGTGGAGTCACAAAAAGCCCATTTGGAAAACATGGAGTAAAAATACCAGGAAATGCCCAGGGTGTTAGGGTTTTCTACCATACCGCCCTACCCTGTAGGGACTGACAGGTGTCAGGGGTGTGACATGGGATTGTCAACAGTAATGCTCATGCCATTACCCCCACCCCACCCTCCAGCCAGTGACAGGCATCGAGGTGTGCCTTGGACCCTTTGCCCCCACAGTTCACTCCATTCTCCTATACTGCACCCATTTCGGTGTATTTTCTTATGGAATTAGGTGAATGTAAAGCCCAAACACCCCAAGGCACACCTCGACACTTGTCTGTGTCTGAAGGGTAGGGTGAGATGAAATATTGTGACCGTCATGGGTGACAACCCAAAGGCACCTCAATGCCTGTCCATCTCTGCAGGGTGAGGGTGGAGTTGGCATCAGTTCAATACTTCAGTGCCATTTCTATGCTGCATCTGTCTAACTCCTGCACATCCACTGCTAATGCCCGCAAGCAAACATTCGACATTGACAAATGCTTGTTATTTTAGTCTTTATTGACTGGGAAAGGAGGGCTATGCAATTCTGCTTATTTTCAGCATCTTTCCAGGGGAGTGCTGGAGAGATACAGATGAAAACCAACTGAAATTGAACCAAATTAAATTGTTGGTGGTATTTTTAGTACTATGTTAGTACTGTATATGAACAGTCATTTCTCAGAAAGGTGCACTTCATAATACTTTTCCTCGGATTTAAAACACTGTTTGTGTAAGAAGAAATAAATATAGTCCCCATCTGCAGAAAGAAAATTTAAACAATCTCAGCTTAACTAAGGAAAATAAGATTTTGCAACTTTAGAAAGATCATCAGCTGAAGTTTTAGTCTATGGTGATTATATGCTTTTTCCTCAGAAATAGTCGCACAGTAGAATATGGATAATGTTATATATCAGTTTAGCCCTGCTTCCTTGTTTTTAAAACTGTCATGAAATTTATGACACATTGCTTTCCAGTCATGGATAAGCAAACATAGGGTTAGTTTATTCAGACCCCAGAGTGACAAGGGAGTAGGTGAGTGGCAGATACATAGAAACTGCATGCACCCAGGTGGGTGCTGTGAGATGTTGCCTTGATTTTGATTTTGTATGTGTATGTGAATATTCTAGTCATCTTCCACAGTGGCACACTGACAAGAAGCTATTAATCCATTTCATCATTCTGATATGAGGGGGAATAAATCAAAAATTTTGTTTAGGTGGCTCTTTGGCTTCCTTTTTGCTGATTGTTTGGGTGGTCCAACCACCACCAGCACCGCTGTCACTTCCCTTTGCAGCAAATGCAAGTCAAAGCAATCATTAGATACCATTAGCTGTCAATGAAGAGTCTGGATTGCCGGTCTTGGTTAAGAAAAGCTTCACTGTGTGGTTATAGAGTCATTACAATGCTATCTATCAACATCAGATAGACAGATGGCATCTGTAAGATGTGAGATGAATAAACCTCAGGGGTGTCATAAGACAGGAGGAGATTTAGCTACATGAGCACTTTCAACATTACTCCCAAGACAAACGTTTTTTTAGATTGCAGGTTGTCCATTAGTTAGAATTCTAGTACTAAGCATGTTTATGTGCCTTGTCTAAATTTTTATTTTTTGCTGAATTCGTTAAACTGAATCTCTTATCTTTAACACGTAATAGCATTTAATCCTTTGGGAGTAAAAACATAGTGTGGTTGTTCAGCATTTCTCTTTCTGGCTAGAAAGGCTAACTGTAATACATTCAACTACAGTAGATCAGCATTTACAATCTAACTCTTTCAAAATGTTAGTACAGATGGGTATATATCATAAAAAGAGTGGGGTTTCACCCGACAGGCTTGCACAGCAGCACATGATACACACAAACATATGTACACGCAGTGAACATGCACAGCAACACAAACAGTCATGCACAATACATAAAATATGACCACAAACCCCCTGCCCCCCCATAAACTCAACATCAGTGTCTTTAGTGGCCCTGGCTGAGCAATCATGATCCTCTGGATGTGGGGGCTACTGTCCTTAAAGGAAAACTGCACCTTCATATCTTCAAAATGTCATTTGCTTCCATGTCAACAGACAACTTTTTTCATGTAGCTGTTAAAGATGTATGCAGCTGCTTCAGTTAGTTTTCACACTTCATACTAGGCCCTGTCAATCTCCTGGGAGGGTCCATTTTGTGGTTATTGAAATCTCATTGTCCCTGAGAGCTGCGTTAGCATATGAGAATGTGATGCGTAATCAACCTTTAAACTCCTCCAGTATGCCTGTCTGCTGAAGTAGTTTTAAAAGAACCAAGCTGCAAGAAGGTGTGAAATGCCACATTTACCTTCAGTGAGTTTTACAAGCTATCTGAGTTGTAATGCAGTTTTTTTCCCCTTTAAACTCCATTCGGTTTATAAGTTTCCAGAGAGCTTTTACAGGGTATTTGTTATTTTAATATATATACTTGATCTGACATCATGTTCTCATATGCTAATGCATATGAGAGTAGGAGGGGCATACCAGGAAAGGAACAGCAGCAAGTGAAGAGGTGACTGCTCTCTCAGTGGAAGGGAAGTAAATGCAAATCTAGGAGCTTTCATTATTACTTCTTCGCATTGATATTGCATTGGGGAAAGGAGGAGAAGGAGTAGGAGTTTGAAGAAGGTTGTGCAATGGCTACTTAAAGCCTGTTTTTGAGTGTGGATAGGAAGGACAGGAATATAAAAAGCAGTTGCTCAATATATCTAAACGTGTGCAACAAAGGAGGTAAGGGAAATAAAGAAAATGTTTTGCACTGATAGAGGAGGGAGATGGGAGACTTGGGAGGTGTTTGGTATCCTGCATCTGAAGGGTTAAATGTCTGGTGGGCAACGACAGCAATGGGTAGGTGGTGGCTGCAACAACTGGTGGTGCACCAATCTTCTAAAAATTGCCTAGAGTGTGGAGGATGTTTAGTGTGCAACACATAGAAAACTTAGAAAGGAGATTGAGGTTATGCAGGAGGAACTAAGACAGGCAAGGCAGATTGGGGATGGGTTTAGCCCAATACTGGAGGGAGGAAGAAGAGGAGATGAGGAGAGCGATTTAAGCCAACAGTGGTGAGGAGAGGCTCAGAAGAAGGGAAGCAGAGACAAAGGGCCCAGGCCAGGAAGAACAATTGCTGGAAACCAGGTCAGGAGACAAAAGACAAATGGAAGGAGGAGATAGGGACTTGTGAGGGGGCGAAGAAGTGGCAAAAGTCATGGAGTGGAAAGGAGAGAACAGGTTACTATGAAGAGAGAGGGCGGGCATTTGTGAGGCCTTCAGAAAATAGTTTGCACTGCTAGAGAGGAAGAAGGTGGAGGAGAAATGATGAAATTAGAGGAGTAATTGATAAATGCCTGGACCAAACTGGAGCGGGGAAGTTCTGCTGGGAGAATTGCAACAGGGGTAAAAGGGGAGAATGTGCAGGAGGAAGAAGAGGAGCTGGAAATGAGAGAGGGAGATGAATGGAAGCAAGCAGGGAGTAAGAGGGGTGGAATCTTAGTGCTGGGGACTCAATATAAAGAGGAGTCAGGTGGGGTAGCAAGGGGGAGAGGCATAGTCGCATTTGGGTGGAGGCCATGCCAGGAATGACAGCGAAAGGGTGGGACAGTCTGTTCTGAAATATGCTAGAAGGGTAGGAACAAGCCTCATTTAATTATACATCTTGGGACAAACGACCTGGCTGACAAGACAGTAGATATAGTCCAGAGGAGGTTTGAGGAACTAGCACAATTATGTGAGGGGGCAGGAAGATCAGTAACTTTTCAGAGATACTTCGAGTGCCTAAGGCAAGCACAACAAGGAAGCTGAGAATAGAGGAATTTAACAGATGGCTGAGAACCTGGTGTTGTGCTAAAGGGTACGAGGCTGTTGGGGGGGTTGGGAGGGACCTGGGAGGACAGTAGTCTCTATGCCAAGGACAGACTACACTTGAGTGAGGAGGGAAAGAAAGTGTTGAAACAGAGGATGGAGGAGTACATAGAGGAAGTTGGGAATTTAAACTAGGAGTGGGGGGTGGCAGTTGGGGAAGAGATACGCAGAGACCAGAGGTTGGGAAATCATATGAGCTTACCCCCATAACAGTGACAAAGGACAAATGGCAAGTACTGTTGGTGATGCTAGGAAAGGAGGGCAGGATGGGAGGGAAGGGTGGAAGGTGGTTACCCTTAATGCTAGGAGCCTTGGGAGGAAAACTGCAGAGTTACAGATTCTCATGGCTGAGGGAGAGGTGGACATTTCAGCCATCACGGAAACATGGGCCACCCAATACAATGACTGGGACCTGTCTGTACCAGGGTACATGTTATTTCGTAGGGACAGGGTGATTGGGAAAGGGGTGGCTATATGTGAAGGAAGGACTGAAGTGTGTAAGGGAAGAAGGGAGGAGGGTAATCGAGTCACTTTGGATGCAAATCAGGATTCCAAGAATAGGATTCTTAGAATGGGAGTGGTGTACAGGCCACCATCTCAGATGGAGGAGTTAGACAGGGAACTAGCAGGACAGATCAGGAGGACCTGCGAAAAGGGTAGTGTGGTGATTGTGGGGGACTTCAACATGCCAGGAGTGGACTGGAGCACCCCAACAACCAGGAACAGAAGGGAGCAGGTACTGCTGGATGCCTTCCAGGACAGCTTCCTGCTGCAAATGGTCAGTGAACCAACCAGGTTAGGGAATACCCTTGACTTTGTGCTGGCAAATGGGGACTTTGTGAGAGAACTTATAGTGGAGGAACCGCTGTCAGGGAGTGACCACCACTCAGTATGGCTCATATTGGATATGGGCAAGGAAGGAGTGGAATCTGGCACAATAGTGCTGGACTTCAGGAGGGCCAACTTTAGGAGGATGGGGGAAGTGGTAAAAGGGTACCTGGCCAGAATTCAATCTAGTATGGACACTAACCAGAGGTGGGAGCTCATAAAGCTGGGGATAGTGGAGGCAACCAAAACCTGCTGCAAAGCCCAGAGCAAGAAGGCTAGGGCTAAGAAACTGATCTGGTTGAGCAAGGAGGTCATGGAAAAGGTAAGGAGGAAAGAGCTGCCTTTAGGAAGTACAAGAAAACAGGAGGGGAGGACAGGGAGGAGTACTTGACAGAATCGAAGGAGGTGACAGGGCAGTAAGGGAGCCAAAGCATCTACGGAACTCAGGCTGGCACAAGGCATTAAGAGGAGAAGGACTTCTTTAAGTACATCAGGAGAAAAGGCTGTAAGGACCACATAGTAAGGATTAGGAAGGAGGTTGGGTGGAGCAGGGTGCGATAAGGCGGAAGCACTAAATGAGTACTTCTGCTCAGTATTTACTAAGAGAAGAGGGTGACACCAAGGTGGGAGAAATGGCAGAAGCAGGGTGGGAAGTGGTGACAGATGGGAAATCATGGAGAGCAGAGTTCGAGAGGGTTTGAAGGCACTGAGGGTGGACAAGCGCCAGGCCCAGATGGCATCCACCCAGGGTATTGAAGGAGCTGGCAGAGGTCCTTGCATGAACTGGCAGACCTATTTAATGCCTCACTACATTCGGGTGTGTACCTCAGGACTGGAGGATGGCTCATGGTGTCCCTCCACAAGAGTGGCCCCAAGGATGAACCGAAAACTACAGACCAGTGAGCCTCACATCCATCGTGGGTAAGCTAATGGAGACCATCCTGAAGGAGAGGCTGGTGGCCTCTTGGAGGCAAAGGACTACAGGACAGCAGACAGCATGGCTTCATACATGGCAGATCCTGCGAAACCAACCTGGTCGAGTTCTATGACTGGGTAACTAGGCAACTGGACAGGGGCCATGCAGTGGATGTCCTGTATCTGGACTTCAGTAAGGCATTCGACTCAGTGCCACATGGAAGGCTGGGAAGGAAGTTAGTAGGCACAGGGGTGGGTGCAAAGCTGGTGAGATGGGTAGGAAACTGGCTGCAGGGAAGGCAACAGAGGGTGGTGGTGGGTGGGGAGCTCTCACACCCAAGGGCAGTGACGAGTGGTGTTCCACAGGGCTCGGTGTTGGGACCAGTGTTGCTTGGGATATTCATTGCAGACATATCATGGGACATCAAGAGCAAGATCAGTCTGTTTGCTGATGATACCAAGGTAGGCGCGGTGGTGGATGACCTAGGGGGATGGCAGGGGTTGCAGGATGATCTGGCAAAGCTTGAAACCTGGTCAGACACCTGGCAACTGGGCTTTAATGCCAAAAAGTGCAAGGTGCTGCATTTTGGGATGAAGAACCCAAGGAGGAGTTACCAGCTAGGGGAGTGCAGCTAGCCCAGACAGAGGAGGAGAAGGATCTGGGTGTGCTCATTACAGGGTCAATGAACAACTCGGCACAATGTGGGAAGGCAGCTGCAAAGACCAACAAAATGCTGGGTTGTATTGCAAGGGTATATCCTCGAGGAGGAGGAGGTGATTCTGCCACTGTATAGGTCATTAGTTAGACCACACCTGAGTACTGCATGCAGTACTGGCGTCCGTCTGAAGAGGACAACAAGTTACTGGAGGGGTGCAGCAGAGTGACAAAGATGATCAAGGGGCTGGGGGACTTATCATATGAGAGGAGGTTGAAGGAGTTGAACATGTACTCACTGGAGGAGAGGAGAGGAGAGACAGGGGTGACATGATTGAAACCTTTAAATACATGAAAGGAATAAACAAGACAAGTACAGAGGGGCTGTTCAAAGTAAGGGAAGGGACACCAGGGGCCATGATATGAGACTGGATCGAGGAAGGTTCAGGAGGGAGATGAGGAGACACTTTTTTACAGAGAGGGTGGTGGCTGGGTGGAATGCATTACCTCCTGAAGTAGTATACAGTAGAACAGTGGACTGCTTCAAACGAGGATGGGACAGGACAAGGGGGAGAGTTAATGAAGGGGAAGGGTGGAAGGGAGGGGCAGCTGCAGAATAAGGGGTGCTAGCTGCACATTCGAGCAGACTTGATAGACCTCTAGGCCTTTATCTGCTGGCAAATTTCGTATGTTCGTATCTGTCTCCAGCAGTGGGATGCCATCCCTGTGGTGGTGCTCCCTTTGATTGACTCCTATGAGGATGACACTAGGATGGCATTGAATCACCCTTCTACCACCTCTCCTCTGCCTAAGAAGGCAGACCTCCATTACAACACTCTGGCAGGCAAACCCTTTTTAAGGGGTCACCCTAAGGCAGATTCTGTGGTGATTAATGTGGTGCAAGACTGTACTAAGAAGCCCAAACACTTTAGAACCCTGCCCCCAGACCAGGAATCCAAGCAGCTCAATCACCTGGACAAACATGTCTTCACCTCTACTATTCTGGCTATCCGGGCTCTGAATTACTTGGCCCACATGGTCCAATATCAAAATGTTCTGAGGGACCAAGCCAGGGACTCTTTGCAGATTTTGCCAGAGGACCCCACCAAGATGAAGCTCGCTCAACTCCTGAAATCTGGCTCAGATGTTGGTAATCATGTCCTCCGAGCTGCTTATGATGATGTAGATGCCTTCAGGCGTAGGACAACTGCTGGGGTCTTTCTCTAGTGCCACTCTTGGCTCCAGGTATCTGGCTTTGCTTCAGACATACAGGCCAGCATTTTGAATACCCCCTTCTTAGGATTGGTCAGTCCTTTTCAGTGGGAATATCATCTCCACTTTGCAGGAGTCAGGGTGAGCCCTCAAGTTGGCCATTCGCTCTATCACACTCAGCCTAGAGGAGGCCAACACCAGTCCTTTTTCAGGTCCTCCTATAACCAATCTTGGAACCAGCCTGCCAAGGATCAGCACAAGTGTAAGGCCACAATGGCCCCTGCCGCTACCACGATCAGAGCCCCCAGGACACCTGAAACCCCCCTTCCAGTGCCTGCCCCCACCTCCTTACTCCTCAGCTGACCCTTCCTCCAGCAGAGGATTGAAGGGAGGCGGTCAGGGGTTGGTTATCCCTCCACCTAGAAGGTTGGAGGGGTGTGACCACAGACAATTGGGTGCTTCAGATCATGGAGCATGGTCACGCACTGGAGTTTCTAGAATGGCCTCCAGACAATCCCCCAGTACACTCCAATTACCCTCCCACACACCTGTCTCTGGTTTGGGAAAAAATTAAGGCTCTTCTTCAAAAAAAAAGTCATGGAACCTGTCCCTCAGTCTCAGTGGGGAAGGGAGTTTTACTCCCATTTCTTCCTTATCCACAGGAAGACTGGGGATCTTCAGCCCATCCTGGCCCTGAGCAATCTGAATCTGTACATCAAGTGCTTCCAGATGATCCCTCTCCAGGGCTGTTATCTCTTCTGCACCAGGGGGACTGGCTCGACTCTCTGGACATGCAGGATGCTTACCAGCACATCCATATTTTTCCTGCCCATTGTTGCTTACTCTGCTTCCACTTTCAGGGAGCCCATTTTCAATTCTGGGCCCTTCCTTTTAGCCTTTCTTCAGCCCTCCCTCTGGGTATTTACCACATGCCTGGCAGTAGTGGCAGCTGCATTGAGGAGGCAGGGCTTCTACATGTTCCTCAACCTGGACATCTGGCTGCTAGCAGCCCCCTCCAGGGATCACCTGGTTCAGACTCTAGAATACACATTCTGCCCTTTTCAGGTCTTTGGGGTCACTGTCAATCTACCGAAGTCCTGGCTCTCCCCTTGCCAGTTCCTTCAATACATTGGGGCAGTCCTAGACATCAGCCAGGATAAGGCTTTTCTGCCCAAGGACAGGGCAGAGCGACTGATGGAGAAGGCCTGTCTGGTTTCTTCCAGCCAGCAGGTCCCCACCAGAGTGTTTCTGCACCTACTGGACCATTTGGCAGCTGCTATTGCCACAGTTCCCCTGGCCCACCTGTATATGCTGGTTCCTCAGTGGACCTTGAGGTTCCAATGGAACCAATGCATGGATGACATGGACCAGTTGGTCCTGGTCTCTGACCCAGTCCGCAGAGTTCTGCCACGGTGGCTTGATCCAGCCAACCTCCTTTGGGGGGTCTCCTTTCAGTTGTTGACCTCCTGCCAGATTCTCATGACAGACACATCTGGTCTGGGATGGGGTGCATCAGATTTGGTTCCCATTGCTGCAACAGCTGGCAGTGGAACCTCAGTTGTCCTTTCCTCTGTGTACCGGTTTGCTCTCCCAGGACCAGGACACCTTGGTCCATCCCAGACCTAAAGTCCCTGCATTGTCATACGTGTTTCCTGCTGACCTAGCTATTGCCCACTTAGGGGTGTCCTCTAGAGTCGCCAATGTCCTGGTGGTTGCTAGGAAACCCTCCACCAGAGCCACGTACATGATGAAATGGAAGCGTTTCACACTTTGGGCTGCTACTCACCATTTGGATCCTATCACTTGTCTGGTGAATCAGGTGTTGGAGTACCTTCTTTCCCTTTTGGATTCAGGCTTGGGAATTCTTCACTCAAGGATCACCTTTCCACCATCTCTGCATACCACGCACCTATCAAGGGCAAAGCTGTTGCTCGGGCTAGAAGTGTCCAGCACATTTCTGCGTGAGTTTGCATCTGAAACCTCCCATTCAGGACCCAGTCCCTCCATGGGACCTCAACTTTATCTTGGAAACACTCACTGTACCTCCCTTTGAACCAGTCATGAGTTGCAAGCTGTGCTTTCTGTCATGGAAAGTGCTCTTTTTAGTTGCTGTTACTTCTGCTCAAATAATTTCCGAGCTCCAGGCTCTGATGTATAAACAGCCTTATTTGTTTTTTCACAAAGACATAGAAACGTAGAATTTGATGGCAGATAAGGACCGCTTAGCCCACCTAGTCTGCCCATTTCTCTACCTAATGCATAAGCTACAGATCCTAGTTAACCAACAGCCTACTTCCTCCTACCCCCCACTAGAATTGCCTTATGTCTCTCCTATGCATTCTTGAATTCCCCCACTGTTTTTGACTCTACGACCTCCTCAGAAAGGCTGTTCCATGCATCTACAACCCTCACGTGAAGAAATACTTCCTCACATTACATAGAAACATAGAAACATAGACTTTGACGGCAGATAAGGACCGCTAGGCCCATCTAGTCTGCCCATTTCCCTACCTACAGGATAGGCCGCAGATCCTAGTTAACCAACAGCCTATTTCTTCCTACCCCTCAGCCTTATGTCTGTCCCATGCATTCTTGAATTCTCCCACAGTTTTAGACCCCACAACCTCCTCAGAAAGGCTGTTCCATGCATCCACTACCCTCTCTGTGAAATAATACTTCCTCACATTGCCCCTGAACCGCCTCCTTCTATCTTTAAATTGTGTCCCCTTGTTCTTGCAAGTCTCTTTTTCTGAAAGATGCTACCCTCTTGGACTTTGTTGATTCCACTGAGGTACTTAAAAGTTTCTATCATGTCTCCCCTCTCCCTTCTTTCCTCAAGGGTATACATATTAAGCTCCTTTAGTCTCTCCTCATATGGCTTCTCTTGCAGACCCTGCACCATTTTAGTTGCCCTCCTCTGGACTGCCTCTATCCTGTCTATGTCCTTGCAGAGATGGGGTCTCCAGAACTGGACACAGTACTCAGATGGGGTCTCACCAACTGTCTGTACAGAGGAATAACAACTTCCTGTTTTCTGCTGATGATGCCTCTCCCTATACATCCTAGTATACCCCAGCCCTCCCTACTGCCTTTTCACATTGCTTGCTAACCTTAAGGTCATCTGATATGATTACCCCAGGTCCCTTTCCTTTTTGTTGTTGTTACTACCTCCCCACCCATTGTGTATTCTTCCCTGGGTCCTTGTTTCCCAGGTGCATTATTTGCACTTCTTTGCATTGAATCCTAGCTGCCATACTTCTGACCATTCCTCCAACCTTGCCAAGTCCCTTTTCATCCTTTCCACGCCTCCTTGTGTATCAACCCTGTTGCAGATCTTTGTGTCATCTGCAAAAGGCATACTTTTCCTTCCAGTTCCTCTGCAATGTCACTGATGAAGACATTAAAAGGACTGGACATCTAAACCATCCCCTCTATCTTTAAATTGTGCCCCTTGTTCTTGCACATCTCTTTTCTGAAATATGCTACCCTCTTGGACTTTGTTGATTCCCCTGAGGTATTTGAAAGTTTCTATTATGTTCCCCTCTCCCTCCTTTCCTCGAGGCTATACATCTTAAGTTCCTTTAGTCTTTCTTCATATGTCTTCTGGTGCAGACCCTGCACCATTTTGGTTGCCCTCCTCTGGACAGCCTCCACACTGACTGTGTCTTTGCAGAGATGGGGTCTCCAGAACTGTACACCGTACTCCAGATGTGGTCTTACCCACTGTCTGTACAGAGGGTCAACAACTTACTGTTTTCTACTGGTGATGCCTCTCCCTATGCATCCCAGTATCCCCCCAGCCCTCCTTACTGCCTTCTCACATTGCTGGCCCACCTTTAGGTCATCTGATATGACTACCCCCAGGTCCCTTTCCATTTTTGTTATTGTCAGTAACTCACCCCCACCACCACCACCCTCAGACAGGGTGTCTTTGTGGACTAATCCTAAGTTTTTACCTAAGGTGGTGTCGGAGTTTACTTTGAATCAGTCCATCCACCTTCCTGTTTATTTTCCTGAGTAGTCTAATCAGGGGGAAGCTTTACTCCATACTTTGGATGTACATAGGATTTTGCAGTACTACACAAACTGCATGAAGCCTTTCAGGAAATCTAACCAGTTGTTTGCTTCGTTCGCCCCGAAAAGAGAGGGCGCTCCTGTTTCAAAACAGTGTTTGTCTATGTGGTTAGTGAATTACATTGTTTATTGCAACCGCAAGTACAAGACACTTCTGGGAGTGATCAAGGGCCATTCCACCAGTGGCATGCCCACCTTAGTGGCTTCTTTCAGAAATGTGTCTGCTGTGGACATCTGTGCAGCTGCCACCTGGAGTTCTGTCCACCCATTCATCAAGCATTACAACTTGGACTTCGCCTCATGGCGCAGCGCCAGTTTCCTCCTCGTTGTCCTTCAGGGCCTTCTCTCTTGAGCTCTTGGCTGCTAATCTGTCCTCCTCCCGGTGTTCCTTTGCTGGAGATTACCAGGCACTGCTTGGGAAATAGGCCTACCAATGTGGCCTGCTGCAAGAGCCTTTCTTAAAATAAGATAGTACACTTACATAAGAACTTACTGTAACAGTAGATCTTCAAAAGAAGTTCTTGCAGCAGGTCCTGCTTCCCACCTTCCCCCTGCTGCACTATTTTCTTTTGCACTACTTTTGCTTTTCATTTGGCTCCTCGGTTCTCCATTTACTGCCCATATGGGGTCTCTGGTGGGAGAACTGAGGTAGGTGTGGGGGACTGCCCTCCTTTATAGGCTAGGCTGCTGTCAGCTGACTGACGTTGGCAGGGAACAGTCCCCTGTGGTAGACTGTTAGCTAGAAGTTTTCCATGTAGTCCTGGTGTGTGACGGTTTAGTTGTACCAGTGTGGCCTGCTGCAAGAGCTTCTCTTGAAGATCTACTGCTATGGTAAGTTTTTACGTAACTGTACTTTTCCACACCACCCTGACAGTATGAAAGAAATGTTTGACATCTTTCTTGTGTCTGAAAGGAATAGTCTGAATAAACGTCTGTGCACTGATCATTAAAAATGAGCACACCTCTCAGCCTAGCTCGTTTAAAAAGAAGCTCTTTGGTCTTAATAGCTGCTTACAGTATGTTGTTTAAGATGCTATTCAGTTTGTAACATCCTTGTGTGGGGGGATCAAAGCTAGTCATATAGGCAGTCTATGTTGTGCCTCTCTGCATTAGTGAAATTAATGAATGGCAGTAAAACCACAAAGGAAAAGCAACACCTACTACTGAACGCTTTTGGAGGGCATAACAGCCATGTGATTATTGACCTTTAGGAATGAATATGTCAAAATCTGTTAGACTGTTTGAGACTTTGACAACCCTTATGTAACGTCTAGGTGGCGCTATCCCAAGGCTACTATCCCTGCCTGCGTGACTAGGCACAGGTTGAGGGTCCTGAGCTTGGTGAACGGGTGCCTCCACCCATTGGAATGGTTTTGGGGTAGTGTAACTGCTGTGGGTATAGCCCTCTGGGATACTATAACCCCCCACCAACTCTTCTAGTGGTCTGAACAGATTGGCAGATAGACAACCACATATACCATATGATAACAATACTGAACCCACACTCTGTGCACTTACCACCAGGGCAGGATCAGCTGCAAAGGCCCTGGAGACCCCCTGTAAAATAAGAACTGTAACACAACAGTTCAATGGCAGTACAATATCCCCTCCAAAAAGGTACACACTAGCCAGGTTAAATGCAGAAAGAACAAAATCTGATTTATTCAGGAGGATTTGAACAAGGGTGAGGCAGCAATCAATCTAGCAGGTGATTATTAGATCTGATTGGTTCAGGCTGAACATACATGCACAAGGAGCCCCTTTGTTACAGTCACACACCCTGTGTACCCAGTTGTTAAGCAGGCTAGCCTGAAGCATTGCCCAGGGTAGGCCTGCATTGCAGCTGTTGTTGGGACCCTTAGGAAAGAAAACAATCAGCATGCACATCAACCCAGAATTTGTAATCTGGAGCCGGATGGCTCAGTTCGTTGTAATAAACCCAAACAATTAAATCAGGTGACACACAATGATTGCAGCTGTGTTGCAGGGAGCTACCCTGTTTAGTACTCATGCTACCCAGACCAGGAGGCAGGACTGATGAGATGAAGACCTCTGGATGTTGTTCTGGCTTGCCAGGGGAAGCAGGGCCCACACAGCTCACCGTGGTGGTCGCTACATGTTTGATGGTGTTGAGCAGGTAGCCGAATCCCTGAGCTAGTCTTTCGTCAGAAAAGTCTCTGTGGTGGGAGCGGCAGTCTAGGCCGAGATGACAGGGCCAAGACCAGAGCAGACAGTTTGGATTTAGTCCATACGAGTGATGGAGCAGCTTCCAGCTAACATAGCACACTTGAAGGTAGGGAACCAAATTACGCCCCACAGAGCACATTCAGCACACTTATAAATAATACAGCTGTCAGCCACAGACTGGATAAAGTCTGTTTGCAATTTAACGTGGTTGCTGTGCAAATCTTTAATTCTAAGGCTGTCTTCGGTACCTGACAGGCCAATCGCTTCTGGAGCAAGTCTTTGGTCCACACACAGGCAATGATCACTCACTCTCTCTTCAGATTTCAGATCTCAATAAAAGTATTCTGAATTAGTACGATTCTATTCTCTCACGCTTCTTCACACAGGAAGATGGTGGCAGGCCGGCCAAACACAGCCTTCCTGATGATTCCCCGTGCTACCACGCAAAAGCAGCTGCTTGAATCACTCGAGCTGTTCACTCTCCAAGCTCCAGCTCTCAACTGACACACTGCTGCGGGCAGCTCTGGGATTTCCCAGTGATCCAAAAGGTTCAGTTGGCTGATGAATCTGTCTGCCACAGAAAGTGCTCCCCCTCGAGGCCCATTTAGGCACCAAACCTTAAAAACTACAATTCCTACAGAAATTCAGTCCCACAAGACCTCTGGGGACAGTCTCCATTTTAGATCTCTTGAGGTTCCGATTGGTCCAACTCTGGTAGTCCAGAACCAAAATAGTGGCTTTAAGCAAAAGATCCAGGCTGCAGTGAAAGGCAGGTTAGACAGATTCCTGTACTATTATTATTAAAGCCGATAAACAGCAAACAATCACAGATCCTAAAAGGACTCCCTCTGTGCATATAGTGATGGCAGAATAGAGCAGAAATACCACTCACCAGGCGGGTCGCGAGCCTTAAACTACTCGATCCCAACCCAGACTAATTATCTCACACAGAATAGATAGCTCTTAAAGAGACAGGGATGGAGGTTTTACTATAGTGCTCTCATGCTGACAATCACAACTACTGCAGACACAGAACTCCATCCTGGCAGTGGGCATCAGGCAGGCCCAGGAAGGCATTATAGGAACCCCCATTTGTAGGGGGGTTACACCTATATGGCCAAGGTTCACTAGAATGTGGAAAGCTGGAGCACTAATGAGCAGCTACAGAGAGAGAGAGACGTGGTTCCTCTGAGCTCCTTCCACTCGAGCCCAAACTAACTAATAATCTGAGGAAAATCTGAGCCATCCACTGTTTGTACCTGCTTAGCTTGATTATAGAAGTACTAATGGATGAACATCTACTGAACTCTGCTGTTATGTCACAATGGGGAGGTCAGAAACGTGGCAAGAAAGTGACATCAGCTGCAGCGGAATTCCCTCTTCCAGCAGGCCCAGACACTGTCACCATGTCAGCAGCGGAAATGTCTGGCTTAGCTTGAACAGTGAGAGAGTAAATCTTGGAGGTTCTGTCCCCAAAATCGGATTCGCTGGCCGGCAAACTGGCTGAATTGGCCTCACAGTTGGCAGGCCAGGTGAAGAGAATCAGTGAAATAGAACAGACAGTCTCGAACTTGGAGGATTCATTGGGCAGGCTCCCAGAGAAAGTGGTGAGTTTAGAAAAAGGACTAGCAGACTTGGCTGATTTGCTGGACTATCAAGAAAACTATAACTGCAGGAGTGACCTGTGCATACGAGGTCTGCTGAAGGGTAAGAAGGGTGACAGCACCCTAAATTTCTATGCAGAGACCCTGCCCCAACTCCTGGGCCTTAATCTAAAGGGATGTAGATTCAAGGGGGAGCATGCTCATCGTGCTTTGGCCCCCAGGCCACTGACGGAGCAACCCTTGTGGCAGATTATTTTCTGACTGCACCAATTTGGTGATTGTCAAACCATCTTGCAAGCCTACTGGGTGAAGAAGGAGTTAGTCTATGAAGCAAGTAAATTTTTTTTTCAAGACTTTTCAAATTGGCTACAACAGAAAAGGAGGGCATTTGCACTGGTCTTAGATGAGGTCAGAGCAAAGAAGCTAGACTTGGTCTTCTCCTATCTTGTTGTAGTGCACATTAAGTCAGAACGGGCAACTTACACCATCTATGAAGTGGATAAAGACTTTTTTGGCAGAGTGGAGCAAAAAGCATGACCGAGTCGAGATTGACTGAGGTGACTACTGCTTGAACACTGCTGTGCTGTTTAAGGGACAGTTCACGATGCTGTGTCAGCAGACTTCTCCTTGTGCTCCTGTTTGGAACTAGGGCACCTACTCGTGTTTCTGTGGACATTGCAATGTACTTTAGTTGCTGACGTTTGGCTGGATGGGTTTCAGTGCTCTGGAGTTTGCTGGTTATGACGGCCTCCAGCACTCCCAATATGTTGAGGACTGAACTTTGAGCTGGACACCACCAAGCTGGGTCTGCACAAATGCGCAAATTTTCATAAGATGGTGGCAACCATGTGGCAGCTCCACTCGGCAGTGCGGGACACTGGGACCCACTATTCTACTATATAGAAACATAGAAACATAGAAGTTGACGGCAGATAAGGACCGCAAGGCCCATCCAGTCTGCCCATTTCTTTTTCTACCTTATAAATGTGCCATCGGACTTTGCTCTGTCAGTGACCTATCTATTCATAGTCATTTGTATTGCTCCCTTATGCCTATCCCATGCCTGTTTGAAGCCCTGCACTGTATTCATAGCCACCACTTCTTGTGGTAAGCCATTCCATGCATCTACCACCCTTTCTGTGAAAAGAATTTCCTCACATTCCCCCTTAATCGGCCTCCCTCTAATCTCATGCTGTGTCCTCTTGTCCTGCTATTTTTCTTATATTTAAACATGTTAGACTCTTTCACCTTGTTTATGCCCTTAAGGTGTTTAAATGTCTCGATCATATCACCTCTCTCCCTCCTTTGCTCAAGGGTATACATATTGAGCTCCGTTAATCTGTCCTCATATGTCTTCTGATGCAGTCCCTGCACCATTTTGGTTGCCCTTCTCTGGACTGCCTCAATTTGGTTAATGTCCTTGTGAATGTGGCCTCCAATACTGCATGCAGTACTCCAGATGGGGCCTAACCAATGTCTTGTACAGAGGGATTATTACCTCCCTCTTGACTACTTGTGATACCCTACTAACACACCTAACACCCCCTAGCCTTACCTACTGCTTTAGAGGTCTGCTTGGATGATTTTAGGTCATCAGTGATGATGATGCCCAAGTCTCTTTCTTCCTTTGTGACTGCTAGCAACTCCTCCCAGCCTATAAGTGGCTTCAGGGTTTCTCTTCCCTATGTGCATGATTTTGCACTTCTTTGCATTAAATCCCAGTTGCCACTCTTCTGACCATTCTGCTAGTTTATCCAGATCTCTTCTCATTCTGCCCACCCCATCTGGATCATCTACTCTGTTGCAGATCTTGGTGTCATCTGCAAACAGACAAGCCTTACCCTCTAGTCCATCTCGAGGTCACTAATGAAGATGTTGAATAGGACTGGCCCCAGGACTGATCCCTGAGGTACCCACTTGTGACTTGCATCTCTTCTGACTGTATACCATTTACCACCACTCTCTGTTTTCTGCCAGTCAACCAGTTTGCCACCCAGTTGACCAACTTCTGACCCACTACGAGCCTACCCAGCTTATTTATCAATCTTCTATGTGGAACAGTGTCAAAAGCTTTGCTGAAGTCAAGGTAGGCGACATCAACTGCTCCCCTTTGGTCCACCACTCTGGTTACCCAGTCAAAGAAATCTATGAGATTAGTTTGACAGGACCTTCCTTTGTAAACCCATGCTGTCTTGGATCCTGTGCCTATGGTTCAGGTGTTGCACTATCCTTTCCTTAAGGAGTGCCTCCATAATCTTGCCCACTACTGATAAGACTGACCGGTCTGTAGTTCCCCGCCTCCTCCCTGCTACCACTCTTGTGGAGTGGGATCACATGAGCCCTTCTCCAGTCTTCTGGGACCTCTCCTGTACTCAGAGACTCACTAAACAATTTTGCTTTATTTTTTTATTTTATCTGCATATTTATGTTAATGCGCAATTTGTGTGTAATGGATAGGTTTCACTGGTTTTGGTATCAGTTTCTTTTCTTAGATGGGGTGGAAGGGATTTCAGGGAGCATACTGGGACTTAGGATGGCCGGGGGTCCATTGGATGGAGTTGGGGGTGGTCGGCTGGCCTGAGAGCTTTTATGGGGTCTGATGGGGGGACGGGGATTTCCTCTTGATTTCAGGCATCTTGGCTGGTTTAGTGTCTGCATGGCCCGAGTATGTGCACAGTGGCGTGGGGGAGCACCATTATATAATCTTCATGCATACATTAACTGCACCTGATCGTGGTGTGTGCTGGTGGTACCACTGTCTCTTCTGCCGCCCGGCAGTCAACAGGCCAAAATGGGGGGGTGGGTACCATGGTGCTACAGTGGCCAGGGTTGTAATTGCAGGGTGAGAACTGGTTAGTTTCTGTTCCTGTATTTCAGTTTCTCAGCCCTTTGGGAAATACCATTTTTCTTCTGTAGAACAGTGGTGACCCTAATTGCTGGAGGTGGTTAGCTCCTTCTTCTGCTTGGGCAGGGGGCTCTCCTCTGATGGGGTCAGTGTTTTTTCCTACTTTCTCTTTCACTTGCCAGTGGTAAATGTTGTGCCTACAGTCCATAGTTAGTTTTGGATTGCTTAATTAGGGAGGAATGGAGGGGGCAGGGGCAAGGGGGTGCCCGTAGCCAATGAGAATGGAGCTGTTCATCCCCAGTAACTGTAAAGGGTTCCTAGTGAGTGCTCTGCTATGATGCAGTGTTGTATCCAAGGGGTGAATCCATATTACCTCTTAATCCTGCTGTGTTTTTTGGGAAACTGCCGGTTTTGAGGTTACTGGTGGGGGTATTTTTCTTGTTTGTTGTTCTCTGTGTTAATGTGTCAGCTGTGATGATGATTTCTGCTCACAGTTTGTCTTTGGATCTGCAATGGGGTGTCCGGGGTTGCTTTGCTTTGGGGGCTAGAGTGGGGTTGGGGGCTGGGGGCATTGTTTGGGACTGGTGGTAGTCATTGGGGCTGGGTTTATTTAGAGTGGTTTTGGTTGCAGAATGTTGGATTATAATGTGGTTTCCTGAAATGTCAAAAGATTTCCTCTCTCATAAAGCAAAAGAATATTTTGATGGCTTTAAAACATAAGAAATCGCAAGGTGGGTTACTGCAGGAGACTCATCTTTTTGACCATGAACATGCAAAATGTGTAGAGCTGTGCAGAATTTAAAATTCTACCCATGGAATGCTCATGGAATTAACATTCTGTTTCTATGGAATTTCACAGAATTTGTGTGAAAATTCTGTGAAACTGCACCAAATTTTAAATTTCAGGTATGTTGTTCTAACTTTTAAAATTCATGTTCAATTAACACCAAATTCGGTACATGGACTGTTAGTAATGGCCTACATAGGCATAACATATTTCAGTGTCATAGGTTTAAAGGGGGCAGAGTTATGCATGGCCAAACATTTAATCAAAATTACATTTTCAGTTATTTCGATCAAATTTTAAATTTCGTAGTCAAATTTCTCCACAATTTCAGGATTAAAGAAACTTACAATATGAGTATGTGCACCACTTTATTTATTTATTTATGTGTGTATGTATGTATGTTTTTGGTAACCAGGTAAGTGCACTGATCCAGAGGACCATTTTCAGTCATGACCTGGGCCACAAAGTGACGAAACAGCAAACAACAACAGAACACTTTGCATACAATGGACTTGCAGCGGAGAGTTAGTCGTAAATGGTGACTTGTGACAAACTGTGCCACTACTGGAATTTTCATAGATGATTGCCACAAACCCCATGACACATGTCCATTGTGGTGCCGCAGCTCAGTTCAGCCAGCTCCCCTTGGTGTACCTTTTTATACATGGGGTAGCTGGTTTATGAGGCTTGCACCACAGTTTTGGCATAAGCTGCCATAAACTGAGGGTATTGTCGCAACTTGCATCCCAGGTTCTAAAAATCAGGTGCAAGTTGCGGCAAACCTTTGGCTGCAGATGTGGCATACCTTGCAGGGATGTAGGGCTTCGGTGCATGCCATGCATTCCCAATTGAAAACTGGGCCCCATGGGTCTTTGTGAAAACTGTGGAATTTCATGAAAGTTCCATAAAACTGGAATTTACTAATTTCACTTAGCCTTAACTGGGGATTCAAATTAAAGGATGGGGTATTAAGGGCAGGTAGTGCAGGGGGTCACCTGGTTCAAGAGTTAGATGCATAGGTTCACCAAGAAATGGACAGCTAAGATGGGCAGAGCACCAGTGGTAGACCCCTTCCCACCTCACCACTGGAGCAAGAAAGCATACAGTGTCAACAATTCCAACCTGAATGCAGGATATATAAGAATCACACCAAGAAAATTTATGATCTAGGTACCCTGACATAAGTGCAAGTCTGGAATTTAGAGGTACTGAAAAAGAAGTAGTAGGGGAAGACAATGTCTGGGACATCAGAAAGGAAGAATTCTGGCTATTCTAACAGGATAGGTTGATAGAAAAATGAGTAGATGACTCTCATTTTAAGGGATTTTGTCACTGTAAAGAACAAAGAGGATATCAGTGGGATCGATAGTTCTACTGAGTCAATCTAGCTATGCTAAGAGAGAGAAGGGGGGGGGCCAAAATAGTTACCCAGAGAGGAACAGTAGGACTACAAAAAGCTCAGCCCAGCTTAGCAAATCAATCAATCAATCAATCAAAATCTTTATTTATCCAGGTGGACATCATTGAGCAAGGCTCATTTGCAAGATGGACCAGGGGATAACAAGGTCAGGTACACAAGGAAATTCATTATCTATAAAAAATATATATACACACATACACCGATACATACACACAGGCCCAGATATTCAAAAGGGTTGTGCATGGTGCAACAGTGTAGCAACATGCGCAACCCACTGATGCGCCCCGGCGCGATATTCAAACAGGATTGTGCCTGGCACAAATCGATGTGCCGGGCGCATCAGTAATGTATGCAGGCGCAGGTGGGGAATGCCCATGCATACTCCGCACATCCTGATATTCAGCCAGGGATGTGCTGAGTCCATGAATGCACAACCTTCTTGCGCCTCACACAGGTGAGCAAAAAAAAAAGGCAGTGGCTGGCCACCCACGAAGTGAGCTGCCGTATTGCAGGTCGCAACATGGCAGCTGCCACCTGTGGGTGGCCACCCGAGCTCCGACTGCACCTCCATGGCGGTGCCCCCCATGCCCGATCACGGGCATCTTTTTATTATAATAACGTCCTATCTCCCTGGTGGTCCAGTGGGCCTCTGTCAGCCTGATCGCGGGAAATTGTAATAAGAAAATAAAGTTCAATATCCCTGGTGGTCCAGTGGACTGCTCGCAGCCTAATCGTGGGCATTTGTAATAAGAAAATAAAGTCCAATATCCCTGGTGGTCCAGTGGACCGCTCGCAGCCCAATTGCGGGCATGTGTAATAAGAAAATAAAGTCCAATATCCCTGGTGGTCCAGTGGACCGCTCGCAGCCCGATCGCGGGCATTTGTATTAAAAATGAAGTCAATATCCTGGTGGTCCAGCGTACCCCCTCAACCTGCCCACTGAACCCCCACCACCCCACCCGGACAGTTGCAGGCAGCAGCACCCACCCATCTGCCACCCCACTGCCCATCGACTGACACCATAGGTAGGGCTGTATGCCCATTGGTCCACAGCGTGAGCCAATGGGCGTGCAGTCCGTACCATACTACACATTCAGATATGTGAACGAATCCATTCCATATCTGGACTGCTATGCGATGCGAGCTGCAGGCCCGGTGGCTCGCGGCTGGGACAATGGCGCGACAGCTCCACCTGCGATGTCGGTCGCGGCGGTGAGGTGCATGGTGGGTGCTGCCACCGCCGCTGACTGGGGAGCGGGCAGTGGGGCTCAGTGGGGGTGGGGAGAGGGGGTACTCACTGGACCACCAGGGATATTGAACTTCATTTTAATACAAATGCCTGCGATTGGCTGCGAAAGTGGTCCACTGGGACCACCAGGGATACTGGACTTTATTTTCTTATCACACATGCCCGCAATCAGGCTGTGAACAGTCCACTGGACCACCAGGGATATATGATGTTATTTGTTTAAACCTAAGCCCGTGATCGGGCTGACAGTGGTCCAATGGACCACCAGGGATATAGGACGTTATTTGTTTAAAGCTAAGCCCGCAATCAGGCTGCGAGTGGTCCACTGAACCACTAGGGATATAGGACTTTATTTGTTTATACCTAAGCCCACAATCGGGCTGACAGCGATCCACTGGACCACCAGGGATATAGGACATGATTTATGTTTACTTAAGCTTGCGATCGGGCTGACAGCGGTCCACTGGACCACCAGGGATATAGGACGTGAATTTATGTTTACTTAAGCCCGTGATTGGGCTGTGGGGCACATTGCCACACTGTGCAGGGGGCGTCGGTCCCAGACAGCTGCTGCCTGGCAGGGTGCCAGGTGCAAGTCACCGGGGATCGGCGCACCTGCAAGCAAATGAAGCCATAATGACATGTAAATGGCCCCATTTGTGCCTTGCATGCATTATGGCCCCATTTGCATGTGCAAATATAATTGAATATCGCGGTTGTTGTGCATATCGCAATGGAACTTGCGCATCCCCCTGCTCCACTCTGGCCACTTGCACTGGCATAGTGCCACTGCACCATGTGCACTGTGGGTGGCCAGAGTGCAATATTCAACTATGCTGTGCCATGGCGCAGCTCCGTTGAATATCGCCCAGTCAATGCCTCTGCGCAGCCATGTTGCGCTGCGCCCAGGCTTGCGCCACAGCCTGGCACAGTCTGAATATCCAGGCCACAATGTACAAGTTTGCATATGTAAACAGAGGCAATTATAATACATAGTGTACAATATATGAAAAGCATCATATAAGGAGCCATGAACATTTGAGAAGCGATAAGTGATTGGCCATTCACATGAAGGCATAATTCTGGAAAACCATTTACAGATGGCAACCCCCATGTGCAGTTATGGAGCTGACGCTTAAACTTGGGGGACAAGATATGATGCTGCTGGACTGTGCAGCATTGAGTAGGTAGGGGAAGAACCACCTGAGGAGGGCGGTTGGAACTTAGAAATGTGAATATAGTTAGGATCCCGAGGTCGCTTTTCATGGGTCAAGGTAAGAAAGTAGAAGAGATGGGAGAAGAGCTGGGATAAGAACTGGGTTGCCAGGTAGGATTAATATGGAAATTAGGTACTTAGAACGGTAGAAGTAAGACAACTGGCTACAATGCATATGGGATGACAGAGGATATGAATAAGATCCCCAGGGTGTGTGAGATTATTGAAGATTAAGGGTTAGAAGAGGATATGAAGGGAACCTAGGCTGGGGTCAAGCAAAACAGTTGCAGGGTTCCTTAATGAGATGAGAGTAAAGGGTCTTGAAGGTAGCGATACTGAGCAGAGTACTCAACTTCAAGGTTTTCTGAAGTTTGTTCCAAAGATCGGGCAACAGGGCACTTATAGATGCTCTACCAAAGCGAGACTTGACTTTGGGGGTTCTCAGTGAGATGGATGTAAGGCTTCTCAGGGCATACTTGCCTAATTGGTTTAAAGGGAGGCAGTCAGCAATGTATTGTGGAAGTTTGTTTGAAATTGCTCTGAGTGTCCATATGGCAGCATTTCTCTCCCATCTATAATGGAGGGAGGACCAGCCCACAGCTGCGTATAGGGAGCAGCGGTGCACATAGTAGGGTAGACCTGTGATGAAGCTCAGAGCTCTATGGTAAAGCATGTCCAGTTTTACGAGGTGGGAGGCAGGACATTGACTGTACAGAAAATTTGCGTTGTCTGTCAGAGAAAGGAATGTTGTTTGGACCAGACGTACTTTAGCATCTCTTGTTAGGAAATGGCTGATCCTAAAGAAAAGACCCAATCTTTGTCGTAGTTTTTTTAGAAGATCCTCTATATGGTTTGTGTAGGATAGCCTATGATCCAGCCATAATCCCAGGTATTTGAAATTATTTACAAATTTCAATTTTTCTCAGAGAATTATAGAAATTTGCGGTATTAAGCTTGCATATGCCGGATTTGCTGTATGAAACAGAGGAGAGAACAGCATTGCTTTGGTTTTCTTGGCATTAAGTAAAAGTTTTTTGTTTAGGATCTGATATTGCAGTTAAGTTGAATTTAGCTTGCAGGTCACTGCATGCGGCTTCAGGGGTTGGGTGGCTTAAGTAAAGTACTGTATCATCTGTGAACAGATGGATGTTGGCCCGGTTATACAATCATTGATGTTATTGATGTAGATGGCAAACAATAAGGGACCTAATATAGCTCCCTGAGGGACCTCTCTCAGAAGAGGTTTGAGGGATGAGAATTTGCCTTCAGCCTTTACATGCTGGAGGCAGTCAGAGAGATAGCTATTAAACCACTGCAAGGACAGTGAGTCCAGCCCTATTGTACACAGGGAGGAGAGAAGCAGAATATGGTCGACGGTATTAAAGGTCTTACTTAAATCTAAAAAGACAGCACAAACGTAGTTCCTACAGTCCAGTTCTGTTTGCCAGTTATCAGTCACCTTTGCAAGCACTGTAATAGCGCAATGTTTCACTCTGAAGCCTGATTGGACTGGATTTAAGAGATTTGTAGATTCTAAGTACAGCTGCAACCGATTGCTTACAATTTTTTCCAGTAGTTTTGACAGTACTGGAAGAATTGAAATTGGTCTGTAGTTGTTTAGATCTCTAGGGTCCCCTGACTTAAACAGAGGAATGACATGAGCCATTTTCCATGTGGAAGGGATAAACCCTAGGGACAGAGACAGGTTAAATAGGTATGTTATAGGTATGGCTAACACGTGTTGTGCCACTTTTAGGAAATAAGGGTCAATCGTGTCAGCACCGGCACTCTTTCCAGTATCCAGCTTCAGCAATAAATCTTCAACTTCTTTGATTGAGATAGGAGTCAGGGAGAATCTTGGGTCAGTGACATGTGGTTCAATCTCAGTATCACAAAACTGTTGACGTAGTAGGTTAGCAGGTGAGTTGTCAAATGCTAGGCCTGCGGTTGCGAAATGATTGTTGAAGGAATCCAATATTTCCAGACTATCGCTGATAATGTCATTGCCAAGGATGATCTTGTCTGGAAGAGAGTTTCCAGGTGTATGTCTGGACAGATCTTTGAAGGTTTTCCAGAATTTAGTTGAATTTCTGGATGCAGCGTCAAATTCAGAGCGGTAATAGGCAGCTTTTGTATCACTGACCAATTTTATACAGTGGTTTCTTGCTTTTTTAAACTGGCTCCAGTCTGAGTGGTTCTGAGGTTTTTGTGCTTTTTTCCATAACTTATCCCTCTCTAGTAAGGCAGATATCAGTTCTGGTGTAAACCAACGACACAATTTTTTTGATAAATGAGCTTTAATAATCGGCGCTTATTTATTTAAAGCCCCAAAATGAATTTAGATGAGAATGTCATGGGCTGACTATATCGTTTTTGCCAGGTAGAATTCTTGCCACTGCATGGAGTGTTTTAGTTTGTAGATATAAGCAGGTAAATCAAAATTGCATCTAGATCTTTTAACGGAGAACTTTGGTGGAGGTGAACGTTTACTGCATGATCTTACACCAGCTATGAAGTAGTGATCACTTATGTCACAGAAGAAAACATCAGCATGGGAGAAGAGATGCAGTTTACTCACTAGGATAACATCCAACAAGGAGCTATTGTCAGGATTCTTTTTGTTAATATACGTAGGTTCATTGACTAGCTGCGTAAATTCATGCATATCGCAAAAGGATGAAAGAGGTGTTGAGGAATTTGATAGCCAGTCTAGGTTGAGGTCTCCAATGATAATTGTTTCTAGTGACTCTTGCCCAATGATGGTGTTGATATGAGAGAATATCTGGAGCCCGGCAGAGGGGGGTCTGTAGCAGCCTAGTATATGCAGCGACATGTTAGGTGAGACTGTGATCTTGAGTGATAGACATTCAAATTCAATTACGACTGTTGTTGAGTCAAGACAGAGCGTAATGAATTTATCTTTGATGTAAATGGCTATCCCTCCTCCTCTTGAGTGTCTGTCTGTTCTGAATAGCAGGTAATTCAGAATGTTAATCTCTCTATCAGGGGTGGTTGGTCTAAGCCAGGTTTCAGAGATCACTAAAAAGTCTGGTGTGGTATGATTGACCCACACCTGGATCATATATATCTTTTTTAATAGGCTGCATACATTAATATGTAGAAAGCTCAGACCTTTGAGGTTGGCTAGGTCAGCAGGTGATATAATAGCAATTGGGGGACCAGGATTTAACACTACGTTACCTGAGCAAATTAGAAGAAGAAGCAATAACTTTTTTAGGGCAGCAAGCGTTAGATTCAAAATTCTGAACTTTCTTCGTTTGTGCTGGGTGGTATCTTGGATTGGCAGATATCCTTGTATATGGTTCTTCTGGTATAGTAAAGCATAGACTAACACTTTGACGATAAAGGTCAGAACAAATTTTTCTTCAGACAGGACAGGTATCGTGAATTGCATAGGCAAGTTAAACCTGGTCCCAGTAATGACAGTACTCCAACGATAACACTGCAAGAGCGGCAGGTTGTATATACATAGGGAGCCCTGGGGACAGAACAGTAGCTTTTCGTCAACTCCAGGCACCATTTGTAAGGGAACCTGATCTCTGCCATGTGGCATGACGAGGAGGAGGAGGAGGGCCCAGAAAAAAAAGTCAGAGCAGCCCTCATAGTTCCCAGCAAAGTTTGAGACCAGAATTATCAATAAGGTGGTCTCACTCTCAGGGAGGAGAAGAATCTCACTTTATAATTCAATATATTAAAGGTGGAGAGATAAGACTAGAGATAGGAATATAGATTGTAATGTCAAGGGACAGGCAAGGGAGCATCAAGGGTGTGATTATAAAGGGGCATTGGAGAGGTGTGTAAATAACAATCCAAGAGGGGTCAGGTGGGTGGGCGAAAAGTTCTGACTTTAGCCGTACCTTTGCCTCAGTGAGTCCACTTCTGTGGAGCCAGGCATCGTCTAAGGGAGCACCAGCCGCCCGCTGGCTGGGAGGACCTCGGTTGGGAGCTGAGAGCCCTGGTGGGCTTTTTCATGGCTGCAGAGAGAAAGGGAGATATGTTTTTTAAGAGCCTGCAGAGGACAAAGGAGTCAACAGCACAGGCGGGGGGTCCAAATTAGTAAAATAAAGCAAGCAATTAAGATTGGCACCAGGTGTCTATAGCACTGCAGCACAGAATGGCTGTGATTACTAGCTCCTTCGTGGGGAATTACAGTAACTTGAATGGCAGCAATTACACAATTTTTGTTCTTGAACACTGGAACCATCTAACATTTCAGCAACTAAACATTTAGAGACTTCAAACCAGAGGATGCAGGAGAAAAAGCAAATAAAGAGAAGCTGGCGTCCTGAGGACCAATTGGAAACGGAGCCCAAAAAGGCGCTAGCATTCTGATTGTTTGCGGAAATGAAGTAGTGATACATGCATTGTGAATGTTAAATTCCACAAAACAAAATGCTGGATGTGTCATCTATGTGCTACCATAAATATTTGAGAAAATGTTGCCAATAACCAGTTTTTTTTTTGTGGGGGGGGTTTGCTGTAAATTTAAAACTGATAAACCAATTTATCCAGTTGTATTAGATACCTGCATACACTGACATGGATGTGCATGTCATATTTATTTATTATTTATTTTGTTTTTTGTTAACCGGGTAGGGGCACTAGACAAGAGTGTTGCCCATTTTCAGGCACGACCCGGGAGAGTTACATAACATAAAATGGGAAATAAATGTACAAACAGGATTAACAATTTACATATTACATAAAGTTGCATAAGGCATGTTACATAAGGTTTACGAATAACAGAATAGTGAATACAAAATTTGATGACTGAAACAACAATAGAGCAATGACAGGTTAACAGTGAATTAAGTGCAGGACATACAAGCTGCTAGATGGACATCCCAAAACTACACTGGGGAGATCAGCAGATACAGTGATAAGGGGCCAGTAGAAATAAGGGATGTGGAGAACCATGTGGGGGTCAGTAATGTGGAGAAACAAACACATTTATAGGGTATGAATGTGGAGACACGTACAGCAGTCGGAGAGTACAAGAGCAGAAAGAGGGGGAAGTGCTGCAGGGGCCAGTAAGACTGCTAGAAGAGAGACTTCGGAGTGTCAGGGCAAGCGCAGATGTCAGTGTCAGTTAGGTAGGCATGAAGATCCTTTTTAAAGACCTTTTGTGGAGCTGAGATTTTGACATGATGAGGGAGGGAGTTCCAGATTTTGGGGGATGTTACTGCAAAGGAGAGACTATCCATTTTTGCGGAGCATCTGGGAATTACAAGAGAGGATTTATCAGAGGATCTCAGGGGATAATTTGGGTCCAGGCAGACTAGCATAGCTCTGAGGTGCCATGGGGATCCAGTTCTAACTATTTTTTCAGTTAGACAGCCAGCGACAAAAAGTCGATGTGAGGATAGAGATATATTAACTCTATGTCACAAGAGCAGAGAAGTTTCAAACATCCACATTTTGGGAGTTTTCACAAAATTTTGCAACTATTTACATAGTAAAAGAACGAACCCCAGTCATTTTTTTTTTTGGTCCTGGTCCCCCAATCCTCCATTCAGAGGTCAGACCTGCTCTTCCTGTCGTCCCCCCATGTCCAGGCTTACCCCTTTGGGTGGGGCCGCTGGGAGGGCTCCCCCCAATGGGCACTATAAGCAAGCCCTGGCTTACCCCCTTGGTCGGGGCCATGGGAGCAGGTCCCCCCAGCGGATGTGGAAGGCATTGGAGATAGTGGCAGAGCAGGTCATCATGTCAGGGGGCCAGATTTTTGGTGATTGCTGGATCCCAGGGGGTGAGGACATGCAATGATGTCCAGCATCCACCCCATCCCCTAATGTGTTGGCGCCAGCTGCAGTGGATCCCCGACCTCTGCCAGGGGTCCTTAAAGTGCTGGACACACTTCCCCCCTCCCACCGGAGAAGGAGAGCAATCCCCAGGATGTTCAATCCTTCTGCCCCCGGACAACCCTGTGACTCCCAAGTCCATTCCCCAACCCAGGTCAACAGCTTCGCAAGCAGAAATCCAACGGCTGCACCGGTGGGCCGGCCCAAACCCCTGTACTTTAAAAATCTCTAATCCAATTCTCTCCATATTTAGAAGACTCTGTACCCATTACAATAAGATTATTTGTGCTAATTTACACATGTCTAGCTCCAAAGGTGCCGGAGTTATATGCAGATAAAATTTGTCATGAAATTTCCCACAAAAAATGACAAACTTTGCGTACATATCATTTTGAGACAATGCATCCTAATGTAATGAAATTTGGCATAGTTTTAGAACAGCTATTATCAAGTGATCATGCCAAATTTAAGATATTTGGCACAATCGATGGCTGAGGTATATGAAGAAAAAACATTTCATGAAATTTCCTACAAAAAATAAAATGATAGATTTTGAGCACATATAATTTTTGAGACAGTCCATCCTAAGGTCATGAAATCTGGCACATTGTTAGAACTCATGTCATCAGGTAACTTACCAAATATCATATCTCTGGCCCAATATATAGCTGATGTATTTGCAGATAAACATTTTCATGAAATTTCTCTCAAAAAATAAATTTACAGACTTTGAGCATCTATAATTTTGAGACAATCCATCCTAATCTTATGAAATTTGGAACATCATTAGAACTCCTCCACAGAAATATGCCTGGCAAATATTAGGACCCTAGCTCATTAGATGGCAGGGTTATGACCAAAATAATAAATTAAAAACGTTCATGAAATTTCATCGTAATTCCACAAATTCAGAATGTTCTCATTCCGCACAGCTCTACAAATTGGTTACATGGTGTTTGGGGAGGTGTTATACAGCTTCCTATTCCTCACGCAAATGAGGGGTGACCATAAGGATAAATAGACATTTTCTATTCAAACTTACATGAACGGAGGCAGATCACCGGGAGGGTCATTACATTTTTGTCTGTGGGGAGTAAGAGGGGAAGAGCATAACTTTCAGAAGCTTCTATACACCGTCTGTGTTTGGCCCCTCCTTTAACTTCCTACTTCTATATGTTCTTCAATGAGAACAGTTCTCGAACCACATTATAGGTGTAAGCCAGCTTTGAATCTCGACGGGATTGGTAGGCAAGGATGATCTTTGACCACTTAGTCTAAGAGACTGGTGGACCTGGAGCTACTCCACTCCTGACATGCTATATGGCTAAATCCGGAGCTAGGGAATTTTCATTTTATTCCAACACCCACAAATATGGTCTAGATTAGATTTTATCTATATAGATATATATATATTTCATCAGAGTTATACAATTTCATGCAAAATGTGTTACATGGCCCCATTTGTATCTCGGATCATGCTATGGTGGTCTTAAGTATGGCTGCTGGGTGAGACCCAGGGGAGGGAATGGACTGGCAATTCCCATCGTACTTATTGCCCAAGGAGGATTTTTGGAAAGTTCTCTTGGTGGGATACTTATATGGATACTAATGCAGCCATAGCGCCTTCCAAGGTTATTTTATGGGAGGTGGGTAAAGCATTCATGCGAGGCATGATTACTAACTATGATGCAAATATTAAAAGGGATAAAAGGGGTAAGAGGCAGATTTTGGAGAATAATGTTAGGGAGTTAGAGAAGAGAGCAGCAAAGGAGGGAGCCATCTCCTACTGGGGGAATTAATGGCTGTCGGAGAAGCTCTTAATTTGTTCTTGAGAAATGAGGGACAGATGCAATGCATTTTTGCATGGCAATGAATTATTTTTTTTTTGTTAACATATTTTATGTAGCGGTGCTCTCCGTGGCATCCTTCAGAGGTGCCCAACTCGATCCTGCCCCTTCTACTCCCTACCGTGGCCAGCCATCACCAGTTCACCCCCCCGGGGACTTTCCAGTGCTCCGGATCACCCCCCAGGACTAGGCCCACCAGCCCTCGGTGGCACTTTCTGAAATTAGAGGGTCCATCCCTCTGGGAGGTCAGCTGTGGATCCATGGTGTGGTCAGGCCCAGCATTAGGGTTGAGAGGGAGATCGCTGGGGCCCTTGTCATCTCGGTGAGCGGGGGATTTTACTTTTCAGATTCCCCTCTCCTGAGGAGCCCGGCCAGCAGGGCAACGAGTTACCCGTGACTCAACCCCATGGCATCGCTGCACCCGCCCAATGTCGGTGAACCTCAGCCACTGCCAGTGGTCGCTCCAAGTGAGCACACTCATACCACCCGGAGAGAGAGCAGTCCTCTGGACACTCAATCTCTTCCCTCCCTGCCAAACCCAGGCGGCCCTGGCTCGTTCCCGAACATGGGTCACCGGCATGGTGCGTGGTGTGGTGTCCAGTGCCTCAACCCTCAGCGCCACCAGGCCGGCAGTAATGAATTTTTGAATGGTGAAGTAAGCCTGGTCCTTTATTGACTCGACTGGCTAAAGGAAGGTGGACCCTGGTGAGGATAATGGCTATTAGGGATCAAAATGGGAAGGTAGACACGTCCCCAGAGGGTTCAAGGAACATCTTCCAGTTCTTTTACTGTAACTTGTATAAAGCTGAGTGTCAGAGTAAGAGGAAGGAAGCAGATGCCTTTCTAGAGAGGCTGACAATCTCGGAAGTTATGGCAGAACAGAGGGAGTCGTTGGCGGCACCTCTCACTACAATGGAGACGGAGCAGACCATTAGCTCCCTTAAGGGAGGGAAGGCCAAGGGACCAGATGGGTTCACTGCTGAGTAGAAACATAGACTTTGACCGCAGATAAGGACTGCTTGGCCCACCCAGTCTGCCCATTTTCCTACCTATCAAATAGGCTGCAGATCCTAGTTAACCAACAGTCTACTTCCTCCTACCCCCACTATAATTGCCTTATGTCTGTCCCATGCATTCCTGAATTCCCCCACTGTTTGTGAACCCACTACCTCCTCAAGGAGACCATTCCATGCATCCACCACCATCTCTGTGAAAAAATTATTCTTCACATTGCCCCTGAGCCATCTCCCCCTCTATCTTCAAATTGTGCCCCCTTGTTCTTGCACATCTCTTTTTCTGAAAGACACTACCGTCTTGGACTTTGTTGATTCCCTTGAGGTGCTTGGAAGTTTCTACCATGTCCCCGCTCTCCCTCCTTTCCTCAAGAGTATACATATTAAGCTTCTTTAATCTCTCTTCATATGGTTTCTGGTGCAGATCCTGCACCATTTTAGTTGCACTTCTCTGGACTGCCTCCATCCTGTCCATGTCCTTGAGGAGATGGGGTCTCCAGAACTACACACAGTACTCCAGATGGGGTCTCACCAACTGTCTGTACAGAGGGATGACAACTTCCTGTTTTCTACTGATCATGCCTCTCCCTATGCATCCCAGTATTCCCCAGTCCTCCTTACTACCATCTCACATTGCCTGCCTACCTTTAGGTCATCTGATATGACTACCCCAGGTCCCTTTCCATTTTGTTGTTTTAGTACCCCCCATTGTGTAATGCCTTCCTGGGTTTTTGTTACCCAGGTGCACATTTGACCTCTTTGAATTGAATCTAAGATGCCATACTTTTGACCATTCCTCCAACCTTGCCAAGTCTCTTCTCATCCTTTTCACCCCCCACTTTGTGTATCAACCCTGTTGCAGATCTTTGTGTCATCTGCAAAGAGGCTTACTTTTCCTTCCAGTTCCTATGCAATGCCACTTATAAAGACATTAAAGAGGACTGGTCCCAGTACTGAACCAGCGGTACCTCGCCTGTAACCCCATTCCTTTGGAGTGGACTCCATTTACAATTACCCTCTGCATCCTGCGTCCTGCTGTCCAGCTAATTTTTTACCCAGGCTGTCATCTTGGGACCCACTCCCAGGATAGCTAACTTGTGTATTAATCTTTTGTGTGGGACTGTGTCAAATGCCTTGCTAAAGTCTAGGTAGGCCATGTCCACAGCCCCCCCCCCGGTCTACTACTTTGGTCACCTAGTCAAAGAAATCTATTAGATTCATTTGACACGTCTTTCCCATTGTGAATCCATGCTGCCTTGGATCCTGTGCCCCACTGACCTCTAGGTACTCAATTATTCTTTCTTTCAGAAGTGATTCCAACATTTTACCTACCACTGAGGTCAAACTAACAGGTCTGTAGTTTTCTGTCTCTGCCTTGCTCCCACTTTTGTGAAGGGGAATCACATCTGCCCTCCTCCAGTCCTCAGGTACCACCCCATCCTCCCATGATTTGTTAAAAAGGGAAGTCATTGGTGTCATTAGTTCTCCCCATAGTTCTTTTAGAATTCTGGGGTTAATCCCATCAGGCCTCATTGCCTTGTCCACCTTGAGTTTTAGGAGTTATTTCAGGACCCTTTCTTCTGCGATTGAACTGGTATTGACCCCCCTATCCAGAGCGCTTCTATTGTTTGTTTTAGGTACATCCCCCTCCTCTTCTTTTGTGAATTCGTATGTTCATATGTTCAGTATCTCTGCCTTTTCACTGTCACCCTCTGCCCACACCCCTCCCCTTTATTAAGCCTCACTGTCCCTCCCTTGGTCTTTCTTCGCTCACTAATGTACCTATAAAAGGTTTTATCCCCTTCTTAACTCAGTTGGCTATCTTTTGCTTGGTTTGGGCCTTTGCTATTCTGACTGCCTTCCCAGCTTCTTTCTGCTTCAACTGATAGAGTTCTCCATCCTGCTCCTTCTGTGATTCCTTTTACTTTCTGAATGCTATCTTTTTCTCCCTAACCTTCCCCACCACCTCTTTTGAGAACCATAGTGTTTTTTTTTTCCTTCATTTTGTTTTGTTTATTTGCTTCACACAAAGCCTTGTTGCCTCTGTTATGGCAGTTCTGATTTTTCCCATTGTTCCTCCACCCCTCCTTCCTGCCCTTTTGCTAATGCATTCCTTAGGCACTCTCCCATTCTGCCAAAGTCAGCCCTCTGAAAGTCAGTACCCTAGCTTTTGTATGGCTTAACTCTATGGCTGTGTTTATCATGAACCATACTGTCTGGTGATTGCTTGCTCCCAGATGGCTACCCACTTCTAAATCCTAGATCCTCTCACCGTCCCAAGAGTACCAGGTCTAAGACTGCTCCCTCTCGAGTGGGTTCCAGGACTAGCTGCCTGAGGCATGCCCCCTGTAGGGCATCGAGAATGACTCTGCTCTTGGATGTGGCTGCAGAAAATGTGCTCCAGTTAACATCTGGCATATTCCAGTCTCCCATCAACAATATATCCCCTTTTTCTACCAGTCTCAGGAAGCCTACTATCATTTCCTTGTCAGTTTCCTCCCCCTGAGCTAGGGGTCTGTATACAACCCCTGTGCGGATTGTGGTGCCATTTCCTGTCTCCAAGGTGACCCACAGTGCCTCGTCTCCTCCCTGTTCACCCTTTATAAGATTATTATAAGACGTTGGTGGGGCAGTTCGCTAATCCACTTCAGTAGATGTTCAAGGAGGCCAAGAGAGAGGGAACATTGCTTGCTTCATGTTACATGGTCTCGATATGTGTACTTCTAAAGTCCGAGAATTACTCTCAAGAGTTCGCCTTATATCAGCTCATTTTCTTGTTAAACTGTGATCTTAAAATCTTGGCTAAGGTCCTGGCGTGTTGGCTTGAGCAGGTCCTCCCAACAATAGTGCACCCAGACCAGACAGGATTTGTAAAGGGTCAGTTATCCTATTATAATACGCAATATTTATTGAATGTGGTCCACTGGGGTTCTCAACATCGAGGTATAGCACTTATGCTGTCAATAGACTCCGAGAAGGCCTCTGACCGTATTGAGTGGGGGTACCTGTTCAAGATGCTGGGGCATTTTAGCTTGGGGGACAATTTTATTACCTGGGTTCATCTTTTATATGTGACACCCATGGTCAGGATTTTGGTTAATGGAGCTCTCTAAGAGGACTTTAGCCTGCATAGAGGTACAAGGCAGTAGTGCATCCTCTCCTCATTACTGTTCGCTTTGGCAGTTGAGCCCTTGGCTATTAAGATTAGAGCGTGAAGGACATAAAGGGGATACCCAACAGTCAGGGCCAGCAGCATAGACTTGCCTTATATGCAGATGACCTACTTTTGTTTATTACAGACCTGCAGAACTCAATGCCTCATTTATTATGGCTTCTTAAGCAATTTGTGGAGTTCTCAGGATACTGCCTTAAACTGAATGAATCAGAATAGTTGAGCCTTGGACCAGACATGCCGCACAACCTGCCTGTACAATGGGGTCTTAAACTGGTGGGAGTGGCCCATACATATCTGGGCGTTAGGGTAGGGAAGGAGAAGGGGGGGTTATATGCCCTGAATTATGGCCAATATTTCAGGACAATTCTGGTGGATCTCAAGAGACGGCGAGCAATCCCTATCTCTTGACTGGGTCTCATAAATTTATTAAAAATGAATGTGTTACCCCACATCCTCTATGTTATGTGAATGTTACTAGTAGGTCTCACTAGACAAGACCTTAAAAAACTGGAAAAAGGATTTTCTGCCTTTATCTGGTATAATAAGAGACCCCGACTGAGCTCAAAAGTAGTGAGAAATGCAGGAAGCAGAGTTTCCTGGATCTTTGGGGATATTATATTGCCATACAACAGAGTTATATACAGAATTGGGTCACTTGAGGAGCAGAGGCACGCTAGGTGGATTTGGAAGGGGATGACTGAAGGGTTAGATTATCGGTCTACTTGGGGCCTGATGGAAAGAAAGCATATAAGGCAGCAGGTGGCACCAAACACTTGGTTCTGTATACTTTGGTGGCATGAGGGAAGATACAGCATAGGTGGAGTGCTGTCTTAGATAATACACTACTCATTCCAGGGACAAGTAATCCAGAATTTCTATCAGGCCTGGGAGGTATCCAGTCAGAACCCTGACCGCACATATGCTCGGTCAAAAACCACATGGGCATATACTTATGCAAGGTCTCGGAGTTTGTTTGCATAATCTAGCATGGTTTTGGACTGTGCTAGATTACACGGACCATACAGCATGGATTTGGCTGCACCATTTTTTGTTGCTGGATTTTCACATTGTGCCAGCTTTGGGGGCTGTGTTTGGAAAGGTGGGGGGTAAGGTGCCTGGGAGATCTATATAGTTCCAGGGGTTTGAAGTCTTTCACTGACATACAAGGGAAACTGGACCTTGGACCGGGTCATTACTACCAGTACTTTGAGGTCCAGGCTTATGGTAGGAGTCTGGATAGGGCCACTCCTGAGGACTCCCTACTCTACCCTTTGGAACAACTTATTTTAAGGGCTAGGACTCACTGAGGGGGTTTGTTGTTAAGGTGGTTAAGCACAGTAGGACTCATTTTGAAGATGTATCCCTTAAGGTAAAAAACTTGGGAGAATGGGATTTGGGGAACCCTGTAATGGAAGAGAATTGGAGGGAAATTCTGAGATTACCCACCGATCTGTCAATACGTAATAAACATAAAGAATCACAATATTAATGTTTGCATCATCTGTATTCTCACCAAGCACTGTGGGAGAGGGGAACATGATAGAAACGTTTAAGTACCTCAGTGGAATCAACAAAGTCCAGGAGGGTAGGATCTTTCAGAAAAAGAGATGTGCAAGAAGAAAGGGACACAATTTGAAGATAGAGGGGGGATGGATCAGGGGAAATGTAGGAAGTATTTTTCACAGAGAGGTGGTGGATGCATGGAACAGCCTCCTGAGGAGGTTGTGGGGTCTAAAACTGTGGGAGAATTCAAGAATGCATGGGACAGACATAAGGCAATTTTGTGGGGGGTAGGGAAGAAATAGGCTGTTGGTTAAATAGGATCTGCAGCTTATCCTCTAGGTAGGGAAATGGGCAGACTAGGTGGGCCAACCAGTCCTTATCTGGCATCAAAGTCTATGTTTCTATAAATTTGACCTGCCTGTGTCTCCTATTTGTGGTAGATGTCAAGTAGCAGTGGGAACTTACATGCATTATTTTTGGGATTGTGCAAGCCTCAGTTATATTGGGCCACTATTGTGCCAGAACTTACAAGAATAGTAGGTGGACTGATACCATGAACTCCACTGTCTATACTGTTTGGGATGTAAGACATGGGTGAAGAGGGCTGGAATCCCGACCCAAGGTGGGTTATGGTGCTGCTCGTCTTAGCGTGGCAATGTGAACAGAATACTTGACCATCCTGTGCGATGGCTATCATTGCCATCTGGAGATCCTCACACTTCAGACATTTGCTCTGGAGCATCTATGTTATAGTTTGAAGAGGTGGGAGGAGATGTTTCCATGCAGTTGGGATACCTTTTTAAATTCATTACCAATGGCGGAGCTACTCCTGTTACAAGTGAGCATGGTATGGGAGGTGGGACTGTTTCCCTTACCTGTCTAGATGGTGTGCTTCTTCTCCTCTCCCAGGGCTTATGTTGGGTTTAGGGCAACCGGATCAGTGTCAGTTTATAACGTTTCCACAGCAGATCTGGGATTTGGGGGTGAAATGTTTTTTCCTCTTTTCTTCTCTTTTCTCTTCTACATGGAAGATTAATGGAATTTATTCAGGGGGTCTGTTTAGTAGTAATGTGTTCTACAGATCATGTATTAATCCTGGGGGTAGGGTTTCTGTAATGGGTATTGTAAAATGGCCGTATGTACTGTGACTCTGCCGTTTGTCTTGTTACTGAATGGTTTTCTTTTATAGACTTTAATGAAAATATTATACAAAATAAAGAAGAGTGTTTGAAATTATAGATATGAAAAATTATTTTCTGAACAATGCCCACAGAAACAGGCTCACTGCCCAAGACTGCCCTGCCAATCGACAGCAATTCTCTCAGTACTGTCTCTACTTCCATTAACTCCTAAACCGATATCTGTCAACATCTCCACAATTAAAGACTCATTCCAGCAGTCACTGCCATCAACCCAGACTACTGCACCTGGAAAAGGCTGGAACCCTCCCCACGGAACAAGCTTACAGTCACCACAGCCACTGCCATAGCATCAGCATCTGCAGTAGCATCAGAAATGAATACGCTATCCTCCCGCTAAACTGTTTGCTAAAATAATATGATGCATGAACTTGGGAAGATTAAAAAGACCCTGGCTGCTCCTTCTAGCACAATCACATCTGTCCATGAAAAAATGGAAACCCTTACCCTAAAAGCAGTAAATTGGAGGAGAAGCTAAGGTAAGTACGCTAGAGGATTCTGTGCAACACTGATCTGATATGGTGGTACGACACATAAATGAACCCTACTGTCAGATGCAGAAAGTAAGAGCATGACAATTGCTCCAGCAGAGGAATTCTTAGATTGGGTCCATCCCCATTGGGTATTGAGGGGTCAGCTGATACAATTCAGTTTTTTGAGAAAATGGTCACTCTGGCCATGGGAAAGAATTACCCAGATAGAGTGATAACTCTCGGCAGGGCACTTTGGGAAGTCCTTGTAGTGACTATAATGCCTCAAAAACTCTGTGTACTGTCTTCAATTACTCACTCATATTTCAAGACAAAGAGGCAATTCTTTGGAAAGTTTTTTTCCTTTCCAGTTGTTTAACCAGGAGAGACACACTAAATTGAAGCTTGTTTCCAGGTGAGACCTGGGAGCACAGGGAGGTTAAGAGACTTGCTCAGGGTCATACAGTATGCAAGTGGGGGCTGTGGGATTCAAACCCAGATTTCCAGATTTGCAGCTCAGAGCCTTAAACCACTGCACTCTACTGCCTCCTAGTAAAGTAAATATGCAGCATGTCTTAACCTTTGATAACATACATTTTAAAGTTTATTATTTACTTTATTTACTGATTAATAATTTGTGATCATGAAAGGCACACTAACTCTGGGGGTGTGCATAGGTTACAGAACTGTCTACAAGACCTCCTGGCACCACACTGCCCGGTTCACCCTCTCTGTTCCTACGAGGGTGGCCTCTTTGTGGTTCCCAGAATGAGGCTGCGGCTTTCAGGAGACCGTCCTTTTTCCATGGCTGCACCTGCTCTGTGGAACTCACTCCCAGGATATCTGAGAGAGGATCCCTCAGTGGAAGACTTCAAGAGTGGGCTCAAGACATTTTTCCAATCCCAATTTGGGAATTCAGACACATGTCGGGAAAGTAATTCAACAGGCCACAAGTTATAAATATCTCGGAATGTGGCTGGGCAGCTTATTAAAATGGGACAAACATATTAACACGACCCTAGGTAATAGCAGTTAAAAATTAGGGGTGCTCTATCATGTGAAACATCTTATGTCACCAGATGCAAGAATGAGAACAGTAAATACCATGATTATCCTGGTTTTAGATTATGGGGATATATTGTATTCAGGAGCATCTAAAATGTGGCTGGACAAAATGGATGCACTGCTCAATAGATTAGCTCATTATGTGCTGGACGCCTCCTTTAGGACCCATCATTGCCATCTTTATCGTACATGGAATAGGTCCAGACTACAAGTTAAGAGAGATTTAAATACTTCACTGTTCATGCTTAAAGTTTGTAAAAGCAATGGGCTGGATTCACAAAGCTTTCAGAAGGTGCAAAACCTTCTCTAAGTCCCCAAAACTGCCATAGCTATAGATAAAAAGGGGAGATTGCTCCAAGTGCTATTCACAAAAACCTCCGCAACTGCGGAAAACAAACACTACGGACTGTGGAAAACAATGCAGCTGCGGAAGTCCCTGAGGAAAAAAAGGTGCGGGATAAGTATCCCCTTAAGGGCTAGTCTCAGCCAGGTTTTTCCACAGCTGTGGAAAAATGTTACACACAGTGGAATGAGGTGTAACTCTCTCTCAGCAAACTCAGTAGTGCCCCAACAATTGGAATCAATTAAGGTGGAGGTGAGGCATAGTTAATAGCATCCCAGACAGTATAACAGTGGCTGATGTTACAGCAACAAAAGCACACATTGCCATGCTATGGCAACAGGCAAGAACCACCAGACCCAGTGCAGCCCATGACAGAGCCCCACAGGCAGTAGAGCCTGACCAGCCTACAGTGAGTGCTACCCCTGCAGGCAACAGGAATGCCCCAGGGAGGGACGACCAGCGGTGACAGTCAGCCAGTGTGGTGCCATGGTATTGCTGGTACCTGTGGTGCTGCAGTGGTTCCAGTTGAGGGACTGGTTGCTGGTATCTTTGTGGGTGCTGTCAGCCTCATACTATGGCAGCAATGCTAATGTCTGCTGCTTCAGCTACTTGTTGTACTATTGCTGTGCCTCCTCAACCATTTCCATGGCTGTGGATCTGCAGCTGCGGATTCGCAGCACTTGCTGAATTCCTGTAGCTGCTGGAATTCCGCTGCTGCGGAACATTTTGTGGAATTCCCTCAGCTGCTGGATTTTCTTTAAAAATATCATGCAACTGCATTTCTGCAGTGCTGCAAGCCTTTTTCCCACAGCTGCGGGATTTTTACTATTCTTTGAGAATCCTGCCCAATGTTTCCAGATATATTTTGGGCTTGTTTAGAAGTAGACTGGTCAAACAGTGTTTAAGATCTGCCTGAGGTATAGAGTTTTATGTTAAAAATTGTAGGCTGGAAATAGGGAGGTCCTCAATTTTGTATAGGGGCACAGTAATATGGAACTCAATTCCACTAGGATTGTGGGGTGTCAGTAACATGACTAAGAAAAGTCAGTTAAAAAAATGGTATACGGATCTGGGCAAAAGACCTGTGCCCTGTTGCCGAGTAAGAGTTACCCAAGTGTGCTACTTCTTGAAATATGTTGCTACCTGCAAGATATATGTAAAAAGTACTCTAGTTTAATATGTCTTTCCCTATTTCTTTTTTAATGACTTGGTCTTTTAACTATGTGAGTACTGTACTGTACACAGTAATTTAAATTATATTTTTTAGTAGATAAGTTGTGATGTGTGGAAACTTGAATGGATGTAATATGGGACCTCATTGAAAATGAGCTCAGCTCAAGTGAGTCATTTCCCTTTCATGGTTTTTGAATAAAAGAATACTACTACTGCTACTGTTATTTGAAAAAGCATTTCATTTATTATAGCATGAAACACTTGATGACTGTCGTTTTAGTTAACATAGTGACTTGAAGTTGACTGAATGTGCCGATGTTTATGCTTTGTATTGCAGTGTTTGCATGCATGCAAAGATGAATGTTTTATTCATATTGTATTGCATGACTGGAACTGTGCTCCGAGCCCCCAAGAAGGAGCACTTTAGAAATAAAGTTTATCTGTCTCTATCTATCTATCTATCTATCTATCTATCTATCTATCTATCTATCTATCTATCTATCTGTCTGTCTGTCTGTCTCTCTTTCTATCTATCTATCTATCTATCTATCTATAAGGACCTGTTTTAGTGATGGGGGAGCGTTGGCCATGATACTGAAGAAACTCCCCTACCCTTCCCTGATAAGTGCCCTGGGGTCTTTAATGTCCACCTGAACAGAAAACAGAGATGGTCAGAAGGAACCTTGGTTTAACATCTTGTCTGAGGGACTGCACCTCAACAGTGCAGCACCCCTTTATACTGCACTATAATGTCAGCTGTGAGTATCACCTGGTATAGTACTAGAACCCACAGCCTTCAGATCTTCCAGCCCTAGTGGTGAGAGTTCTACCTACTAAACCATTGATACTGACAAGCTGATGATTATCCAGACTTTGATCCTGAAACTACTGGTAATTAAACTAAAACTTTCCAATCCAGTCCAAAGCAAACTCTACTGCAGGAGAAGTAATTTGCAATGCTACCTCCAGCTAAACTTAGATTTGATGTTGTTGCTAAAATAAGAATATTTACTGACCCAGAAGAGGCACAGCATACATGTGCACAGCATTTCTCACCACCATGTTGCAATATAAATGTTAACCCATCTGGAGCTACCAACCCCCACTTCAAGCAAAGTTGTGCAGCTGTTATGCTGTCGCTCACACTTCATTGCACTAGATTGGACACATAATTATTTATTATTTATTTAATTTTTGATGAGCGAGTAAGTATGCTAGACAATAATGTACCTATTTTCAGTCATGACTTGGGAGAGTACAGTCACAAGCTCAATGGAGTACAGACACAGTTAATGAACAAAGCACAGGAAATGCATAGTAACTTGGTACACGACAAAGAACAAGGTATCAAGCACATGCAGTTCAAATTACAGAGGAGGTGGTGCGAGTAAGAAACAAAATCTGGCCAGAGCTGATAGGGCTGCAGCTAAGGAATTTGGGGTAAAATATTGAAAATTACCAAAGTTATAAGCCTGTGTTTGCAAACTGTAATGTAGGCTAATAATCTTCATTTAAATATTCATGCACCAAATTTTCAATATAGCCTTGTTATGACCCTGCCTCATAAAGAAGGGTAGAGAAAATGTTCATGTCCTGGTCTAAAGGCAATTTCACGCAGGACTGTGAAATCACCTTTTGAGATGCAAAAACACATTTTGGGCAGGAGTTGAAAAATAACAGTTATCACATTCATGAGGTGCTGTAAAGAAATGATGGTGTTGACAATTTTGTGTAGAAATATTAACTATTACAAGCCGGCCCAGTGGCGCTGGAAGTTGGGGCAGTGGTCAGTAGGAAGTAGGCTGTTGGTTAACTAGAATCTGCAGCTTATCCAGTAGGTAGGAAAATGGGCAGACTGGGTGGGGCCAAGTGGTCCTTATCTGCCATCAAAGTCTATGTTTCTATGGTCACTACACTTCATGCCATGCTGGTGACTCGGGTTTGGGAATGAGGCTGGGCCACCAGGGAATCAGCAGGGGTGAGAGAGGATCGAGCGTCCGGAGGTGCCCTTGTGTCACTTCTGTTTGACATAGATACCTTGCATCATAGAGTTTTGAGAATTGAGCTCTAAGTGCCAATTGAACAAACAAAACTGCCAGCAGAAACAGACCTCATTGTCTATCAAAGTCTGCTTGAGTGTGCAGCTAGCACTCCTAGACTGCAGCTGCCCCAACCCCCTCCTCCATCTTCAGGATGTTCTCAGCACTATTCCCCCAGTTCTCAGCAATATTCACCCAGACCCTCCCTCATTCCCTGTCCCATGGCCTTTTAAAACTTCCACCGTCTTACATGATATCACCCCCTCTGGCAGAGCATTCCACTTCAACACTACCCTCTCCGTGAAGTAATATCTCCTCATCTCTCTCCTAAATTTTCCACTCTCTGATCTTAGCGTGTGCCCCCTTGTGTCCCTACTTTTCCTCAGTTTGAGCAACCCAACAGCACTGGCTTTGTTTATCCCCTTCAAATACTTGAATGTTTCAATCATATCCCCCCATCCCTCCTCTCTTCCATTGTGTACATATTCAGCTCGCATAGCCTGTCCTTATAGGCTTTGCCCTCCATTCCCCATAACATTTTTGTTGCCCTCCGCTGCACCCCCTTTAGCAGATTGATGTCCTTCTTCAGATACGGATGCCAGTACTGCACACAGTACTCCAAGTGTGGCCTGACCAATGACCTGTACAGGGGCAGGATCACTTCCCTATGCCTGGATGAGAATCCTCTTGCAATACGCACCAGCATCTTATCATCAGGATCATGTCTACATTCCTTATTTTATAGGATTGTGTGGCCTGGATATTCAGAACTGTGCCAAAGGCCGGCACAAGTCCGGCACAGCACAAGTCAGCTCTGCAGTGGCCCAGCAGGTGCCATATTCAGCAGCAGGGTAGAACTAGTGACACCATTGACTACCATTTTTAACAAAGCATGGGAGGATGGGGTGGTACCCGAGGACTGGAGAAGGGCAGATGTGATTCCCCTTCACAAAAGTGGGAGCAAGGCAGAAGCAGGAAACTACAGACCTGTTAGTTTAACCTCAGTGGTAGGAAAATGATGGAATCACTTCTGAAGGAAAGAATTGTTGAGTATCTAGAGGCCAGAGGGCCCAGGACCCAAGGCATGGATTCACAGTGGAAGGTCATGCCAGACAAATCTGATTGATTTCTTTGACTGGGTGACCAAAATAGTAGATCAAGAAGGGCTGTGGACATGGCCTACCTAGACTTTAGCAAGGCATTTGACACAGTCCCACACAAATGATTAATATACAAGTTAGCCAGCCTGGAAGTGGGTCCCAGGATGACAGCCTGAAAGAATTGGCTGGAGAATAGGACACAGAGTAATAGTAAATGGAGTCCACTCTGAAGAAAGAGGGGTTACTAGTGGGGTACATGAGAGTTCAGTATTAGACTGGTCCTCTTCAATGTCTTTATAAGCGACATTGCAGAGGGACAGGAAGGAAAAGTATGTCTCTTTGCAGATGACACAAGATCTGCAACAGAGTTGATGCACAAGTTAGGGAGGAAAGGCTGAGAGGGACTTGCAGGGTTAGAGGAATGGTCAAATGTATGGCAGCTTAGATTCAATGCTAAGAAGTGCAAGGTAATACACCTGGGAAACAAAACCCAGGGAAGAGTACACAATGGGGGTGAGATACTAACAACAACAAAAATGGAAAGGGACCTGGGGGTAGTCATATCAGATGACCTAAAGGTGGGCAAGCAATGTGAGAGGGCAGCAAGGAGGGCTGGGGGGATACTGGGATGCATAGGGAGAGGCATCACCAGTAGAAAACAGGAAGTTATTATCCCTCTGTACAGATAGTTGGTGAGACCCCATCTGGAGTACTGCATGCAGTTCTGGAGACCCAATCTCCGCAAAGACATAGACAGGATGGAAGCTGTCCAGAGGAGGGCAACTAAAATGGTGCAGGGTCTGCACCGGAAAACATATGAAGAGAGACTTAAGGAGCTAAATATGTATAGCCTTGAGGAAAGGAGGGAGAGGGGGGACATGATAGAAACTTTCAAGTACCTCAAGGGAATCAACAAAGTCCAAGAGGGTAGCATCTTTCAAAAAAAGAGGTGTGCAAGAACAAGGGGGCACAATTTGAAGATAGAAGGGGAGCGGTTCAGAGGTAATTTAAGGAAGCATTTTTTCACAGAGAGGGTTGTGGATGCATGGAACGGCCTTCTGGAGGAGGTTGTGGAGTCAACAACAGTGGTGGAATTCAAGCATGCATGGGACAGTCATAAGGCAATTCTAGGGGGTTGGGGTAGGAAGAAGTAGGCTGCTGGTTAACTAGGATCTGCAGCTTATCCATTAGGTAGGGAAATGGGCAGACTGGGCTGGCCAAATGGTCCTTATCTGCCATCAAAATCTATGTTTCTGTGTTGTGAATGCCAGCGCAACGCAGCTGAATATGGCACAGGTGCGCCATAGCACAACCAGAGATGCACCAGCACAACCACGGGAGCACCTAGTAAAGCTGAGCAACAACAGTGGAGGGGCAGCACAGAGACAACTGACCCAGGGATACAGCCGGGGAAGTACAATGACAATGGCCACGGGACCATGCCAGCAGGGCACACCAGTGTTCACAAAAGCACAGTGCAGGGTGGAAGAACGGACCACAAGTGATGGAGCACAGCACCAGCAGAGGTGCTGTGCACTACAGCACCCATAGGTGGTCCACCAGTGATTGACAGGAACATGCCCAGGGACTGGTACCCAGAACGCAGACGTGGCATGGTCTGCAGATGACAGAAGGGGAGGATGGCCACCACAGGGCTGCCAATGGCGCCCCCCCACCAACCGCAAGCCCGCTGTATCCACTGCCATGCTGCAATGGATGTCCAACCCCAGGACCATGGAGCCAAACACACCCAGGCCCCACATGCGCACAGGCAGCCCACATGCTGGGCAGTGAAGGATGCAGGACCCAGGCAGAGTGGCAGCCCACATGGGACAGGGGGCCCAACAGGGGATACAGACACCCCAACCCCAGTGGGAGGACAGGTCCAGAAGGAGGATCATGGCAGTGTGGCAACATCATGCATACACCCGCCACCCACGCCTGACCACAGCCCCATGATGAGCCTGAAGCCACATGGCAAACCCACCAAACCGGGCAAGGAACCCCAGCACAACATGACAGACCACTGTACACAGCAGGGAACCACAGTAGCACCACGCAGCCCCACTTCCAAACACCATGGATGGAGACCTGAGCACTGTGGCATGGCTCCACATGCCACCTGCAAAACAGACACGAACACAGGCATGTAGTTGGTAAAGCTTTATAAAAGTGAAAGAGGCAAACAGAAACAGGGGTTAGGGACAGGGAAGGTACAAAGAGGGACAGGACAGGGAACAGGGGCTGTACAATGGGACAGGGGACTGTAGAAAAACAGGGCCAAAAAGGTGAAAGGGACTATATACAGTCTAGCTAGCGGCATCCATGGCTGGATGCTCTCCCAACATGCCGTCTCCTCCTTCTGGCTGTAGACACACGGTGGATCACCACCACAACATCCAGGATCCTCCGCACCATGGTCAGGATCTGGCACAACAATCATGCCTGGACCCTCCGCGGCCTTCAACCTGTAGTCCACCTGACACCTATGGCATGGAACAAGACAGGTAGTCAGTGAAATGAGCCAGGGAACCACGTCCACCCACAGAGCACAATGGGAAAGATGCGGACACACCCCTGGAGAGTCTGGTATGGAGCCCCACAGGGGGGACAGTGGCTGCCCATGGCATGGACCACCACACCTGTGCAAAGAGGTGGACACTGCTGCATAGTGACCACAGGACCACACAGTGTTGGCCACATGGCACACAGCAACAGGAGCACCGCAGCACTACCGTGGCATCCGGGTGCATGCCCACCCCACCAACAGCTGGGACACGTGGCCAATGTACAGGCCACTGTGGTGTGCATGACGGACCTTGCACCACACACAGCTGTCAAGGCATATGGCACAGGTGGCCATGGTTGAACCCCCGCCCCACTGCCACCCCCTAGGTACAGTGACAAATGACATGACAATACTCACCAGCACCAGACTGTGCTGCTGGCACCAGCTGCCCACCGTCAGTGGAGCACGTCGCCCTGGCCTGCTCTGCAACTGCCCTGGCCATCCTGTGGTCCTCCGACTCTGGGAAGGGAAACATGAGAGGTAGACATCAGTACACAAGCATGCCAGTAGTGTCCCCCCCAACAGCCCGCCGGGCGCAATGCACACCCCTGTCCACCCTGTGGCCCGCACGCCAGCACAGCTGCAACACATGCGGCAGCCGGGCATGACGTGCCGCGCATGGCAGGACAGCTTTGGAACCCACTGCAGCCCATGTCAGGCAGCAATGCCAACATTACAGTACTGCACATGGCCTGACAGGCACAATGCAAACACCTACCCGGCTGTGGCACCGCACCATGCTGCACATGTGCCTGCATACTCCAGAGGTGGATGAGTGTCCTCCGCTGCAGGTCCTCATAGCGGTGCCTGCACTGCTTGGGTGTTCTTGGCACACCCGTCTTCCTCTCCAGGGCCACAGCAACCGACTGCCACACCTCTCCCCTGGCCCGCTGCAGTGGCAGCATCCCAAACAGTTGCCCCTCAAAGGGCTGGATGACTGCCACCAGGTTCACCAGCTCCACCTCGCTCCAGTTCACTGCCCGTCTACCAGTGCCCTGCACCATGGCTGACATCTGAGGTGGCAATGCAAATGCTGGTGCATAGCACACGTGGCTGCCACATGTGCAAGGTGCATGATATCCAACACTCTGCCACAATCACGCAGCACGTGAATGCGCACCAGGATGCGCAATGCGGGACCATTGTGCAATGATGGGCATGCACACAACGCCGGGCCTAGTGGGGTCATGGGGTCATGTAGGCAACCCATGGGTCAGAGGTCAGCTGCCGTCATGCAGTGCACATGTGCACGATCGGGTGCATAGCATGATGCGCTGGCATGCACGTAGCCACCCTGCACCACCCGCGCAGTGTTGCTGCCTTTGGCGAGTCCACGCGGCTGCAATGCATTGAAACCATGGATGCGCAGCTTACACGCGCACTGCAGGCACCTGGACTGCACATGTGTGGGTATTGTGCCATGGGCTTGCTCCAGCGCAACACGAATGCGCACGGTGCAGTTTTGTGATATTCAGATGCCCTGTGCAAATGAGCTCATCTGCCAATGCGCAGCGCAGCGGGGTGCATTAGCATATCATTACAGTTGCGCACAACCCAATTTCCATGAGATGCGCCTGATAAGCACCACTGAACAGCACAGACCATGGACCGGTATTGCAACCATGACAGGTAAGTGCTGGATGCCGCAGCAACTCAGGGAGACAGCAACACAGCAAGGTGGGGCTGCCCAGGGCTCTGTTGCTGTTGACACACTGTGCTGTCCATGTTCGCAGGTGGCAACATGTAGGGACAGGAAGCAGGCAATGAGGGTGGGCCTGCACGCAAGCGCAGGCCCAGTTTTACAAAGGGAGAGACTGATGCCCTGTTTGAGGCCTACCCCAACAGGGAGGCCCTGTTGAGCAGTGCCACAGGCACGCCACATGACAGGGCCGTCGGATGAGATGAGATAGCGGCTTACGGCTACCAGCATGGCAGCCACCAGTGGTCAGTGCAGGAGTGCTGCAAGAAGGTCAGAATGGACAGACAGTGCATAAAGGAGAAGGTGGCAGCCATCAGAGCGCCCCAGAATGCCACTAGTGGAGGGCCAGCAGATGCACCCACACTGATGCCTACAGAAGAGTTGGTGGTGGCCACCATACATCGCACATCGATGGAGGGTGTGCCTGTAGGGGACTTCCATATGAGTGGTAGCCCATCACTGCATGATATGTATGTCGGTCATGCACAGGCAGTGGCCCTGAGGGTGTGTACACAAGCATGCCAATGTGCATGCTGCTGGCTTGCATGTCATATGCGCATGTGCACACCAACATGCATGGCACACTCGCTGGCCACAATGGCAGTGGTGTACCGGGTGGAAAATGGTGGAGATGCATCACTAACACTACCACCTTCTCGCTCTGCACCGCCGCAGATGATAGGGCGCCAGCAGCAGCCACGGCACCTGTGGATGGCGGCACGGACCCCGAGGATGGACCTTCCATGTCCACCAGCATCCGTGGCCGTAACAGGCTGCGACTGGACACCACGGTGCCCGTGGATGTCCATGGCCTAGGGTTGGATGAGGCCCTGGATGTATTCCTGCAGGATGCCAGCCTTGGTGTGCTGTGCTTGGAGACACAGATTGGGGAAGGGTCCGACTCCGATGACAACATGGCAATGATCCTGGACAGCATGGGCAACATTGTGGGGGAGTCACCCCTACCAGCATCACAGGCAGCATCAGGGCCCAATGCCATGCCTGCGGCTGCACAACCACCCACCTGCACTGCGGGTGCAGTGGTGAACGGTGCCACTGCTGTGCCCTGAGTCAGTGGTGGTGCAGCTGTGCAGGTGCTGGGTGGCAGGAAGCAGCAGGATGGGCAGTGGCAGCAGGCTGTGGGTGCCACTGGGCAGCTGGACACAGGGTCCATCGCTGGTGCACCTGCCATACATCCTCCCCCTGTGGACCCCACTGTGCAGTGCCCACCAGAGAGGGGGGGCTGGACAGCATGGCAGGTCACCCACTGATGATCGACATCCCAGGCAGGTGCCACAGGATGCAACCCATCTGACTAAGCACACCCAGCTGCTGCAGGCATCCATTGAGCAACAGGTACTGCTCACCACTGGGGTGCGAGCACTGCAGGCAGAGGTGCACCAGCTGGCCGAGCAGCAAGACAGGGGTACCACGCAAATCCTGGAGGGGCTAACGTGCATGCAGGAGGCCATGACTGCAGCCATTGATCACATTGCTGGTGCCATTGTGGATGGCTTTGCTTTTCTAGCTGCCACTGGGCATGGCCATGCTCTGGGGACCTCCCGCAGTGTGCCGTCCACCCCACGGACCAAGCGTTGGGTGATGCCATCACAGTGGATGCTGGGTTTGGCTGTAGGCATCCCTGGCACACCCAGAGCTGGCTTGTTTGGCCACTCACACACCCCTGTGAGGACACAGTCGTGGTCCCGCACATCCACCTGGGGGGGCATCTGACACCACCTCATGGCTGATGCGCAGTCTGCAACTGCTGATTTGCCCTGGTGCAGCCGTTCCTATGACCATGGTGCCATGTGGCAGCTCTGAGGTGTGTGCCACCCTGCCCGCAGTCTGCTGCTGCTGCCCTGTGTGCACATGGGCAGTGTGTGTGTGCGCGCGTCACACCTGTGGTGGCATGCATGCTTGTTGTGCCGCATGCTGCCTGTGTGTGCCTGCCAGCTCCTGGGATGTGTGGCATGGGTGTGATGAGGGCAGACTAGCACCAGTTGTGCCTGTGCACTGGTGCAATGCATCTGATCCATGCCACGTTCCACTGCCTGTGTGTGTGTACATGCCTGTGCGGCCTGTGTGTGTTGTTGTGTGTTGGTGTGTGCCACTGCCACCCCAACCCCTGCATAACATCACTGTCTGTGCATGCCTCCCATTGTGCATGCCCCTGCATGTGTGTGGTGTGCTGGTCTGCATGGCCCATGCATGTGTGTCACACCACCTACCTGCGTTCTCCAAAGTGTTCCTGTGCAACTGTGTCACGGTGGCATTGTGCCTGTTGCCCAAGTCAGGGGTTTCTCTGCCCAAGGGGTGGCTGCATACCTCATTCGGGCCATTGTCACTGTCGTCCCCACTACTGTCACCCTCCTCAGCCTCGACAGCTATCCCACAATCCATGGCCATATTGTGCAGTATGCAGCAGGCCAGGAATAGGCCGCAGGCTTTTGAAGGGCTGTATTGTAGGGCACCACCTGACCTGTCTAAGCAATGGAATCATGCCTTCAACATGCCGAAGACATGCTCGATGATGTTGCGCGTGCTGGCATGTGCCTCATTGTACCATTCCTCTGTGGGGGATGCCAGTCGCCGGTAGGGTGTGAGCATCCAGGGCCTCAGCTGGTATGCACTGTCACCTGTGTGGGGATTGACATGATTAGCCCTCTGCTCTGTTGTTCTGCACCACTTGCCCTGTCCCTGGCCTCCCTGCCAACCCCCACTCCAGTTCTGCAATGCCCCTCGCCCCTGGCCTGTGCCATACTCACCCACTAGGTGGCCTGTGGGGATGACTCCATGTTCAAACCTGTGGCACAATGCACTTGTGATGTTTGTATAAATGCTGAACTGTACTGATGTCTGTATTCTCTGAGGAAGCTCTGTATGTAAGGGATGAAACATAAGAATCCTGTGCTGCGGCACGGCTGTTGGATGAATGCTGCAAATCAACTACCAAAATCAGTAAGCAGCTTGTCTAGCATCCTGTTTGGCATGGTGAGTACAAACACTTTTTGCCAAGTAAACTGAACAAATGTTATTGTAATGGATTTTAAAGATTGCAGCATATTATGTAAAGAAAGGAACTAAGACCACACATCTTATTGTATTGTATTTTAAAGAGCGTAATATGTATTGTAAAGACAAGCACTGTTAACCAGTAAACTTTGAACTAGAACATCTCAATACATCATAAAAAAAAAACATGGATACCATCATTATTCAAATATCACACAAATATTCTACTACACAGCAAATTCTGGAGTATGAACCGATCCTAGAATTTAGAATCTATCATTTACAACTTGATTCCACCATAATAAGGATGTTACTAGACCACAATGATTCAGGATACATGATGCATGACATATCTAACACCCAAACAGTGAGTTTTTTTTATTTCTAAGAATTATTCTTATATCGCCATTTCAACATCTGCCTACTCCAGCACCCCACGAGGGTCAATTGCTTATTTTCAACCCGCTGTTGATCTCACCATGGTACTGATTAGGACTGAACAGTAATTGATAAGTTAGCATTAGAGCTGTGCAGAATATAAAATGCCATCCATGGAATGCTCACCAAATTATTATTCTGATTCCAGGAAATTTTGTGGAATTTTCATGAAAATTTTAAAGTTCAGTTATTTTGGTCTAGTTTTCCAAGTATCTATCCAATTGATACCATATTGGGCAGTTATATAGGTACTTCTGGCTTGCGTACAAGTGCATGTACTAAATTTCAGAGTTTTAGATTAAAAGGGAGCTGAGTTTACATCATGTACTGTTACAAGAAAGGAAACCAGATCCTCGGGGTAGAAGTCAAACCAGACAAAATGGGACTAAGTCAGGTATCCCTGCCTTTAGAATACCAAACGCAACACAGCAAAATGTTCCAAGTTTCTACTACATCCCGTTTTACTAAAGTGATCAAGGTGCCTAGAAAATCTGTCACCAATAACATTATTGTTAAAAGTTTTAAATGTGTAAGTTTAAAGTATTACTTTTCTTTGAATCAAGAATAATTTCAAAATAAGATCTATAATCATACCAAACATTCATTTTTGTCCCACTAAGGTTTTTATCATCCCCTAGCAGACCTGGATAACTTCTTAGCCATAATTCCATGCTTTGTGGTTGTCCCCTACCTCTCTGTCATCTGGGCACCAATATGTGTGCGTGGAGGCTCAGCCTTCCTATGCCACCGCACCTCCCTCCCTTCAAGTCACTTGCACCTGCACTACCAGCAGGTCTCCACCCGATGGCAGTCATGGGCCAAAATTGTGTGGCCAGCCCCCACACCAGAGCAGAGCAGTCCCTGAGATGTTCAATCCTTGTCCACCCTGCTGACTCCCAGCAACCTGTGCTTATTCCCAAACACTGGTCGCCGGCATGGCATGAGGTAAGGCAAGTGATGCCTTAATCCTTCACACCACCAGGTCGGCGCCAAACATCAATTTTCATAACACCAATGAGAAACTTTGAAATTCCTAATCAAATCCAAACCTTTCATTTGATTCACACCCTGAATTCCTCATAAGTGGAGAGACACACAGTAGCCTACTGTTAGACTACGACAAATTACAATTACCATCCACGCATTTTATGTCTCACTTGGATAGATAACTCCCCTTCATATTAAGCATACGACATAGGTCAGAACAGGGTATAGTCTCTCAAACCATGTGGTCTCCGAGCTTGCTCAATGTATGAGGATACTGTATATGGCAGATTTCCACTGATTTGTTTCTGCAGAAATATACAACTACAACATTTTAATTAAATTGCAACACTTTTTAGATGACACAAATGCAATTTTTCAGGTCTACCATCACATCAATATTACTTTCTTGCTCACAGATGCAATGGCTCTAATACTCTAATAAGAATGAGGCCACAAACTCTTGCATGAAGACTCAGAGTAAGAATTCCAGGACCAAGAGACCAAGCTGATTCAACAGGAATGTGGCAGTGAAAGTGTGAAAAGAGAGCGCAGCATTCCAGAAGTACAGACGTACTTTGAGGGAGGAGGACAGGGTGGTCTACATAGTGAAACTCAAGAGGCAGGGCAGGTGGTCCGGGCAGCTAAAGCTGCAAAAGAATTAAACCTAGCGCAGGGAATCAAGGGGGGGAGGCCTTCCTCAAATCAAATCAAATCAAATCATACTTTATTTATAAAAAGCACCTTTCCACAACCAAGGCGCCTGTACAATAAATAATTAAAATACACAAAAGCTAAAACAATGTTATAAAACCAATCAACATAACATTATTAAAAATCAGGGTATGCTAGGCTAAATAGATAGGTTTTCAAGGTAGCTTTAAAATTGTCGATGGTCAGGCAGTCTCGCACCCGATGAGGTAGAGAATTCCACAGGGTTGGGGCCATAAAACTAAATGACCTGGCCCCTGATGTCTTCAAACGGACCCTGGTAATCTCCAGCAATCCCTCATCAGTGGATCAGAGAGGGCGGGGGGTCAGTAGAGACAAATAAGATCTTGTAGGTAACTAGGTCCCATGTCATGTAGGGCCTTATAGGTCAGCAAACCGACCTTGAAGGTGATCTGCCACTGTACTGGCAGCCAGTGCAGTCCGCAGAGGACAGGTGTTATATGACTGGCCCTGGAAGTACCAGTCCAAAGCCTGGCCACCGCGTTCTGCACTAGCTGCAAGCGGTGGATATCAACCCCTGGTAGCCCTAGGTAAAGGGCATTGCAGTATTCAAGGCAGGAGGTAACGAAGGCATGGACCAGGATTGGAATTTCATCAGAAGGAACCAGGTGTTTCACCCTGGTGATATTCCTCAGGTGGTAAAAAGAGGTTTTGACAACAGTCGACACCTGTGATTTAAGGGTCAAACAGTCATCAAATATAACGCCCAGGTTCCACACCCAGTCTAAGGTAGCTAACTGTACACCCCCAAGCCAAAGACCCGAAGGTGATCCTGTCAGCAAACCCGCCTCCTGACAAGCAGGGTCCACAACCAACACCTCAGTTTTTTCCGGGTTTAACCGCAACCAGCTCACACTCATCCAGTCCTGGATCTTGGTGAGACAGTTGTTAAAAACCGAGACAGCATCACCCTGGCTAGGCACAAACGACATGTACAGCTGAGTATCATCTGAATAGCAATGAAAACTCAAGCCGTACCGCCTAATAATCGCTCCCAACGGCAACATATACACCACAAACAACATGTGTCCCAAGATGGAGCCCTTCGGCACCCCACAGGATAGGGGGAGTGGTGCCAAGGAAAAAATCCCAGACACCATCCTCTGAGTCATACCCTCAAGGAAAGATCGAAACCATCTGAGGGCCGAACCAAACAGTCCACAGATAAACTGCAGGGGCTCCAACAGTACTTCATGGTCTATGGTATCAAATGCTGCAGAGAGATCTAGAAGGACCAAGATGGAATGCGTCTTTCAATCTCTCGCTATTATGAAGTCATTTAGTACCAGGACAAGGGCAGTCTCAGTACTATGTCTCTTCTAAATCCGGACTGGACAGAATCATAGACATTGTGGCTGGTCAAATGATCATCCAGTTGCGAGGCGACCACCTTCTCAATAACCTTACCCACAAAGGGTAGGTTAGAGACAGGCCTGTAGTTAGCCAGACAGTCCAGGTCTAAGGAGGGTTTCTTAAGAAGGGGCTGAACCACGGCTTCCTTCAGGGAATCAGGAAAAATCCCCCTCTCCAAAGACAACCAGACTATCTTGGCAAGAACTGGGCCAATTTTATCCACACATCCTACTAAAAGGCGTGTGGGGCCTGAGTCCAAACTACAGTTGGTTGGTTGGAGTGACTGGACAACCATCACAATGTCATTGATTGTGGGCAGGTCAAAGTCAAACCATGCAAACTGGGTGTCTGACATCTCCTGCCGACCATCACAACTCCCATTTGAGAGAGTTAGGAGGAGATCTGACCTGATTGTGGCAACCTTATCTGCAAAGAATTGAGCAAATTCCTCACACCGTTCCTGTGAAAAAACACTTCTGGGATGAAGACAGACTAGATTACACAGTCTGTCCATGGTCTGGAAGAGCTGGGCTGGTCGACTCTCTGCAGCAGCAATTTCCCTGGAAAGGAATTCTGCCCTCTTAAGGGTAATTGCTGATTGATAAACCTAATAGTGGTCCATCAAACTAAGCCTGTAACACTCCAGGCCCAACTTCCGCCAACATCTCTCAAGCCTTCGTCCCACTCTCCTCAACTCCCTCAAGGTCTCATCAAACCACGGAGACCTGGAGTGAAGAGTGAGGGGGCAAACACAAACAGGATCAATGGAGTCCAGGGTCCCTACCACTGCCTTGTTATAGGTAAGTACCAGGTCCCCGGGATCCATGCTTTCACTCGGTAGACTCGATAGGTCCAGCACTGCCATCAGACCCTGTGGAGAAACACCCTTCAAAGGGCGGCACCGGACCATCTCTGTAGGAGCCGGCCTACTGGGGGGGGGTCAGGAAACTGAACCCAATTGTGTGATGGTAAGACCACCCGGTTGGTTCCACCCCCAAATTGGACATCTCCATCCCCAGGAGAAAAACTAAGTCCAATGAATGACCATCTATATGGGTGGAGGAGGAAATAACCTGTGTGAAGCACAGAGAATTCATCAGCTGGAGGAAGTCCTGACCAAAATGCGAGAGTTCGTCATCGACCCAGGCATTGAAATCCCCCAGGATCAGCCATCTGGAGGATCCCAATGTCATGTCGACTAAGACGTCTGCAACTTCCCACAGGAAAACATTCCCATTACCTGGTGGATGGTAGATGAGAAGAATCCTGCACCCCACACTCTCACCCATGATACATTCAAAGGAGTTGATGCTTCCCACTGGTATCTCCACCAGGTTCAGTTCCAATCTAAAACAGATGGCCACTCCCCCGCCACTACGATCCAACCTTAGACAATGTATCACAGAAAATCCGGCTGGAATGGCTGAAGCCAAAACAGGGACAGCATTTTCATCCAGCCAGGTCTCAGTGATGCATGCCAGGTCCAATGATCCAACAAGATCGGCTATTATAGCAGTCTTATTTTTAATGGACCTTGCATTACATAACATTGTCCGAGTAGGATGAGTCACCAGTGAAGACCGAGCTACCTGCCTGCTACAAGCAGAACCCTTGGGTATAGGAATCAGGCAGGGAGGACCCCTCTCCTGAACCCATTTTGCCCCAGGGCATCTTCTTGACCCCACTGTCTCAATCCGCCCACTTCTTTCCATTCCCCCACAAGGCCACGCCCCCACCTTCCTCCTCCTCACAATCCCCAGAGCCCGACACCATCTGTATACCTCCGGGGGCAGTGGGGGGCACCAAAAAGGGTGGAGGCCTATAAGCCTGGAGGGGGAATAATGCCTGACCATCCCAGCACCTTCCCAGCACATTTTTACGCATTCAACAAACACCCAAAATAAATTCAAAACCAACACCACTAATCCACATCACACTTATACACCCAGCCACTCAGCTTTCCAATCACACACCACACAAACTCCACAGTACAACAATCATAAAATAGCAATAAACAAAACAAAATAAAAATAGTAAATTATTTGAAGGGAGATTGCCACAATTCTCCCCAAGAGTAATTTACAACCTCTGGAGCTCTCCTCACCAGAGAAAATAAAAGAAGATGTCTCCCCAAACCAATCTCTCAGTTCAGTTGGGGGTACATCATATCAGATTTTTAAACTGTTTAGAAAAAACTGTCCAAAAATGCAATGTCCATCTCCACAATAAACAGGAATCAATTCATTAAATTGTCCATGTTTTTGCTCCAAATAACTTAGCTTGGGACTAAGGAGCTCACACCTACTCCTCCATTGAGTCTATCCCAGAACACAATGGCCCTCTCACTGCCACAGTATATCAGCTAGATTAAAATAGTAACAAAAGCACTCTTACTGCTTTTCTGACCCAGTTTTATAAGTTCCAGCAACGGACCGTGAAGATAAAAGTTTCAGAATACGATTGCCCCAAATCCTCAGAGACTGTAATATGTCTCCCACGCTGCTCCTGAGGAAATACACTAGTGAGAACTCCAACAGTTAACCCCCTGGCCTCCCCCAAAGTGGATGCCAGAAAACCCGGGGAACCCACACCCACTGCACCCCCAAAGCCATCCAACCGCTGCCAGATAATCAACGGTGGTCTCAGGAGGTAAAGTAGATGCCCACCCTCCAGTCAGCACCCCTAACCCCCACAGGTGGGCCTCCAGAACCTGCACCTACCTCAGGGTGGGCCATCCAGGTCAAACGGTCCTCTGTGGAAAACAGTCTTTCTCGGTATAAGCCTTCTCGGGTATAAAATTACAGTCTGTTCTTAACACAGCAAAGCTTAAAACTGTCCAAATAATTCCCCAGTAGTTCCGGGCCACACAGCAATATTTCCAAGAGCAGCCGCCTCCATAGCATCTCAGCTCCAAAACAAAATCACTGGGCAATCCTCACCAGACCTCCATCAACAATAAGTGAATATACTGTACTGCCGATCCTAAAATGCCAGCAGTAGTGAGCAGAAATTCACCTTCGATCTTCAGAATCTGCAAATTGACTCAAACTCCACAAGTAGTCGGCTGAAGAGAAAAACACACAGCCACGGCTTCACTAATCAAGATATGTACTAGTATTGAGTCCAGCATGGCATAGAGTGAAACAAACACTAAATCAGTCAATATCACTATAAAACAAGAAAATAAATAAAATAAATTCTGCATGAAAACAAAAATAAATAGTAAATAACTATTGACTTATAAATAAACGCTACTCAAATGCTACTCAAACGGGCTGGCCCAGCGTGGCCACCATCTTGCACACTAAACACATAAAGGAGAGAAGAAGCAGCAAGGATTAAATTGTCAGGATTAAGATGGAGGGGGATGGGCAGAAAATAGTGAGGATCAGGCTGAGATACTGAATGAGTATTGCAGCTCTGTCTTCACAAGGGAAAAGGATGGACCTCTGCCACAGGGTAAAGTTAGGGAAATGCTGGGGGGTGGGGATAAATCTGAATCCAATTGGGTGATTGTAGTAGATAGGGTCTTAAAAGATTTTAAGGTCCTTCAGGTGGACACAGCACCTGGCCCGGATTGCATGCACACAAAAGTCCTAAGGGAACTGGCAGAGGTGCTGGCTGCCCCCCTGCTGGATCTGTTTCACACCTCACTGGAGGAGGGGTGCATGTCACAGGACTGGATGATGCCACATGTGGTGCCACTCCATAACGGTGGTCCCAGGAATGAACTTGGCATCTACAGGCCTGTCAGCCTAACCTCCATAGTAGGCAAGTTTATGGAAATAATTCTAAAAGAAAGGCTGGTGACCTTCCTGGAGCTAAACAGTCTTCAGAGACGATAGACAGCATGGGTCTGCCAGGAGGAGATCCTGCCAAACAAACATAACAGACCTTTTGACTCTGTTGGGTTGCACGCTCATTGGCAGAGCCACAGCCAATGGGCGTAGCAGCCCATACCGTATATGACAGTCCAGAGATCTGACTGTCGCGTATTGTATCGGGCTGCACGCCCATTGGCTGTAGCTCTGCACCATCGCGGCAGCCCTACCGACAGTCAGTCGGCGGCGGCGGGCGGCAGGCGGGTGGATGCTGTCGCTCGCCGCCGCGGGGAGCGGGTGGAGGGGCTGTGGGTGGGGTGGGGACACTAGACACCAGGGAGATGTTTGGGGGTTGTGCTGTGACATTCTGCCCGCGATCGGGTTTTTACGGTCCACTGACCACCATGGAGTTATTCGGGTTGGGGGAGGGAGTTACATCTCTGCCCGCGATCGGGCACTGGGGGTTTATACAGGTTCTGCCCGCGATCGGGCACTGGGGGTTTATACAGGTTCTGCCCGCGATCGGGCTGTGGGATGTGGGGGACATGACGGTACTGCCCGCGATCGGGCTGGTGGGGGGCACAGGGAAGCAGTTGAAGCCAGCCAGGGGTGGCAGCTGCCGTGTTGCGCCTGGCAATGCAGCAGCTCACCCGTGGGTGGCCCTCGACTTAAGCCTTTTTTTGGCTCATGCTTGTGCGATGAGCTTGCTGCGTGACGGCCAACTCTGCGAACCCGACTGAATATCGGGCCGCGCAGGTTATGCATGGATCCTCCTCCTGTTGAGCATGCATTCATTTGCATTGCTCTCTTGAGCAACCTGGTGCCAGTGGCGTAACTGCCTCCTGCTGAATATCGCAGAATGGCGCATTTTGGACTTGCGCATGGCGCAACCCTGTTGCGCATGGCACAACCCTTTTGAATATCTGGGCCTTAGTGTGCATTATCTTCTTGCATTTTCTATGATCCTATGAAAATAAAGATTCATTACAAAACAGGTGTTGACAGGAAGCCATCATCTTGACATGCCTCTTGATAAAATGGCAGGCCACAATGTCTAATATTACAGTGTTTAATATCCTAAAAAATCATTGTGTTTTTGTTCCAAGATAAGTTAGAACCTAAAAATCAAGCCCCGAAACCCAAGTTTAACACATTCTTACAATTACATCAGAAAAGAACGCGATTCTCATATAGCACTTCTTTGCTTTCCCGTTTTGCACACTGGTATTTCCCCACTTCCTACAATTTAGTCCAAGTGATGATAGCACCCATTTGCAGACACAAATCCTCGGTGTACAAGTATATACACCATGAAATATCAACTTTAAGACCAGGGGGTGCAACATGCAGCATCCTAAAGGCAACCTCTGCACATTAACAACTGGTTACATGACAGTTGTCTCTGCATGACAGGTCACTCGATGCTGCCTTGCAGGCAGTGTAAATACAGCTACAAGAACAACACAGTGTAAAGGATACAGAGCTGCCATGTCCATCTGTCATGCTGAATACAGCCCCCTTGGTACACAGTAAGTGCATTTACACAACATTTATTAGTCAAGCCGCCAGAAAGACTGTTCACTGTTCGCAAAGAGATGTGCAAGAACAAGGGGGCACAATTTGAAGATAGAAGGGGGATGGCTCAGAGGTAATGTGAGGAAGTATTTTTTCACTGAGAGGGTTGTGGATGCATGGAACAGCCTCCCTGAAGAGGTCGTGGGGTCAAGAACAGTGGGGGGACTTCAAGAATGCATGGGACAGGCATAGGGCAGTCCTAGTGGGGGGTAGGAGGAAGTAAGCTGTTGGTTAATTAGGATCTGCAGCTTATCTGTTAGGTAGGAAAATGGGCAGACTAGGTGGGCCAAGCGGTCCTTATCTGCCGTCAGAGTCTATGTTTCACACCTGCGAAGATGCCTTGAGGTCAGCATGGCGAATCATTATTATACATAACCTACCCCAACTGCACACAGTCTATAAACTTCACGAATAACATACAGTATGCAACACTACTCCCAGCTAACACGGAAGGGTCTGCTATACAATAACAGCAGGCAGCTGAAGACACTTGGAAACACGTATCACAACGCGAACACTTACATAGATGGGTGTTGGGGGGAGGTTATTATAACATTTAGCGGTTGCAGCCCCCTCCAATGTGCCAACTCTCATTTGCCTCTCACTTCCCCGCAGACAACCACAGCTACTCACTCTAACCTCCCTCGCGAGCGAGAGCGCCTCTACACCAATAAGGTGACGAAGGGCCTGTTGGGGGGGCGGGACCGTACGGCCGAGGGGGCGGGAATACGCCATGATTAGCAGGAACAGTAGGCTGTTAGAGACAGCGATTGGGTCGAATGGCGACGAACCGATTCAATGGCAAGCCACTGTTGCAGCGCTGCCGGGTGACATCGGAGCATCATTGGCTAGTGGAGGATGAGCCCGCCCCTGTAGGGTAGGTTGCAGAGGCACTGTACTTCGGGCAGCAGCCAGTAGAAAGGGGCGGGGGTACCACCATATCTCTCAGGGGTCCCTCATTTTGCCCCTTAAAATTGCTGTGTCTCTCATGGAAAAGGTCCTGCCCACAAAAAGAATGTAGTGTAAATTCAGACTTTAAAAAATAAATTCACATTATTATAAAATACTAAATCAAAAATAAACTTTTTACAAAGAAACACTCTGGTTTTCACAGTGTTCTGAGCTTGTATCTCCATGTTTGACGATGTGTCCCTCATTTTGAGTGTCCAGAAATGTCCATGTCCCTCATTTCAGTGACAAAAGGTTCGACGGTATGGGTACCACAGAACTACAAGGAAGCTTGTTCTCTAGTGTCTTGAGGGGGGTGACATGGGCGCCCCCAATTTCAGGCACGCACCGAGACCGGACAGTCACCCAACGGCGGAAGTTACAGAAGTGGGCGTTTCATTTCTGCGATGCCGCGTTTCCCGGGAGCACATTGGGCGGGGAACTTCCGCGCTGCATTTCCGGGAGGGGGCGCATTAGGCGGGGAACCCTAGCGCTGCGCTCTGGTTTCCGGGGAACACCTTAGGTGTGGGACAAGATGCCCCTGTCCGGGTGGAATCCTCAGCATGTCCCTGCGGGCGACACGTAGCAAGCCAGCGCCAGGTACGGTACTTTAACACCGAGATCAAGGTATATCACTTACACACAGGGGTGTCGACTTTCACGAACCATTCATTGTAGGTGTTCACTGCCAGGAAGCAGTAGTTTTCCTATGGCTTGGTTCTCTTTATAATCTTTTCTTGCAGGCTGCCCTCCAAACCTCTAGTCTTTCACCTCATCCTCTACGTACTTTGTCCTACCTTTTCCTACTTTACCTTCTTGTGTGAGCTGGGTACTTCGCCCTTCTCATGTTTAACCTGCAGTATTTGCTGTGGTAATATATGTTATTGTATTTTTTTTTATTTGTTTATTTGAGATAATCAGAAAGACCTTTGAGTCAGAGACTCATTTACAAAGGTTCCACGTCATACATCGGTGCGGTACAGGGGAAACAGCAGGGATTTATTTAACTCTAAAAATTGATTAGCGTTTTGCTCATAAAAGTGCTAAATCTTTGTGAAAATGCATAGCTCTTGCCTCATTGTGTTTAACAAACAGAGCACTTCTAGAAAATCTATCTAAATACATTCTGTACACTTAATATAGTCCCAAGAAAAAAACTGCTAATCAATTATTTAAAACCCTGAAACAGACAGATTGCTGTGTATTACATTACATAGATTATAATGGTTCCAACGTTATACATAGTGCGGTACAGGGGTAACAGAAAACATACAGGCAGCTGTGAACTTACCTAATTTCATATTGTGATATACACTAGATACAAAAGTGAAACTATAAACAAGGACATCATGGATACATATAGACTGTGCGTTGTTGAATTGGCGATTGTGTAGAGAGTCGGACCACCCAGGTTGCGTAGCGCAAAAGCTATGGGAATCGTGACCGCCACGCCTGTAAAGGTAGCTAATGTCGCAACGAGACACGCATCCCAACTGACACAGCCACCAAATAAAAATAAATTATCATGAAAAAGTGTAAAAAAAAAATATGTATATATAATAGCAGACTTAATCAATGTACTTAACCTTTCATCGGGGGGCTGTGCCCCTTGCACCCCTGTTTAGTTCGGGCTATCTCTGCACGTAGGTACGCAACATGACATTTGCTCATTGTTAGTTACGCATTACGTGCAACTTTGCCACTGATCCGACAACCTACACAATCACCGTTGAATTATTATAAAATGGCAGGATAAAATCATGTAATCTGACTGGCTCTTATTTATGTGTAAAATATGGTTTATACATGGTTAAAAAAAGGACTGCTTAGTAGTGAACAGTCTGCAACACAGATCAATGGGCATTTGGAACACAGGCATTTCAGTTAGCCCACTACTGCCAGAACTGATCTTCCACAACAAACATGGCTGCTACCTTTACACTATAAAAAAACAAACAAACAAAATAAAAAAACTTCAACTGGGTCCTAAAAATAAAACCACCTTAAATAAAAAATTAAACTAACAAATTAAATGTTGTTTCCCTGATTATCACACTCTCCTTACATACATAATCAAATGAGAAACAATAAGCATTGTCTGTAGTTTTCACTACAACTGTTTCTTTGCTGCCAGTAAAAAAATCCCCGTTCTGTCTTTACCTGCTTATCAGGGAACTCTCCTCCTTGTCCTGACTGTGAGATAACTGAGTCTCTGGCTGTAACAAAGGCCTTTTATAGTATATAGTTATGGCTTATTGTGTATGGAAAACAGTGGTTTTCCAAAGCTTGTTGTAGGACAGCTCAAAGGTAAAAAAAAGTTGTTGTACTATCGTTCTGACGTCACATCGATAGTACAACAAGTTTTTTCCTTGAGCTGCCACCTGATTGGTGGAAAATGCTGTCCTCACAAAAAAATCCTAAGAACAATGGCAGCGGCGCTTAGCAAGCGGTCTAGCGAGCAGTTCAAAATGATGTTTGTACACGAACTGCCGCAGTTGACACCGTGATTTAAAATGTTCAGTCGATCAGTTTATTTTAAAACAGCTGCTGTTTGAGTTTGGGGTCAGAAACAGAGAAAACGGCAGCGAGGACCAGGATTTTCGGGATCAGGTGAGGAGCACGATAGTCTGTAGTGAGGATCGGGACCAAGTGTGACCGCCAAACATACAAGGTATAGACCTTATGAAATGTACAGTAAAAAAATTAAAGGGACCCATATACTATGTAAAATAGTGGATAGGAGACCATCCACAACTAAGGCTGTGTTTCCCATCTCGGGAGTTGATGACATCATGGAGACCTCTCGAGCTTTGCCCTCGAGGTCTCTATGATGTCATCAACACCCTCGATGGAAACACAGCCTTGTTGTGGATGGTCTCCCATCCACTATTCTATGTATGTTGTCTGTGTGTACAGTGTGTTGGGAAAGAAACATTCTGTAAGTGGAACTGAGCAGAATTTTGAATCCATGTATTCCATGGTAAACATTCCATATCTTGAATGTGGAAAATAAGAGAGAAAAAAAACAGGAAGAAAAAAGTAGGCAATAATACAATGACATCATCAATAACATCACTTGCAGTGGGCAGAAGGACTAGTTTATCACAAATGCACACAAGTAAATCTATTTTTTTCTATATATAAACATGCTTTTCCCAGTAGTCAAAAGTTATAAAAAAAAAAAAAAAAGCCCATTTTATAAGCGCAGTAAGGCAATCAGGGATGTGTGTAAACCATATTTTATAGCACAACCAGCTGCTGGAGTCACTCGGCCTTTAGCCTCATGCCTTACTATGCCCCTGGCTGTGCTGTAAAATATGGTTTACACACACCCCTGAGTGCCTTATTGCTTACTTACTGTGCTTCTACTTGTTTGTATTTATTATACCCACCATCCCCCGGACACGTGGAAACGAACTAAGCGGCTCAGTATGTCTTTCCTGGTAAATCTCTTTTCAATAAATAGGGTTATTACCTTTAAAGGGCCCGAAGTGGGACATTTCTTACTGAAACCTGATTTTTCGCAGGACAATATGTAACCTTAACTAATGCAAAACACTTCTTTTCTCTAAGTAATCTAAATTAAGATTAAGTATTGTATTTTTGTGGTTTCTAGTGTTCCTTGTTTTTATGTATTTTAGTTAAGGTATTACAGTTTTTTGCAACATTTAGAGGGAAGTCAGAAAATATTTTCTACTGTAAGGACGTAGTATTTTTCATGTTTTTTTTGCAGGACACACCTGCTTAAATCAGGACAGTCCTTCGAAAATTGGGACAGGTGGTAACCATATAAATAACTAAATAAAACATTGAGGGTGCTTCAGTCAACTCTGTGGGTGCTTGAGCAACCCACCACCCATGGAGTTGGTACCTGTGGTCACACAGTACACCTCAGGCTCCCAGATCTGCAGGGATTCCTGAACTGCAGTAGTCTATAGGGCAACTGACCCCCTAGACTCCATTGTACAGGAAAACGGAGGAATTCACTTACATGGGAAATAATGTTGTAATGTACAGGAAAATTCCCCTTGGGTGTTTCCGACTGATCTGGGATCTCTGGAGTACTGTCCTCATTTTTTTGTTTGCATGCGTTTTGTGTAAATTATATGTTATTTTTTTTACTTCGGAGCTAGAGCTAACTCTGCTGAGACAGTGCTGACAAAGGTCAGTCGTTCAGTGAGACTGTGTCGAGAGCCATTCTCTTAAACTAGAAGTATTGTCACTATAATGTTTGGCCAACCATACACAACAAAACTGTTTCCATCCAGGGGTTGAGATGACATCATAGGGGCCTCAAGCGGTCCCTGATATCATCTCAACCCTGAGATGGAAACACATGCTGAGTGGTGTTTTGGTTGCCCATGTATAATTTGTTATAATGTAACCCCTTATCCCCTGGGCTTGAATGGGGGCGCTGACATTTTTTTTAGGAGGGGAAAGCACAAAAACCAAGTGTACTTGTCCTCCTTCAAATTGGGCGACCTCCGGGCATCTCATGGCACAGGGTGGGCTGCTAGGGCTGTGGATTTAAACTGTTTAGGCAAGTAATAAAACAGTGTCCCAACAGAATGGTAAAAGTTTAAGACACCCAATAGGATCCTTTATTTAAAAAGGATTTCTCCATGGAGGCTGGTGTTAGAATTCATCTGGCCAGCACAGACCACAGGGTGGTCATAGGTTCTGATCCCACAGGGGACATTCATTAATTCACCACAACAGTGTCTCTTGTCACCTTCAGTACATTTGGTTTTTGTGCTTTCCCCTCCTAAAAAAATGTCATCCCCCACTTTGAGCCCCGGGGATAAGGGGTTACATTGAACATATCGAAGAAGTTATGAAAAAGCTTAGGCAGAGGCTTGGCCTTTTCTACAGAATCAAAAATCTGCTCACCCAGGATGCCAAGAAGAGACTGGTACTCACCACATTCCTATCATTGCTGGACTATGCTGACTTTATGTACAGCCAAGGCCCTGCTTCTGCCCTAGCCAGACTAGATATACTATACCACAGAGCCATAAAATTTGTTATTGGTGCCCTGTATTCCATGCACCACTGCTCCTTATATGCTGTAATGGGATGGACATCCCTTGCCTATAGAAGACAGAAAAGCACAGCTTTCTGGATATACAGCGCAGTCATCAAAAAGCTTCCTCAGTATATATATCGGAGTGTCTTCCTCTATACACGTGTAACCCCCAGGGGGCGCTATTCTAAGGGTTACTACCCCTGCCTGCCCTAACTGTAGCAGGGAGAGGGGCCCAAATCCGTTGGCGGGTGCCTCCACCCAGAGGTCGGGGTTAGGACAGTCAAGTTTGACTCAGTCACAGCCTTCTGGGTTGCTGCAACCCCCCTTTCTTCCCACTAGTGGCCCACGCAGTTCACTGTCAGTGTCCTTACCATATACACTTATCCCCCAGCCCGAACCAGTCATCTCACTCCGGGACCCCCTAGATAGTAAGGTACAGTTACGCCACATTCACTGTGCAGTATTCCACCATTAATACACAGGCTAGCCAGAGTACTTTTGCAAACAAGCAAGCTGATTTATTTGAGGGGGAAATAACAAGGGCCGGGGGAAATTAGGTTGATTAGCTTACCACTACAGTATATGGAAATCTACCTAGGGCTCTGTGCACAGGCCAAACCCACTAATTACTGTCTATGGGTACCCAAGCCCTAATGGCTAGTTCCTCGATGCAGCTGGTTGGGGCCTTGACACAACGAGCATTTAATTCCTGAGCAGATCAGATGGAGCCAGTAAGCTCAATTAGGGCAGTCAGCAGTGCAACCAAGCGATTATTGCATTTGTTTATAAGCTTTACCAGGCAGCTACCCTGATCCAGTACTCACAACCCCAGCAGAGAGCCACTCTTTCACCACTCGCAGGGCTGAGCCTGAACTTCAACGGCCACCTCACACATTTATATGGAAACAACAGAGGGGTACCATACCAGGCTTCCAGGACCCGACCGAACTCACAGTAAATGCAGGCGTTTCATTGCAGCTGCAACGTCCTAACAGACCGAGCGCGATTCAGCAGATTCTCCAGTCCTCTTCAGGTGAAGCCTGGTAGGTAGCTGTGCTTGTACACTCGCCTCCTCTGACCGCAAGCCTGCGGTTGATGCGTGGGCGCTGGCGTGAAAAAGGCCACCTCAGGCCTTTCACGCGCTTCCCGCGCGAACGCTCAACGGCACATAAGCTGAGAGCTCCCTTCTTCTTCTTCACAGTCGGAACGCATCTGCCCCTAACAGCATGGGGGCAATCCTCACAGCTCGGGCACTACCCAATCTCATTGGCTGGTCACACATGCCAGTCAGTTATTCTAGCCCTCAGTGGTGCGAAAAGGCACCACGACCCATAATGCCACATCCAGGAATTACAAGCTGTGTCCCCATTGGTCATCTGGCTCCATCCAGAGTCCTGATTCCGGGTTAGTCACCTCCACGCCACTTCCAGTGCCCCTTGGCTGCTATTGCACCCCCTTCCACACAGTCCGGGTCCAATATGGAGGGGCACAGCATAAAGTCCCAGCTGCAAATAAAAGGGAGTTAGGTAAACTGCAATTTCACCAACACTATACAGGTTCCTAAAGGGAACAACTACATCTTTCAGATGGGCTCCCTTAGCGCTCCTAGCTACTGCAGAAATGGAGCGATCAAGCAGCAGTCCAGGGCGGGATTCAAACAGAGAAACCCCAGTCCTCTATTGGAACCACTAAAGCCTGCGTAAAGGCAGCTCTTAAAGGGACAGTACTGGAGGCTTTAAAAGTACTCACAACCCTCACATTTAGCGGCCTTACGCCAAACACCAGCCGGCATGGAGCCAGGCATGGAGCATCTGCGAAGCTCTGGACATCAGAACCCCCATTTGTAGGGTTACACAGTAGGTAAGTACGCCTGAGAAGTGCCTCCTATAACCTACTTACCGTTCCAAAGGTCAGTTTGCACTTCAGTAGATCTTCCTTAAGATAAGTGCTACTTTTACTATGGAACAATTTACAGAAATCCTTAAAACTGGTTCGCCCAATCAATTTCTCTGCATTTAAAATGCTTTATATATGATCTATTAAGGAGTCCTGTAGCTGTTTCCCCTGACTGACAATATGACACCATGTCGCAGCATCACCAAGTCCTCCTGGTACCTGCTATCTTCCACACCTCATTTCTTTACTTCTCCTTCTATATAGATACCTATAATGTATCACATGTGCTTAGTCTTGGAGCCAGAAATATTACTCTGATGGTCTCACTCATCACTTACCATCAGAGGCTCATTATATAAGACCCCCTTTCAAGTTTCCTTGTTTTTCCCTGCCCTTCCCCCGCTTTGTATGCCCCTATCCCTACCACTCATCTTCCTCTATTCTAACCCTCTGTTCCTCGCTCATTAGGCTCCACCAATTCCTTATCAATGTTGTGGCACTCTAGGCACCTGTCTGTGTTCTCTAGCAGTATATTGACTGCCCGAGTTAGTCTATCAATAGTTCTTAGACTTTGTCACAATGAGCCTCGCCAAATCCATGGAAAAGATTTTGAGCCTCCCCAAAAAACGAAATAATCTTGGCCCCACCTCCAGGTCCCATCTGGGTCTCCATCTGTAGCTCTGCTGTACACCAGGCTGTGTCTACAGTTGCTGAAACATGGTACACAGAGAACCATGACTGGGATGTCAACATACTAGGATACACAGTCTACAGGAGGGACAGGGTGGGTAAAAGAGGTGGAGGAGGAGTAGTTTTTGTATAATACAAAGCATATATATATATATATATATATATATATATATATATATACAAACAAAGCATTTGTGTATTGCTGTCCTCTCATTGTCCCTCCCCTGTTCCCCAGGTCGATCTGGAAACGAGTGGTTAGCCGCTCAGCACGCCTGCCTGGTTAAACTCTTAAATAAATAAATATAAGGGAAGGGATTAAAGCAACGGAACTAAAGAGTAAACAGGAAGTTGTTGAGTCACTATGGGTCACCATGGAGACAGGAAATGGCACCGCAATCCGCATGGGGGTTGTGCAGAGACCCCCATCTCAGGGGAAGGAAATGGACAAGGAAATGATAGAAGGTATCCTTAAAATGGCAGAGAAAGGGGAGATATTGTTGATGGGAGACCTGAATATGCCAGATGTTAACTGGAGTACCTTTGCTGCAGGCACATCCAAGAGCAGGGTCATTCTTGATGTCCTACAGGGCATGCCTCAGACAGCTAGTGTTGCAACCCACTCGGGAGGGAACAATCTTAGACCTGGTACTCTCAAATGGGGAAGGAGAAAGGATCTCAGATTTAGAAGTGGATAGCCATCTGGGAACAAGTGACCACCAAAAAGTGTGGTTCACAATAAACAGCCATATAGTCAAGCCATGCAAAAACAAGAGTATTGGACTTTAGGAAGGCTGACTTTGGGGAAAATGAGAGTGCCTCAGAAAAGCACTGGCAAACAGGCAAGGAGGAGGGGTGGAGGAACAATGGGGAATAATCAAAACAGCCATTGCAGAGGCAGCACGCCTTTGTGTGAAGCAAATCAATAAAACAAAATGAAGCAAAAAAACACTATGGTTCTCAAAAGAGGTAGCAGGGATGGTTAAGGAGAAAAGGATAGCATTCAGGAAATATAAGGAAACACTGAAGGAGCAGGACAGAGAACTTTATCAGTTAAAGCAGAAGGAGGCAGGGAAGGCAGTCAGAATAGCAAAGGCACAAACTGAGGAAAAGATAGTCAACTTTAAGAAGTGGGATAAAACCTTTTTATAGATACATTAGGGAGCGAAGAAAGACCAAGGGGAGGGATACAGAGACTTAATAAAGGGCAGGGAATGTGGGCAGAGGGTGACAGTAAAAAAGCAGGGATACTGAACAAATATATCTGCTCAGTATTCACAACGGAAGAGTAGGGGGAGGTACCTAAACCGAACAAGGGATAAACTCTGAATAAGGGGGGTTGATACCAGTCCAGTCACAGAAGAAAGGGCTTTGAAAGAACTCTTGAAACTGAGGGTGGACAAAGCAATGGGGGCTGATGGGATTTACCCAAGAATTCTAAAATAACTAAGGGTAGAACTAGTAACACCACTGACTACTCTCTTTAACAAATCAGGGGTTTTATGCAGACCCCCTTCTCAAGGGGAGGAACTGGACAAGGAGATGGAAAGAATACTTAGAATGGCAGAAAAAGGAGAGATATTGCTGATGGGTGATCTGAATATGCCAGATGTTAACTGGAGTGCAGTTGCAGCAGCCACTTTGAAGAGTGGGGTTATTCTAGATGCCCTACGGGGGCATGCCTTAGACAACTAGTATTGGAGCCCACTCGAGAGGGAGCAATCTTAGACCTGGTTCTCTCAAAATGGAGATGAAGAGAGGATCACAGAAGAAGTGGTAGCCTTCTGGGAACTAGAAGCACCATCGAACAGTATGGTTCACAATAAACACAGCACTAGAGTCAAGCTTTACAAAGGCAAAAGTACTGGACTTTAGGAGGGCTGACTTTGCTAAAATGGGTGAGTGCCAAGGAATGCACTAGCAAATGGGCAGGAAGGAGGGGTGAAGAACAATGGGAATAATAAAACTGCCATCACAGAGGTAACAAGCCTTTGTGTGAAGCAAATAAAACGAAACGATGTGAGAAACCACTATGGTTCTCAAAGGAAGTGGCAGTGAAGGTTCAAGAGAAAAAGAAAGCATTCAGGAAGTACAAGGAATCACAGACTAAGCAGGACAGAGAACTGTATCAGTTAAAGTAAAAGGATGCTGGGAAGGCAGTCAGAACAGCAAAGGCACAAACCGAGGAAAAGATAGCCAACTCAGTTAAGAAGGGGGATAAAACCTTTCATAGGTACATCAGGGAGCGAAGGAAGGCCAACGGAGGGTTAGTGAGGCTTAATAAAGGGAGGGAGGGTGGGCAGAAAGTGACTGTGAAAAGGCAGAGATACTAAACAAATATTTTGCTCAGTATTTACAAAGGAAGAGGGGAGGTACCTAAAACAAACAGCAGAAACACTCTGGATACAGAAGTTGATACCAGCCCATTTACAGAAGAAAGGGTTCTGAAAGTACCTTAAAACTGAAGGTGAACAAAGCAATGGGGCCTGATGGGATTCATCCTAGAATTCTAAAAGAACTAAGGGTAGAACTAGTGACACCACTGACTACCTTCTTTAACAAATCATGGGAGGATGGGGTGGTACCCGAGGACTGGAGGAGGGCAGATGTGATTCCCCTTCACAAAAGTGGGAGCAAGGCAGAAGCAGGAAACTGCAGACCTGTTAGTTTAACCTCAGTGGTAGGGAAAATGATGGAATCACTTCTGAAGGAAAGAATTGTTGAGTATCTAGAAGCCAGAGGGGCACAGGACCCAAGGCAGCATGGATTCACAGCGGGAAGGTCATGCCAGACAAATCTGATAGTTTTCTTTGACTGGGTGACCAAAGTAGTAGATCAGGGAGGGGCTGTGGACATGGCCTACCTAGACTTTAGCAAGGCATTTGACACAGTCCCACACAAAAGATTAATATACAACTTAGCCAGCCTGGGAGTGGGTCCCAAGATGACAGCCTGGGTAAAGAATTGGCTGGAGAATAGGACACAGAGAGTAATAGTAAATGGAGTCCACTCTGAAGAAAGGGGGTTACTAGTGGGGTACCGCAGGGTTCAGTATTAGGACCGGTCCTCTTCAATGTCTTTATAAGTGACTTGCAGAGGGACTGGAAGAAAAAGTATGTCTCTTTGCAGATAACACAAAGATCTGCAACAGAGTTGATGCACAAGGTGGGGTGGAAAGGATGAGAAGGGACTTGGCAAGGTTAGAGGAATGGTCAAATGTATGGCAGCTTAGATTCAATACTAAGAAGTGCAAGGTGATGCACCTGGGAAAGAAAAACCCAGGGGAAGTGTACACAATGGGGGGTGAGATACTAACAACAACAAAAATGGGAAGGGACCTGGGGGTAGTCGTATCAGATGACCTAAAGGTGGGCCAGCAATGTGAGAGGGCAGCAAGGAGGGCTGGGGGGATACTGTGATGCACAGGGAGAGGCATCACCAGTAGAAAACAGGAAGTTAACCCTCTGTACAGACAGTTGGTGAGACCCCATCTGGAGTACTGCTTGCAGTTCTCTAGACCCAGTCTCCGCAAAGAGGTAGACAGGATGGAAGCTGTCCAGAGGAGAGCAACTAAAATGGTGCAGGGTCTGCACCGGAAGGCATATGAAGAGAGACTTAAGAAGCTAAGTATATATAGCCTCGAGGAAAGGAGGGAGAGGGGGGACATGATAGAAACTTTCAAGTACCTCAAGGGAATCAACAAAGTCCAAGAGGGTAGCATCTTTCAACAAAAGAGGTGTGCAAGAACAAGGGGGCACAATTTGAAGATAGAAGGGGGGCGGTTCAGAGGTAACTTAAGGAAGTATTTTTTCACAGAGAGGGTTGTGGATGCATGGAACGGCCTTCCGGGGGAGGTTGTGGCATCAAAAACGGTGGAATTCAAGCATGCATGGGACAGTCATAAGGCAATTCTAGGGGGTTGGAGTAGGAAGAAGTAGGCTGCTGGTTAACTAGGATCTGCAGCTTATCCATTAGGTAGTTTAGTTTATTGTTCTAGGAATTACTACCTTTGAGCCAGAGGCTCTTTTACAAAGGTTCCATGTCAATTAGGTACAGTACAAAAGGTTACATAGATAACACAACAATTTGTGTTGTGTCAAGAGCAAGAAAACATATACAAATACATATCAAATCACTTGTGCAAAAGGACATGAGATATCAATAATCACATTATTATTACAAGAAAGAGATTGCCAGATTAGGAGAAACAAATAGGGAAAAAGCCCAGAACAGAGAGGTTAAGGAAAGGTGGGGAGCAGACAATAGCAGGAGAAAAGGTTTCCAAACATGTCTTTGTCAAATAACGGAACAGGGTGGGTACTGAGAAAATAGGAGGTTTAATCAGGGCAGTCACAGGAGCTGGAGGTGGCAAGGTGAAAGAAAAGCCTTGATTTGAAAAATACCTAGAGAGGTGGAGGCAGTAATATGAGTGCTGAGGGCATTTAGCCAGCTGGGGCTGATAGCAAATGATCTTTGTCCCTGAGAAGTCCGGCATCTGGGGACTTGGAGAGGCTGGTGTTCTGATCTTCTGGTAAAATGGGTGCTAGCACTCGGGCATAACAGGTCTTGGATACAGGGTGGAGTGAGGCCCAGAGTGGATTTTTTTTGCCATCAGGCAGGTAAGGTACTTTATCCGGTTTGAGAGTTGCAACCAACCTGAGTCAGCATAGAGTTCACATGTGTGGGTACGTCGATGTGCACCAGTGAGCAGCCAACAGGCCTTATTTAGGGATGTTGTAATGCGACTAAGGGCTGTAGTAGTGGCAGATCCATATATAACTAAGCCATAGTCAACGACTGAGATGATTGAAGATTGGATGGCAATCCTCAGTGCAGAATGGGTAAGAAGCTGTCGGTTCCGATACATAATCCCAATTCGCTGATTAATAGTTTTTGCTGTACTATCAATGTGAGTTGCAAAGGTTAGGCCTTGATCAAAGTTGATTCCAAGATATCTGAAAATTGGCACTTGTTCAAGGGTATTTCCCAGGTATGTATTAATGGTGAGTGGGACTTGCCGTTTCTTGTTTTGCGGGTTAGAGAAGAGCATGGATTTCGTGTTTTTGTGGTTTAGAACTAGCTTATGTTCAAGGAACCACATCTCAACTTTGGAAAAGCATGCTGAAGGTTGAGGCGTAAGAGGTTCGGATCTTTATGAGTGGCAAGAATCACGCATCATTGGCATAGAGGATTAATTGTTCAGGGCAGGATTTGGGGAGGGAGTTTAGGAAAAGGCTGAAAAGGAGGGGGCCCAAGATGGATCCCTGGGGAACTCCTGAGCGAACCGGTTTTGAGTCTGAGAGAACTCCAGCTACTTTTACAGATTGAGAGCGCTGAGCAAGGTAACTTTTTACCCAGTCACCAGGACCCTGCGAGAGCCCTAGGGATAGAATTTGTTTGATAAGTAGGCCATGGTGAACTGTATCAAATGCCTTGGTTGAGTCAATGTAGACTGCTCCAGTTAGGTTTCCTTTGTCCATGGCATTGTGGATTGCTCCTGAGAATTCAAGTAGGGCAGTCGATGTGCTGTGCCCTTTCCTAAATCCATGCTGCTGAGTGCATAGGATGTTGTGCTTTTCCAGGTAGTCTGAAAGTTGGTCCGCCACCAAGCCGCTCAGGGGCCTTAGAGAGAGGTGGTAGTATTGATATCGGGCGATAGTTACCAGGCAGTGACTTATCACCACTTTTGTGCACTGGAGTGACAACTGCAGCCTTCCATTTCCTAGGGAATTGGCTGTAGCAGAGGGAGATTGAAAATTTTGTGAGGGGAGCAGTACTTCCTCCAGAGTGAGGGACAGAAGTTTAAGGTCAATAGTGTCGCTGCTTGCTCGGAACTTAGAAAATGGCCTTCTTTACATATTTATAGACTTCATGTGCCTTTACTAGTTTGAAATGGAAGGGTGGTTTGGTTGGAGCAGGTAGTAGAAGTAGAAATTGGAAGGTCAGCATCAGTAAAGAAATCAGATGAGAGGACACCACTAAGGTCCGTGAAGGTATCATTTAGGGTGTTTGCAATGATCTCTGAGTCTAATGTAGTGGTTCCATCCACATTCATTATTGTAGGAGAGATTTGGACTGCTGACCCATGATATTCTTTTATGTTGTCCCAGAAGAATTTCCTTCGCCCCAGGAGTTGAGAGTGCATTCTTGAAGTAGGAGCTCTTCATCAAGCGGATCTGTTTAGTACAGTGGTTGGCAGCCTGTTTATAACTTTGAATGTCCGACAGAGTGCCAGTAGCTCTTGCAGGGCCCAGAGGTGATCCTACTTTTGAGTTGTGCCAATAGCTTTGCCGTGAGCCAGGGATTTGTGAGTGCTTTGATTTTGCGCTTTTTGCTGGTGCATAGGTGTCACAGGCAGTGTTGAAAGTAGTAAAGTAATCAAGGGCTAGGTCAACATCTTGAGTTTTGTAAATCAAGGACCAGTCTATCTGCCTAAGACAGGTCTTGAGACGAGTAATAGCCATAAGGCAGTGTGACCTGCTATAGATGGTTTTTGAGGCGGTTAATAAACTTATTTGTCCAGGTACATATTATTGGAGAATGATCACTGAGCGAGTCAGGGAGAACACTTACATTGGTTATACGGGTAGGGTGGCTGGTAAGGATCCAGTCAATGAGGGTGCTGGTCCCTGATTTGTAGTTTTTCCTGGTAGGGGAGTTTACCACTTGTGTTAAATTTGCTGCTAGGATGGCATCTTTGTTTGACCCTGCATCAGGAGCAAGCCAATTTATATTAAAGTCCCCAAGGAGAAGGAGTTCGATGTCAGAAGTTTGTATACTTACGAACTCGAGGACAGCCTGTAGGCCGGAATCAGGATCTTTTGGTGGGATATAGACAGCAGCAATCGTGAGGACTTTGTTTTGGGCACCAAGTAGTATCTTGATAGGGAGGAGTTGCACTGAGGTTTCTGTGGTGGGATAAGAACCAGGAGACAGGTGAGGTAGTCCTTTATGTAGATTGCACATCCACCACCCCTTTTGAGGTCCTATCCAGCCTGAATATCTTGTAGCCTTGTATAGAGATGGCATGATCCGAGTATTAGGTGTCAGCCAAGTTTCGATGATGACAAGGATATCCGGGTTGTGTTGGCTGGCAAAGATTTGAAGGGAGGCCAGTTTTGGGAGGAGACTGCAGATGTTTAGGTAGCAATTTGAACCCCCTCCATTTTGGCAGGCTTTGTTGTACTGTAGGAGACAGGGCCAGAATTTGAGTGGACACTTCCTGATATCAAGAGGAGGAGGAGTAGGAGTTTAAGAGACAGTTGCTGTACTCGTAGTCAATAGAATTACACTCTGAGGCTTATGCGGCTTGGACCATTGCAGGAGTCTAGGACCCAGAGCAAGGAGATTGTTAGTAATAGAGGATGATATGCCCATTTATCCTTGTTGTAGCTTGTCAGTTGCACCCAGTCGCTCCAGATAGGTACCTGGTGGTTAAGTCAAAAGCCAAAAGAATGATCAACAGCTGAGGTGCAGAGTCACTGAAATGTTAAAATTCCTGAAGGTGATTAACTTTGCCTGCACATATGCAGGATGTGAAATCCCTTTGTCTGTATGCTTCTTTGTCATTCAAACAGGTTGCTGAAAAGCCCACATACAGATCATGGAGCAGGTCAGATGGAAATGTGGATTCCAGCAGGACCCAGAGTCACCAAGTTTGTCAGATGTCGTTGATGTAGGTAGGGAAATGGGCAGACTGGGTGGGCCAAGCAGTCCTTATCTGCTGTCAAAATCTATGTTTCTATGGGAGGATGGGGTGGTAACTGAGGACTGGAGGAGGGCAAATGTGATTCTGCTTCACAAAAGTGGGAGCAGGGCAGAGGCAGAAAACTACAGATCAGTTAGTTTGACTTCAGTGGTACGGAAAATGATGGAATTACTTCTGAAGGAATTAATTGTTGAGTATCTTGAGGCTACTGGGGCACAGGACCCAAGGCAGCATGGTTTCACAGCAGAAATATCATGTCAGACAAACCTAATAGAGTTCTTTGACTGGGTGACCAAAGTAGTAGACCAGGGAGGGGCTGTGGATATGGCCTACCTAGATTTTAGCAAGGCATTTGACACAGTCTCACACAAAATATTAATATACAAGTTAGCCAGCCTCGGAGTCGGTCTCAAGGTGGTAGCCTGGAGAAAAAACTGGCTGGACAACAAGACGCAATGGGTACTAGTAAACGGAGTCCACAGTGAAGAAAGGAGGGTAACTAGCGGGGTACCGCAGGGTTCGGTACTGGGACTGGTCCTCTTTAATGTCTTTATAAGTGGCATGGGAGCGCGCCTGGAAGGAAAGGTATGTCTCTTTGCAGATGACACAAAGATCTGCTACAGGGTTGCTGCACAAGGTGGGGTGGAAAGAATGAAAGGGGCTTGGCAAGGTTAGAGGAATGGTCAGATATGTGGCAGTTCAGATTCAGTGCAAAGAAGTGCAAGGTAATGCACCTGGGAAACAAAAACCCAGGGCAAGAGTACATAATGGGGGGTGAGATACTGACAACAGTAAAAATGGAAAGGGACCTGGGGGTAATTATATCAGATGACCTAAAGGTGGGCAAGCAGTGTGAGAAGGCAGTAAGGAAGGCTGGCGGTATTGGGATGCATAGGGAGAGGCATCAATAGTAGAAAACAGGAAGTTGTTATCCCTCTGTACAAACAGTTGGTTAGACCCCATCTGGAGTACTGTGTGCAGTTCTGGAGACCCCATCTCTGCAAAGACATAGACAGAGTGGAGGCTGTCCAGAGGAGGGCAACCAAAATGGTGCAGGGTCTGCATCAGAAGACATAGGAAGAAAGACTAAAGGAGCTTAATATGTATCCCTTTGAGGAAAGGAGGGAGACAGGAGACATGATAGAAACTTTCAGGTACCTCAAGGTAATCAACAAAGTCCAAGAGGGTGGCATCTTTCAGAAAAAGAGATGTACAAGAACAAGGGGGCACAACTTAAAGATAGAGGGGGGGGGCGGCTCAGAGGTAATGTGAGGAAGTATATTTTCACAGAGAGAGTTGTGGATGCATGGAACAGCCTCCCTGAGGAGGTTGTGGAGTCAAGAACAGTGGGGGAATTCAAGAATGCATGGGACAGACATAAGGCAGTCCTAGTGGGGGGTAGGAGGAAGTAAGCTGTTGGTTAATTAGGATCTGCAGCTTATCTTTTAGGTAGGAAAATGGGCAGACTAGGTGGGCCAAGCGGTCCTTATCTGCCGTCAAATTCTATGTTTCTATAGAAGCTGCAGGGAGGGCCAGTAGCATGCTGGGATGCATAGGCAGAGGTATCACTAGTAGAAGGCAGGAGGTGGTGATGCCACTGTATAAAACACTGGTGAGGCCTCATTTGGAGTACTGTGTGCAATTCTGGAGGTCGCACCTTCGTAAAGACTGATGAGGTGGAGGCGGTCCGGAGAAGGGCGACTAAGATGGTACAGGGCTTGCACGAGAAAACATATGAAGAGGGATTAAAGGATCTCAATATGTACTCACTGGAGGAAAGAAGGGAACGAGGGGACATGATAGAAACATTCAAAATATCTTAAGGGCATAGACAAGGTGTGGGGGGGGGGGGACAGGACATCTTCCAGCATAGGAGGAGCACAAGAACTGGGGACATGATATGAAATTGGAAGGTGGCAGGTTAAGTGGAAATGTAAGGACATTTTTGAATGCATTACATAGTCTGCCACAGGAGGTGGTGGGAGTGAGCACGGTGGAGGGATTTAAGCATGCCTTGGACAGGCATAAGGGTACCTTAGAGGTGGGAAGGAGAGGTGAGAAGCCAATGGCAAGGTAGGGTCAGAGGCTGCAAACTAGTGTAGGGCTTATGGGTAGACTGGATGGACCTGACAGTCCTTATCTGCCAACAGTTTTCTGTTTCTGTGTTTCTGAAAATGGGTATTTCTGTGCAGAGTACATATAAAGGGCAGAAGAAACTAAAGGGCTAGAAGCAAATTCAGAAATGCCAATCCAAAGCAAAAAAAAGCCACGTCTTGCACCAATGATGCCAACTGAAATGAGAAATCGGTGAAATCCAGTTTAGCATTATGTATGTCTGTTAAAGAAATAATATGGAAACTTGACCATAGCAATAAGACTGATAGAAACAAGTGTCCGATTATGTCTCTTCTACTAATGCTCATGTCCCGTATTTATTAGAAGTAACTCTCTCAAAAATGTTACACAGCAGGATGTCTCAGGGAGAGATGGAAGGCATCATAAAGATTGGGTTCACCACAACATAACCCAGATAGACCATCTTAGGGTAGTTGGTTCATTCCACTGGGGTGTCAAACAAACGAGGCACACTGATGAGTCCTGGTAGGACTAAACACGTGTATGTGTCTTCTGTTAGCAACCTTTGCAGACTGTGTGAGAGACCTTTTGGTACCATGCATTTCTGTCTAAAGTTGAACCAGCTTAATATTCTGTGGTGATTTGCATGTACAGCCCATGGTGCTTTGCATTATGGGGGCATGTGTGAGTTTGTATTTCTTTTAAACTTGACTTCCCGGCCAGTGCCCTTTGGGGTAACCATTGCCTCAATGCTTACCTGTTGAGGTTCTTTATCATAAAGTTGCCAACTGGGTCGTAGTTCATAAAGTGTTTTCACTTATTTTCAGGTGTTTAGTTTACCCTGGATAACTGAATGAAAACAAGATTTGTCTCAAGACCTCCTCTGCTTCTTCCGATGTCGAAGTCCTGAGATGGCGTCCTGCTACCATGGTGTCACACTGCTGTCATGGGGAAGGTAGTGAAAACATGGAGCAGAAGTATGATGGCAAGCATCCTGTTCATGAACTGAGTTGATGCTTGTTTTAATATTACAGTTTTTTTAGTTGTTTTTTCGGAAATATCACTTGTTAAACTCTTAAGATTTTGTGTTATTTGCAAGGCAGATTTTGTTCTGGTAAATGGTGCAAGCACAGAATAATTCCACCTAGAAAAAAGCGGAGGATTTCTCCCGTGGAGTAAAATTGCTGTTAGGATCTCCTTACAGTATTCTAATGAAATGCAATAAAACAGAGACTGATACATAAATACATAAGTACTTTACTACATATGTAGCATGAGCTTGGGTAGGTGTTTGTATGACATGGAAAGGGGGAACTTGTTTAACCAGGAAGGGCACACTAAGTCAGAGCTTGTTTCCAGGTGCGACCTAGGAGCACAAGGAAGTTGTGACCTGCTTACAGTCACACGGTATGCAAGTGGGGGCTGATGGCATTCAAACTAAGGTCTCCAGGTTTGCAGCTTAGCGCCCTTAACCACTGTGGTATACTGCCTCAACATAGCATCACCTGAAATCTAGTGGACCATGGCAATGGCAGCTTCAGAGTTTATCATAGATCGAGGGAGCACTCCCAACCAATCGGAGCGTCCTTTCCCTAAGTGAACTCTTATTCTGTGAAGAGTGTCTCTCACACAGATTCCTGGCAATGGATACGTTCTGGGAACAGTTTTTTTAAATATATTATTGATCGCTTTCATCAGTAATATATTAATACATCTCATAAGCACTGCTCCTGTATTAGAGTGGTTTCACTTGCCTTTTGGCTTCAGCCAGAACAGCTCAGCTTCGTGTCAGTGTTCTTGCTCCACCCGAAGGCACATGAAACCACTGTTCTACAGCAACGAGTGGCTCCAGGGGACATATTAACATGTAAAATGTGTATTCCGCATTATATCTCTCTCGGGTAGTACCTAAAATGATATCTCCATGTATCTACTGCGTTTACCCAGTTAACAAAAACTAAGTAAATAAACATCCTTGTTTGCTCACAGACGACTTTTCAGACCCATTGAAATCTAGCCTTGCTGTATAGTGAGATATTTTGGGAAAGGGTTGTGGACATCTTGTGAAACAAATAGAACACACCTGTCACATCTTGTGGATGCAGGTCTCTGTGGGCTGGAGAGGCATGTTGTCTAGGACTTGGATATTTATGATGTTTCTGTGTCGACCTAAAGCGTTCTAGTGCCAGTCACTTTTACTTTGTTATGTAAGTGTTGAAAAAACAAAACTGTAAATGGGGTTTCAGATTTGCTTATTTTATTTGTGACTGTGTTGTTCTTGGATGGCAGTTTTGGATAGCACACCCTGATTAGCCCTTGCTAATGGACAGAGAGCATAGACCTGGCAGCTACATAAGCACAGGTGCTAGTAGTGGAGACAGAGGGTAGACCCAGGAGGATATGACTGACCTTTTGGGGGATCTAGGGAGGGGGCATTTTAGAGTTTTGCATTCCTTTCACCAAAGAGTAAAAGTCAAACATGGAGAAATGACAAAATAGTCCAGGAGGTAACAAAAGGGGGCAATATATTTTTTTAGGTATGTAAGTGAAAAGAGGAAGACCAGGGGTGGGATTTTAAGGTTACAGAGGGAAGGGGGGTAATGTGCAGAGGTGGGCCAGGAAAAGGCTGATATCAAATCAAATCATCTTTATTTTTATCGCGCCTTTCAAAACCAAAGCGCTGTACATAAAAACCATATACATAAAGATAAAAATTTTAAAACACATTAAAACAAATCATCCGTAACTAAAAAGCTAAACTAAATTAATGTTTTAAACTCTATTTTAAATCTGTCGACAGTTGGGCATTCTCTCAACCCAACGAGGTAGAGAATTCCACAGGGTTGGTGCTGAAAAAGCAAAGGCACGAGATCCTGATGTCTTTAATTGAACCCTGGGAATCTCCAGCAATCCCTCGTTGGCGGAACCGAGAGGACGGAGGGGGCAGTAGGGTACCAGGAGATCTTTCAGGTAACCAGGTCCCTGATCATGTAGGGCTTTAAAGGTTAGTAAACCAACCTTAAAGGTGATCCGCCACCTTACAGGCAGCCAGTGCAGTTCGCGGAGCACAGGTGTAATATGACTGGTTCTAGAAGTCCCAGTCAAAAGCCTGGCCGCTGCATTCTGCACCAGCTGCAGGCGGCGGATATCTACCCCAGGTAGCCCTAGGTGGAGGGAATTGCAGTAATCAAGACGGGTAGTGACAAAGGCATGGACCAATGTTGGGAGATCACCCGGAGGAACCAGGTGTTTCACCCAGGCGACATTCCTCAGATGGTAAAAATAGGATTTGACTACAGCTGACACCTGAGATTTTAGGGTCAAACCATCATTAAAATGACGCCCAGGTTACGCACCTGATTGGAGGTAGTGAGCGACATACCACCAAGTAATAAGCGTGATAGTTGTCCAGCCCCAAAACCTGCCCCCGGATGACCTGGGTCCACTACCAGAAACATAGAAGTTGACAGCAGATAAGGACCGCAAGGCCCATCCAGTCTGCCCATTTCTTTTTCTACCTTATAAATGTGCCATCGGCCTTTGCTCTGTCAGTGGCCTATCTATTCATAGTCATTTGTATTGCTCCCTTATGCCTATCCCATGCCTGTTTGAAGCCCTGCACTGTATTCATAGCCACCACTTCTTGTGGTAAGCCATTCCATGCATCCACCACCCTTTCTGTGAAAAAGAATTTCCTCACATTCCCCTTAATCGGCCTCCCTCTAATCTCATGCTGTGTCCTCTTGTCCTGCTATTTTTCTTATATTTAAACATGTTAGACTTTCACCTTGTTTATGCCCTTAAGGTGTTTGAATGCCTCGATCATATCACCTCTCTCCCTCCTTTGCTCAAGGGTATACATATTGAGCTCCGTTAATCTGTCTTCATATGTCTTCTGATGCAGTCCCTGCACCATTTTGGTTGCCCTTCTCTGGACTGCCTCAATTTGGTTAATGTCCTTGTGAAGGTGTGGCCTCCAGTACTGCATGCAGTACTCCAGATGGGGCCTAACCAGTGTCTTGTACAGAGGGATTATTACCTCCCTCTTACGACTTGTGATACTCTACTAATACACCCTAACACCCCCTTAGCCTTACCTACTGCTTTAGAGGTCTGCTTGATGATTTTAGGTCATCAGTGATGATGATGCCCAAGTCTCTTTCTTCCTTTGTGACTGCTAGCAACTCCCCTCCCAGCCTATAGGTGGCTTCAGGGTTTCTCTTCCCTATGTGCATGACTTTGCACTTCTTTGCATTAAATCCCAGTTGCCACTCTTCTGACCATTCTGCTAGTTTATCCAGATCTCTTCTCATTCTGCCCACCCCATCTGGATCATCTACTCTGTTGCAGATCTTGGTGTCATCTGCAAACAGACAAGCCTTACCCTCTAGTCCATCTGCAAGGTCACTAATGAAGATGTTGAAGAGGACTGGCCCCAGGACTGATCCCTGAGGTACCCCACTTGTGACTTGCATCTCTTCTGGCTATATACCATTTACCACCACTCTCTGTTTTCTGTCGTCAACCAGTTTGCCACCCAGTTGACCAACTTCTGACCCACCCGAGCCTACCCAGCTTATTTATCAATCTTCTATGTGGAACAGTGTCAAAAGCTTTGCTGAAGTCAAGGTAGGCGACATCAACTGCTCCCCCTTGGTCCACCACTCTGGTTACCCAGTCAAAGAAATCTATGAGATTAGTTTGACAGGACCTTCCTTTTGTAAACCCATGCTGTCTTGGATCCTGTGCCCCTATGGATTTCAGGTGTTGCACTATCCTTTCCTTAAGGAGTGCCTCCATAATCTTGCCCACTACTGCACCTCAGTCTTATCCGGGTTCAGTCTCAGCCAGCTGGAACTCATCCAAAGTCTGATCTCAGCAAGGCAATTATTTAGCATGGAGAGTGCATCATCTTGTCAGGGCAGAAAAGACAAATACAGCTGAGTATCATCTGCATAGCAGTGAAAACTCAGACTGTATCACCTGATGATATCTCCCAATGGCAGCATATACACTGCAAACAACATGGGGGCTAGAATGGAACCCTGCGGTACACCACAAGGCAGGGAGTGAGCGCCAGAGGAATAAATTCCAGTGGCAACTCTCTGAGACCTGTCTGTGATGTAAGAATGGAACCATTTGAGGACTGTACCGGACAGCCCACAAAAGAACCGCAGTAGCTCCAACAGCACACCATGGTCTACAGTGTCAAATGCAGCAGAAGGATCGAGAAGGACCAGAATGGTACGTGCCTTTTCGATCTCTAGCCATTCGGAGATCATTCAATACCCGCACAAGGGCAGTCTCCGTGCTATGCTTCTTCCTAAGACCAGACTGGAAAGTATCATAGACATTGTGAGTTGTAAAATGATCATCCAATTGTAATGCAACCGCCTTTTCAATAACCTTACCAACAAACGGCAGGTTAGAAATAGGCCGGTAGTTAGCTAGACAATCTGGATCCAAGGAGGGTTTTTTTAAGGAGTGGTCGAACGACCGCCTCCTTGAGGGGGTCAGGAAAGACCCCCCCCCGCCCCAAAGACTTCCAGACAATGTCAGCAAGGATCGGGCAGATAAGTTCTACACATCCCACTAAAAGGGGTGTAGGACCCGGATCCAAACTACAACTGGTTGGTCGCAATGTTTGGATGATCTTCACAATGTCAGTGAACTCCAGCCGGCGAAAATCTGACTAGACAGACCGAGTGCATGCCACTTCCTGTCGGCCACTGCAGTCCCTCATAGCAGAGGTCGGACCGATGCCAGACCTGATGCTGGCAACCTTATCTGCAAAAAAAAAAAAAAAATGAGTGTACTCCTCGCATCTCAGCTGAGAAAAAGCTTCTCTGGGCTGGAGACAGATTGTGCAATCCAATCTGTCAACAGTCCGGAAAAGTTGAGCCGGTCGATTCTGTGCAGCAGAAATCTCCCTGGACAGGAATTCTGACTTCTTACGGGTGATTTCTGATCGATAGCCATCATAATGTGCCATCAACCTAAGCCTGTCAGCATCATGGCTAGACATCCGCCAGACTCTCTCCAACCTTCGGCCAACTCGCCTTAACTCCTTCAAGGAGCCATCAAACCAAAGGCTCCTTGAACGAAGGGTGAGAGGCCAAACACAAACGGGAGCAGTCTTGTCCAGAGCATCTCCCACAACCTTGTTATAGGCTAGTACAAGATCGTCTGGAATCATGCATTCACCCGACAAGCCCAGTAGATCCAGTACTGCCATTAGGTCACTGGGGTTAATGCCCCTTAAAGGGCCGTACTGAACCATCTCCGTAGGGGCAGACCTATTGGGGGGCCCTGAAGCTGAACCTTATGGTGTGATGGTCAGACCAGCTGACTGGTTCCACCCCCAAATCAGCAATCTCCATACCCAAAAGAAAGATCAGGTCCAATGAATGACCCCCTGCATGGGTCGAGGAGGTAACCACCTGTGTTAGGCCCAGCGTCGTCATCAGCTGGAGGAGATTTTAACCAAAATGCGAGAGTTCATCGTCGACCCAGGCATTGAAGTCCCCCAGAGCTATCAGTCTGGGGGACCTCAACACCATGTCAACGATGAAGTCTGCTATCTCCTGCAGGAATTCTCCGCCGTCTCCTGGTGGATGGTAGACAAGGAGAATCCCACAGCCTACACCCTCTCCCAGGATATATTGAAAGGATCTGGTACTTCCCAATGGCACATCCACAAGGCCCAGCTCAGTCTTAAACATAATGGCCACACCCCTGCCCTACAGTCCAGCAGCATGCAGTTGTATCACAGAGAACCCAGCTGGAGTTGGCGAGGCCAATATAGGGCCTGGATTTTCATCCAGCCAGGTCTCGGTGATGCAAGCCAGATTAGTTGATCCAACAAGATCAGCTATAATAGCTGTCTTGTTTTTAATAGATCTGGCATTGCATAACACCGCCAAGGTGGGATGAGCTGTCGGGGAAGACCTCGGCACCTGCCCACTAAAATCGGAGCCCTTGGATATGGGAACAAGACAAGAATAACCTCTATCCTGACCCCATTTCGCCCCAGGGCATCTCCTGGACCCCACAACCCCAATCTGCCCTCCCCTTTCCTATCCCCCAGCAGGCCCAGCTCTCCACCTTCTTTTACGCTTCCTTCGAATGCTCAAAGCACGACACCTGTAATAGGTGTCGGATGGCAATGGGGGACATTCAAAGGGGCATAACTCCCTGAGCCTGGTGGGGGAATAATGCCCTGAACAAGTACTTTTGTTCTGGGTTCACAGAGGAAGGAGAAGAGGAGGGGCTACAAAAAGAACCAGAAGAATTGGAGGGAGGGAGGGAGGGTAGACAGTCATTTTTCAGAGGAGAGAGTCCTGAAGAGACTCGGTAATCTGAAGGTGGATGAAGCAGTGGGGCTAGACTGGGTGCATACAAGAGTGTTGAGGGTGTTCAGGGAGGTACTGGCTGCACCTCTGATAGTCCTATTTAACAGGAAAGGAAAGTAAGGGGGCAGATCAACAAGATAAGGATAGGGGATGGTTGGGCACAGGAGGCAGAGGAACAGGCAGAAGTCCTAAATGAGTACTTTGCCTCAGGTCTTACCGGGGGATGGAGGGGCTATGTCTTGCAAGGGGGGGGTGAGGGCAAACCAGAGGAAGGGGTGGGACTGGTAGAGATCAGGGGCCCTGATGAGTCTGGGGAAATGGAGTGGCCACCATAGACAGGTGGGGGACCAGCAGTGCAGGGTGAAAAGGGGGAGGACGTGGAGGCTGAATTCCCAGTAGAGAGAGTAAGGGAAGACCTCGGGTCCCTTCAGATGGAGAAAGCACCTGGGCCAGATGAGATACATCCCAGGGTGCTGAGGGAACTGGCGAATGTCCTGGCAGCCCCCCTAGCGGAGCTTTTCAACATCTTTCTGGGGACTGAGTGGGTGGTGCCCCAAGACTGGAGGGTGGCCCAGGTCATGCCGATCCACAAGGGGGGATCAAGGGGGGAGGTGGGAAATTACGGGCCCGTTTTCCTGACATCGGTGGTCGGCAAGGTGATGGAGGGTATTGTCAATGAAAGGCTAGGAGGGTTACTGGATCAAACTGGTATCTGGTCGATAGGTAGCATGACTTTGTCCCGGGAAGATAGTGCCAGACAAACCTGGTTGAGTTCTTTGACTGGGTGTTGAAGGCCCTGGACCAGGGTTGGCCAGTGGACATCCTCTTTCTGGACTTCAGTAAGGCGTTTGATTCGGTACCCCACAGTGGCCTGCTGACTAAGTTGAAGGAGATGGGGGTAGGGAGACAGTTGTTAAGATGGATAGGAAGTTGGCTCTCTGAGCATACTCAGAAGGTGGTAGTTGGAGGTTTAGCCTCATCCCCATGGTGGGTTACTAGTGGGGTGCCCTTGGGGTCAGTGCTGGGGCCACTTCTGTTCAACGCCTATGTCTCAGACATCAGGAAAGGGATCAGGAGTGAGATAAGTCTCTTTGCAGACGACTCAAAGCTGGGTGCAGTGGTGGATGACGAGGAGGGGAGGGAGGCCTTGCAGGAAGACCTGGAGGCTCTGGAAAGGTGGTCGGGAAAATGAAAACTAAAATTCAATGCGGGGAAGTGCAAGGTTCTGCACCTGGGAGTCAGAAATCCAGGCCAGGGGTATACCCTAGGAAGAGACACAATTCAAGTCACAGGAGTGTGAGGGACCTGGGGGTAGTGGTAGATGTCAAAATGAACAACTTGGAGACCTGTAGGAGGGCAGCGGCAAGGGCAAATAGGATGCTGGGATGCATTGCCAGGGGATTACCTCCAGAAAGGCGGAAGTGATCCTTCCACTGCACAACTGCTTGGTTAGGCCACACCTCGAGTATTGTGTGCAGTTTTGGAGACCACATTTAAAGAGGGACATTACACTCCTAGAGAGGGTCCAAAGGAGGGCAGCCAAAATGATCTGAGGCCTGGGGGAGAGGACCTATGAGGAGAGGCTCAAGGAGCTCGACATGTACACCCTGGAGAAAAGGAGGGACGGGGGGACATGATAGAGGTCTTTAAGTACATGAAAGGGATCAATAAGGGAGGCCCAGGCAGGGTGCTCCAAAGGAAGGAGGTTGGGGCAACGACAGGTCACAGGTGTAAGCTGGAAGGGGGCAGGCTCAGAGGGGAGGGGAGAGGAGGAGGAGATGTTATTTCACTGAAAGGATGGTGGAGCCATGGAATGCACTGCCCAGGGAGCTGGTAGAGGTGGAGACTGTGGACGGGTTTAAGAGGGGATGGGACAGGTACAGGGGGAGGGTAAATCTGACCAGGCCCAATACAGGTGGAACATCTGGGACTGGGGACAATATAACCCAAGGGGGAGGGGGGGACACCAGAATCATCCCTCAGTGTGGGTGCTGAAAATCAAGCAGACTCGAAAGACTGTTAGGCCTATTCTGCTGGCATTTTAGTATGTTAACTCACTGGAAACGAGTGGTTCTGGAGGACTGGAGGATTACAGAAGTGATAGCAGGGAAGAGGCTAGCAATTGTAGGCCAGTTAGCCTGACATCGACAGAGAGAAAGTTAATGGAATCACTGCTAAAGGAAAGGATTGTGGAATATCTTGAATACAGTGGGCTACAAGACCCTAGGTAGCATGGTTTCACAGTGGTGGTGGTGGTGGTGGGGGAGATCATATCAAATGCATCTGATAGATTTCTTTGATTTGGTGACAAAGGAATTACAACAGGATGGCATGGTGGACGTGGTCTAGCTAGATTTCAATAAAGCTGTTGCGCTTGACAGTGTGTCACATAGAAGACTAGTAAGCAAGCTGGGTAGCTTGGTATCCGGTCAAGATCACGTAGCAATAATAGAGCGGTGAAATGCACGTGGACAGAATAGTGAGTGAAAACTGCTACATGGACAAAATAGTGCGGACATTAGTGCTGTTCATGTAGCTGTTTTAACTCATGCCGACGACTGTAAGTCTGCGAATGTGTGCTGCCTAATCATCCTGACAGCCTAGGGTTACAGTTGCAACCTGTGAATCGCTTTGCAACAACCAGCTGACCCGGGTTCAATTCTGACTCCATACTTTTTTTTTTTTCTGGCAATCACGTTCCATCCAACTTTCCCTTCCCCCATTGCGTCCGCCGCGGAGTTCTGTTACTGTATATGTCCACCTCCCCGACTTCACCCTTCCTCAAGTTGCATTCCCGCGGAGTTCTATTAAATCTGCCCCCTTCCCCTTCGTGGCAAGGCCAGAAAAGAGAGATCCATCACACACACCTGGTGACTCTTATCTACAGCCGGGGGTGGGGTTACTGGTTAGGTAGCGATGCGGAAAGGGGGGCAGGCAAGCAGGGCTTCATTAAGTCAGCGCCGACCCTTTTTCCTTTTCTCCTGGTCTCAAGCCACGGTGGCACGTACGTGTGTGTGTGTAGAGGCACACACATGCTACGGAACTGCGGCCCCTCCCTTTCATGTTGCTGGTACTCTGGCGCTGCTACCTGGTCTCCCCAGGTGGCAGCCAAGGAGTGAGACAGCATATTTCCCCACCCAGCAGAGCTATCCATTTATTGCACGCTCAGTCCTCTGCTTCCCCCCACCCCGGTGATCTGAGTTCCTTCCCCACCCAGGTCACCAGCGTGGGAAACAGTAAGGCACGCTAGGTGCCTCAGCCCTCTTCACTACTGGGCTGGCGGAAAATTCTTTTTTTAATATGTGAATCTATCCCTTCACCTATCTCAGCCCTGTCACCCTCCCCAACCCGTGCTTAGTAACACTCTTGCTGCCCCTCTTGCCAGAGAGTACTTCACATCACTTTAAAACACTGTTCAGTGCTGTTTGTCATTTCTAGTCCTCTCCAGTTTAGCCACCCGGCCAGAATGATGGTAATCTCAGTTTGCATTCGATTACTGTCATTCGGGCCGGTGAAACCGGCAAGGATTAGGAACTTCACACCACGTTGAACAGCGTTTCACAGTTATTTAGGGTATACACTAGTGAGAGGGCTAACAAGGGTGCTGCTGAGCACTGGGTGGGGATGGTGGGGGCTGACATGGGTGGAGAGGTTGCTGAAAGTAAAGGGAGTGCATTTTTCGCAATCCGACCCACAAAATATATTGCAGGAGCTGTCAGTCTATAAAATTCATTGTAGTACCGGCTATGGAATGCTCTGCTTTCAGTCTGGAAATGTACAGGCTTGACTGTTTTAAGTTTGTCTTTATAAAAAAAACACACATTAGTGGTATACAACTGAAAGTGAAAAACAGGAAGAGGAAGTCTTATTATTACAGTCAGACCTGGTTAATCCATCAACATTGGTGTCTGCCCATTTTGTTGCATAAAAATAAACGTAGTAACTGGATAATTACCAGAGGATTTATTTTTGGGGGGGTTTACTTTATTAGAAAATTTGGAAATACAGTAATGAGCAGTTAAACATTTCATTTTCCTTTCCTAATCTGTAACTGGTGCAGCTAGTTAATGAACCAACCAGGCAGACTGCAGTTCTCAAAGTGGTGCTTACCAACTCAGAGATGGTGGTAGTAGGGAAGCCACTGGGGTTTGAATTGGCCCTCAGGGGGACAACAAGCCACAATCGAGAACTGAAGTCCTTGACTTTAGAAGGGCTGACTTCAACAGGATGAGAGAACTGGTCAGGAATAAGTTGGTAGGGGTGTCGGACATAGGTGGGGTGGAGGACAGATGGGGGTAATTAAGGGGGCCATTCTCGAGGCATCTAAAGTATGCATAACAACAGTAACAGAGAAAAACAGGTTTAAGAAACCACTCTGGGTCTCAGCAAGGGTCAGGGAAGTGGTAAGGCCCAAAAACAAGGCCTTATATAAATAGAAGAAAAGGCAGGGAGAGGTAGAATGGGAGGATTATCTACAGAAAAATAGGGAGGAAAAGAGGGTGGTTAGGGAGGCCAAAGCAGACATAGAGCTGCGTATCGTGGAGGGGGTCAGGAACGTAGAAAACAGTTTTTCTTATGAGTGAAAAAAGGTGGGAGAATCGTAAGGCTAGTTGAGGTGGTAGGGTGATAGAGGAGGACGGGCAAAAGACCACCATCCTAAATGACTTTTTTTGCTCAGTTTTGCTAAGGAGAACAGCGGGTCCATGCCAGAGAGTGGTATCAAAGTGGCCACTGAAGGAATCCCGAAAATGAGACGGCAGTTGTTCAGTAGTGAAAGGGTTCTGAAGGAGCTGGCTGCCCTTAAAATAGATAAGGCCCTGGGACCAGATGGGTTGGGTCCGAGGATACTCAAGGAATTAGCAGTGGAGCTGGCTGAACCACAGTTATGTGTGTTCAACAGCTCACTTAGGTCTGGGGAAGTTCCAAGGGATTTGAAGGTGGCAGACGTTGTACCGCTTTATTGGGGGGGGGGATAAGGAGCAACCAGGGGACTACAGGCATGTCAGTCTAACCTCTATCGTAGGGAAGCTGACGGAGTCACTGAACAAAGAGGACCTCATAGACTACCTGGAGAGAAGCAGGCTCCAGATTAGTAAACAGCACGGTTTCGTGGGAGGAAGGTCTTGTCAGACTAACCTGATAGTTTTCTTTGACTGGGTGAAAAAGGAATTGGACAAGGTCATGCTGGGGATCTGCTCTACTTTGACTTCAGCAATGCTTTTCTGACTTGGTACCTAACAATCGATTGCTCAAGAAGATGGAAGACCTGGGTGCAGCTAAAGCCATGATGAACTGGGTGGGTTACTGGCTAGAGGGGAGGCAGCAGAGGGTGGTGGTCACAGGGGTTAAATCAAAAGAGAGGAGATTATGAGTGGGGTTCCACAGGGTTCGGTCCTCAACATGTTCATTTATTTAGTGACATTGGAGAAGGAATCCATGGCAGGTTGTCTCTTCACAGATGAGACAAAACTATGTGGGAGGGTGGATAGTGATGAGGGAATAAGAGAAATGCAGAGAGACCTCCTAAAGCTAGAGGGGTGGTCAAAGATCTGGCAGTTAAAATTCAATGCCAAAAAGTGTAAGGTAATGCACCTATGGAAAAAAGAACCCAAAGAACAGAGTACTGGATGTGAGGAGAGAGTTAGCACTGCAGATAAGGAACGGGATCTGGGAGTTATTAGCAACTCATTTAAGCCATTGAGTCAGTGCAACAAGGCCTATAGAAGGCTAACAGAATGCTGGGATGTATCAGGAAGGGAACTGATAGCAGGAGAAAGGAGGTAATACTTCCCCTCTACAGATCCCTGGTGAGGCCTCACCTGGAGTACTGTGCCCCGTTCTGGAGTCCTCCCCTTAGAAAGCATAAGGATAGGTTGGCGACAGTATAGCACAGAGTGACAAAAATGACTGAGGGTCAGCAGGGCAGATGTAACTTATGAGGAGCGCCTCAAGGCACTGAATACTGTATGTACTCACTGAAAACCAGAAAGGAGAGGGGAGATATGATAAAGACCTTCAAGTTCCTTAAAGAAATTAACAAAGTACACTGTGGGGAACCATTTAGCCTGATTACCAATTTGCGGTCTCGTGGAAACAAATGGAAATTAACAAGAGGTAGATTAAGAAGGGATGTGACGAAGTACTACTTTATGGAAAGGGTGGTGGAACTTTGCAGCAGTCTGTCGGCTGAGGTGGTGGGTGCAGAAACAGTCGGGGGGGGGGTTCAGGCAGGGCTGGGACATAATGGAGGGAATAGTGGATCTTACTTTGAGTCAGAGCTATTGCAGTAACTGTAAGAACTAAGCCGCTACGTGCCAGGACCCCACGGAAACCTTCTGCCTAGCAGTCTTCAGTGGGGAACCACCAGCAGTATAACGGGGGCGGTCTCTAGCCCACCTCAGTTCTTTTCCCGCCATCGACACATTCACATCGGCTCCTTGGACACATTCTCACAACAGTTCAACCGCTTTTGCACCTTCAGCATTTTTTTCTTCCTTGTTGATGAAAAAGGCTTTGAATTTCATTCCTTTCTGCATGTGTTCATCTCTGGCGTCTGTTTCATCCACAGAACGAAGAAAATCCAAGTGCGCCTGCAGCAAGCAGCTGCTGTCGAAGAACGGCCATGAGGCCTGCATTCTTTGCCTAGGCCCGAACCATGATACTGTGGCCTGCGAGCACTACAAACCGTTTAACTCCCGGACTCGGATTCGTCACCAGAAGGCCCTTAAGACTCACCTCCACGAGCAGCAGCTTGCAGCCTTGCAGACTCAGCCAGCGGGGAAGAGTCCTTCTTCTTCGGTCTCCGCTCCACCTCGAAGTCACACAAGGAGAAATGGAAGGACTAGGAGAAACACAAGTCTAAGGACTGGAAAAAGTCCCGGGGATGCTCCCGTTCCAAATCCCCACTTCACAAGCAGTCTTTGTCCGACTCCTCGTCCCACGGGGGCTCGGACCATTCCTCCCGGTCTGCCCATGCCTCCTCCAGGCAGCTGGCAGCAAAGCCTCCCACTGTCTTCCTGGCATCGGGCAGGGGAAAGTTGGGGTCCAGGGCTTTGGTTTCTACCCTGACGCCCCTCAAGGTGAAGGCCACACCAGCATGGTCACCCTCCACCTTAGGAGCTGGAACTGGTCAGAAGTAGGGCGGTGACGCTTCGACTCCTGCCTGCTTGGTTCCAACAACGGCCTTGTCTAAAGCCTTGGACAAGACTCCCCATCATCTGCAGCAGGCGTCAGTCTTGCACGAGCACCCGACACCCCCGTCCCGTACTCCGGTGCCTTTGCCTAAGGCCCCAACCAAGCCAACTGGTGCATCCTTCTCGGACTCCGCCAAGCAGCCACCTGCTAAGGGGACACCTTCCCAGATGTCGGATCAGGCTTTGCCTGCCTCCTCGCCGGCCTGTTCTCTGTCACCGGTTGAGATAGACTCCTCACCCTCCAGTGGAGGCTCATGGCCGATTAATCTTAGACGAGACGGGGCTTATAACTGCTCCGGCTCTGCCACCACCTCAGATGCTGGATCCCCGGATGCAAGCTCCTCAGTTGCCAGCTGGCCCATCTGATCCGCAATTCTTCAAAGACCAGATCCAGGAACTCTCCTTCTGTGGAGACTTGCTCCCCCACAAGGAACCCGTGACAGTGGAGCCCATGCCATAGCCAGACCACAACCAGGACCAGGAGCCTAAACAACTATCTCCTGCTGCAAAAGACCATCTCCCAATCCCGGACTACCACCACAGTAGACCCCCACGCAGAGGGCGGCGTCACGGGAAGTACTCCTGCTCATCCAGCCTCAACCGGTCTTGCAGCCGTCGGTCCCACAACAGGCGCCAGTCCCATAGCGGACATCAGTCCCATAGCCGACATCACTCTAGCTCTTCGACATCCTCCTCAGTGGACACCAGCCACAGTTCTTCGTCCTCTGGATCGGACCATTCTGAACCTAGGGGTCACCCATCCTACCCAGATAATAATGACACCCCCCAGGTTGCCTCCTGATGACCCGACGTTATGAGGTACATCCAGGCCTCTAACGAATGGGAGACCGAGGACCTGGATCCGGAGAGGCGGAGGATGGCAAAGTACCCAAGGCAAAAGGAGCCCAAGCCTCTAGTGGTGCCTCCTTTGGTGGACACTTTTCAGGACCTCACAAGGTTAACTTGAAAGTGCCCATCCACCACCTCTGCGGTCACCAAGAAGTCAGACAGGCTGTATAGAGCCCCTAGGGAAGAGCCTTTCCAGGCAGAACACCCTACAACAGAATCTGTGGTGATTACAGGTACTCACGATAGATCGAAGAAGTCAGAACACCTGAGTACTCAGCCTCCCAACCAAGAGCCCAGTTACATCGACCAGATGGGCAAAAAAGGTTTACTCATCCTCCACTTTCTCCATCAGGTCGCTAAACTTTCTCACACACATGGTACAATACCAAAATGCCCTATGGGAGAAAGTTATGGAGATAGCTCAGGCCCTTCCAGACTCCGCACAGAAAACCGAGCTCCTGGACCTCCTCCAGTCGGGATCGGATGTAGGCACCCATATTCTGTGTGCCTTATACGATGCTGCAGATACAGCAGCCAGAGCAGTGGCTTTGGGCATCTGCCTCAGGTGCCATGCCTGGTTTAGGGTCTCAGGATTCTCCCAGGATCTGCAGTCAGGCATGTTGGGCCTCTCCTTCAAGGGCTCATCCTCTTTGGAGACGAGACAGTGAAACTGATTACCTGTCTCCAAGACTCTGGGAAGTCCATTTGGACCATCCAAAAAATGTATGAGGACCAAACACCCTTTAAGAAGCGGCCATTTTGGAAGCCCTCAGGTCAGCAGCTCAGAAACCAGCCTCAGCAGAGGGAGGCTACAAAAGAAAGGCCACCTCCCAGACTCCTGGAAGCTCGGCCTCTCATACCCCAAAATCCTCCCAGGCCCCTCTACCTACCGCCGGAGCAACACAATAACTCCTTGCCAGACCCCCCTCCTCCAGCGGAGTCAGTAGGAGTAGCTGTAGGGGGTTGCTTCTCCCTCTATCTCGAGGGTTGGAGCAAAATAACGACAGACCTCTGGGTTCTACAGGTCATAGACAGAAGTCATACTCTGGAGTTTGAACAAGTGCCTCCGGAGGCTCCACCAGTGTCCAACCACTATCCTCCTTCTCATGTCCCTCTGATCGAAGGAGAAATTCGGGCCCTCCTACAAAATGCAGTCTATAGAGCCAGTTCCCCCGGCCGAAAGGGGAAAGGGATTTTATTCCCACTTTTTTCCTAGTTCCCAAAAAGACCGGGGACCTTCCGCCCATCTTGGATCTCAGTTCCCTGAACAAATTCATAGAGTACAAGAGGTTCAGGATAGTCACGCTGCTGGGTTTGACCCCCCTCCTGCACCCCTTTCCATCCATTGATGTGCCTGCACATCAGGGTGCCGATTTTGGGATTCGTGCCCCCTCCCTGAGGTCTGTCCCCCCCACCCAGAGTTAGAAAATAATAAAGGGCAAAAAAGGGGTAGGCGAAATCCTGACATGGCACCCTGATGACCAGGTGCACTAACACCAGCACTCTGAATGGGTGGAACCTCCTGCACCAGGGAGACTGCCTCTGCTGTCTAGATATGTAGGACATGTACCTTCACATACTAGTGTTCCAGCCTCACAGGAGGTTCCTGCGCTTCTCCTCTTCCAGGGCCAACATTATCAGTTTCAAGCCTTGCCATTTGGCCTTTCCTCTGCTCTGAGTCTTCACCAAGTGACTAGCGGTGGTAAGCTGCGGCTGTACGTCGACGGGGCCATTACGTCTTTCCCTACTGAGACAACTGGCTCCTGGCAGCCCCCATGAGAGAACAGTTGGTTCATACTCTCGGAGACACCTTACACTCTTCTGAGAGTTGGGGATCACCCAGAATATCCCAAAATCGACCCCATGGCACAGCCATAGACTCCAGTTCATAAGGGTGGTCCTGGACACAGTACAGGACATGGCCTTCCTCCCCGCCAGACAGGGTTGATCTCCTTCGAGATCAGGCTCTATTGGTATCCTCTGCTCCTCATGTCCCAGCCTGAGTCTATCTGAGACTCCTCGGTCACATGGTGGCAGCCATCCCTACGGTTCCTATGGCTCTCTTCCATATGAGGGTCCCTCAGTCGACACTCAGGGTGCAATGGGACCAGAGGTCTGATGACCTAGATCAGTCGGTCCTGGTCTCCGACCTAGTCCGCAGGACACTAACCTGGTGGTTGGACCCACTCAATCTATCTGCAGGGGTCCTCTTCCGACAGGAGCCCCCGAGACCAGTTCTAACCACAGACACCTCGGGTCTCAGTTGGGGCGCTCACCTAGAGACCAGGCAGACCCAGGGGACCTGGTCACTATGGTAACTAGACGAGCAATTGATTCACATCAGCATTCTAAAGATGCGAGCAGTCCTGAATGCCTTGCAGGCATTTCAAATGGACTTACTTCTGGGCCCTCTTTTCATTCAGATGGACAACATGTCCGTTGTCTTTTACATCAACAAGCAGGGGGCACTCACTCCTACCCCCACTGCAGGGAGGCAGTGAGAGTCTGGTATTGGGCACTGGAACACCGCCTTGAGCTCACCGCTGTTCATGTTCCAAGCATCCAAAATGTCTTGCCCGACAGCCTAAGCAGGTCTCGGTCCAAGGCTCATGAGTGGGAGCTCCTTCAGTCGGTAGCAGACCAGCTGTTTGTCAGATGGGGCTGGCCAAAGTTTGACCTTTTTGCGTCCCCGCTCAGTGCCAAACTGCCCAGTTTATACTCGCTAGATCCAGGGCCTGGAGTTTTCTGGAGAGTCGCATTGTCGCTGTGTTGGACAGGGAGGTTCCTCTGTGCCTTCCCTCCCTTTCCCATCCTTCAGAGGGTACTTCTGAAGTTGCAGGTGGAGGGAACAGAGAAGATTCTCATAGCCCACTTTTGGCCTCGGCAGATCTGGTTCCCACTACTTCAACAGCTGGCTGTGGAACCTCCCGTTTCTCTGCCTCTGAGCTCACAGTTGCTCTCCCAGGATCTGGGTACCTTGGTCCACCTGGACCTCAAGTCCCTGCATCTTCATGCATGGCTCCTGCAGACCTAGCTATGGCTAGCTATAGGATTTCCCTCAAGGTAGCAAATGTCCTAGTGGAGGCCAGAAAACCCTCTACTGGATCCACTTATGCCATGAAGTAGAAAAGGTTTTGCCTATGGGCTACTGCATGCCAGTTTAGTCCCTTTTCCTGCCCTCCGAACTCTGTGCTGGAGTATCTCCTCTCTCTTTTTGAGCAAGGCCTGAGCTACTCCTCCCTAAAGGTGCACCTTTCCACCGTTTCAGCATACCATCCACCCGTTGAGGGTAAGACTCTCAACTGGATGTGTCCCATACTTTTTTGCAGGGTATTTTACATCTAAAGCCTCCCATCAGAGATCCTGTCCCTCCATGAGATCTCCTCTTTACGTTGGAAAAGCTCACGCTCCCCCCGTTCGAACCAGCCATGGATTGCGAGCTACGCTTTCTGTTGTAGAAAGCGTTAGTTTTGGTTGCAGTTACTTCTGCTCGAAGAATTTCAAAGCTTCGGGCTCTGATGTGTAAATAGCCTTATTTAGTTTTCCATAAGGACAGGGTAGCCTTACGTACAAACCCTAAGTTTTTGCCTAAGGTGATGTCAGAATTCACCCTAAATCAAGACATCCACCTGCCTGTTTATTACCCTAAGTGTTCCAACGGGGGAAGCACTGTTGCATACTCTAGAAACATAGACTTTGATGGCAGATAAGGACCACTTGGCCCACCTAGTCTGCCTATTTCCCTACCTATTGGATAAGCTACAGATCCTAGTTAACCAACAGCCTACTTTTCCTACCCCCACCAGAATTGCCTTATGTCTGTCCCGTGCATTCTTGAATCCCCCACTGTTTTGACCCCGACCTCCTCAGGAAGGCTGTACCATGCATCAAATCCACCCTCTCCCATTGAAAAATACTTCCTCACATTGCCTGAGCGTTCTCCCCCATTCTTTAAATTGTGCCCCTTGTTCTTACATCTCCTTTTCTGAAAGATGCTACCCTCTTGGACTTGGTTGATTCCTTGAGGTACTTGAAAGTTTCTATCATGTCCCCCCCCCCTCCTTTCTTCAAGGGTATACATATTAAGCTGCTTTAGTCTTTCTTCATATGGCTTCTCTTGCAGACCCTGCACCATTTTAGTTGCCCTTCTCTGGACTGCCTCCAACCTGTCTATGTCCTTGCGCAGATGGGGTCTCCAGAACTGCACGCTGTACTCCAGATGGGATAACAACTTCCTGTTTTCTACTGGTGATGCCTCTCTCTGTACATCCCAGTATTCCCCCAGCCATCCTTCCTGCCTTCTCACATTGCTTGCTTACATTTAGGTCATCTGATATGACTACCCCCAGGTCCTTTTCCATTTTTGTTGTCGTTAATACCCCCCCCCCAATTGTGTACTCTTCCCCTGGGTGTTTGTTTCCCAGGTGCATTACTTTGCACTTCTTTGTATTGAATTTAAGCTGCTATACTTTTGACCATTCCTCCAACCTTGCCAAATTCCTTCTCATCCTTTCCACCCCTCTTGTGTATCAACCCTGTTGCAGATCTTTGTGTCATCTGCAAAGAGGCATACTTTTCCTTCCAGTCCCTCTGCAATGTCACTTACAAAGATATTAAAAAGGACCAGATCCAGTACTGAACCCTGCAGTACCCCACTAGTAACCCCCTTTTCTTTAACATGGACTCCATTTACTATTATCCTCTGTGTCCTGTTGTCCAGTCAATATTTACCCAGGCTACAACCTGGGACCCACTCCATCAGACGCTTCGTTTTTACCTGAACTACACTGCTCCCTTCTGGAAAATGGATCAGTTGTTTGTTTCGTTCGCTCCCAAGACTCGGGGTGCGCCAGTTACCAGACGAACCTTGTCTAAGTGGCTAATTTAATTGTATCATTTTTTGCTACAAGTACAATAAGCCCTTACCGGGTTCAGTAAGAGGCCATTCCACCAGGGACGTAGTGACTTCTTCCGCCTCCTTGAGGAACATTTCCGTGGCAGACATTTGTGCAACAGCTACCTGGAGCTCTGTTCGCACCTTCATCGAGCACTACAGCTTGAACGTAGATTCCAGACACAGGGCTGGGTTTGGCCTTGCAGTTCTGCAAGATCTACTTTCGTGAGCCTCTAGCTGGTTCTTTTCATCCTCCTCCTCCTCCTGGACTTTCCTGTTCTTTATCCGTTGATTGCTTGGGACTCGGTCCTTATGGTTATTGCCTGCTGCAAGAGCTCACACTCGAAGGAAGATAATACAGTTACATAAGAACTTACTGTAACAGTATATCTTCGAGAACAGCTCTTGAAGCAGGCGCTGTTTTCCCTCCCTCCTTCCTCCCCGGCTTTCTCTCTGTTTAAATTTTTAGGCAAGAACCTGCCCGGTTCTCCTTCCATCCTAGACTCTGGGCCTCCGGCAGAACTAAGGTGGGGACTGGGGACTGCCCCTTTATACTGTTGGCGAGCGTCAGGGCAAAGTCTATGTCAGGGGCAGCCCCCTGCTGAAGATTGCAAGCCAGAAGGTTCCATGAGGTCCTGATGCCTGGTGGCTTGATTTTTATCGTTATTGCCTACTGCAAGAGCTCTTCTCAAAGATCTACTGTTATGGTAAGTTGTTACATAACCGGACTTTACTGGCGGTGACAGACCAGGGACGAAAATAAAGAGGTGATGGCGAGGGTTAGTACCCTGGAGGAACAGTAGGTTCCAAGGATTATAGGGAAATTGGGCAAACTGGAAGGACCTCTGGTCTTTTTCTGCTGTCATTGTCTATCTTTCTACGTTAATCATTTATTAATGCTTAGTTCATGTTTAAATTTTTTTTTTTTTTTTTGCTTAGCCATTTCCGCCCCTTTTGCCTGTACATTTTTTATATGTCAGGAACACAGACCACAAGTTTCTATGTTTCTTCTGATGGATTTTGCTTCAGGTAGGGGCAGAGAACCAGTTTTTTAGATCGCAGCTAAACCGTGATTTTTCTTACTTACCAGAGGTGAATAACAGGTCGCTCTATTGATGCGGGGCTGAGTTACTGCTGGAGTGTGTGTGTGTGTGTGTGTCATTTAGAATAGGAGCTGGATCAAACGGGTCAGTACTTTTGAGAGTTGGCAGAGTCAGTAAGCAACCAAAGCTTGAGTTACTGCTGCAGTAAGAGGGACGGCAGGAGGGAGCATTATTTGCAAAAGGTGACAGGAAACAGTGTTTTTATACCTCTGGATCTTATTTATTTGTAATGTTTGACCAGGAAAGGCACACTAAGCTGTGACAGCTAGTTGCCAGGTGCATCCGGGGGGGGGGTGGAGTACATGGACGTGTTTCTGTAGATGCCCTCTTGTTTTCCTCTTAGTGTCTACCCGGGATTCTCATGTTTTGAAATGTCGTAAAAATATGAAATGAGATATCAGTAGCTGCTAAGGAGAGTGGAACTCTGTGTAGATAGATCAGGGTGGGGCGGCCTACTAAGAAATACATATGGGTTTGGCAGTGGACGTGGGTTACTTTGACTTCAGCAAGGCCTCCGATACTGTACCACATAAGAGGCTTATAAAGAAACTGGGCAGTTTGAGGGGGGAACCCAAGGTGGTAAACTGGGTATGGAAGCAGAGAGTGATGGTGGTAAACGGCACCCAAATTAATGAGGAGAGAGCATGATCAGCGGGGTACCTCAGGGCTCAGTACTGGGGCCACTCCTCTTCAACGTCTTCATAAGCAACACTGCAGAAGAGCTGAAGGGAAGGTATGCCTCTTTGCAGATCATACTAAAATCTGTAATAGGGTAGACAATCCAAAAGGGGTGGAGAGAATGAGTAGAGACCTGAGAGAACTTGAGGTGTTTGAGGGTATGGCAGTTGAGTTTCAATGCAGAAAAGTGCCTAACCGTGCACCTAGAGCACAGAAACTCAGAGGTGGTGTATAAAATGGGATAAGAGGTATTGACGGTCACTAAACTTAAAGGGACCTTGGGGTTATCATATCTGATAACCTCAAGGTGATGAGGCCGAGTGACAGGACAGTAGGCAGGGCCAGCAGGATGCTAGAGTGCACAGGGAGTGAAATCGTTGGCAGTAAGAGAGAGGTAGTGTTACCGCCACATTGCTCATTGGTGAGACCTCACCTGGAGTACTGTGTCCTGTTCTGGAGACCACATCTCAGGAAGAACAGAGCGGAGGCGATCCAGAGGAGGGCTACTAAAATGGTGCCAGGGCTGCATCATAAGCCCTGCAAGGAGAGACTGGGGTTCTCACTATGTACATTCTGGAAGAGAGGAGGGGGAGGATGGACATGATAGCAGATGGGAAGCATGATAGAGACCTTTAAGTACGTCACGGGCTGAATAAGATGCAGGAGGGGAGTATTTTTTTTTTTTCTCAAAGATAGGTGCATAGGAACAAGGGGGCATGGAGTAGAAAGGTGGGAATTTAGGAGAGATATGAGGAAGTATTTCTTTTTTTCCCCCAATATAGGTATTTATTGCGCCTTCATCCTGGAGCATCTAATCAGCCCTGTGCCCCATTCCCCATGTTGGCAACAAAGTGTACACTGGGACTCACCTTGGTCTGAAGGTTCTCCCAAATTCCCTTCATGACAAGTCCTGGGAGGAAGCCGTCCCCAAATATACAGCTAATTCAAGCGAACCATCAGTATGCTGGGTGTGATGCTGACTCAGGGATGTCGGGCAGGGCTTCATTAAGCGCCCACCCTTTCAGTTTTCTCTCCATCCCTGCCACAGGACATCGGGGCGTGCACACATGATGTTCCAACAGCCCCCTCCTTTTTGTGCTGCCCGCGCTGCACAACCTCCAAACCTCCACCTGGTGGCAGTCTAAGGCTGAGCCCAAATCCGTCCTTTCCAAACCTCCAGTCGCTGGCATGGCAGGAGAGAAAGTGCCAGCCCCACCGCCGTCCATGCCACTGGGCTGGCCTGGAGACCTTGAGGAAGTACTTCTTCACAGAAAGAGTGGTGGACGCTTGGAGCAGTCTTCCAGTGGAGGTAGTGGAGCAAAAACAGTGGTGCGCTTCAAGCATAGATGGGATAGTCACAAAGGAATCATGGTAGGAAAGCGGGGGGGGGGGGGAGTAGCCAGAGATCAGGTAGGGTCTACAGTAAAAGTATAGACAGGGAAAAAATGGCCAGGCAGGGTGGGCCAAGTGGTCCTTATCTGATGACAAATTCTATGTTAGATCTGAGGGCACACCAAAGTTGTTATTTTCAAAAATAAAAAATACATAACTGGCATGGAAAGGAAAATAGGAGGGCAGTTATCTATTTAAAAATATTTTCCTATCACTTTAAACACACCTGAGTGTATCAAGAGGAATTAAGAAGATTGCCATTAACACTTTCCTTAATGCCTGCACTGGATTATTCAGGGTCAGAATGAATGTGGGGTAATGGTCTCTCTACTGTGGACACAGGATTTTGGACACAGTGGTCTCCATATTAATGGAATTAACATGACAGAAAGAATTAGTTTCAGCGGTTCCCTGTTTAGATAATGAGATAGACATTTTTATAGATTAGCCAGGTCTGACTGTAGCAAAACACAAGGTATTGAACAAAAAGTGAAACACTGGAAAAGGAAGTCTTTTTTTTTTTTTTTTTTTCTGCAGCCAAGGTAATAAATGGTTATTTTCAGACTCCTAGGTTCCGTACTTTTCAAATGTTCGAGTTTTACGTTATCCACAGTCTCTTGTTAGAAATATAGTCATCAGCAGGTCGACATATTCCCTGAAATGTTTCATTTTCATTGAAAAAAGAAAACACCCGTGCTGACCCAGTGGTGTGGAGGGCTGAGACACTAGCAGCTTACCTCCTGCCATGCCAGTGACCCATGTTCGGTGACAAGCACAGGTCTCTGAGGGTCAGCCGGCTGGGAAGGGGTGGGTGAGGATCGAGCAGCCGCCAAACAGCTTGTCTCTCCCAGACTGGGGAGGTTAGCTGTCCCAGCGTTTGACCGCTACTGTGTGGGTGGTGGAGGTGTGGGTGGTGGTGGTGTGGGTGGTGGTGGTGTGGCTGGTGGTGGTGGTGTGGCTGGTGGTGGTGGTGCGGCTGGTGGTGGAGGTGTGGGTGGTGGAGGTGTGGGTGGTGGTGGTGGAGGGGTGGGTGGTGGTGGTGTGGGTGGTTTTGGTGTGGGTGGTGGCATGGGGCTGGGCACTAGGCCTGGGGTGGGAGGAGCAGAGTAGTCTCCGGCAAGGCATGCATGTGTGCCTTCACGTGCATGCCCAACCTTGATGGGGCTCCGGAGAATAGCGGGAGAAAATTGGTGGGGAAAAAATGGGAGTTTGGGCCGCCCCCGCTGGTGCCGACAGCTTGCCCGGGGTCAGGAGGACCGAGGAGTTGGAAGACTAGGTCGCCACAGTGCCAAACGGGGTGGGTTGATACAGCCGCCCAACGTGCCAGAGGAGCATAAAGGAAAGGATGAGAAAAAAAAAAAACACAGCAGCAGTGCAACAAAAAAAGTCCCCTCCCAAAAAAAACTAGTTTCAGCTACAGTAAATAAAAATATTAGCATACTTGTCAAATTATCTACTTTCATAGGTACCTACTATGTTGCTATGCTGTAAACCTTGAGTCGTTCTCCTCCCCCACCCCGATCCTAACCCTTGCCAGGTCTTTAGTGGTGATTTCTATGCCAAATGTGGCAGCAGTAGTTTTTCTTCGGAGAAAAAAAAATATTCATGAAATACCCACATTTTGGTGGATCTAGAAAATGTTACCACCAAATTAAATGGAATATGTCTGGTATCTTTTCTAGTAAAAAAAGAAAAATATATGGTCAGATTTTTTTTGACAGATTTTGTTGTACTGCTGCTCAGTGACAGCGCTAACATGCACCAAAAAGGCCAAAGTTGCATCATTTCCAGAACTGACCCCTCTTTCCTTTGCCAGTAGGTCCAAACTGATGCACCAACTCTATAACACTGTCTAAAGGAAGGGAATGTGAACTGTTCAAAAACTACCACGGATTATGTTTTGACCCAATAGGTTCCTCTTTAGTCCCACATTTTTTACACCATTGGGTCCAATTCTGTCCGTGTGTACCCCCCACACACACACACACAAATAGGGCTTCCAAAAATGTCTGCCTGGGCTTGCCTGCCACCCTGAGGCTCTTTCTCCTGCTGCTCTTCCCAGGTGTCTCCCAATTCCAGCCAGCAATTTCTTTTTGTAGCCCCAGGTCCTTTCCGGTCCCACTGCTGCCCTGCCATGCTGCCCAAGTCTTTTTATTTATTTATTTATTTTTTAATTCATCGTTATTGAAACATTGAGGCAAAACATAGTATTTGCAAATCACAAACATTTTCTCATTATACAGTTTATTTCCATGTATCGGTAGTTCAGTATATTTCATTTAATCCTCCTGTCAGGCCTCCCTGACTTGACAACATCCTCCAGACAGCCTATCCTCTCCCCACCCCCACTCCATTCCCTATCCCTTCCTCCACCCTCTCCAGTTATTATCAAGGTATGTCCAGGGCTGTGCTCCCAATGTAACCCTTGGGTACCTTGTATATGACTGTAACCTAGTATAAGTAACACTATCATGTAACCTATGTGTACTCTATGTTTAATGTTCTGCACCTGTACTGTTCTCACTGTTGTAACCACACTATGTAACTCTGTCTCACCCATTCCCCGACGAGGTGCTCTTTGTAAATGAGTCCATGACTCAAAGGTTGTAACCGACTTTCCTGATAAATAAAATTAAAATAAATAGTCTGGTCCTGGCAATCACTTTGGTCTTTATTATTATGCTTCTTCCATTACCTTTTAACTTTCACATTTATAAGTCCGTTGTGGGTCCAAGTTGTCTACTTGACTTTCCTGCCTTAGTTCCGGGTTCCCTTGTGCCCCCAGGTCCACCCCCCCAGCTTGGTTCCAAGGATCCTGCAGGGTCAGTTCCCTTCCAGATGACCCATTGTGTCCATCTGTGAACAAACACATAAGGCTTTACATTTACTCTGTATGTTAATCCTTCCATATTTTGGATCTCTTGTATTATTGATAGCCAGTGTTCAAGGGAAAGGGGGTCCTTCTTAAGCCAACTTCGAGTGACTGCTTTATGTGCTGCCCCAACCAGTATGTTCCACGAGTACAGCCTGTTTGCTCCTCAGCTGAGGGAGATCTAGGGTCTCATTTAATGAGCATATTTCTTTCATGGCTGTCTGGACTCTTCCCCCGAAAGGCTGGATGGCCGGGCACTGACAGAACATGTGGGAGTGATGTGCCGTGGTTTCAGAGCATTTCCTCCAACACTCTGCCGAGAAGTCTCCCTGCCGTTTATTTTGGATCAGTGATGTGTAGAAGTAACTTGTTTTTATTTCCCATACAAACTCTTGCTAACATGGGAAGTGTGTAGTGTTTTTTGGCCCCAGGAACACTTTTTCCCATTCCCCTTCCTCCAGTCTTATTCCACCAGCTTCCCATTCCCACTTTCTCTTGAGGGGGTCCATACATTGCATGCCCAATCCCGTACTATATTATATATATATATATATATTACATATACATATATAAGGGATATGCAATGGTGAGCTGTCCAGATAAGTAATTTATCTACACAAGTGCTGTTTGACCTCGGGTAACTTCACGAGTGGTGTAAGCCACGAGTGAGGTGTCCGAGGTAAACAGTACAAGTGTAGATAAATCATTTATCTGACAGCTCACCATTGTATATTTCATTTATGCAATAGGGATGCTTCTTATCAGTGTGGGAACATTTGGTTTTGACTGTTTATCTTCTTTTTTTAAATGATCATTTCTGGGACTTTCTGGGACTTTTGGTTAACTTTCCTGGTGTATGTCCGCCTAGCTGGGTGGTTGCTATTAAATGAAACACCACTCATTTTGTAGAGAACTTCTTGCTGAACAAATGTCATGGTGACAGTATCATGCTACCTTTTTTGTTTTAAAGTTGTTTGCATTTGTTTGATGAAAAAGTGAAACAAAAATTAAATTTTATGCTGTTTTTTGCTAATTATAAAAAAACTAAAAGGTATTTATTAATGAAACGCCACTCATTTTGTGGATATTTTCATGCTGAACATTTTTTGTGCTCATAGTACCATGCTATAATTTTTAGTTTTAAAGTGATTCACATTTGTTTGTCAAAAAAGTGAAAAGAACATTGAATTTTATGCTGTTTTTTGCTAACTATGAAAAAACTAAAAGGTATCTCTGAATGAAACACCACTCATTTTGTAGATATTTTTATGCTGAGCATTTTTCGTGCTCACAGTACCATGTTATCATTTTTCATTTTAAAGTTATTTACATTTGTTTGTCTGAAAAGTGAAAAGAAAATAGGATTTTTGCTGTTTTTGCTAATTATAAAAAACTAAAAGGTATCTATAAATGAAACACCACTCATTTTGTAGATATTTTTGTCCAGAACATTTTTCGTGCTCACAGTACTATGCTATCATTTTTCTTTAAAGTTATTCACATTTGTTTGTCAAAAAGGAACAAAAAGCTTTGATTGACAGTTTGCATTTATCCACATATGTGGGCTAAATCTAGGTGGTTAGATTTATTCCACATATGTGGAAATAAATGGATTTATTCAATGGCTTTTGGTCTCACACCTATTGCATATATATATATATATATATATATATATATATATATATATATATATATACATACATACATACATACATACATACATACATACATATATCTCCGTTATGTGCCCCTTTGTTAGTTTTTGGTTTAAGATGTCCTGTATTGTGTTCAGGAGGTGCTCTGCGGCAGGCCCGTCCTGACCCTGGAGGGCCATTATACCAGTTCTGAGCTGCAGGAAACAAAAGTGATATGAGTTCCTTAGCTGGTATGTGTTTTTTATTTGTATGAATTCTTGGATCACTCCTTCCTGGACCATCTCCTAAAGGTCAGGTCATGTTCGGAGGGTGAGAAATTACTGTCTCTAGCGAACCACCTAAGTGGCCACAGGGGTGATGTTACTTTATATTTATTCCATATTCTGCGCGCTGCCCGGATTGTATGGCTGACTGAGAGAGGGTATACATCCTCTGTTTGTGACCTGCTTGGGTGGGGGGGGGTTCATCACCCTGGCCCCTAGTGGGGCTCCTTCCACCACCACCACCTCCATCTATTTCCAGTGGAATTTATATTCCTCTGTCATCCAAAGCAATGCATGCTGGAGGCGAGCAGCCAGGTAGTAATCTTCTAGGTTGGGCATTGCTCTTCCCCCAATTTTTCTTTTTAGTTTGCATTATTGCAGCTCTGATCCTGGGCCTGCCCAGGGACCATGTGAAATGGGAGATGAGCTGGTGCCATTTTTGGAATTTGGCTTGTGAGATGGTGAGAGGAAGGCATCGGAACATATACAGGAACCTCGGTAGTACTGTCATTCTTATTGCCTGTATCTTGGAGTATAACAGGAAATTAATTGTGACCATCTAGTGATGTCTTGTTGGGTCTGCTGTGTCAGGGGTTCAAGGTTGACCGTGTAAAGTCTGTGTATATTTTTTGGTATTTGGGTTCCTAGATATTTTATCTTTGTGGCAGACCAGTCTAGAGGGAACATTTGAAGGATGCTTTGGGATGGGTTGTAATGAAATTTCAGAGTTTGGGTTTCGGCCTTGTTCAGTGTGTATCCTGTGTGGAGGCCGAATTCTTCCAGGAGCTGCCATATCCGGGGCTGGGACTTTTTGGGATCTGTGAGATATAGCAGGACATCGTCTACGTACAAGAAGATTTTGTGATCTTACTTCGAGAGGGCTCTTGCAGTATGTATTTACCAATAGGACTAAGCCGTCAGGTATCAGGACCCCACGGAAAAATCTTCTAGCTAGCAGTCTCTGGCGGGGGACTGCCCCCACTTCAGCTGACCAGTGTCAGCATGCATCAGTATAAAGGGGCAGTCCCCACTCCCGCCTTCCAGTTCTCTTCCACCATCTGCCCCCTTTCGGGGGTCAGTACTATTCGGTGGTGATGTCAAAGATATTATCACCAACCTACAAGAGAAAAGGCAAGCTTCGAGGGCCAGTTCAGGGTATGTATAAATCTCCCCAAGGACAGAAACGTCCCTTTCAGTGCCAAAACCACCATCGGCAGAAACCAACACAGGTTCGACACCCAAACAAACGTAGAGCCACGTCAGCAGCCAAACCCCTTCTGAACATAAGGCTTCCGGAGTTGCGGCCGCTGCCCTGCCCTTGGCTTCCTGACTCGCTGCCTCTCCCTCTTGACAATCCAGAGGAGCTGGTGAGGGTAAGGTTTTCCTTCTGACTGTCGAAATGGGAGAGGATAACCTCTGACTCCTGGGTGCTCCAACTAGTTCCACAGAGTTCACTCAAACCCCACCCCCCCCACAGACCTCCTCCGCTGTCATACTGCCTCCCACTGCACATTCCTCTGGTGCAAGAGGAGATAAACTCCCTTCTGAGGAAGGCGGCAAAAGAACCCCCCCAAACCGTGAATGGATTACTATTCTCATTTCTTCCTTGTGCCAAAGAAAACAGGTAATCTGGATCTCAGCACCCTCAGCCTGTATGTGGAGTTCAAGAGGTTCAGAATGCTCTCCCTGCAGAGCTTTCTTCCCTGCTCAGGTCGGACCTTTGGCTATGCGCCTTGGACATGCAGGATGCCTACCTGCATATCTCCATATGCCCCTCCCACTGCAGATTTCTCCATTTTCATTTCCAGGAGGAACACTACCAATTCAAGGCCCTTCCTTTTGGCCTATCCTCAGCTCCCCGAGTATTTACCAAGTGCCTGGCAGTGGTTGCAACTTTCCTGCATACCAAGGGGGTCCAGGTATTTCCCTGCCTGGACAATTGGCTTTTAGCAGCCCCTTCCAGTGAGGACCTTCAGCGTTCCCTCTTCTTTACCCTGCAGATTTTTTCCAGTCTTGGCATTACTGGCAATCAGGCCAAGTCTCATTTGGTTTCTTGCCAAGAGCTGCAGTTCATTAGGGCAGTATTGGATACGACCCTGGGCAGGGCTTTCCTCTCTCCAGACAGGATAAAGACTGCAAATCCAGGCTGTGCTCCTGTCCTCTCTAAAACGGGTCTTGGCCTGGAAGGTCCTTCACCTTCTAGGTCTTATGGCAGCTACCATTCTGACTGTCCCTCTGGCATGGCTCCACATACAGGTCTCACAGTGTACCCTCAGAACCCAATGGGATCAGTCCCAGGACCTCATGATCAGGGATCTGCAATGGTGGTTGGTTCAGGAGAACCTCAGTCTAGGGGTTCCATTCTGCTCCACCCAGCCCACCCAGACTTTGACAATGGACACTTCGGGCCAGTTAGGGAGCCCACCTCGGGTCACACAAGGCCTAGGGGAATTGGTCCCACATCGAGAAGCAGTTGCACATCAATGTTCTCGAGCTGTGTGCTGTCTTGTATGCTCTTCAGGCTCTTCATCCCGTCATCCTTCCCAGCCATCTTCTGATACAGTCAAACAACATGTGCATTGTCTGGTACCTCAACAAACGGGGAGGAACTCTTTCCTATCCCCTGTGCCGGGAGATGATGAGGGCGTGGTATTGGGCATCTCAGCACAGCTTACACCTGACAGCAGTCCATGTGTCGGGAGTACAGAACACTCTGGCAGACGCTCTCAGTATTCGTTGGTCAGATCCTACGTGTGGGAAATTGAGCAGGATGTGGTAAATGACGTCTTCGCTCAGTGGGGGACTCCAGGGGTAGACCTGTTCACCTCCCCCAAAAATGTCAAGCTTCCCACCTTTTACTCGCTTGCTCCAGGTGAAGCATTTTCTGGCAGGATGCGCTGTCTCTGTGTTGGAGGGACAGATTTGTTTGTTTTCCCTCCAATACCTGTGATCCCGAGAGCTCTGAACAAATTCCGGGCGGAAGGGGCGCGCATGATTCTCATCACTCCTTTCTGGCCGAGGCAAGTTTGGTTCTGTCTTCTACAACAGTTCTCACAAGAGCCTTCTATTCCTCTTCCACTGTCTCAGGACATGCTGACCCAGGATCAGGGGACCCTGGTCCATCCAGGTGTCAAATCCCTCCATCTGCATGCATGGCTCCTGTAGATGTAGCCACTGCTTGCTTCAGTGTTTTTTCTCAGGTTGCTGATATCCTAGTGGAGGCCAGAAAGCCATCCACCAGGTCTACTTACGCCATGAAGTGGAAGTTGTTTTCCTTTTGGGCAGATTCCAAGGACCTGGATCCCTTTTCCTGCCCTACAACTAGAATCTTGGATTATCTGAGGTACCTCTGTGACCTGGAGCTCAGCTACTCCTTGCTGAAAGTACATGTGGTGGCCATCTCTGCCTACCATCTCCCAGTGGGGGACAAGTTGGTAGCTCAATTAGAAGTCTCCAAGACCTTCCTTAGAGGAATTCTTCACTTGAAGTCCCCTATCTGTAGCCAGGCCCCCGGACCTTAATTTCATACTGGAGAAGCTCACGCTGCCACCCTCCCCCCTTTGAGCCGGCAGCCAATGCTGAAATGCGTTTCTTTTCCTGGAAGATGCTTTTTCTCGTGGCTATCACTTCTGCTGGAAGGATTTCCGAGATACAGGCCCTTATGTGCAAAATCCCTCATCTGACTTTTCACAGGGACAGAGTGGCCATGCGTACTAACATGAAGTTTCTTCCTAAAGTGGTGGCTGAATCCACCCTGAACCAGTCCATCGAGCGCCCGATCTTTTTCCCAGCTCACTCTAACCATGGAGAGTTTCTTTTCCGAGATACTATACTAATAGAACAAAAGATCTCAGGAAAACAGATCAACTTTTTGTTTCCTTTGCTCCTAAGAGGGAATGCACCGCTATTTCCAAGTAATGCCTCTCTTAAGTGGTTAGCTAATTGTATCACTTTCTGTTATGACAAGTACAACAAAACTCTTCCGGGTTAGGTAAGTGGTCATTCCGCCAGAGGGGTGGCTGCCTCCGCTGCTTGTTTCAGGAATGTGTCAGTTGCAGACATCTGTGCAGCCACCACATGGACTTCTGTACATGCTTTCACGAAGCATTACAGGTTGGATGTTGCCTCTCTCTCCTTTCTTGAGTCCCTCTTCTGCCATTCTGTTTGATTGTGGATGATAACTTCTCCTCCTTCTTGGTTTGACTTGTTCCATACTGCTTGGGACTCGGTCCTATTGGTGAATGCCTACGGCAAGAGCCCTCTTAAAGCAAGATAGTACAGTTACATAAGAGCTTACCATAACAGTAGATCTTCAAGAGAGGCTCTTGCAGTAGAAATTACTTTCCCTTCCTCCATCCCCCTGAGTTTTTCTTTTCTTTCTAGGGGGCATTTCCTCTTTTCCTGTCATGCCCTTTCGGTCTTTGACAGGAGAACTGGAAGGTGGGTGTGGGGCCCTCCCCTTTATACTGACACCGGTCAGCCCACCAGAGACTGCTAGCTAGAAGATTTTTCTGTGGGGTCATGGCGCCTGATGGCTTAGTCCTATTGGTGAATACTTACTGCAAGAGCCTCTCTCAAAGAGCTACTGTTACGGTATGTTCTTACGTAACTGTACATCTTGCGCAGAGGGCTCTTGCAGTAGGTAATTCATATAGGACTGACGCCGGCAGGACCCTATGGAAAAATTTCTAGCTAGCAGTCCCTGGTGAGAGACCTACCATAAGTCAGGGTGACCAAGGCCATACAACGCCGTATAAAGGGGCGGTCCTGGTTGCCCACCGTTAGCTCATGCAGCTTTAGGTAAAGTTCGTGCTTCAGCGCCTGCCTTCTCGTCAGGTTTTATTGAAAAATAGTTATTCTTTTTTCAATTGTCAGTATATCATCGGTGTATGTTGTCCCCACACCCTCCGAGCACAAAAAAAGTGCGACTCTGATGCGCCAACTACCATACATAGGACCATTATCTCCTGTGCCTTTTCTGCCTAGACTCAATCACCCAGTCGAGAAGTGCCAGCATTGCCTCAACTTTAACGTGGCTACCTGTAAACGGAGCCAACAGTCCCTGGAAGCCCATCTCCTCAAGAAAAAAATGTCTTCTATGGAAAAAGAGTTGAAAAAGTTGAGGCAGGCGTCCACTTCCCCCTAAGGACATCGCAAAAAGGACAAGGAGAGGCACCGGGAGAAGTTCTCATCTACCGCTTCTCCCGCTGGAAACGCAGACAAGGTAACATGCCCCCCGGGGGACCGTTCGGGCTCCTCCAAGGGTTTGGAGGAGGCGTCGGCCTGCCTGTCTGGCTCACGCTCGGGCCTTGCATGCGCCTCTGGGTGAATGGAGGCCTCGCCCTCGGTTCGGCAGCAGGCTGCGGCCCTACTGGGCGTGGGCGGCTCCTCTAAGTCGGATGTCGGCTCTCTCGACGTCCGCATGGAGAGGGTCGATAAGACGCCCGACCCTTCAGGGCAGCGCACGCATCACTTCCCCCTCGGACCGCCATCCCTCTCCTCGCCCGCCTCCGTGAGGGCTCTCCGTAAGCAGGACGCCCGGCTCCTCTGCGCCGACCGAACTCTCCCCTAAGCCCCGCCGCCAGCTCCTCTGATGTGCACCAGCCGATGAACTGACGATGGACCCCCCATGTCCATGGGCACTTCGTTCCCGCAGCCTTCGCTGCCGTCTGGGGAGCCTGAGTCACCCCAGCCTGACCCCAGGGATTTCTCATCTCCATCCCTGGGCGATGCCGGGGATCTTCCTTCTCCGTCAGACCCTCCTCTGACGGAACCGGATCTGACGTTGGCCCCCCGGACGCCGTTACCTCCAACGCCAGCAGGGGATGTCCCCTTCCGTTGGGCCCTCCAGGCCCCCTAACGTGGACCCACCCGTGAGGCTGCCGACCGGGCCGTCTGCTCCAGCAGCCCCTCGCTCCCGGGTACCCGCCTGCCTTATCCAGCACGTCAGCTACCGGGACCGCAGTATCCAGCGCCACAGTACCCGACCGGCCCTATTGACGCCACAGTACCCAACAACGCACACCCCAATAACCGGGTTTCCCACAGCCAGGTTTTGGATACTCGCCTTACGGGTACAACCCGTACACCTTTCCCCCTCCTCCTCCACCTCCACTGCCCCCCGGCCAGCGGTGAATCTGCAGGAGACTCTGGCCTCTTGGTGGGCCGAGGCCAAGGCTCAACTCACCAAGGAGGTAGAGAGCCGCCTTACGACAACAGTGCCACCATCGGCTCCCGTACGTCCAAGACGGCACACTCCCTCACCGCCTCCGGACTCCAGGGCTCTTCCCTCTGGGTCCAGAGAGAGGCAGGACCCGCGTTTACGGGTACCACCCAAGGAACCCGTTCCTCCCCCAGTCGCGTTAGGGAGTCTTATTCTTCTTCCTCTTCCCTCTCGGATTCCTCTGACTCTTCCCAGGGATGCTCAGAGAGAGACGACGAGCCCCACTCTCCGTCTAAACCCCGGCCGAGGACCCCTCCGAAGTCTCCTCCGGAGGATCCATCTTTCATGGAGTTGCTTAGAAAAATCCAGGAAGTCCACCAGTGGCACTCTTTGGAACCAGATCCTCAGCAACTTAAACTCGAGGAACATCTGGATCTGCCCGTGACAGCTCCAGCTTTAGTGCCACCCTGGATTGAGCCTCACGCCCACCTTGTTACCACGATTTGGAAACAACCATCGGCATTAGCCCCACTTCCCAGGAAGTTTAAAAGACTGTACCAGGCTCCCGAGGGTGTAGACTACCTTGACTCTCACCCTCGAGCCGACTCAGTCGTGATTAGTGCCGCTCATGGCCGGTCGGCACATCCAAAACATCTGAGCTCGTCTCCTCTGGATAAGGAATCTCGCCTCCTGGACCAGTATGGAAGAAAGATCTACGTCTCCTCCACACTGGGAATTTGGGCCCTGAATTACATCACCCATATGGGGGATTACCAGAAGGCCATCCTTACCCAGGTGGAATCCAAGCTGGACTCCTTACCTGACTCCCAAGTCAAACAGGAGTTAGCTGACCTCGTCCGTTCTGCTCGTTCGGCCAGTCGCCACATTTTGCAGGCAACTCACGATGCAGTGGACACTGCCGGGCGGAGCTCCGCTTTCGCCGTGAATCTATGGCGTCATGCCTGGCTCCGCGTGTCACGTTTGGTCCCGGAGGTGCATCCGCTATTCCAGAGGCACCTTTCAGGGGGTCGGTGCTTTTCAGTGATGATGTCAAAGACATCACCGACTTGCAAGAGAAGGGGACAGCTCTGAAATCAGTGGATTCCATGTACCATCCCCAACGCCAACAGCGCCGTCCCTTTCACAGACGGAATCAGCCACAAGGGAAACCCCAGGGAAGGGGGGCACTAAACGTCAGGCCCCAACAGCTGCCAGGCCCCCTCCACCCAAAAAAGCAGCGGACACCTCAGCTGCGGCGCTGCCCCACACCACCTGACTCCTTTCCTTTCCCACTGCCTCCGGCCCCCACGGAGAAACTGGTAGGAGGGAGGTTTTCCCCTCCACCTTCCGGGATAGGAGAGGATAACCACGAATTCTTGTTTGCTCCAGCTTATAGCGAAAGGACACTCTATAGAGTTTCTTCAGAAACCGCCCCGCCACCCTCCTCTGAAGTCATCCTATTCAAGGGAACACCTTCCTTTGGTCCGGAAAGAAATCTCTGCTCTTCTCACAAAGCAGGCAATAGAACCCGTCCCCCTTCATCTTCAAGGGACGGGTTACTATTCCTATTTCTTCCTGGTCCCAAAGAAGACTGGAGATCTCAGACCCATTCTAGATCTCAGTTCCCTGAATCTTTATGTAGAATACAAAAGGTTCAGGATGCGCTCTCTGCAGCGCCTTCTTCCCCTCTTCGGCTGGGTCACTGGCTTTGTGCCCTGGATATGCAAGATGCCTATCTGCACATTCCCATTCACCTTTCCCATCGCAAGTATCTTCGTTTTGCGTTTCAGGGGAACCACTACCAATTCAAGGCGCTCCCCTTTGGTCTATCCTCGCCCCAGTATTTACCAAATGCCTGGCTGTGGTAGTAGCCCACCTGCGTACAATGGGAGTACAGGTGTTCCCTTACCTGGACGATTGGCTCCTGGTGGCCTCATCCAGGGAGGAACTCCTGCATTTTCTCTCCCTCACCCAGCAGGTTTTTACTTGCCTGGGTATTACCATCAACCATTCCAAGTCTCATCTGGACCCTTCCCAGAGGCTACAGTTTAGCGGGGCTCTCCTCGATATGACTGTGAGCAAGGCCTTCCTGCCTCCAGACAGGGCAGCCTCTCTTCAATCCCAGATTTCCATGCTATCGGAATGCAGGAGGGTCTCGGCGAGGTCGATCCTCCATCTTCTGGGGCTCTTGGCGGCCGTTATTCCGACGGTCCCCCGAGCTCGACTCCACATGAGGATTTCTCAGTGGACTCTTCGCTCCCAGTGGGATCAACTTGTGGATGACCTAGATCAATTAGTTTTGATCTCATCGCCAATGGTACGAGACTTGCAATGGTGGATGTTTCAAGAGAATCTGTTTGGGGGTCCCTCTTTCATCCTCCCCCCCCCCCCAGACTCTGACTACAGGACGATCAGGCGAAGGTTGCGGAGCCCATCTAGGCCCTCATCGGACCCAGGGCTTATGGGCCAGACTGGAACAAGCTCTCCACATCAACATGCTTGAGCTTTGAGCTGTTGTATACGCTCTCCAAGCCCTTCACCAATACATTCTTCTCAGCCACCTAGCTGTCCAGACAGACAACATGTGCATAGTGTGGTACATCAATAAACAGGGAGGAACTCGCTCCTACCCTCTATGTAGGGAAGCAATGAGGGTTTGGGATTGGGCAACTCATCACGACCTTCACCTCACAGCAATTCATGTTCCAGGAGTTGACAACACTCTGGCAGACAAGCTAAGCCACTCCTCTGCTCTGGCACACGAGTGGGAATTGAATCAAGGGGTATTAGACGATATCTTTCAGCTTTGGGGGACTCCACAGGTAGACCTGTTCATCTCTCCCCAAAACGCAAAACTTCCCACCTTTTGCTCGCTCGTTCCAAAGCGAGGCGCTTTCTGGAGCGACGCTCTGTCTCTAGACTGGAAGGACAGATTCGTCTGTGCTTTCCCCTCCCCAATTCCTCTGATCCCACGAATATTGCAGAAACTAGCCACGGAAAGAGAGAGAGTGATTCTGATCGCTCCTTTCTGGCCCAGGCAAATCTGGTTCTCTCTTCTACAACAATATTCAGAGGTTCCTCCTCTTCCTCTATCTCGAGGTTTGCTGACCCAGGATCAGGGGACCCTGGTCCACCCAAGCCTCAAATCCCTTCAACTACGTGCATGGCTCCTGCAGACCTAGCCCAATCCCGTTTTGGTGTCTCTCCAAAAGTGGCGGAAATTTTAGTGGAGGCTAGAAAACCCTCCACCAGGTCCACTTATGCCATGAAGTAGAAGAGATTGTCTATTTGGGCAGCCTCCAAGAACGTGGAGCCTTTCTCCTGTTCAGTGGCTTTTCTGCTGGAGTACTTACGTCATCTCTTCGACCTGGGTCTCGGCCATTCCTCCTTGAAGGTTCACATGGCTGCTATTTCAGCCTACCATGTTCCCTTTGCAGATAAAGCTTTTGCTCAACTAGAGGTCTCTTAAGACCTTTCTCAGAGGGGTCCTTCATCTAAGGCCCCCATCCGTTCCCCTGCTCCCCCTTGGGACTTGAATTTTATTCTCGAGAAACTTACTCTCCCTCTCTTCGAACCTGCAGCTTCTGCAGATCTGAAGTTTCTTTCGTGGAAGATGCTCTTCTTGGTGGCCATTACTTCGGCTCAAAGAATTTCCGAGCTCCAGGCCCTGATGTGTAAAATCCCCTACTTGATTTTTCACAAAGAACGAGTTGCTCTTCGCACGAATCCTAAGTTTCTACCTAAAGTAGTAGCAGAGTCTACTTTAAATCAGTCCATAGAGCTACCTGCCTTTTTTACGCAGTACTCTAACCAGGGGGACTACTTACTCCATACTGTGGATGTTCACTGGATTCTGAGATACTACACCAACAGGACGAAGGATCTCAGAAAGACTGATCAGTTGTTCGTCTCTTTTGCTCACAAAAGGGAAGGCAATGCTGTTTCTAAGCAATGCCTGTCGAAGTGGTTGGCTCATTGCATCACTTTCTGTTATGACAAGTACAACAAGACCCTTCTGGGTCAGGTTAGAGCCGCTCCACAAGAGGAGTAGCGGCCTCTGCGGCTGTTTCAAGAATGTGTCTGCAGCAGACATATCACGCTGCCATAGCTGAGTTCTGTCCATACCTTTCACAAACACTACAGTTTGGACATTGCCTCTGCCGTAGAGCAGGCTTGGCTGGCTGTTTTGCAAGGCCTCCTGTCTTGATGCTTGCAAGGCTAGTGCTACTTTTTGGAGTAGTTTCCTCCTCCCGGTGCCTTTTCTTTGTTCTAGACTGCTTGGGATTCAGTCCTATATGTATTTGCCTACTGCAAGTGCCCTCTCGAAGTAAGGTAGTACAGTTATGTAAGAACTTACCGTAACAGTAGATCTTCGAGAGAGGCTCTTGCAGTAGGTAATACCTTCCCGCCCTCCATCCCCCTAGGCTTTTTCAGCTCCTTTTCCATATACAGAAATATCTGCTTCTCTCTCGTCCGGCCTCTTTTGGCCTGTGGCGGGAAAGAAGTGGAAGGCGGGTGTCCGGGACCGCCCCTTTATACCGACATCGTATGACGCCGGTCACCTGACATGGAGGCGGTCTCTCGCCAGGGACTGCTAGCTAGAAATTTTTCCGTGGGGTCCATCCACCTGCCGGTGTCAGTCCTATATGTAATTACCTACTGCAAGAGCCTCTCTCGAAGAGCTACTGTTACGGTAAGTTCTTACGTAACTGTACTTTTCTGTTTCCCCAGTTTGCACTCCTATTATGTTAGAGTAATTTCTTATGGCCTTTGCTAGTGGTTCTATATAGAGGGCAAATAGGATGGGGGACAGCGGGCAACCTTGTCTCGTCCCCCTTCCTAGATGGAAGCCACCTGAAGGGCCCCCATTAACACTTACTTGGGCCTGGGGCACCACATACAGAGTCTTTATTCCTCTATAAAGACACAGGGGAAGCTGAGGCATTCCAGGACCAGGAAGAGAAAGCCCCACGACACTTTGTCAAAGGCCTTTTCAACGTCCAAACTCCCGATACTTGTGTGGGAGCAGTGTCTATGTATATGTTCTATAATATTTATCGTTCTATGGACACTATCTGAGGCTTGTCCCATGATGAAACCTGTTTGGTCCGAATGTACTAATTGTGGGGTGAGGGGGTTGAGTCGGAGGGCTATTATTGCTGTGTAGATTTTATAATCAACATTTAGAAGGGACATGGGCCAGTACGAGGTACATTCCATTGGGTCCTTCCCTTCTTTTGGGAGTACTGTGATAGTGGCATATTTCCAGGATGGAGGAGCAGGTTCCCCTGCTGGCCACATCTCATTATAGGTGCCGTGTAGGAGTGGAGCTATTTCTTTAAGGAAGGCCTTGTACAACTCTTCTCCAAAGACATCTGGGCCTGGGCACTTGCCTGTTTTTAAGTTTTTTATGGTGTCTGAGATCTCCTTTTGTGCGATTCAGGACATCAAACCCCGGCCTTGTTCATGGGTGAGGGTGGGGAGTCCCAGGGACCCAAGGAATCTAATTTTATTCTTTGTTGGTGAGTGTGCCTGGGTATGATAAAGTTTTCTATAGTAGTCAGAAAAGTCCTCTGCAATCTGCTCCCATCGATGTAATAATTGTCCCGTCGCTGGGTGCCTGATTTTAGTGATGTTTGCTTTTGTGGCCTGCTGTCTGAGTCGGTAAGCCTAAAACTTTGTTGCTCATGCACCTCCAATAATATGTTTGTTTCAGGTGTCGTGAATGCGCTGTCTCTCAGTTTTGTGAAGGTTGTTAATCTTAGTTTTTAAGTCTTTAATCTCTGTGTCCCTTTCTTTGACCCATTTTTGTTTCTGTAGGGCCTCGGCTGTTCCACAAGTGTATCCATCTGTTTCCTCTGCTCTTTTTTTTTTTTGTAGGCTGCTATGGAAATTAGTTTGCCTCATGCAATTGTTTTAACGGTGTCCCATAGTATCTGTGGGGATATATCCTTGGTGTCATTAAATTCCAGTGTTTGTTTTATTGCTTTTTGTACCCCAGATTTTACCTCTTTATCTGGAGCCATTTTGTAGGGAGATGTTCAGTCTCCATTGGGTTCTTTTCTGGAAGAGATGTAGTTCCACCTCCAGAAATATATAGGTTGGTGATCCGATTGTGTGGAGGTGCCCACCCACATTTATTTAACTTGTTCAAGGTCTTTAGAATATATGAAAAACATATCTAGTCTAGAGTAGATTTTAAAGTGAGGTGAATAGTATGTATAGTCTCTTGCCCGCAGATATTTCTCCCTCCAAATGTCCACCAGTCCTGCCTCTTTCATTAATTTTGTAACTAGGCAGGCTGTTTTGATGTTGGGATTCAGTATTTGAGACATAGTCTAGTGTTCTGTTAAGAAACAGGTTCCAGTCCCCTCCCATAATCACTCTGCCCTGTGCCTTCTCTGCTAATGGTGTTACCAGATCTACATAAAAAGTTATGGGTGAGCCTGGCAGAGCATAGATGTTTACTATGGTGACTGGGGTGTCTTGGATTCTGCAAGTCACCATTATATAGTGGGTCCCTTGGTCGTCCACTGTCACCTCCTGCTCCTTGAATGGCAGTGAAGCCAAGAGGTGACTAGCCGCACACCCCCCTTCTTCCCCCTCAGCAGGGAGGCATGGTAAACTATGGGGTAAGCTCTACTCTGGAGTTTTAAGGCTTCCCGGGGCATAGATGTGTCTCCTGTAGAAAACTGATTTCACATTTCAGCGTTATAAGGTAGGAAAGGAGTTGTTTTCGTCTGGGATTGTTAATCCCGTTTATATTGTAGGATAATACCTTGGTGTCAGTTTGAGCCGTGGTGTGTGTTTAAGCCAACCAGTGTAACTTCTGATTGTTGGTTGAAGATTCCAGGATAATCAGGCCAGGCCCTAATGCCTTTGTTGTATCTTGTCTTTCTTCCCATAAAAACATTAAACTCAGTATAACACTCAAAAAAAAAAAAAAAATCCATTCTGGCTTACCAAAACACCAATGTGCCAGATTAACATATAAAACTGTTGCTGCAGTACACGTTATCCCAGGATGCCGCTATTTGCTGCAGTTTCTTCTGTTGCTTTAACTGTTCTGCAGTTACAACACTTTCACTCCAAACTGTGTGAGGGTTAACTTTATAAACAATGGTTTGATCTTCTCTCATGCTGCGAATTACAGCCACTATGGGGGTGATCATAAAGGGTGAATAAAGAACGGCGTCTTCCCAGATGGGGAAGAGGTTGACAGAGGGGGGGAAGGTTTTCCCCAGTGAATCTCTGTGACTTCCTAGGTCAATCCAGTGGTGGAATCTTGAATTGGGAGGGTGTCACTTTTGTGGCACAGTCTGCATCGTCAGAACCGAGCAGGATCCAGCTGTTAGGGTTAGGGAGAATGTGTCTACCTCAGTCCGCTGGTAGCACCAACGTCTGCTGCACCATATTAAATAAAATCTAATGAATGATAGTGGGCTGTTACCTTCCCTTCCGCCCCCCTGGCTGCTTCATTGGGTTTTGGGTGTATGCACCCTCCTTCCATTTTTCATATATCTGCCGTATTCTTATGTGTGTCTTCTTTTTTAGTGCCTTCCTAATTTCTGCTCATAGCATTTCTATTCATTCTGTCCCCCTCCCCCGCACCATGTCCAACATCAGAAGGATAGAATACAAGCCAGTTTTACAGTATAGAGTTTGTGTGCAAGTTGTTCTGTCCATGTAAATTGTATCCATTTCTCCAGTTTTCTTTGAGAAGGAAGTTCCAGCTGCACTTTATGCAAAGGGAGAAAGAAAGGAGAGGGACAAAACGGGTGCGGAGATCAAGAGGAACAGGGACGGCTTTTAAGCAGTTTTCCATTTGGCTGGCCCTGCTAGAGTTACAGGGCTAATCTTCTGCTAATTTGGGCTGGGTAAGGGAGAAGTAGAGTAAATCAGGTAAGTCCCATTGGCGTGGGGTACTCGTGAGCTTTCTTCCCTGGCAGTTCTCAGACCGACAAGGCATCACAGAGGCAATGTCTTTCACAGCCTCATAGTTGGTGTTGTGAGTTAGACAGTGCAATGCGTTCAGTGCTTGGCGGTTCCCCTCCCAGCCCGGTTACAAGGATTGTACAGTACAGTACCTGGATTATTTTGGAGTCACGTGTCTAGTTTAAATTTTCTTCTTCTCTGGAGCCCGATGCTGACTGGAGCCCTTCCTCTCCCTGAAGATCCGCGAGCTGGAGCGGAGAGACAGATTTACCCCGGATGGAGTGTAGGTCAGCCGTCGGGTGGGTCTACAGGTTCGGTGTGGACTTGTGCGATCTTGGGATGCATTTACGGACAACTGACCAAGCGGATCTGATCAACTCTTTCTTTCTGTAGGCATTCCTTCTTGAGCGCAGGGACCACTATGCCTTCCTCTTCTGAGTAGTTTGATGCCACCAGGAGATCTTCAAAGACTCAGGTGCCCTTTTCTGTTTCAGTCCGTAGTCTGGCTGGGTGTAGCAGCTGGGCCTTGATGTGTTTTGCCTGCAGTTGTTTCAGGATCAGCCACATCACTTGCCTGCTGTCTTGCACAATTGAGGTGTAGTCACTGTCCAAAGATATGTGGTGTTGCTGGTATGCCAAGTTTCTGGTTTCCCATGCTTTCCTCAGTAGCTCTTCTGTAGCCACATAGGAGGTCATTTTAGCCACGAAGGATCGTGGTCGCACTCCCGTATTGCTGGGTCTCGGTGCCAGTGAGCGATGAGCCCTGTCCATAGCCAGGTTGAATTCTGGTGGCAACTGAAGGGCTTCCCGGAGAACAGACTGCTGGAAAGTGGTAGTGTCTCTGGAACCCTTTTCTGCTCCTCCTGGGATCCCATATAGCCGTATGTTTTGGCCGCAGCTACGTCCCTTTAGGTCATCGAATCGATGAGTCAGCTGTCTGGCTCTTGCCAGCAGGTATATTATTAGTCGGTCCTGGTGTTCGGCCTGTTCTTTACTGCCGTGAGGTCAAGTTCAAGCTGGTTGGTTTTATATTCTATTTTTCCCAGGTCCAATCTGAGCTCCGACAATGTGTGATTTATTTTTGTCACTGTTTTTGCAGTTTGAAGTTTTGAGACTATTATATCTGTGCCTTCCTCCTCCGTTGTTAGTTCTGCTGCCGTGCAGATTTCTGAGCTAGCGGTCTCAGCCGAGACTCCAGTTTTTTCTTGAATTAATAGTTCCTTTAACTTGTGTACAGGAGTTGAAGTGTTCCTTGTCAATATGGTTCTCATTCTCGTTGTTTTAGCAGGCGAATTTGTGATATTTCTAGGCAGATGTTTGTGGATTTTCCAGGAGGCTGAGGGAGCCAAGAGATCAAGCTACCATTAGGCTGCTGACATCACCGGAAGTCCCTGCCCAAGGCCTTAATCCAGCTCTGAGGGGCCTACTATAGTAGTCAAGGTCCAGACTCCCCTGTCAGATGACCTAGCTGAAACCGCTAATTTTGGTTTGGAGCCAATATCAGTCTCAATGTCTGTTGATTGTAAAGTACCAGGGATGGTAAATACAATGTGTAGAAGAGGTTTGCCAGGTTGCAGGTCACAAACCTCACTTAGGATACCCAAACCAAGACTCTGGATTTCCCAGCCGAGGGTAACCCCCTCTTTGGGCAAATGATAAAGGTTTAAAAACAGAATTGTGTATGCCTCTTTTCAAGTACACTCTGTACAGGACCGAAGAGAGAATTTTTGAGGTGGCTTATAATTAGGGCATTATGGGTGCACAAATCCAATGCAATAGCAATTCTGCACAAGAAGACAATAGTAGGTTCTGCAGCCAAAAGCCATAACCAATCAGGAGCCTAGGGAAAGCCGATCTCCCGCTATGGTGTCTGACCTCGGGGCAGCTGGAATCACGTAGGTGCGAGCGGCGGCTTTGATCTGCGATAGTTTCGGGGAGTGTTCAGTCCGTCCCGGGATCCCCATCACCTAAGTGGAACCTGGTGACCGTGGACAGGCCACTGAGAGGGTGCTCCCCAAAGAATTAAGGGAGCTGTACAAGTGTGTTGGATCAGGGCTTATTAGCACCTTCCAAATGAATATTCATGAGGACCTGTCTGCCCTCGGGGCAGCTGCTTCTCTGCTACAGCCGTGAAAAATAAAGGAAAATGTTTTTATATTGTAACTTTTTGCTGCATATTGGGGAAAGTGTGTCACAGGAGGGGAAAGTGTTTATTTAAAATAAATGCTTTTTCCTGGCTGTACCAGGACTTTTTTATTGAGACTCAGAGAAGTGTCAACCTGTCTGCTGCTTCATGTCAGGAAGCTTAAACGTTGGCAGCAGCGACGGGAAAACGGACTGAGAAATCCAGCCAATTTGTACAGTGACAGCAAGTACTCTACCTGGGCCACAGAACTGTGGGGCATTGGGGCAAATATTTGTTTATCCCTGGCTACACCAGAACTTTAATTCAGGACTGTATCTGATCTACTAAAGGGACAGTGGGTTAAGTAGCCATTGCAAGCAGACACAGCCAGTTGGATCGACCAGGAAAACAAAGCCAGGACTTTTGGAACTTTAACGAAAGCTCATGGGTAAATGCCAAGTGCTCATGGGGATTTACAGGAACCTAATTCTGGGCGCCAAAACAGCAGACCAACAGTGCATTGAATGAGGTTCATGCATTATTCATTTCCGTGATTGACAGGTCCTCCAGCGAATAGGAGGTCCTGTAGCCAGTAGCCATAACCAATTAGGAGCTAGGAGAAAGCCCTGTAAGAGACAGTTTGCCAGCATTTTGTCAGATTGAGAGCTGGATTCCAGCCTGCAGATGCGAAGGGGAGCCCCCCACAGGGGTGGGGGCTCAGGCCCCTGCCATGCTTCTGGGCCTGGGCATTCCAGCTAAGCCCCTCCATCCAGGAGCGGTTGTTGTTTTGTTTTGTTAAAGTAATGTAGTTAAGTTCTGTTAACCTGCTAGTTTGGAGGTTGCCAGGTTGTCCTCCAGATGCTAGCCCTCCCTCCCACATCTGGGAAAGATGTGGACCGAAGACCAGCTCTCACCAAGCAGCAGTGAGAGCGCTGACCAGAACCTTAGTTGTGAGAGAACTGAGGATGACAGGATGCCTTCTGTAGTGGAGATCAGCCTTGGAGGACCTGCATGAGTACCCTTGTCCCCCCCCCCCCCTCCGGTGCAAGGGAGAAATATGTTGCAAGCTGACCTATGAGCCTGCCAGCCCTTGTAGTTGTTCTGTGCCAAGAAAGAGGAAATAAGTAACCTGGTCCAACATCCCCTCTATCTTCTTAGTTTTGAGAGACTGTGAAAGTAATTAGTCTGGGCCGTTTTGGCCGAAGAGACCGTTGCCTCTAGAAGTTGTTCCGTTCGCACCTTGCCTGCTGCCCAGCTGACCCTGTACAAGTGTATTCCTGGGACTGTGCTATGCATGGTGCCGCTGTTGCTGGGGGTACCCAAGAGAGCTCAGACAGCAGGCATTTCGGCAAAACGATATAAATGTGCTGATGTTTACCTGTGACCTCCGTTTGGTCAAGATTGCCCTGTTGGAGCTGCCAGACGTAGTCTTATTGCCTCTTCAAAGGACATGAGGCCCTAGAGTTTGATGTGACTGAGCTTTACTCCTGGAAATGATAGATTTCCACTTTGTCGAATTTTGTGAGAGACCACAGATGTGCTTGGGAAGTATTGGTATATGGGTGAATTGGATGTGACAATATATATGTGCTGAATATTCAGGATTTGCGAACCCAAGATCTAGCCAAGGTAACCCGGACCAGTTGCCTTTTCTGGAATGTTCAGTCTGCGACCTGCAGGGCAATCCCTGCCTTCTGCAATGAGCAGGGCAACCCCTGCTACACTGAATCAAGCAGGGCAACCCCTGCACCTCTGCTAAAGAATCGACAGCCATTGTTGTTCATTCGCTTTCCAAGTTAGACCCCTCCTTTCAAATCAAAGCCGACCAACTCGACCAGCTGCAATATCCACCAGGCCTGCAACATCCAGGACTTGGGTATCTGGGTACCCAGTGTATAGTGCGAGATTGCGGGATTTCAGCTGTACCTGGCACTGGTACCAGTGGTGGGGAATAGTATATGTAACATCTGATTCAGTCAGCAGCTTAGATAACCAGGGCTCTGGGTATCATGTTTGGTCGATTACACTGTGATTGCCTTTTCTGTTAGTTTAGTAGCCACCTAGCTGGAGGGTTCACCAGCACAAAACCGACCTATTGTACATTTTGTAAATAGAGATCAGTATAACCTCTGCTCCTCCTGTTTCCCCATCCTAACTTCCATGTCCCCCAAATAAACCTTGTTGTTACTGTTTTTGCAAATCTTAGTGTGTGAGCAAATTATTATATTTTATGAACTTTGTTCCTGTTCACCACTGGGTGGGTTTGTTATTTGCCTCTCTTTGTGCTAGTAATGCTGAAGTGTAAAGCTAGGGACTCACTGGTTTTTCTAGAGTTGCCTTGCTGATTTCATCTTAAAGCCAGATATACCAAGCAGCTAATATAGATCAGACTTGTTTAATATGGTGGTATTTGGAGCTAATTGCTGATTACATTTTAAAGCCAGATATACCAAGCAGCTGATATAGATCAGACTTGTTTAATATGGTGGTATTTGGAGCTAATTGCTGATTACATTTTAAAGCCAGATATATCAAGCAGCTAATATAGATCAGACTTGTTTAATATGGTGGTATTGAGCGAATTGTGCTTGTAACTGAAGGCATTAGGTTAGCTGGGTCCTAGTGTGACCTCATTTTGGAATAGCCCTGTTTGCTTAGAGTGGAGCTCCTTTGTGTAAGTCACAACATATTCTCCCGCTGCATAGTAATGAGAGGCTTTGTTTTCTCCACAACATAGGCAGCCCCCAAGCTAGGCACTCGGGACAATCAAGCAACTGAGGCAACACAAGTAGCTCACCTGAGTAGCTGAGGAAGCCAAATCTCCAGCCTGATAACTTTCGAGGTAAAGAGACCTCTTCTCTTCGCCTGACGCTTGCAGAGGGTGCTAGCCCGACGGGCGCCACTGCCTGGGCCCCGCCCCGCCTCTAACCACCTCCCACCCAGGGCGGCTGTCAATTTATTGATCCACCCCGTGACATCACATCCGTGTCATCACGCCCTGTTGCCCAGAATCCCCACTTTCCCATTTGCAGGTTATACCTGTTGGCCACTAGAGGGACCCTATGCTCTCACTACTTCTTCTCCTACCTGTACAGCACTACTTCCTGGGATCTTGCTCACCACAATGTATTGGCCCTGCATCACGCTGTTCCTGTGCCTATCCCCACTAGCAGTGCACTTACCCACTTACCCATCTGCTAGTCCACACTGTGCCCTGGCACCCTCCCTCCCCTTGCTCCTGAACCTCCTCTCCTGCCCTTGGGACCTCTGTGTGTCCCTGTCCTCCCTGCCTCCCCATAGCTTTCTCTTCAACTCAGGCACATCTGGGTGTCTTCTTATTCTTGCTTTCCCTCTTGTACCTCTCTGCCCACCCCTGCTCCTTAGCCTCCCCATGTCAATCGTGGAAAACCTCTCACCATCTCCCAGCCAGGGTGTTAGTCATGCTACTACTCCTGTCAGGAACATTCATCAAACCCTGGCCCGGTTCCCAGGGCTCCCCAACTCGCACCACAGGCCTATGCATGGTCTCCATTGAATACCTGTAGCCTCCTAAAAGTTGGACTCACTACAATGCCTGGTCACATCAATTAACCCTGATGTTATCACCCTGGTTGAGACTTGGCTGTCGAAACTCTCTGACTCTAGTCTCCCTTCCTGGTTTCACCCTTTTCGTCCGACCGTGTTGGGAGACAGGCGGCGGCTCGCTATTTATGTCAAGGAATCTCTCCCGTGATTAGCCCTGCCGCTCCCATCCTTGACTTCAGGGGCCAGGCGCTGCACGCTGAAACAACCCTTGACCCTTTAAAGGGACCCCTTTATCTGACTACTGCATACGTGCCCCCCAGGGACCAAATGCAGGCCATTGCCTCTTACAGAACACCTTACCTCTCTACCTCCTACCGCTGATCAAATTCTGGTGGGTGACTTAAATGTCAACTGGCTCAGACCTCCTCCTCCTCTACCCGAGACTCCTTTTCTGCAATAGACCTACGCAACTAGTTACCCACCCTACCAGGACTAACCCCAGAGAGGCTCCGGTACCTGCTTGATGTGGTACTCACCATCGCCCTAATCGGATCCCCAATGTACAAGTCCTCCCAGACTCTGTCAGCGATCACCCCCATTCTATTCCACTGGTCAACCTCAGTCCCCAAACCCATAGCACAGTCCACATGCCGTGGCTCTAATACCTGGTGGACTGATAAAACTTAAGGAACTTCTGTCCCAAATTGACTGGTCTCCTATACTGGCAACTCCTGACATCGACACAGCTCTCTCCTTCTTTACCCAAACTTTTAATAATGCCTGTGATATCTTTGCCCCAGTGTTGACCCGCCGTTCTAAAAGGAAGAATGCCCCTGGGTTACCCCAGCTTTGATCCACCAGCTCAAACATAGGGACAACCTATGGCACCGTGCCATTGAGACTGGCCGGCCCAATGACAGGCGGTTATATGCTGCCGACCGAAACAAGTGCACTCGGGCCATCAGAAAGGCCAAGTCTGAGCACTATCGGTCCTCACTCACTGCCTCATGGGGGAATCCCAGAACCTTCTGGGATAACATTAAACAGTTAAATGGGAGTGCACACTCCCCCCACCCACCCAGATCAACATTAATGGTGTGATCTCCTCAGACCCAGCCCTCATAGCCAACCACCTCAACACCTCATTCACCGACCTTAGCCCTATCCTCCTACAAATTTTTTGACCCTCCTCCCCAGCACCTGCCGTAAATCTTTCGCCTTATTTTCTCCTCCGCCGTGTTTCTGCCCAAGAACTTAGGCCTGCCTTTGTCACTGCTCTCAGAGTAATAAATGCGGGCAGTGACACCCTGGATCCGTGTATCCTCGGCTGGTCTTAGACACAGTCCTTACCCCAATCACATGCCTCATCAACCACTCTCTTTGCCTGGGAAGGTTCCACTGCCTGGAAAGTCGCCACTGTCACCCCTGTCTTTAAAGGTGGTGATAGGACTGTGGCTGGAAACTATCGACCGATCTCCATTCTCTCTCCTCTCTCCAAGGCCTTGGAAAAGTGGTGGCCTCTCAAATCTCTGACTACCTCTCCACCTACAATGTCCTTTGTCCTGAGCAGCATGGCTTCCGAGTGGGCCACAGTACCAACACAGCCCTCCTAGAGTTCTCCAACTTTCTCCACTCCTCCTTAGACACTGGTTCTCTGGCTGGTGCTGTCTTCATTGACCTCTCGAAAGCTTTCAACACTGTCTCCCACCCCCTCCTTCTTGATGCCCTTAGTCTCTCTGGTTTTGCTGCTGGGCCTATCTCCTGGTGCACCAGTTATCTGTCTGACCGCTCACAGCATGTAAAAATTAATGGGACCTGCTCAGACATCTGTCCCATCTTTTCTGGGGTTCCCCAGGGCTCCATTCTGGGCCCCTTACTATTCTCCCTTTACCTTAACAGCCTTCCACACTCTTGCTCGGGGAACATTCTATTGTACGCTGATGATGCAGTCATCTTTGCCTCAAGTCGTAACCCTATTGCCCTCCAGGACTCGCTGCAGAAGTCCTTCACTGAAGCCGAGGGCTGGTTCAAGGAACATAGATTGGTGATAAATCTTAAAAAAACAAAAACTATGTTCTTCTCTCATCCCCAAAACAAGTCCTGCAACTTCAAACTCCTCATTCACTCTGGGTCCTCATTCCCACTCGAACAAGTTTGCTCCTATAAATACCTAGGGATCCATTTTGACTCCTTCCATGGACACATCGCTACCCTAGCCACTGCCACTAATATCCGATTGGGCATCTTACATCAGTATAAACACTGCCTCCCCCCGGAGGCTCTTCGACTCGCAGTCATCTCCTCTATCCTGTCCCTAGTGGACTATGGACTGCCGGTGTATGGTGCTGCTGATCAGACCGCACTCCATAAAATTCACACTACTCTGAATAAGGCCTGCAGGTTAATTACTGGAGCACCTAGGATGACACACACCTGTCTACTGTATGCTAAAGCGCTGGTACTTGATCTCGACGAGCACCTCAAATATCTTACCTGTACCCTTACAAAAAAGACCCTCCTTGGGCTTTCCCCACCAGGATTGACCACCACCATACGCCGCTCTGTCCCACTAGTTCATACTCGGACCTCTGGGAAAACCTCTCTTGTTATCCCTAGAGCTAGGACCTCTCACGGCCAAAGAGCCTTCAGCTTTAGGGCCCTCTCCTGGTTCAACACACTGCCCCCCTCCATCTCCGAAGCTCCAACTATATCGTGCTTCAAAACTTCCTTACGTAACCACCTTATTAACACCCGATGCTGTAACTGCCGCTAGTCAAAGCCGTACTCAATACTTATGACAAAGCTTATTACTAAGCTGCTAAGGACAACATAACTCTGGTATTGTTTGCATCCATCCTACCTGTACCAGCTTGTTTGTATCTATGTCTTAATTTACTGTTATACCTATGTGTTGTACTGCTATACTGTGTATTTTGGTTTGTCTTACTGTGACAAGGTACCTTTGTAAATGAGCCTATGGCTCAAAGGTTTTCCAAACTGCTGTTTAAATAAAATAAAATAAAAATAAAAAATAAAATTATAGAGAGTCATTAATTGAAAAATGTTTGAAATGTGGGGAAATGTCTATTGGGGCATGTTTGGGAGTGGCAAATGGTATTTGTGGGTGGTATAACATCTCAGGGGGTTATACCTGGTAACAGCTAGCACACGTAAAGGTTATACTCTGAGTGGAGGCACTCTGCATTGTTAGAACCAAATATAAGTTTTACGACCTGAATCCCCTCAACCTGGCTTGTAAGTAGTGGGCAGGGGTTTAATTCTAGGAGTAGTGCCGCCTAGGGGTTATACATGCAGGGGTCAATCTTAACATTGTTTTACTAGCCCAAACACTAGTGCAAATTGACCAAGGCTAGTGCAGCTAACTCTACTTGCCCGTCTTGACTAGTGCAGATTTTCATAACTGTTAATGAAGTTAAAAAAGTCTCTACTTTAGCATTCTCTAGTCCTCATGCTAATCTCTCTCAATGTTCCAGATGGCCAGGTGTGATTAACAGCTCATTAAGAGCTGCACTTATCTGGCAGTTCAAGAGAGGGATCCCACAAAAGACTCAATATGTGAGTCATTATCACTCCACTGTTAAGACTTTCAGCTAGTGTTCAGGGTGTGATCAAGGGTAGAGAACTGTTAAGTCACTGGGTTCCAGTTTTCTGAATGCGTCTATGTCTAACAATTTGTCCATTATTATTAAGACCAGTGCCCCTCATTTCTCTACATTTTGAGTGTTTGTATCCAACATTTCAGTGACAAAATGCAAAGAGGTATACAGGATCGGCCCTGCAGGTGGTGGGTTTTATCCCAGCCACACCATAACTTCCCTCTCCCCTCCAAATCTCTTAACTCTGTTCTTTCCCTGGACACCACCGCAGACCAGACTCTGAAGTGACCATCCATATCTGCCATTACTGGCAAGTGTAGGGGGTCCCCAGCTCTTCTAAATGGACCATTCCAGCCATCACCATCCATACAGTTCCACCCTTATCCCACTCAGCATGTCCTTTCAGCCTAAAAAACAAAGCTTTGGATCATGTATGGTACAAAAAATAAACCTTGATAAAATACATAATTTGAACCCTTGAAATAGGCATTCCTGGGGTGCACAGATCATCCTATATAGAAATAGTATAGTGTTATGCCTGTGTACTGTTTCCCCTGGGCTGATGAAAGGACAATGTTAAAGAAAAATCTGTTCTAGTAGCTTGGATATGTTGTTCATCCACACTTCTTGGCATGTCCCTTTCCCCTTTAAATCTTGCCAGAAAGTCTTCAAGCTGGCTCCTCCCACCCACCTGGGTGGTAAATACCTCAGCTCCGCCCCATGATGCCAGATCTTCCTTTCCACTGGAAGATACAGGTTCCCTCGTGCTCTCACAGCAGTTCGTAGGCCCTGGATTCAAAAGCGTCGGTTTTTACCGAAACTAACCTTAAAACTTGTTCGAGTTAGTGATTCCAATTGTAGTGCATCGAACATGGAGGATAAATCGTCCCCCCAGATTTCTCCAGTGTACCTGCGGCTAGAAGATGTCATGCACCGATCCCCACCTAACGTGCGTTTGTTGCCTAGGTGTCTGACATGACACCTCGTCTTGCACTTTCTGCCTGGCCTTCCATCCCAATGTCCTGGACAACCACAAGGCGCACCTAAAACTAGGGAGACCAGAGACAAAGAACCCACCGGTGAAATCAAAGGAGGCAAGGTGGGCGGTTTCCATGGCCACGGGATCCGCCGAGCAGCTGGAGCAAGTGAAGGCATTTGAGAAGGAAGCAGCTCAAGCTTCGGCCAATCAAAGCTTTTTTGTTCCGCTCAAACTTGGCTCCACCTTTACAGGCTCCTTCAAGGAGTTGTGCCAGTCTCTCCCCACCAGGGGTGAGGCGCCCTCGGGCTCGCACTCCTCCCGCCCTCGTATGAGGGATAAGGATCCGAAGTCTTCGTCTAAGCGAAGATGTTCTTGGGACCAAGAAAGGTCTGAGTCCCAAGAGCATGCGGTGTCGGCCTCGGTCGAGATCGCATCCTCAGCCACCGGCTTTTCAGACATCCCGTCTGGCAAGGGGACCGAAGAAATGGCAGGTGAGGCTGAGATGACTCTCGGACCCTCTGTCACCAACCCCAGTCAATGACTCTTTGGAAAGGACTCCGGTCCTTGTTTTTCCGGATGAGGAGACCCAGCCTGCTGGTGTCCCCATCGAGGAAATGGTTCCAGACCCTCGGTTTTCACCGACACCGGTGTCTCCCAATCGATCGGGTCGACTTCCTCGGTCTTGATCGAGGTCCAGAACCCCTTTGGCCGAACGGCCGAAAGAGTCATAAACACTCTTAAGAAGAGGTGTCACCACAGATCTTCATCTTCCTTGGATGAGGAGAGGCTTCGGCGGAAACTCTGTCGACGCTATGAAGATCTCATGTGACAACAGCTGATTTTGTCCGGGCAGAATCCGGCCCCGCCGGCCACCCCGGCCATCACTTGGCTTCCGCCTCTTAGCTGACGCCGACCCCTCCAGAACCGAAGTCTTCCGTTCCCCCGCTCATAGGGCCGGCCCGTATCCCTGTTCGGCCTGCCTCAGTCTCTCCACCAATTTTGGTGGAACCACCACCTAAGCAGCCTCCGGGAGGGGCTATCTTGAAAGAGGACCATACAGACACCGGGCTTCCCTGACGTCTGTCAATTACCGTCGTCCTCGATCGCCCTCAGCGTATCAAGGGAGACCTAGGAGGGAGGCCATTGTATCCCAACTCTTTGGACTCAGACGCCACCAGATTGCACTCCCATCCTGGGGACGATGAGTCGTCCGTGGTGGGTTTGGAGGAAGGCCCTTCCTCCTTTCAGGCCATTCTCTGCCTGATCTCTGAATCCACCGGAATGCCCCTGGAGTCCATCCAGAAAAAGGTGGAGTACCCACTTACGGATATCCTCAAAAGGGGGGATACCCCGACGGAGGCCTTTCCAGTGGCCAAAGCCATTGTTGGCCCGGCCCTTGAGCTTTGGCAGTGCCCAGCTTCCTGCCCAGCACCGTCTGCCCACATGGCCTGCAAGTAGGCGGTGCCCTTAGGGTCCCTGGTGGGGTTCACAGAACATCCTTCGGCCAAGACCCTGGTGACCACTTCTGTGTTCAGGCGTACTGGTAGCTCAGCCGACACTGACCAACCCCCAGACAAGGAGTCCAAAAATATGGACCATTCCGCCTGTAAGGTCTATGCAGCCTCTTCCTTAGGCCTTCGTCAGGCCAGCTCGGCTGTTATAATGACACACACTTCTCTCATGCCCTCCTTGGGTCATTAGACGAAGTCCTCCCTCATCGCCCGGCGGACATGGAGACCACAGTGAAGCAAGTCCGTGATCAGGGCCATGCTGTTGCAAAACAGCAGCTCTAGATGGCCCTGGACATCGGGGATTCTTGTGCCCACTCTTTAGCAGCTGCAGTGGCCACTCACCGCAGGGCTTGGCTGAGGCTGTCCTCCTTCCTGGCGGATACTCAGCACAAGTTAGCTGATGTGCCCTTCCTAGGCACCGACCTGTTCGGTCCAGGAGTGGCCGGTCACCTGCAGTGCATAGAGCAGTCCAGTGCCACCTTGGATGCTGCTTATGCGAAGGGTTTGTCGGGCAAGAACCAGCAGAAGCGTAAGAAGAAGCCTTTTCAGCAATCTTCCCCAGCGGTCAGGCAACCCTCCTGTCAAGGAGGCCAGGAGCAGCAGGCTTAAGCTTGGCGCCCAAGGCCCAAGCAGGGTCTACAACAGCCCCATAAAGAAGGCCGAGGCGCAGGTCCAGGAGCCTCCTCCTCCTACAAGCCTGCTCAGTGACGGGTTGGGGGTTGCCACCCCTGCACCCGTCACGCCAGCTCTGGGTCCTCATGTGGGGGGCCTGCTCCATCACTTTCTTTCCGCCTGGTCCGATATCACCTCAGACAGGTGGGTTCTCGAAGTGGTCAGTCAGGGACTGCCTCTAGAGTTCGAGCAGTACCCTCCCAGCGGAGCCCGCACCCCTTGAGAGGAAAGGATCTCAGCTTGCACCCAGTTGGCTCTCTGAGACGACATAGCTCAGCTCCTCCGCAAGGGGACGGTAGCTCCAGTGCCGGATCCTCCTACAGACCCAGGCTTCGTGTCCAGGTACTTCCTGGTGCCCAAGCGGATGGGGGGGTTGGCGCCCCATCCTAGATCTCCACGACCTGAATCAATGTCTCAGGTCTTGCACCTTCCGGATGATAACTCTGAACCAGATCATACCATCCCTGGAGCGAAACATGTGGTTCTGTTCACTGGATCTCAGGACGCGTTCTTTCACTTCCCAGTCCATCCATCCCATCAGCGGTTCCTCCACTTCAGGGTTGAGGGGACCTTGTAGGAGTTCCGAGCCATGCCGTTCGGCCTGTCATCGGCCCCACAAGTCTTCACCAAGTGCATTGCAGTGGTGGCAGCCCATCTTCAGTGTTGAGGATTATGAATCTACCTTAATCTCGATGACTGGCTCTTGGCAGTTTCCTCCCTTCAGGAGGTGGAGAGGTCCAGGGATCTGGCCCTCCGAACCTGCTCCCAACTCGGCCTTCTGATCAACGCCAAGTCAGAACTCATACCCTCTCAGGTGATGGGCTTCATCGGGGCAGAGCTTGACTCTTGTCAAGCCAGAGCTCGGCTCCCGGCGGACAGGGCGGAGGTTCTTTCCTCCTTTGCCCAGTAATTTCTGGTTGGGCACTTGCGCCCTGCCCGGGACTTTCTGCACCTTCTGGGTTACATGGCGGCGTGCACCTCAGTGGTCCGTTGGGCCAGTTGGCACATGCACCCCCTCCAATGGGAGCTGGCCACCCAGTGGACTCAGCGCCATGGTCATTTTGACCAGCTGATCGCTGTAACCCAGAAGATGTGGGCCGCTCTCCAATGATGGACCGCCCCAGAATAGTTGCATTAAGGGATCCTGCTCCTCCCGAGCCAACGGTCGTCCTTACAACCGATGCTTCCCTCATGGGCTGGGAAGCCCACATTGGGGACAACAGGGCCCATGGGGTCTGGACCACCGAGAAGTCCCGATGCCACATCAACCTGTTGGAGCTCAGAGTAGTCAGACTGGCACTGTCAGCTTTTGCTCCTCAGCTCTGGGGTCAAGTGGTTCAAGTCCAGACGGACAATACCACGACCATGTACTACCGCAACAAACAGGGCGGCACGCACTTCCATCTGCTGTGCAAGGAGGTGCTCTGCATCTGGACCCTCGTAAGCTGGTTGGAGGTGGATCTCCTAGCAATTCATGTGGCAGGAGTCTCGAACCAGTTGGCGGATGCTGTCAGCCGTCTAGGCCAGACATCCCACGAGTGGTGTCTCTCCATCCTGAGGTAGCTCACAGTCTGTTCTCCCATTGGGGCAAACCATTGGTGGACCTGTTTGCCTCCAGGGAAAACACCAAGCTGAGGCTGTACCATGCCTGCCCCCCTCAGCAGGGCTCGCTGCAGGGGATGCCTTCTCAAGGTCAGGGACCCCAGGCCTCTTATACGCCTTCCCTCCACTTCCCTTGATCCACAGGGTGTTACTCAAGGTGGGGAGGGACAAGGCAAAGGTGATCCTGGTAGCCCCAGATTGTCCGTGCCAGTTCTGGTACCCAGATCTCCTTAGCCTCAGCTGCAGGCCCCTGGAGCGGCTTTGTACACACCCGGACCTGATATCATTGAACCAGGGGAAGGTATTCCATCCGGAACTTCAATCCCTGCACCTCACAGCCTGGTACCTGAGCGGCTAAAGTTCTAGGCTCTGGGCCTTTCTGAGGATGTCTACACCGTGGTGGAGGCATCTCGTAAGGAATCGACCAGGAAATGTTGAGCCTTCAAATGGAAAAGGTTTTCCATTTGGTGCCATGGTAAGAGTCTAGACCCCTTATCCTGCTCCATGGCTAACATTCTAGACTACCTTTGGTCTCTCTCCAAAGGGGGTCTACGGTCATCGACTCTTAGGGTGCACCTGGCAGCCATTTCTGCTTACCGGGCGCAGGCCGGTCAGCCGACATTTGCGCAGGAGACAGTGGTCGGGCGCTTCTTCAAAGGCCTGGATCACATATCCCCTCCAGTGCGTGAACCTTCACCTCCGTGGGATCTGTTGCTGGTTTTGGCAGAGCTTATGGGCAAGTCATTTGAACCCATGCACAAGTGTGAGCTCTCACACTTGTCGTGAAAGACGGCCCTCCTGGTGGCTATCACGTCAGCCAGAAGGACAGGGGAGCTCCTGGTGCTTTCGGTGGACTGCCCTTATCTGGTCTTTCACTGGGACAAAGTTGTCCTGCGCCCCCACCCAAAATTCCTTCCGAAGGTGGTATCAGAGTTTCACCTTAACCAGGTGTTGACTCTGCCGGTATACTACCCTAATTACACCTCGGACACCGAGTACAGGCTTCATACTCTGGACCCGAGACGTGCTCTCTCCTATTATAAGGAGAGAACGGCAGAAATTCATGGAGAGGTTTGCCATCTGTTTGTCACCTACGCTGAAGCCACTTCTGGCAGACCTGCAGCCAAATGGACCATTGCAAGGTGGATTACATCATGCATAGGTCTGTGCTATGAGTTGGCGGGCAAGGGAGCCTCCCAGAGGAATAAGAGCTCATTCTACCCGCCATACTGCTGCATCGGTGGCTGCTTCCAAGGACATCCCTATCCAGGAAATCTGTCGGGCTGCTACCTGGAAGTCGGCAAACACCTTCATTACCCACTACCACGTCGACTTTGAGTCACACCGGGATGCTGGTTTTGGGGCCTCGGTTCTCCAATCTTTATTTCTTAAGTAGGGGGTGTGCGACTTGCCTCCCTTCTCCCGGAGACCTCTTGGAGTCTGCCAAGAAGTGTGGATGAACAACATATTTACCCTCCTAGGAGAACAGGTTACTCACCTGTAACAGTAGTTCTAGGAGTGGTATATGTTGTTCATCCACACGCACCCACCCGACCTCCCCGGCTTTAGGCGCACAACCTTGCTTCCAGCGGGCTAAGATCTGGCGTCATGGGGCAGAGCCGAGGTATTTACCGCCCAGGTCTGTGGGAGGAGCTAGCTTGAAGACTTTCCGGCAAGATTTAAAGGGGAAAGGGACATGCCAAGAAGTGTGGATGAACAACATATACCACTCCTAGAACTACTGTTACAAGTGAGTAACCTGTTCTTATTGTTGAGGCAGAGCATATTAAAATCGGTGCTTTTACAAATAAAAATGTCATAGTAGCCGGCCCGGTGGCGCTGAGGGTTGAGGCGCTGGACGCCACACCTCGCTCCACGCCGGCGACCCGGGTTCGGGAGCGGACTCGGGTCGTCGGGTGGTCGGCCATGGGAGACAGAATGAGCGCCCAACGATGGGCTCGCCTTCTCTGGGAGGGATTCGGCCGATGCCCGACACTTGCATGACCTCGGCGGAGGCTCGAAACTGCAAGCCCCACTAGGATGGCTGGCCTTTGAGCAGCACGGACGCCGGCGGCAAGGCTATGACGCCAGGGAAGGCTGCTATTGCTCAGGGAGGGAAAAAGCGAGAACAAGCCTGCCTCAGCCGGGAAGATGGGAGGACCGTGGCCGTGCCCACGTTTGCCTGTCTGCCCAGCAGACCACAGACCGGCAACGTAAGTAGCGGGGTTTGATCCCCGCCTCATCCCCGCCCGTGGGGTAATCCGCGGCTCCATGGGGTCTGGTGGTCTGTATGGGTAGGGTTCCAGGCAGTGGGATGTCCAGTTGTCCTCCCTGAAGGGTCGGAGGTGGCAGGCTGGGAGGAGGAATAAAGAGTAATTTCAAAAAAAAATGTCATAGTTTTCTGTTCCCCAGGCCCCTTAGGTTTGTCTAGCCCCATCCCCAAAGAAATCTTAGATGTGCTTCTGGCTCACTTGAGACTGTACAAAAACTTTCAAAAGTGCAGGTCTCCAATTGACTATAGGGTGGGGACTGAGAGTGTTCTTCTCTGCCTGACTCTGTTCATTGCCCTATGGGTGGTGGTGACAGTGTGGTGAGATGGATGATGTCAGCTATTGTGTGCACAGAGCTAGGACTGCTTGATTGAACATTTGCTGTTGTGATATCCTCTCTCTGGTGTGTGTGTGGGGGCAGAAATAGGGAGAGAGGAGGCTATGGTACAAAACAATGGGGGGGCTCACTGTCTGTGATGGATGGCATTGCAGTCTTTTTTGTCTGCAGGGGAGCTGGAAGCAATGTGGGAGCAGGATAAATGTGCAATAATCAGAGTATTTCTTGGCTTTGCTTGCATTGTTTCCTGTATAAGTGATCAAAATTTACCATTATAATTAAGGGCTAGTGCAACCATCTGTGGGCTAGTGCAATTTTGAATCAACTTGCCCTGCTGGCTAATGCAAAAAAAAAGGTTACGGTTGACCCCTGCACATGTTTTATACCCCCCAACGTTGTCACTGCTGCTGCTTTAAACGTTGTTGCAAATGTTATATACAGGTGATTTAATTTGTACTGAAAAAGAACCTGCGTTTAAGTAAAACAACATTTTCCTCAGACTTATAATGGGGTTGTGACCTCGTGCTGTTTTCATTCCTGCTTTTTCCTCCAATCGCTCAGGCCTTCACAGTACTTTGATGATGTCATTTCAGTCCTTTGACTCTAGTTATGTGTATTATAGCCCTTTTATAAAATGTTTTTCTGGTACAAAAAAATAAGAGATATCAGTTTATAGTATACGGTTGGAGCTTATTGTGTATGAAATCAATGGGTTTCAAAAACTTGTTGTAGGACAGTTCTCAGGTCATGGAAAGTTGTTGTTTATTCTGATGTCACAGCAATACTACGATGTTTCCCCCTTGACCTTCCACCTGATTGGAGGAAACGGTGTTCTGAGCAAAAAAGTTCAAGGAAACATGGTGGCGTCACTTAGTGAGCAGGTCACCGAGACAGTTTGGACGTGGACTGCCGTAGTCTGCTCTGTGTTTCCAACTGTACTAATTTGTCAGATTCTTTTTTTTTTGGGGGGGTTGTTAAATAACTGTCACCGAGAATGTTTAGAGGGTCAGGAGCGGAGTGGGACCACGCTGAGTGACTTCACAGCTGACTGAGCTGCCGGAACCAAGCAGGAGCGTGAACGCAAGATATGAAACCTTGTGAAATAAAACTTTTTCAAAAATCTTAGGAAACCATATACTGTATAAAACGGTGTATGGGTGACCATACACAAGGCTTGGCTTACATCTTGGGGGTGTGATGCCGTCATAAAGAGCTCTCCAGCTTCATTCTCGAGGTGTATATCATCATCACATCCCCTTGATGGAAGCACAGCCTTGTTGTATATGGTCATCCATACATTATGCATAGCGTGTAGTAGAGCATTGCTCTGTATAGAACTCCATCCCTTTCGGACTTCCAGTGACCTCATCGGGGAATGAACAACTAGCTATATTGTGACAGGAGTCGTGATTTACTTGTTTATAATTACTGGTGACCACAAATATCAACCGAATTACCTTTTTTTTTTAAATGCATATCAGACGGATTTCAGGTTATTGTGCTCCAAAGGCAATAATAACCCAAAATCAGGTTGATATGACACTTCATAATAGCCTAAAATCAGGTTGATATGACATTCCCCAAAGAAAAGACTTTAAAACTGTTGCATTCCATTGTTTCACAAAAAGTATTTTAACTGAAGTGTTTTCAACTGTGTTTTACGCATGTGCAGTTCAGTTTCTTCAAAAATCAAACTGCATTCTAGCTAGAAATGTATTTTTCTTTCAAGCTGCTAGCAATACAATCTAAACCTCTGCACAAGCAATTATAAAAAATAAAGGCTAGGTAAGTTTGATGTTATGGATTTTTTTTCCACACACCCTCAGCGTGTGATGACCGCATAAACCTCTCGAGCTTTGCGGGTCATTATGCACCTTGGGTGTGTGAAACAAATCCATAACACACACACTTACCTATCCATTATTCTCTATTTAGCAGGAGGAGAACTGGGCTGAGACTAAAGTGGTATCTTGCAGTTTCCGATGGAACAGTGGAATTCTTTAGAGCTCAGTGTAGAGGCAACACTGGCAAAAACATGATTGGTGTTACACTTCTACAATATTTTTAAAGTAAAGAATATTTTCTTATAAATAAGTTATACTTCAGAAATGAAACTCACACAAGTAAATGTTAATGCCCAGTGATCTTTAAGCTGCAGGTTTAAGCAAAGAACTAAATATGCTAGTTTTAGTTGTGACAAAATACTGTAAAACTGGGCATTTTACTGTAATTTGTTGTAACCATTTTTGCTCAATGTGACGATTGTGTAAAAATAAAATGATGCCAGTTGGATGAAATTGCACATTTTCATCTGTAGTAGTGAATTAAAGCCCTAATTGTTTTGCAAAAAAAATTACATTTGCACAATGTTGGCCCCTTAGTGCTGTGCTTTAAATATGACTAATATGATAAGTACCCATTTTACAGTAGCTTTTAACAGATCTGTAACTATTGATCCGCATGAACACTAACTAAGTTTTACGTTTGCTTCTACTGCAGATGTGTCCCATGATGTGTTGCTATGGAGAATTTAATTAAAAGATCTTCCAGTCATCATTGTTGGTACAAAAAGGAGGGCAGAGATGGACCAAGAAAAGCAAGTGAATAAAATAATCATAACCACCGAAGAGACATTCAATGACGCTCCTTTGAAAGGACAAGAAAGTGAAACTGAGCGCCTAACAGATGGACCCGATCAGAATATTTCAGACAAAAATGTTTGCCTATCAACTGCCATTCAACAGAAATGTGCTGCCTATGTTTTAGCCCTCAGACCTTGGAGCTTTAGTGCTTCTCTAACTCCAGTAGCGTTAGGCAGTGCTTTGGCCTACAGATCGGAAGGAATGATCGACGTAGTTGTATTTGTTGTCTGTGCTGTGGCTGTGTTGGCTGTCCATGGAGCTGGTAACTTGGTTAATACTTACTATGACTTTTCAAAAGGGATTGATCACAAAAAGAGTGATGATAGGACACTGGTGGACCAGATCCTCGAACCGCAGGACGTGGTCAGATTTGGAGCGTTTCTCTACACTCTGGGCTGTTTCTGTTGCACATGTTTGTTTTTCATATCACCATTGAAGCTGGAGCATTTAGCTCTGATCTACTTTGGGGGCCTGTCCAGTTCATTTCTTTATACAGGAGGTAAGCTAAACATACGAACATATGAATGTGCCAGCAGAAACAGACCACCCGATCTAAGTCTGTTTGAGTGTGCAGCTAGCACCCCTAGTTTGCAGCTGCCCCACCCCCACTCCCCTTTGTCATCCCACTGCCACACCCACCCTCACTCTGCCCTGTTCCCTGTCCCCTGTCCCATGCCCTTTTGAAGCTGTTCACAGATTTACATGATACCACCCATTCTGGTAGTGCGTTCCATTTTGCTACCACCCACTCTGTGAAATAGTGTCTCCTCGTTTCTCTCCTAAATCTTCCCCCCTATTCTTAGCCCATGTCCCTGATGTCCTCCCCTCCTTAGCTTAAAGGCCCCATCCTTATTTATTCCTCTCAGATACTTGAATGTCTCTATCATGTCCCCCCCGGTCCCTTCTATCCTCCTGGTGTACATATTGGGACTCCCAGCCTGCTTTCATAGTCTCCCTCCATTCCACATATCATGTTTGTTGCCCTCCTCTGCACCCTCCATTAGCCTGATATCACGCTTTAGGTATGGCCTCCAAAACTGCACACAATACTCTTAAGTGCGGCCTTACCAGTGAACTGTAGAGGGGCCATATCACCTCTCCTCTTCGACTGGACGAAAGGAACCTCGCTGTGCACCCCAGCATTTTGTTCGCTTTTGCAGAACAAAGTGTCAGTGTGGCTCAATTGATAGCACATCCGCCTCTGGACCAGAAGGTCGTGGGTTCTTGTCCCACACTGGGATTGGACTTGCACCTAATAATCACTGGTATCCGAGTGCATTATTAGGGGGTGCTGTACTGCTGGGGTGTGCCGTCCTTCAGATGAGACACTAAACCGAGGTCCCATTCTGGTGGGTGTCCAGGTGGAAGTAAAAGAACCCAAGGCACTCTTTGCAAAGAGCAGGAACATTCACGGTGTCCTGGCCAACATCCCCCTTCCCTTAAACCGGTTCATGCAATTATCCAGGCTGTGTGGGGGTGGTGATGTGCGATATGGCTGCCACCACACATTCAGTCACTTCACTACCAGTCTTGCATTGTTTGTAAAGCGCTTTGGGATACTGTGTATGAAATGTGCTATATAAATGTTGATTATTCTTCTTCTGCAGCCACTCTCCTGCACTGGGCATTGTTGTTCATGGTCCCTGTTATCATTACCCCTAGGTCCTTCTCTTCCTCCGTGATCCCCAGCCAGTATTCTCTCCTTGGGTCATAACCTTGCTCTTCTTTGCATTCCAATGTTGCCTCACATCCTGGAGGCCATTGTCCTCCAGGTACAACACTAGTCTTTCCTTTAGTATCGTTTCCATGAGTTTGCACACTATGGAGGTGAGACTTATCGGATGATAACTGCCCGGTTCATCCCTTGGTCCACTCTTGTGTAATGGTACTACTTTACCATCCTCCAGTCCAGTGGCATACATCTCAACTCCAGTGAGGTGCTGTACAGATCACCAGCGGCTCCGTCAACACCTCCGCCATCTCCCTCTGCACCCTGGGGTGGATACCATCCGGCCCTGGTGCTTTGTCTACTTTCAGTGCCCTCAGTCCCTCTAGGACGCTACTTGCCTCAATTCTTCCATCTGTTGCCTCCTCTCCCCCTGTCCCCGCCCATGGTGGTAGCGGCCCCCCCTTTTCTTCCGTGAACACTGAGCAAAAGTATTAATTCAGTGCTTCTACCTACTCCTCCCCCTTTTCCGTCCACTCCCCACCCCTTTTTATCCTCACTGTTGTCTCCTTGCACTTCCTGTTCTCCCTGATGTAGCTGAAAAAGTCTTTCTCCTCCGTTAATTCCCTGCACTAATCTCGGCTCCCTCTGGGCCTTGGCTTCTCTCCCTTTCCTGGTCACCTCCCTGGACCATCTTGCATACTTCTCCCAGTCCACTTCCTTCCCCGTCCTCCTAGACCTCTGGTGCTCCTCTCGTTTTGCCCTCACCATCTCCACTACCTCGCTGTTCAACCAGCATGGTTTTCTTGCTCTGCGTCTCTTATTCTGTGTCTTGGTGCAGGCTTCTGTTGCCTCTGTAACCTCCTGTTTTAGTAATATCCCATTTCTGCTTTATATTCATCTCCTGCCTTATGCACTCCAGTTTCCCTTTTTCAGTACTTCCTGCATCCTCCCAAAGTCTGTCCCCCTGATGTTTACCATTCAAGTAACTGATTTCTCTGGCTCCCCGCACATCGTGATATTAAACCACACCATTTGGTGATTGCTGTCAGCTAGTGGGTCCTCCACCTTTATTTCCCTTACTGCCTCTCTATTCTACTGTCTCAAACTGTGCATATGCCATTGTTCTAGTCCTCTGGGTTATTCACTGGCCTCTCCTAACCCCCTTTGTAAGCTGCTTGACGTACTCTACAACCCCCATCCTGCAAAGCCTTGTTGCCTGTTAAACTCTGCTTACTGCCTGCCTCCTTTGTACTGTGTTTTATCTTCCTCCCACTGGCTAGGTAAATGTCCCCTGATGTTGCTGCATTGACCATGTTTGACTGTTGCCTTTACTTAAACCTGCACTTATTGTTTGCCTGTTGTACCTGAATGTATCTTTGTAATCTTCCGGGTTGCACCTGAAAATAGGCACTTGGTTGTCTAGTGTGCTTACCTGGTAAACAAAAGCAAATAAATAAATATTCAACAATACCAGATCTAAAGTGTTCTTTAGATCTTTCTGGTCTGAGGGAAGAGGTTGTTCGTCTCCATGCTGACCTGGCAAGGATTCGGGAAACCTGCTCCCCCACTCAGGGACCACCCAGGCCACTGCCACTATCTCAGAGGTTGCCAAGAAAGAGGAGTGGTTGGGCCACGGTGGGCTCAGCGAGGGTGAGGGTGATGGAACAGAGGCACATCACTCCAGTTGTGCCTCTCCACAATTCATTTGCCACTCTGGCGAAGCATGGTTCCTCTGTGGAGGCACCTGCAACGGAGGCCAAGGAGGATGCTGGGAACCTCCACAATGGAGACCCACAGGAGGGTGGCCCGGATCCCACGGGAAGGAAACAACTCCTGGTGGGGACTGATTGTTGGGGGGTAGAACTGGGGAGGAGGGAAAGGGAGGTAAGGTGCCTGCCCAGTGCAAGGCTTGGAGGACAGAAGCGAATCCTCAGGATCGTGGGAGCAGTGGCAAGGGGGAGGGAGCTGGATGTCATTATCCACCTAGGGACCAATGACCTGGCTGAGAATGGGATCAGAGCAGTGCAACAGGAGTTTGTGGAGTTGGGAAGGGGCCTTAGACAAGTTGCACACACAGTAACTTTCTCAGAAGTGCTACCTGTCTATGACATGGATGAGGGTAGGGCACTGCACACCATGGGATTCAATGACTGGTTGAAAAGCTGGTGCAGAGCTCAGGGATTTGGCTTCATTGAGGACTGGGGCTCCACCTGGAAGAATGCAGGCCTATACAGGCGCGATGGTCTGCATCTATCCGGAGGGGAACCAGGATCCTAGGTGATGGGTTTAAATGCTTCAGTGGCAAGCATTTAAACTAGCCAAGGTGAGAGACACTGAGGAGGAGAAGGAAAATCCTAGCCCCCCCCCAAAAAAAAAATCAGGGTAATTAGTGAGGTAAACACCAAAATAGAGCAGTCGATAGGGAGAAGGGCAGGGGTAAATGGAGAAAAAGACAAAGGCAGTAGGGACAGGGATGGGGCAAAAAGAAATGGTCATTTAAAAAAAATGGAGAGTAATGAGTACCAATGCCCGTAGTCTAGGTAAAAAGCTCACTGAAATGGTGACCTTAATGGAAGAGGGATGCCTGGATATTGTGGCAGTCACAGAAACATGGTACACAGAGGACCATAACTGGGACGTCAACATACCAGGGTACACAATCTACAGGAGGGACAGGGAGGGAAGAAGAAGAGGAGTTGCTGTCTATGTAAGGGACGGGATAAAAGCAACAGAACTAAAGGGCAAAACAGGGAGGAGAGGAGGCACTGTGGGTCACCCTGGAGACTGGGAATGGCTCCACAATCCACACAGGGGTTATATACAGACCCCCGTCTCGGGGGAGGAAATGGACAAGGAAATGATAGAAGGCATCCTTGAGATATTGCTGATGGGGGACCTGAATATGCCAGATGTTGACTGGAGCACCTTTGCTGCAGCCACATCCAAGAGCAGAGCCATTCTCGATGCCCTACAGGGGGCATGCCTCAGACAGCTAGTTTTGGAACCCACTCGGGAGAGAGCAATCTCAGACCTGGTACTCTCAAATGGGGATGGAGAGAGGATCTTTGATCTTGAAGTGGGTAGCCATCTGGGAACAAGCGACCACCAAATAGTGTGATTCACTATAAACTTAGCTGTAGAGTCAAGCCACACAAAAGTGAAGGTACTGGACTTCAGGAGGGCTGATTTTGACAAAATGGGAGAGTGCCTCAGAAAAGCACTAGCAAACAGGCAAGAAGGTGGGTGGAGCAACAATGGGAAACATCAAACCGCCATCACAGAGGCAGCAAGTCTTTGTGTGAAGCAAATAAACAAATCAAAACGAAAGAAAAAAACACTACGGTTCTCAAAAGAAGTGGCGGGGAAGATAAGGAGGGAAAAAGATAGCATTCAGGAAGTATAAGGAAACACAGAAGGAGCAGAACAGAGAACTGTACCAGTTAAAGCAGAAGGAAGCGGGTAAGGCAGTCAGAATAGCAAAGGCCAAAACCGAGGAAAACATAGCCAACTCTGTTAAGAAGGGGGATAAAACCTTTTATAGGTACATTAGGGAGCAAAGAAAGACTAAGGCAGGGATACTGAGGCTGAACAAAGAGGAAGGTGGTTGGGCAGTGAGCGACAGTGAAAAAGCAGGGATACTGAACAAATACTTATGCTTAGTATTCACAGTGGAAAAGCAGGGGGAGATACCTAATCCGGTCAATAGAAGCACTCTGGATAGGGGGTTGATATTTGTCCTTTCACAGAAGAAAGGGTTCTGAAAGAACCCTTAAAACTGAAGGTGGATAAATGCTGCAATGGGGCCTGATGGGGTTCACCCCAGAATTTTAAAAGAACTAAAGGAAGAACTAGTAACACCACTGACTACCCTTTTTAATAAATCATGGGAGGTTGGGGTGGTACCTGAGGACTGGAGGGGGGCGGATGCGATTCCCCTTCACAAAAGTGGGAGCAAGACAGAGGCAGGAAACTACAAACCTGTCAGTTTGACCTCAGTGGTAGGGGAAATGATGGAATAACTTCTGAAGGAAAGAACTGTTGAGTACCTAGAGGCCAGTGGGGCACAGGACCCAAGGTAGCATGGATTCACAGTGGGAAGGTCATGTCAGACAAAATATAATTGATTTCTTTGACTGGGTGACCAAAGCAGTAGACCAGGGAGGGGCTGTGGACATGGCCTACCTTGACTTTAGCAAGGTATTTAACACAGTCCCACACAAAAGATTAATAAACAAATTAGCCAGCCTGGGATTGGGTCCTAGGCTGGTAGCCTGGGTAAAACACTGGTTGGACAACAGGACACAGCGGGTAATAGTAAATGGAGTCCACAATGAAGAAAGGAGGGTTACTAGTGGGGTACCGCAGGGTTCAGTACTGGGGCCGGTCCTTTTTAATGTCTTTATAAGTGACATTGCAGAGAGACTGGAAGGTAAAGTATGTCTCTTTGCGGATGACACAAAGATCTGCAACAGGGTTGATACACAAGGTGGGGTGGAAAGGATGAAAAGGGACTTGGCAAGGTTGGAGGAATGGTCAAATGTATGGCAGCTTAGATTCAGTGCAAAGAAGTGCAAAGTAATGCACCTGGGAAACAAAAACCCAAGGGAAGAGTACACAATGGGGGGTGAGATACTGTGACAACAAAATGGAAAGGGACCTGGGGGTAGTCATATCAGATGACCTAAAGGTGGGCAAGCAATTTGAGAAGGCAGTAAGGAGGGCTGGGGGATACTGGGATGCATAGGGAGGCACGATCACCAGTAGAAAACAGGAAGTTGTTGGCCCTCTGTACAAACAGTTGGTAAGACCACATCTGAAGTACTGTGTACAGTTCTGGAGACTCCATCTCCGCAAAGACATAGACAGGGTGGAGGCTGTCCAGAGGAGGGCAACCAAAATGATGCAGGGTCTGCATCAGAAGACATGAAGAAAAACTAAAAGAACTAAAGATGTATAGCCTCGAGGAAAGGAGGGAGAGGGGGGACATGATTGAAAATTTCAGATACCTCAAGGGAATCAACAAAGTCCAAGAGCATCTTTCAGAAAAAGAGATGTGCAAAAACAAGGGGGCACAATTTGAAGATAGAGGGGGGACGGCTCAGAGGTAATGTGAGGAAGTATTTCTTCACAGAGAGGGTTGTGGATACATGGAACAGCCTTCCTGAGGAGGTTGTAGAGTCAAAAACAGTGTGGGAATTCAAGAATGCATGGGACAGACATAAGGCAATTCTAGTGGGGGGGGGTAGGAGGAAGTAGGCTGCTGGTTAACTAGGATCTGCAGCTTATCCGTTAGGTAGGGAAATGGGCACACTAGGTGGGCCAAGCGGTCCTTATCTGCCATCAAATTCTATGTTTCTATGTTTCTTTAGCCAAGTAGGTACACTAACCAGCTGTGTCAGGAGACCCTCCTGGATCACATCCAGAAGCACTTGCTCCCTAGCACTGGAGGTGACCGGAATGCTCCAGTCAACCCCAGGCAAGTTGAAATCCACCACAATGACCACCTTCCTTTTTCTACATACCTTTTTGGTTTGTCCCGCTAATTCCCTGTCAGGCTCTTCAGACTGGGACGGTGGCCTGTGTAGCACCCCAAACCTTAGTTTCTTACCCCTTCAGTCTAGGAACTGCAGCCAGATTGTCTCTGTTCTCCTTTCTTCCCCCTCATCCCTAGTGCATTTAATCCCATGCCTCACATAGACTGCCACCCCACCACCCTTCCCCCTCCTTACGGTCCTTCCTGTATAATTTGTATCCTGAGATTGCCAGATCCCAGTCCTGGTGCCCAGTTGCCGTGTTTCTGTGACAGCTGCAATATCCACCCACCACACTGTTAAGAGTGCCTGTAGTTCAGCTGATTTGTTGCCTAAGCTTCTTGCATTCAGTGAGACCACCCTCCATCCTGCCCCCTTCCCTTCACTGACCTCCATTTCCTCCCTCTTTATTCGGCCACCCCGAGTCCTTCCCTGCTAGCCTGGGGGGTATGCTGTGATTCCACTCTGTCGGATCCCTGCCTACCTGCTGTCCACTTGCCACCCCCCCCATCTAGTTTATATCCACTTTTGTTGCAGTATTCCGCCCCAGTCTTTGTTTTGATACCTCCTTCCCCTCCCACTCAGGTGCAGCCTATGCCTTGCAAACAGATTGTTATTATCCCAGGTACTGCCCCAGCTGCCCACAACCCCATACCCCTTAGTTCGACACCATTCTATCAACCATGTGTTCAACTCCCTGATCCTCTCCTTTCTCACTGTGCTTGTGCAGGGTACTGGGAGCACCTCTGAGAAGGCCACAGACTCACCAGTCCCCTCGCGCAACCTTCCTACTTCCTCAGTCCTCTCCCTTGTTACCTCCACTGTTTCCCCTGCTAGGTCATTTGTCCCCACATGTACCACAATGTATGGTTTCCTCCTACCCCTCCTTATGCACTTTAGGATTGCCTGTCCTGCCTTTAATCCCGGTATGGACTCCACCTGTATCTGACTGTGCCTCTCCCCCTTGCTGCCCTGTCTGATCCCCTTGAGTATGGAGTCCCCCAATACCAGTACACCTCCCTCCTCTTTCCTTGTGCCCATCTCCACACACCCACCCAGGTTGTCATTTCTGGGGCCACTCAAGACAGTGCTTTTACCATGTGCCCCAGTGTATCCCCCCTGCCTGTCTCAATTGAGACCCCTCCCCCTGTTTGACTGCCAACCTCCCTCTCCCTCCTCACCTCTCCAAGTATTATCCCTCCCCTGCCACACCATGCCCAATTATTCCACTAGTAATGCCCCTCACTACCTCCTCTTTGAGTATTATCCCCTGTGTAATCTCCTCCTGCGTCCTCTTTCCCACGTGTTGCTAGTATAGCAAACATGTTCCCTACCCCCTTTGCCTTACTATGTGTTTTCTCCTGCCTACTGCTGCTCCTCTTTTGCTAGGTCCTACTAGAGTTCACCCGTCATCAGCTGGCTTCCTGTCTACTTTGCCCCCTCCCTTGACCCACTGCTCCTTCTCTGTGGTGCCCCCACAATACTCTCAGATGGTAGCCCTCCTACCAGTACCATCCTCCCCTTATCCCTCAACCTCCCAAGCTCCCTGTCTAGCCACTGAACTTCTTCCTTGAGCCTCCTTAGCCTGTGGCATATTGGGCACCCTCCCAGCCCAAACAGTATGTTCATCCGCATTGCTGTCCCACGACCATTGCACCCTACAATTCTACCCATGGTCCACACTACCTGTACAGCCTCTCCACACTAACTCTTCCTACAGCAAGTAGAATGATCTAATCCTAGCCCAGCCTGTGACAGAAATGTAAATCCCAAATGCCCTTGCATGCAGCATAAGACAGCCAACTACAGTACTAACTGGAAACCACAATCCTACTCATAAGGACTATAGACCTGTTCATAAGTTTTATATATTTATATATCTATAAGAATTAACTCATGGCTGTTCCTTGTTTCCTCCTTCCTGACCTGCTCTTAGGGCTCAGGTCACTTTGCAGCTCCCCAGGCTCCTCCCTCACAGCCTTCAAACCCAACCCCCAGTGGTATTTCAGTATTTAAGAAAGGCTGGTGCAAGGAGTGGCTGGGAGGGCTTTTACAGTCACTCCAGCCACTGAAACCTTTAAGCTAAATTCCACTTTAAGCTAAATAAAAAAATAAAAAAAAAAATATTTATATATAATCAAAACTTACAAAAATCCTCTACACATTGACTCTCTCAACAGCAAGTAGAATTAACTAATCCTTCTCTCTTGTAGTTTAAAAAACAATAGCAAAACTTACAGAAATCTCCACAGCAAGCAGACTTAACCAATCCTTCTCAGTGCTTGGGACCCCCCCGAGAGGTTCCACTATGAGGAGCAATCCGTGGGGCAATGACTAAAAGGAAGGTGAGCCTCGGGGGACAAGGGTACTGGGGCTGGGAGGATAGGATGTCTGAAGGCAGCCAGGCAGGATGGAAAAAAGTATAATAAATTAACAAAAAAAAAAAGTGACATGTTATACGGTGTAATTAAGCAGGCTTTTTCCATGACACAACAGTGATTTTTAACCCAGATGCTTGCATTAGCAAGTGTGGCACAAATCTATTGGTCTTGATACAGATTATACTAGGCAAAATATCCTGTTAAAGCAGCAGTGCAATGTAAAAAAAAATAACCTGTGCTTTTTCAGCAGTTTATTCCATATGCTCTGCTGAGCATTTACCTGGTACTGTTTCCCAACGGCATTGTACTATCATCTCATCTATGACCGGGATTTGCATCCCAGTCCACAGACGCACAGCAACCTCCTGTATTGCTGTGGCCTATCCAACTGAACCACGGCAGCAGCTCGGCAGAACACCTCCCGAACAGAGGTCTTCACCTCCACGCAACTCCTCCGCCCCACCCATGAGTGATAGGGTACAAAGCTGCACATGCAGCAAATATGTCTTGCAGGGTTCTGTACCCTGTCGCGCTAGTGCGCTGCGCGATGTATTCCACGCAGTATTCCATGCGCAGTTTTATATGCGAGATCTTGCCCAGTAGATCTTTACTTTACCCTTTTCTTTTTGAATCCCTAGAAAAAGGACTGCAATAACAAAATTACCTGTAGCGGCTTTCTGCATCAAAGCAGAAAAGAAAGCCGTCACACTTCCATATTTCAACCTGGGATTTTACAGTGCGGTCTAAAAAATATTTACTCCCAGCAGGCTAGCCGTTTAAAAACAGCTCAAAACCATTTTATAAAATAGCTCGAAACAGTTCATGTCAAAACAACCCTATTGCTTTGTTTTTCCTTTTTTTTTTTTTTTTTTTTTTTTGTTTTCATCTTTAATGCAAAGCCATACAGGAGAACATTTTATTTAACTGTTTCTCTGCAGGGAAAACATCGATTATGAGACCGTCTTTTTTTTTTTTTTTAATACAGATCCCTGTCATCTCATAACAGGGCTAACAGCAGTTAATACCTTTAAGGTTAATCAAATTATAAGATTCGAGGCATTTATAATGCTAATGGTGGCTTCATTCTCCAAAGGCACCTACACCTTATTTTATATGCTATATTTATAGCTTCATCTGTTTCATACCTGCTGGCATATGTGGATTCACTTTACGCATTTTCATCCAGCACCTCTCTTGGCATTATCAACTTGTGCTAGAGACTATATGGACAGGAATATGAAATACAGAAATGAAAAAACAGTAGGAAAAGATAGGGGTAGAAAAGAGCTACACTAGGTGGCTAACCTAGGGTAGGGTAGAAAAAGAAAACTACAGAGGAAAGGGTTAACTGTTGCGCAACAGAAGTTTTTAAACGGTGGGATATGAAAGAGATAGGAAAGGTGTCCATAGTCCAAAACGTGAGGTTGTAGCCTTTCTCTGCCACACCAAAGTATAATAAGTTTACCACCCCTTTGATTTGTACTGTTGCCTTCAAAGTATACAGATGTCATCAAAAAGCCAACACTGCCCCTTATGGTATTGTAAGCCTGTCTAAAGTACTGCAGCTCCTTTCCTGCTTCGTTGCAAATTCGGTTTTGCGGGTGGGCTGTAGCGGGTGCTTGTTAACTGAAACATAGACAGAAACATAGATTCTGACGGCAGACAAGGACCGCTTGGCCCATGTAGTCTGCCCATTTCCCCTACCTGTTGGATGAGCTGCAGATCCTAGTTAACAAACAGCCTATTTCCTCCTACCCCCTCTAGATTTGCCTTATGTCTGTCCCATGCATCCTTGAATTCCCTCACTGTTTTTGACTCCACAATCCCCTCAGGAAGGCCGTTCAATGCATCCACCACCCACTTCGTGAAAAAATACTTCCTCGCATGCCCCTGAGCCATCCCCCCTCTATCTTCAAATTGTGCCCCACTGTTCTTGCACATCTCTTTTTCTGAAAGATGCTACCCTCTGAAATGCTGTCGAAATACGAACAAGCTGCATGTAAAAATATATGTAAGTTGTTTTTATTACTGCCTGTGCAAAAACTGAAATTTATGCCTGATTTAGTCCCTCGGGCAGGCACCACCATGTTCTTGGTGTTGGAGTACAACCCGTGACCTTTCGGTTTTCCAGTCGCAGAAGTGATCTTGTAACCTAATTAACAAGGTTCTAGCTTAGCATAGTTTTATTGGGCCGGTGCATAGTGCAAACGGCTTGCGTCAGTGTGACTTTCCTGAGTTTTCCAGTTGACCAGTGCAACTGCGTGTATAGTAAAACCCTCCCCACACCTATCTCAGCCCCGCAACCCTCCACACATCCAAACATCCCACTAATTAAAAAATTCAAAAATAAACAGTCTCCCACAGTGCATCCTGCCCCCCCCCCACCCTCTCCTACACACTGTCTCGCAACCCTTCCCACATCCAAACATCCCAGTAATTAAAAAATACAAAAATAAACTGTCTTCCCACAGCACATTCTGGACCTCTTACTGTACCCTCCCGCATACATTTGTCGGCTCTGCACCTCTCCCCACACAGACCATTTCCATCCCCAGACACCCCAGTAATTAAAAGCTGCAAAAGTAAACCCTCATCACCTATCTCAGCCCTGCAATCCGCCCCATCCAGTAATTAAAAAATGCAAAAATAAACCATCTCCCACAGCATATCCTGTCCATCTTACCACCAGCCGGAATGCCAGTAAACTCTCTCGGAGTTCTCAGGCAGCAGAAACATAGAATCTGACAGCAGTTAAGGACAGCCTGCCCCACCTTGTTTGCCATTTGCTTATTTAGTTTTTTTTTTTTTTTCTACCTTCATTTTTGCTGTAGCCAGACTTATTCTATGTTGCTGTCTCTACCCCTTTCCTTTCCCTTACAATTACCTTGTGCTTATCCCAGGCATGTTGGAACCCGCCACTGTGTTTGCCACCACTACCTCAACTGGAAGGCTGTTCCAGGCATCTGTCACTCCTTCTGTGAAGAAATACTTTCTCACATCTCCCCTGAATCTACCCCCTCCAGTTTCATAGCATGTCCCCTTGTTCTCAAGCAGCTTTTTTTCTGAAAATTACTCCCCTCCTGTACCTTATTAATCCTAGTGAAGTATTTAAAGGTCTCCATCATATCCCCCCTCTCTCCCTCCTTTCTTCCAGGGTGTACATATTGAGCTCCTTTAGCCTCTCCTCGTAGGGCTTTTGATGCAGACCCGGCACCATTTTGGTTGCCCTCCTCTGGAATGCCTCAACTCTGTCTTTCTTGAGATGCACTCTCCAGAAAGGGACACAGTACGCAAGGTGGGGCCTCACTAGCAATCTATACAGAGGCAAAACCACCTCCCAGTATAGCCTGACAGTTAGGGCAGCCAGCTGTGAATGAGCTGGGTGCATCCCACAGACCAGGATTTGATTTCCATAACCTCCACTTGCATACTGTTTGACCCAGAGAAAGTCGCTCAACCCCCCCCATGCTCCTGAGACACACCTGGAAACAAGATTTAACTCAGTGTTCCTGTCGTGTTTGGGAGAGTTTACACATTCAGGCTTAGCATTGTGGTTAACAGGATGGGGACTGGCCCGCTGCAAGGGAAAGTTTATATTTGTAGTTTTTTTTTTTTTTTTTTTTTTTTTTAATTACTGGGGGTGAGTGTGGGGGACTGGAACAGACTGGGTGGAGAGGCTGAGATGGGTGTGTGGGGATGGTTTTTACTGTGTATGCAGTGGGGGACCAAAGAGCATGTTGCCAGGGCACTTGAGTATTTAGACTGCAGAGTTTTGCAGCCTCTTTTTATGGGTGGGTGAGTAGGTGGGTGTGTATGTGTGTGCATGCATGCACGCACTGGGTGAGCCTCAAAAACATTAGCGAGCCTTTCTGTAGCACTCACTGCTCCAGTAGACGTTGGGGGTTGGTAATCCAGTGGGTGCACAGTTCTGTTGGTTCACCATTTTAGCCTTGGGCCAGTAATGCAGGCCACTAGGGAGTGTGCTAAAATCAAAAGCAAGAAATCAAAGGCCAAAAGGCCCAGCTGGTTCAGTAAAGAGGTGGAAGATGCAGTAAAGGACAAGAGTGCAGCCTTCCAGAAGTACAAAGGAACTCAGAAAGAGGAGAATAGGGATGATTATTATGCTAAATCAAGGGACACAAGCGGAGCAATTAGAATGAAAAAGGCTACAAGGGAAGTACGGCTGGCACAGGGAGCCAAATTAGGTGAGAAGGCCTTCTTCAACTATATAAGGGGGAGTAGGATAATAAGGATGAGATTGTCAGGTTAAAAAAGGGGGGGTGGGCAGAAGGAAGTGAAGAGAAAGCTGAGGTGCTTAACAAGTACTTCTGCTGTGTCTTCACTATAAAGAAGGACGGACCAGTGCCACAAGGGAGCAGGGAGGTGGGAACTGGTATGGGGGGAGTCACAGAGGATGTAATACAATTGGACAAGGTGCACAAGAGTCTAAGGGCCCTAACGATATATATAAATCCCCAGGGCCAGATGGCATGCACCCGAGGGCCCTAAGGGAAATGATGGAAGTACTGACGGTGTTTAACACTTTTCTAGAGTCTGGGAGTGTGCCCCAGGACTGAACTGCACATGTGATACCTCTCCATAAAAGTGGCCCAAGGAATGACCCAGAGAACTACTGTCTGACCCGTCTAACCTCATCAGTGGTAAAGCGGATGGAGACCATCCTGAAGGAAAGACTGATGAGCTTTCAGGAGGAAAATGGGCTACAGGAGGAGAGTCAGCATGGGTTTGTATTGGGGAGGTCCTGCCAGACTAACCCAATTGAGTTCTTCAACTAGGTGACCAAGACAGTGGACAAGGGCCAGGTGGTTAATATCCTTTATCGGGATTTCAGCAAGGCCTTCAACTGTGTGCCTCATAGGAGGTGGGTCAGGAAGCTGGAGGACCTGGAGGTGGCAGCCAAGCATTGCAGGACAAAAGCCAAAAGGTGCTAGTCGGAGGGGGAAGGGGGTTCTCAGGAGCTAGGCCAGTGACCAGTGGAGTCCCAGAGGGCTTGAATCAGTGTTTAACATCTTCATCAGTGACATAGCGGATGGGATCAAAGGTAAAATCTGCCTGGTCACTGACGACACCAAGCTCTGTGAGGGGAGATGCAAACTCAGGGAAAATCTGAGTAGATTAGAGAAGTGGTCTGGCATTTGACAACTGGGGTTCAGCTCTAAAAAGTGTAAAGTCATGCACTTAGGAGCAAAGAACCCAGAGACCAAATACTGGTTGGGTGGTGTGGAGGTAATCAGGTCAGAGGAAGAAAAGGACTTTGTTGTAGTAGTAGTAGTAGTAGTAGTTTATTTGTTAAGCTCCCAGTCCTGGGGCTAGGCATCACGAGTGATCTGAAGCACTCTCCACACAGTAGGAGAGTAGCAGAAAAAGCAAATCAAATGCTGGGCTGCATAGCAAGGGGTATTACCAGCAGGAGGGTGGAAGTCATACTAACACTGTACAGATCACTGGTGAGACCGCAGCTGGAGTACACTGTGCAGTATTGGTGCCCTTCTCTTAAGAAGAATGTCAGCTTGCTAGAAATGGTCCAGAGAAGAGCAAGCAAGATGATCCAAGATCAACAGGGCAACATCTACGAGGAGAGACTCGGGGCTCAACAAGTGCTCTCGAGGACAGAAGGGAGCGGAGGAACATGATCGAGACCTTCAAGTACCTTAAGTGTATCAACAGGGTGAGCACCGAGGGCCTCTTCAGTCTTAGTTAGAACAAGTCCACTAGGGGGCATAGCCCAAAACAGGTGGGGAGATGATTCGGGAGAGCGATAATGACACATTGTTTCACTGAGAGTGGTGGCCAGGTAGAACAAGTTGCCAGAGGAGGTGGTCTCCCTGAAAACGTTTGCTAGCTTTAAGAGAGGATGAAACAGAGTGAAGGGTAAAGTTGCTGGTGGAGGGGGGTGGTGGGGATGTTCAGGGGAGGAAATGGGGGTGCATGTCCCTCTGTAAACACAGAAGGGACCTGCACAATCGAGCAGACTACATAGATTGTAAGGCCTTTATCTGCTGGTTTATTTCTATGTTCATATGCAAATTAGGAGGGCCAGTGTAAATTGGGTACCACTTTCCCAGTTGGACCAGTGAAAATAAAAGTTAATTGTGAACCCTGCTTAGCCACTGACATTATAGGACTTGAACAACCACCAAAGGCTCCCACACTAAAGTGAGGGGCTGGTTCCAGTGTGCACTTTGTGTGCAAAAGCATTTTGGTGTGCTTAAACATATATAGAAACATAGACAGTGACGGCAGAAAAAGAACAGAGATCCATCCAGTCTGCCCATGTGCCCTGTAATCCCTGGAACCTAGAACCCAGTGTTCCTCCAGGATACCAATCCTCCCCATCCTCTCTGTATTCTCCTGCTTGGTCCTTTCACCCCCAGTAACCATTGTTCCCTTCATTATGAATTATGAATCAGTTTTGTTACTCTGTGCTGCACTGTTTCCAACCTATCCTTATCCTTTCTGAGGAGAGGGCTCCAGAACTGGGCGCAGTAGTCTTATGTGAGGTCTCACCAGGGATCTGAAGAGGGGGAAGTGTTACCTCCTTTCTTCTGCTATCAGTACCCCTCCCGATACATCCCAGCATCCTGTTCACCTTGCTATAGGCCTTGCTGCACTATTACTTGTTGTAGTATAGTAGATTGTATCAGACTCATTTTGCTTAGTTGGAGGCTGACATCTTTTACTACAAATCCCACAATCCCCTGCAGATGACATCAGAGCAGTAGGCAGCAGTAAGAAGGTTCAGTAGCCTACAGTGCATGTTTGAGTTTATATAAGCTCTGGTCTTTTGTTTGCTGGTCCCGCTGTCCTCCATGGGCTGAGCACAGCCACAGAGGACTGTACTTAGCCCCTGGAGAAACACGGTCCCGGAAAGAAAATATTCTGTCAGAGATGATCATAATTTCATTTTGTTAGTTTTAATGTCATTGTGTTTTTTTTCCTCTTAAGGAGAATTTAACAAACAGTTTGACATTCATATATATTTTTGTACTATAGTTGTAACAAAGGTATTCTTTTCTTCGAGTACTTTTAGTTTTGTCCTTGTTCACTCAGATATTCTCGTTTACGGTATAGACATGTTTATGAGATGTTTTTATTAAATGTGGGGGTAGAGTTCCCATCTGAATGAGAGCACAACAGAGTGATGCAAGCAGAATTGACTAAAGGATGTAGTGCAAAGTGTAGCTGGTGAAGGCTGTGACTGTTCTCTGAAGCATATTCAGGTAGGAGGTGATCCCTTTTTACGTTATTATAGATCAAGGGAGCTCTCCTTTCCCCTACGCGGGAGCATACCTCTCAACCTCCCCTCATAAATCAGGGACAAGGTTTAAAAAAAATCAACTAAGAAAGAACAAGTCTGTAACTTTTATGTTTGATATTATTTTGTACTTATAACCCCACTGTTTAGTCACAGAAACACAATTTTAGGAGGGCAGAGTAAAATTTTTAGACAGATCAAGTCCCTGAAAATCAGGGACAGTTGAGAGGTATGCGCGGGAGACATTCTTATTCCGTGAAGACACCTCACATGCATAAGCCCTGGAAACTGGCACATTCCGGGACAGATTTAATGAAACAGAAAAATCAATAACATTACACTCGATCTAGAATTATGTTCCCCCATCGCCACTCATTGCGGGATAAGAGTGGTTTCACTTGCATTCTGCTTAAGCCAGAACAGCTCAGCTTCACTTCGGTGTTCACTCTCAATGAGTGGCTCCAGGGGACATACTAATGCATAAGACCGCATTGTGTTAATCATGGGCTAACCCCTTCCCTGTACTGCATGGCAGTATAGTGGACTGGGTAATGAGGCAGTCATGGAATGTTTGAGCAGGGGTCCATGGAGATGTCTTGGCTTTGTGAGAGTGTCACTTTTGGTAGTTGAATGACATAATAAACCAGCAGTTATGACTAACCTAATGACAGTGTTGGAAACAGCAAAAATAAATTACTGCAAATCTGATATTATTTCTTCCATTCCCCCGTGCTGCTCATTCTAGTCCCCCACCTCCACTGTCTCCAGTAATCCCGTCTTTTTTTTCTTCTATCTCCCTTCCCTCTACTGTACTTTCCCAAATGCAGCGTTTCTTTTTTTCTTATGCCCATTTGTCATGTGTTACCCCTCCCCCCCTTCTGCTTGATGCGCTTGCACACCAAACACTTTAGGACAATAATGGCAAAGGAGAGGTGTGGCACTGCCACCCAATGCAACGGACGCTTTACTGGGCACGTTCTGCAGCCACCATTCAGCGGGAAGCTGCCGATGACAAGGAACTTCAAAGAGAGCCAAAGAGTTGGAAAGAATCTGCCGCTGCAGTCATGAACAGTTTCGTCATTGCAGTGGCACCTCCCCCTCCCTCGCAACCTTGTCAGAGCCTGCGCCGAGCACTCTGTCCCCGGGCCTAGCTCCACAAGCAACTTGTTTGCTCGGTGAGCTTTTCCTGGGGAAACATTTTACTAAAAAATGAGCAGGCGGCTGCTCCTGCCACCTTTCACACACTCCCCAGAAAGCCGACATCGGGGTGCTCAGTCCCCGTGTCAGCATGTCCCTCCCCCATTGTGTGGCACACTGGGAGCCCACCCCAGTGTGCCAAAACATGGCGGCTCCTGCCACTTGCCACACAGTTCCGAAAAGTCGGCATCGAGCCCAATCCTCTGTCTGCATGTTCTTCTCCCACTCCATTATGTGGCACACTGGGAGCCCACCCCAGTGTGCTGAAATAAAAGTCCCGACACCGGGATGCCCACTGGTGTCGGATGTACTACTTCCCCAAACCCGTTCTTTGCCGACATCGGGTGCCCCCGTGTTGGCATACCCCCGTGTTGTGACACACTGGGAGCCCACCCCAGTGTACCTAAATTTAAATTAAGTTTTACCTGTAAAAGAAGAAAACAGTCCCTCAAGTCTTTTTGTTCCCCTGTAAAAAGAAAACAGTCCACCTTGGTCTAAAATTCCAAAAATGATTATGTTATAGGCGTATTGACGCAGTTTCTTCGCACACTCTCAGAATTTCACTATTTTCATATTTTCACCCAGATTTTCAGAATTGCCATTTTTATGCCATCTCATGAACAGTACAGCTGTCATTTTACATCCTGCCCAAAATATGTTTTAGCACCTGTAATACAGCGAATGGCACAGTGGCAGTCAAAATCACCTCTCGGGATTGAGTAACGAAATGATAGTGCCACTGTTCATGAGGTGGGGTCCCAAAAAGCCCATGTTGAAAATTTGGAGCAAAAATACTAACAAACGCCTGGGACGTTATGGTTTTAAACCGTAATGCCCCACCTCCTCCCAATCTGTAGAGACTGCTGACAGGCATCGGGGGTGTGACTTGGGGTCCTCAGCCGTACTGCTCATGACAGTCCACACCCCACCCCCTTCCTGCAGCTAATGGCAGGAATCGAGGTATACCTTGGGGTCTTTGGCCCTAACGTTCACCCTATTCTCTTATACTGCACCCATCTCAGCCTATTTCCTATGGAATGGGGTGAGCATAAGGGCAAGGCACACCGCAATGCCCGTCGGTGTCTGCAGGGTGGGGTGAGGTGGAATGGCGTGAACTTTACAGCTGATGACCCAAAAAGACACCCCCCCCAATGCTTGTCTGTCTCTGCAGGGTGGGGGGTTGGCATTACAATTGGAAATCCTAATACCTCAGTAAGGAAGTAAATCAGGGAAGGGCAGTGAATGTCACCTACCTTGATTTCAGGAATGCCTTCGACACCCACCAGCATCGAAGGCTGATTAACAAGATGGGTAGTCTGGCACATGGCACAAAACGTTCAGGTGCATCAAGGACATAAAAAAGGTGCAGGAGTGGACATCTTCCAAAGCATCAAACGTTGTACAAAACGTGCTGGCCCAGTGGAGTAGAGGGCTGAGGCGCTGGCACCTTACCTCATGTTATGCCGCAACCCAGGTTCGAAACGACCAGGTGCCGGCTCGGGGGCTCGAATGGATCAAGTTTTGGCCTTCCTTCTGTGGTGCCCGCCTTCCACTGAAACCCGCCTCCCACCAGCTGGAGGCCTGTGGGTAGTAAGCGGTCAGGAGCAGCAGTGAAAGTCTGGGGAGGCGGAGGGGCCACTGGATTCTGGCGGCAGCCTGCCAAGACATGTGCACGCCGTGGGTCTGCTGGGGAGGGGAAGTTGTTGACAATACCAAAAGTATATATGGAAAAAAAATACAAAAGTGGCATGCAAATGAATGCGCCTCAGTAGCTTAAAGTGTTTGCTTCTTCCTCAGGAAGCCTTGCTTGAAGCATGTGGCTTCCTGAGGAAGGTGCAGAGCACACATACTGAAGCACTTTTCTTTGGGCTTGTTTGCTTTTCACACTGCTGGATGGAAAGGCTTTGGGCTTTGGCAGTGCACTTTTTTTCCCTCCTCTCCCTTCTGCCTGCATCTGCCATGATATTAGAACTCAGTCCATTAGTGTCTCCCCTGATCCCCTCACTGCCGTACCACTTTCCTTGCAATTCCTTTCACACTTGAAGCCATTTTTTCTCCACCAGTGTATTGCATTGCTGTCATCCTCCCCTTTCTTTTCCTTCCCTCTTGGTCCCACTTCCTCCACTGCCTCGCTTCATCTCAAAGCTCTCTTGAGGTCACTTCTCCGCTCCTTGCCTCATTCTGCACCCCACCTCCACTCCAGGAAAGTGTACTTCCTGTGAGCCATCCTTTTGCTTGTGCTCATGGGTGACTTTACGCCTAACATTGCCCTACTCTCGCACTCCTGGCTCCCCAGGGGCCTGAGTATTTGTCATTGGAACATTCAGAGCTTAGTCCCTAAGTTGGGTCAGCTTATGGTTTGGGTCTTGCAATACTAGTCGCTACACAGACCTACTCCGAGCACTCAACGGAGTTAGAAACAGCAATTCTGTTGAAACAGGCAGTCTTTAAGCTTGGCTGAACATTACCAAGAGGATTTCAAATAATAAAAACCCACAGTGGAGTCGGTTACATTTGCAGTTTGAAAAATGCTTGACTCAGAAGTCTTGCTCACAAGCTAGTGCCATGCCACCCCTACTTCCGACGTTTCATGCTTGCTTAACGTGTGCGTTCTCAAGGACTGCTTGAAATCCTCTTGGTAACATGTAGCTGAGCTTAAAGATGTCCTGCAATACCAGCCTGCGGCCCAATGGTCAAAAAAGCACAGAGTGAAGCACAAAGGTTTGCGCTGCACTTTGCAAGTGCCCAGAGAATACTATATTCAGTTGGATAGCACACCAGCACTGGATGAGTGTTCTTTGTCATTGCATACACCAGCCAGCCGAGGAGGGCACTGAAGACGCAGGTAGGGGGGAGAGGCAGGGTTGGTGGTCAGTGCCGCAGGGAGGTCGCTGGACACCGGGGATTACCTCTGTGACACAGGTTCACTGGCGATCGGTTACCACAGGACACCAGGGAATTTGTGGGGTTGGTTTATACACTGCAGTTAGCATTGTCACCACAGATCTCATGTAGACAGGACAGTCTGTTGACCTTGTTACAGAGTCTGGGATTGGAGACTGGGGGAGAGGGACCACTGGATGCAAGGGAATATTTTGTATGTGACTGGGCTGGGTTTAGGGACAGGGAGGAACGATCTCTTGTCGTAATCGGGATGGTGGTTGGAGGGTGCGAGGGTGACCACTAGCCACCAGGAAGTTGGTGTCTTGTACGGCCGACTGATACTTGGGGCATACCACCAGGAGCCATTTTCTGTTTACGGGCCTGGAAATGGGTGCAGGAGGCCCTGGCCACCCCAGTGCTGTTGTCTTTACAGGCCAGGGTTTGGGAAGGGGGGGCCGCTAGGCACCAGGGATTATGTAGTTAATATACGGGCTGGCGATCAACGGGAGGGGGACCACCAGGCACCAGGGATGATCCCTACATGGGTACCGGGATGATGCTCAGACGGGGGGGGGGGAATAGTGACCACTGCGAGGCAGGTGTGCTCCCCCACTGGCCAATGTGATTGTTTGCTGCAGTAGCTCCAGCAGCTGCTAGGGTTACCTGGAGTTTTTGTTTGGTGGTATTTGTGCTACACAACTGGACCACACTAAGCCCTTTTGCACAGTGCAAATGCCATCAATATGGGATTGCGCTGATATTCCTATCCCCGCCCCTCCCTTTACCCACCTGTATACATTGTTTTAAATAAATGCTAACCCTGCTTGCCTGTGCAACCACCCCTTTTGAATGTTGCGTTCTGGCACAAACCCCAGTTTTGAGCGGGCCAACACCCATTTGCACCCACACAAACATTTGAATATCTGGCCCCGATGTCTTAATTTTGACTAAATCATGTCTCTCTGCCAGGTGCAGTGATGTGGAAGTTGCCAAGCCTGGTTACACAGTCCCTAGACAGTACCGTGGTAAATGGGGTGGGGCGTGTGGCTGTGTGTCAGTCATGACCAGAATTGTGGCATTGTATATAGTTTCTCCATTCCCCTTTTTCATAAACTAATCCTGTACAAACTCTGTTCCCTTTCTGCCTCCTGGTATTTATCGCTGGTGTCTGTTACTGCCCTGGTATCAAGCCAGGCTACTCCTTGATCTTCTCAACTTCTGCATCCTCTGGTAAGCTCTGGTACCAGTTGGAGCTCCTTTTCGTACAGAAAACTCACCCAGCAAACTCTGTCCCTGTACTGCACAAAATGGCTCTCTGAACCCACCCCCCTTAAACCCTCATCTCACCATTCCCTTATTCACTAGGTTCTCTTTTCATTTCCCCACCATGTTCTGAAAGCTGGCTCCTTCCCTAATGCACACAGTGACCACAGATTTAAAATAAAGTTAACTTCTGAAGTCTTTTTCACAGGAAAGGTTTTTTCTTTGTAATTTTTCAGTTAAATTTATTCTTAGTAAGAATATCTATTTTTTTTCCCTCCCAACAGGTATTGGATTTAAATATGTGGCTCTAGGTGACATCATCATCCTCATCACCTTTGGACCTCTAGCAGTGATGTTTGCTTATTCTGTCCAGGTCGGGCACCTGTCCGTGACACCGCTGCTGTACGCCATTCCTCTAGCCCTAAACACAGAGGCCATCTTACACAGCAATAACACCAGAGACATGGAGTCCGACAAGCAGGCAGGCATCGTCACCCTGGCCATTCTCATTGGCCCAACCTTCTCTTACATGTTGTATAATCTTTTGTTATTTATTCCGTACATTATATTTTGCATTTTAGCGTGTCGCTATTCAATCAGCATGGCTTTGCCTCTGCTTTCTGTGCCTGTTGCATTTTCATTGGAGAGACGGTTCCGAAGTCAGAAGTATACCAAAATCCCACAAAGGACTGCCAAGCTTAACTTACTACTGGGTCTTTTCTATGTTTTTGCCATAATATTGTCACCACCTGGGAGTTTGCCTAAATTATAGTAGCGTTTAATGTCTCTACAAAAATCTTTAAAATGTTCATAAACTAGTCAGGGGTCGAAATTGGCATTGGCCCATTAGCTAAATGCTGGTACAGTTTGTATCGGGCTAGTAAAATTTTCTGTAAACTAGTCCTGCAGTCTTGTACTAGAGAAGGTAACATTTCAATAAGTACTCCAGCTGGGCCAGTGGGAAAAGTCTGTGTGGCTAGTGGATTTTCCCAGTCACTAGGCCTGCTGGCTAGTGGCTGCAAAACTTAATTTTTACCCCTGCTAGTTGATTGTGTGTGTGTTTTATGTTTTGTTTTTCTCTGTCTCATAAATGTTCAGCCTGTGTCTTTGCTAATAAGGGGGAAAATGAGAATCTTGCAGAGCTCATTTTAATTCTACGTACGCTTGATCTACCGAGAATAGTCCAGCTGGGATCATGGGTTCTTAGAAGTTTGCTTACACAGATTTCTGTTGACCCTGTTTTCGATGGGGATGTCATAGTATAACAGTTTAATTAAAGGAGACAGGAAATGTGTGCAGATTGGCAGCAGTTAGTATTGTCTTATTTTTCTAAAACTCACAAGGCTTTATTGAGACGTACTGAATGAACAATAGTTACAATGCATATTAATACAGTGGAGCACCGAATTAGCACATCCTTCATACATCTCGTTCCAGGCCATCTAGTAATGTTCCTGCATCTTCTCTAGGACTATTGACAGTTCTTATTCCTACTACAAATTGTATCTTTCTCTCCTTAATATTTTCCCAACTTTATTCTGGTCCCTTTAAAACTAGGACCAAACAGTAAAACCAGTCACCACATTAACGTGAAGCAAGATTATGGCGTTCTATTCCTGTTCCTGCAGTATGTTACCCATCTTAGTATGCCCGTTGGTATGTTCCAAGACTGGTATGCCCTCCGTTTGTTCTGTAATGTGTGGAAAAGGTACCCACCTGGCTGTGAACAGCTCCATCTTGAGAAGCAACCTTGCTGTGATTTCTGTCATTGTTTTAATTTTTTGTACAGTTTGCCAGACAGTTCTGTCTCGTTGGAGAGGAGTTTGTCATTCATTTCTGGGTGATTGCTTTAATGCTGCAACTGTTAGGATGTTTAACAAATATTTTTTTTTAGTGCTACCTGACATTCTACGAGAATACAAACCACAAATCGGTTGTAAGGCATTCAGATCCTGGGTTAATTCTTTTTTTTTACCTTATGTTTATCCCCCCAACTACCTCCTCTCTCCAGTCTCTCAGACATCCACACTAACTGCTCCCCCCATCCCGCTGCGGTTTGCCGCTAGAGTACTTGATCCACTAGCCTAGGTATCCCGGATAACCCCTCCCCCCGGGCGGGGTGAGGAGGAACCCCTAGTGCTTATCTCCTCAAAACCAGCACTCTGAGTCGTGATCCTCGTGACAGGTCTGCTGCTAGGGCCAGGAGAAGCAAGGTGATAAGCCGCCACCTTTGAGAGACCAAGGGTGTTTCCTGGTTTTCTTCCTAGATGTCGGCGTGCAATGGAGCCAATGAGCTAGGAGGCGCGATGAGACGTGCCTCCCGCTCCACCTCCTGCCGACATCTACCCAGTCCCTTTACTGCTGCCCCAACCACCGGGCTCCCCAGATGGCGGTATTGCAGCAGGAGACTGCAGAGATCCCCCCCGGAGAAGGAGAGCAGCCATTGGGCGCTCTGTTCTTCTCCTCCCCAACCAACCCTCAGCGTCCCTGGCTCATTCCTGTACCCGGGTCGCCGGTGTGGTGCGAGGTGTGGCGTCCAGCACCTCAACCCTCAGCGCCACCAGGCCAGCCCAGATCCTGGGTTAATTCTAAAGCTATTTTAATCCAGGTCTCTACCTCCATCCAGAATGCTTTGAATACCATACATAGATACATGGACTCTGTCGGCAGATAAGGGCCTATGGCCCATCCAGTCTGCCCATTTTAGCTTGCAAGTTCCCTTTACATTTTTCTAGAAATCTGTTGCCCCTTTCCCCCGACCTTCAGGATTCATTTATGTCTATCCCATGCATTCTTAAATCCCATGATTGTTTCAGCCCTCACCACTTCCTCTGGCAGGATGTTCCACTTGTCCACCACCCTTTCTGTTAAGAAATTCTTCCTCACGTTTCCTCTGAATTGCCCTCCCTCCAACTTCATCCCATGCCCTCTAGTCCTGGAACATCTTTTTTGCTGGAAAATAGTGTATTCCTGCACCCCGTTCCTTCCTGTAAGGTACTTATATGTCTCTGACATATCCCCTCTCTCCCTTCCCTCCTCCAGGGAGTACATATTCAAGTCCTTCAGCCTGTCCTCATAGGACTTGTGATGCAATCCCTCTACTATCTTTGTTGCCCTCCTCTGAACCTTCTCTACTCTGTCCTTACGTAGATAAGGTCTCCAGAACTGTACATTGTACTCCATGTGGGGCCTCACTAGTGTCTTGTATAGTGGAATTATGACCTCCCTTTTCCTGCTGGTGATGCCCCACCTATGCATCCCAGCATCCTATTTGCTTTACCTTCTCCCTTGTCGCACCGTTTCCCTACCTTGAGTTCATCAGAGATGATAACCCCAAGGTCCCTTTCCTGCTTGGTGCATGCTATATCCCCACCCCCAACTGATATATTGTGCCAGGGTTTTTGTGCCCCATATGCATTATCTTGCACTTCTTTGCATTGAATTTCAACTGCCAAACCCTCGAACATTCTTCATGCTTCTGCAGTTCCCTTCTCATTCTGTCTACACTCTCTAGCATGTCCACTCTGTTACAGAGCTTTGTGTCATCAGTGAACAGGGAAATTCTGCCTTCTAGGTCCTAAGCAATGTCACTGATGAAGATGTTGAATAGGACCGGTCCCAGTACATCCTCAAAATGTATGCACAGGGGTCCCTCTCTCTGTGCACCCTCTCCAGCACAGATCTGTATGACTTGTACCTGTGTTTTGTTCTATCTGGTGTTAAGAAATACCTGCTGTGGAGTTTCCATTTGAATTGTCGCCAACTCCCAGATGGGGTAGTTTTATGGGTGGCCTACCAGATCTGCAACCATTCTTTCTGTGCTAAGGTGAAGCCCAGCTCTTCTTCCTGTTTGTGTTGTATAGGTTCTACCTCCTGTAGGCCATCATCTTATTTAATTCTGAATGTAAAATGGGCTTGAGATTTCCTAGTCCCTAATTGGTCAGAATCAGGCTCCAGGCATTTGTATCTGACAGCACTACCAACCTGTTAAAAACAAGTCCCTGCCAGTCAGGATGAAAGGGGTTGTCTATATCAGTGTGCCACTTAGAATGTTCATCTTTCAGAAAGCAGCCATTTCTTTTAAATATGCAGTTAACACGACAGTTACTTGAGTAAATAAATGTAAACTGCCAGCAGCCCACAGCAACACCTGTGTATTCAACACTCAGGTATTATTTAAACTGTAAGACGTCTCTGCTGTTATGTTTACTTGAGTTTGTTCTCTATCAGCTCAGCTGCTTTTCTGACCTAACATTCAGATCTCTGCTTGTGTTTTTTGTTTTGTTTTAACTCTGTCTGCCCACCAACACAATTGTTTGCTAATAAGATAATTTAGCTTACCTGTAAGTATATCTGCTTCCCCAAAATAGTGCTTACTAGCTTAATTCTTTTGCATCACCATGGCAGGCCAGAGCCTTAAACGCGACCTGTGTGGGAGAGCAATTCAACTGGCAGCGCGTCTCCATCTGCAGTAGCGGCGGTCATGTAATTACTGCATCTCTCATACTAACGTTCTGGCAATCATTGCCACTCTGTTTCCCTTCACCAACTGCCAGAAGTAATCTCATGCAAAAAGTAGATTAAATCTAAATATATGGTATACTGCTTCCTACCCGCCTGCCATGACCTTGCTGTCCCTTCTGCCCCACCAGCTCGGACTGCTGATAGAAACCACGGTCACCGGCCGCGCACTTCCGTCTGCAGAATGTATTTCAAAAAAATACCCGAGTTCTCACTAAGCCTGCTCCCTTGCTTATTCTACAGCTAGTTACGTTATGTACAGTGTTAAAGCATAATGTAAAAATAAAAGACACAAAAGTGGGTCTATATATCATTTTTAATTGTGTTGTACTGGGCAGTAATCTCAACTGATTGCACACATCAAGTTTGAACCTCTTCTGCTTCACAAGTTTCCAGTAAACACCAGCACAATTTTTAAAACAAAATGATACCAACACAATGTTTTTTGATTTATTTATTTTTTATTTATATTTGCTTTATGCTCTATTGATGCCTCTGTCTTTATAATGTATTGAACGCTGGATATTTATACTGCACGTTATTTGAAAGCCGATAGCATCCTACCGTAGTGCAACCATGAACTATCTGAACATTTGAATAAGCCATTCAAGGAATTTATTTCCATTGGCAAATATTATTTGTTTTTAAATGTCAGTAGTATTCTGAAATATTAGAGCTTTATTTTCTTGCTTCTTTCTTGAGTTTGAGAACTACTTTTTCATGTGTTGTAATACATGCAATAAATTAATTTATTATTTAAAAACCTGTGTGTGTCATTTATTTTAACATGATGAGCCCATTTTATATAAGCAATGAGGCACTCAGGGGCATTAGTTATACTAGGTTTAGCCCACGGTCAGGGGCTGAAAACACTCTGTTTCACCTCGTGCCTAACTACACCCCTGACCTTGGGGTAAACCTAGTACAATCAATGCCGTATCATGCCTTATTGCTTATACAATGTGGATATTATTTGTTTAGTGTTCCTTGTAATGAGTACGTCCTTATCCAGGTTACAGATTGATGGGGTTCTTCCTTCAGGAGGTGCCTCATTTCAGGTTTATTAATATAGGACCTTATTTGTAGGAACCTGAAATGTTCCTTATTTGGTAAATGAAACTCATTTTATAGTTGTCTGAAGGATTTAAGTATTCCTACAAACAGAGGAAAGAAAGAAGTAAGTGCCTCAGCTGGGACTTGAACCCAGGCTGCCTGGAATACCGTTCCGGTTGCGCTAACCAGCTGCACCACCAAGGCAACTGGAACCTGGGCTGTCCCATAGCACACATTACTTTTTCTCTAATGCACAACTCAATTGCTGCACAGATAATTACATTTATACAATCACATGGGAGTGATGTGCATATCTATGGAATACATACAAACAGAGGAGAGAAAGAAGTAAGAGCCTCAGCTGGGACTCGAACCCAGGTCGCCGGAATACCGTTCAATCAACCAAGAACTGAGAGATGTATTGCAGTCCCTGTGTCCCCAATCTTTTAACTGCATTATCTATCCTTGCTGGAGCGAAGTTGTTATTTTCCATATTGGCACCTGTTGCATTTGTGTAGTTTTGATGCCCAACTTTCTCTGTTCACCTAGCCACTGTTTGTAAGTATGGTTTGTCCTATTATTAAGTGAGTTCAAATCTGTCAGGGCTTAGTCTTCCAAGTCACTGATTCTAGGTGGAATGCCATATTTGTTCCTACTTCCATTGTTTTCCAAGCTGATTCCTTGGATTTATCTAGTGTATCAGTTAAGGGAGCCAATAGCACTGCTATGTAATAGCCCATGAGGTTTGGTAATCCAAATCCCTCCTGTGTTCTTGTGCCTCATAAGCACCTCCCATTTATCTCTGAGTTTGAGTCCTTACCAAATAAATATCTTAAAGGAGTAGTCCACCCAAAATTTGTAAAACATATGTTGTGCAGAGTTTTTCGATTTGTATGTGAAGTTGTAGTGTGCCCTTCCCTCTGTCTGCTATTAGGAGTTTTTCCTAAATTAGCCTGCTAGCTTTATGGTAGTTTTATGACCTCTGGGGATCTCCATCTGAGACAGATTAATTGCATTCCTTGTTCCCACAATGCATCCTGTCTCATGTGACAGTGATGTAGCAGAGACACAACATTCAGCACACACATGCCAAACAAACTAAATATCTTGGAAACTTTACAAGCTGCACAAAAATTACCAGCAGCAAAGTTCTTCAAGACAGTAAGACCTTTACGATGAGGGTAGTCACTAAGCTGAACTCTATAGATTTTAAAATACAGCCATCTCTAATGTTGTGAACTGATTGTAAAGCAGTGCATTCTGCTGGATTTATTGTCTCTGCTACATCCCTGTCACATGAGACAGGGTGCGTTGTAGGACAAAGGAATACAATTAGGCTGTCTCCAATGGAGATCCCCAGGGGTCGTAAAACTGCCATAAAGCTAGCAGGCTAATTTAGAAAAAAACTCTTAATAGCAGACAGACAGAAGGACAAACTAGAACTTAACATATAAATCAAAACACTCTGCACAACATTTTTTTTTTTTTGCCAATGTTGGGTGGTCTGCTTCTTTAAGGACTCCTTTGAGTTCTTTCCTGTCCCTGCTCATTATGTGAATGGGGCGAGTCGGGAATAAAATAAATGTCTAGGTATTCATTTCATAGCTTCCACTCTATTGTAAAGTGTTGACGTGAGGAAGCTTCATCTCATAATATCTGTAAGAATGCCCTGTCTTAATTTTCCGTTATTGGCATTATAAATCTTGTCTAAACACTTGGATAGATGAATTCCCAGGCATCTGACCACGTCTGCTTCCCATTTACCTGGGATTGTTTAAATTCCTGTGTGATTGTTCCACTAACCCGTATTATCTCTGTTTTGAAGAAATTTATTTTAAAACCTGAAATCTCTCCATACCTCCTTATTGGTTTCAGAGGGTTATCTCTGTTCTTTTCTGGTCCAACCCAGGGAAGGATTACACGATGTGGGGGGAATACTGACAATCGCCGAGCAGGAAGGGGATTTGAGAGTAATCGTATCAGATGACCTAAAGCGGCCAGTTTGCCAAGGCTGTGGGGAGAGCCAGTGGGATGCTGGGTGCATAGGGAGAGGTATTATTTATTTATTTAGTTTTTGTTTACCGGGTAAGTACACTAGACAAGTTTTATGCCTATTTTCAGGAATGACCCGGGAGAGTACAAAAGGGTACAACAGGTACATTGATACAGTAATTGGTTCAGACGAATACATTCAGGTACAAAAACAGGAGAAAAGACAGTTTTTACAGTTTTTACATTTACGTGGAAGGTACACCCAGATACAGTGCTGGGGCAAGGTATAAGTTAGAGATAAATTCAGTGACCAACAGGGCTGGTGAGGATTATGAGCATAGTAACATCATAGCGTCAGTCAAGCAAGGGAGGGGGGATTTGGACGAGGACATAGTATCACCAGCAGAAGAAAAGAAATGGTGATGCTATTGTACAGATCATTGATGAGGCCTCATTTGGAGTAGTGTGTCCAGTTCTGGAGGTCGCATCTCCATGAGGACATAGACCGGGTGGAGGCAGCTCAAAGAAGAGCAACAAAAGTGGTGCAAGGCCTGCACCAAAAGTCATAGAAACATAGAATTTGATGGCAGATGAAAGACCGCTTGGCCCACCTAGTCTGCCTATTTTCCCTACCTGTTTCTTATATTGCGGATCCTAAATGATCTGCAGCTTATCCCATCTTTCCTATCGCTAGAATTCCTTTATGTCTGTCCCATGCATTTTTGAATTCCCGTACCGTTTTTGTCCCTACAACCTCTGCCAGGAGGCTGTTCCATGGATCCACCACCCTTTCTGGGAAAAATACTTTCTCATGTTACCCCTCTGTCTTCATATCATGATCCCTTGTTCTTAAACATCTTTTTTTTTTGAAAGATGCTACCCTCTTGTACCTTATTTACACCCCTGAGGTATTTGAAAGCTCCTCTTCTCCAGGGAATACATATTGAGATTATCCAGTCTCCCCTCATATGGCTTTTGGTGCAGCCCCTGCACCAGTTTTTTTGCCCTTCTCTGAACCGCTTCTGCTCTGTCTATGTCCTTCCAGAGATGCCGCCTCCAGAACTGGACACAGTACTCTAGATGAGGTCTCACTAATGTTCTGTACAGTGGCATTGCTACCTCCTTCCTTCTGCTGGAGATACCTCTCCCTATGCTCCCCAGCATTCCACTGGCTCTCCTCACGTCCTTCTTACATTGTTTGGTAACGTTTAGATCATCAGATATGATTACTCCCAGGTCCCTTTCCTGTTTGGTGGCTGTCAGTACCTCCCCCCATCATATACTCCTCCCCTGCATTTCTGTGCCCCAAGTACATGATCTTGCACTTCCTTTGCATTGAATCATAGCTGCTACACCCTTGACCACTCTTCAAGCTTGCTTAGGTCCCATCTCATTTTCTCTACCTCTCTTGGAGTGTTAACCCTGTTGCAGATCTTTGTGTCGTCTGCAAAGAGACACAACTTGCCTTCCAGCCCGTCTACAGTGTTGCTTATGAAGACATTAAAGAAGACTGGTCCAAGCACTGATCCCTGCAGGACCCCACTGGTCACTCCCCTCTTTTGGATTGAGATGGTCATAGGAGGAGAGACTGGAGACCTCAATACATATACCCTGGAGGAGATGAGAGATGGGAGATATGATAGTAATCTACAGATATCTAAAGGGCATAAATAGGGTACCAGAGGGTAGCATCTTTCAGAAAAGGAGATGTTCAGGAAGGAGGGGGCATGACATGAGTTTAGAACGGGGTAGACTAAGGGGTAACATACGAACATATAAAACTTGCCAGTAGAAATAGGCCTCACTGTCTATCAAGTCTTCTTGTATGCACAGCTAGCACCCTATATTGTAGCTGCCCCTACCCCAGCCCCCCATACATTTTCTGGAACTGCCCAGTATCCTTCACCTGGCGCCCTGTCCCATGCCCCTTTGACGCTCCCCACTGTCCTGAAAGCTACCACCTCCTCTGGCAGAGCGTTCCGTTTTGACACCACCCTTTCTGTGAAATAATGCCTCCTCATCTCTCTCCTGAATCTGCCCCTTTCCAGTCTCAACCCATGCCTCCGGTGTTCCTTCCCTTCCTCAGCTTGAACAGCTTCTCTGTGCCCGATTTGTTGATCCCCCTCAAATATTTGAAAGACTCAGTCATGTACCCCCATCCCTTCTCTCCTCCAGGGTGAACAAACTCAAGTGACTCAGCCTTTCTTCGTAGGATCTACCGTCCATCCCTTGCATCATTTTTGTCACCCTGTGCTGTACCGCTTTAAGCAGCTTGATGTTCTTCCTCAGGTACAGACACCAGTATTGCACGCAGTATTTCAACTGTGGCCTGACCAAGGACCTGTACATGGGCAGGATCACATCCTTGTATCTGGATGAAAATCCCAGCACAATGCATCCCAGCATCCTGTTGGACCCATGGCCCTCCTACATTGGGCAGAGTTGTTTATGTTCCCTGTTATTATGACCCCCAGATCCTTCTCCTCCATGACCCCTAACCACTCCCCACCTAACCAATATTTCCTCTTCTGGTTTCTTGCTCTGAAGTGCATAACTTTGCACTTCTTTGCATTACATCTCAATTGCCACCTTGCTGACCATTCCTGAAGTCTGGTTAGGTCACCCTGTTGCCTCTGCCTCCCCTCTGTGTCGTCCACTACAGCTCCCATCTTGGTGTCATCCGTGAACAGACTGATCCTGCTCCCAACCCCATGTGCAATGTCTGATATGAACAGACCAAACGCCAGCCCCAGCACAGAGCCCTGTGGCACACCACTGGTCACTGGCTTGGGAGATGAGAGTCCCCCTCCCACCACCTGTTGCAATCTGTCTCTGAGCCATTTCGTGATCCAGCCAATCATCTTAGCCCCCACCCCAATGTGCTCCAGCTTTGCCCCCAGTCACCCTTGAGGGACCGAATCAAAGGCCTTGCTGAATTCCAAGAATAGGATGTCCACTGCATGGCCCTTGTCCAATTCCTTCATCACCCAGTCATAGTATTCAATTAGGTTGGTCTGGCAAGATCTCCCCTAGATGAATCCATACTGCCGCCCATCCTGTAGATCATTGACCTCCAATAAGGTTACCAGTCTTTCTTTCAAGATTGTCTCCATTAGTTGCCCCACTATGGAAGTGAGACTGACAGGTCTGTAGTTGCCTGGCTAATCCTTTGGGCCGCTCTTGTGGATATGCACCACATGAGTCATCCTCCAGTCCTGTGGTATGCACCCCATGTCCAGGGAGGTGTTGAACAGGTCAGTCAGCAGCCCGACCAACACCTCCACCATTTCCCTCAATATCCTAGGGTGAATGCCATCAGGATCTGGTGCCTTATCCACCCTAAGTGCTTGCAGGCCTTCCAATACCCTGCTTTCTTGAATCACTGCGTCAGTCACCTCTTTCCCCCTCGTCCCTACCCTTCCTGTCCATGGCGCTAGCGGACCGCTCTCGTGAACACAAAGCAGAAGTAAAAAGATAAAGCTGGAGATTAAGTAGGGTCTGCGGCTTTTGCAGTAGGTAAGGAAAATTGGCAGACTGGATGGGCCTAGCAGTCCTTACCTACCATCAGTTTCCATTATCTTATTTCGAGAGGGCTCTTGCAGTAGGTAATAACATGTAGGACTGGTGCCCCCTTGCATCAGGACTGCATGGAAACTTTTGCCAGCATAGTCTGACAGGGGACTGCTCACCGGACATCACGTGACTGACGTCAGCTTGACCCTGTATCGTGGGCGGTCCCCACATCCGCCCTCCAGTTCTTTCCCACCATTGACCTGCACAACGTTGGACTGACTGGAGCTTTTCGCCATATAGAACACCTCTCTGGATGAGTATTCACTTATTTTTGTTGTTGTTGATCCTTAATAGTTTGCATGTCCTCTCCAGATCCGCATAAAAACAAGTGCGGTTCGTGCAGAGTTCAGTTGCTGCACAAAGATCATCATTCTCTGTGTCTGTTCTGTCTCGGGCCTAGCCACAAGGTTGAGGAGTGCAAGGACTGTGCCCACTTTAATCAGGTCACACGGAAACGATGCCAGCAAGCCCTCGAGGCCCACCTCCTTAAAGAAAAGATGGCTTCGATGCAGCAGGAGATCAAGAAATTGAAGAGTGCATCTTCCTCGCCCATAGACCCTCATAAAAAGAAGAGGGACAAAGAGAAACACGGAACAGGAGCATTCCAATCCTCCTTAGAGAAAAGGAAGTGCAAAAGAAGAAGGAAACCACTTTGGTTCTCAAAAACAGTAGCAGAAAAGGTCCGAGACAAAAGGCTGGCTTTCAGGAAATATAAGGGAACACAGCGGGATGAAGATAGGGAGGCATACCAAACTTCCCTAAGGGAAGCGGGGAAGGCAGTAAGGCAGGCAACGGCCCAAACCAAGGAAACACTAGCACAAACAGTAAAAGAAGGTGACAAGGCTTTCTATAGATACATTAGTGAAAGGAAAAGTCCAGAGGGGGTATTCCTAAGATCAAAGGAGATAAGGGTGTGTGTGTGTGTGTGTGTTAGGAGGAGAACCATGTAAAAGCATCTATTCTAAATGGATACTTTTGCTCAGTGTTCACTGAAGTTAAGATAGGGCAGGGCCCACAGCTCAGCACCATGGACACGGGGGAAGGAGGTGTGCACTAGTCCCTTAACAAAATAAAGGGTCCTACAAGAGCTCAATAAGCTCAAGGTGGACAAGGCAATGGGACCTGATGGTATACATCCCAGGGTACTAAAGGAGCTAAGGGTGGAACTAGCAGAGCCATTAGCAGAACTGTTTTGTGAGTCTCTGAGCACAGGAGAGGTCCCAGAAGAGTGGAGAAGGGCTCATGTGATCCCACTCCACAAGAGTTGTAGCAGGGAGGAGGCAGGAAACTACAGACCAGTCAGTCTTACCTCAGTAGTGGGCAAGATTATGGAAGCAACTCTTAAGGAAAGGGTAGTGCAACACCTGGAATCCATAGGAGCACAGGATCCAAGACAGCATGGGTTTACAAAAGGAAGGTCCTGTCAAACTAATCTCATAGATTTCTTTGACTGGGTAACCAGAGTGGTCGACCAAGGAGGAGCAGTTGATGTCACTTACCTTGACTTCAGCAAAGCTTTTGATAATGTTCCACATAGAAGATTGATTAATAAGCTAGGTAGGCTCGGGGTGGGTTAGAAGTTGGTCCACTGGGTGGCAAACTGGTTGACGGGCAGAAAACAGAGAGTGGTGGTAAACAGTATACAGTCAGAAGAGATGCAAGTCACAAGTGGGGTACCGCAAGGATCAGTCCTGGGACCAGTCCTCTTCAATATCTTCTTCATCAGTGACATTGCAGATGGACCGGAGGGTAAAGTTTGTCTGTTTGCAGATGACACCAAGATCTGCAACAGAGCAGATGATCCAGACGGGGTGGGCAGAATAAGAGATCTGGATAAACTAGCAAAATGGTTGGAAGAGTGGCAACTGGGGTTTAATGCAAAGAAGTGCAAGATCATGCACATATGGAAGAGAGACCCTGAAGCCACCTATAGGCTGGGAGGGGAGTTGCTGGCAGTCACAAGGGAGGAAAGAGACTTGAGCATCATCATCATCATCACAGATGACCTGAAATCGTCCAAGCTGACCACTAAAGCATTAGGTAAAGCTATGGGGGTGTTAGGGTGTATTAGTAGGGGTATCACAAGTCGTAAGAGGGAGATAATAATCCCTCTTTACAAGACACTGGAGTACTGCTACAGTACTGGAGGCCACACCTTCACAAGAACATTAAACAAATTGAGGCAGTCCAGAGAAGTGCAACCAAAATGATGCAGGAACTGCATCAGAAAACATGAGGACAGATTAACAGAGCTCAATATGTATACACTAGAGCAAAGGAGGGAGAGAGAGAGGTGATATGATCGAAACATTCAAACACCTTATGGGCATTACCAAGGTGAAAGAGTCTAACATGTTTCAATATAAGAAAAATAGGACAAGAAAGACACAGCATGATATTGGAGGGAGGCTGATTAAGGGTAATGTAAGGAAGTTCTTTTTCACAGAAAGTGTGGTGGATGCATGGAACGGCCTACCTCAGGAAGTGGTGGATATGAATATAGTGCAGGGCTTCAGACAGGCATGGGATAGGCAAAAAGGAGCAATACATATGAGTATGAATAGATAGGCTGTTGACAGAGCAAAGGCCGATGGCACATTTATAAAGTAGAAAAAGAAATGGGCAGACTGGATGGGCCTTGAGGTCCTTATCTGCCATCAACTTCTATGTTTCTAGATGCCCACAGGCCCTTCATCAGAGGACCGGCCCCCTTCTGGCCAGAAGGTAAGCACCACGACCATGCCTGCACTCCCACCAGCTGAGCGGGCGTTGGGCCCCCTGCCATCACAGGTCTCTGTGATGGTAGGCCCCTCGGATTCCTCCGAGGCTACCGCCGCCCTTAGGCCCATTACCACCTTGGACTCCAAGACAGCCGATGTGACTGGTAAGTCGCTCGTCGGCCCTCCAACAAGCGCCAAGTCGGGGTTGATGAGTTGGGTGCCAGCTTCTTCATCTCCCGCACAGCCCAAGTCAAGTAAGCCAATGGTCGGCTCCTTAGATGATCACCCGACTGCTTCGCATCCATCAGGCTCTGACATGATGCTGCCGGATGTTGGAATCATCCAGTCTGGAGATCTGGGTCCTCCAAGGGGTGCAGTTCCTGAACCCCCATGGCATAACCCGTCTGAGCTTCCCCAGCTTTCACTAGAACTGCAAGCTCCAATGCAAGTCTACCCATCCCTGGTGGTTCTCGATGATAGCAGTCCACCCGGCCTCACTGTGGCTCCTACGCCACCTTTGGTGACACCTGACCCAGCTCCTCATCGCCTGCAGGTACCCTTACCTCCTTCAGGTCCACCGTCTGGCTTCCCACCATCAGGTGCTTCTCACATTTCTCAGAAGGGACCCTCACGGGTGCCCCTTCATAAGGATTTCCATCCTTTAGGATGCGGGCAGGCCCTTCAAGTCTTCCTACATCAGGTCCGCCGCCTGGTCTCCATCTGCTGATCATCAGCCCTTCCTCTGTCAGGGCTGATGTCAGACTCCCCTCAGCTGGGGCCACCAACAGGCTATTCCCCCAGCGAGACATTTTTCTGGCTATCCCACGTCAGGTATTTCAGCTTTCCCTCCATCGGGACCGCTGTATGATTACCTGCTGTCAGGCCATGTGTGTCTCTCCATCCGTACGGCCTCACATCGGGTTTCCCGTCTTCAGCCTATCCTCTGTTGGGGTATCCTCCGTCTGCCCCGATGCCGGTCTACTCTTACCATGGCTACCCTGGTTCTTATTCACCAGGTTACCCTCATTATCATTTTGGAGGGCAGGGTCCTGGATTTCCTCAATATCCACCTCCTCAGCAGCCCCAGGTGGACTTCTGGGAAATTCTTAACTCATGGTTGTTGACGACCAAGAATCAATCGGTCTCTGAACTGGACAGCAGACATCCTACACCACCGATTGTTAGCCACCTGGCCCCTCCGCCGAGGGCGCCTTCGCCAGTTGGCATTTGTCCTCCCACGCCAGATTGTCCATTTGCACAGATGACTCACCTGATGTTGGACATTGTCACCAGGGAACCAGATCTTTCAATTTCTGAAGTTCCAGAGGATTCCAGGGACTCTGAGCCAGACTCGGATACCTCAGATGACAGCTCGGGATTAGTCACCCCTCCCCATGAGGATCTGGTCCCTTAGGAATCCCTTAAGTCCCCCCTGAAGATCCCTCCTTTGTGGACCTCCTCAGGCAGATGGCAGAGGCCCAAGGGTGTAAGTTGGAGGCTCTGGACCTCAAAAAGCATAGGTTAGCAGAGCATCTGGACTTTCCTGACACGGGTCTGCGAGTCTGGTACTCACTCCACCCTGGCCGGAACCCCATGAGGACTTAGCCTCAGTCATTTGACAGAGACCCTCCTCTATCCCGATGATGGCCAAAAAAGCTGACCAGGTCTACGGGATACCTGAGGGAAAAGACCATCTAAGCATCCATCCTAAGGCGAACTCAGTGGTCATTACGGTGGCCCATGATAGATCCGCTAAGCCTCAACACCTTAGCACCTCCCCTCCCGATAAGGAGTCTGAACAAATGGACCAATTTGGGAGGAGATTTTACTTGTCTTCGACTCTGGCAATCTGTGCTTTGAACTGTCTCTCGCACATGCTGGAATTCCAGAAGACATTGTTCCACCAGCTAGAACCTGCCGTTGAGGCCTTACCAGACTCAGACTTCAAGTCGTCCTTGGCCACTACTCTAAAAATGGCCAAGGTGGCTGGATGGCATTCATTACGGGCCACCTACAATGTGGTGCAGCCACAGCTGTTAGCCTTCCAAGGTGCTCTTGGCTGAGAGTATCGGGATTAGCTCCTGATGTTCAGTCTGCTCTCCAGGATGCTCCTTTCAGGGGATCTGTCCTGTCTGGCGGGGATGCCCAGGACATCATTACTAGCCTGCAGGATAAGGCCACAGCACTTCAGTCAGTCCATACTGTGTACTGTCCGAAACCACAGCAGCAAAAGTGTCCTTTTTGCCAGCAAAACAAGCGCCAGGTGAAAAATCAGCAAGCACCCAAATGCCAGTTTAAGCTTAGGGCTCCCATAGCCGCTACTGGCCCCCAAACCAAGTCTCAAAGAGCTGCAGGCACAGCCCTCCCTAATCTGCTCTCCCACTCCTGACTAGGTGACCGCTCCTCCTCCCCCATCGGAAGAGCAGGTGGGCGGAAGATTCACAAGGTACCTAGGAGTCCATCACATCAGACACTTGGGTGCTCTAACTAATGACACTTGGTCACGTTCTTGAATTTTAAGAAAAACCTCCAGACACTCCGCCAAGATGTTCTCACTACCCAAGGGCGCATATCCCACTCTTAAGGGAGGAAATCAGGGCTCTTCTTCTCAAGGAAGCGATAGAGCCCGTGCCAGTAAACCAGATAAGGAAGGGATTTTACTCCCACTTCTTTCTGGTTCCCAAGAAGACAGTATTTCTGCCCAATACTGGATCTCGGTGCTCTGAACCTCTTCATAGAGTACAGGAGGTTCAAGATGCTGTCATTGCAAAGCCTGCTGCCTCTTCTGTCCCAGGGCCAGTGGGTCTGCGCTCTGGACATGAAAGATGCACATCTCCACATCTCCATTTTCGGCCCTCACAAGAAGTTCTGCTTCCAAGGGGAGCATTATCAGTTCATAATGCTCCCTTTTGGTCTGTCATCTGCCCCGCACATTTTTACCAAATGCCTGGCAGTCATGGCAGGGACCTTGAGGTGTCAAGGGCACACTATTTTTCCTTACCTCAACGATTGGCTCCTGGCAGCTCCATCGAGGCAGGGTTTGGAAGCTTCTCTCTGCCACCCTCACCTTTTCCAGAGATTGGGTATTATAATCATTTACCCCCACAGCTGGTCCCATCCCAATGCCGTCAGTTCATTGGGGCGGTTTTCGACACAGTGCAGAGCATGGCCTTTCTCCCCTTGGACAGAGCAGATACCCTGGAGGGTCAGGCCAAGACTGTTTCTGCCAGTCGTCATATCTCAGCCAGAGCTGTTCTCCATCTTCTTGGCCTCATGGCAGCAGCGATCCCCCACAGTCCCATTGGCCAGACTACACATGCAGATCTCGCAATGGACTCTGAGCTCTCAGTGGGATCAGAAGGGCAACAATCTAGATTGCCCGATTCTCATCTCCACCCCAATGCAATGAGACCTGTTGTGGTGGCAGGACCCCAGCAATCTTTTGTGGGAGGGGCCTTTCCAGACTCCTCACCATTCCCAAGTTCTAACCACAGATGCATCGGGACAGGGTTGGGGTACTCATCTGGGTCACCACAGAACCCAGGGTCTGTGGTCCCCTGTGGAAATGCACTTGCACATCAAGGTGCTGGAAATGAGGGCAGTGCTTTATGTTCTCCAAGTTTTTCAGCACAGTTGGCCTGTTGATTCAGACAGACAACATGTGCATTGTGTGGTATTTAAACAAACAGGGAGGCGCTCGCTCATATCCCCTTTGCAGGGAAGCGATGTGAGTCTGGAATTTGGTAGTTCTGCACAAAGTCCGTCTGAGAGTGGTTCTTGTCCCAGGAGTACAGAACATTCTCACAGAGAGTCTAAGCTGCACCAGGGTAAGGGCTCACGAATGGGACTAAAGCGGTGCTAGATCACATCTTCTACCTGTGGGGTTGTCAAGGGGTGGATCTCTTCGCAGCCCCATCAAACGCAAAACTTCCCAAGTTTTGCTTGCTTGATCCCGGACATAATGTTTTCTGGCTAAATGTGCTGTTGCTGTCTTTGACAGGGAGGTTTCTGTACGCATTTCCTCCCTTCCCACCAATACAGAGAGTGCTGACCAAGCTTCACTTGGATGGGACTCCGTTTTGGCCTCAACAGATCTGTTTCCCCCTGCTTCGGCATCTGGCAGTGGAACTTCTTATTCCCCTTCCTCTTACGACCTTCTCACTCAGTAAAGGGGCACACTGGTTCATCCGGGACTGAAGTCTCTTCATCTTCATGCATGTCACCTCAGGACATAGCTGCTTCAAGGTTGGGGTTTCTCCCAGGTTAGCTCAGATTCTGCTGGAAGCTAGAAAACCATCCACCAGAACTACCTACGCCATGAAGTGGAAGCGTTTCTCTATTTGGGCCATAGCAAAGGATCTGGACCCTTTTTCGTGCCCCGCTCCCCAGGTCATGGAGTACCTGCTTCATCTTTCTGACCTGGGACTGAGTTATTCTTCCTTGAAGATGCATTTAGCAGCCATCTCGGCCTACTATGATCCAGTAGGAGGCAAGACAATGGCTGTTAGAGGTCTCCAAAGCCTTTTTGAAAGGCATTCTACATCTGAAACCCCCGGTGCGAAATCCTACGTCACTGTGGGACCTTAATTTTTTGTTAGAAAAATTTACCTTACCTCCCGTTGAGCCGGCAAGCTCTTGTGAGTTATGCTTTTTGTCCTGGAAAGCATTATTTTTGGTTGCTGTTACTTCAGCTTGCAGAATTTCCAAGCTTCAGGCCCTGATTTATAAGGTGCCCTATTTGATTTTTCACAGAGACTGGGTGGCTCTGCGTACAAATCCTAAGTTTCTTCCTAAGGTCGTGTCAGAAACGACTCTTAATCAGTCCTTAGAATTGCCGGTATATTATCCCGGGCATTCCAGTCGAGGTGAAGCCATCATCCATACATTGGATGTGCACAGGATCCTTCATTACTACATGAACAGGACAAAAGGTGTCTGCAAAACGGACCGTTTTGTTTCTTTTGCACCTAATAGGGAGGGTGCGACAGTTTCCAAGCAGTGTGTTTCCAAATGGCTGGCAAACTGCATTACTTTCTTTTACCAGAAGTATGGTAAGGTCCTTCCGGGTCAAGTCAAAGGACATTCAACCAGGGGAATGGCTGCTTCCACAGCCTGTTTCAGAAACATCTCTGCTGCAGATATCTGCACGGCAGCGACAAGGAGTTCTTTCCACACTTTCACAAAGCATTACAGTCTGGACATTGCCTCTAGGTGCAGAGCTGGTTTCGGACTAACAGTCCTCCAAGGGCTCTTGTCCTAATCTCTCCAGTTGGCATACTGGGTTATGTTCCAGCCTACCTAGTTTTGTCATGTCCCTTGGACACTTTACTGCTTGGGACTCAGTCCTACATGTTATTGTCTACTGCAAGAGCCCTCTCAAAGTAAGATAGTAATTACATAAGAACTTACCATAACAGCAGATCTTTGAGAGAGGCTCTGGCAGTAAGTAATCTTTTTCCCACCCACCTTCCACCTTTCTGTTTGGGGTTTGGATTCATGCTTTTTCTCCAAGAAGCCATTTCTTCATGGATCCCGGAGCCTCTTTTCTTCTCCTGTCATCCTTTTTCTTGGTCTCCAGCAGGAAAACTGGAAGGCAGACATGGGGACCGTCCACTGTATAGGGTCAAGCAGATGCCAGTCACGTGATGTCAAGTGGGTGGTCCCCCTGACGACTATACTGGCAAAAGTTTCCATGCGGTTCTGACGCCAGGGGGCACCAGTCCTACATGTTATTCCACATGTTATTACCTACTGCAAGAGCCTCTCTCGAAGATCTACTGTTACAGTACGTTCTTACGTAACTACTTTTCTTAAATAGATCATGTTGTCATCCGCGTACAGCAATATGCAATTTTCAATTCCTTCTGCTATTATCCCGCGTATTTCTGTACTCATTTTAACCACCTCTGCTGGTGGCTCTTTATTCCAAGCAAACAGAAGAGGGGGCAGCAGGCAACCCTGCCACATTCCCATCTTGATCTCCGAGTGTTCAGATAGTGTGCCATGCTGTTGGTGTTATATACAGCATGACAACCAATTTTAAACACTTAATGCCAAACCCCATAGGCTGCATTGCTGACTGGAGAAAGTCCAGTTGAGCCTATCGGATGCTTTTTCCGCATTGATTAGTATTACAATCTGTAGTATCTTAGCCCTTTTTTTTTTTTTCCTTCTTCAAGGATATTAAGCATTCTTCTGACATTATGCATCATATCCCATCCTGGTATAAACTCTGTCTGCTTAGAATCAACCTTTTGCAGGCGGGTTGCTAATATTTTTGTGAATATTTTTAGATCCTGCTTCAGTAATGATATAGGTCTATATGATTCATATAGTTCTCTGTTTTTTTCCCTAGTTTCACAATCACCAATTTTACTGCCTCACGCCTTGAACGTGGCACTGACCTGTTCTTGACTTTCCCTAAAGAGATTACCTAACAATAGTGTTTGTTGTTTTCTGACTGTCTTGTAAATCTGCATTAAATTCGTCTGCACCCAGTGCTTTGTTTAAGTGGAGGTCAGTTATTCTGTCTCTTTCTGCATCCCTTATTGGGGCTTTTATTTCAGCAATATCTGCCTCTGACAATTTTGGGGCTAGGATTATTCTTATTTACAGAGAAGAAATTCGTACCCCAGAAAGATCCATTATTTAACAGTGCCAGAATAAACACTGATTTGAAAACTGTGTTTTCAGTTTTCTTTTTGTGGATGATTTGGGGCAAACAGTCTAGCCTAGAGTTAGAGTAATGAGCTTGGTACATCCAGTAGAGCTGGGTTTGATTCCCACAGCCTCCACTTGCTCCTCTGAGACTGAGCAAGTCACTTAAAGGGAAACGTCCACGTACAGTCGGGCCCCACCTTCATGTGAAGTGGGGCCCGATTAGCAGATGCAACAGAAAGAAGTTAAAATAAACTTACTCGCTTCACATTTATTTGAAAGTATATCTGGTTGATCTGCGCCCCCGCTGCCCCGGCATTTAGGATGAACCCTCCGTCACGCCTAATAGCAAATCGCTGGCCGTCCCCATGATGACGCTTCAGAGGGGAGCAGTCAGCATCTATATACTTGATATGAGACTCCTTTAAAATAGCTCCGGTTTGGAGCCTGGACATTCGTGGGCATGTTTCTTATAAGCAGATGATGACCAGTAACCTGCCAGTTGATACGTGGTCTCGGTGTAGCCCGGAGACGCATAGATTCTAAACCAGAGCTATTTGAATATTTGGCAATACTCTGTATTACCAGCTGGTTATAATGGCAAACACGTGCCTGATTTCCCACGCTCCACGCATGCGTGATCCTCCAGTCTCTCCTTCGTCAACCACCGTAACTTACCACGAGATGCTTCACCGCAACTCGCACTTGGTGGTAAGTTATACACAAAAAAAAGAGTAACTGACTGTTCCATGGACTGCCTCTACTAAATAAGTGGATTTAAAAATAAGAAGGAAAAAAAAAGTAAAGTTCTAGGGATGTGGATATGTTGTTCTATCCACACTTGATGGCAGAGTCCTTTCCCCTTTAAATCTTGCCGGAAGGTCTTAAAGCTGGCTCCTTTCACCCACCCGGGTGGTATATTCCTCGTCTCTGCCCCATGATGCCAAATCTTCCTTTCCACTGGGAGAAGCAGGTTCCCTCCTTACTGCTCCCGTGTTGAGTATGCCCTGGCACTCAAATCATTGGATTTTCTTCCAAAACTTTAACTCGTAAGAGTTTTTTCTGAACAATCTTCGATCGTGACCGCGATGAAGGATAAGTCCTGGCCGGGTTCCGCTGGTGCCCCTGCGGGAAGAAGATGTCACGTACTGATCCACACGCCATGTGCATTTACTATCTGGGTTCTGAGCATGATACCCAGGCCTGCAAATTTTGTTGCTTGTTTCAACCTAACGTACTCGATGATCGTCTTGCCCGTTTGCAGCTTGGCCATCTGGAAAAACCGAACCCACCGGTCAAATTCAAGGAAGCCCATTAGGTGATCTCCGTGGCTGTGGGGTCCACTGAGCAGCTAGAGCAGATGAAGGCCTTCAAGGAGGAGGCGACTCGGGCCACCGATCAGTCCTCTTTGGCTTTGACCTCTGTTCCCCTGAAATTGTGCTCCACCTGTACAGGCTCCTTCAAGGAGCTGTGTCAGTCTCTCCCTACTAAGGGGGTGGGCCCGTCAGCAGTGCTCAGCTCACGCTCCCGAAAAAGGGAAAAAGAGTTGAAGGAGTCAAGAGAAAAAGAGAAGACTTGCCATTGTTCTTGGAATTGAGAACGTTCTCAGTCTCAGGAATCTCCGGTTTTGACTTTGGTAGAAACTGTGGCCTTGGCCACTGGCTTCACGGTACCCCCTTCAGGCCAGCTGACAAAGATGTGGGACGACGACCTGGTTGAAATTGTCATCGACCTCGTCAACTCATTGTCATTTGATGAGGCCAACAATTCTCTGTTTACGATGCCGGTCCTACAGGGACCTACCAAAGATTAGATCCAGTCCGCTGGGAACCTCCTTACGGTCCCTAACAGTGACCTGGAGGAGCTGCAGAACTCCCTGGTTCCCTCCAAGCACCCCCATCGGTTCCCCCCCAGCGGCCGAGGTCTCAGTCTTCCTCGTCTGAAAAGTCTAGAAAATCCAATCAACGCCACTCTGGGCGTTACAAGAGGCAGCATCGCCACTATTTGTCCTCGTCCTCCTCCTCCTCGGGAAAGGAGAGGCTTCGGTGCAAGCTGCATCAACGCTACAAAGACGTTATGTGGCAACAGTTGGTGATGGCCAGTCTGAAGCTGACCCCGGCTTCCACACCGGCCATCACATGGCTGTCGCCTGTTAGGCCGACGCCAACCCCTCCAGAGCTGGTTGACACTGTCCCTCTGCCTGAAGAGCCAGTGAAAGCCCTTCCTGCTTGACCAAAGCTGGCCTCTCCACCGATAGTGGTGGAGCTGCCACCAAAACGGTCTCTTTCGGGGGCTCCGATCAAGGAGTCTCGGCCCACCAAGGGTCTTCCGCACAGGCTGTCTGTTAATCCTACGCCCGACCATCCACAGTGGGTTAAGGGTAACACAGGTGGTCAGCCACTCTATACGGACTCTTAGGAGTCAGAGGACTCCGTGCTGCACTCCTGTCCACTTGACAAGAAGTCATTAGGGGGTTTCTCGACAGAAGAGGGTCCCACGTCCTTCATGGGCATCCTCCATCTCATCTCCCAATTCACGGGGATGCCTCTGGAGCCTGTTCAAAATCAGGCTCGATATCCCTTAACAGATATCCTGGACAAAGGGGATTCTCCGGAAGCCTTCCCAATGGCCGTAGTCATTGTCAGCCCAGCCCTGGAGCTTTGGCAGCACCCCGCCTCCTGCCCCTGCCATCGGCCTGCATGGCCCGCAAACACATGGTGCCCATTGGCTTCTTTTCAGAGTTCATGGAACACCCCTCGGCCGAGGGGTTGGTGACCAACTGTGTGTTTCGTTGCTTGGCCAATATGGGAGACACTGATAGACCACTGGACAAGGAGTCCAAAAAATTGGACCACTCTGCTAAAAAGGTCTATGCTGCCTCTTCACTTGGCTGTCATCATGGCACACTTCTCCCAAGCCCCTTTGGGCTCTTTGGATGAGGTGCTTCCTCATCTCCCCATGGACCTCCAGGCCAGGGTCAAACAAGTCTGAGATCAAGGTTGGGCTGTGGCCAAACAGCAACTCCAGATGGCTCTGGACATTGAGGGCTCCTGTGCCTGATCGAGGGTCTCGACCTTTATGGCAGACACCCAGCACAAATTGGTGGATGTACCCTTCTTGGGCACCAACCTGTTCGGTCCCGGGGTCGACTGTCACCTACAACGCATCAAGAAGTCCATTGCCACCTTGGACTCCATTGCTTCTGCCCATAAGGAATCTAAAAGTTCCAAGCAGCAGAAGCACAAGCCTTTTTGATCTTCCGCCCCTGTGGCCAAGCCAGCCCAATGCCAGTCTCGGGGGCAGCAGCAGCAAGCTCAGTCTTGGGGCCCTCGGCCCAAGTCACTGGCTTTGGTGGTGTGAAAGCCTGGAGGGAAGGGACCTGGTGGCCCTTCAGCTAGATCTTCCTCCTCCAAGCCTGCCCAGTGATGGGATGGGGCGACCACCCCCATGCCCATCACGCCTCTCCTAGGTCCTCCCATGGGGGGCCGGCTCTACCACTTCCTTTCCGCCTGGTCCGCCGTTACCACAGACAGGTGGATTCTTGAAGTGGTTGGCCAGGGTCTGCCTCTGGAATTAGAGCAGTACCAACCAAGCCAAGCCCACGCCCCACGGGAGGAGAAGGTATCTGCAGATACTCAGTTGGCTCTCTGAGATGACATAACCCAGCTCCTCCACATGGAGGTAGTAGTCAGAGTCGCGGACCCTACAGTCAACCTGGGGTTCGTTTCTAGGTACTTCCTGGTCCCAAAATGGATGGGGGGCTGGTGCCCCATTCTAGAGCTGCACGACCTGAACAGGTTTTACAGGTCATGCACCTTCAGGATGGTAACTCTGTCCCAGATCATACCATCTCTCAAGCAGAACATGTGGTTTTGCTCCCTGGACTTACAGGACTCGTTCTTTCACATCCCAATCCATCCATCCCATCAAAGGTTCCTCTGCTTCCAAGCCATGCCGCTCAGACTGTCATCGGCCCCCAGGGTCTTTCACCAAATGCATTACAGTAGTGGCAACCCATCTGCGGCGTCGAGGGGTCCGACTGTACCCCTACCTGGATGATTGGCTTATAGCGGGTCCCTCCAAGCAGGAGGTGGAGAGGTCTAGGGACCTGGCCCTCCAGACCTGTATCTACCTTGGCCTCCTAGTCAGTGAGGCCAAGTCAGAACTCATGCCCTCACAGGTGATCTGCTTCATCAGGGCAGAGCTCGACTCTTGCCGAGCCAGAACCAGGCTCCTGGCGGACAGGGCAGAGGTTCTCTCCTCCTTTGCCCAATCATTTCTGGCTGGGCACTTGTGCCCTTCCCGGGACTTCCTGAACCTGCTGGGCTACATGGTGGCCTGCACCTCCATGATCCGATGGGCCCAATGGCATATGCGCTCCCTGCAGTGGGAGCTAGCCAGCCAGTGGTCTCAGCGCCTAGGTCATTTTGACTAGCTGGACACGGTGACCCAGAAGATGTGGGACGCTCTCCAATGGTGGACCGTCCCAGAGAATCTGCATGAAATTATCCCATTTGTCCACCCTGAGCCGACAGTCATCCTGATGACTGACACCTCTCTCACAGGCTGGGGTGCCCACCTGAATGAACACAAGGTCTACAGGCTCTGGACCCCTGATGCAACATAGTTCATGAGGTTTTGAGTGTTTTAGAATTTATTAATTATCAATGGAAAAGGTATGTATGATTTAGATGTTTTATTTCAAGCTGTGCCTCCTAAGGAAGGGGTTGCAAAGCCCTGAAGTGCAGAGGTTTTCTTGTCTGTGATATGGGTGAACAAGCCTGAAAAGTGTATGCATGTTTTGTGCAGCATTTTACTTTTTGTAAGTAATTTTTTCATGAAAATAATTCAGCATTAATTTACAATAAAATATTCTCACTGAATTGTCCGAATGCTGGATTCATTTTTAAATATACTTTTTTCAAGCACCCACCGTTATTTGCGAGTGTGGCATTTTTTTTTTGTGAAGTTGGCATTCTATCCACTTGTAGAGTGCTGCTGCAGACCAGGTTTTCTTGGTTGGTGTATGGACTTGCAACAGCCAAGAAGGGCTTTATTTTCACCCATTGTGGAATTGGAAACGCCATCAACGAGCTCTTTGAAGTTTAAGAATTGAATAACTGGGAAGCAATGGCGTTTTCCCTTACGAGTACAAGTATAGCTAAACAACGAGTGACCATGGACTTTGGAGAGTCAAATGGCACAGAGAATGAATCCAATAATGAAGGTAACATCAGAGCAATATTTAATAAATTAGAAAAAGTGGTATTGTGAGAAATAACACTTCATTATGACATTGTATCCTTGAACAAGTACCTAGAGAAAAAGCTAGTGCCCCGGGGCTTAAGATTGACTAAACTTCCAGCATGTGGACTAGAAAAAATGTTCTATGGAAAGAAATGGGAAAATAATTTGGATCAGTGCTCTATGGAGCTTGTAAAACTCCAGATAGTAGAAGATGAGCATGATATTGCTTCCATTAGAAAGGAGGTAGAAGAATTGCACAAGAAATTAGAACAATTTGGAAATATCTCTTTAATTAAGGAATTGGACACAAGGCTTACCATCAAAGCCAAAAAATGGGAGCATGAGGTGATTGAAAGAAAATGTGTCAAATTATTGAGGGATGAAAAAGACTGCGAATGGCAGGATCTAGAAATGGGATAATCAGTGTTGATCTCAATCAAGGGGTCGAAAAAAATCAAGATCCCAAACTAGAAATAAGAATAGGAATCTAAGTGACTCTGATTATACATCTCCAGCAGCATATAATTACAGTGCATCTTTTTCAAGCTCTGAATCGGCAGCAGAAGAAAATACAACTCGAGCGGGTACCCATTCAAAACAAAGAATGAAAAGTCTGGACGAGGGAGATGAGGCAAATGGGGCCAACATGGAAAACAAATAAAAGAAAAAACACAGAAAGAGTTACTGAATGACTCTAATTTAACAGTGCTTAGTATTTCGAAAAGACAATTTACTGGCAGTCAAATTAAATTACTATCTAGGGGATTATCGTTTGTACCAATGTCTGCTGTAAATGATTTTTCAATGTTTTGTGATGTGTTCCATTTAATTAGGAAGATTAACCTAAAAAATGTTTCTGGGTTACTAAGGAAGTATCAGATGATGAAACCTGTTCATCTGAGGATTTGAGTACTTTAGAATTGTTAATGGAACAGAGCAGTGCAACACTGGGTTTGATTGCCTTAATTACATAACATGAATTAAATTTGTTATTGACTACTTTACAGGAGTAAGAAGGGGAACAATTAGAGTTAATTGAAAATGTTATGTCACCTTCATCGCCAACATTCCAACAAGCAGAGAAACCTGATTATAAAAAATTTTCTAGCTTTATATCACTAAGCCCTGCAAGTGCAGCAATTAAGGTGTTCCAAGATGTAGTAGTTAGGGATATAATAAAATGTTTAGAGAAACATAAGTATGTCTCTCATTGGGATAATTTATCAAAGGAAGGAAGAAAGGGAAGCAATTAGGGATCTTAGATGTATACAGGATATAATAATAAAACCCTCGATAAGGGTGGTGATGTGGTATTATACAATGGCAAGAAAATTTCCTTGACTCTGATTGGTCAGTGTGTGCCTGAGACAGTGATGTTATTACACAATAACATCACTGTATGGATTTGTCAGATGACCACCACTCATATTTTTCAGAAACAAAGATATATTGCCACACTAAAAATCTACTAAAACGTTTTTAAAATATTTTTTTTTAATTTTGTATACCATTGAGCCATTGTATAATTGCAATAAGGCACTCCAAGGTGTGTGTTATTGTTTAATAATGTCACTCCTGGGGAGGTGGAAGCACTCAGCTTCGCCTTGTGCTTCAACCCACCCCAGGAGTGACATTATTATACGATAACAAACACCTTGTCACTTCTTGCTTAAGTAATGGACTGGGAATATTATGTTTTGGAAGCTGTAAGACAATTATCAGATGTAGATACATATATGTCCTTACAAATTAGTCCAATGAAAGAATATAAAGCAGAATTACATCTTTTTCTATCATGGACCTTGTGGGAACAGTGGATTACAGGGTCAGATTTTGATTACTTGCACAATCGGTATCCAGTTGTCCCTGTTTTCTACCACATACCAAAACTGCATAAAAATACTAGTGAACCCCCTGGGAGACCAATTATCTCTGCTTGTGGATCACTTACTGAACCTTTAGCTGTCTTTATAGACAGCTACTTACAACAGGAGGTAATTTATCTGCCCTCTTATACTAGGGATTCGACCACAATATTACAAGATTTGGAACACTTTGAATGGCAGGACAATTATTGGTGGGTTACAATTGATGTAACATCTTTGCATACCAGTATAGAACATAGTTTATTTTTTTTGGTTTTTTATTTTATTGAAATCTAGGATTACAAAATACCTTTGAGCAGGAACTGCTCATTTACAAAGGTTCCACGTCGAAGGAATGGGGGGTATACATACATACAAAGGTCAACATAATAATACATAGTTACACAATAAAAAGAAGTAAGAGACTGAGGCTTAGGAAATTCCAGTAATTCAAAATGTGCCAAATGTTAGGTAGCATGACATACCAGCCAAGGGCAATCTTAGAAATAAGCACTGCAGGTGAGAGGGAAGGGGGTATGCAAGCAGGAAGGCCATTGTTGGAGGGTAGAGGGTGAGGGTAAGAGCTCTAAAGGGGAAGGAGGAGAGGGATAAAATTCACAAAATGCCCAGGGGGAGGAAAGGAGAGGGGGCAAGGGGGTAGGCGGGGAGAGGTAGCTGTCAAGACTGAAGTGGAGGGCAGTGAGCGGTGGGCCCCTGATTAGGCAAGGCAGTCACAATGACTAGTTGAAATGAGATGAAGTCGGAGTTATCTCTTAAAAGGTCCAAGAGCAGTAACAGTAAGAGTTTCTTTGTTGAGAGTATTGTACCACTGTGGTACTCTGTGGGCAAAGGCCCTCTGGCCTATGGTAGTCCGGCATCTGGGGACAAGGAAGGTTAGTTGTTGTGAACTTCTAGTTCGCTGGGTGCTGTGGTGGTCAATGAGGAGCTTTTCAATGCCCGGGGGCATGACCCCGAGGAGGACTTTTTTGGCTAAGAGGCAGGTTTGATACTGTATCCGGCTGATGAGAGGAAGCCATCCTGCCCAAGTGCACAGGTCACAAGTGTGTGTAAGTCAATCAGCCCCAGTTAGCAGCCTGCATGCTTGTTGAGTGCAACTGTAATTCTGCGGAGGGCAGAGGCAGAGCCATAAATTGCTAGCCTGTAATCAATGATGGAGGTGACAGAGCTGTTGATAGCCAACCGGAGAGTGTCAGGAGTCATGCAGTGTTTGTGCCTGTAGAGCAGGCCTATATGGATGTTGGAGGCTTTGGCAACAGAATCTATGTGCCGATGGTAGGAGAGTGAGCTGTCCAGTGTGACACCTAGGTATTTAAAATCAGGAACATGTTCAAGTAAGGTCCCTGTTTGGTTTAGGATGGTACGGTCATGGGATTTGTATTTGCTCCTGGCGTTGTAGAAGGTCATAACCTTTGTTTTGCTGTAGTTCATGACCAGTTACCCGGTCAACAAAAGCTAAATAAAATAAATAAATAAGTTTGTGTGACTTGACCCATTCTTTGATGCGCATGAATTCAAGCTGTAATTGTTTCTCGAGGAGCTCTGCGTTTTGGTGGTTGGTGAACATGACTGTGTTGTCAGCGTAGAGCAGTAATTTCTGGTGGCAGACACTGGGAAGGACATTGAGGAAGAGGCCGAAGAGTAGTGGCCCCAGGATGGACCCCTGTGGGACCCCTGAAAGGACTGGCTTTTCTTCCGAGGTGACACCGGCAATCCTAACCCACTGGACCCTCTCCCCAAGGTAGCTTGAAAACCAGAGCAGCGCTTCATTGGAGAGCCCAATATTTGATAATTGCTTGAGTAGGAGTGGGTGGTTCACAGTATCGAAGGCTTTTGTAAGGTTGATGAATACTGCCCCTACACAGTTTCCTTGATCGAATGTGGTATAGATGAAGCCCATGAATTCTAATAGTGCAGTGGTGGTACTGTACCCTTTTTGGAAACCATGTTGCTCAGGACACTGGATGTCATATTTTTCCAGGCACTTGACTAGCTGGTCTGAGGCGATGCGCTCCAGGGCCTTAGACAATGGAGGGAGGATGGAGATAGGTCTGTAGTTGGAGTGCAGTGATTTGTCTCCACTTTTGTGTACCGGTGTGATGGTCGCCTGTTTCCAGTGAGATGGGAACTGGGACATCCTTAGTGATAGGTTGAGGACCTTTGTCAGGGGTTCAAGGACTTCTTCAAGGACAAGTGTTTAGTCATTCAAACTGTGAGGAAGTGTTGGGGAAATCGTCTGTTCTCCATCCCATTGAATTTATAGTGGCATGTTTGGAATTTATTTTAAATTCTAACTTTTTCTTATTTGACGGTAATGTTTACAAACAGCTACGGGGTACGGCAGTGGGGTCATCAGTTGCCCCATCACATGCAAATTTATTTATGGGGTGGTGGGACTAAAGAACAGTGTTTGACTCTAAGTTTAATTCTTATCTTGATAATATCAAATATTATAGATGATTTGTTAATTATTTGGCAAGGCACTGAGACAGATTTGCAGCAATTTTTGGCTTATATTAACCAAAATGAAGTAGGTTTGGAATGTACTGCTCACTAGCATGAAAATAATTTTTTTTTTTCAGATTTGGAGTTGATTTCTAATGTTGGGGGAACTGTGGCTACAAAAACATATCATAAACAACATTTTAAATTTTTCTAGTTTTCATCCAAAACATAGTAGGGAAGCACTACAGTAGCAGCCACAGCCACTGCCAGTTATTTCCCAAAATTTCTGTGATAAAAAACAGAATAAGGAGAAAAGTATAGTCATTGTTTCAACATATGGACTGATAGCTGTGGAGGTAGCAGAAATAATTAAAAAAAAAAAATTGGCACCTATTACATATAGATAGGGATCTTGGAGAAATTAAGGAACCTCCCCTAATATCATACAGGAAGGGTAACAGTTTGAAAGATCTGCTAGTGAGTAGTGAGTTTCTAGGTAACCGTAAGCAAAATAATTGGATGGCTAAAGATATTTATTTAAAAGTTTTACCAGGAAAGGCATACTGAGCAGACTACCGCTCAATTCCAAATGCGTCCTGGGGGGTGTTGGGGATGGGAGTATACAGGGTTTTCCCATGTAAGCATTGTAAAACTTGTAAATCCGCTGTACAATGTCAAATTTTTATAACACAGGACCTTTAGGTATTAGGGAAATACAAAGAAATCATGTTATTACATGTACAACTACAGTAAATATGTAGTATATGTCTTATGGTGTACATGTGGAAAGGTTTATATTGATCAAACCACTAAACGTTTAAAATAGAGAATTCAAGAACACTATCGAGCCATCCAAAAAAAGAGATCCACAACACCCAGCCTGTAAACATTTGGCACAAGTACACAATACTGGAATACATAACATTTATTATGGGGGTATAGATCATGTACCGAGCCGAATGAGAGGTGGAAATAGGAATTTGTTGTTGGACAGAAAGGAGTCCATGTGGCTCTTCCAACTGAAAACTTTAAAACCATCGGGTCTGAATGAATAGATGGAATGGGGACCATATATAAAAGTGTAAACTGGCTCTTAGGCATTTGATTTCTTTGATCACAGTATGTGGAAAGTTGTAACCCCAGTTGAGGACCTTTGTCAGGGGTTCGAGGACTTCTTCAAGGACAAGTGCTAAGGACAAGTGTTTAGTCATTGTAACCCCCATTTCCCTTCTTTATTTATTTATTTAAAAGTTTTACCAGGAAAGGAGTGGCTCGATAATGTTCTTGAATTCTCTATTTTAAACGTTTAGTGGTTTGACCAATATGAACCTTTACGCATGTACACCATAAGGCATATACTACATTGGCTGGAGAATAGGACACAGAGAGTAATAGTAAATGGAGTCCACTCTGAAGAAAGGGGGGTTACTAGTGGTGTACCGCAGGGTTCAGTATTAGGACCGGTCCTCTTCAATGTCTTTATAAGCAACATTGCAGAGGGACTGGAAGGAAAAGTATGTCTCTTTGCAGATGACACAAAGATATGCAACAGAGTTGATGCACAAAGTGGGGTGGAAAGGATGAGAAGGGACTTGACAAGGTTAGAGGTATGGTCAAATGTATAGCAGCTTAGATTCAATGCTAAGAAGTGCAAGGTAATGCACCTGGGAAACAAAAACCCAGGGGAAGAGTACACAATGGAGGGTGAGATACTATCAACAATAAAAATGGAAAGGGACCTGGGGGTATTCATATCAGATGACCTAAAGGTGGAGAAGCAATGTGAGAGGGCAGCAAGGAGGGCTGGGGGGATACTGGGATGCATAGGGAGAGGCATCACCAGTAGAAAACAAGAAGTTATTATCCCTCTGTACAGACAGCTGGTGAGACCCCATCTGGAGTACTGCGTGCAGTTCTGGAGAGACCCAATCTCCACAAAGACATAGACAGGATGGAAGATGTCCAGAGGAGGGCAACAAAAATGGTGCAGGGTCTGCACCAGAAGACATATGAAGAGAGACTTAAGGAGCTTAATATGTGTAGCCTTGAGGAAAGGAGGTAGAGGGGGACATGATAGAAACTTCTAGTACCTCAAGGAATCAACAAAGTCCAAGAGGGTAGCATCTTCAAAAAGAGGTGTGCAACAAGGGCATGATTTGAAGATGGGGGTGGCTCAGAGGTAATTTAAGGAAGTATTTTTTCACAGAGAGGGTTGTGGATGCATGGAACGGCCTTCCAGAGGAGATTGTGGAGTCAAAAACAGTAGTGGAATTCAAGCATGCATAGGATAGCCATAAGGCAATTCTAGGGGGTTGGGGTAGGAAGAAGTAGGCTGCTGGTTAACTAGGATCTGCAGCTTATCCATTAGGTAGGGAAATGGGCAGACTGGGTGGGCCAAGCGGTCCTTATCTGCCATCAAATTCTATGTTTCTATGTTTTCCTCCTCCTTTTTTCTTGCCCCCCCTTTTTTGTTTTTCTGTTTTTGTTTTGTTTTTTCTTTCTTTTCCAAACCCCGCTCCCTTCCCCCTTTTTTCCTTCCCCTCTCTTTTTCTTTTCCTTTTTCTTTTTCATATATATATATATACAGTATATATATATTTTTTTTTGTTTGTTTGTTTTGGTTTTTGATTCAAGGATATGAATAAATTATATTCTCTAAGTTGAAAATATGTGCCTTGATGTGAAATGATAAAAATATTTTTTTCTCCGAAGTGCCATGGAGCTAATAGTAAAACTAGCTGTTTAGAATTTACTTATAATAATTTTTAATTTTCCTTTTTTCATTGATGTTAATGTTTGTGTACAAATGTTTTTTTAAGAAAGAAACAACCTGTTTTTTTTTTTTTGCTAGCTCACTACTCCTTTCAGCAGTGGTGGGACTTGAACATATAATTAAGTGGCAATATAGTTGAATAAATTGTTTTCAGGTTCATCCTCTAATTAAAGCTGATTTGAGTATTGAGTTACCATGGTACTGCCTGGGTTAAACTAACATATTTCACAAGGTTTTGAGTTTTAGAATGTATTAATTGATTATCAATTTGAACGATGGAAAAGGTATATATGATTTAGATGTTTTATTTCAAGCTGTGCCTCCTAAGAAAAGGGTTGCAAAGCCCCGGAGCGCAGAGGTTTTCTTGTCTGTGATATGGGTGAACAAGCCTGAAAAGTGTATGCATGTTTTGTGCAGCATTTTACTTTTTGTAAGTAATTTTTTCATGAAAATAATTCATTATTAATTTACAATAAAATATTCTCACTGAATTGTCAGAGTGCTGGATTCATTGGTAAATATGCCACATCAACCTGCTGGAGCTCTGAGCAGTCCGGCTGGCGCTGACTGCGTTCGTTCCATTTGTTCAGGGTCAAGTGGTTCAAGTCCAGATGGACAACGCCATGACCAAGTACTATCTCAACAAGCAAGGCGGGACGCACTCCCTGCCTCTGTGCAGGGAAGCTCTTCATATTTGGACCTTCATGAGCAGACTAGAGGCAGATCTCCTCACCATGCATGTGGCAGGAGCCTCCAATCACCTGGTGGATGCCCTCAGTAGAGTGGGCGAGGTGTCACACGAATGGTCTCTCCATCCAGAGGTAGTCCACCGTCTGTTCTCCCAGCAGGGCACCCCTCAGGTGGACCTGTTCGCCTCCAGGGAGAACATAAAGTTGAGGCTGTTTTGTGCCCATTCCTCTCAGCAGTGCTTGCTGCAGGAGGATGCCTTCTCCAGGCCGTGGACCCCAGGCCTCTTTTATGCCTTCCCTCTGTGACGCTTAGCCAGCAGGTTATGATTGTTCTTTGATATTTGTAATAAAAAATGTAGTGTGATTGTCTCCATAAGGCAGCTGTGTCATGGGTCAGGTTTGAGTGGAAATAACAGGATATATCAACCTGAAACCAGGAGGTAATTAAAAGACTAGAGAGCCTTAATTAAGGGTCTCCTGTTTATCTGACTTAATTAGAACTGACCCAGCTGCCAGAATTTAGGGATCATAAACGTTATGACATTTTAGAGGGAAAAACATTGTTATAACAAGGTGGTGTGAAAAGTTGTAAAATCTTTTGATTCCTTTGGAAAGCAGGAAACCGCACAAGATCAACGGAAAGGCTTGATTAAAGAGTGTCATAATTTGGGAAATTAGTTTTTGCTGAAGTCACAGTATTTAAAATATCTCCTGACAGGAAGATCATTGTTTGTATAATTTTTATATTCTAACAGGAGGAGCTAGATGACATCACAGAAGGAGGTGGAAACACAGAGTTTTTTAACCTGTATTCTGTGTTTCAACTGAGACACATCTTTTTTGGGCTCTTAAGAAACAAGAACTAACTTAAGCACTGTACAGAGGTAATACATTAGATAGAAAAAGTCTAATCGTATTGTGGTAGCAGTTTATGTTTTGTACTTTAACCTTGTTCTTTTAAGTGATTGCATACTTCATGATATATTGTTCTGTGTTTACATTTTACATATTTTTATCTATTATTTTTAAGTAAACTTTTTAAAGAGACTGCCTGGGTGTGTCTTCCAAGTTCTTTGTTTTGCATGTGACATATGGAGGGCTAAGACTGACAAAACTGTTCATAAGCTTGATGGTATCATCAGACTGGAAAAAGGTAAGACTATACCTAAGGTCTTTTATAGAGTTTTAAGGGTTCATTTTGGATACTTGGTTAGGTGCCCTTAGGCAAAAGATATCTGGCATCCCCCAAAGAGCAGATTACCAGAGCCTGTACATTTGGGTACACTAGCATAAGGTTCACAGTTTGAATCCCCCCAGAACTTGAGACTAAAGGTGATTCGGACCCACAAGTAGACAGGAGGGTTACCCTGTTCTGTTACCTGTTCACATTACTGTGCTCAGAGGTTGGCACTGTGGGAGCAGAGGGCCTGACCTGGAGTGCGGTTGGTGACACCCTCCACTTCCCTTGATCCACAAAGTGCTCCTCAAGGTCAGGAGGAACAAGGCACTGGTGATCCTAGTGGCTCCAGACTGGCCATGACAGTATAGGTACCCCAATCTCCTCAGCCTCAGTAGCAGGCTACCAAGGCAGCTCCCAGCACACCCAGATCTGCTGTCAATCAATCGGGAAGGTACTCCACCAGGACCTTCAGTCCCTGCACCTGACAGCCTGGTTCCTGAGCTGGCTAGAGTTCCAGGCTTTGGATCTGTCTGAAGATGTCCTCACTGTAGTCAAGACATCTCGCAAGGAATCGACTAGGAAGTTCTATGCCTTCAAATGGAAGAGATTCGCCATTTAGTATCAGGGTAAGGGGTTGGAGCCTTTGACTTGTCTAGGGGCTAGCATCATAGACTACCTATGGTGTCTCTCTCCAAAGGGAGACTTCGGTTGGCGATCCTTAAGGTGCACCTGGCAGCCATCTCTGCTTACTGACCATGGGCCGGTCAGCGGTCAGTGGCGCAGGAGAAGGTGGTCTGGTGCTTTTCCAAAGGCCTTGATCACATATCCCCTCTGGTGTGTGAACCAGCACTACCATGGGATCTGCTTCTGGTACTGGAAAAGCTCATGGGCAAGCCATTCGAATCGATGCACAAGTGCGAGATATCACACTTGTGGAAGACCGCCTTCTTCGTGGGTATCATGTCAGCGAGAAGGATTGGGGAGCTCCAGCCACTCTCGGTCAAATATCCTTATTTGGTCTTCCCTAAGGACAAGGTTGTCCTGTGCCACAACATGAAGTTCCTTTCAAAGGTTGTGTTGGAGTTTCACCTGAACCAGATGATGACTCTTCTGGTATTCTACCCCAATCACACCTCTGATACCGAATATGGGCTCCATACCTTGGACCTAAGGCAAGTGCTCGCATACTACAAGGAGCACACGGCTGGAGTTCAGGGAGAGGTTCGCCAGCTGTTTGTCACCTACGCTGAAGCTACACCTGGCAGACCTGCAGCAAAGCGGATCACTTCCTGCATTGATCTCTGCTACAGGTTGACGGGTAGGGAGCCTCCCGTTGGGCTAAGGGCTCATTCCACTCGCCATACCACTGCGTCAGTGGCTGCTTCCAGGGACATCCCTATCCAGGAAATCTACAGGGCTGCTACCTCGAAGTCAGCACACACCTTCATTTCCCATTGCCACATTGACTTAGTCACACCGGGATGCTGGTTTTGGGGCCTCAATTCTCCAATCTCTGTTTCCAAAGTAGGGGATGTGCACCTTGCCTCCTTCCTCCCAGAGAACTGCTAGGAGTCTGCCATCAAGTGTGGCTAGAACAACTTATCCATGTCCCTAGAAATACAGGTTACTTACCGGCAACAGTAGTTCTAGGAATGATATATGTACACTGATCCACCCGACCTCCCTGGCTTCGATGCACACCTCTGCTTCCAGCGGGCAAGATCTGGTATCATGGGAAAGAGCCGAGGGATATACCACCCGGATGGGTGGGAGGAGCCAGCTTTAATATCTTCTGGCAAGATTTAAAGGGGAAAGGACATTGCCATCAAGTGTGGATGAACAATATATACCACTCCTAGAACTACTGTTACAGGTGAGTAACCTGTGTTTTCCAACTGCGGACCGCACTTCCTCCATATCAGACCGTGGCTGAAAACAAATGTCTTTTTTATTTTATATGATTTCTGTGTCAAAAAACTCTTCCCAGCAATTATATAAAATAAAGACTGGGTAGGTCAGTGTCAGTGGCTCAGTAGGTAGCACACTCTCCTCTGAGGCCGGGAGATCGGAGGGCTGTGGGTTCAGTTCCCACATCTGGCACTTGGGTTAATATCCCAGTACTGACACTGTAGTGCAGCATGAGAGGGGTGCTGCACTTCTGAGGTGCCATCTTTCGGATGAGACGTTAAACCGAAGTCCCATCTGCCTGGATTGGTGGTAGTTCAGGTGGATGTTAAAGATCCCATGGCACTTATCGAAAAGAGTAGGGGAATTTCCCCAGTGTCCTGGCCAAATTTCTCTCATTCACTAAAAATACCACCAACAGCTTAATCTGGTTCAAGGTCAGTTGGCTTCATCTGTATCTCCCTCCCCCGTGTCGTGCCTGAAAATAGGCAGGATTTGTCTAGTGCACTTACCCGGTCAACAAAAGCTAAATAAATAAATAAAATAAATAAAACTCAAATTGTAGACACACTCCTTGGCGTGGGATGTTTTTATAAACCCCTCGAGCTTCGCTCTCAGGGTTTATGTGACATCCCACACCTCAGGTTGTTTGTAAAATTCTCGTTAAAACCCCTTACCCAGCCATTATTCTCTATATAATGTATGGAAGAGGGTTATTAATCATGGAATTCAGTGATTTCCTATCCTTGTTATGCTATCGTTGTGACGTCAAGAGGTTGTTATACTCTCTGGAATACATCACAACAATAGCATAATGAACATCTTTGCACATACGCATCTCTTGAACTTCCCATTTGGACAAATGGCCGTGGCCATGAGAGCTGGCCCTGAAGGAGAGCATCACAAGGCAAAAGAATGGCAAAGTAAGGACACATGTTGTTTAACTGTCCCCATACACTATAAAAAACAATGGATGGACATTGGTTAACAACAGCATGAAGTTTCCTTATCGAGGTTGTCCTGCCAACTGTAAACCTCTCGAGCTTCACTCTCAAGGTTTACTAGATTGTCATGAAAACCTCTCGAAGGGAACACTATGTTGTTATTAACTGGTGCCCATTCATTATCCTCTTTGTAGTGTATAGTGGAGCAGTGTTGTGTATGGAGATCCATACATTTGAAAAAGTTATTCTGCTTTAGTAGCTACGTCACGATGCAAGCATCCCCATCAGCGCAGTTCATAGGACAGCGGGCAGTTGAAGCATCGTGTGCATGAGCTGGCCAGTGGGTGGATGGTGGTGAAGCGTGGGCAGCGGGATGTAAAGGCTGATTTTACTAAACACAAAAAGTAAATGATTTTGGCCTTATTTTTTTAACCATACACTATATAAAATAGTATATGGTGGCCCCTATACACAACAGCATTCTTCTTACACTTCGGGGTTACCATGGTGACAAAAGAACCCCTTGAGCTTCGCTGTCAAGGTCTTTGTCATCATGGTAACCACTTGGCATAAGAATAGCGTTCTGTATGGGCTACCATACACCAGTCTACATTTTCATATCACTTTGTATCGAGGTACATTTAACCCTTAGGCTGCCGACAGAATTAGAATATATAGGAATTCAGGACTGATATATCAGTCTGTGGCACAGCAAGGATTAAATATGAATCATTTATGAATAATATTATAATTTCTGAAATTAGGAACATTATGAAAAGTTACCAATAAGAAATAAGTTCTTGTTCTCTTTAGGCATTACGATATTTATGTAAAACATATAATGATATATTATCAGGATAATTTGTGCTGTTTTCTGGTTTTTAGGAAATGGAGTGAAAATCTGATTGGGGAGGTGGGGAACTGAAAATCTTTGTCATGCTTGGAGGGAGAAACCTTGCCAGAGCAGTGGAGGTGACCGAGTCAAGGTGGTTTATCGTGGTATATTAGTGTATATGGTGTTGCACTATTATCACAGTACTTTTTTTTAACAAAGACAGATTGTCATCTGTGGGAACTATCATATCACATAGCAATGACATCCCTACTTATTTACAAAGTCAAATTACAAGGATTTGTCATAAGTTTTGCAGGAACTGAATATTTACTATATACTAGTCAGTGTATCTGTGTAACATATAGGGCAGTTCTTAGCAGCAGAGACATTGCTGGTAATGAATGCGTTTTGTTTGCTGCAAAATTTGGATGGAATAGCCGGGCCCAGTATCACTGAGGGTTAAAGCGCTGGATGCCACACCTTGTGGTATGCCAGCGACCCTTGTTCGAGAATGACCTCTGGTCACTGGGGTGCTGGGAGGGAGGGGGGAGCAGGATCGAGTGTTGGCACTCCTCTTCCGGATAAGGAGTGGGGTCACCCACCTGTAGTCCCACCATCACCAAATGGAGGTTCAGTGCCGGCGCAGGTGGTCAACGGCGTGACTGGAAGGGACAGGCATCCCGAACGGCATGTGCTTGCATGCCTCCACACACACATGTTACGTCGGGGGTGTGTGGGTGTAGGGGCCAGAAGAAAACCCGCAAAAAAAAAAAAATGTATGTGAAAAAAAAAAAACATTTGGATGGAATAGAAGACTGAAAACACTTTGGTAAAATCAGATGGTGTGATATTACTGTTCTAGGGTTTTTACTGGTAGACTTGTTCAGTAACAACTGCATTAGCTTCCTGTGGAACACATCAGACAGCATATTCAAACCCAGGCACAAAAACTGTATTTGTGCACCGGAAGACCATCAGCAGGTATATCGGAAGAGTCACGTTGTAAGTATGTCAAGTACTAACAGTTGTCCACTATACCCCCGTGAGAGCAGCACAAAGCCATGTAGAACCTCAAACCACAGTTGTGACCACACAGTCTGCACAGGCTGAGAACCATAGGCACAGACACGAGTTTGACATGTGTTCGTGAAGGGCAAAACACGTTTGTGTCTTCTGTTTTCAGACTTTGCAGATTGTATAAGAGGCCATTTGGCATCAAACACTCCTGCTTAAAACAGAACCAGTCCAACTCTTTCATGGTGATTTGCATACACCTGGCTAAGGCTTTTGACACGGTCTCTCATGCTCTGTTACTGTCCAAACTCGCCCAAGCTGGACTGACTGAGCCTGCCACCAATTGGTTCCAGTCGCACTTGGCAGGCAGGTCCCAGTCAGTCCGTATTGGCTCGGCCATCTCCACCTCACTCCCTGTTACCATCGGGGTTCCCCAAGGATCTGTCCTAGGCCCTTTGTTGTTTTCTATTTTCCTCAGTGATCTGCCTGCAGCCTGCCCTAATACAGCTATCCACATGTATGCAGACAACACGGTGTTGTTTGCCTCTGGGTCATCCCCCACTGCCATGGCAACCTGCCTACAGCAGGACTTTGACTCCATCCAACGCTGGTTCCGTTCAAATCAGCTGTTTCGAAACCCCCCAAAAACTGTCTCCCTAACATTCGGCACCCGGCCAAACTGTTCTGTCTCCCAGCCTCCCCAACTTTCCACACATTAGAAAGCTCCCCCCTGGAGGTTTGCACTTCGTACAGATACCTCAGGGTCTGGTTAGACCAGCATTTTGACTTCATTGCGTATATTGATGCTATACATAAGAAGCTACACCTCATGTTAGCTGCGTTATACCATAATAAAAGTTGCATCCCCCAACCCACGCGCCTGGCTATTGTTCAAAAGATGATCCTCCCAATAATGGACTACAGGGATGTAGTCTAGTGTGCAGCCCCTAAATCCTCCCTGACCAGACTAGACCCTCTTTTCAACTCCTTCTGCTGGTTCTCCCTGGACCGCCCTCACAGTACACATCACTGTGACCTTTGCCATGCCTTAGATCTCCCTTCTCTCCACAATCGGAGATTGGTACACTGTGCTAGAACCGCTGCGAAATTCTGGTTGCAGTCCCTCCCCTCCTACCTGGTGACCACCCTGAATGTTCTTCCCCCTCCAGCCTACTTGCTCAGGAACACACGAACATACGAAATTTGCCAGCAGATAAAGGTCTAGAGGTCTATTAAGTCTGCTGGAATGTGCAGCTAGCACCCCTTATTCTGCAGCTGCCCCTCCCTTCCACCCTTCCCCTTCATTGACCCTCCTCCTTGTCCTGTCCCATCCCCTTTTGAAGCAGTCCACTGTTCTACTGCATACCACTTCTGCAGGTAACGCATTCCACCCAGCCACCCCCTTCTCTGTAAAAAAAAACATTGATTCAAACAACATGAAGTCTTGCTATATTATGACAATTGCAGTATGACCGCAGGTTAGAACTGCTCCGGAGGTGAAATAGTTAACTTCCATGCAAGGCATGGAATCTTGAGCACGAGCTCGGTTAAGGAAGCTCTGTCTGCTTGCTTTCAAACCAAAACCGTCAGATTCTTTACTCCGCCTCACTGAACAGTCGCTCCGGAGATTTCTCCTTTTGCTCGGTTCATTTTCGCGGTTTAAAACAGTTTAAAAATATTAAATTCATCTAGATTTAACTGCAATCGTTCGGTTCAAGCTCTGTCTGTGGTAACGTGAGTAATAGATAGGTTTTACATACGAATTCTGTGTGGAACTTGTAAAACATTTATCGGTTCAGTTTGAACCGATTAGGTTGCATTTTCAATTGCTAGTCCTTTTTTAGAGTGCAGTTTCCGGTTCCTATCAGTTCTAAAAAAAAACAGATTTCATTACGTTTTTTTCCACGGTCCGTGACACGGTTGGGAACCAATAGGAGAGTCTTGCTTGGCGGATTGCCATAAACGGGCAAGTTTTTGGTTAGGCTGGCATAATGTCTGAGAAACCCAAAAGAAAAACCGGGCCCACTGGGTTTCAGCACTGAGATGTCTGTGGGGAAGCCTTTGCCAAGGCTGACCCTCACACCACCTGTGTTTATTGCCTGGGGTTTGACCACCTCGATTCAGACTGCCAGATTTGCAAGAATTTCCCTGCTGCCACCGTTGAAAAGAGAGTTGGTAGGCTCAGGGAAAGAGAGGCCAAAAAGTCCGCTGACCCGGATGGCCGGCCCGGTTTGGTGCCAACCGAACCTGAGGGAGTGCCCTCTGACCAGGGCCAGACTTCCTCGGCAACGAAGAGCTGGCCCGAGGAACCAGTTCCTGCAAAAGGACTAGAAAGTCTGCTGCTGTGGAAAAGTCCTTTCCCCAACAGCTGAAGAGATAGCCAAAGCAATCCAAACTGTCCAGTCTCTTTCCCCGGTTCGTGAACCGACCCCATCTGGGAGACGTTCGGTTCACCAGGTCCCATCGGTTCAGGATTATGATTTTGAGGAATTTTATGAACCATGGTGGGGGAAGGAGAGTATGAAGAGAGTGATTATGGTCTGGAGGATCTGGACGCTCCTATTGAGCCAGATACCTCCCCAGACAGACCTTTAAGGGTTCCCCCCTAGGCTTTCTGAGTCCCTGCTCATTTCATCTTTTACAAGAAGGTTGTTGAATCTCTTCAGCTTCCTGTTGAGGAAGCTGTGGATGATCAGGAAGAGCCTGATTATGTAGAAATGATGGATATTCCAGAATCTAAGAGACTGTCTATTCCCCTTCATAAATCTTTCAGGAAACAGACAGTAAAAGTTTAAAAACTCCTCATTCTATACCTCCTGTGGATAAAAGGATGAACAGAAGGTATACTTTATCAGGTTCTGACATAGAATTTCTCACGCAGCAATGCAGCCATGTGGGTGTAGTGCAGGCTGCAGCCTGTGACAAGGCAGATATCCCCCTAGCTTCACATCCTCCTGAAAAGGACTCCAGGAAGATTGATGCTATGGCAAAGAAACAGTACATGGCAGCATCCTTGGGGCTCAGACAAGCAAATTACATGGCCTATGCTGCCAGATGCCAGAAATAAAGATGGGATACTGTTCTGGCTCTAGTCAAACAACTCCCTGACAAGTTTGCCAGGGATCTGGAACAGGTAGCTTTAGATGGTATTGAGGCATCAAAAATGCAGTTTCATGCTGCGGTGGACTCTAATGATGTATCTTCTAGAGTTATGGCTACTTCTGTGGCTCTTCACAGAATGGCCTGGCTCAGATGCACCAGATTGTCACAGGATACCCAGTCAAAAGCCATTGATTTTCCTGTGATTGGCAATTCTTTGTTTGGGGAGCAAACAGAGAATTATATGAAGAAAATGGATGAATACAGGACCACCTATCGGAGTGTACAGGCCAAGGAAAGGCAGGCCTGTCCGCAGAAGCAGCCCCCCAGGGGCAGAGGCAGGCCTTTTCATAGGCCTTTTTATCAGGCTCAAGCCTCCTCTTCCTCCTATACCCAGAGGGGATTCTTTAGAGGAAGGGGCAGGAGGGGTTCAAGCAGGTCTGCTCCCACTCCTCAGCCCAAAGCCCCTGCCAAGCAGGCACCCTGATGGGGTAGCCAGGGTCGCTTCTCCTCTGCCGTGGGAGGCTGGCTTACTTTGTCCAGGACTGGAAGTCTCCTCACATCAGACAAGTGAGTCCTGGAAGTAGTAAGCCAGGGACTGGTCCTCAGCTTCAAAAAATTTCCGAAGCTGAGGACCAGATCTTTTCCTCCTGCATCTCCTTTGGAGGCACTCACCTTAGAGTCAGAGGTCTCCACCCTCCTCACTCTCAGAGCCGTGGAAAGGTTTCCACCCCTACACCAGGGCAAAGGGTTGTACTCCAGGCACTTCCTTACCCCAAAAAAGACAGGAGAATGGCGGCCCATCCTGGATCTCAGATACCTAAACAAGCACCTTTTAAAACCAAAGTTCAAAATGGTGACTCTGGCAATCATTTTACCTTCCCTAAGGCCAGGGGACTGGCTAGCATCTCTGGACCTCAAGGATGCCTACTTCCATATTCTCATCAGAAACTCCCACCGAAGGTACCTCAGGTTCAGCTTGCCCTCAGGCCATTACCAGTTCAGAGCAATGCCTCGGACTCACTCGGCTCCAAGGGTATTTACCAAGTGCCTGGCAGTAGCAGTAGCTTGCCTAAGAAGCAAAGATTGCCATCTTTCCTTATTTGGACGATTGGCTCATAGTAGGTCAATCCCCAGATCAGGTCAACCTACATCTTCAGATAACCCAGCAACTGCTTACGCACTAGGTTTCCTTCTGAATCTCTCAAAGTCAGTACTGAGCCTGTACAGCTCCTAACCTTCATAGGCGCAGAGTTGAACCCAGGAAGCCAGGGCCTTCCTCCCCTAGACGGGCAAACACCCTTGTCTCCCTGGCCTCTATTCACCCTGCAAGTCTCTCGACCAGCAAGGCATTTTCTGCAGCTCCTAGGGCACATGGCTGCTTCCACAGCAGTAGTGCAAGGAGCAAGGTTTCAAATGAGAGACATTCAGTTCCATCTGAGGACCTTTTGGTCACAAAGAAAGGATCCTCTTACCAAACTGATCCCAGTAACTCGAACCCTGATCCAAGCCCTTCAGTGGTGGCAGGATCAGGGCAATCTGAGACAAAGAGTTCCCTTTGTCACTCAGCCTCACTCATTAATCCTTACGACAGATGCATCCCTCTTGGGGTGGGGGGCCCACATGGGCGACCTCACTACCCAGGGACTGTGGTCCCCACAGGAATCTCTGCTCCACATCAACCTATTGGAGCTCAGAGCAGTTTTTCTAGCACTTCAAGCTTTTCAAAATCTGTTCAGAACAAGGCTGTGCAGGTCAGAACAGACAACACCACTACAATGTGGTACATCAACAAGCAGGGGGGCACTCGGTCTACGGCCTTGTGCACCAAAGCCATGAAGTTGTGGTCTCTGGCGTACTCCCTGAACACGTCCCTTTCGGCAGTTCACCTCCCAGGCAAAGACAATGTCCTGGCAGATGCTCTCAGCAGGATCTCTCATGGCCGTCACGAGTGGTCCCTGGATCCCCTGGTTCTGGGAGTGGTATTTGCCATATGGGGCACCCCGCAAATAGATCTCTTTGCAGCTCCAGACAATCATCAACTTCCTCTCTTTTGCTGCAGGCCCCCAGTCTTGGGCTCAGTCCTTCTGGATGCCTTAGCCCTCAGCTGGGAAGGAAAGTTTCTCTATGCCTTCCCTCCTTTCCCTCTTCTGTTCAAAGTGCTAGTCAAAATCAGAGCCCAATCCTGCAGGGTCATTCTGATTGCCCTGGATTGGGCCAGGCAACCCTGGTATCCTCTCCTCCTGTCCTTAGCAGTCCATCCTCCCCTGTGCCTTCCCAAGGATCACAATTTGTTAACATGTGCCCAGGGAAGGGTTTGGTACCCGAATCTCAAGTCTCTCAATCTCAAGGCCTGGTTCTTGAAGACCTAGAGTTTGCTGGCCTACACCTCTCTCAAGGTGTAATGGATATACTCAGGGCTTCTAGGAAGCCTTCTCCCATGGCTACTTATAACTCCAAATGGAAAAGATTTTCCATATGGTGCTCGGAAAAGAATATTTCCCCAAACACTGCTGATTTACCCACAGTTCTAGATTATATGGTCCATCTAAACACTTTAGGGCTGAGACCAGCTACCCTGAAGGTACATTTGGCAGCTGTCTCTGCTTTTCTTTCAGCAGGTAAACCCTCTCCTCTTTCATCTCACCCTGTATTTACCAAGTTTTTTAAGGGTTTTGCGTCCTAACCCTCCATTCAGGGACCCTGCCCCTGCCTGGGACCTCAATGTTTGCATTGCTCAGCTCATGCAACCTCCTTTCAAGCCCTTGTCTTCAGCTGAGCTTAAGTTCCTGACTTGGAAAACTGTGTTTTTGGTAGCTATCACCTCTGCCAGATGCATAAGTGAATTACAAGCATTGTCAGTGGAGCCAGACTTTATCTCCTTTCACAGAGATAAGGTAGTCCTTCGGACTAATAGAAAGTTCGTGCCTAAGGTGGTTTCCGATTTCCACCTTAATCAATCTATTTCTCTTCCTGTTTACATCACTGATCATTCTTCCTCTGGTGAGAGGAGGCTGCACAGCTTAGCTGTGAAGAGGGCCCTTAGCTACTACATAGAGCGTACCAAGGGTCACAGGTTTGACTCCCTCCAACTGTTCCTCACCTATGGTGAGGTGGGAAAGGGGAAACCTGCCACTAAAAGATCCATTGCCAGGTGGATTGTCTCTTGTATCCAATTCTGTTATTAAAAGTTGGGTAAGACTCCCCCCTCAGGCCTGAGGGCTCACTCTACCAGAGGTACAGCTGCTTCTCTGGCTGCTGCCAGAGACATACCTATTCTAGAGATATGTCAAGCAGCTACCTGGAAAACGGTTCACACTTTTACCAAGCATTATTCCCTGGACATTCAAGCTAGGAGTGATGCTCGGTTTGGCACAGCTGTGCTTCAGAGCCTATTCCCTAAGTAGGTTCTGTCCCTCCTCCATGGGGGTACTGCTGTGTAGTCTGCAATTGTCATAATATAGCAAGACTTCATGTTGTTTGAAGAAAAAATTACTCACCTTAGTAATGTTGTTTCTTCTAATGGAGTCTTGCTATATTATGACCTCCCTCCCTGCCTGTCCCTCTCAGAACCTCGTTTTTGCGCTGTGGGTGGGCATCTCAGTGTTGGCACTCTGTTTTTCTTGCCACTTTGTTGTTTTTGTTTCACCCTCCCTAGGGTGGGTGTGTTTTTATTTCATTATTGGGTCTCTTGACTTGAGTCTTTTTTCGAGACCAACAAGTGTGTTTCTTAGGGTAGTAGCAGTTGGCTAGTGTAGGTTTACAGCTTCCACACAGAACATTAGTGAGTTTTAGCTCATAAAGATCTGACGGTTTTGGTTTGAAAGCAAGCAGACAGAGCTTCCTTAACCGAGCTGGCGCTCAAGATTCCATGCCTTGCATGGAAGTTAACTATTTCACCTACGGAGCAGTTCTAACCTGCGGTCATACTGCAATTGTCATAATATAGCAAGACTCCATTAGAAGAAACAACGTTACTAAGGTGAGTAATTTTTTCTTCTCGGCTAATTCACATCCCCCACAGGTCCACCAGGTCCGGACAGGCTGCTTTCAGCTTCCGGATGCCCAAATTATGGAACTCTCTGTCGGCCGATATTAGACACGACACCAGCACTCCACACCACAATGCTGTACTTAAGACTCAATTCTCTACTACTTGCTCTTGCATCCTGCCCGCTGAAGTCCTTGCAGCCTTGATGTCAGTTGTTTATTTGTCTTCGCTATTTTTACCCTATTGTTGACAACCTGCTTATTGTTGTGATGTTGGTTGCTGTGTAAATACGTAATTCTATGCATGTTGCTGCCTTGCCTATACTACCCTGTCTGTATATTGCTATTTATATATAAGGATTTTGTCTACTGTATTATAGAAACATAGAATCATAGAATTTGATGGCAGATAAGGACCGCTTGGCCCACCCAGTCTGCCCATTTCCCTACCTATTGGATAAGCTGCAGATCCTAGTTAACCAGCAGCCTACTTCTTCCTACCCCCACCCCCTAGAATTGCCTTATGACTGTCCCATGCATGCTTGAATTCCACCACTGTTTTTGACTCCACAACTCTCCTCCGGAAGGCTGCTCCATGCATCCACAACCTCTCTGTGAAAAAATACTCCTTAAATTACCTCTGAGCCACCCCCACTTTATCTTCAAATTTGCCCCTTGTTCTTGCACACCTCTTTTTTGAAAGATGCTACCCTCTTGGACTTTGTTGATTCCCTTGAGGTACTTGAAAGTTTCTATTATCCCCCTCCTCCTTTCCTCGAGGCTATGTATTAGCTCCTTAAGTCTCTCTTCCTTATGTCTTCTGGTGCAGACCTTGCACCATTTTAGTTGCCCTCCTCTGGACAGCTTCCATCCTGTCTGTGTCTTTGCGGAGATTGGGTCTCCAGAACTGCACGCAGTACTCCAAGTGGGGTCTCACCAGCTGTCTGTACAGAGGGATAATAACTTCCTGTTTTCTACTGGTGATGCCTCTCCCTGTGCATCCCAGTATCCCCCCAGCCCTCCTTGCTGCCCTCTCACATTGCTTGCCCACCTTTAGGTCATCTGATATGACTACCCCCAGGTCCCTTTCCATTTTTGTTGTTGTTAGTATCTCACCCCCCATTGTGTATTATTGTATTGAATCATGTACATGTGTAACTTCTACTATTGCTGTATCCTGCCTATCCCATATTCCTCCAGGGTGCATCTGGAATCGAGTGGTACACTGTTCAGTATGCTTTCCTGGTAAAACTCTTAAATAAATAAATAAATAAATGATAAACTGGTCTGCCCTCTACCGGCTCAGCAATCTCTCCGATGCTGTCACCTTCATTACCTCCACTCTCTCTCATGTACAGGACACCTATTTCTCCCTCACGGCCAGAAGGGTCAGGGGTGGCTTCACGCACTGGCTATCCAGAGAACTCCTGTCACTAATGAAAGACCGGGATGGCAAATGGAGGGCTTACAAAGTGTCCCTCTCCCCCAACTCTGGAGTGCCTACCGACAACTACGCAACACCTGCAAACAGACCACCAAATCACTAAAGCGGCAATGCTTCCTAAAATCAACAAAGAAACAACCTTCTGGGCTAGCACTGGATCTCTTCTAAATCCCAAGAATAACAGGCAGATAACACAACTTGCAAACTCAAATGGTCCCAATCTCGGACCCCACTGAGATTGCGAATGCTTTCAACTCAAAATTCACCGACCTATCACCCTATCTTGGCAAGCTTCCCCCCATGCCTCCCCTGCCCCTACCCAGAACCTCCAGTCAACCAACTCCCCCTCCACCTTGACTGACACCCTGCCCAGACAGGTCCATTTTAGGGCTATAAATGAAACTGACACCATCAAGCTGCTAAAGTCCCTACAGGCCAAAGGAAATCCTGGTAGCGATGGACTGTTCCCCACCTTCCTAAGACTCATCTCACCTGCTATTGTTAAACCCCTCACCTACATTTTCAATCTTGCCTTCACCACAGCTGCTGTACCCGACTCCTGAAAATATGCCAATGTGGTGCCAATTTTGAAAGCTAGTGATCCCCTCTCTCCCAAAAATGACAGGCCCATCTCCCTCTCCCCCATCTGTCCAAGCTACTTGAAAAAATCATGCATACTCTGCTATCGGAGCATCTTGAGAAACACAGCCTTCTATGTCCCCTTCAATGTGGCTTCCGCAAGCAACACAGCACCGCCTCTACACTGTCCATTTTTACCAGTCATGTCCTGAGGAACATGGACCAAGGCAAACCCACAGGTGCAGTTTTTATCGACCTGTTGAAAGCTTTAGACCTGGTCGACCACCACCTCCTCCACTCAACCCTGTTACTCTTTGGCTGCTCCCCTGGACCTGCTGCCTGGTTCTGCAGTTATCTATCCAACAGGTCTCAATCTGTCACTATTGGCAAAGCATCCTCTGCTCCCCTCCTGGTACATACGGGGGTCCCCCAAGGCTCCAGACTTGGACCTCTGCTCTTCTCCATATTCATTAACATGCTCCCCAAGGACCGTCTTAGCTGTAGCTCTCTCCTCTATGCTGACAATTTGGTCATCTATCATAGTGACAAATTGATCGACTCCATCTCCTCTACTCTCACACTGAACTATGGCTTTGCCTACCAATATTTCCTCTCCAAAAAGCTCCTAGTCAATGAAGGGAAAACTAAATCAATGCTGTTCAGCTCTAAACCCTCCCTAGCCAAGGCTGCCAAAACCAAATCCCCCTTTCTGGTATTCACCCCTTTTGCCCCCCCCCTTGAAAATGTCACCTCTTTTAAATACCTAGGGATTACCCTTGACCGTTCCCTCTCTTTCTCCGAACATGTCAATCACACCACATGAAGGATCCACCAAAAGCTGGGTGCTGCATACCGACACAAACATTACCTTTCCGCTGAAGCACGCCTTGCCATCACCTGCAGAAACCTACTACCCCTTCTGGATTACTGCTCCTCGGTCTACTCGCAGCTATCCACTACACTACACTACTCTCATGACTAAATATGACCTACAACTCAGTTTGTCGCTTTGTCCTCCTAGCTCCTCTCCACTCCCACCATTGCTTCCTCTACCAGACCTTAGGGTGGCTCCAGCTACAAGGTTGTTTCGACTACGAAATAGGCTGTCTGGTGGACAACACTATCCGAAACCTACACCTGTCCCCCTACTCATCACTCCTGGCAAATAGTGGTCTCAAGAAATCTCAATTCCCCCACTAGAAGTACCCTACGTCACCATCACCATGAGAAGTCGAGCTTTCTCAATCACAGCTCCCTCCCTATGGAACAAGCTCCCATTGTCTGTTCGCTCGTCTGCCACCCACCAGACTTTTAAACATAGCTTGAAAGCCTGGCTACGTACAGCCATTGACTGTTGCTGTCACTGCACTGCACAAAGACAGTAGAACTCTATATCATCACTGCTTATCTGTATCTTTGCGGCACTTACGCCCACCCCCCTTGTTTCATCTTTCCTCTGTCTCTACCACACCTCCTTTAAGACTACCCTGAGCCCTTGTCTCCCCACCCCACCTCACACCATATATCCCACCTGCCTTACCTTTACAAGCTATAATTAACTTATAGTGTGTCTGTTTTTTCTTACCTCTGGCTTTGTCTCTTATCCCCCCCCCCACCAATCATTAACATATTCTTACTTCTTCCCCCCAATGATCTGAACCTGCCAGCCCAACCCAATTTCTAGTGAAAGTACTGAACTGTCCTGTAATTTACTGCACAGCATTTTTTTTTGTTGTCACAATGGTTATGGAACTGTGCTGAACCTGAACCAACTGTAACCTAACTGTTATTGTATGCTGTTAAACATTGTACCATTGTTGTTGTTTTCGCATCTCTCTTGCTCATTTCATTTATTTATGTCCCTGTATAACCTGATTACCAGTGTATACTCTCTCCTCGCCACCGCTAGCTGGGGTGTGCATTGTACTGTGTATGTGTGCTTTTTACAATTTGTGTATGTGATGTTTTCTTTTGCCACCTAGTGGCCCATGTCGTGCCTGAAAACAGTCCTCTGGATTAGTGCACCTACCCAGTCACCAAAGACATAAATAAATTAAATAATACTTTGCATTATTGGGGTATTTGTGGGTTTATATTTCCTTGAAATCTGGCTTTGTTGCCAGCACCCTTCCCAGGTAACCCTTGCCTCAGAGGTTTTGTGCTGAGATTGTTTCTCTTTAGGATTTTTATAACAGCATTGTTTGTGTGTTGGCCTCTATAGTCCGTTGATATGGGCAGTCCTCCCCTGCTAACTGGAATATAATGTAACTTACAAAAGTCTTAGGACATGCCCCTGCCCGGACTCCTTCAGTCCTTTTCATTTTGTCCTAACTGCTATACAGATCAGTGCTCTGTAGGGATACTTTTCTTCTCATTAAGCAGTTTTTTTCTGTACCATCTGCAAATTATCTACTTCTGGTGCTGCTCTGGGACTTTGCTGTCTTTGTCTGTAGCAACTGGCTTGCAGTTTTAAAGCAGCAGTGCAACAAAAAAAGGCAACAGATAGCCAGCCCAGTGGCACTGAGGGCTGAGGCGCTGGCGCCTTACCTCGCGCTATGCCAGTGACCCATGTTCGGGAATGAGCAAAGGCCGTCGGGGGTCGGCAGGGGAGGAGAAGGATTGAGGGTCCAATGGACTGCTCACCTTCTCTGGGGAGGGGGATCCTAGTGGTCGGCACTTGTTCACCCCCCCGGCGGAGGCTGGAGGACAGGGCGTCATACCACAAGTAGGGGAGGAGTCGAGCCAGACGTCTGGAGGGAGTGCATGCGGATGCGTGCGTGCTCCCCTCTGCAGATGTCATTGCATGGTCCCAACTCCTGGGAGAACAGGAGAAAAGAACACTGCTGTGCAGGATGGCGAGGCGCCTGCAGAGCTCTGCCCCCGGCTAGCCACGGCGCTGGCCAACTAAATCCGGTCCTCGGTGGGGGAGTCTGGGACCCCCACCGACCCCACTGGGGGTTAAACCCTGGGCTCAGGTCAGCGTCGGCTGGGGGACAGGGCTGAGGACGCCCTTCTGAAAAGATACAAAGCCGACAGTAGGGAGAAAAATGATGATAAAAAAAAAAAAGGCAACAGATTTTACCCTGCGTTTTTTTTCACTATAATAGATTTCAGGCATCTTCCAATTTTATTTGGTGGTAAAATGTTGTAGTGCAACCAAAATTTGAGTATTTTAGAAATGTTTCAATTTAGTTTTTTTCTCAAGAAAAAAAGATGGGTGCCACATTTGCCATAGAAATACCGTTGCAAACCTGGTAAGGCTTAGAGTCGAGAACATAAAGTAAACTTACAATGCGCAGCATAGGACGTACCCAAAAAAGTAGATTCAACAGGTGTGCTAATATTTTTCAGTTAATGTAGCTGAAACTAGTTGTTTTGGAAAGACATGTTGCACTGCTGTATTAAATTGCCTCAGTATCAACACTGAACAAGTATATGTTGTTTACCACAATCTGTAAGACCATACCGGCATCAGACTGTTCTAGTAATATTAGGCTTCCTTTGAAAATTTACTTAATTTATTTACTTATTGAATTTTGATAACCTGGTGGCCCTCTGAGACAGTACCCCCTTTTTTAGGGGTGATCCGGGGTTTATTACAGATACATGAGAGTACAACAAATGTCATACATACATACATAGGCAAAATGTTGGAACTACCTAAAAGCAGAATACCAGATTGCAGACTTCAGTAGCTAATTATGTAGCGACTTAGTAGCATTTGTAGACATGCCAGCTGAACAGAAGGAAATGGGCAGTTTAGTCATGCAATACAGTGCATAAAGTGTGCAGAAAAAATTGCTGGACCTACTGTTTAAAAAAAAAAAAAAAAGACTGCTACTGTGGAAGTCCTTTTTTCTCCCTTCTTGGTGTGGAATTTACCTGTAGTATCCAATTATTCAGTAAGTCAAAACGCAGGCACAAAGCATGAAGATACTGTAGGAAACTGGCTTTGAGACCCCCCCCAACCATCTCTCAAAGTGTTTTGCCAGGTTTCAGACCCAGACCACTTTAAACTCTGAATAAAAGTATACCACATACAACTGCATATCGTAAGGGCAGCCTCAGGGATTACAGCTGCAGTAGCTGCCACCTAGATGGTAGGCCTTAAGGTTAAGTTATACAACAATTTACTGCAGATTTCGAAACACAAACAACAGATAATTCACAGGGGTTTTGAAGTAGTTAGTGTGAAAGAATAAAAACAGACTTGAATTTTATTTATTTATTTATTTGGGGGTTGGGGTCTGTCATCATGGCACAAGTCAGGAAGCATAGGAAAAACAAGGAACAGTTGTAGAATTTGTAGAAAGTGTTTATTAGAACTAACAGTAACATAAAAAAATAAAATTGTTCAGAATAACTATTTACAAAGACAGAATAGACAGAGAAGATCCATCTGAGTTTTCCTTCAATCTCTGTATCTCTTGCAAGAAATTGCAGCTCCAGTTTTATGTCTTTGCACCCCCCCCAACAACAAGCATCCTATATTTTTCTAAAATGTTCTTGTAAATTTCAGGCAGGTGCAGCCAAAACACAATGTCCCAGAACTGAGGCCCCTTCTTCACAGCCTCTGAAAAAGAGCTTAATAACTGGTCTTAGGTTAACTCCTTGAGTTCCCAATAGCTTTTTGCAATCATCTCAAACTATAACTGTATACATTTCAACAGTAACACTATATAATTTCTAAACAAAGGGATCCTAATATCAGTTACATTTCCACATAATGATTTGCATATATTTTTATACCAGCAGATATGCAAGGGAGGAAAAGACAGAAATAGCAAGGGAAGGTTGAGAGACAGCGAGAAGCAGAGAATTGTGAGACTGCCGGGGTGATCAAATCCTAGGTCTCACAGGAAAGTTTTGTTGCACAGCCAGACAGACAAAAGACAGGAAAGAGTAGAACAGATCCCTGCATTCAGACTCTCGATAACAACTGGGACAGGGTCCTATTCAACCCTGTCACAGGGTCATTAGCAAAATTAGTCATGGGAACCCCTGCCCAGTCCACTATGACCAGTGACTTCTTTATGTTTTCTGTTAGGAAGAGACAACAGTGTCAACCCTTGGGGCCACGATTGACATGGCTGTCCCTCAGCAAGTAATTTATGCCATTATGAGACCACATCAGAGGACTTTGCATAGCCCAGCACTGCGCATCATTGATAGTTTAACAAGACAATAACTGGAAAAAATCACTTAAAAATATTTAAAAGTATTGCGATACCCCCACCCCATCCAGAGATTGCGGTGCCTAAATCTGGCTTTAAATGAATGAAGCTTCCGGGGTTGGTATGAAATAAGAACAGGACTAGAAAGCCAAGGATTATGTATTTGAATGTAGATGTTTGCAATGATAGTACTTGGAAAGCTGGATTTGTTGCAGATTGAGATCTCAGTATTGGTCAGCAGAAGAAGGCTTTGCAGTCTATCCAGTCTGCTTAATACTCAATAGCATGTATATTGTACCTAGATGTTACTATAACCAAACACATGGAGCCACATAAGCCCTTCGTAGGGTGTTTTTTTTTCTTTTGCAGTTTATCCCCTGGCAGGCTGTAGGGAAAATGTGTATACAGCGTTTGCACCTGCCATAAGGTATGTCAGGGAGAATTTAGTAAGCTGATGCCTTCTTTGGGTGTACAAGTTGATTTTTTTTTATAAGAAACACATTTCTGTGGCTCTGTAGTACATGAGAAATGCAAACAAGCTGTAAGATGTGAACAACAGTTTTATTTATATGTGTGAACCAAAGTACATATTTGCAGGCATTAACCATATACTACCTTAAAACTTGCTTCATTTGCATGACGGTGGGAGGTGAGCTTAAAGAAGATTCACAAGACCAGGTAAATTTTATCTATAGCGTCCCATTTCCCAAAGGCTCAAGGTGCTTCACAATTAAAATAACAATAATAAAAATGCAGTATAACAAGTGAGCTGCCTCACCAGTAGTCCTATCCCCAGATTGTTTCATTCAATAAAAAGGGACATTGAGTAAGCCTGCATCGGAGGAGTGGAGCGAGTTGGGTAGTAAGTAACCAGGAGATCCCAAACCATGCAGGGTCTTGAAAGTCATCGAGCATATCTTGAAGGTGAGCACAGGCTGCCAGTGCAGCCCCCCCCCACCCCGAACCAGCATGATATGGTCTCTAGGAGAAGTGCCAACAATCGGCCGGGCTGCACCATTCTGGACCAGCCAGGGGAAGGGGAGGGGGTTGTGGTGGTGGAACACAATGGAAAAAAATAAAGGAGTGAATAACTTGGGTAACAGTAAGTTGTTCAATGGGTAGTAAGCAAGGGTAAGAGGAACAAGAGGCCACTGGGATTCTTAGAGGAGGTAGCTAAGGCATAAGGGAATGAGAAACAGTTTTCAGGAAGTACAAGGAGACCCAGACGGAGGCAGATATGGTGGTATATCTTGTTAATAGGAGGCAGGATGGAAGGTAAGAACAGCAAAGGCTCAAACCAAGGAAAGGATCACCCAGGAAGTCAATCAAAAAATGGGGATAAGACTTTCTTCAGGTACGTGAACAAAAAGAGGAAGGCGAGGGGTGGCGTAGTGAGGATCAGGAGATGGGGTGAGGGGGACTGTGCAGAGGAAGACCAAAAAAAAGCAAAAATTCTAAATGAATACTTCTTCTCAGTCTTCACAGTGGAAGGCGGGGGGAACGAACCAGCATGCATTTACAGGCACTGAGAGGGAGGGGGGATTGAACACATCCATTTACGAAAGAGAGATTCTCTGTCATGGGTTGGAAGCCTTAAAGAAAAACAAGGCAATGGGTCCAGATGGGATCCACCCAAAGCTACCAAAGGAGCTGAGCATAGTACTAGCTGCCCCTCTGGCAACACTATTCAGCACCTCTTTGGAGATGGGGGGGTTCCAAAGGTCTAGGGGCTAATGTGGTCTCTGTACATGAGCGGCAGCAGGGAGGAGGCTAGCAATTACAGACCAGCAAGTTTCACAGCAATGGTGGGAAAATTAATGGTCTCTGCTGACATAGAAACTGATAGAGTACCTGCAGACACATGGGCTGCAGGATCACTGGCAACATGGCTTCACAAGAAGGAGGTTATGTCAAACAAATCAGACTGGATGGGCCTAGTGGTCCTTATCTGCTGACATCATCTATGTAAATCTCATAGATTTCTTTGACTGAACAACTAAGGAGGTGGATCAAGGGAGGGCAGTGGATGTTGCTTGTGTGGACTTCAGTAAGGCCTTTGACACTGTACCACACAGGAGGCTGATAGATAAACTTGGCAGTCTGGAGGTGAGGAGCTGGGTATCTAACTTGTTGAAAGATAGGAGGTGGAGGGTGGTGGTAAATGACAGTCACTAGGAGGATGAGGGAGTGACCTGTGGAGTACCACAGGGATTGGTATTGAGTCCTGTCCTCTTCAGTGTCTTCATAAGTGACATTGCTGAGGAACTAGAGGGGAAGATGTCTCTTTGCAGATGATGCAAAAATCTGTAACAGGGTGGACACCCGGGGGGGGATGTAAAGGGATCTGGGAAACCTAGAGGAGTGGTCTAAGGAGTGGAAGCTGGGTCTCAGTGCTAAAAGGTGCAGTCATGCACTTGGACAGGGAAACATGGCTGTGTACAATATGGGGGGAGTACTTACAGTATCCAAGCAAGAGAGGAGCCTCAGGGTGATCATATCTAATGATCTAAAGGTAGCAGGGCAGAAAATGAGGAGAACCATGTGCTGGGGTGCATAGGGAGGGGGATTTGTAGCAGGAGAAGGGTGTATCACTCACTTGTAAGACCCCACCTGAAGTACTCTGTCCAGTTCTGGAGGCCCCACCTCCGCAAGGACAGCAACAGGGTGGAAGCATTCCAGAGGAGGGCTACTAAAATGGTGTGGGGATTGCATGAGAAACCATACCCAGGAGGGGCTGCAGGAGCTCAACATATACTCCCTGGAGGAGAGGGAGGCTTGAGACCTATAGGTACCTCAAGGGGCTGAACAAAGTGCAGATAGGGAGTCCCTTTCACAGGAGGAGCAGCACCAGAACATGGGGGTATGCTATGAAGCTGGGGGGGACTTAAAAGGGATGTGGGGAAATGCATCTTCACAGAAAGGGTGAGGGATGCAGGGAAATGTATCTTCACAGAAAGGGTGGTGGCTGTTTGAAACAACCTGCCAGAAGAGATGGTGGGGCAAAGACTGTGGGAGCTTCAAACATGTGCGGGATAGGCACTTGAGTATGATTAATAGAGGTAAAGGAGGAGGGAGGAACTCCTGTGACCAAATAAAGTCCAGGCTGTAGTGAAAAGCAGGGAAAATAGGGCAGACTGGAATGCGTCTACTGGTTCTTTTCTGCTGACACATTCTGTGTTTCTATGGAACTCCACACCGTACTGTTTAATGATCTCATCCAAAGGCAGCATGTACACAGAAAACAATATGGAGGCAAGGATCCAGCCTTGAGGGACATCACAAGAGAGCACAAAGGCTCCAGAGATTTAATTCTCTAGAGCCACCTGCTGCATTCTCCAGGTTATATAGGACTCAAACCAGTGCAAAACCATGCTGGAGAGACCCACATAATTCCTTAGCCAATCTAGTGGCTCCCCATGATATACTCTGTCAAACACCATCACTAACCATGCCAACCCCGCTGCCAGTATCCCCCCTCCTGCCAACATGATGTTTGTTTCTCTCCCTTCCCAACGCGCTCCATACGAAAGAGATGAGATGGCTGGTTTCTCCCTGTGGCAGCCTTCCTTGACAGGAACTCTCTTTTTCAGGGCAGTTGCTGGTTGATACAATAGTGAGTCTTCAATGCCAACCTAGTCTCTGCAGACAGGGATCCATGCCAAGAACACTGTGCCAACCCTTAGTCTTTATCTGATGCAGCTCATCTCAGTACCAGGGTGGGCTGCGAATGGATGTCAAGGAATGAACGTGTAAGGTGCTAAGGAATCTAAGGCAGCCGTGAGCTCCTGCAAACAAGTGAGCATCATGCCAGAGACATCCAATACCTCCAGGAGTTTGTGAGGCTCCAAATTATGTTTCAGACAGTTTTGTATCATCTCCACCAGATGGTAGTTGAACAGGGAGCCCCACAGAGGAATGACACTGAGTGATGATGCAACCAAAAGACTAGCTCAGCCCTGACTGTACTAATGTCAAGACCCAATGAGAAGATCAGGTCCAGAGTGTGTCCATGTTGAAGCATTCCAGAGGCAACAGCCCGTCTTAGTCCCAGTGAGGTCATCACCTGGAGGAGCTGTTGACCAATGGGTGAGATTTGATCATCGACCCAAGTGTTGGTAATCCCCCCGGCACAAAAAGTCTGGGACATTTGACACCTGTTTGAGAAAAAAAGGAAAGGAATGTGAAGCTCCCATACAATAACTAAATAGTACTGCTAGGTTTGTATAGCTTTGCTTTCACTCTCCTCTGAATAAGGGCCATGCTTGCATCAGTGATTCAGCGGGAATGTAGCACTTCTTTGAATTTTGGCCATGTGCTATGAAAACATTTAACCAAGTAACAAAATTCTTAGAAACTTGAAGTGCACCCCTCCCCACCCCCCGGTACGTTCTCAGTTGACAGTCTGCCTACTCCTCCAGGCAATCCTGCTTCTGGAATAACATTCCTGTGTTCCTTGCCCTCTCATTTCTTTCCTAAAGTTGAGCTTAGTAAGCACACTAACCACTCCAGCACCTAGCATTTCCACCTACCTGAGCCTTCCCATCCGCATACTATTCTCACTTAAGCGTACAGTACTACTCACGCGTCACCTCTGCCCTGTTACTGTCCCATAGAGTTTAACATTGCAATGGACATTTGTTGTGTTTACATCTTTACCTTTAGATTGATCTCTCTTGATGCTTGCATTCTCTATTTGTTTTTTACATTCTCTTTTTGTACTGTATCCCTGTATATAGTATTAAGGGGGTGCTGTACTGTTGAGGTGTTCTTTCAGATGAGATGTAAAACCAAGGTTCTGTCTGGCTGTTCTGCTGGACGTGAAAGATCCCATGGCACTTCTTGAAAATAGTAGGGGAATTTTATTGAAAAAAATTAAATCCATTACATCACAGTCAAAACAAAAAATGTGTTACATAGGAAAAACTAAAAAAACAAATACAAGCATGAGCTGCATCTGTCCAGGAAGGGAACTAGTCTACTGGGCGGTCAGTTTAAATGCTTCATTGGCAAGCTTTTAAACTAGTCAAGGGCAGAGGCACTGATAAGCAGCAGGGGATTCCCAGCCTCCTCCTACAAAACTGGGCACTAGATGAGGTAAAGACCAAGGTAAAAAGGTCGGTAGGGAGCAGGACAGGGGTAAATGGAGAAAGCAAAGTCAATGAAGGCAGGGATGGTGCTACAAGAGATAAAGCCATCAAAAAATGGAGAGCAATGAGTACCAATGCCCGTAGTCTGGTTAACAAGCTTCCTGAATTAGTGGCCTTGATGGAGGAGGAACATCTGGATATTGTGGCAGTCACAGAAACATGGTACACACAGAACCATGACTGGGATGTAAACATACCAGGATACACCATCTACAGGAGGGACAGGGAGGGTAAAAGAGGAGGTGGAGTAGCTCTCTACATAAGGGACGGGATCAAAGCAACAGAACAAAAGGGTAAGCAGGGAGGAGAGGAAGCACTACGGGTCAATTTGGAGACAGGCAATGGCACCACAGTCGGCACAGGGTTGTATACAGACCCCCATCTCAGGGAGGAAATGGACAAGGAAATCAGGGAAAGTATTCTTAGAATGGCAGAAAAGGGAGAGATATTGCTAATGGGGGATCTGAATATGCCAGATGGTAACTGGAGAGTATTTGCAGCAGCTACTTCTAAGAGTGGGGTCATTTTAGATGCCCTACAGGGGGCATGCCTTAGACAACTAGTATCGGAACCCACTCAAGAGGGAGCAATCTTAGACCTGGTACTTTCAAATGGAGATGGTGAGAGGATCACAGATTTAGAAGTGGGTAGACATCTGGGAACTGGTGACCATCGAACAGTATGGTTCACAATAAACACAGCAGTAGAGTCTAGCCATACAAAGGTACTGGACTTCAGGAGGGCGGACTTTGCCAAAATGGGTGAGTGCCTAAGGAGTGCACTAGCAAATGGGCAGGAAGAAGGGGTGGAAGAACAATGGGGAATAATCAAAACTGCCATCACAGAGGCAACAAGCCTTTGTGTGAAGCAAATAAAACAAAACGATGTAAGAAACCACTGTGGTTCTCCAAGGAGTTGGCAGGGAAAGTTAGGAAGAAAAAGAAAGCATTCAGGAAATACAAGGAATCACAGAAGGAGCAGGACAGAGAATTGTATCAGTTAAAGCAAAAGGAAGCAGGAAAGGCACGCAGAACAGCAAAGGCCCAAACCAAGAAAAGATTGCCAACTCAGTTAAGAAATGGGATAAACCTTTATAAGTACATCAGGAGCAAAGTAAGACCAAGGAGGGATAGTGAGGCTTAATAAAGGGGAGGGTGGGCAGAGGGTAACTGTGAAAAGGCAGAGATACTAAACAAATACTTTTGCTCAGTATTCACAAATGAAGAGGGGGAGGTACCTAAAACAAACAGTAGAAACATGCTGGATACAGGGGTTGATAGTAGCCCTTTCACAGAAGAAAGGGTTCTGAAGGAACTCTTAAAACTGAAGGTGGACAAAGCAATGGGGCCTGATGGGATTCATCCCAGAATTCTAAAAGAACTAAAAGTAGAACTAGTGACACCACTGACTACAATCTTTAATAAATCATGGGAGGATGAGGTGGCACCTGAAGACTGGAGGAGGGTAGATGTGATTCCACTTCACAAAGGTGGGAGCAGGGCAGAAGCAGGAAACTACAGACCTGTTAGTTTAACCTCAGTGACTGAGAAAAATGATAAAATCACTTCTGAAGGAAAGAATTGTCGAGTACCTAGAGGCTAGAGGGGCACAGGACCCAAGGCAGCATGGATTCACAGCGGGAAAGGTCATGTCAGACGAATCTAATACATTTCTTTGACTGGGTGACCAAAGTAGTAGATCAGGGAGGGGCTGTAGACATGGCCTACCTAGACTTTAGCAAGGCATTTGACACAGTCCCACACAAAAGATTAATATATAAGTTGGCCAGCCTGGGAGTGGGTCCCAAGATGGTAGCCTGGGTAAAAAATTGGCTGGAGAACAGGACACAGAAGGTAATAGTAAACGGAGTCCACTCTGAAGAAAGGGGGAGTTACTAGTGGGGTACTGCAGGGTTCAGTACTAGGATCGGTCCTCTTTAATGTCTTTATAAGTGACATTGCAGAGGAACTGGAAGGAAAAGTATGTCTCTTTGCAGACGACACAAAGATCTGCAACAGAGTTGATACACAAGGTGGGGTGGAAAGGATGAGAAGGGGCTTGGCAAGGTTGGAGGAATGGTCAAATGTATGTCAGCTTAGATTCAGTGCAAAGCAATGCACCTGGGAAACAGAAACCCAGGGGAAGGGTACACAATGGAGGGTGAAATATTAACAACAACAAAAAATGGAAAGGAACCTGGGGTAGTCATATCAGATGACCTGTAGGTGAGCAAGAAATGTGAGAGGGCAGTAAGTAGGGCTGGGGGGATACTGGGATGCATAGGGAGAGGCATCACCAGTAGAAAACAGGAAATTGTTATCCCTCTGTACAGACAGCTGGCGAGACCCCATCTGGAGTGCTGCATGCAGTTCTGGAAACCCAATCTCCGCAAAGATATAGACAGGATGGAGGTAGTCCAGAGGAGGGCAACCAAAATGGTGCAGGGTCTGCACCAGAAGACATATCAACAGAGACTTAAGGATCTTAATATGTATAGCCTCGAGGAGAGGAGAGGAGAAGAGGGAGAGGGGGGACATGATAGAAACTTTCAAAAACCTCAAGGAAATCAACAAAATCCAAGAGGGTAGCATCTTTCAGAAAAAGAGGTGTGCAAGAAGAAAGGGGCACAATGAAGCTAGAGGGAGGACGGCTCAGAGGTAATGTGAGGAAGTATTTTTTCATGGTGAGGGTTGTGGATGCATGGAACAGCCTTCCTGAGGAGGTTGAGGAGTCAAAAACAGTGGTGGAATCCAAGAATGCATGGGACAGACATATGGCAATTCTAGGGGGTGGAGGTTGGAAGAAGCAGGCTGTTGGTTAGCTAGGATCAGCAGCTTATCCATTAGGTAGGGAAATGGGCAGACTGGGTGGGCCAAGCAGTCCTTATCTGCCATCAAATTCTATGTTACTGTAAAATATAAGACACTCAGTAAATTTGAAGGTTATCCCTCCTTGTAATCTTTCAGCATGTACACTATTAGAAAATATATTCCAAGGTTTTCCAAAAATGAAAAAATTGTCTGGTGGATATTTTAATTTATCTTTTTCTTTAACCCCTAAAACTGTGGTTTCAATTTGTTTAATCAATACCATGCTCAACATTTGTACCTGTTTTGTTAGAAATTGCCATCTACTCTGCCATAAGTAATTATAGAGAATATCACATTTAGTGTACTTGCATGATAGTTTTTCCAAATTCCTGAATAATCCCCTAGTATCACGGTTATAATTGATTCTTACCACGAAAGGCCAGTTCCATCTTATTGCTAAATCTGCCCCAAACTGTACTGTATCAGGGCAAGTAAAAAAGAAATGGTGCATTTACTCATCTGTGTTACAACAAGTAGGTTTAACACAATACCTCTCCTGTGCAGCTTTATGTTTCTGATTCCCTTTTACCCCTAAGTTTCCTTGGCAACATAGCCATGTTACATCCCACATCTGCTGCGGTACCCTGTTATCTATTAGAATAGATATACCCCTCTGCATTTTAGTAGGAACACATTCTGGGAATATCAGTGTAATCTTCTGTACACTACCCACAGTATGACCATTTAACTTTTTTCCGTCCCAACATTTGCGCAGTAACCTATCCAATTTCCATTGTCTGGGCTTCTTTAAGAAAACGTTAGCATATTCAGGAATGTTTAGTTGTGGTAAAAATGTAGGTGGTTCATTGACTCATTTACCCATGTACTCCTGAAGAGCCCTAGCAACCCACTGCTGCCAGCACATTTGCGTGGGGAAAAACTTGCCACTAAAGAATTCTTTATAAGGAAAGAATGAAAAAAGACCACCAGATTATTCATACTGAGCCCTCCCTCTTTATAGGGTAAATATGTAATTCCTCTTTTTACTGGGTTAAGGCAACTACCCCAGAACATTTGGAAAAAAGTACTAAGAATTCTAGTTTCCAGCTACCCTGGGGGAGCGTACACATAATTCAAAAAAGTAAAACTAGGTAAAAGGAATTTTTTTAATAATCAATATCCTTTTCTTTTTTCCTAATTTGCAATTTCTCCAAATTCTAACTTTTGCCTCACATATCTCCAATTGTTTTTCGCATAGCTGGGTCCTCAGCCTGGAACCATATGTCTAAAAATTTTTGTGGAGAATTTTCTATTCTAATTCCTAAAATATCCCTTCTGTCATCCACTATTTCACCTAAAGGAATGGCCACACTCTTACTAACATGAATTTCTGCTTCTGAAATAGACGAGAAGTCCTGAAATTTTTGTAAGGCCTGCCTACCTGCTTCCTCATTTTTTATAAATATGCATATATCATCTGCATATGCAGAGATTTTTTTCAGTATTTAAATTACAGTGAGGTGCTAGGCCCAAAATCTGAATATCCCTTTTATTTTGTCTTATGATAGGATCTAAGGTGTTAACATATAAAAAGGGGCTCAAAGGAGACCCCTGTCTTACCCTTGCATTAATTGCCCTCTCTCTCCAAATAAGCCATTCACTGTTAGAATAAAAGAATCCTCTTTATATAAAAGTGTTATCCATTCAATATTTTTTTTTTGGAAAACCATATACTTCCATTACCTGTAATAGATAATTATGTTCTACCTGATCAAATGCTTTTAATAGATCTAATGCCAAAATATACCCCGAAACCTCATTCCTTCTACCACTGTCAAATAACTCTCTTATTAAGTATAAATTATGTTGAATTGTCCTATTTGGGATAGAACATGTTTGTGCTGAATCAATTAAATGTTCTGATACCCCCTGTAGTTTTTTACATAGACGTTTTGTTAAAATGTTATAGTCAGTATTTAAAATACTGATAGCTCTCCAGTTCTTTATGTCATATTTATCTCCTTTGTTATAAATATAACTAATCTAAGCTGTCCCTAACTCCAGAATGTCTGTTCCTGATTCAAGAATATAGTTAAACCCAAATTCAAGAATGGTACTCATTTCTAGAGCAAAGCGTTTATAGAAGTCATTAGTGATTCCATCTAACCCTGGTGAGGTTCCTGTTTTTAAGGATTTTATAACCTCCATAATTTCTTCTCTAGTAATAGTTTTTTCTAATTCCTTAGATGATGCTTTATTAAGTTTATTTTATTTATTTATTTATTTATTTATTTCAGTTTGGGATTAATATCTTTGAGTCAAGGACTCGTTTTCAAAGGTTCCACGCCAAGTTGTAGTAGTGGAGAATGTAACAATTTATCAAAATTTCCTCCACTCTCTGTATGATTGGAAAATTCTGACTTTAAATGGTTCTGCACAAGCAAGAGCATTTCCGGATCTGAATGTGTTATTGAACCATATGATTTATGTAACCCTGTCATTATTGTATTCTCTAACTTCTGTTTACACGCTAAGTAAAGGTCAGATGCCGGCTGCTTAGAGGTCCCATATCTCATTTTTGCATCAAGAGCTTTTGCCCTATCATACTGGAAAGAAAATATTATTTTTTTAGTTCTGCGATTTGTGTATTAAACTGAACTCTATTAGACGCAGGGTATGATATCAGTGTGTATAACATTATGATAACCTAAATATTTCAGGTATTGTGAATTTGATCTCTCTCTGCCTAAAGAGATAAACATTTTCTTAAGTTCACTTTTGGTGTCTCTCCACAATTCCCAGGTATCATCATCATCATACATACACTTAAGAGATAATCTAGCTGCTAACATGTGTATAATATGATTCAGTGTGTCCTGGTCCCCCAACATGGAGGAATTTAATTTCCACCTTTGTGTATGAGAATAAAACCTAGGGGGAGCTGTGGTCATACTAAATGTGGCCTCTAAAAGATGATGATCAGAAAATTCTGTTGGTTTAGCATTAATTGAAATAGGAGTGCAAAATTTAGATGAAAAAAATACTGTATTCTAGTGGCAAATGTGTGTGTGCAATATATATTTCCATGGTCCGATTTTACAGTTATATAGGCATCCACTAGATTAGCCCCTTATAAAATGTTCTTAAGGGCAGTTGAATCACAATAAAACAATGTTTCTACTGTCCCAGAGAATTTGGTATCTAAACTACAGTTTGAAATTTCATTCCCATATAACATGCTTTCTGGTACTGTATAAAGATACAGTTTAATGCTTTCCAACAATTCTACTCTAGCTGATTTTGTTTGGGGACAAAAGTGTTAATAAATCTGTATAAAAAAATCACCATATTTGCAATCTAATATTAAATCTGTTCCTGGTAGTACAACAATAACTCTAGACACAGAAACGTTATTTCCATTAAAAAGTATACCTATGCCATCCACTGTATCTAGGCCAAAATTTCAAAAAGAACACCACCAAACCCAACTCCTCCTTCATTGTTCCACTTCAAAAATGGAGCTTAACCTGGTTTCCTGTAATAACACCACATCCTTATTTAACTGTTTGAGGTATGTAAAACAGTTATTCTTTTTCTATAGTTTTTAACACAAGTGTTAAACGATACTAAGGATACAGTGGCCATTTAATATGAATAAGAGGTCTAGAAGGGAAAAAACACTTCTTATGGGGACTTATTTTTTCTCGTTTTTTCCTTTTTGTCTCCTGTAACTGCCGTGTATCTTCATCTTCCATTTCTGACGCTATCTCTGACCTATATGAGGTATCTGAATCTTGGCCCGAATCCCCCCCTTCTATAAAGGGGTAAAGGAATTTTGAACTGGCAGCACAAAAGGAGTGGTTTTGACCGTTGCCCTAGTAGACCTATGAGTTTTATATAGTACCTTCTCTGTGGTGGGGTGGCATATCTTGTGCTTTGTTCATGTCTTCACTTTCTGTTCCTTCATTAGTGTCACCCTCAGGCCTCGCTTGAGGTTCTGGAGTTTTAGTATTCAGTTTGGGATGATGGCGGGGTCTCACTTCTGTCCCTAGTAGTATTTTCACTTCTATCAGTGCTACTCTGAGGTTGTTGACAATTGGGGTTTGGAGATGGTCCTTGTCTTTTGTTTTGAGTGTTTTGAACTAAATCTTCCTGATCCCACTCTTCTCTTCTGTTATGCCTCACCCAAGGACATTGATGAAACGCATGACCCTTCTCATCAAACAAATTGCACTGAAAGATGTTTTCATACAAAGTACTTGGATGTCCATATCCCCTGCATAAAGAGCATTTTAACAAATCACAGGTACTACTAAGGTGGGTTTTAGCCCCACATTTATAGCAGGCCCTAGGCTGCCCCCCCCATAAAAACATACTCCCCTGTGTTTACCCAAAAAAGAAGCTGTTGGGCAAATGAATGACTTCTGAGTTGACCTGATATAATTTAACTTGAAATTCCCACCCTCCTGTCCACAGCCCTTCATTGTCTATAACTGCTTCAGACTGGTTTTGTAACCAATGGTAGATGCCACTATCGTTCACCCCTTCATTTCTAAACATAATCGTTACCATCTTAATCATTGGTTTAGTCAGGGGAATTGAATAAAAAGGTTGCCTTAAGGGGGACTGTTTTAAGTTATATTTCCACCAGAATTTCTCCAGACCATTATTGGTTTTAAACTTAACATCAAAAGTGTCTTCTCCTGAAATATGAATCTGGGTATAAATCTCATTAGGGGTAAACTGCATAGAATATTTCAGTACATTTCTGGTCACATAGTACCTATCAGGATGTTCCTCAAGGCCCCTGCACAAATAATGCAGCTGTACAGCATTTTTCCTGGTGGCTTGTTCTAATTTATTTTTAAATAAGTCGGATAATGTAGGGCCCCTGTTTTGTTCATTATTCTCAATGGAGTTGTTATCTGAATTCCTGGATTCCTCTGTCTGAGCCCTTGTTTGTTCCAACTCTGTTCCACCTGAATTCCCCCCTAATTTTGCCTGTGTAACATCTTTACGCTGTTTAACAACCTTATCAACATTAACATCATCATCAATATTTCCCCCCATGGTCCTAGATGTACTAGGTCCATCTGAAGTATACTGGTGTACTTCATTACGCTGAGGGGCCCTGATAGTTGCAGCTGTTTTTACCTTTAGATGAGCACCCTCTAGAGGATGAACAGTTTCTTTTCTCATTGAAGTTGCAGGCCTGTTATGTATCATTGGAGTGTTCCCTGCACTCGGATCTACCCAGTCTGTGTCCGGTATCCATATCCCTTGTGAGCCATGAATCCTTCCAGCAGTTAGAAGAGTATTTTCTTCTGACCAGTCTCTGTCTCCCGGAACAGAATCTTCTGGGAGTCCGAATTACTGACTAATCTGCTGTGTAACAGTCATAGCTCTCTGTGGCTTCTTTTTTACTGCATCATCTCCCAGAAGCTGCACTCCTTCTGCAGCAGTCTCCAAAACCCAGAAGGCCTCTTCTGAGGCTGGGTTATCTTTGTCAAGTCCTGGAATCAAGATCTCTGCATTAGCACCATCAGGTAGCATCTGTTTGCCTTGTGTAGCATGAATACCATTGATATCCTCTGGTATTACCGATGCATTCTCTTTGGGTGTCACAAAATTCTCAGAAATATTGCAATTTGCTGCATTTTCATCTTCTTTGTTGAGAAACGCTGGGTGAGAGGACGCCACACCAGCTTCCACCTCCCTCTCCTCCAACATTGATTCCTCCATTGTCACGGACAAGGGTTCCTCCTACTGTTGAGTAGGGAAGTTTGTTGAAGGAAAAAAATCGTACAAAATGCAAATTACAAAATACACAAACAAATGGAGCAGAATTCAAATGAAATGTAGGAGGGAGAAAAACAACAACAAAAACAAAACAAAAAACAATAATAAATACAAGGCAAACATAAACATGTCAAGATAAGCCTAAAGAAGGTCCTTGATACAAAAGAAAGCTGAGGTAAATTAAACATAAAAAAGCACTACTCGTAACCCATAGTACATCAAGTCACAGGCACATCAGAATCCGTAACCCAGGGCATATTTCTCCAAACCCTAAGCAAAGATTTGGAATGCAGATTCTTAGTGTCCTCATTATGTTGAGCCTGTAATTCCCCCGTGATTTTACGAATGATTTCATCATGAGAGATTAATTTCTGTTGTAAGGCAAATAAACATCTACTGTTCCAGAGAAACCATTTAATAACCAATAAAACCCTGTGTAAGGTTTCAATATGTCAGCGACTCCCCATCCCTGGATATATATACCCCACATTAAAGCATCCAAGGTGATGGATTGAAAACAGGAGGAATTCCAGGTGGTTGTTAATAAAGGCCAGAAGGTTTTAATATGTATGCAGGTAAAAAAAAAAGGTGTTCTGTGGTTTCCAGCTGCTGATTACATTCAGGTCTGATACAACAACGCTCCTCTACTTGCCTGTGTTTTTGATTAGCCTTTATATTAATCCTATCATGGCAACTCAACCAATGAAAGTCCTTCAACTTATCAGGTATCCTGGGTGTATTTAGCAAGGCAAGAAGTGTCTCCCCATACTGACTTGGGCACCTTGGAAAAGTATCAGCTTCTGTAAACTGAGTCTGCAACACCCAGTCATATAAATCCTTCCTCTGTTTAGTTATTAACATTTGACTGGTAATCTTCCAACATTTAACATACACAAAAGTGTCTTTTATATAGAGTGGTACATTCAGAGTTCTGTGCAGTATAGCCAATTTACCCCATCCCACTGTCTAAACCAAGTTCCACAGGTCATTAAAAATACTGACTCCCAACTCCTATCCCAAAAAATTAGTAGAGACCTAAAGTTCGCATACAGAAAGATGCTATAATAAAATAAAACAGGACTCACCATCCCCAACCCGCCCTGAGCTACTGGAAGATGCACTATATTTCTTTTTAGTAGGTTCAATCTGCTGCTCCAGACTGCTTGAAAAAAAGAGACTATAAATGGCAGTTTCCAATTGTCGAGGTGGAGGGAAAAACGTAACTAATATAAAGGAACACAGGGAGAAGAAACGTTTTAATTAGGTGTATCCTTTTAACTTTGCTCAATTTCCATTTATTCCATTGTGCCACTAAGGCTTTATCAAGAAGCAGTCGAGGTTCCCAATTCAGTAGACACATGTCCCCATGTCTAAGATTAACTCCAAGAATTTTTAATTGGGTAGCATTAAAAACTAATTCCTGCCACTTCTATAGCGGAGGAAGTGAGGGAGCCGATCTTGGTACCCACACACTTAGCTAAATTTAAGCTTGTACCTGAGTAAGAGGTATAAGTATTACAAATACGTAGAGCTATCATCAGCATAAGCCAAAGCCCAGTATCTAAGAGGGGCTAAGTGAACAACTATAGGCCTCAAAAGTGTTGAACTTTTCAGAAATCTTAAAGAGAGGATCTATACAAAAGGCATGTAATAAGGGGCTTAGGGGGCAACCCTGACGGACCCCCCATCATACTGCCAACATAGGCCCCTTCCATCCTCTAACTATCGGGGTAACATGGCCATCCTATAAAGACACTGGAGCCAACTTACAAATTGTAATGGGATACCATACTTCTTTAATACTGTCCACAAAAAGGTATGACTGACGGAATCAAAGGCCTTTTTTTGATCTAAGGAGAGTACAACACCATTAGCAGAATATCTAGCACCCTGTACAAAAATTTCTCTTAAAAGTATAAGATGGTCTGTGATACTTCTACCAGGAATGGTACATGTCTGTGCTAAAGAGATCACTTGTTTTGATACCAGTAATAACCTACTGTTCAAAATTTTGGCTAAAATCTTAAAATCCGTGTTCAGCAAAGAAATCGGCCTCCAATTTTCTATACATCGCCTGTCCCCTTTTTTTAAAAATGTGGATCAGGATGCCTCCTGTCAAGCGTAAAGATGGTGGCCCACTATGGAGAATTGCAATAAAAACCATGGCCAGTTCTGACAAAATGTGGGGTCCTAAATATTTAAATAATTCCCCGGTAAGCCCATCCCCACCCGGCGTCTTATTATTTCCCAACACCCTAATTGCTCTTTCTACCTCTTGAGGTGAAATATCTGCTGTTAAGGGTGTAGTGTGAGTACTAGGGAGATCTAGAGTGGGAACCAAAACAATATATGCCTCCAATGTGTCAGACTGCAGGTGAGGGGGTTATAAGAATTATCTACATAATGAGACACAATAGTAAACAAATGTTTAGGGTCTGTGCATAACTTGTGATCTTTATCAAATAGGCTGTCCATGTTTTTATTTAGATTCCTAGGGGAACTCCCCTCATAAGGACAGATCAAGCCCTTTCTACTCTGAGTACCAAAAGTCTGCTGATATTGTAAATGTTTCTCTTGTTGTAAATGAAAATCTACCATACGTTGTTTCACACTTTGAATTTGTGCAGTAAAATTGTGCTTTACTATAGCAGACAATGAAAGCAATTTTTGTAACTGTAACCTGTCTGCAACATAAACCTCATAAGTACTATCTCGGGTTACCTTACCATGAGAATGCAAAACAGCAATGAGGTCCCGCATCGTATCCTCCCACCAGATACTAGGATCCTCATATAGATCCAATACTGATTTCCTAGCTTGAGCAAAATACAACAGATCCTGATGAGTATTTTCTCTTTCTAAAAGCAAAGCATTCAATTTCCAATACCCTGGGCCATTGAGGGTGCACAAAGTCTACCCAGCACAAGATGTCACATGTTATGATCTGAAAATTCCGCAACCAATATTTGAACCTTGGCAATGTGTAAGAACATTGAAGTGGAAAAATAATCTATTCTGGTGGCAGAGGTACCCCTATGAAAAGTGGGGTCGGTTTTTCCAACTGTCTCAAACTAAGCATCTCTTAATGTGGCGTTCCGAATCATGGTAGATAAAAAGGACATGTCACAAAATATTTTATTGGTCACAGCGAACTTACCCCGTCCCTAAGCTTTAACCCACAGTTGAAGTCACCACCTAAAACAACATGGTGTGCAGAGTATAAATAAGGTTGTATGGCCTGAAACAACTCAATCCTAGCAAACTTAGTTTGACCTGCATACACATTAATAAATAGAAACAATACATTTTGTATTCTTACATCAAGTATCAGAGCTCGACCTGGTACTAGATCTATTAATTTAGCAATATGAACATCAACCCCTTTAAACAATATGGCTACTCCAGAACAAGTATCTTCCCCAAGGGACCAGTAGGAGGGACCTGAATACCAAAATGTAATAGTTCGCTTCAGTTCAGGTAACGAGTGCAACCTGGTGTACTGTAGAAAGAAAATAACAGAAGAAAATGATCGTAAGTGTGAATATACAGCTTGTCTCTTCCGTAAGCTCTTAATACTATTCACATTGACAGAAAACAAAGAAAGAAGAGACATTATAAACACAAGGAAGATAAGAACACCAGAATCGGGCATCACTCATTCAAGGGGGTTTCTTAGAGGAGGCACTTGTGGTTCTGACATGTTTAAGTTTCTCAGATTTTTTCTCTGGAGCCACAGGGGGGCGTGCTTTTTCCAGCGGAGGGTCCTCTAACTCTGAACTAAGGTCCAGTAAGGAGGAAACCACCGAAGAAACATCTGACTCATCCCCTGACCCTCTCCCTTCCACAGGTAAAGGAGCAAACCTATTTTTCGTGGGGGTCTCTGAAGTTTTTGGCATCTTGGCGGCTGGTTGAACCCAGTTCTGTCTACGTCTGGATGTCCGGGCCTGGTCTTTAGAGGGTTGACAAGAGGGTCCAGGAAGGGGCTCAACAGGGGCAGACTCACCTCAACATCGGGAGCTGCTACCAAAACCTGAGTGTCTATTTTAGGAGCCACTGTGAGGGGTTCCACAACAGGTAAAACAAGACACGATGCTTCCGGTAGCGGCACCACTTCAGGCTCAGTGTCTATTGGTGCAGAGACAGCAGAATCTGGCCTATCAGGAGGCGGATCCCTAGACTTAGAGGCCACACGGTGCACATTAGCACGCTGTGCCAAGGCAATTGTGACTCTCTGCTCATCCCAAACAGCTTGCTCCCCCTGATTTATGAGCAGCTGAGGTACAGGAGTGATAAGTATGACCTTTCTCATCACATAAGTTACAAACTTGATCATTTCTACACAATCCTGCACTGTGACCCATTTCATTACAGTTAGTAAATTTCAATCTATCACACATGCTACTCAGATGTCCGGTAGCTCCACAGCGATAACACGCCTTAGGCTGACCAGCGTAAAACAAAACCTCTTTATCCTTACCCCCCAAAAAAACATTAGTTAGATGGATTGGCCCCGTATCAGATGTATTAAGAATCCCCTGAATGTTCCAGCCCCCCATCCAAATATGGTCATCATCAAAAATAGACTCGGGATTACCCTGAACCGTACATCTTTCTTTGAGCCAGTACACCAAATCTGTAACATTCACCCCTTCATTCCTGAATAAAACAGTTATCATACGATGAACAAGTTTGGTCAAAGCAACTACCTCAAAGGGGGACCGTAATGGGGAGGTTTTCAACAAGTGATACAAAGACCAACATTTCTGCAGCCCACTCCCTTGTTTAAAGCTAACATTGAAGACTGGTTCCCCCGAAACATGAATCAATGCATAGATTTCTACTGGGGTAAAATGCATAGACCCTTTAAGTAAAACTCTTGCCACATGTTTACAGGCAGGAAAGGTAGCTAACCCCCCCTTATAAAGTAACCTGATGGCATTATGTCGTTTAGCAGGAAACACAGGGGCTCTAAATAAAGACGCATAAGATTTAACAGGCTCTGACTGTCCCGTTGTAACACTATTCTTTTGCTCCCCAACGGGTAGGGCTGTAGGTACTGTAGCAAGATCTGGATTCTGAGGCTGAGAAATCTAGGTGTGCATCAAAGGCAGGACTGGATTCTGCATCAGTTCTAGACCCTCTGGAACATGTAGAGGAGATGAAATATCCATAGCAGAACCCCAGTCCTTAGGTCCACTAGTTCCCTCCAGTACACAATCCCTACCATCAGGGGTAGAAGTAGTAAGAGCCGGTATAGAAAGTTTTGAGGGTCCAGAGACCCAGGAACCAGTCACAGACTTTTCCCAACCGGCCCCAGTTAGAGCCGTATCAACCGACCATGTTTTCGGTTCTGCAAGAGGGGATCGGGAATCTACCGGAGTCTTGGTCGCAGAGCCTCGTCTTAGGCCAGGCACTGTAGTGCTTGAAACTGCCATTCCCGGCGAGGCTCCCTCAGAAGCATTAAATAAGTTCCCCTCAAACACAAACAAGGATGACTTTCCTGTACCTGTACCTGGTACAAAGGAGAACGGGCGCTGGGATCCACTTTGATCTACCTGCTCGGAGCACCCTGCTGAAACAGTAGTAGACTGCATAGGAACTGACAGAGGAGCTGCCATGTCAGCATCTGTATAAGAAATCATCACTTTTGACATTTTGGCTTGCACCGGGAGAGAACACTGTTGCGCTGCTGCAATCGCAGCTTGTAATTCGCATTGTCGGACTTTAAATCGGGCTTCTTCATCTGAAAGCTGCTTCTGTAAAGCAGCCGATGTCTCCGTTTCTTCATTCAAAGGAGAAGAAACCACACATTCAGTAGCTGCGGTAAGAGTACTATTCCGTTGTCGTGTCAACCCTGAGGACTCAGGTAAAGTCGCATCTCTCTTTGAGCTGGGAATCAGCTCAGATTCAAGATTAGGTGCATCAAAGAAAACTTCAGAATCCGATATTTCAGGGCATACAGGAGCAGCCTGCTCTTCCACTTCAGGCACCTCTATCCTTTCCATCTGCTCAACGCAAGTGGCCATCACACAGGCCAGCGGTTCCCCTACCGGAGAGTAGAGGAATTTCCCCGGTGTTATAGCCAGATTTTCTCCTCTCAGTAAAATATAACCAAAAGTTTAATCTGGTTCAATTTCAATTAGTTTGTGCCTGTATTCACCCCTGGGATGAGGCTAAAAATAGGCAGTATTGTCTGGCCCACTTTTCAAGCTCAACACAAACTAAATAAATGTAGAATAGCCTGTCAATCGCTGTACTTATTTGACAATTTTAGCTAAGTGATATGTCATCGACATACAGAACTCCTTAACAAAAATGGATTTGATGAATGCAGCTTTACCAATATTGTAGTACTTTCTCCCGTACTGTTTTAAAGAGTCCCTTGAGAACCTTGAACTATGTATGATTCAGACATAGTACAGGTTATTTCATGTATTTTATATATTTTCTGTATTTCTTCCCACTTCTTTATTACCGAGGACACCCACGTGACCACAAGGCAACTGTCCGCTACCCTTTATCTGATTTGACTGCCTGTCAACACCTGATATCATAATCCACTGTTTATGACATCATAATTATCTCCACAGCAACAGACTGGGGTGTCATAAACAGAATTGTAATGTCAGATGTAGACAAGCAGATGGGGCATAGATCCTGCTTTCATGCAAACATCCTTTGTAATAAAGACATAAGGGGGGCAACTACAGAAAAAAGATATAAAATATAAGCTGAATTGTATCTGATTATTACATTTTTTTCAGAGTTGTCCCTATGGCTTCAGGGGCTCTTTAAGGGTAAGCTTTTGGGGAAATCAGCCAAAACAACTGTGGAGGGAGTAGTGCTTTGCTTGTGCATCATGTGAGCCATAACACATGGCAGGACATGAGTTCATTGGGAGATAATCGGCACCATTTGGGTACGTTGAGGCAATCTGAATCAGAAACAGAAAGAAGTAACATACAATAAGACCTTTATTGCACCTCACATTGGCCTGACTAGTGGCAGATGTGTTTTGATCATGACAAGTGCAAGGTAATGCACTTGGGGGGAAAAAACAAACAACACCCTCATTTCCTTAATGGAAGAAGACTCTTGGTTACATCAATCAATCAATATTTTATTTATCAAGCGCCTTTCAAAATCAAGGCACTGCACAATCATATAAAAACATCAACAATATAAATATTTAAAATCAGTCTGGATAAGCCTTAGAAAATAAATATGTTTTTATCAAAGTTTTAAAACTGCTGACGGTCAGGCATTCTCATAACCGATGAGGTAGAGAGCTCCTCAGAGTCGGTGCTGCAAATGAAAAAAAGGCAAGCCCCAGAAGTTTTTAGATGAACCCTGGGAACCTCTAGCAATCCCTCGTCGACGGATCGGACAATTTGGGGAGTACAACTTAATAAACATCCAGAAATTTACATTAAACATCAAGCTTGGTGCTAAAAAAATTGTGAAACATGTGCAATACAGGACTAAGTAGTAAATAATTACAAGACACGTGTCAGAGTAACGTACTGGCACCCACACCAGGCACTTGGGTTAAATCCTAATACTGACACTGTAGTGCAGCATGAGGGGGGTGCTGTGCTCCTGAGGTACCGTCTTTCAGATGAGACGTTAAACCGAGGTTCCATCTGCCTGTTCTAGTGGTAGTTCAGGTGGATGGTAAAGATCCCATAGAACTTCTTGAAAAGAATAGGGGAAGTTTTATTGAAATTCAAAAACAAAAAATAACAGACAAATTCATATCTTGAATAACCAAAGATGAACAAGCCTCCTGTACATTCCAAACAGAAAAAAAGAAACAAAACATAAGAAAAGGCATTGATAACCAAAATACAGAAAAAAAAAACAAACAAAAGGAGAATATTTTCTCCCCACTAATACTTTTGCCTGACTATCTTGGTCAGATATAATTTGCTTATGTATCATTCGGCTGAAGAAAAATTAAAAATGAAAAACATATATACAAAGACCATTAAGCTTCTATCTCCCAGTGACCATACCATATACTGGAATACAAACAGTACCCTCAAAAGCACTTTATCCCACCCAGTCTATCCCTTTCCATAACTGGGTACACACTGTCTGTCCCAATGTGTTTCTTTCATATGTAAAAATCCCATCTAGTTCTTCGTGTATCATAAAGACCAGATCCTGCTGTATCACCTTTTCTTGCTGTAAGAAATGTTTGCATCTGATCTGCCATATGGCCCACTTAATTGTTGCAAAAATGACATAAATGGTACTTCTTTTCCACTTTCCCCAGCTATGCGGTAGTTGCCCATACACAAGCATATCATATGTCATCATACTAAAGCAAGGTGCATCCCAGATAGTAGCCAAAGTTTTCCAAACGTCCTGTATAAAAGTACAATCAAAAAATAAGTGTCACATTGTTTCAAGATTCCCTTGGCAGTGTCTATTAAACAAGTCTCTTCTCCTGTGCTTTATGTTTCTGATTATCCCTGACATTCAGTTTCCCATGCCCACAGAGCCAGACAGTATCTTGCATTTTCAGGGGTATTCTTGCCTCTGTCATACATTCCAATCTCGTTGTTTCCTCAATATTGGCATCACTGTGGAAAACAAGCTCCATAAAATAACATTTTTCTACTAATACTGTGTAGAATTTCTTCTTCTTAATGCTTAAAACCCATTGCAAATCAATTTTTCACTTTTGTATATATCTTAAAGTGGCTTGTATATAATAAGGCAATTCTTTTTCCTTCACATGCCATTTTCCCCACCACCAGGCTGTCATAAATGACTCTTCCCATGTCTGCATAACTTGCACTTCCATGTCTGTTCTACCCATAATCAGGGGCTTAATGTTTGAAAAGAAAAAAATTACTGAAAAAGAAAACCAGAGGTTGTATCATGCCTAAACCTCCCGATTTCCAAGTTACATATGTGTGGACACGTTTTACTGGATTTAACCAGCTCCCCCATACCAAGGTGAAAAACAGACCCATTATTTTTGTGTGCATTGCAAAAGGCAGAAGATACACGTGACACATGTAAAAAAAAAAAAAGTGGTACAATACAGGATTTTAAAAGAAAAATCCTTTTCTTTCTTGTCATTTTCTAGATATGCCATTTCTGTATTTTTGTATTGGCCACATCATATGCCACATCCCAATTTTCTACTGCCACTTCTGGTGTTCCAAACGGGACCCCAAGCAGTTTAATTGGTTCTTTTGTGATTGGGATTGGGAAATCAGGGTGTCTGGTGTTACTCCTGAAAACACCATTTTACTTTTTTGTGTATTTATATTGTCCAACCATTGAAACAAGGTCTAAGGCCCTTTTCTAAGACTCCTGGTCAGCCAAAGTAAGTACACAGTCATCCGCATAAGCCGTCATTTTCGGATGCACCTTACCCAGATGATTTACCATGGGTTTTATGTCTTCTGTACACTCAATCTGTCTGAGAACAGGATACAAACTAAAAATATAATGCAGTGGAGTCAAAGGGCATCCTTGTCTAACCCCATTTTTAAGATATAGTGGGATCCCCAAGTGTCCATTAACCAATGGTATCACTTCTGTATACAGAAGTCTGATCCATCTTATCAATTTCAGGGGGGATTTGGTACCGTTCCAGGACCCTCCATAAATGCTCGTGCTTAACTGCATCAAATGCTGTTTTCCTGGTCTAAGGACAGTAAACAGCCGCTCAACTCCGTACTGTGGCTCTGCTCAATTATCTCTCTGATTAAGGACAGATTTTGCTGTATGGCTTGGTTTGGAACTGCACATGATTGGGTAGCCAATAAAACAATGTCTGCAGCTTTCACCAAGCGAGTCATCAAAATTTTCCCCAAAATGTTATAATCAGTGTTTAGGAGTGAGAGGTCTCCTATTTCTCATATATTTTGGGTCTCCTTTTTTGTGTAGAAAAAAAAATGACCCCTTACTTCACACTAGTTCCCAACCTGTTTTCCTGTTGGGCCGTTAAGTAAACCACATGAAGCATGGTGGCTATCAATTCAATATATTTTTTTATAAAAGTCATTTGGGATCCCATCTTTTCCGGGTGAGGTATTTGATGAAAATTTCATAATAGCTTCTTTAATTTCTGCTAGTGTAATGTCCCCCCGTTATCTCTTTTTTCTGGTCTTCCGGTCAGTCCAGAATATTTAACTGTGCCAAAAAAGGAAGGGGGCCCCTCCGTCCCCCCCCACCTGGAAAGTGCTTCTTACATGCTGCTGTACAGCCTGTTGAATCGCACACTGTGTGTCAGCAAGTTGCCCCTTTTGATCCATAAGTATTGTTATGATCCTCTGTTTGAGTCCCACCTGGTCCAAATCATAGGGATTAACATGCTCCTTTGGTCCCTGTGTTGCAAACTTTTGTTGCTTTGTCGAAGTGTGCACATTTTCCTTCTGGTAGGTAAACATTAGCTGCTTTATAGTAGCCAACTGGTCTATCTGATTTGCTCCCGTCCTTCTCATGTTTGATAATAGTTGTACGTATTTTGCCCTATGTCCTAAATACTGTGTATATATTTATCTGAGTTGTCCCTTAATATCACATTTAGTGTCCTCCCACCATTCTAGGGGGCTCTCATAGAGAAACCCAATGTCCACTCTTGCCTCCAATAAAGCCTTTGTCTCCAGAGAACAATAGACATCCTGTAGAGCTGACTCATTCATTCTCCAATAATTCCTACCAGCATTATGCTGTTGAAGTGACCCTATCGTCATTTTAACTACTAAGTGATCTGACATTTCCAGGGGTACCTATTCTACCGCCTGACCTGCCAGCCTTTCTGATATAAACCAAAAATCTATCCTGGTCAATAGTTTACCTTTATAAAAGGTATGACTCGGTTGTTTATGCAATTTATCATAAATGTCACAAATCATATTTCTCTGCAGTATCATTTGCAAAGCATTGGTGTCACAATAAATCTTCTCCGATTTCCTACCCCAGTCTCTGCTCGTGAGGCCACAATTAAAATCCCCACCCCACAAAAGTAGTTTGGAGGTGAACAAGTAGGGCTCAATATCATGAAAAGTGTTCGTTCTCTCTGCCTTTGATTGTGGGGCATAGATGTTAATTAGCCTGTATGCTATCGAGTTTAACAAAAGATCCAAAATAAAGCTTCTACCGGGATGAAGGTCAGTTATTTTCAAAAATTTATCTTGCACATCTTTAAAACATATCCCCAAATCCGTACAGCTCTCTTCACCTATGGACCAAAGGGACGGGCCCTGTCTCCACTCTTTTTGGGCCTGGGTGATTTCTGCTAGAGTGTGCAGTCGAGTATCCTGTAATAGAAAAACATTCCATCCCCCCTCCACCAAATTGGAAAAGGTAATATGTCTTTTTTCCCTCGGATCTGATACTATTTACATTTGAAGTAATGAAATGTATGCTTACATCCATTTAATTAATAAAAGAAGGAGAGATACTGTAAATTAGCCAGTCAGTTTCATTTTTTCCATTTCTTCGGCTTGGGTTTATCACCCAAAACCCCATCTCCCATCGACTCTTGCTGTGAGGAAGCCACTAAGGACACATCTGCCTCATGGGCATTTTGGGTCGGGATAGTTTCTGGAGTGCTAGACAAGTTTTGAGGCGAGAGGGGCTCCTGGACATTTCTGGACCTCGTTGTTCTTTTAAAGGGGGCTTCAGTGGTCTTTTCCAGAGGAAGCATGCATGTCCTGCATTTCTTTCTCGAACTCCTGTTGAGACCCTCTGGTTTCTGCTTCTGGGTTGGGGCAACCTACGGTTCCAGCTCTTGTACATGAGATGCGGGGGTAAAATCAACACCTTGGGCGGGAGTAGGTAGCACCTCCATAGGTATCCTGCTTTGAGTGGCAACACTCAGGGCTTTCATGTGTGTGTTGGAGGGGGGGTATCTTGAACTTCTTTGTGTTGTACTGCTCATGGCTTAGTTGTTCTCTGGGGTTTTGGATCCAGACCATTGGCATCCATCACTAAGTCCTGGAGTCTCATGCCCTCTTTCTGTGCGGTGGCCACATACACATCATGTTCAGCCCTTCTTGTTTTGTCCATACTGTTGTGTGAAGCCCATTCTCAATCCCGGAAAGTATGCCCAGTTCCATCACAGAGGTTGTACCTCATAGGCTGATCACAAAGGGCGCTGGCATGCCCCATGTCCCCACAAAGACCACATTTCTGTTTGTCACATACATTACTCGGGTGCCCCACCTCCTGGCATTTTATAGCAAGCTCTAGGCTGCCCAGCATAGAAAATCACTCCCCTGTCTCATTCCCCTCCAAAAAAACAATTTGGGGGATGATGTACTGTCCCAGCTTCTTGCTGCAAAGTCACCTGCTATCTCCAACCACCTGTCCACAGGTGCTCCTCATCCAATATTGGTTCTGGGTATCCATTTACCACACAATGTTGGTTCATCCAATATGTAATGTCTGCCACATTCACCCCTTCAGTATGGAAAATTAGTTACCCTTTTAAAAGGGGTTGGGGTATCGCTAAAAAAGGTCTCCATAAAACAGTATTCTTGAGCTGCTGGTACCGTTTCCAAAACGGTTCCAAACCAGCTGGGTGTTTAAAACTGACATCAAATATAGAGTCACTCGGCATGTGTATCAGGGTGTAAATTTCATGGGTGTAGTACTTCATGCTATTTTTAAGCAGTGCACGCCCTATGAAAGCCTGTCTGGGACATCGTTTATGTCATCCCTGAATTTCAGGCGAACTGCATTCCACCTAGCTGCTGGTTCTAATGTGGAATGAATATTATCCAGAAATAAACATTACCGAACATTTGCAGACCACACATTCTACCTAGGCCCTGTATTCTGCTGTCTTCTACCTAGTTCCACCAGGATCGGACTGTGATCTACTCCTGCCCTCTACATAGTGGGAGGGGGGACTACTTGAGGCAGCATGGCGCAGTGGGTTAAGGCTCTGAGCTGCAGATCTGGAGACCTGGGTTTGAATCCCACAGCTGCCTAGGTGCATACTGTGTGATCCTGAGCAAGTCACTTAACTTCCTTGTGCTCCCAGGTCACATCTGGAAACAAGCTTTGCCTTAGTGTGCTACTCCTGGTTAAACAATGTTCCCTTGCCCTTACTTGAGTGGTGTGTCACATAGAGGGAGGGGTTTGGGAGCATCTTCTATGTCATGTACCCCATCCACCCCAGACTCTCCTTCGATGTATTTAATGCATTGTTTATTTATTTAGTTTACCGGGTAGGTGCACTAGCCATAACCATAACTATTTTCAGGTAGAAGGCCAGTATCCTTAACTGTACCTTCTGCTGTGTGGTGACTGTCGGACTGCCCTGCCGGGGGGGGGGGTGCTGAGGGGTTTTGTGGAGTACCGGTCTCATCACCTGGGACAGGATTAGTGTGCATTTCATCATCTAAACATTTACCGCCCAGGTTTGGGAGTAAATTTGCATCCCACCCTTTTCCATCTAACCAATGAACCCATCCTGCTTTCTGCAGGGAGTCAACCACCCAGTCTGGGCTATCCAAGGAGAGACCAGCAGCAGAAATCTCAAAGTTTATGCTGGTGTTTTCTGTATGTTGGATCCCCCCCCCCCCCTTTTAGGAGTACACACCCTTTCTTCCCTTTATTCAGGGATTCTTTATTTACAGATTTTTTTTACAGTACCCCCCAGAGTAGTCCCAGTGTTAAAATGTATACTAGTTTTCTGCAGCATAGGCAATTCTTCTTGCTCCATAATTACATTTGTGGGAATTAAAAATTATGTCTGTGCCTTTGTACTGAGCTGCTGCCTGATTGTTGCTTCCTCCAGAAACCGGTCTTTAATTCCTCCCCGCTCCCATCCAAGACTATCACAGTATCATAACTCTGTACCTGTTCCCTCAGAGAGCTCTTCTGGGGATCGTCTTTCAGAATTGCTGCAGCATTTCCATCCTGTATCTCCAGTGTGACCAGGCCCGATACTCAAGCCTGCACACTCAGATCTTCCATTTCTGATTCTCTCCCTTGTTACTGGAGAGTACACTCTAATTCATTCCTCCAATGTAGAAACAGCCGTTCCTCTTCCTGTATTAGGCGACGTAATGCCTCCGCCCCAGGAGAAACCGGACAAGCTCCAGCCATCACCAACTCACCGTTTGTTTGAAAAGGCTGCCTCCCATCAGGTAGGGTTCCTTGGCTAGCTCAAACTTCTCTTCCATTACTGTACCCATACACACATCGGCCTCAGCATTAGGAAAGGCCGAGGAGGAGACCTGCTTCTCGGCCCTGCAGATGTCTGTGCTCTGCTGCATCCCAGGTTGACTGGCCATCTCAGCTCCAGTCTCAGTGCCCCCTACAGACGAGTAGGGGAATGTCCCTGGTGCCCTGGACAAATTTCCACCATTCACTAAAAATACCACCAACAGCTTAATCTGGTTCAAGGTCAGTTGGCATTCATCTGTATCCCCCTTCCCCAGGTCGTGCCTGGAAAATAGGCAGAATTTGTCTAGTGCACTTACCCGGTCAACAAAAACTAACTAAATAAATAAAAATAAATACTCTGAGCGTCAGAAAGCACAGAGAAGATGGTGATTAGTTAAAGCAAGAGCGGGGGGGGGGTAAGTAGATAAGAGATAAGCTCTTTTTTGAAGAGTGATAGGGTAGGGCCAGAGAGTAAGGCAGGGAGAAGGGAATTCCAGGCAGTGGTGGCTGAGAAGACAAACGAATGCTTACCCGATTGACAGCGCGTCTTCTGGATTGCTAATAAGGGTAGGGAAGTAGATCTGAGTGGCCAAGTGAATGCTTTGCGGTAAGCGATTCCCCTTAGGCAAGGGGGATTAAAGAGCTTAACTAGTTTAAATACAAAGCATAGAGTATGAAACTGTAACCTTGAGTCATAAATAGGCAATTGAAGAGAATATAGGGTATCGCAGTGCTGCTTTCTGGAGTCAGTGCCAAGGGCAAATCGCCCAATCCTATGATAGAGTTGACGTAGCCAGGCAAGGGAGGAGGATTGTGTGGAGAGTAAGAGTGAGGCAGCATAGAACAGTATAGGGAGAAGGGATGTGTATGCAATCTTTTTACAGGTGGCTGTGGATAGTAGGGGGTGGAGGCGGTATAAGAAAGCAAGTGAAAAAGACCAAGAACCTCAGCACAAAAGCACCGAGGTAAGGGTTACTCAAAAAGGAAATTGGCAACAAAGCCAGGTTTCAAAGAAATACAAATTCATACATACCTCCATACTGCAAAGCATCATGGATGTAGATGCACCTCACGATGAAACACGTGTCTGTGTCTTCTGTTCTCTGTCTTTGCAGATTGTATGAAAATCCCTTTGGCACCATACATTCCTGCATAGAGTAGAACCAATTTAAATGCATAGATTTGCATATACAGTACATCCCATGATGCTTTGCATTATAGAGGTTGTGTGATTTTTCTTTTCTGCATTACATTAAATCCGAAAAGGCAGGAGGTCAAATTTAACAAGAAACTGGTTACTGAGGGGATGATACTGAAAGGGTCTCATTGCTCAGAGGATTGACAGACCAGTTGCACTCTAGATTGCTAAAAGGAATGTAAAGGGGCTGGCTACACCACCGGCATTTGAATCCAGATCTACTCGGAATAGTGTTTCGCAGATAGGGCACGTAGTTTTCTCTCACTTCAAAACTGTATTACAAAAATAAGTATACCACACTCCTTGTAAGTAAAAATGTAATTCTAATTTGTGTATCTTCAGGGAGAAAACATGTCTTCCTTTGGGATCTTCAGGTTTCTTGTCCTGGTAGCATAGCCGGTTGTGCAGCAGAGTGGTAATCTGAGCAACCCTGGGTTGAAATCCCAGCTAGGGCACTTATTTTTTTCTCACTTCTGAATCTGATGTTAGATGTAGCTACAGTGTAAATAGTAATGTAAACTACTTCATCCTGAGCACATCTGCTACATGGTTAATGGTTTTAGGTTTTTAATTTATTATCAACAGATTGCAACAAGGAGGCACAAATGAGATAATAATTGAGAACAGTGATGTGTGGAGAAATATGTTGAGCATGAAAAGACCATAATAAAAGCACCTGCATTCCCAACATAGGAAACTAGCACAAAAAAATCTACATTTTTATTACCCACTCCCCCTACCCCCACCACCATCCTGTTGACATCCACAAGTATATTTCAAACCCCAGGAAATCTTACTGTATTCTCATTTATGCAGTGTGATCTCACCATAGGACTGCCCCGGAGCCGAAATGGTTAATAGAACCTGTGCAAATGATGGAATGCTAGGCTCGAGCTCGGTTTTCAAACCACTGTTCCTGGTAAACAGTTCTAAACTGTCAAATTCTTTACTCCGCTTGCCTCAGTAAGACATCTCTGGAGAGCTCTCCTTCATAGCTTGAAAAAATGTTGTTTTCTCTTTTTTACCTAGTACTGTTTTAGTTTATTCGGTATTTAGAGCACTGTCCTTGGTTTTCAGGTAGAATTTATTTAGATTTTAGTGTTTGTTGGGTAAGTAGCCTGGTTCTCTTTTCGGTTCTCTAACTGAGAGGAAACTGGCATCTCCCTTATTTTCGTTATAAAAATAAAAAGTTGATAGCCTGATTTCGTTTAAAAATTGTACTGACTCAGGTGTAAGTCGGTTTTTGGCTAATATTTCACCGGGGTAACTCCTGGTTCTTTATCAGTTAGCATAACCGAACAAAAAAAAAAAAACCAAAAACTCGTGTTTATATAGTGACGCTTATAGAGCAGTTTTCTTCTAGGTTATGTCACAGAAAACCAAGAAGAGAATGGTACCTACAGGTTTCCAGCACTGTTGTATTTTCTGTGAGGTTTGAACACCTCAAGACAGACTGTGAGATCTGCAAAAACTTTCCACAGTATACGGTCAAGAGACGGTTAGAGAGACTGCAGGAAAGGATGGGTGACAAGGCTGCTGACCCAGCCGTTGAAAAATAATTTCCTCTTCATAAAGAACCGGAGGAGCTGCCCTCTGAAAGGGGCCATAGCTCTTCCAGCAAAAAATGAAATGCAGATACGGTTGCTGAACCGGCCATTGAGGGGGAAAAAGGAAGAGAAACGAAAAACATCAGAAACTGCAACTGAAAAAATCTGCGGCTCCTTCTGCAGAAGAGATTGCTAATGCGGTCAGAATTATTCAGTCTCTACAGGCCCTGGTTACAGTTGAAAAGCAACTGCTACCGATAACAGCCCAGACTCCCTGTTCAGCCTAGGTCTCTGGTTTAACCGACCTTGGTGGGGACCAACTTGGAGAAGAGGACAATGAGGAGGAGGAGGAGGAAGAGGATTTTGGAGAATCCATTGATCCGAATATTTCTACTGAAACTCATAGGCCAGATTCCCCTAACAAGGGAACTGAAGACTTTAACTCCTGGTATTCATTTATGAGTCAAATAGCCCAGACCCTTGACCTCCCCACTCAATAATCCCCAGAAGATGAGGAGGAAGAGGATTATAGGGAAATGATGGATGTGCCAGCATCTAAGAGGTTAGTGCTGCCAATCCACAAGTCCTCTTAAAAAACAGACTTTTAAGCTTTTACAGACACCCACTTCAGCACCCCCTACAGAAAAGAAGGTGGACAAGAAGTTCTGGATAGCCAAAATTGGCATTGAACTCATTTTTGGGCACCATAGTCATGAGGAGGTTGTGCAGACTGCAGTTTGTGACAAAGCTTGCATTCCCCTGGCCTCTCACCCTCTGGACAAAGACTCTAGGAGGGTGGATTCAATAGCATAAAAAGTGTACCTGGGGTCATTCTTGGCTATTAGACAGGCCACGTACATGTCATATGTGGCCAGGTATCAAAAGAATCTTTGGTCTACCGTTCTGGAGATCTCAAAAGCAATTCCTTCTCCCATGGCAGCTGACCTGGAAGAAGCTTCAAAGGGAGAAATTGAGGCTACAAAAATGCAGTTTAGAATGGCAGTGTACTCCAATGATACTGCATCCAGGCAAATGGCAGCATCAGTGTCCCTTAGGAGGTTTGCCTGGCTCAGAACTACTAATCTGATGCAGGACACACAAACCAAAGCCATGGACTTCCCATGTGACCCTATCTGTCTGTTTGGAGAACAAACAGAAGCATACATGAAGAAAATGAATGAATATAAGGCTGCCCACAAGAGTTGTTGCACCAAAGGAGAGAACATCTACACCCCAGAAGCACTGGGTCAGAGGGGGCAGGGGCAGAGCTCACTACAGGCCTTTTTTCCAGCCTCAAGCTTTCCCCAGTACCAATAAAGGGGATACTTTAGAGACAGAGCAGATGGGGCAGTGGCCGTACTAGCCCCAGTGTTCAGCCAGCAGTCCAGACAAAGCAGACACCCTGAAGTGGCTGGCCCACAACCTCCAGGAGTGGAAAAATATTACCAAAGACAAGTGGGTCCTGGAGGTAGTGGGCCAGGGTCTTGTCCTCAGCTTCAAGCTCATGCCAAAGCTGAGGTAAAGAGTCTTCAAACCCTCTTCCCCATCAGAAACAACCTTGCTAGAAGAGGAAGTTTCAAGTCTTCTGTTACAAGAAGCAATAGAGACAGTTCCCTCAGACCAGAAGGAAAAGGCTTGTACTCAATGTACTTCCTCACAATAAAGAAAACAGGGGAGTGGCAACCCATTTTGGATCTTAGACACCTAAACAAACATTTGTCAAAAAACAAAATTCAAGATGGTGACTCTTGACTACTATTCTACCAATCCTAAGGCAGGGAGACTGGCTAACATCCATAGACTGAAAGGATGCTTACTTTCACATCCCTATAAGGCGGTCACACAGAAAGTACCTCAGGTTCAGACTGCTATCAGGTCATTACCAATTCAGGGCAATGCCCTTCGGACTAACCTCTGCTCCAAGGGTGTTCACAAAATCCCTAGCTGTGGTCATTGCATACCTAAGGAGGCAAGGAATAACAGTGTTCCCCTACCTGGACGACTGGCTGATAGTAGGTCAGTCATATCAGCAAGTGAAAGAGGCATTGGCACTCACACAGGATACCCTGCATTCACTGGGGTTTCTGGTGAACCTAAAAAAGTCTGTGCTGGAACCAGTTCAGCTACTCAAATTCATAGGAGCACAGTTGGACACACACAAGGGAAGGGCTTTCCTTCCTCAAGACAGAGAGGACAACCTGATACAGGTAGCCAGCTCCTTCAAACTACACGTCCCAAGGCCGGCAAGGCATTTTCTACAACTACTAGGCCACATGGCAGCATCCATAGCAACTGTGTCAGAAGCCAGGTTCCAAATGAGGGACATTTAGTTCCACCTAAGGGTTCACTGGCTTCAAAAGAGGGATTCTCTGTCAAATCTAGTGCCCATCACAGTAACATTTCTCCAAGCTCTACAGTAGTGGCAAGACAAGGCCAACCTCAGGCAAGGGGTGCCATTCTTGCAGCAAGCCCCTTCACTGGTACTGAGCATAGATGCATCCCTCCTGGGTCGGGAAGCACATCTGGGGGATCATACAGCACATGGCACATGGATAAAACAAGAATCGCTCCTGCACATCAACTTGTTGGAGCTCAGCGCAGTACTCCTTGGTTTCCAGTCATTCGCCAATCTAGTAAGGGACAAGGTGGTTCAGGTCAGAACAGACAATACAACCAACATGTATTACATAAACAAACAAGGGGACACAAGGTCAACCCCACTGTATACAGAGGCAATGAATATCTGGACCTTAGCATACTCCCTGGAGGTTTCCCTCTCAGCTGTTCTTCTCCCAGGAAAGGACAATATTCTGGCAGATGCCCTCAGCAGAATCAACCAGACCCACCATGAGTGGTCACTGAACAAGCAGGTCTTGGAAGCTGTCTTCAGGAGATGGGGCACTCCATAAGTGGATTTGTTTGCAGCTCCAGGCAATCATAAGTTACCACAGTTCTGCTGCAGACCCCCTATCAAGGGCACAATCCCTCTGGACGCACTTCTGCTGGATTGGACAGGGAGGTTTCTGCACGCATTCTTTCCCTTCCCCTTGCTGCTAAGGGTGCTGAACAAACTCAGAGCCCAGCCAGCAACAATAATTCTCATTGCCCCAGACTGGGCCAGACAGCCCTGGTACTCCATGATTATATCAGTGTCAGTAACCGAACCAATCAACCTCCCCTGGAGGCACAACCTACTGTCATCCTCTCAGGGCAGGATCATGTATCCCAACCTACAACCCCTCAGGCTCAAAGCCTGGCTCTTGAGGGCTTAGAATATGCAGATGTAACCCCTAGGTGGCACTATCCCAAGGGCTACTACCCCTGCCTGCTTGGCTAGTAGCAGGTTAAGGGGCTTGAGTTCTGAAACGGGTGCCTCCACCCGGAGGTCAGGGTTGGTAGTGGTCAAGCTAACCTGGGCACAGCCCTCCAGGACACTGTAACCCCCCTCTTTCCCCTTTAGTGGCCTGAACACTGCACAATAATCACTTTCACAATACCCCTGGTACACCACACAAGTACCCACACTGTTTGCACTTACCACCAAGGCTGGTTCCTCTGGCTGTACCCTGGGGACCCCCTGTAAAACAAGGTTATGCACAGCAAATAGCAACAGTACAGTACTTTGAGCACAAACTGGAACCACAGTCAGATTACATGCAGAAAAAGTTAGATCTGATTTATTCAGGGGACTCGAACAAGGGAGGGGCAAAATCAGGTTAATTAGCTTAAAGGTTATATCAATCAAGCAGTTATGCATGCGCTTTGAGTCCCCCAACACAGTCACACCTCTGGGTACGCAGGTGGAGAAGAGATGGGCTAGCCAGGACAGCTGCCCTGGGTTGCAGCTGGTTGGGGCCCTGTGATGAAAAACACAACATGCACAGTACATAATATTTGTAAGCCGGAGCCAGAGGGCTCAGTTCGTATCCAGAAAGCCATCCACTAGGAAACCCTATTCTTCAAATGGAAGAGATTTTCCATCTGTTGCCAAGTTAGGGTTGTGGACCACAACCAGGCCAGTTTGCCAATAGTCCTGGATTACCTAACCCATCTCCATTCTACGGGCTTAAGGACCTCTATTCTGAGAGTGCACCTGGCAGCACTCTCAGCTTATTTATCCGCAGGTAAGAGGTTTTCCCTAGCCTCAAACCCTGTGTTTAAAAAGTTTTTTAAGGGATTGCTGCATCTGCATCTTCATCCTCCATATAGGGAGCTAACTCCTATGTGGGACCTGAAAATTTTCATTACCCAGCTCATGCAGCCCCCCTTCAAACCCATGTCTTCGGCAGACCTCAAATATGTGAAACATACAGAAACATAGAATTTGACGGCAGATAAGGACCGCTTGGCCCACCCAGTCTGCCCATTTCTCTACCTACTGGATAAGCTGCAGATCCTAGTTAATCAGCAGCCTACTTCTTCCTACCCCCACCCCCTAGAATGGCCTTATGACTGTCCCATGCATGCTTGAATTCCACCACTGTTTTTGACTCCACAACCTCCTCCTTGGAAAACAGTATTCCTGGTGGTTATGACTTCTGCTAGAAGGATTAGTGAGCTTCAGGCCTTGTCTACAGAGCCTGGGTGCATTGTTGTCCATAGAGATAAAGTCATCCTGAGGGCTAATAGAAAATTCTTGCCGGAGGTGGTATCAGAGTTCCACCTTAACCAGTCCATTACACTATATGTCTTTTTTTCTCATCACTCCATCTCAGGTGAACGCAGGCTGCACAGCCTGGATGTAAAAAGGGCAATCAGCTATTACCTTGACCACACAAAAAGTCACAGGCAGGATCAAACTCAACTCTTCCTCACCTATATAGAGGTGGAGAAAGGGAAGCCAGCTACTAAAAGTCTCATTGCAAGATGGATTGTAGCTTGCATTCAATTCTGCTACAAAAAGGTGGTTAAGCAGCCACCTACAGACCTCGGGGCCCATTCGACCAGGGGTACAGAGGCCTCTTTAGCAGCTGCTAGGGATAATCCCCTGGTGAATATCTGCAAGACAGCTACCTGGAAGATGGACCACACATTTACCAAGCATTATTGTCTGGATGTCCAGGCGATATGGGATGCCAGGTTTGGCACAGCAGTCCTGCAGAGCTTGTTTCCTAAGTAGGTTCTATGTCCACCTCCAAAGGTACTGCTTGGGTAGTCTGCATAAGTCAGAATTCAGTAAGATTTCCTGGGGTTTGAAGAAAAAATTGCTTACCATAGTGTAAGCGTGTGGGTTCAATAACAGACACCAGTCCTTAAATCAAGTGCATAAAAAATGCTTGGATAGCATTTATCATTTTATTTTCAAAAAAATGATAAAAATTAACTGTCCAAAAAAATATTTACAGTAAATAAATGGGTGTTTAAACTTTCACACCAAAACAACAACAAATAAAACAAAACAAAATAATCAGGCTAGTCTTTCCTCAGACTCCCTGCTCGTTTCTGTATATTCAGTATTTCTTCCCACTCTGGTGTGTAGGCACTCACACCTCTCTCCTTGCTTGGTCAGAAGAAACTGACCAGCACACCTGAATTAGCCTCCTGTGGGAAGGTTAATATAGCACAATATCATGACATCATTGACATGTGACTATCAATTATACCCAAAACCTTATTTCTCTCTGAACTTAAGATAGGCTTCAGTTTCTAAATCTAAAGCTTATGGTGTCTTTTTTTCAACATAATATTAGCAATACTCTGTAGGTACTCATTTTAACTTAGAGGAACCTTAATTGGTGGTGAAAGCATCATCAAGGACCTTTTAGCCCCTCCCTTTAATGACATCATCACACCACTTCTTATTAGCAGCCATTTTCTAGGCTACCAGCTCTATAGAAGCCATCTTTTGCTACCTGCCACCATTTCAGGTAAAGTAACCAAGAAAAGCAAACTTGTTTATAGAGGACTGTATTTAAACACATTTTATGTTTTACATTTCTCCACCCCCATGGCAGCTCTGCCATTTCAGCAGTCAGCAAACATTGCACTATTTCACTCCCATACTGTACTTCACTTTTGATAGCTTTGAACAACACAATAACAAGTCAAACACCCCTTATCATGACTTTATACACAGGAACAGTCTGCACTAATGCTGCAGTCCTTATTTTAACTTTTATTTACTCTCTTTGTTTTTTTAGGCAGCAAGTGAGATCTACAAGCAAGCAGCTGCAGGAGAGTTTTTCTCCCTTGCAACAGCCTGCTTGCTCATCTTCCAGCCTTGCAGAGACTTGGCTTTAAAATGGGGCTGTCTGGTAATCTGCTCAGTGTTGGAAACACTCTTGATTCTTGGGGATTCAAAATCTTCCACAGAATCTACATAGCTGGAGGCTTTAAAGGGATCTGCTTTTAACTTCATGAGACAGTTTTGATAGTTAGAATGACAACAGATTAAAGGTACAGCACAGATAGAACAGAATTGTCAGGTTGGCCACCCTGACAAGAAATTAAGGATAGACAGAAAAGTTTAAGAGAATAGGACAGAGTGAAAAGAATAAATGTTTTATTTTAATTTTATGTTGACATTCTCATCCTGCCACACATAGTAATCTTGTTTCTTCCAAGAGAATCTTACTGTATTCTGAGCTCCCTCTTTTCCTCCCCTACTAAGAACCTAGGGTCACTGCACTCCAGCTGTACTAAGGATGTTGCAAACCTGTGGGTATGTTTTTTTTCTCTTGGGCATCTGTGACTTGAGTCTTAGTGATGCCTGTTTGAGCCATTTGGGGGAAAATGATAATTCATAACGGGGGGGGGGGATAGTTGTTAGTAGTAGTAGTGGCATAGTAAGATAGTTCTTTATGCATGCTTCATAAGAATCTGACAGTTAAGAACAGTTTACCAGGGACAGTGGTTTGAAAACTGAACTTGAGCCTAGCATTCCATCATTTGTATAGGTTCAATAAACAATTTTGGCTCCCGGGCAGTCCTATGGTGAGACCATGCTGCATAACTCAGAATACAATAAGATTTTCTTGGAAGAAACAAGATGACTATGGTAAATAAATTTTTCTTTCATAATTTTAGTACAGGGTGACTAAAAGAAATATGAACAAATGGGTAATTTGTCAGAAATTACCAGCAGCTACCAGCCCAGGTCTGGTTACATGGAGGGCTCAAGCACTGGACACCTTACCTCTCTTCATTCTGGTGACTCATGTTCAAGAGTGAGCTCGGGCCGCCAAGGCTGGCCAGGGTGGGAGAGGATGGAGCATCTGAAGGACTGCTCTTCTCCCCAGGGAAGGGAGGCTGTGATGCGCTGCTGCTCCTAGACTGCCAGCACATCGAGGCGTGGTGACAGGGCAGTGTGTGCATCTCGGAGAGGGCTGGCTAGCACATATATTTATTTATTTTATTTATTGAAATCTTGGACACACCTGTCAGCGGATGCTTGTTGAGAGGTTCCATGTCATGTACATAAGCAACAATGCAAGGAATTCAGGACTATATACAGACAAAACATTGAGAGTACAGTAAACAGATAATGACAATATTAACATAAGGGTACATAAATCCAAGCCAAACCAGTAACTGCGGCGATGAGCAAAGTAAGCCTCTGTCAGAAGAAGAAGTAGGGGAAGAGGGGAAGAAGGGGGGGTAGACAGGACAGTGTGGACAGAGGGGGTAGGCTGGGATAAAGGGATTGGAGATGGGGCTAAGTGCCACGGTTTGCCTACCCTGGGGATGGGGGGGGCACGTGGTGCATGCATGTCTCTACATGCACATGCATCTGCATCATCGCATTCCACTGATTGTGGGTGAAACAGAAAAATGAAAAAGCTTGACTCCGGCTAATGAAGCGTGGCCCGTCGCGCGACCTGTGCTGTCACTCAGGACCACCAACACTGGATTGTGCTTTGTGGATGGGGAGTATGGACCTTCCTTCCCTGGCCCCGCTTCAGAGGGAAATCTGCAGGGGTACAAGGTAGGTCCAGGGGGAGGCACTTGCCTGTGGGGTGGGGGTCAGGGCTGATAGCCCTGCCTGAACCAGTGGTGTAGAAAAACAAACATTTGTCAATGCGAATGCTGATTGCATTGGTACATTGAGCTTGCTTACTGGCCCTCTGTCACTTGCTTGTTCCATTTTTGCCGGCGCTGCAGGCTACCCTTTTGTACTGGGCTCCTGCCTGCACTGCTGCCTTCTTCTGCCCACAAAGGATTCTGCAGCAGTCACAATAGAGCTCCGTTGAGCTCGCTCACTCCCCTTCTCTTACTCGCTCATTCTGTTTCTCCCACTGCTGCAGGCTGCCCTCTTGTACTGGGCCCCTGCGTGCACTGCTGCCTTTTTCTGCCCACAAAGAAATCCACAGCAGTCCCGACAGAGCTCTGTTGAGCTCACTCACTCCCCCTCCCTCACTTGCTCGTTCTGTGTCTCCCACTGCTGCAGGCTGCCCTTTTCAAAGGCTTGCCCGCGCGGTGGTCTTTTCTGCCCACAAAGAAATCTGCAGCAGTCATGATAGAGCTCCGGAGGTCACTCACTCCCTGCCTCACTCACTCACTCATTCTGTTTCTCCTGGCACTGCAGGCTGCCTTTTGTACCTGGGCTTCTGCCTCTGTTGGCGCCTTTTCTGGCCACAAAGAAATCTGCAAAGAAGTCTTGACAGAGCTCCGCTGGCCTCTCTGTCACTGCTTACTTGTTTCTCCTGGCGGCTGAAGGCTGCCTTTATACTGGGCTCTGCCTCTGCTAGCACCTTTTCTGGTCACGAAGAAATCTGCAGCAGTCCCGACAGAGCTCCGTTGAGCTCACTCGCTCCCTCCCCCTCTCTCACTTGCTTGTTCCGTTTCTGCCGGTGCTACAGGCTGCCCTTTTGTACTGGCCCCTGCATGCATTGCTGCCTTTTTCTGCCTACAAAGAAATCCGCAGCAGTCCCAACAGAGCTCCGTTGAGCTCACTCACTCCGCCTCCCTCACTCGCTCATTCTGTGTCTCCCACTACTGCAAGCAGCCCTTTTGCACTGAGTTCCTGCCTGCATTGGCACCTTTTTTTGGCCACAAAGAAATCTGCAGCTGTCTCGACAGAGTTCCGTTGAGGTCGCTCACTCTGCCTGTCTCACTCGCTCATTCTGTTTTCTCCTGGTGCTGCAGGCTGCCATTTTGTAGTTGGCTCCTGCCCCTTTTGGTGTCTTTTTCTGCCCACAAGGAAATCTGCAGCAGTCCTGACAGAGCTCCATTGAGCTAGCTCACTCCCCCTCTCTCACTTGCCCGTTCCATTTCTGCTGGCGCTGCAGGCTACCCTTTTGTGCCATTTTGTAGTTGGCTCCTGCCTGCATTGCCGCCTTCTTCTGCCCACGAAGAAATCTGCAGCAGTCACAGAAGAGCTTCATTGAGCTTGATCACTCACTCCCCCCTCTCACGTGTTCATTCTGTTTCTCCTGCCACTGCAAGCTGCCGATTTGTACTAGGCCCCTGCGTGCATTGTTGCCTTTTTCTGTCCACAAAGAAATCTACAGCAGTCACGATTGACCTCTGTTGAGCTCGCTCACTCCCCCTCTCTCACTCACTCATTCTGTTTCTGCTGGCGCTGCAGGCTGGCCTTTTGTACTGGGCTCCTGCCTACATTGCTGCCTTTTTCTGCCCACAAAAAATCCACAGCAGTCACGCTAGAGCTCCGTTGAGGTCACTCACTTCCCATCTCACTCGCTCATTCTGTTACTCCTGGTGCTGCAGGCTGCCCTTTTGTACTGGGCTCCTGCCTCTGTTGGTGGCTTTTTCTGTCCACAAAGAAATCTGCAACAGTCCCGACACAGGTCTGTTGAGCCTGCTTACTCCCTCTCTCTCACTCGCTCGCTCCATTTCTGCCGCCACTCCAGGCTGCCCTTTTGTACTGGGCTCCTGCCTGCTTTGCCACCGCCTTCTTCCCACAAAGAAATCCGCAGCAGTCATGCTGGAGTTCCATTGAGCTCATTCACTCCCCCTCTCTCCGTCGCTCGTTCTGTTTATTCTGCCGCTGCAGGCTGCCCTTTTGTACTGGGCCCCTGCATGCATTGCTGCCTTTTTCTGCCCACAAAGAAATCCGCAGTAGTCCCAACAGAGCTCTGATGAGCTCACTCACTCCCCCTGCCTCACTTACTCATTCTTTGTCTCCCAGCGCTGCAGGCTGCCCTTTTGTACTGGGCTCCTGCCTGCATTGGTGCCTTTTCCTGCCCACAAAGAAATCGGCAGCAGTCCTGACAGAGCTCTGTTGAGCTCGTCACCCCCCCACTCGCTCGATCCTAATCTGTCCCAAACACTGATTTCTGACAGCAACTGCGGTATTCTGCAGCCAGAATGTGAAAAATGACAGCTGTACTGTTCATAAGGAGGTGTGGAAAAATGCCAGTGTTGAAAATGTGACATGAAAATATTACTAATTTGCTAAGTTACTAGGGTGCGTGGAAACTGCACAATGCACGCTCGTAACACAGTCATTTTGTGGACTTTCATCGCAAAATTTTCAACATAGGCATTTTAGGACCTCTGCTAATGAACAGTGTCACTCTCATTTTCATAATGTGTCCCGAACACTGATTTCCCACAGCAACTGCGCTATTGTGCGCCAGAAGAGCAAAAATACATTTCGGCCAGGATGTGAAAATGACAGCTGCACTGTCCATATGAGGTGTGAAAAATGGCAATGTTGAAAATCTGGAGTGAAAATATTGTAAAGTTGTGAAGGTACAAGTGTGCGTGGAAACTGCGCAATGCACGCTCGTAGCACACTCATTTTATGGACTTTCATTACCAAATTTTCAACATAGGCATTTTAGGACCTCTGCTAATGAACAGTGTCACTGTCATTTTCATAATGTGTCCCAAATATGGATTTCCTACAGTGACCGCGCTATTCTGCACCGGAAGAGCAAAAACACATTTCGGCCAGGATCTGAAAAATGACAGCTGTACTGGTCATAAGGAGGTGCAGAACAATGGCAATGTTGAAAATCTGGAATGAAAATATTTTACATTTGCAAACTTACGGACATGTGTGCAAACTGTGCAATGCACACTTGTAACACAGTTATTTTATGGAGTGTCGGCACCAAGTTTTCAACATAGGCATTTTAAGACCTCTGCTCATGAACAGTGTCACTGTCATTTTTGTAATCTGTCCTGAACATGAATTTCCTACAGCGAATGCGCTATTCTACGCCGAAGTGCAAAAACATATTTCGGCCAGGATGTGAAAAATGACAGCTGTACTGTTCACAAGGAGGTATGGAAAAATACCAACCATCTGATGAAGCCCTAAAGGCAGGGTGAAATGTAAAATTGTCCTTGTAACAAGTGCTTAAAGGCACTGTTACTTGTTGCCAGTTCTTTGTGCTGGAATTGAATAAACTGTTTTTATAGCACCTACAACAATTTGTTGCTGTCTCAATGAGTGGGGAGTGCGGTTCTACGCAAGAAAATTTGATGGTACAAGTATTTTGAACCTGCACTCCATCCCAGTTCTTCATTCTTCTTTTGTTTGAACTGCTTGGAATTCATCCCAAGTGTATTACCTACTGCAAGAAACCACTCCGTGGAAGATAGTAAAGTTATATAACAACTGACTGTAACAGTAGATCTTTGAGGAGTGTCTCTTGCAGTAGGTCCGATCCCACCTTCCATCTCCATCCTTCTCTAGGAGAAAAAATTCTGGTCCAATGACTTGTGGGTTGGGATACCTTTGGTACCTTGGGTTCCCCTCTGTCCTCGTTTTGCCAGCTGAATCTGGAGGAACTGAGGATACCAGGCATTACCCACGCTTGTATAGGAAACAGGAAGCTGACATCATGTGTGGGTGGCCCCTGGTGAAAAACTGCTAGAAGAGCTGCCATGTGCCACAGTGATCTCTGCTGGTAACCCAAGTGTATTACCTACTGCAAGAGACGCTCCTCAAAGGTCTACTGTTACGGTAAGTTTTTACGTAACTGTACTTTTTAGTTCTTCTGTACTTAGGTTCTTTGTCTTTAGCTTTTTTTTTTTATTTGAGCCCCCACCACCCAAGCAAACATGGCCCACATGGGGAGGCTAAATCTCAACAGATACGTTAGATCAGAGATCAGTGAGTCAGCAGGTGCTGGTTAAGTGTAGAGGGAAGACTTGCATAGCCTGTTGCTACAAACTGATGTACTGAAAAAGAGATATGCCATTGCTGAAGGTTATCTCCTGCGTTTTGAATAAACATCACACAGAGATTGTGTGCTGAACTTGAAGTTCGGTGTCTGGTCCGTCTGTTAACCCACAGCCCCTCCACACTTGGCACTTCTTGATCTGTCCACCAAATCATCTATCCTGGGCCTGGGATAGCAGTCAAATTTAGAAACTTGATTAAATTTCCTAAAATCAGGACATATTCTTACACCCCTTCAACAATCACCATTGGTGATGACCTAACTCTGCTCGATTCTTCAGTGATCCCCAACTCTCCCATTTTTTTATATTTACTTAACCACATCTATTCTTAACCGCTCTGGTAACCTTTGTCATTTGTTTGATAGGACAAGCATTCTCTGTCATCATTACATTCTCTACCCCTTTTGCTCAACCTGGCACTGTGGTAAAAGTACTTTGAAATGTCTTTACCAAATTACAAATTTCTGTGGTTGTTCTGGGGTTAAGGAAACATTCACCCTTACAGCATCAGAAGTTACAGTTTATTCCAGTCTGTCATAAGCTATATCAGTATCTTCTTCAGCAGCTCCTGGTAATACTAACAAAGCAACCTGGTAGTTTTTCAACCCATTTATTTAAGTGCTTAGCATGGTATATCTTGGTAGGATTTTTCCTGTCAGAGGTCTCAATCTCATAGTTAACTGTGCCACTAGGTCTAACCACTTTATAAGGCCCATGCCACTTCATTAACAGTTTGTTTTCTGTAGTGGGTAACAATAACAAGACCTTTTTACCTGGCTCAGAAACGTTTTCTTTTACCCCATGGTCATAATACACCTTCTGCTGTTTTAAAGCTTCCTCCTGAGTACCGTGGGCAGTTTTAACATATTTTGCCAATTTCTTTCTTAGTGCACACATATAAGATATAATAGATTTTTTTCTGAGTGGGGTTGTCTTCCCAAGTTTCTTTTATTAAATTTAGTGGTCTTCTAGGTTGTCTATCGTACAGCATTTCAAAGGATAAAAAACCTGTTGAGGCTCGTGGCACTTCTCTGTAAGCAAAAAGCAGTTGAGGTAAGTATTAGTCCCAATCTTTCCCTTCACTTATTGCAAACCTTTTTAACATGTGTTGTAGGGTTTGATTACAATGCTCAGCATAACTGTCTGAGGGTGATTTGGGGGGGGGGGGTTCTTATGGCAGTAATACCTATTAGTCGGTATAGCTCCTTCAGCAATGCAGCACTAAAATTACTACCCTGATCAGTAATAATCTCTTTAGGTATGCCCACCCTGCTGAAAATGTTGGCGAGCTCTGCTGCTGCTTTTGGGGCTGTGACAGTACGCATTGGAATTGCCTATGGGTGTCGAGTAGCATAGTCATATACTACCAAAATGAATAGATTATCCTTTGTACTTTTGTCTTGGGGCCAACCACATCCATTGCAGTTCTCTGAAAAGGCATGTCTATCAAGGGTAGGGGCAGGGGCACCTTTTCCTTTTTGGTCACTGGGGCTACTTTCTGAGATTCAGCACAAGAACTGAAATAGGTAGCAACATCCTTGTGAATCCCAGGCCAATAAAATCTGTACAGCAATCTGGCAAATGTGTGATCCCTTCCTGAGTGACCAGCCATAGGACTATTATGTGCTATCTGTAACAACTCAACTCTGTACTTCTTTGGTGTGACCAATTGTTCTTTCTGTTCCAGTGTCTTAAGACCCATACAAATTATGTACAGTAACCCATTACATTTTTTAAACATTGGTTCACCCTCTTTTTGTTTCCCCCCCCCCCAACAGCTTAAAATAACCTTGGAGAGAAACATTGTTAGCTTGCTCAGAGTCACTTATCAGTTTACTTTCAGCGTTTTCATACATCCTCCCCTGATATCAATCAGTCTTTTGTTGCCACTGTTTTTTCAGGCATCTTCTTTCTTTCCTGGACTTCCAGATCTGGGAGCTGGGCTCATACAAGTCAGAATCAAAGTTGCCAAAAGGAAAGGAGTCCCTAACATCTGAGATTTTTGTTGCATATGCTTTTGTTATCACAGCTTCTGAAACAGTAGAGTTTCCTGCCTCTGTGATTAACTTAGCAAATCCTGGAAAGTTCATTCCCAGTAATCACAGGTACAAGTAACTTTAGCAGTACCTCCACTTTCATTTGGTGCAACACCACATCAATGCTCAGAGTCACTTGGGTGATGGGATGGTGTTGATTGTCCCAGTGGAAGCAGATGGCCCCAGTACCTCTTCCTTTTGCAAAGTTCTTTCCCAGAACTTCAACATGCATCAGGGTTTGTCTGCTTCCGAATCTATGAGTCTCTTCACCATCTTATCTCCCACCTTGACATCTTTGATAAGGCCAAATTTGCTTCAGTGTTACCCTTCTTATCTTTATGGCAGTTCCCTGCAATATGGCCTGGCTTATTACAGTTATAGCAAAGAGTTTGGGTGCAGATTTGTTAACCTCCCCCACCCCGGAATTCTTATCTGATCTGAACTTAAAGTGGGAAAAGAGGGTCTTACCATTCCTTAGCTGTTACTTCACTGCTGGGGTGTCTGTCTGGCCATCTGTCAGTCTTCAGCTAAAGAAATAGCATTTTCCTGACTTTCTGGTCAGTGTTCTTTTACCCAAAGCTGCAGGTCTGTAGGAAGGATGTCGATGAACTGCTCCATTGCTTTTATGTCTGTGATCTGTGGGACTGTTTTGCCCTCTGGTTGGAGCCATTTAATGAGGAGTTCTCTGAGTCAGGTGAAGGCTTCTCCAGGGTTGTTGACTGAATGGTACTTCAGGGACCAAAATCCCTGCCTGTAGGTCTCTCCTGAGATGTCATTTCTTTTAAGGATTTCTCATTTTACAAGGTCATCATTTTCTGACTGTGCAGTGTCCCTATTGCTATAGGCAAGTTGGGGTTCACCTGTCTGATAAAGTACCAGCCTGATTGCCGGTACTGCTTTGGCCATTGGCAGGCTATGGCAATACTTTCAAAAGTTATCAGGTATGCTTCAGTATCATCCAAGGGACACAGGTTTGTAAGTAATATGTCTTTTATGTTGTTTGTGCTTTGCTGATCTGCTGGACCTGTACCAGATCCTTCAGCTTTGATAGATTGCAAGGCATCCAGACATCACTGCTCCTTTCACTGCATCTCTTCTTTTCCTTGTGCTACTGGATGCTGCATCTCTTCTTTTCTCTGTGCTTCTAGATGTTGAATGTCTTTTTCTCTGTTTCTCACTCTCTCTTTGTTTATAGCCCACCATTTGAAGGAGGCAAACATGGTTTCAGGTTCTGTCCCTTCGTGTTCTTCTTCTTTAATCTCTGGTGCCAGCTGTACAGTCTCAATTTGGGCTTTTGTTTCTGCTTCTAGTTTGGCTGTCATTCTTCTGGTAATCAGTTGTGGGCTTGCTGTTGTAGGGTCCATACCTTTCTTCTATGCTTCCTATCTCACTACCAACAGCTCCTGTGACTGCCCAACTTAACCTTGTTTCTCCACTTCCCTTCCTGCTCTAGTGGTCCCCTTCCTCCTCTCCTTACTGGATTCTACCCTCACATCTTGGTATACCCAATGCTGCACTTTTCACCCTCTCCCCACCCTTCCTACATTCCTTTTTCCCCCTTCCCTCTCCCCTCTCCCTATGACTCTGGCACTTCTTATCTGTTGTCTATTGTCTCTGACAAATGCCGCTGGCTGCCTTGTTACAATGTTACCCTTGAATTGTATTAATCTGCACTCTGTTTGCAATGTCCACATTGTTGTAATGTCTGTCTTGATGTTCCCCATAATTTGTATTTCTCTGACGTGGAACCTTTGTAAAAGAGCCAAGGCTCAAATGTATTTGTAATCCTAGATTTGATAAATATATTAAATAAATAAGTACTAGTTTTAGTACCCACGTACAAAACTCCTGGCTTATAGTAAGCATGGTGTAAATCCTGCCTCTAACCTCAACTGTCATAGAGGCAAAGGTTAGGCAGGATAGGCAGACAAGGAGAAGTTTTAAAATTAACAAGTAGCATTTATTTATTAGTATCAATAACAGTAAAATAAAAAGTTAAAAAAAAAATTGTACGGGACAGTTCTTAATACAGGCAACTCAAACAAAAGTCCTTCATCTGAGTGCATCTCCAGTCTAAAACTGGGAACCAAAACATCGCTGTCTTTATAAGATGTCGTTGCCTGGCAGTTTGATGTTGTTGCCTGGCAGTTTGATGTCTTTGCCTGTCAGTTTCTAACTCTGCATCCTGTCCTCATTAAACTATAGAACATTATGTTTGGGGCTGATCTGGTTTGACACAATGTATTAGAACTTTTGTCAATTTGTTTTCCTGAGGCAAGTCTGTAAGAGCAGCAAAATGGAAGAATCTGCCCTAAGCTGGCCTTCTGTTGAATATTTTGCAGACAGGCTTGAGGAGGTCAAAAGGTTTCTCAAGGTCAGTTCCTAGGGTTACCGATGTCTACCTTTTCTAGTAATTCCCAAATAGCCTTCTGCAGTGGATTTCAAACAACATAACTATATACATTTGCAAAAAAAAAAAAAAGGGATCTCGGTTTCACCTAAAGATTCACATGTATTTTAACCACAGAGAAGCAAGGGAGAAAGAAAAAATAGAAACTGCAAGCGAAGGCAAGGAGATAGCAGGAGGAGACTGTGGGACCTTTTGGAATGGCGTGTTCCTAGGTCCACAAAAAAAAGATGGGATTGTGCTATCAGACAGACAAAGAAGTAGCAGAAATAGGAGAGCACAGAATAGATTCTTGCTTTTAACTCTCTCTGCATAACAAAAGGGACATGGTCTTATTCAGCCCTGTCACATCACACCACCATTGTACAATAAAGTTTAATACTTTTTCACAGTGCTAGAAATCATCCTTTTATTTGGTAATATAAGAAGTAAATCAAGTTACTGATCATTTGTCAGTAAACTGGAAAAATGAAATGATCATGGTACAACTTCTGTGTCTGTCTCCTTTATACTGTACACTCTGTATATGAGGATTACTCACCTGTAACCGTAATTCTAGGAGTGGTATATGGTTCGCATCCACACTTGGGCAGTCTTCCTTCATGAGGCTGAATTGCCAGAATGTCTTTAAGGAAAGCTCCTTCTGCCACCCGGGTGATATATCCCTCATCTCCACCCTGTGATGTCAGATATTGCATGCTGGAAGCACGGATTTGTGTGCCATGTGCTGGGGAGGTCGAGTGGGTTGTGTGGATGTGAACCATATACTACGCCTAGAACTACAGTTACAGGTGAGTAACCCTCATTTCTAAATATGGTATACTTATCCACATTTGAGCAGACTTCCTGCACTTCTTCGGGAGGAGGGGGCAAGGCGTGCACCCCTGTTTGGTGAACAAAGATTGGAAAACAGGTCCCAAAAGCAGCATCCCTGCATGACTCAAGGCCAGTGCAGTAATGGGAGATGGAGGTGCGTGCTGACTTCCAGGTAGCCAAACTACAGATATCCTGTGTGGGGACATCCCTGAAAGCAGCCAGCGAGGCAGCAGTATATCTAGTGGAATGAACCCTAAGCCCTACGGGAGGCTTCCTACCAGCCAACCTATAACAGAGGTCAATGCAGGAGATTAGCCATCTGCCAGTTACCCTCTTAGCTGCTGGTCTGCCCGGTGTGGCTTCAGCGTGTGTTGCAAAGACCTGGCAAGCTGTACCTAAAAACTCCAGCCATACAATTCTTATGAGACAGCACCCACTGCAGGTCCAAGGTATGGAGCCTATGTTTGGCCTACGAGGAAGAGTTGATAAAGTATACCAGGAGGATAATCACCTGGTTAAGGTGAAACTCTGATACCACCTTTGGGATGAACTTGGGTGGAGGCAAAGAATAACCTTGTCCCTGAGGAGAACCAAGTAAGAAGACTCCATCTAGAGTGCCTGGAGCTCACTGATCCTTCTGGCCAAGGTGATAGTCACCAAGAAAGTGCTTTTCCATGACAGGTGTGACATTTCACACTGGTGCATAGGCTCAGAAGTCTTACCCATGAGCATTGCCAGAACCAGCAACAAATCCCAAAGTGGTGGTGGTTCACGCACTGGCGAGTTCAAGCGGTCAAGGCCCTTGAAAAGCAGCTGACCACCTTCTCCTGCACCATTGTCAGCATACCAGCCCACACCCAGTATGCAGAGATGACTGCCAAGTGCACCTTGAGGGCTGTCGACCTTGGTCCCAGCTGGGAGAAGGACCACATATAGTCCAGAATGCTAGACAAAAGGCAGACAATGGGGATCAATCCCCTTGCCCTGGCACCAAATGAAAAATCTTACTCATTTGAAGGCATAGCACTGATAAGTTGACTCTTTGCAGGATGCCTCCACAATGTGGAGCACATTGTCCAAAATTCCCAGAGCGTGGAACTCTAGCCACTCTGTAACCAGGCTGTGAGCTAAAGGGGAAATTGTTTAACCAAGTAGGGTACACTAAGCTGAAGCTTGTTTCCAGGTGTGCCCTTCAAGCACAAGGAGGTTAAGTGACTTGCTCAGGGTCACACAGTATGTAAGTGGGGGCTGTGGGATTCAAACTCAGGTCTCCAGGTTTGCAGCTTAGTGCCCTAAACCACAGAGCTGTACTGCCTGTGAGGTGCAGGGATTGAAAATTCAGGTGCAGGATCTTCCCTGATGACAGGACAGCAGATCTGGGTGCAGGGCAACTGCCATGGAGGTCTACTGCTGAGGCTGAGGAGATCCGGGTACCAGAACTGGTAGGGCCAGTCTGTGGCTATTAGGATCATCTGTGCCTTGTCCCTTCATACTTTAACCACCACCTTGTGGATCAGAGGAAAGGGAAGGAAGGTGTACAGGAAGCCTGGAGTCCAAGGCCTTGCCAAGACATTCCCCAGCAGTATTCCATACTAAGGGGGTGGGCACAAAACATTCCTCAGCTTTGCTTTCTTTCAGGAGGCAAAGAGATCACCAGAGGTGCGCTCCACAGGGAGAACAGGTGGTTCACCACCTGCTGATGCAGTGACCACTCGTGCAATGTCTCATCCACCTGACTGAGGGCATCTGACACGTAGTTGTCAGCTCCAGCAACAAGAATCACCAGGAGATTTACACCCAAGCTGCGTACAAGGGTCCAGGTGTGGAGGGCCTCCTGACATGAAGGGAGTATGCGCCACTTAGTCTATTCTGGTAGAGCATGGTCGTGGCAGTGTTCATTTGGACTTGCTTGACCTCACCCTGGACCAGATGAGTGAATTCCATCAGAGCTACATGCACTGCATGGAGCTCCAGCAGGCTGATGTGAAGATAGGATTCCCTGGGAGTCCACAACCTGTGGGCTCTGTGGTCCTCCAGGTGCACTCCCCATCCCACCAGGGATTTATCTGTTGACAGGATGACAGATGACTTTGGGTGGACAAATGGGACTCCTTCCTCAAAATGTTCTGGGACCAGCCATCACTGGGTGGCATCCCACATCAGCTGGGCCACTGAGACCAGCTGGTCCAAGTGTCCTAGGCACAGGGACCACTGACAGCCTGGCTCCCACTGCAGGTGACGCATCTGCCAGCAGGCCCACCGGACCATGCTGGTGCAGGATGCCGTGTACCCCAGCAGCCTCAGGAAGTCCTGGGCAGAGCACGAGCACCCAATTTGAAATGATCGGGTGAAGGAGATAAGATCCAGTGCTGGGTCCACAGGGAGTCTAATTCTGCACTGGTGAAGTGGATCTTCTGCAAAGGGTTCAGCTCAGACTTGGCTGGATTGAGTAGAAGGCCCAAATCTCTGCAGGTTTGGAGGGCCAGGTCTTGGGCCATTCCACTGCCTCCTTGCATGACCCAGCTATCAGCCAGTCTCCAGGTAGGGGTACACCCTGACCCTCTGGCACCACAGGACTGCTGCCTCCACTGCCATGCACTTGGTGAAGACCCTGGGTGCTGAGGAAAGGCTGAATGGCATGACCTGGAACTGATAGAGAACCCCTTCCATGAGGAACCAAAAGTACTGCCAGTGGGATGGACAGACTGGAATGTGGATGAACATGTCCTGGAGGTCCAGGGAGCGGAACCACGTGCCCTGTTTCAGAGATGGGATTATCTGGTTCAGCGTGACTATCCTGAACTTGCACTTCCTGAGGTACAGATTTGGATCATGAAGATCCAGAATGGGACACCAATCTCTAGTCCATTTCAAGACCAAGAAGTACTTGGACATGAAGCCCTGATCTGCCATGGAGCCTGGGACATGGGATATGGGTCCTTATTTAAGCAGCTGAGGAATGTCCTCCCTGAGGGCAGATAATGTGTCCTGCGACACCATGGGCTCCATTGGTGCATAGAGATGGTAATGGTGGGAGAGCCTTGAAGTCGAGAGGCAATCCTCCACCCACCACCTCTAAGACCTACTTGTACAAGGTAATTACGAACCAAGAATGCTAGAAGTGGCACAGTCAACTCCCTGTGGGGACCTAGGGCAGGGACTGGAAAGGTGGGAGGTAGAGGTAGACACCCTCTAAGCCGTCATTGGACATCTTGGCCCTGGCACCTGCTACTGGAGGGGTGCCACTACCCCTTCTCCACCTTTTTTTGGGGGCTGACTGGAGAATGTGGTCTTTGGGCATCAAGCCAGTGAAAGACCCCTGCTAGGGTTACTGCTGCCTAGGCTGCTGTGCAAGAAAGGGCTGATACCGAAAAGGTTTCTTCTTCAGCTTCTTCCCTTTCGACTCTGTGAGGAGGTCACAAAATCCAGGGTGGCATTGGACTTCTCAATTCTGGTGAAGTGGCCCTCAACCCCAGAGCCAAAGAGGACAGTGGCTAAGAAAGGGACATTGGCCAACTTGTGCTGGGTGTCAGCTGTAAAAGTGGAAATCCTCATCCAGACTCTGTGATGCATCGCAGTGGCCATTACCATGGCATGGGCACAGGAATCACCCACATCCAAGGGCATCTGAAGTGGGTGTTTAACCAGGGCATGACCCTGGTCTTGGACCATATTCACCACCAGTGGCTTGTTGGCAGAGAGGTGTGGGAGGACATGATTGAGGACTCCCAATAGGGAGTGACCATCATGGGCCATCATCAGGGCATAGCTTGCCTGATAGAGACTGAGTGAAGATGCAGTGTAGAGCTTCTTTGCTGCATGGCCAAGCTTCTTGGACTTCTTAGTGGTGGGCTTGTCCATGTCCCCAGTATTCCCAGACTTGTGGAAGACAGAGACTGTAACTAGACCCTCAGCCGAGGGGTCATCAAAATCAAGGATAAGGTGCCAGTAGAGACCACATACTTGCGAACCATACAGATAGAGGGTGCCAGGCAGAAATCTGGGTGCTGCCAAAGCTCCAGCACCAGTCCCAAGACAGCCTCGGTCATCAGGAAGGCAACCCCAGGGGATTTGGCTCTGTCCAATATTTCAGTGAAGGGATATTTCACCCTCTTCAGGACTGGCTCTGCCTCTCAGAGAACTTCCTTAGACTCAGACATGTTCCTGAGAAGTACCCTGAAGGATATGGCTCGTGGTCAGTAGTCAAGTCTTAAGCTGAACCACGGTTGAAAGCATGGGCCCTCGATGACTGCATCAAGGACCCATCAGGGTCATCTGAGGAATCCTCATATATAGCCCTTGGCTGTTTGTTGCTGTGCACCATTCAGGACTCATCCTATTGAGTGATCTCCACTGACAACTGGCCTGGTAAGCCGGTAGCTGGATGGGAGTCCTTTAAGGGGGCACCCTGCAAGGGCTCTGATGGAGGTGGCGCTACCTGGATTGGTGACAAGACTTGTGTCGGGGACATCTGTCTTGGGAAGACTGGTACAACCAAAACTAGCATTGATCAGCTGACCGCAGGGGTCGAGGATAGATCCATACTCTGCCCAAAGAAGGCATACTGCTGCCACAGTAGCTCCTCATAGTGCCAACACATATGGCAACAGAGTCTCTCATCATCTGAGGAAGAAGAGAAAGAAGAGCACCTACGGTGGTGCCTTCCCAGTCAAGTGAGACTGAGAGGGCAAGGAATACCTTGACCTCGAGCATTGACAGTGTTAACAGTGCCAAAGGGAAATGACCGGAGGAGCATTCTAGGTTACCCACACAGTGTCCAACCACTTGAACCTGACGGGAGACAACTACAGAGAGGTTCAGCAACTGTACGTGGACCTACTGAGTGGGGCTGGACAGGATTGGGGTCCTGGACATTGAATAATCATCGATCCCCTCTGACGGTGGGTCAACAGGGTTAAGAAATACCTCAAGTGCCTGCTCAACCTGTGTCAAGGCCAACAAGGTTGATGGCACCATGGAGCTAGCGGCTTGTCCCTTAATCAAGGTGGGTTCAGCCGAAACCAAACGATCAACAGCCATCAAGCGGTCAAGGGATTTGTGGGAGCAAGAAGAGTGTGCCACTGCCTAGTCCCACAGGCAATGGCAGGATTCCTTTGATTTGCTGTGGCAGGCAGGGCTCTCTCCAAAGGTCTGGAGGGTCCTACACACATCACTTGGAAGTTAGCCATGAAGGATGCTCTGACGTTAACCTCCAACAGGAGCAGTGCTGAGACCAAAGAGGTGCCTGCCACAGCCTTGGCCACCACCTATTCCATGGCTGTCATCTGGGCCGTTGACCTCGCAGTCAGCACCTTATACCCTGCTTCGAAGTTACTGGAGGGTCCCGTTCAGAGGGCCATCCGAGGAGAAGATGGCCGTAGCAGTCTAGAGTGTTTTTGGAAGTATGGCCTGGCAAAGGTCATAGGCAGTGATGTTGTGCTCTTCCCGGAGGCAACAGAGAATGAAACATGTGGATCCATCCAAGATGTCTCCTGGTTGCACTGGACACATTACCTAAAGCCAGGAACTAGCTTAGAATCCCTGTGATGTATGAAGTCGGTGTCGAAGACAGAGGCGGAACAGAGGAAACTCAAAAAAGGCTTTGTGTTGAAAGGGTTGAGCCAAATGGCATAGTTAGAGAGTTCTGTGCCTACACCGGGGACAGAGCTGCGAAGGAGGAGACCTAACTCTTCCAGCAGAAGGAAGATCTGATGTCGCAGGGTGGAGCTGAGGGTATATCATCCGGGTGATGGGAGGAGCTTTGCTTAAGATCCTCTGACTCTCGCACTTTGTTGGTCCCCCGTCATACCACTCTTATCGGTCAGTCAGGTTTTACCCATTGTTTCCCACAAATCTGGAGCCCCAAAATATGGCATCCTCCTCCTCCTCCTCCCCTCCCTTGCCTCTACCTTACGTAACTTTCTCTCATCTAACTGCTCCTGCTTTAACCCACCTTAACTGTCCTATGCCTCGGCTCCTCTCCATGACTCACATCCCCTATTAAACCTTCCACTCCGCCAGCCTGCATCTCAGCATGTTCTGCTCTCCCTTCTCCGCTATGTACTGTGTTCTTCAGATATGCCACTTGTAATTAAATGCATATTTCACAGGTATGTTATATTTCATTGTAAGTTATGTAACAAATGTGACTGTATGATTATTTATGAGATTTGATTAACCATATGTCCAGTTACAAATGTAATTGGATGCTTAATTTCTTGTATATTTTAAATATTTAAACTGTATGTCTAATTCTTCATCCAATTGTAACACCCCCTCAGGTCGCACCAGGAGACAAGCAACTTGTTGTTCAGTGTGCCTTCCTGGTGAAACATTTCAATAAAAAATGTAGGCAGTTCAGCCTCTTAAAAGAAGATTGCCCAAGTGTGGATAAGTGAACCATATCCATGTCCCTAGAATTATTTTACTGAAGGTATATACTGTACATTTTGTTTTTATTGTACAAAGTGTGTATACTGAACATTTTGTATTTGTGTGGAATGTATGTACTGTACATTCTGTGTTTATTGTACAGGATGTATATACTGTACATTCTGTCTGAGATATTCAGAAGGGTTCGAATGGCACAACAAAGTTGCACCACAGCGCACCCACTGAATATGTAATCACGATATTAAAGGAGATTGAGCCTGGCACAAATCCCAATGTGCGCGGGCGCATCAGTAACGTATGCAGCGCAGGTGGGGTGGGGGGCGTGCTCATGCATACTTCGCACATCCCGATATTCAGCTCGGGATGTGCTGAGCCCATGCATGCGCAATCCCTACCTGCGCTGCACACAGGTGAGCCAAAAAAAAAAAAGGAGCAACAGCTGGCCACCCACAGGTGAGCTACTGTATTGCAGGGTGCAACATGGCAGCTGCCACCTGTGGGTGGCTACCTGAGCTCCAGTGGCACCTTCGTGGTGGCACCTCCCCATGCCCGATCGCGGGCATTTGTTATAATTAATAGTCCCATATCCCTGGTGGTCCAGTGGACCGCTCGCAGCCTGATCGCGGGCATTTGTGACAGATAATTGTCCTATATCCCTGGTGGTCCAGTGGACCGCTTGCACCCCGATTGCGGGCATTTGTGACAGATAATCGTCCTATATTCTTGGTGGTCCAGTGGACCGCTTGCAGTCCGATCGCGGGCATTTGTGACAGATAATCGTCCTATATCCCTGGTGGTCCAGTGGACCGCTTGCAGCCTGATCGCGAGCATTTGTGACAGATAATCGTCCTATATCCCTGGTGGTCCAGTGGACCGCTTGCAGCCTGATCGTGGGCATTTGTGACAGATAATCGTCCTATATCCCTGGTGGTCCAGTGGACCGCATGCAGCCTGATCGCGGGAATAAGTACATGTCAGACAGTTAATTGTATCCCTGGTGGTTCAGTGGACCGCTTGCAGTCTGATCGTGGGCATATGTAATAGCAAAAAGAGGTCCAAAATCCCTGGTGGTCCAGTGGACCATGTCTGGCCCGATCGCGGGCGTACATTTCACAATAGAACACACCAAGCCATCCCTGGTGGTCCAGCGGTACCCTCCCCACCCGCCCACTGAGCCCCAGCACCCTGCTCCCCTCCCCATCAGCGGTGGGAGGCAGCTCCCCACACGCCAGCTGCCCCACTGCCCGACGACTGACTGCGTATGGTAGGCTGTATGCCCATTGGTCCTGGCGTGGGCCAATAGGCGTACAAGCTATACCGTACTACACAGTCAGATTTGTGACATACTGTATCTGGACTGTGTGTACAGTACCGTCTGTATGCAATCAGTCGGTGGACGGAGGGGCGGTTGGCGGTGAGGGCTCGCCCACTGACAGGGGGGCATGGTGCTGGGGCTCAGTGGCAGAGAGGGGGTACCGCTGGACCACCAGGGATGGCTTGGTGTGTTCTATTGTGAAATGTACGCCCGCGATTAGGCTGGAAATGGTCCACTGGACCACCAGGGATTTTGGACCTCTTTTTGTTATTACATATGCCTGGGATCGGGCTGGGAGTAGTCCACTGGACCACCAGGGATAGAGTTAACTGTCTGACATGTACTTATGCCCGCGATTGGGCTGCGAGTGGTCCACTGGACCACCAGGGATATAGGACGATTATTTTTCACAAATGCCGGTGATTGGGCTGCGAGCGGTCCACTGGACCACCAGGGATATGGGACTTTTATAATGCAACATATGCCCGCGATCAGGCAGTGGGGCACTTTGCTGCTTGTGCAGGGGGCGTCATTCCCCGATGGCTGCAGCCTGGCAGGGTGCCAGGTACAAGTCAAAAGATCAGGGAGGGGCTGTGGACATGGCCTACCTAGACTTTAGCAACGCATTTGACACAGTCCCACACAAAAGATTAATATACAAGTTAGCCAGCCTGGGAGTGGGTCCCAAGATGACAGCCTGGGTAAAGAATTGGCTGGAGAATAGGACACAGAGAGTAATAGTAAATGGAGTCCACTCAGAAGAAAGGAGGGTTACTAGTGGGGTACCGCAGGGTTCAGTATTAGGACCGGTCCTCTTCAATGTCTTTATAAGCGACATTGCGGAGGGACTGGAAGGAAAAGTATGTCTCTTTGCAGATGACACCAAGATCTGCAACAGAGTTGATGCACAGGGTGGGGTGGAAAAGATGAGAAGGAACTTGGCATGGTTAGAGGAATGGTCAAATGTATGGCAGCTTAGATTCAATGCTAAGAAGTGCAAGGTAATGCACCTGGGAAACAAAAACCCAGGGGAAGAGTACACAATGGGGGCTGAGATACTAACAACAACAAAATGGAAAGGGACCTGGGGTAGTCATATCAGATGACCTAAAGGTGGGCAAGCAATGTGAGAGGGCAGCAAGGAGGGCTGGGGGATACTGGGATGCATAGGGAGAGCATTACCAGTAGAAAACAGGAAGTTATTATCCTCTGTACAGACAGCTGGTGAGACCCCATCTGGAGTACTGTGTGCAGTTCTGGAGACCCAATCTCCAAAGACATAGACAGGATGGAAGCTGTCCAGAGGAGGGGCAACTAAATGGTGCAGGGTCTGCACCGGAAGACATATGAAGAGAGACTTAAGGAGCTTAATATGTATAGCCTCGAGGAAAGGAGGGAGAGGAGGACATGATAGAAACTTTCAAGTACCTCAAGGAATCAACAAAGTCCAAGAGGGTAGCATCTTTCAAAAAGAGGTGTGCAAGAACAAGAGGGCACAATTTGAAGATAAAGGGGCAGTTCAGAGGTAATTTAAGGAAGTATTTTACAGAGAGGGTTGTGGATGCATGGAGCGGCCTTCCGGAGGAGGTTGTGGAGTCAAAATCAGTGGTGGAATTCAAGCATGCATGGGACAGTCATAAGGCAATTCTGGGGGGTTGGGGTAAGAAGAAGTAGGCTGCTGGTTAACTAGGATCTGCAGCTTATCCAGTAGGTAGGGAAATGGGCAGACTGGGTGGGCCAAGTGGTCCTTATCTGCCGTCAAATTCTATGTAAGTCACCGGGGATCGGCGCACCTGCATGCAAATGAGGCCATAATGACATGCAAATGGCCCCATTAGTGCCTTGCATACATTATGGCCCCATTTGCATGTGCACTTTTGAATATCGCGGTTGTTGCGCCTAGCACAAAGGAACTTGCGCTAGCGCATCCCCCTGCTCCACTCTGGCCACTTGCGCTGGTGCAGTGCCACTGCGCCTTGCGTACTGAGGGTGGTCAAGGTGCGGTATTCAACGATGCTATGCCATGGCGCACCTCCGTTGAATATCACCCTGTCAACGCCCCTGTGCAGTCAAGTTGCACTGCACCCAGGCTTGCGCCACAGCCTGGTGCAGTCTGAATATCCCGCCCACAGTCTTTATTGTACATGAGTTATATACTTGTACATTATAGCCGGGATATTAAGAAGGGTTGCACCATGCGCAATCCACTGATGCACCCCAGCATGATATTCAAAGGGGGATTGAGCCTGGCACAAATCCCGATGCACCAGAGCACATCTGTAATGTATGCGGCACAGGTGGGGGGGGCGTGCCCATGCATACTCCGCACATCGATTTTAGCCGGGATGTGCTGAGTCATGTAAACCCCTACTGCGCTGCACACAGGTGAAACCAAAAAAAAGGAGCAACAGCTGACACCCACAGGTGAGCTGCCATGTGCAGAGGCGCAGCATGGCAGCTACCACCTGTGGGTATGCAACCCAGCTCTGGCGTACCTTCGTGGCGGCGCCCCCCATGCCCGATCACGGGCATTTGTAGAAGAACATAAATGTCCAATATCCCTGGTGGTCCAGTGGACCACTCGCAGCCTGATCGTGGGCTTAAGTATTAAAATATACCATCTAATATCCCTGGTGGTCCAGTGGACTGCTTCACTCCCAATCGCGGGCTTAAGTATAAAAATAAACAGTCCATTATCCCTGGTGGTCCAGTGGACTGCTCACAGCCTGATCATGGGCATCAGTGAAAATAATGCCACCCAAAACAACCCTGGTGGACTAGCGTACCCCCTCACCCGCCCACTGAGCCCCGCTCCGCTCCCCGGTCAGTGGCGGGGCAGCTCCACCTGCTTGGCGCCCGGCCACCCATCAACTGACACTGCATGGTAGGGCTGTCGCCCATTGGTCACAGGCGTGAGCCATGGGTGTGCAGCCTACATACTCACAGTCCAGATATGTGAATGGATCCATTCCATATCTGACTGTGTAGTACGGTATGGGCTGCATGCCCATTGGCTCACGCTGTGACTCAGTGAAGCATACAGCCCTACTGGCCAGTGTCAGTCGGCAGGTAAGGGGGTGCAGCGGGTGGAGACTGGCGCCTGCGGGCGGGGCCCGAAGCGATGGAAAACTCGGGCGGGCGATGGGTAGTCCACCGAGTTTGTGGGGTAACGACGCCCGACTGGCGCCAGCGAGTGGTGAGCACTGGACCTGAGGGCCAAACATATTTTATACTTAAGCCCGTGATCAGGCGTGAGCGTGGTCCACTGACCACCAGGATATTGACGGTATATTTTAATACTTAAGCCCACGATCGAGCATGAAGCAGTCCACTGGACCACCAGGGATATTGGATGGTTTATTTTTATACTTAAGCCTGTGATCGGGTGTGAAGCGGTCCACTGGACCACCAGGGATATTGGATGGTATATTTTTATACTTAAGCCCATGATCAGGCGTGAAGTGGTCCACTGGACCACCAGGGATATTGGACGGTATATTTTAATACTTAAGCCCGCGATCGGGTGTGAAATGGTCCACTGGACCACCAAGGATATTGGACGTTCAATATATTCTACATTTGCCCACGATTGGGCAGTGGGGCACTTTTCCGCAATGTGCAGGGGGCATCAGTCCCTGATGGCTGCAGCCTGGCAGGTCACCAGGTGCAAGTCGCCGGGGATCGGCGCACCTACATGCAAATGGGGCCATAATGACATGCAATGGCCAATTTTGCACCTTGCATGCATTATGGCCCCCATTGCATACCATGACTCTCGGGTTGTTGCGCTTAGCGCAACAGAACTGCGCTAGTGCATCCCCTGCTCCACTCTGGCCACGCGCTGGCGCAGTGCCACTGCGCCATGCACACTGTGAGTGACCAGGGTGTGATATTCAGCGATGCTGTGCCATGGCACAGCTCCGTTGAATATCACCCTGCCAATGCCTCTGCGCAGCCAAGTTGCGCTGCGCCCAGGCTTGCGCCACAGCCTGGCGCAGTCTGAATATCCGGGTCTATGTGTTTATTTTATGGAATGTGTATTTCGTACCTTCTGTATTTATTTTGCAGAATGTATATACTGTGTATTCTGTGTTTATTGTACAGAATGTATATACTGTACGTTCTATGTTTATTGTACAGGATGTATATGCTGCACATTCTCTGTTTATTGTACAGGATGTATATACTGTGCATTCTGCGTTTATTGTACATGATGTATATACTGTACTTTCAGTGTTTATTGCACAGAATGTGTATACTGTACATTCTGTGTTTATTGTACAGGATGTATATACTGCACATTCTGTGTCAATTGTACAGGATGTATATATTGTGCATTCTGTGTTTATTGTACAGGATGTATATACTGCACATTCAGTGTTTATTGTACAGAATGTATATACTGTTCATTCTGTATTTATTGTACAGGATGTATATACTGTACATTCAGTGTTTATTGTACAGAATGTATATACTGTACATTCTGTGTTTATTGTACAGGATGTATATACTGTACATTCAGTGTTTATTGTACAGAATGTGTATACTGTACATTCTGTGTTTATTGTACAGACTGTATATACTGTACATGCTATGTTTGTTGTACAGGATGTATGTACTGTGCATTCTGTGTTTATTGTACAGGATGCATATACTGTTCATTCTGTGTTTATTGTACAGGATGTACATACAGTGCATTCTGCATTTATTGTACAGAATGTATATACTGTGCATACTGTGTTTATTGTACAGGACGTATATAGTGTGCATTCTATGTTCATTGTACAGGATGTACAGTGGTGGCAGAAGACACCAGGAGAAAGGACTGCTGTGTGACTGAACTTCTGTGCTGGGGCTAAAGTAGAAGAACTTTTGTATTTGACCTTTAATTTAGGGTAAAAAAACTAACATACAAAAAAAAAGTGTGTGTTTGGGTTAACTGAACTGAATGGGTATCTGAAGAGTTATCTAGGTGTAAATCTCAGGTGACTGAAAGGACTTAACTGCTGTGAGGTTTAAATTACTTGTAGAAAGATCTGGTAAGTAGGGGTAACAGCTAGAAGGAAGCTACATTTAAAGACTGCCTTAGAAAGTTTCTGCTAATAGCTTGGCAGAAGACACCAGGAGAAAGGACTGCTGTGTGACTGAACTTCTCTGCTGGGACTATATTGCCCTCCTTCCCTTCCCTCCACCCCCCACCCAAAGGCACAGAATTTGACTGACAACTGGAACTTCCTGTTTAGGGGCAGGAAGTGAGTGATCACAGAACCACCAAGGACCCACCATCCTAGAAGGGCAAGAGTAGCTCTCCGGCCCCCTCTAGCTGCTGGAGGTCTGCCTCTAAGCAAGTAAGTGGTCTAGAAATATAGGATATTCCTGTCTCAGAACAGGACAATCAGGAGCTTAAAGGGCACACAGGCAGAAATTAAGGAGAGAAAAAAAAAACAGAGGAAAGAGTAAGGATTGCAAACAGTTAAGGGCCAGAAATAAGACATGATTGAGTGGTGCAGTGCAGTGGCTGTGGAGCAGCAGTCTCTGGGAGATGTTCTGGAGGATGCGGTGTTGTCCCATCTGCAGGCACCTCTCTGGGCTGAGGGAGGAGGTTGCTCATCTCCAGGCTGAGTTGGCTAGGATTTGTGGGACCTCCTCTTCCACCCAGGGACCACCAGTGCCACTGCTGTTGCCTCAGAGGTTGCCAAGAAAGAGGAGCGGTTGGACCACAGTGGGCTCAGGGAGGGTGAGGGTGGTGGAACAGAGGCGCATCCTCCCATTGTACCTCTCCACAATTCCCATGCCATTCTGGCAAAGTGTGGTTCCTCTGGAGGCACCCATGTGGAGACCAAGGAGGATGCTGGGAACCCACAAGGAGACCCACAGGAGGGTGGCAGGGGACCCTGCAGGAAGGAAACAACCCTGGTGGGGGACTCCATTGTTAGGAAGGTAGAACTGGGGAGGAAGAGGTGAGGAGGTAAGGTGCCTGCCTGGCGCCATGGCTTGCAGGGACAGGAGCAATCCTCAGGATTGCGGGAGCAGCTGCACAGGGAGGAGCTGGATGTCATTGTCCACCTAGGGACAAATGACCTGGCTAAGAAAGGGATTAGAGAAGTGTAGGAAGAGTTTGTGGAATTGGGGAGGGGCCTTAGTCAAGTAGCACGCACGGTAACCTTCTCGGAGATGCTAACCATCTATGAACTTACAAGCTCAAATGGGCAGACTGGGTGGGCCATAGGCCCTTATCTGCCGACACTGTCTATGTATCCATGTATCTATGGCATAGGAGAGGCTAGGGTGTTCCGCACCATGGGATTCAATCAGTGGTCGAAAAACTGGTGTGGAGCTCAGGGATTTGGCTTCATTGGGGACTGGGGGTCCACCTGGAGTGATGCAAGCCTATACTGGCATGATGGGCTGCATCTGTCCGGGAGGGGAACCAGGATCCTAGGTGGTAGGTTTAAATGCTTCATTGGCAAGCTTTTAAACTAGCCAAGGGGGGAGGCACTGGAAAGGAGCAGGAAAATCCTAGCCCCCCAAATAATCACGGTAGTAAAGTGCAAACACCAACATAGAGATGTCGATAGGAGAAGGGCAGGGTAAAATGGAGAAAGTGACAAAGGCAAGAAGGACAGGGATGGGGCAAAGGGAGTAAGGCCATCAGGAAATGGAGGGTAATGAGTACCAATGCCCGTAGTCTGGGCAACAAGCTCCCTGAGCTGATGGCCTTAATGGAAGAGGATGCCTGGATATCAAGTAGCAGTCACAGAAACATGGTACACAGAGAACCATGACTGGGATGTTAACATACCAGGGTACATAACCTACGAGGAGAGACAGGCAGGAGAAGAGGGGAGGAGTAGCCTCTATGTAAAGGAAGGGATAAAAGCAACTGAACAAAAGAGTAAACAGGGAGGAGAGGAGGCACTGTGGGTCACCTTGGAGACTGGAAAGGCACCACAATCCACACAGGGTTGTACAGACCCCCATGTCAGGGGAAGGAATGGACAAGGATATGATAGAAGGCATTCTTAGAATGGCAGAGAAAGGAGAATGCTGTTGATGGGAGACCTGAATATGCCAGATGTTAACTGGAGCACATTTGCTGCAGCCATATCCAAGAGCAGGGCCATTCTTGATGCCCTACAGGTGGCAGGCATTAGACAGCTAGTTTGGAACCCACTCGTGAGGGAGCAATCTTAGACCTCAGTATCTCAAGCGGGGCAGTGAGAGGATCTCAGATCTAGAAGTGGGTTGCCATCTGGGGACAAGTGACCATCAAACAGTGTGGTTCACGTTAAACTCAGCTACAGAGTCAAGCCATACAAAGTGAGGGTACTGGACTTTGGGAGGGCTGACTTTGGCAAGATGGAGAGTGCCTCAGAAAAGCACTAGCAAACAGGCTAGAAGGAGGTGGGAGCAACAATGGGGAATTATCAAAACTGCCATCACAGGGCAACAAGCCTTTGTGTGAAGCAAATGAACAAATCAAAACAAAGAAAAAGCCACTATGGTTCTCAAAAGAGGTGGCTGAAAGTCAGGAAGAAAAGATAGCATTCCAGAAGTATAAGAACACAGAAGGAGCAGGACAGAGAGCTGTACCAGTTAAGGCAGAAGAAGGAAGCAGGAGGAAGTCAAATAGCAAAGGCCCAAACTGAGGAAAAGATAGCCAACTCAGTTAAGAAGGGATAAAACCTTTATAGGTACTCAGCAAGCGTAGAAAGACAAAGGGAGGGATAGTGAGGCTGAATAGAATGAACAGTGGGTGGGCAGAGGGGACAGTGAAAAAGCAGGAATACTGAACGAATATTTCTGCTCAGTATTCACAAAAGAGGAGGGAAGTCGTAATCCAATTAACAGAAGCACTCTTGATAGGGGTCGATCCCAGTCCTTTCACAGAAGAAAGGGTTCTGCAAGAACTCCTAAAACTGAAGGTGGACAAAGCAATGGGTCCTGATGGAATTCACCCAGAATTCTAAAAAGAATTAAGGAGGAACTAGTGAAACCACTGGCTACTCTTTTTAATAAATCATGGGAGGATGGTGTGGTACCCAAGGACTGGAGGAAGGCGGATGTGATTCCCGTCACAAAAGTGGGTCCAAGACAGAGGCAGGAAACTACAGACCTGTCAGTCTGACCTCTGTGGTAGGAAGTGATGGAGTCACTTCTGAAGGAAAGAATAGTTGAGTACCTAGAGGCCAGTGGAGCACAGGACCCAAGGCAGCATGGGTTCAGCCGGGAAGGTCATGTCAGGCGAATCTAATAGATTTCTTTGACTGGGTGACCAAAGTAGTAGACCAGGGAGGGCTGTGGACATGGTCTACCTAGACTTTAGCAAGGCATTTGACACAGTCCCACACAAAGATTAATAGTCAAATTAACCAGCCTGGGAGTGGGACCCAGGGTGGTAGCCTGACAAACATTGGCTGGACAACAGGACACAGAAGGTAATTGTAAATGGAGTCCATTCTGAAGAAAGGGGTTACTAGTGGGGTACATGAGGTTCAGTATTGGGTCCAGTCCTTTTTAATGTCTTCATCAGTGACATTGCAGAGGGACTGAAGGAAAAGTATGCCTTTTGCAGATGACACAAAATCTGCAACAGGGTTGATACACAAGGAGGCGTGGAAAGGATGAAAAGGGACTTGGCAAGGTTGGAGGAATGGTCAGAAGTATGGCAGCTAGGATTCAATGCAAAGAAGTGCAAAATAATGCACCTGGGAAACAAGAACCCAGGGAAGAATACACAATGGGTGGGAGGTAGTAACAACAACAAAAGGAAAGGGACCTGGGGGTAATCATATCAGATGACCTTAAGGTTAGCAAGCAATGTGAGAAGGCAGTAGGGAGGGCTGGGGGTATACTGGGATGTATAGGAGAGGCATCAGCAGCAGAAAACGGAAGTTGTTATCCCTCTGTACAGACAGTTGGTGAGACCCCATCTGGAGTACTGTGTCCAGTTCTGAAGACCCCATCTCCGCAAGGACATAGACAGGATAGAGGCAGTCCAGAGGAGGGCAACTAAAATGGTGCAGGGTCTGCAAGAGAAGCCGTATGAGGAGAGACTAAAGGAGCTTAATATGTATGTAACCCCTAGATGGCGCTATCCCAGGGGCTACTACCCCTGCCTGATTTGCCACTAACAGGTTGAGGGGCCTGGATCCAATGGCGGGTGCCTCCACCCAGAGGTCAGGGTTTGCAATAGTTAAACTAACTTGGTCACAGCCCTCTGGGACACTGCAACGCCCCTTTCTTCCCACTAGTGGCCCACACAATATATCAGAATTACCTTCACAGTATACACTTACCCCCAGGTCTGGTTCCCGCACGGGACCTCCTGTGAAATGAGATACAGTGCAACAATCACAGTACAGTACTTTAACATAGACAAATACCTCAGGCAGTATAACTTTGCTGAAACAAGCAGCTCTGATTTATTTAGGGGGATATAACAAGGACAGGGGGAAATCAGGTTAATTAGCTTATCACTCTAATAATCTACCTATGGCTCTGTGCACAGGCCTATCCCTATCAGTTACTGTCCCTGGGTACCCAAGCCCTAGTGGCTAGTCCAAACCGTGGCAGCTGGTAGGGGCCCTTTCACACAGAGAAAAGGAGAATTAAACAGTCAGCAGTACAGTAATTCCATTTGGATTTAATGTGGCAATTCAACAGGAGCAACCCTGAATTAGTACTCACGACCTCCAAATAAGATAGGGTCCTTCAATGTCAGCAGGGCTCACTTGAGGTACACAAACCTCTTCTACACATCCATATAAAAGAAAGTACTATACCAGGCAGGCTGCATCTGTATCCCGATCCAATTACTGCACAATACCCGGAGAACACACAGCAGATTCAGTTCCTGACAGACCGAGTGCAATTTTCAGCAATTCTTCCAGTCTTCTACAGGGTGAGCCTGGTTTCTACTCTTCAGAGATCCTTTGATTCTTTCACAGGAGTTCAGTCCTAACAAGCTGTTACACAAGCTGCAGACGGAACTCTGGGCCTTACACACGTTTTTGACTAAAACTGCACACTGAAAAAGCACAGGGCTCCTTCCTTCTCACTGCCAAAGCTCAACTGAAGCTCCAACCGACAAAACTGGGCACTTCCTTTGAGTTCCTCCCAGTTCTTGACTGGATTGGCTGTCACTCACAATAGACTGCTGCTGTTGGTCCAAAAGGCACTGAAGTCTAAACTACATCTCCCAGAGTCACTGCCCATACAATCCTCTTGTGGCTGGCTCAGATTATGAGTCCAAGTTCTGATTCGTCCAAGGCACCATTTTAGAGCTAGCTTACCCCACACTGATTGGTCCAGTTCAGCAGTTCAAAACTAGAATGGGGAACTAGCAGACACAGTTCTGACTGCAAAGAAAGCAGGTTAGACAAACTGTAATTTCATTATTACTCTAAATAATTTCTGGCAAACAGTTACATCTTTCAGATAGGTTCCCTTTGCACTCCTAGTGACTGCAAAAATGAAGTGAATTGGCAGCAGCTCAAGTGGTACTCAGAGAAGCACACAGTCCCCCCATACAAACTAATTATGTCTGCAAGCAGACAGCTCTTAAAGAGACAGTACCAGAAGGCTCTAAAACACTCACTGATAAATGGCTTAAATGCCAAACACCATTCAGGCTTGGAGCATTCAAGCAAGCTCCTGGAAGTCTTTGGGAACCCCATTTGCAGGGGTTACACCCTTCCTGGCCTGAGAAAGCTTGGCGTCGCGTCAAGCAAGTACCTCATAAGTTTCAACTGCAACCATATACATTTGCATTAGGCTCTGCATGTAATCATCAGTCAATATATCATTTTACCAAGAACACATTTCTGAAACATTGCAGTACGCTCACTTTTACACAGTATTACATACACATTGTACCATAACTCAAGTTATTACCTTGTACATGAAACCTGAAGAGAGGGGCCCTTCCCTATCAGTTACCTTGGGGCTGGACGGGGCAAGGGCACCATACTTAGAGGGCAACACAAGTAACTTGGAGTTAGCACTGACGCTCAGTTTGGGCAATGAGCTCGGGACACATACACTCCTTATGGACAACATTGAGAGGCAAATCCACAGGCCTCCCAAGGAATCATAACTGAGGTGCACCACAGGCTTTACAGCTCGACCAGTCTTTCTAGGGGAACTGTTACAGTCTCTGCACTCTGAGCCTCATTTTCAGCATTGTCCACACTTGTCAGGAGTCTCCATGGGGTAGAGGGCTAGAACTTGGGGCACTTTCAGCTCAGGAGTTACAGTTTCTGAGTCCACAACATTTAGCTCGCATGGAGAGCTTTCGGACACTGGCAGTGGACTGTCAGGGCACTCAAAAATACTCTTCTTGTTCGGGTGTATCACCAGTCTGCCCCAATCTATCATTTCCTCCCTGAAAGCTCAAACAGTTCAACCATGCACAATGATTCCATTTCATCTGATCTGATGCTTTGCACTTCACTTTCTGGGAGCATTGGCTCCAGGGATGAAGCTGGGGGCTTAAACAGTCAGAAGGCCCAGCTTTGTCTCCAGTATTGACTAGGGGATTGCCCGAAACAATTGACTCAGTTAAGTAAGAAGGATAGTATTCAAAGTCACTCACTTTCTTCCGATATGGACTGACAGTCATGCTCAACTGGGACTTGTGGAGGAACACTTTAACTTTGCTTCTGTAGGTGCAGACTTTCTTGATCTTTCTTAGCAGCAGCTCTAGTCACTGGTCCAGAGGGGCATCTTCTAGGGCTCAGACTCAATTAAGATTTGTCCAATGGGCAGTAAATGATTTCTATGCATTGTTTTTACATCTTTGAATTATTCTCAGGCCTTACTTTGTACACTGGCAGATCATCTAGTTGCCCACTACAATGTGAGGAGATGGTGCCATCTGTCAGCAATCTTGTGCTTGCCATGCAATCCCAGATTTCTTAGCAATACCCGATCCCCTCCTGGAGTTCCTGTGCTTTCACCTTTTATCATACCTTTCTTTGTTGGCGATTTCTTTTGGCAGCCATGGTTTGAGCCAGTTAGTACGCATGAGTTAGCTGGGCCTTTAACTTTTGCACATACTGTAAATAGTTGTCAGCCTGAACCCCATCAGGAGAGACCCCAAACACACATCTACTGGTAGTCGAGCTTCTCTTCCAAACATCAGGCGGTAGGGGAGAATCCAGTGGCATCACTTTTGGTGCAGTTATAAGCATGTACCAGGGTGCTAATTTGTTGGCTCCATCTAGGCTTGTCCTTTGGTGCAGGGTGCCTAGCATATCTAGCAAAGTGCGTTGAAATGCTCAGGCTGTGGGTCCCCTGGGGGTGGTAAGGAGTGGTTCTGGACTTTCGCACTCCCCACAGAGAAAGCATCTCTTTGATCAGACGACTCTCAAAGTCTCTCCCTTGATCAGAATGGATTCTTTGTGGAGCCCCATAGTGAACAAAAAGTTTTCTACAAGTACTTTGGCCACAGTGGATGCTTTCTGGTCTTTGGTGGGAAAGCTTGGGCATATCTCGTGAAATGGTCAGTGACCACCAGCACATTACTGATATTTCTTTGATCTGACTCCAAACTTAGAAAATCAATACAGACCAGCTCCATGGGTGCACTGGTGGTGATGTTAACAAGGGGCAGCCCTCCGGGCAAAGCTTTCCTCTGTAAGCAGCGATTACAAGTTCGAATGTGTTGCTCCACATCAGCCCCCATCTTAGGCCAATAGAATCTGGATCTCACCAAGTCAAGTGTTCTGTCTATACCAAGGTGCCCCATGTGGTTGTGCAAGGACCTCAGTACTGAGTCTCGAAAGGCAGTGGGCAGCACTAGTTGTTGTTTGTCTACTTGTCCCCCTCTGTCTACTGTTTCTCTGTATAACAGTTTATTGATCAGTTTCAACTTAGGACCTTCTTTGTATAACTGTGCAGTTCTCAAATCAGTGGAGCGTAATTTGGACACATCTTTTCCTGCATAGAGGGCTTCTAAAGCTGCTTTGATCATGGGATCGCGGGATTGAGCCCGCCGAATACTGTCATTGTCCAGCTGAGGCAGTGCACCAATGTCTATTGCAGAAAGTGGCAATAAGCAGAGTATGCAATTCTCAGAGGCTCCCAAGCAATCCACCATGCAGTCCACTGCGTCTGTGGACATTTGTTCCTCCCTGTCAAACTTCCGCAGAGTGCCCGAATGTCAGGTTCTGCCAATCGGACCCAATCATTCTGGGGAACAGGCCTCCGGAGAGCATCAGCATCTATGTGGTTCAGACCTGCTCGGTATTCGAGAGCATAGTCATATGTAGATAATGCAGAAAGCCACCTATGGCCAGTGGCATCCAACTTAGCTGAGGTCTGCACATAGGTCAAAGGATTATTGTCAGTTTTTACTAGTATTTTAGCCCCATACAAGTACTCATGGAATTGGTCAACAATAGCCCACTTCAAAGCTAGGAACTCTAACTTATGTACAGGATAGTTCTTTCGGATGGGGTCAGGCTTCTACTGGCAAAGGCCACTGGTCTCAGGCCATTCTCGTGCTCTTGGTACAACACAGCCCCCAACCCTTGCAAGCTAGCATCAGTGTGCAGGACGTAAGGTTTTCTTGGATCGGCATAGGCCAGCACTGGAGCATGGGTAAGTTGATATATGATCTCATGAAAAGCAGTCTCACAATCAGGAGTCCAGCGGCCCCAAATACTTCACTGGATGAAAATACACTCTTTCAGTCTTGAGGGATGCTGACTTTTGGTATTTTTTGTGGGTTGGGGGATACCCTTGAGTAAGGTTAAGTAAAGGCGGATCACTCTTGAATAGTCCTTGATGAAGCGCCGATAATAACCACAGAATCCCAGGAATCTTTGCAGTTCTTTTAGATTTTGGGCTGTGGCCAGGTGGTCAAGGCCTCAACTTTACTTGGGTCGGTCTCTATTCCCTCGGTGGATACTATGTGTTCCACATACTTTACTGATGTTTGAAAAAATTGACACTTATCAATGGACAGTTTAAGGCAAAGTCCTCCAGTCGGTCCAATACCTTAAATAATCTGCTCTCATGTTCCTCCAGTGAGCTGCCAAACACAATAACATCATCTAGGTATACCAGGCACTCTAGTAAGTTCATGTCCCCCCTGCACGCTCCATCAATCGTTGAAAAGTGGCTGGGGCACCTGAAACCCTTGAGGCATCCTCATGAATTCATAGAAGCCAAGCGGACAGATAAAGGCTGTCTTTTCACGGTCCTCTGGGGCCATCGGGATCTGATAGTACCCACCGCGGAGATCCAGCACAGAGAACCACTTGCTCCCGTTCAGGCAGTCCAAAGCATCCTGAATGCGGGGCATTGTGTACTGATCAGGGATAGTCCGCCGGTTTAAGGTGCGATAATCCACACACATCCTTACTGTTCCATTCTTTTTCCTCACTACCACAATGGGGGAAGCATAAGGGCTTCTGGATTCTTGTATTACACCAGCAGCTAACATCTCTTGCAGATGCCGTCTCACATCATCTATGTCAGCAGGTGCCAGGCGTCGAGACCTCTCACGAAATGGTCTTTCATCATGCAGCCGGATATTGTGCTCAGCTCTTGCACATCCTATATCCCATTCCTTTAAAGAAAACACCTGGTCTCTGGGCAAGCTTCTCACTGATCTTCACTTTCCATTCAGCTGGCAGCGGAGTCGCCAAATCAAACAAGTCAGTAGCTACTCTGTCATTCTTCCTTGAACTCTTGCTGCTGGGTAGCACTGCAGTGTCTGCACAATGCACATTAGCCAGGATGCAACCTCTGTTTACTCGAATGTCTCTTTCAGACACATTATGAACTTGGACCATTACCCTTCTGGCATAAGCATGGGCTCTAGCGGCAAAATACTAAGGCTTGACCAGCAGTCCCTCTGGCAATTTTCCATCGCCTGGTGCATCCAACATTAATATTTTATTCTTAACATCCTTTCTGATACGGACCTCTCCTGTAAGGTACACTGGGCATTTGGCGCAGGATCAGAGACTCAGGATCCTTCTTCCATACAATTCGACCGGTTCCTCTGGTTCTGTTTTTTCAGCATCTCTCTGTGCCTCATAGGCCTTCTTAATTAAAGCCGGAACTCTTAAAGCTCTACTAGTCTTTGACCCCTGTTTTTCATAACACAACTGTGCCAGCCTTCCGAACATATGAGCATTTGTTCCAATCAACAAAGGGACACCATCATACAGTCCAGTGGGGGGACACACTAAGGCTAGGGTCTCTACTTGTTCGGCCACTCCAGCCACGGAGGTGGGGAAAGACAGCCAAATTCGGATATACCCGGAATAGGGGTAGGCCTTCTCACTTAACCCCATACATGCAGTCCTTCTAATGGTTGTAAGGGTGCGTCTGACAAATGCTTCTGATACCAATCTTGGAACATAATTGTCACTTGGGAGCCACTGTCTAATATAGTCTCTGTAGACATCTGTTCACCTTTACAGTGGTCTCCATGGAGGGACCCACTATTCTGGACCAGTCTGGAGAGGCGGTAGTGGGGGCCTGGGCAACTGACCTTGCCACAAAAGGACGTGAATTAGCATTTTTGGTGCCCTCACTGGGATCATGTCGTGCACCTCTTAACCACTGATTTCTTCTCCGAAGCTCTCCTTGTAGCCTATATGCAACTTTGTCAGTGTCTTTTGGGACTGGCATTCCCTTTCATGTGCCCATCTTTCCCACAATTATAGCAAAACATACTTTCTGGAGTTTGAGCTGGCCGAGGCGCCACACTGGGAGCCAGGCGGGGTATTACTAACTGGAAACCTTGGTGCCATCTCTGTCTCGCGGCGTGATAAGCATTTGGAGACATCTCGTCAGTTTCTCCACTTCCATGGTCAAGGAATCGAGTTCGAGCTGTTATCAGCAGGAGATACATGGGTGGGTACCCCCACCCCATAGCAGATGCAGTCGGATATAGGTCAGGGCCCGTACTTGCAGGCGTGGCCTTCATAAAGGGACTGTTTTTGAATTCCCGGATCTCTCTCAACAGTTCGCCCCATTGTGACATATCTTTTTCCTTGTCAGAGCACTCATTGACTGCCAACCTCTGCCCTGAACTTCACTTGATGGGTCACCCTCAGTCACTCGGTCGAGCCGCAGCTATTGGTGCAGGTCCCTCCCGAGGTCGCCTTTTCTCAACTCCTCGAATTTCTCCTCATTAACTCATCATAGGAGGGTGGGATTCCAGTCGATCTGCCAGGTGTAACTGAAGCAACAGCAGTTCTGAAGGGGGCAGACTTAAGGATCCTGTCCAGCCTGGTTCGCCCAGTTCAATCGCTGGCAAACTACCTTTTCTGAGGCATTCTTGCAACAATTTTTCCAGCCGAGATACATACACAGACAACAACTCCCTTGGTACTGTTGTGCATCTCTTACTCTCCACCATAAGTCCTCATCAGAATCTGGGCTCCCATACACATCTCCAAGGCCTCAAGATAGGCCTGTGCAGTCGCTTCAGGGTTACTGGCCCGTTAGCACGGATGGTAGCCAGGGCAGGACCTCGGAGGCTCTCACTAACCCTCTTTTCGCTTTTCACCTTCCGAGCATTGCCATTCTAGCACTTGGGGGCAACATAGTCTATCCAGGTCTCCCAGTCATCCTCCCTTGGGGGGTGGGAGGTGCCAGAGAAGATCCTCAACCTTGGTGAGTCGTGACTAATGGCAGGTGCAGAAATAGGAGTCTGCATTGGTTCAGACACCATTACGGGCACTGGAGCAGGAGAGGGTGTTGGGGGAGGAACACCCCCAGGTGGCAAGAATAGTTCCTTCAAGTCCTCCACAGTTTTCCCCTCTCCCAGCAACCATTCAGCAAATTTCTCCTCAAAAGTTTCAGATAGTGGTGGGGGCTGATTCCCCCCCGGGTCTTTACTGTCCTTAGTTATCACTCTCCAAGCAGTGAGGGCTCCCTCTGGGATAATGGTCTGTGGCACTTTGGAGCTATCTATGGGATCCTTAAACTCTACTAGGGCCAGGAAAGTGTGGGTGAGCAGATTAGCATGCCGACCCACCACCACAGGGTTTTGTAAACCTTCCACCTTGGAAAGTACTCCCTGCACAGTGTCCGTATTGATACAGGGGATGTCCAGGATAAGCATAGCATTTTGGGGTCGATCTCCTCCCCAGTACACCACTCCACCAGCCGGTGCACAGCCACTTCTGTCGGGTACCCATTTTTTCTTAACAGTGGTTCGTAAATATGGCCACTAGAGGACACACAATCCCAGCGGTGAGCCTCAAGATGTAACCCCTAGATGGCGCGCATCCCAGGGCTACTACCCTGCCTGATTTGCCACTAACAGGTTGAGGGGCCTGGATCCAATGGCGGGTGCCTCCACCCAGAGGTCAGGGTTTGCAATAGTTAAACTAACTTGGTCACAGCCCTCTGGGACACTGCAACCCTTTCTTCCCACTAGTGGCCCACACAATATATCAAATTACCTTCACAGTATACACTTACCCCCAGGTCTGGTTCCGGCACTGGGACCTCCTGTGAAATGAGATACAGTGCAACAATCACAGTACAGTACTTTAACATAGACAAATACCTCAGGCAGTATAACTTTGCTGAAACAAGCAGCTCTGATTTATTTAGGGGATATAACAAGGACAGGGAAATCAGGTTAATTAGCTTATCACTCTAATAATCTACCTATGGCTCTGTGCACAGGCCTATCCTATCAGTTACTGTCCCTGGGTACCCAAGCCTAGTAGCTAGTCCAAACCGTGGCAGCTGGTAGGGCCCTTTCACACAGAGAAAAGGAGAATTAAACAGTCAGCAGTACAGTAATTCATTTGGATTTAATGGCAATTCAACAGGAGCAACCCTGAATTAGTACTCACGACCTCCAAATAAGATAGGGTCCTTCAATGTCAGCAGGGCTCACTTGAGGTACACAAACCTCTTCACACATCCATATAAAAGAAAGTACTATACCAGGCAGGCTGCATCTGTATCCCGATCGCAATTACTGCACAATACCCGGAGAACACACAGCAGATTCAGTTCCTGACAGACCGATTACAATTTTCAGCAATTCTTCCAGTCTTCTACAGGGTGAGCCTGGTTTCTACTCTTCAGAGATCCTTTGATTCTTTTCACAGAATGATTCAGTCCTAACAAGCTGTTACACAAGCTGCAGACCGAACTCTGGGCCTTACACACGTTTTGACTAAAACTGCACACTGAAAAGCACAGGGCTCCTTCCTCTTCACTGCCAAAGCTCAACTGAAGCTCCAACCGACAAAACTGGGCACTTCCTTTGAGTTCCTCCCAGTTCTTGACTGGATTGGCTGTCACTCACAATAGACTGCTGCTGTTGGTCCAAAAGGCACTGAAGTCTAAACTACATCTCCCAGAGTCACTGCCCATACAATCCTCTTGTGGCTGGCTCAGATTATGAGTCCAAGTTCTGATTCGTCCCAAGGCACCATTTTAGAGCTAGCTTACCCCACACTGATTGGTCCAGTTCAGCAGTTCAAAACTAGAATGGGAACTAGCAGACACAGTTCTGACTGCAAAGAAAGCAGGTTAGACAAACTGTAATTTCATTATTACTCTAAATAATTTCTGGCAAACAGTTACATCTTTCAGATAGGTTCCCTTTGCACCCTAGTGACTGCAAAAATGAAGTGAATTAGCAGCAGCTCAAGTGGTACTCAGAGAAGCACACAGTCCCCCCATACAAACTAATTATGTCTGCAAGCAGACAGCTCTTAAAGAGACAGTACCAGAGGCTCTAAAAACACTCACTGATAAATGGCTTAAATGCCAAACACCATTCAGGCTTGGAGCATTCAAGCAAGCTCCTGGAAGTCTTTTGGGAACCCCCATTTGCAGGGGGGTTACATGTATACCCTTGAGGAAAGAAGGGAGAGGGGGGACATGATAGAAACTTTTAAGTACCTCAGTGGAATCAACAAAGTCCAAGAGGGTAGCATTTTTCAGAAAAAGAGACTTGCAAGAACAAGGGGACACAATTTAAAGATAGAAGGAGGGCCGTTCAGGGGCAATGTGAGGAAGTATTATTTCACAGAGAGGGTAGTGGATGCATGGAACAGCCTTCCTGAGGAGGTTGTGGGGTCTAAAACTGTGGGAGAATTCAAGAATGCATGGGACAGACATAAGGCAATTCTTGTGGGGGGTAGGAAGAAATAGGCTGTTGGTTAACTAGGATCTGCGGCCTATCCTGTAGGTAGGGAAATGGGCAGACTAAATGAGCCTAGCGGTCCTTATCTGCCATCAAAGTCTATGTTTCTATGTATATATTCTACATTCTGTGTTTATTGTGCAGGACGTACATACAGTACCATTTGTTTGTTGTACAGGATGTATACTGTACATTCTGTTTTTATTGTACAGATGGGGATGGGAAGCAGGTCCTGATTTTTGCTAGGGCAGCAGGACAGGAGGCAGAGCTGGATGTCATTGTCCACCTGAGAACTTGTGACTTGGCTAGGGATGGGGCTGGTATAGTGCAGGAGGAGTTTAAAGAGCTAGTGAGGGGTCTGTCTATCTATGATGGGGTGGGGGGGAGGAGAGAGGTCTCCACACCAGGAGCTTCAATTATTGGTTGAAAGAATGGTGCAGAGAGGAGGGGTTCGGCTACATTGGGGACTGAGAACCCACCCAGGAGGATAAGGGCCTGTACAGGGGTGATGATCTGCATCTATCTGGGAGGGGGGGGGAACCATAGTTCCTCAATGGACAATTTAAATATTACTTTGACTGAACATTTAAACTAGCCCAGGGGGGTGGCAGAAGGGATCGAGGAGGCAGAAACTGCACCCCAACAGGTGAAGTAGAGAGTATTGAGAACACAAGAGGAGTGGAATCCCCAGGATGCAAATTAATACAGGAAGCAGGTTGGAACAGATGGAGGGGGATGGGAGCAAGTGCTTTTTAAAGAGAGGGAGGAAGGAGGGAAAGCAAAAAGGAAAAAGGAGGGGTAACAAACAGTGGTAAAAAAACTGGAAAGCTGTGTGCGCAAATGCTACAAGTCAGAAATCAGATTCCAGACCTAGAGGCCACAATGGCAGATGTCAACCTGCATATTGTGGCCATTACTGAGTCATGGTGCACTGAAAAACATGACTGGCACATGGCCATACCAGGCTATACTCTACTCAGGAAAGACAGGGTGGGAAGGAAAGGGGGTGATACTTTATGTGAAGGAGGGTATTAAAGCAATGGAGATACAGAGAATGGAGTAGAGGCACTTTGGTTCATCCTAGAGATGAGGACGGAGCTTCCATTTACAGTGATGTGATCCAGGGGCGCTGATAGAAATTTATGGGTCCTGGACACACCTTTAGGACTGGGCCTCCCTCACCCTCCCATCCCCTTAAATACAGGCTAGAGAGTGTAACTTAGTGCCCCCCTGTCCACCTTATAATTCCTTGTGCTAGCTAGGTGGTATGGTACTGGTAGCATGGATAGGACAGGTAGAGGCTACAGCAAGGTTGGTATAACTGTGGGGAGGTAGACTATTCAGTTAGCCCCTGCATGCCTGGCCCTTTTTATAATTCCTTATGGTGCTAGTTAGGTGGTACACTGGTATGGTACTGGTACGGTAGCCTAGGTAGGACATCTGGACAGGTAGAGACTAGACAAGGTTGGTATGGCCGTGGGAAGGTACACTATTCAGTTAGCCCCCACTCACCTGGCCCGCCTTTTAATTCCTTATATAGCAGGTGCTAGCTAGGTGGTAGACTGGTATGGCACTAGTAGCCTAGGTAGGACAGGTAGAAGCTAGAGCGAGGTTGGTGTATAACTGTGAGGTAGGCTATTCATTTAGCCCCCACCCATCTGGCCCACCTTACAATTCCTTATACAAGTGCTAGCTAGGTGGTACACACTGCCACTGGTATGTATGGTACTGGTAGCCTAGGTAGGACAGGTAGAGGCTAGAGCGAGGTTGGTATGGTAATTGTGGGGAGGAGGTAGACTGTTCAATTGGCCCCCAGCCCCCCCTCTGCCCACCTGGCCTGCCCTATTAATTCCTTCCAAGTTCCAAGAAGAATCCTCCCTAAGTACTTCTAAAACTTTACTTGGCTTTAGCTGAATAAACACCAGTCCTCCAGGCGGCTACCCTCCGTGCTGTGGCTGAGGCTCCTCCATGTCCTGTCCACATCCACCACCACCGTCCACCACACAACTTGCCTGGCCCAGGCCTGCTGCAGCAGCAGAATGAGGAATCCCCCACTCCAGTGGCCTCCTTATTGTCCTTGTCACCCGGGTTGGTCAGTCATCCGATCGATTCGAAAAATTAAACTTTATAAAAAAGAAGTTGCAGTCAGTATATGAGCAAGTGCAACTTCACAAAAGTGAGTCTCGACTCCTGACGCTGACTACTGTCTCCTTCTCGAGGATTCAATCAAGGAACACGAGCGAGGAGCACATGTCACAACATCACGTGGCATGGTGGCTGTGGCCTGATGTGACCTGACCTCTGACTCACTCAGTGACCTCCTGACCTGGCCCAGGTGACCCCTGGCCTCTGGCATTGTCCATTCTTCCAGGAAGTAGAGCAGAGGAGCCTGGGAGCAGGAGACTGGTGACTGCTGCCAGTCCAGCACTGACAGCTGGTAGACTTTGCCCTTGGGAGCTGTTATTAGGAGAGCAGGCTGCAGCCTGCAGCAGAGAGGAGAGGGGCAGCTGAGCTGGGCAGAGAGCTGCTGGGGCCACCTGTGAGCAGCCTGAGGAGCTGAGGAGGAGCTGGTGGGTAAAACATAAAAGGCAGCGATTCACATGGACTGTGGCTAAATAGCTTTTGAAATTTATTTAAACATGAACTAACGCGGGGTTCCCTGGCACTTTGAGGGTAGCAGCCCTCTTCATCAGGGGCTGATCCACGGACTTTTCCTCTACCCTTGAGTGCATCTCGTTTGTGTGTTTTTGAGGAGCTGATGGGTGATGGTTCAACTGTCCGGGAGGTGTGCAGGGAGCCTCGGGGAAAGAGGAAAAAGAGACCGCTATATTTTTGAAATAGGTGGCAGAAAAGGTAAAAGATAAGAGGGTGGCATTCAGAAGGTACAAGAAGACACAGGGGGAAGAGGACAGGGAGGCATATGAGGGGAAACGGAGGGAATCAGGGATAGCAGTAAGGAACAAAAAGGACATTTTTAGGTATGTAAATGAAAAAAGGAAAACCAGAGATGGGATTGTAAGGTTAAGAAGATGGGGGGGGGGGGACTGTGCAGAGGTGAACAGAAAAAGGCAGATATTCTGAACAAATACTTTTGTTCACTGTTCACAGAGGAAATAGACAGCCTGGGGCCAAAAAAATGTAACAGGAGTATTGGAGAGAGGGAGGGAGGTGGGCACTGGTCCATTTTCAGAGGAGAGAGTCCTGAAGTGGACAAAGCAGTGCGGCATACGGGGTCCACCAGAAAGGGTATTGACAGAGCTCAGGGAAGTACTGGCTGCACCTCTGATGGTCCTGTTTTATAGTTCATTGGAAACAGGAGTGGTCCTGAAGCACTGGAAGAGGGCAGATGCAGTCCTACTTCACAAAAGTGGTAGCAGGGAAGAGGCTGGCAATTATAGGCCTGTCAGCCTGACTTTGGTGATAGGAAAGTTACTGGGATCACTGCTGAAAGAAAGGATTGTGGAATATCTTTAATCCAGTGGGATACAAGATCTGAGGCAGCATGGATTCATTGGGGGGAAGGGTTATGTCAAATGAATATGACAGAGTTCTTTGACTGGGTGACCAAGGGACTAGATCAGAGTGGAGTGGTGGATGTAGCCTACCTAGATTTTGGTAAGGCATTCGACATTGTTCCACATAGGAGACTAGTAAGCAAGCTGAATAGCTTAGGAGTTGGTCCGTAGTTGGTAAACTGGGTAAGAAACTGGTTAAGGTGTAGGTGGCCAAGGGTGGCGGTAAACGGAGTTCACTCAGAGGAATGGAGGGTGACTAGTGGGGTGCATAAGGGATCAGTGCTGGGACCGGTCCTCTTTAATGTCTTTATAAGTGACATTGCAGAGGAGCTGGAAGGGAAGTTCTGCCTCATTGTGGATGACACTGAACTCTGCAATAGAGTGGACACTCCAGGGAGTGTGGAAAGGATGAGCAGTGACCTGAGAAAACTTGCGGAGTGGTCAAGGGTATGGCAACTGGGTTTCAATGGGAAAAGTACAAAATAATGCACTTGGGGCACGGAAACCCAGAGGCAGAGTACAAAATGGGGGTGGTAGTACTGTCGACCACCAATCAGGAAAGAAACCTGGGGTGATCATATCGGATGACCTAAAGGTGACCAGGCAGCACAACAAGGCACTTGGGAGGGTGAGTGGGGTGCATAGGGAGGGCTATCACTAGCAGAAAGATGGAGGTGGTGTTGACTCTGTATAGGTTACTGGTAAGATCCCACCTAGAGTACTGTGTCCAGTTCTGAAGACCAAATCTCAGAAGGACACAGAGTGGAAATGATCCAGAGAAGGGCAACTAAAATGGTGCAGGATCTGCATCAGAAGCCCTTCAAAGAGAGACTAAAGGACCTAAATAGGTGCACCCTGGAAGAGAGAAGGGGGGGGGGGATATGATAGACACCTAGAAATACCCCACGTGAGTAAACAAGGTACAAAAGGGAAGTATTTTTCAGAAAAAAGGCGCGCTTTTTTTTTTTTAACCTTTATTTTACCAGGAGCACACACTAAGCTGAAAGCTTGTTTACAGGTGCAACCTGGGAGCACAAGGAAGTTACGTGACTTGCTCAGGGTCACGCAGTATACAAGTAGGGGCTCAAGGACAAGGGGCATGATGAGAAGCTGGAGAGGGGTACATTCAGGAGAGATGTGAAAGTACTTCTTCACAGAAAGAGTGGTGGATTCCTGGAACACCCTTCTAGTGGAGGTGGTTGGGGCAAAACAGTGGTGGGGTTCAAGAATCCATGGGATAGGCATAAGGGAATCTTATGGGAAGGGAAGGAGGGGGTGAAAGGGCCACAGATCAAGCAGGATCTGCAGTGATACTAGAGGCTGGGAAAAATGAGCAGACCATGTGAGCCAAGCAGTCCTTATCTGCTGGCAAATTCAATTTTACATTTCTTCTGATATATATTAGTGAAAAAATGAAAGGAGAAAAAAAATCGTTTGGCTATCAGGGGGTGGGGAGTTAGGGTGATAGAAGAGGATGGCTAAAGGCTGCCATCCTCGGTGATCATGTTTGCTCAGTTTTCACCAGGGAGGAAGGTGGGTCCTTGCCTGAGATTGCCATCAGAGTGGCTGACAATGGGGTCCTGGAGATAAGACGGCCAATTATTACGAGAAACAGGGTCCAGAAAGGGATGGTGACCCTAAAGATAGATAAGGCCCTGGGACCAGATGGGCTGCATCCAAGGCAGGGCGCCCCTAGTGCTCTATGGCACTTTGTCCTGATTTCTACGGCAGGGCTCCTAGGCGTCTATGGTAGCATTTTCTGATTTCTGCAGCATTCTGCCACATTTCTGTGGCAGAATGCATTCCTGCCACTGGGTAAAATATGATGTGATGTCATCACATGCCAAACACAGAGGAGGGGCTTCAGGATGAATGAGATGGGGAAGGGAGCTGGCATTGTGGAAAAACTATATATTTGAATGAAAATTCACTCATAACAATGAATTCTATGGCATGATGCAAATTCTGTGGAAAATCCCGCAGCCACAGAAATGCAGAATTCCAGGGGCCTTGATCCGAGGATACTCAGGGAACTGGCAGAACCCCTGGTAGGACTGTTTAACAGATTTCTATGGACAATGGTAGTTCCAAAATACTGGAGGGTGGCGGACAATCATTCCACTCTACTGGGGGGGGGAGACAAGGAACAAGTGAGGAACTACAGACCTGTCAGTCTGTTCTCCATTATAGGGCCGCTGATAGGATCACTGGTTAAGGACACTAAGCTCTGTGGGAGGGTGGATAGTGAAGAAGGAAATGGAGAAATGCAGAACGGCTTACAAAAGCTAGAGAGTCTAAGCTTTGGCAGTTGAAATTCAATGCCAAAAAGTGCAAGGATCTAGAGAATAAGATTCCAGGACAGAGTACTTGACGGGTGGGGTGAGACTTAGCACTACAGCTGAGGAATGTGATCTAGGAGTTCTCATCAGTGACACCCTCAAGGAATTGAGCCAGTGCAAGAAAGCTTATAGTAAGGCAAGTAGGATGCTGAGGTGCATAGGGAGGGTTAGAGACAGCAGGAGAAAGGAGTAAATACTACCCCTTTATAGATCTTTAGTGAGGCCACACCTGGAGTACTGCACCCAATCCTGCAACCCGCACTTCAGGAAGGACAGGGAGAGACAGGAGACCGTACAGCACAGGGTAACAAACGTGATTCAGGGCCAACAGGGCAGGTCTTGCGAGGAGCGCCTCAAGGCACTGAATAAGTACTCACTGGAGACCAGAAGGGAGAGGGTGATATGATAGAGACCTTCAGGTTCCTAAAAGGAGTAAACAGAGTGAGCAGTGAGGAACTATTTGGCTTAAATGTTAGTTTGAAGTCACAAGGGCATGAGTGGAAACCGACGGGGGAGGTTCAGAAGGCCATGAGAAAGTATTATTTTACAGAAAGGGTGGTGGAAATGTGGAATGGTCTCCCAGCTGAAGTGGTGGCAATAAAACAGTTGATGGTTTCAAGCACAGTTGGGACAGAGTTAAGGGTCTAATAGTCACTCGGGGAGACGTAATTGGGAGGGAAAATAAGGGGGAGGAGGCTGGGACCCTGGATGGAAGTAGGTCACAGGGTTAGCTAGGGAACTCTGGCTGACTGGATAAACCATTAGTCTTTTTCTGTCATCATCATCCATGTTTCTGTATGTATTGCACAGACTGTATAAATTGTACAGTCTGTGTTTATTGTGCAGACTGTGTATACTGTACATTCTGTGTTTATTGTGCAGACTGTATATACTGTACAGTCTGTTTATTGTACTAGTGATATATATGTCACTGTAATTCTGTGTATTATATAGTATATATATATATATATATATATATATACACACACACACACTGCAATTCTGTGTTTATTGTACAAGTTGTACATACTGTACATCCTGTGTTTATTTTCAAAATGTTTCACCAGGAAAGACCTACTGAGTTGGTAACAGCTCGTTTCCAGATGCGTCCTAGGGGAAGGGGACGGGTAACATCATATAAAGCATTTACAATAAATGTATAGAAAATACAGTAACACAGTTTAAATGAAGATACAAATCAGAATAACATATGCATAGGTGAGGGGAAAACAAATAGCCAGGGCAAAGCTTGTGAGAGGGAGAAGGAAGAGGATCAAGGACAGGTGCAGGTGGGAGAAAAAAGTAATGAAGGAGAGACTTAAACGAGAAAGTCAAAGAGGCAGAGAGAATGGACAAAGGAAGAGGGGACCAAAATTTAGGAACGTGACAAGAGAAGGCAGATTGACCAGTTCTAGATTTCCTAGAAGGAACAGTGAAGGAATGAGAAGAAGTATTATGTAAAGGATAGCAGGATGCTGAGGGAGAGGATAAGAGTGAAGTAAGGTAGGAAGGAAGGGAACCAAACCAGTATTTGTAGTGGGAAAGGCACCTGGCTACAAGAGAAGGGAGTGAAAGAGCAGAGTACATTGAGCAGTGGCGAGTACGTTGGGGACAGTCTAAAGCAAAACAAAATTGAAAAGAGGGTCCAGTCTAGCAAGGGTGGGTTTGGGAGCTCCACTGTAGACTATATCACTATAATCAAAAATAGGGAGGATCATCAAATCAAATCAAATTTTAGGAAGGATAATTTTTAAAACAATCTGACAGCGTATAGGAAGTGGTATGCTCGCATTGTTCCTGTAGAGTGCACCAAGTCTGGGATGAAGCTTTTGGTGAATGGCATCAGTATGAATAGAGAATCAAGATGATGGTCAAACCAGACACCAAGGTACTTAAAAGAGGAAATATCCTCAATAATAGCACCATCAAGGGTGTGAAAAGAAAGGGGCAAGGCAAGTCTAGAAAGCCTTTTGTAGGTACCAAATGTCATGGAGACATTTGTTTGGCATTGAAGGGTTGTTGGTTAGACTTAAACCAATGCTGAACATTGTCAAAGTCCAGCTGAAGTTGTAGAGTAAGATCATGGGAAGAGGAGCCAGATGCACATATAACTGTATCATTAGCATACATATGAATGGACACAGAGGAACGGACAGATGGAAGATCATTCAAGAATATGGAAAAAAAGAACAGGACCCAGGACAGATGCTTGGGGGACACTTGAACAGATAGGGAGTGGTGATGAAGTGGAGCAGCCTATCTGGACAGATTGTGATCTACCCCCCAGCTAAGAGCAAAACCAGTTGACTGCAGAGTCAGAAAGACCCACTGCTTTTAGCTTATCAAGAAGGAGGGGATGTGACACCATGTCAAAAAGCTTTAGCAAGATCAACAAAAATGGCAAACATGATCAGTCCCTGATCCATACCAGTAAGGATGGAGTCAGTAAGCTGTAGGAGAGAAGTGGAGGTGGAATGGGATTTTCTAAAACCAAACTGAAATGGAGTGAGGGAGGAGGAGAAGTCAAGGAAGATAGAAAGTTGCTATAGTGGGAAGGAGTGAGATGGGATGATAGTTACCTAGAGAGGATGGGTCACAATCTTTAGGGATAGGAATGACTAAAGCCCATTTCTATGCATCTGGAACAGTTGCAAAGGAAAAAGAAAGGTTGAAGAGTAGGGGTAATTGGCAGTGCAATGGCAGGGGCAGAGAGAAGTAAAAGCATGGGATCAAGGCCATCAGGGCTACCACATTTGTGAGGATTAAGAGCAAGCAGTGTTGTAAGTGTAGCCACAGCAGTGGGAGTGGTGAAGGAAAAAGAAAGATTAGAAGGAGAAGAAGGTAGAGGGAGGGAGGGAAGGAAGGGGGGAGGAGAAAGAAGTGATGAGAGTGGGCACAAGTAGAAAAGTAGGAGTTAAAGGAAGAGGCAACTATAGAGGGGGTCAGAGATGAGGGAGTCATCAGTCTTGAGAACAGGAGAGGAAGACTGATTCAGAGGGGAGAACAAGGAGTGGATAACCTTCCAGAACTTAGAGGGATAATTAATATTATTCTGGAAAGTGTATGCAAATGACTCTGGCTTTGCAAGTGTAATGCCCCTACAAATGGGGGTTCCCAAAAGCCTTCCCGGAGCTTGCCTGAGTGTTCCCTGCCTAACTGGTGTTTGGCGTAATGCCGCTTGAATGCAGGCACTGTGAGTGCTTTTGAGCCTCTGGTACTGTCTCTTTAAGAGCTGCCTGCTCGCAGACTTTATTAGTTTGTATAGGGGGGACTGTGGGTTTACTGCTCGAATCCCACCGGAGCTGCTGTTTAAATCGCTCCACTTCTGCAGTCGCTAAGAGAGCAGAGGGAGCCTAATTGAAGGATGTAACTGTTTGCTGGGAAATATGTAGTGTAACAGTAAAAATGTAGTTTGTTTAACCTGCCTTTATTGCAGCTGGGACTCTGTGTGTTTGGCCCCTCCATTTTGGACCTGGACTACTGCGATGGGCCAATTGGGGAAGGGGGGCCTTAAAATGGAGACTGCTTGAGCCAACCAGAACTTGGAATCCCATCGGGAGCCTGCCTACAGGGGAATATATGGCTGGTGCTTCTAGGAAGTGTAGTTTGGACCCTGGCGCCTTTTTGCACCAATAGAGGGCGTATGCTGTGACTGGCAGATGGGAATAGCCAACCGGAGCCAGTAGAGCCAAAAGGAAGCTGCCCTGAACTGTCCTGGAGAGTCAGAGTCGCTGTGGTCGTGAAGAGAGAAGGAGCTCTGGGCTCCTGCGCTCTGAAAGTCTTTGTGCGGGAAGCGTGTGTGCCAGGCCAAGAAGTCGGGTGAAACCATCGCCAGAAGGAGCGGACAAGATCCGTGGAGGAGTGCAGGCAGAGGAGGCTGTACGTTTACAGCTACCTACCAGGCTCACCCTGTAGAGGACTGGAGAATCTGCTTCAATCGCGCTCGGTCTGTCAGGACAAGTGAAGCTGCATTGCGTCACCCGGTTTTTGCAGTGAAAGCGATCAGGAGTCTAAAGCAGCTGCCTGGTATGGTACCCCTCTGTTCTACATATAAATGTGTGGAGAAGTGCTTGGATCTCAGGCTATGTCCTGCAAGTGGTGTGAGAGGGATCTTTCTGCAGGAGTCGTGAGTACTAAATCAGGGTAGCTCCCTGTCAGATGTTCATTTTGAAGGCAAGATTTGTCTGGCTGCTTCAATGGCTGCATGAACTGAGCCTGCTGGCTGTTCTTAATCAATTGAGGCATCCAATACTTGTTTTCTTCATCAGGGCCCCAACCAGCTGCACCAAATAGGCTAGCCTCTTATTGCCTGGGTACCCAGAGACAGTGACTTATAGGTTTGGCCTGTGCACAGTGCCCTATATATTAGAGTGTTAAGCTAATCAACCTGATCTCCCCCGCCCTTGTTACTTCCCCTTCAATAAATCAGATTTGTTGTTTGCAAGGTATACTGTCTGAACTGAGTGTTTGTGCCACCCTCTTGTGCATGGGTTATTGTATCACTGTATCTTATTTTACAGGGGATCCTCCATACCAAGTTGGCCAATCCATCCTGGGGTAAGTGTAAGTCATCACAGTGATGTGGGAAGCATTCATGGGCCACTAGTGGAAGGGCAGAGGGGTTGCAGTGACCCAGAGGGCTGTGACCGAGTCGTTCTCGACTTTTCCAACCCTGACCTCTGGGTGGAGGCACCCGCCATTGGATCCAGGCCCCTCAACCTGTTAGTGGCAAAGCAGGCTGGGGTAGTAGCTCGTGGAATAGCACCCCCTTGGGGTTACATTTTGAAGGCACGGCTGGGATTAACGTCCTCTAGCGGCCAAGTAGACAAAGTACCCCAACATGGCCAAACTAAAGGAAAAACTAGAGGGGGATATCACGACCAAAATCAAACTAGACCCTGTTAAGATGATGGTGCATAAACTGATGGGGTGGGGTGAAGCTGAAGAATTGGATTCCCAGAAAATTGTGTTACTACTGGATGTACCTCTGGGGATAAAGAACGCTGACCTTGTTTCTGCAGTTGAGCGTGTTAAATGTTTAGGTAAGGTAGAGGTGAAGGGGCGAATGGCCGACCTACTCGACCAAATCTTGCAGGTGCTGCTTTTATGCAGTATTATCATAGACCTTTAGAGGGTGCCCCCAGTGATTTACCTGGAAGGTGTTCAAAAGGGATGGAGGGTCATTCATGCCCGAAGTGGTATGGTCACCCCAGGGGGATCCCCTAAGACCAATAGCTTTAAAGATAAATTGCTTAAACTGTTGGCTGAAGAAGGGAGGACCACTCAGGAATTACTACAGGTGTTAGACCTTTCCAGTGATCCCACCCCCTCAAACGTCCCCAGGTGCATCTCCCAGGTCATCCAAGAGCTCCATTCTGGTTTCACCAGCTATAGTTGTTTCCCTCCCCATTACAGCTAGACTCCTATCAGAGATTGAAACTCTTTTCTGGTACTGTGCCTGTGCCCTTGGGGGGAAGATGATTTGGAGACTTGGATGAACTATGCTACCCCCTTAGTCCAAGAGTGGCAGTGCTCTGAGGGGGAGAAATGAAAGAGACTGATGGAGAACCTGAGGGGCCCAGCTTTGGAAGCCATTCGGTTCCTGTGGGCTACTAGTCCCAAAGCCACTGCAGTAGAGTACCTTTCTGCTTTAGAGGGGGCATTTGGGAGTACAGAAACTGGGGAAGACCTGTTGTGGAAGTTCAAGTCAGCTAAACAGTGGAGGAATGAGAAACTGTCAGCCTTTGTGACCAGAATGGAAAGGGCACTGCAAAAAGCTTATCTAAAAGGGGGAGGGTAACTGCCCCAGCATTGAATCAGGTCCAGCTAGACCATATCTTGAAATCTGCCAGGTTTTCCAGTGTGATATTGTTGAAACTCAAATTACATGACCGACGGGCTGCCCCTCCCGAATACTGCCAATTGATGAGAGAAATTCGGGAGGTTGAGACTGATTATCAGGGGTGGGAACCCTATGTGGGGGTTGTGAATCTATGCCAGACCCCTGAGCCCAGTGAACCAGATGAGGCCCATCCATCGAGAGGATTGATCAAGGGGCCGACGGAGACTTATCGGGGGTCTGATGCATTTCCTGTGTCTCCGGAGACCCACGGTGGAGTGGGGGTGCATGCTGTTTCCTCTGATTCCTGGGTGGAAAATGATTTGAAGGCTAAGATTAGAGATTTATGGTAAATGGTGAGAAAATTGAAACAAACTGCTGCCAACCCTCCCAAATTTGGGGAGCCTGAGTTATCTTGGAGCAAACGAACTGGTCAAGAGGAGCCCTCCAGAAATCCTGACGCCTCTCGGCAGGCGAGATATCTCCCTCCCACCAAAGACCCCGAGATACTAAGTTCTGTTACCACTGTGGAGAGGATGGACACTTTCAGACTGAGTGCCGGTTGCCAGAGAACCTAAGGAGGCTCACCAGCAAGCTAGTAGCCTTTCATCACAAGGCTTATGCCAGGCCCCAAGGAGGGCCTCCTCAAAAGAGTTTTGTCACCCGGGCCAATGCCCAAGCAACCTCCAAAACCATGCCCCCTGAATGGTCTGACATGGTGGGTCCCTCAATGGAAACCACAGTGAGAGTGAATGGAGTTCCCACCTGGGCTGTATTAGACAGTGGTTACCAAGTGACCATTATGTTTCAGGACTGGTATCAGAAGCATTTGCCTGAGGTGCCCCTGCAGCTTCTAGATGGACTACGTTTGGGGACTGAGCGATAAGGCCTACCCCTACTCTGGGTATATCTGGATCTGGTTATCTTTTCCTACTTCTGTGGCTGGGGTGGCCGAACAATTGGAGACCTTGACGTTAGTGTGTCCCCCACTGGACTGTATGATGGGGTGCCCTTGTTAATAGGAACCAATGCCCATATGTTTGGTCATTTAGCACAGCTGTGCTCTAAAAAACAGAGGTCCAGGACTGGGCGAGCTCTCAGAATTCCATCCTTGATTCAGAAGGCCTATGAGACCCAGAGAAAGGCCAGCCAGGCAGAACCCGAAGGCCCAATGGGCGTTATCTGGAAGAAGGATCCAGAGTCTTTGCTGCTAGCACCAAATGCCCAGTGTGTTCTACAAGGAGAGGTCCAGATTAAAAAGGATGTTAAGAATAAAATGTTGATTCTGGATGCACCAGGTGATGGAAAATTGCCAGAGGAGTTGCTGGTTAAATCCAGCATTTTGCCTGCTCGAGCCCATGCTTTTGCCAGAAGAGTAATGGTTCAAGTGACATACTGGCTGCACCCCTGGCGGAGCTTTTCAACAGGTCACTTGAGACAGGGTGGGTACCTAGGGATTGGCGAGAGGCACATGTGGTACCAATCCATAAAGGGGGGTCGAAGGAAGTACCAGGAAACTATAGACCCATCAGTTTAACCTCGGTGGTGGGAAAATTAATGGAGAGTATACTAAAGGAACGATTGGGGGTTTACTTTGGGAGGTGGAGGTCTGGATAGTCGGCAGCATGGGTTTGTGCTAGGTAGATCATGTCAAACCAACCTTGTGGAGTTCTATGAATGGGTAACATCAGAACTGGACAGGGTAAGCCTGTGGATGTATTATTCTTGGACTTCAGCAAGGCGTTGACTCTGTCCCCACAATGGTGTGGTGGAGAAACTGATGGGGTTAGAGTAGGCCTTTGATGGTCAGATGGATTGAAAACTGGATAGCTGGACGCACTCAGAGAGTAGTGGTCTGTGGGGAGCTCCTCAAACCCTAGAGAGGTTGGTAGTGGGGTACCACAGGGCTCGGGTCCTGGGTCCAATCCTGTTTAATGCATACATATCGGACATCAGGGATGGTATAGGTGTGAAATGAGTCTCTTCATGGGATGACTCCAAGATGGGAGCAGTAGTTGAGGGAGAAGAGGGAGGTTGGCCCTGCAAGGGACCTGGACACCCTGGAAAGCTGGGCTCACACATGGAAATTAATTAATATCACCAAGTGCAAGGTGTTGCATCTTGGTCGGGAAACCCTAAACACAGGTACACCCTGGGAGGGAGGTGCTGGAAGCCTCAACAGGGAAAAGACCTAGGGGTCATGGTGGATACATGTATGAATAACTCTGAGCAGTGCAGGAGAGCAGCTAGCAAGGCAAACAGGATGTTGGGATGCATCGCAAGGGGGATCACCCTAGGAGCAAGGAAGTGATTCTGCCGCTGTACAATGGACTGGTTAGACTACACCTTGAGTACTGTGTACAGTACTGGAGACCACACTTGAAGAGGGACATACAGCCCTGGAGAGGGTACAGAGGAGGGCAACAAAGATGATATGAGGGCTAGGGATTTGACTTACGAGGACAGACTTGAGGAGCTCTGCCTGTTTTCATTGGAGGAGAGGAGAGACTGGGGACATGATTGAGGTCTTCAAGTACCTCAAGGGAATAAATAGGTAAACATGGAGGGGATTTAGACTAAAGCAGGAGGCATCACCAGAGGGCATGGTTTGAAGTTGGAAGGTGGAAGGTGAGGGGAAAAGAGGAGGAGGTTTTTCACTGAGAGGGTGGTGGACCCTTGGAATGCTCTGCCTGGTGAGCTGGTTCAGAGATCCACAGTGGAAGGCTTTAAGAGAGGGTGGGACAGACACAGAAAGTGGATGTATCAGATGATGGCCTGTCCCGGGGGGGGTGGGGATGGATGATAGGGGTTTCTGGAGCACAAGGGATGGGAGGGTCTCGGCACCCAACTAAGGATCTAGGTTCGAGCAGACTTGATAGACCATAAGGCCTAATCTGCTGGCAAATAGTATGTTAGTATGTTAGTAAGTGCACAATGTATCTGATTGAGAGATTTGAGTGAAGCGAGGCTGCACTCTGGCTATGGTGCACTGTGCGGATACTGCTGTTCTGCCCAGCAACAAGACTTCCAGGAGGAGTGACCGAGTGACCCTTGATCTGTTTGATTTCGGTGACTCCCCACTGCCAGCAGAATGGAAGAAAAGGATTAGTGAAAGGCTTGCCCAGAGGGAGCAGGTGTTTTCCTTGAAGGAGTGGGATGTAGGATGTGTGCAAGGAGCTGAGCACCACATTCGGCTACAGGATGAGCGACCCTTCTGTGAGTGATCTCAACGCCTGGCTCCTGCTGATATAGATGATGTGAGCCAACACCTGCAGAAGATGCTCACAGCTGGGGTGATACAAGAATCCAGATGCCCTTATGCTTCCCCTATTGTAGTAGTGAGGGAAAAGAATGGAGCTGTCTGGATGTGTGTGGATTACCGTAGTTTAAACAGGCAAACTATACCAGACCAGTATATCATGCCACACATTCAGGACGCCTTGGATTGCCTAAATGGTAGTAAATGGTTCTCAGTGTTAGACCTTCGCAGTGGTACTACCAGATCCCGATGGCTCCGGAGGATAGCAAAAAAACTGCTTTTATTTGCCCACTAGGTTTTTATGAGTTTATGAGAATGCCTCAGGGGATTTCAGGTGCCCCTGCTACTTTCCAGCACTTGATGGAGCATGCTGTGGGGGATATGAACTTACTCGAGTGTTTAGTCTACCTGGATGATGTCATAGTGTTTGGCAGCTCCTTGGAAGAACATGAAAGCAGGTTGTTCAAAGTCCTGGATCAACTGGAAGACTTTCGTCTCAAATTGTCTATAGATAAGTGTCAATTCTTTCAAACATCCGTAAAATTTTTGGGCACATAGTATCCACTGAAGGCATAGAGACTGACCCCAGCAAAGTGGAAGCTTTGACTACTTGGCCTCAGCCAAAGAATTTGAAAGAGCTGCAAAGGTTCCTGGGGTTTTGTGGTTATTATAGATGATTTATCAAAGACTATTCTCGAGTGATCCACCCTCTACTCAACCTTACTCAAGGGTACCCTCCAACCCACAAAAAGTATAAGAAAGCTGTGCTTCCCGAGACTGAGAAAAAATATTTCCGTCCAAATGATGTGTTTGGGACCCGCTGGACTGCTGATTGTGAGGTAGCTTTCTATGATATTATATATCAACTTACCCATGCCCCAGTGCTGGCCTATGCTGACCCTGCCAGGCCGTACATTCTTCATACTGATGCCAGTCTACAAGGATTGGGGGCTGTGTTATATCAAAAGCACATAAATGGTCTAAGACCCGTAGCCTTTGCCAACAGGAGCCTAACCCCTTCAGAAAAGAACTATCCAGTACACAAGCTAGAGTTCCTAGCCTTGAAGTGGGCCATTGTTGATCAATTTCGTGAATACTTGTACGGTGCTAAGATATTGGTGAAGACTGATAACAATCCTCTAACCTATGTGCAGACCCCAGCTAAGTTGGATGCCACTGGCCATAGGTGGTTTTCTGCATTATCTACATATGACTATGCTGTTGAATACAGAGCAGGCCTGAACCACATAGATGCTGATGCTCTTTTCCGAAGGCCTGTGACCTGAGACAACTGGGTCAGGTTGTCAGAACCTGACATTAGAGCACTTTGCCAAAAGTTTGACAAAGAGGAACTGGTATCCCCTGATGCTGTGGATTGCATGGTGGATTGTTTGGAGCCATCTGAAAACTGTATACCTGCTGCTTACTGACATTTCTCTGCATTAGATGCTAGTGCGTTGCCCCAATTCAATAATGATAGTCTCCGGCTGGCTCAGTCCCAAGACCCCATGATAAAAACTGCTCTGGAGGTTCTGCACATGGGGAAAGATGTGTCAAAACTGTGTTCCACTGACTTGAGAACTGCCCTGTTATACAAAGAAGGTCCCAAGTTGAAACTGATTAATACACTATTATACAGAGAGACAGTAGACAAAGGGGGATGGGTAGACAAACAGCAACTGGTGCTGCCCACTGCTTTTAGAGAACTGGTGTTGAGGTCTCTGCACAATCACATGGGACACCTCGGCATAGACAGAACCTTTGACTTGGTGAGGTCCTGGTTTTATTGGCCCAAAATGGGTGCTGATGTGGAACAGCATATCAGGACTTGTAGCCGATGTTTACAAAGAAAGATCCTGCCCCAGAGGGCTGCCCCACTGGTTAACATCACTACTAGTGCCCCCATGGAATTGGTCTGCATTGATTTCCTGAGTCTAGAACCAGATCAGAGAAACATCAGCAACATATTGGTGGTCACTGATCATTTTACCCGGTATGCACAGGCTTTTCCTACTAAAGATCAGAAAGCAATCACGGTGGCTAAAGTACTTGTTGAGAATTTCTTTGTCCACTATGGGGCCCCTCAAAGAATCCATTCCGATCATGGGAGAGATTTTGAGAGCCGCTTGATTAAAGAAATGCTATCCTTGTGGGGGGAATGAAAGTCAAGAACTACTCCTTATCATCTCCAGGGAGATCCTCAGCCTGAAAGGTTTAATCGCATGATGCTCGACATGTTGGGCACCCTGCAACCTAAAGATAAGCCTAGATGGAGCCAACAGATTAGCACTCTGGTACACGCTTATAACTGCACCAAAAGTGATGCCACTGGGTTTTCCCCATATAGACTGATGTTTGGGAGAGAAGCTAGACTGCCCATAGATGTCTGTTTCGGAGTTTCTCCTGATGGGGTTCAAGCAGCTAATCATCTACAGTATATGCAGAAGTTGAAGGCCCAACTAAACCATGCCTACCAACTAGCCCAGACCATGGCTGCTAAACGAAATCTAGCCAATAAAGAAAGGTATGATAAAAAAGTGAAAGCAATGGAGCTTAGAGAAGGGGATAGAGTGCTATTGAGGAATCTGGGACTGCATGGCAAGCATAAGATTGCTGACAGATGGCATCACCTCCCTCATATTGTTGTGGGAAAGCTGAAAGATTTACCTATATACAAAGTGCGGCCTGAGAACAACTCAAAAGATGTGAAAACTATACACAGAAATCATCTGCTGCCAATTGGACAGATCCTGATAGAGGCTGAACCACCAAATGCCCCCCCCCCCCCCGGGCCCGTGACTAGAGCCACTGCCAAGAAAAAACTAAGACCGATTGATTCCCCAGAAATCAAACTAAAGAGGCCTTCTCCACCCCCCTCTGTTGAAGCAGATTGCCAGTCTATGTCAGAGGACAGTGAGTGTAATCCTGAGTATTACCCCTCTTGTGAACTGAGTCAGTTGTTTAGGGGCAATCTCCTAGTCAACCCTGGGGATGAAGCTGGGCTTCCTGGACTGTCTGAGCCCCCAGCTTTGTCTCTGGAGCCGATGCTCCAGGAGGGAGAAGTGAGTGGTATTAAATCTGAAGACATGAGTTCATTGGGACTGGCTGAACTGTCTGATTTCTCAGATGAAGGAAGTGACGTGGGGGAGGCAACTGGTGATATGACAGAGCAAGAAGAATATTTTGACTGCTCTGATAGTTCCCCGCCAGTACCAGAAATGTCCCCAGCCGAGCCAGATAGTGTGAGTTCAGAAATAGGGGGCCCTGGCACCGAAGGTACCATGGACTCTAGGTCCCCTGCTCCCATAGAGGTTTCCCCGGCCACCCCAAGAAGGGCTGGAGTGGAGTCTGAGCCTTCAGAAATTTTACCCAAGACTCCTAGACAGACTGGCTGGGAAGTACGGCCTGTAGTGAGATTGAGTTTTGAGTCCCTGGGCCAGCCTGTGGATCTGCCTTTGAATGTGGCCCATAAGGGGGTGTACATGTCCCCGAGCTCATTGCTCAAACTAAGCCTGGGGAATAATTACAGACTGCTGGTATTGCCCTCTGAGTATGGTGCCCCTGCCCCATTTAGCTCCCAGGTAGCTGTTATGGAAGGGCTCCCTCTATCCAGGTGTCATGGGCAGGAAGTAATGGCCTGATTTAAAAAGAAAAAGGTTGTCTGTATGTATAATGTTGTATAACCAATAGTAAACTGTGTAATACAGTACCAATGTATATAACAAAAGATTTAATGTGCTGTCTTTGTTTGAAAGGAATGCAAGTTTAAACTGTTTTGCCTTAAAGTGATTTAAGGGTAACTACTTGATGTGGACACCAAGTTCTTTCCAGGCCAGGAAGGGTGTAACCCCCCTACAAATGGGGGTTCCTAAAATCCTTCCCAGAGCTTGCCTGAGTGCTCCCTGCCTAACTGGTGTTTGGCCTAATACCGCTTGAATGCGGGCAGTGTGAGTGCTTTTAGAGCCTCTGGTACTGTCTCTTTAAGAGCTGCCTGCTTGTAGGCTTTATTAGTTTGTATGGGGGAGACTGTGGGTTTACTGATCGAATCCCACTTGAGCTGCCATTTAAATCACTCCGCTTCTGCAGTTGCTAAGAGAGCAGAGGGAGCCTAATTAAAGGATGTAACTGTTTGCTGGGAAATATGTAGCGTAACAGTAAAAATGTAGTTTGTTTAACCTGCCTTTATTGCAGCTGGGACTCTGTATGTTTGGCCCCTCCATTTTGGACCTGGACTACTGCGATGGGCCAATTGGGGAAGGGGGGCCTTAAAATGGAGACTGCTTGAGCCAACCAGAACTGGTGCTTCTGGGAAGTGTAGTTTGGACCCTGGTGCCTTTTTTTCACCAATAGAGGGCGTATGCTGTGACTGGCAGATGGGAGCAGCCAATCGGAGCCAGTGGAGGCAAAAGGAAGCTGCCCTGAACTGTCCTGGAGAGTCAGAGTCGCTGTGGTCGTGAAGAGAGAAGGAGCTCTGGGCTCCTGCACTGTGAAAGTCTTTGCGCGGGAAGCGTGTGTGCCAGGCCAAGAAGTCAGACAACAGCATCGCCAGCAGGAGCGGACAAGATCCGTGGAGGAGTGCAGGCAGAGGAGGCTGTACGTTTACAGCTACCTACCAGGCTCACCCTGTAGAGGACTGGAGAATCTGCTTCAATCGCGCTCGGTCTGTCAGGACAAGTGAAGCTGCGTTGCGTCACCCGGTTTTTGCAGTGAAAGTGATCAGGAGTGTAAAGCAGCTGCCTGGTATGGTACCCCTCTGCTCGTCATATTAATTTGTGGAGAAGTGCTTGGATCTCAGGCTATGTCCTGCAAGTGGTGTGAGAGGGATCTTTCTGCAGGAGTCGTGAGTACTAAATCAGGGTAGCTCCCTGTCAAATGTTCATTTTGAAGGCAAGATTTGTCTGGCTGCTCCAATGGCTGCATGAACTGAGCCTGCTCACTCTTCTTAATCAATTTAGGTATCCAATACTTGTTTTCTTCATCAGGGCCCCAACCAGCTGCACCGAATAGGCTAGCCTCTTATTGCCTGGGTACCCAGAGACAGTGACTTATAGGTTTGGTCTGTGCACAGTGCCCTATATATTAGAGTGTTAAGCTAATCAACCTGATCTCCCCCGGCCTTGTTACTTCCCCTTCAATAAATCAGATTTGTTGTTTGCAAGGTATACTGTCTGAACTGAGTGTTTGTGCCACCCTCTTGCGCATGGCTTATTGTATCACTGTATCTTATTTTACAGGGGATCCTCCACACCAAGTTGGCCAATCCATGCTGGGGGTAAGTGTAAGTCATCACGGTGGTGTGGGAAGCATTTGTGAGCCACTAGTGGAAGGGCAGGGGGGGTTGCAGTGACCCAGAGGGCTGTGACCGATTCGTTCTCGACTGTTCCAACCCCGACCTCTGGGTGGAGGCACCCGCCATTGGATCCAGGCCCCTCAACCTGTTAGTGGCAAAGCAGGCAGGGGTAATAGCCCATGGGATAGTGCCCCCTGGGGGTTACACAAGTCTTATGACTAGTACAAGCATTACGAAGTCGACGATAAGTTATCAGTGCAGCCAGAGAGCCTGTGATCTTAAAGGAATGCCAGGCAAGATCTCTAGTATATAAGCATGGCCATAACCTCAGCTATAATCCAGGGTAAGTGAAAACCATCTCTCTTTTTTTTTCCAGGAGGACATAACAGTCCAAAACTGCCATGAATTTGGACTGAAAGTAATCCAGAGCCAGATTTATATTATTGACTGAAGAGAATGGGGACCAATCAGTTGCCCCTAAGTCAGCAAGGATAGAGGGCAAGTCTTATGACCTAAATGATCTAAAAGGAATAAATTGGGGGAAGGGTGGCACTTAGCACAATGTATTTTGCACACACAGTAAACCATATGGTGGTTAAGAGGGCATCAGGAACGATTTCAGTATCAACAATACGACAGGGATGAGAAGACAGAAACCAGTCTAACAAAGAGTGACTTAAATTTTGGGTTTAGGTGAGTGGGTTCAGAGATCAATTGAGTCAAATGTAGTGACTTAACATTTTGAATAATGTTGTTAGTGCTGGGAGAGAGCCAATTTATATTAAAGTCACCTAGAATATAAAGTTCACCTTTGGAAGAGTTAAGAGCAGACAGTAGAAAAGAGCCCAGTAAGTGAAGCAGAGGAAATACTAGGGCAGCAATAAACATCAGTAATAAAGATGGGGACAGAAAAAGGAAGCAAGAGTTTAAGAAGAAGAAGTAACTCATAAAAGGGGGAAGTGACAACAAGAGCTGTAACAAATTGGATACTGGAGGAAATATAGACAGCAACACCACCATCCCTCTTAATGCGATCTTGCCTAACAACAGTGAAGTCAGCAATAGTTATAGCAAAATTCAGTACCTTAGAAAAGAGTCAAGGTTCTAATATAACTAGGACATCCACACAAAGAATAAGCATGGTAAGCTGCAGCAGATCGATCTTGGGGAGAAGGCTTCACATATTTAAATGGGTTACTGTCAGACCTTTGGGAAGTTGCAATGATGATACAGTGGCAGAACCAGGATTAAGTTCAATGTCACCTACTAACAGAAGTAGCAAGGAAGTAAGGAGTTTTAAAGAGCCAGAGTGCTGCCTGCAGGAGGTAGACAGGAGAGAAGAAAAGGAGGGAGAATAGGGGAGAGAAGGGATAGGACGCGCCAGAGAGCTTCAAGATGAAGACAAGGAGCAGGAAGAATTTGACGCCAAGGATGCCAGGAGAAATGGAGCCAAGAAGAAAAAGAGGAAGAGGGGAGGGACAGGTAGGGAAAGCCACCAAAATGGGGTGGGGGAGGGGGAGAATGAAGTAGAATATGGGAGGGAGGTGAAAGGAGAGAGGAGAGTAAGGATCACCAGAGAAGGTAACAACATGGTGTAAAAAGTGAACAATAAATAACACAGGTAACTAGCATCATGGTGGAAAATGAATAGGTTACAAGAGAATGGATAGAGAGAGATGGAATCAGAAAGATGGCAGGTTAGCAGACAGGCATAAAGAAAGACAACCGACTCCTCAACTGCAGCAGTTACAAGTTAAGATAGTTGGGGGGGGGGGGTAATTACATAATGAGCTGCAGCTGGGATTGGAAGGAAAACAAGTGTGAGAACAGACTCAAAATAAAAGCAGGCCAATAAAATACATTGACAAAAAAGGGGGACTAGTGGAATGATGTGGTACTTCTAAAATGAACTGCAGTTCAGAAACTGTTCCTACAAACTTTAACTAGTAAAATACACTTAGATAAAAAAAAAAAAGATTTAGCGATCACAATAGCTGCATCCCTACTAGATATCCTGCTTACTAATCGTCCCCACCATATGCAATCAATCAATCAATATCTTTATTTAACCAGGCGGACACCATTGAGCAAGCTCATTTTCAAGGTGTACCTGGGACAAACAATTAGGTGAATACAATTTTGTGAGATCAACATTCATTTACAAGATCGTGTACAACAATTGGGCATAGGCAGTACAAATGCAAGTAAAGGGTGCAGTTTAGTGTAAAACATTATTTTAAAGATAGACAATTCGTACAGCACAGACAAAGTGCGGAACATACAGGAAAACAGTAGGTACAGAGTAGGCTCAAGCAAGAATATCCAGGTGATACCAGGAGGTGCATATAGGTGAGATGAGTTTGAGGCAAGGGGGGAAGGGGGTAGGAGGAAAGAAAAAGCAGATAAACAGACAAAATAGGGGTTGAAAAGTCACGGGTAAGAGGATAGGAGGTATAGGTGCAAGCAGCGGAGCGAAGGAGGAAGGCATGGGGATGGCAATAAATTTAATTTTTTAAAAATTTTATTTTAGTCTTTGGTAACTGGGTAAGGCCCACTCGGCACAAGTGCCTGTTTTCAGGGGCGACCTGGGAGCACAGGGCGGTTAAGTGACTTGCTCAGAGTCACACAGTATGCAAGTGGAGGTTGTGAGAATCAAACTCGGGTCTGGGCTGCTGGATGTACCGAGCTCGTTAACACCTCATTCCTCTAACCTCCAGGCTATACTGGAGTCTAACAGCAGAGAGTGACCTAAAATCATGATGAGGCAGGGGCATTACCGACCTGGGTGTCCTACCCAATGCCTCAAGTGACCACTCCCCAATCATCTTCAACTGGTCCTGTCAGCGACCTAAACCACCACCAAATATCATCTTTCATCATCAACTATGCCCAGGAGGCATGGCCAAACTCAAACAATATCTAATTAACTGGGACTGGTCCCCTATTTCCCAAGCCCAGCACACAGATGATGCAATGCACTACTTCGCCACCACCTTTAATACCGCCTGTGATGCTTTTGCACCGACCATCAAAATGACCACTAAGAAACGTAGTGCCCCCTGGATCACCCCAGAACTCCTACAACAATTCAAAATACATGATAACTTCTGGCATTGTGCCACTGCCTCTGGTTTGCCAAGTGATAGGCAGGCTTATAATGCTGCCCACAATAAGTGTACCTGGGCAATCCGCAAGGCCAAGGAAGAGCACTACAGAACCGCTCTAGCCACCTCCTGGGGTAGCACAAGAAAGTTCTGGGATGACATCAAGGAGCTTAATGCTAAATCCCACTCCCTCCCACAACTTAGTGTTAACGGTACTACCACCACAGACACGCTTCACATAGCTAACTGCCTTAATTCCACCTTCTCAGATCTCAGCTCAGTCCTCTCTAGCAACTTTTTCGATCCAATTCAGCCTTTCCCACCACCTGAGCTCCTCCACCCCCCCTTCAAACTGAGTCATTACCCCTACAGAAGCAAAAACCTACCTGTCCAAAGCCCTCCAGAGCTCCAATTACTGCAAAGATGCTTTCAATATGCGTATCCTATACCTTGCGCTAGACTCAGTTATCTCCCCACTCATGGACCTTCTAAATCTGTCCCTGCACCTGGGCAAGTTCCCAACCTCATGGAAAATGGCAGTGGTAACACCAATATTGAAATGCGGCGACAGCTCCCTCCCGAAGAACTACTGGCCCATCTCGACTCCCCCTCCCACACTGTCTAAAGCCCTTGAAAAGATCATGGCCAATCAGCTCACTGACTACCTCCTCACACACAACCTTTTATGTAGGGAGCAGCATGGTTTCAGAGCTGGTCATAGCACTACGACTGCCCTCACAGAATTCACTCACTCCCTGCACTCCACGCTTGACAAGGGACACCTCGCAGGGGCCGTGTTTATAGACCTTTCAAAGGCTTTTGACATGGTTTCTCACCCCCTCCTTCTTAACACATTACAACAAATTGGGGTCTCTCATTGTCCACTCTCATGGTTCTCCAGCTATCTTTCATCTAGAACCCAACGTGTTAAAATTAATAATACCATATCAACTATGCTGCCTGTGTGCTCAGGAGTTCCCCAGGGATCTATCCTGGGTCCCTTGCTATTCAGCATCTACCTCAACGCCCTGCCTAAATCCTGCCCCGGCAGCCTTCTACTCTACATGGACAATGCTGTTCTTTATGCCACACATCCTGATCCTCTCTCTCTCCAGTGTACCTTACAAAACTCCTTCTCTCAGATTGAACACTGGTTTACTGAACACAGATTGGTGGTCAACATTAAAAAAACTAAGACAATGCTCTATGCCCACTGCCAAAACAGATCAAAGGATTTCCCCCTTGAAATACTCTCCGCCTCTCTCATCCCATTGGAACAGGTTAAAAAATACAAGTATGTAGGTATTACATTTGACTGTTCTCTCTTGTTCCATGAACATATAAAAATCCTCACTTCCGCCACCAACACCCACATTGGTCTCCTTTACAGACATAAGACTGCCTGCCACCTGAAGCACTTCACCTAGCCATTACCTTCTCAGTCTTATCGCTGGTGGACTATGGCCTCACAATCTATGCTGTCGCCGACCCAATGGCGCTTCATCAAATACAAGTAGTCGTCCATAAGGCCTGCCGGCTCCTCTCTGGTGCCGACAGAAATGCACATACCTGCACCCTATACGCGCTCACCTATATCCTCTCCCTTGAGGAAAGTCTATTATACCAGACCTGTCTCTTCACCAAACAAATCCACCTGGGTTTAACTCCAATAGGTGTCATGGCTTCTCTTCAGGCAGCCACCATCTCAGCGTACACATGGGCCGCTCCCAAAACTATCTGGAAGGTGCCTAGGGTCAGGACCACCCTGGCCCAGTGATCCTTCCCCCTTAGAGCTCCATCCTGGTACAATGCCCTTCCTCCAGCTGTCACATCAGTCACCAATCTAGGTCCTTTTAAAGCTGCCTTAAGGGCCCATGTCCTCTCCTCACGTCAATGCCAGTGTAACTGGTAACCTGTGGATCCTGCACCACACCGCTAGGCCACGCACCCGCCCTTGGCCAGGCAGTGGAGAGCCCTCACTATTTCTAGCCTACAGGCTCCTCACTGCCCTCGGTTACCATATAGTTGCACTGGACTATGACTGCATTGTATTATGTATAAGACAAGGCCTCCCTGAGGTGGCTTACTACCAACTCATATCATGCATTGCTTTAGCTACCAATTGTATAGGTCTTAACCGCTCATTAGGTAAATATGTCAATAGCTCTGCCCTGTTTTAGCTACCAAATGTATAGGCATTAACCCGGGCTCATTGTATGTATACTCGGTATGATTGCTCACCCACATTTATTCTATGTATGTACTGTATGAATGTCTATGTTTTATTCTGACGTGGAGCTTTTGGAAATGAGTCTATGACTCAAAAGGTTTTAATTCCGATTTCCTAAATAAATAAATACAGACTTTAAATATTTTCTGGAAGACTAGAAACACTTGCAAATGTAGCAGGCAACAGACAAACAAAGAAGGGTACTCTGCGGACATCTTAGTAAAGCTGCATGACCAGCCACGACTTTCTCAAGGCTGACTCCTTGATGCCCAAATGCTGAGGCCCTTAAGCAATCAGACCACAGCGTTTTACTGTACAGGATGTACATACTGTACAGTTTGTGTTTATTGTGCATTCTGTATAAACTGAAGCTGGAGGGGGTAGGTTCAGGAGAGATGTAAGGAGATACTTCTTCACAGAAAGGGTAGTAGGTGCCGGAAACAGGCTTCCAGTGTAGGTAGTGTTGGCAAAGACAGTGTTAGGATTGAAGAATGCATGGGATAGGAACAAAGGAATTATAAAAGAAAGTAAGAGGGTAGACTAGTCAGTGCCGTAGACCAAGGAGGGTCTGCAACGAAAGCAATCACAATGAAACTGGGCAGACTGGATGGGCTAAGCAGCCCTCATCTGCCATCAATTTCTGTTTCTGTGTCTGTGTTTACTGTGCAGACTGTATATACTTTACATTCTGTGCTTGTTGTACAGAATGTATATACTATATATTCTGTGTTTATTGTACAGAATGTATATACTGCACATTCTATATTTATTGTACAGAATGTATATACTGCACATTCTATATTTATTGTATAGAATGTATATACTGCACATTCTGTGTTTATTGTACGGGCTGCATATTCTGTACATTCTGTATTTATTGCACAGGATGTGTGTACTGTACATTACGTATTGTACATGATGTATGTCTTGTACATTCTGTATTTATTGTACAGGATGTACATACAGTACAGTCTGTTTATTGTACAGAATGTATATACTGTACATGATGTGCTTACTTTACAGAAGAATGTATTTACTGTACATTTTGTGTTGGTTGTACAGGATGTATATACAGTGGAGCCCACTTATAAGAACATCGCTTAAAGGAACATCCTGGTTATAAGAACATGAGTCCCATGTCCCGATTTTTAGTAATGCATTCCTATGTGAGTGAAGCCCGTTTATAATCACTATCAGCCCAGTTAATAGAACATTTTCTGTGCTAGTTCGCTGCCAGCTGTCAGTGAAACTCATGAAACTTTGCTGTCACACCTTGTCTCGGGCTATTAACGCCTTCTCTGGTATGTGGCTAGGTGCGAATGATTGCTAATTAACTTTGACATTGAGTGCATTCAATGCATTCCAACATGAACTGATTGCTGCAGAGGTGCTATTTGGCTATTGTTTTTCAAATGGCTCCGCAATCCGTCAGCACAAAACAGCCCTAATCATACACATTTCCCTCCCACTCGCTCCCATCTGTACGCTGTTCTGTCATCTGTGCCGCGGTCTGATGCAGCACCGTGCAGCCCGACTACACCTCCCAGCATAGAACAGCTGCTGCTGCTGTACAGGACTACCTCCACACCCGCTTGCTCTCTTCTTGCTATCTGGTACTGGGGAGGCAGTATAGTGCAGTGGTTTAAGGCTCTGAGCTGCAAATCTGGTGACATCCAGCAGACCAGACTTGGGTTTGAATCCCACAGCTTCTACTTGCATACTGTGTGACCCTGAGCAAGTCACTTAACTTTCCTGTGCTCCTAGGTCGCTCCTGTAAAAAAGCTTTCAGCTTTGTGGCTTAGTGTACTAATCCTGGTTAAACAACTAAAATAAAAAAAAATAAATACTTGGTTCACCAGTCACGGCAGCCCGAGACAGAATGACACCCCCTTCCAGCAGAAGGTAAACCTCAGAACAATGTTTTACATAGAGAATAAAGTATGAGTCGGGGTGTGTAACGAGATTTTACATACACCCGAGTTGTGGGATGCTACATAAACCCCGAGGGCGAAGCCCGAGGGGTTTGTAAAAAGCATCTCACAACGAGGGTGTGTGTAAAATTGAGTTCGAAACACATCCCGACCCATATTTAATTTTATATCATTGCTGGGTTTCCCTTTCAGGAATTATATAAAATAAAAAGCTTCCGGTGCATCCGCGGTGTGGCTTCTCAGGTGCCAATTTGAATCGGCATATTTTAAAACATTCTGTTTTTGTCCTGGTTTGTGAGGTTTTCACTGTGTAGGGGGGAAAAAAAATAACTTACCGCCGAGTTCTTCTGGTGGTGGCGGTGCTGTTTCGGGAGAGATGGAAGCGGTCAGAGGTCTTGAGTGGTGGCACTGCTGCGTGAGCATGCGCACAGCAAGGGAAACCATGCGCGTGTTTGCTGTTATAAACACTCCTTTATAATGGCAAATTACGCCACAGTTTCCCTATGGGAAAAAGGGGAAGCCAGTTGTTATAAGTTTTTAATGTTTCTGTAAGCATTTGCTGCTACTCAGAGTAGCTTATTGTGTGTTCTTTGACCCCTACCTTGTGGCCAGAATCATGAATTGCAGGTGCCTTATTAGTTAAACAGAGCGGCCCGTCTATAAGAAAAGCTTGCATATAAGAACATTTTTTTGTGGCAAATGGGGTGTTATAAGCTGGCTCCACTGTACTGTACATTCTGTGTTTATTGTACATGATGTATATACTGTACATTCTGTGTTTACTGCACAGGATGTATATACTGTACATTCTGTCTTTATTGTACAGGATGTATACTTGTAAAATATATAATATAATACAATTTACAATCTGTGTAGGTTACAATATAATACACTATACATTCTGTGTAGGTTACGATATAATGCAATATACAGTCTGGGTTGGTTACACTATAATACAATATACATTCTGTATAGGTTACAATATAATACAATATACAGTCTGTGCAGGTTACAATATAATACAATATACAATCTGTGCAGGTTACAATATAATACAATATACATTCTGTGTAGGTTACAATATAATACAATATACAATCTGTGTTGGTTACAATATAATACAATATACATTCTGTGTAGGTTAAACTATAATACAATATACAGTCTGTGCAGGTTACAATATAATACAATATACATTCTGTGTAGGTTACAATATACATTATGTGTAGGTTACAATATAATACAATATACAATCTGTGTAGGTTACAATGTAATACAATATACAATCTGTATAGGTCACAATATACAATCATAGAATCATAGAAATCTGCAGGCAGAAAAGAACCCATTAGCCCATCTAGTCTGCCCATAACCACCTCCCCAGGAAGACCCCCTCCCTCCCTTACCAGCCTGCCCTCTGTCTGCTAGGCCCCTATGCATGTCCCAGGCTCTTTTAAAGTTGTCTACTGTATGCCGGCCCACCGGCGCAGCAGTTAGATTTCCACTTGCAACACCGGTGACCCGGGTTCAGGAACGGACCAGGGGAGTCAGAGGGCCGGCTGGGAGAGAAGGATTGAGCATTCCTGGGACTGCTCTCCTTCTCCGGAGGGAGGGAGGGGCTGAGTGTCCGGTGCTTGATGGACCCCTGACGGAGGTGGTGGCACCGCATTGTTCGGTGACAATACATTCAGGGGTGGGGCAGACGCAGGTCATCATTGCATGTCCCCACCCCCAGGGCAGCAAATAAAGAAAAATGCCAGTCCCCCGGCATGAAGGCCCATTCCATGCCGCCACCCACTCCCTCCGACGCCCACCGGTGGGGTCCCGCTCTTCGCGGCTCCCACCTGGGGGGTAATCCAGGGCTTTCCCATGATGTCCATTGGGAGTGGGAAGCCCCTCAGCGGCCCCGCCCAGGGGGGTAAGCCTGGGCTTGGGGCGGCGGGCGAATGAGGCCTGAGAATAGGGGGATACAGCTCCCAAAACAGAGAAAATAAAACATAAAAAAAAAGCTGTCTACTGTATCCACCCCCACCACCCAATCCAGCAGCCTGTTCTATGACTGTACCACCCTCTTGGCAAAAAAACTCACCCTGATGTTCCCTCTGAATCTGCCGCCCTCCAGTTTATAGGTATGCCCCCTAGCGGAATTGTTCTTACTCAGTTTGAAGATGCTGTCTACCTTCACCCTGTTTATGCCCCTCAAGTATTTGAATGTCTCCACCATATCTCCCATCTTCCTCCTTTCCTCCAGTGTATACAGGCCCAGTTCTCCCAGTCTCTCCTCATATGACCTCCCCTGCAGCCCCCACACCATTCTGGTCACTCTTCTCTGGACTGTCTCCAGCCTGTCCTTGTCCACCTGCAGGTATGGCCTCCAGAACTGGACCCCATACTCCATGTGCGGCCTGACTATGGGTTTGTACAGCGGCAGGATCACCTCCCTCCACCTGCTCGTGAAATCCCTCCCTCTGCATACCAACATTCTTAGTGTCATTCCTGCTGCTCTGTCACACTGGCTTCAGACTTTCAGATTGTCTGCAATGGTTATCCCCAGGTCCTGTTCCTGTTCCGTCTCTTTCAGCCCTTCCCCTCCAAGCCGGTATTTCCTTTTGGGTTATTACACCCTACATGCATAATTCTGCACTTTTTTGTGTTGAACCATAGCTGCCACCTTTCTGACCTCTCCTCCAGCCTGGCCAAATCCTCCCTCATATCCTTCCCTCCTCCCTCTGCCCTATCAACCCTGTTACTTCAATATACCAGACGTGGACTGGAGCATCCCAGCAGCAGCATCAACTAGGAGCAGATTTATCCTGGACTCCCTTCAGGGTGCCTTCCTCAAGCAACTGGTCATGGAACCAACTCGCAGAAGGCAATACTGGACCTTGTGCTCACAAACAGGGACAGTGTGATGGGGTAACAGTGGGGAGCACCTGGGTAACAGTGACCACCAGTCATTGTGGTTTGAATTCACAGAAAGAGCAGAACCAAACCACACAAAACACGATCCTGGATTTTAGGGGGCAGACTTTGGGAAATGGGGAGATGCTTGAAAGAGGCATTAAGGGAATGGGACAGGAATCAGGGATTGAGGAACAGTGGGCAGTATTTAAATGGGGATTATAAGAACAACAGAATTATGCATTAAGCAGGTTAGCAAGAGGAAAAGAAAGAGGAGACCATTATGGTTTTCCAAAGAGGTAGCAAAGAAAGTGAAAGCCAAAAGATTGCATTCAGGCAATACAAAAAGACACAGGCAGAAGGGGATAGGGAGAAGTACCAGGAGAAACAAAGGGAGGCAGGGAAGTCAGTAAGGGAAGCAAGCTCAGACAGAAGAACACATTGCAAAATCAGTGGTTAAAGGGGACAAACCTTTTACAGGTACATAAGTGAAAAAGAAGGACAAAGGAGGGATAGTGAGACTGAAGGGGAGGATGGGAGCCATGGAGGATGACAACAGTAAAGCTGACATATTGAACAGGTATTTCTGCTCAGTCTTTACTAAGGAAGAGGGGGTAATGGGTCTGAAGGAGTACAAGGGTGAGAATGGTGCAGAAATGGACACAAGTCCCTTTACACGAAAGGGTCCTGAAGGAACTGGAAGTAATAAGAGCTGATAAAGCAATGGGGCCAGATGGGTGCACCCAGGGTCCTTGAAGAACTAAGAGAGGTGGTGGCTGAACCTCTGGCTATCCTGTTCAGCCAATCACTGGAAACAGGGAGGTACCTAAAGACTGGAGGACAGCAGATGTAGTCCCTTTATACAAAAGTGGGAACAAAGAGGAAGCAGGGAACTACAGACCAGTCAGCTCACCTCGGTAGTGGGAAAGATCATGGAAGCACTACTGAAGGAGAGATTGGTGAACATCTGGTTGTCAATGGACTACAGGACCCAAGGCAGCATGGTTTCACCAGGGGAGGTCATGTCAGACCAACCTCATTGAATTTTTGACTGGGTGACTAGGGAGGTGGATCAGGGAGGGCAGTGGACATGGCATATCTGGACTTCAGCAAGGCCTTTGACACTGTGCCACATAGAAGACTATTACACAAACTGGGGAATATGGGTGGGCAGGACAGTAGTGGTGGGTAGGTAACTGGCTGGGTGGCAGGACACAGAGGGTGGTGGTAAATGGCTGTCACCCACAGAGGGAAGAGTGACCAGTGGGTACCACAGGGATCAGTGCTGGACCGGTCCTATTCAACATCTTCATTAGTGACATTGCACAGGATATAGAAGGCAGAATTTCACTGTTCGCTGATGACACAAAGCTCTGTAACAGAGTAGACACACCAGAGGGTGTAGACAGAATGAGAAGGGACCTGCAGAAACTTGAAGAATGGTCAAGGGTTTGGCAGTTGAAATTCAATGCAAAGAAGTGCAAGATAATGCATATGGGGCACAAAACCCTGGCACAATATATCAGTTGGGGGGAGGATATAGCATGCACCAGCAGGAAAGGGATCTTGGGGTTGTCATCTCTGATGACCCAAGGTAGGGAAACAGTGTGACAAGGCATCAGGTAAAAAATAGGATGCTGGGATGTATAGGCAGGGCATCACCAGCAGGAAAAGGGAGGTCATAATCTCCGCTTATACAAGACAGTAGTGAGGTCCCACCTGGAGTACAGTGTACAGTTCTGGAGACCATACCCACGTAAGGACATAGACAGGGTAGAGAAGGTTCAGAGGAGGGCAACAAAGATGGTGCATGGGTTGCATCACAAGTCCTATGAAGACAGGTTGAAGGAACTGAACATGTACTCCCTAGAGGAGAGGAGGGAGAGAGGGGATATGATAGAGACATACAAGTATCTTACAGGGAGGAACAGGGTGCAGGAAAACACTATTTTTAAGCGAAAAAAGATGTTTCAGGACTAGAGGGCATGGGATGAAGTTGGAGGGAGGACGATTCAGAGGAAACATGAGAAAGAATTTCTTTACAGAACGGGTGGTGGACAAGTGGAACACCCTGCCAGAGGAAGTGGTGGGGGCTGAAACAATCATGGGATTTAAGAATGCATGGGATAGACATAAAGGAATTCTAGAGGTCAGGGGTAAGGGGAAATAGACTTCTAGGAAAACAAACTGAACTTACAAGCTCAAATGGGCAGACTAAGTGGGCCATAGGCCCTTATCTGCCGACACTGTCTATGTATCTATGTATCTATGTACTACATATCTTCATGTTGTCCGCAAACAGATACACCTTCCCCTGTAGACCCTCTCTGATATCTCCAATGTATATGTTGAAAAGTATGGGTCCCAACACAGACCACTAGGGAACCCCACTTGTCACCCTTTCTTCCTTCAAATGCACCCCACTCACAACAACCCTCTGTGTCCTCCTCTCCAACCAATGCCCTATCCAGTTCGTGAACTCGCTCCCCGGTCCCAGGTTGTCTACCTTACCTATCAGTCTCCTGTGTGGGATGGTGTCAAATGCCTTCCGGAATTCCAGGTAGGCCACGTCCTCTGCCCCACCCTGGTCCCATATTTCCATCACTCTATCAAAGAATTCTATCAGGTTGGTCTGACAAGACCTGCCACCTGTGAACCCATGTTGATTGTCATTTAGGAGACCTTCCCCCTCTAGATATTTAATCAGCATTTCCTTAACCAGTGTCTCTATTAGCTTGCCGACTACGGAGGTAAGGTTAGCTGGGCAGTAATTTCCCAGTCCTCCCCTCCCACTTACGTAGGGGTACTACCTCAGCCTTTTTCTAGTCCCCAGGAACCCTTCCCTTGTGCAGTGACAGGTTAAGTAGCCTCGTTAGAGGTGTTGCCTATTCCTGTTTTAGTTCTTTGAGCACCCTCGGGTGGATACCGTCCGGTCCCATTGCCTTACCAATTCTTTCCAACTCTATGTAGGTTACAATATTCACAGCCATATTGAACAGTGAGAGGGCAGTAAGCACAGCACTTAGCCAGCAAATCAAGTACAGTCACAATAGGACACATCTGTATTCTTTGGAAACAGTTTAGCAGAGGCAGGCCTGGTAAATGAGCTGTTACCGAAGGTAAGGTTGTTCCATATCGGAGGGAAGGCTGTAACTAAAGCATGTTGACTGGAATTCAGTTTGCTGGTGATTGGTACAGAATGTAAGACACAGGGTGTGGGTAGTTATGTGATAAACACATGCCTAGGTGCATTGTGGGGCATGAGGTATTTACAGTGAGTGAATTCAGCACCTGGAAGTGCAGCTGTCACGTAACTGCCCGCACCCTGTTGTGTTTTATTGTACAAATTGACTGACTGCTTGGTTGATTTTTTTGGTTTTTTGGATTTTATTAACTGGGTAGGCTTGCTGAGGCAAACGGTTTCTTTTCCAGAAGCGACCTGGAATTAATTACAGAATATACACTGAATGAACACATACAGACAATAGTAACAAACCGCATCAGTAGGGCAACATTTAGTGCAGACAGTGGAAACACATAAGCTCAAAAGTTGAATACAGGATAAAGATAAGTGCTCATTCATTTCCAAGTAAAGCGAGTCAGATCAACAGAACAAGTAAGCTAAAGCAGGCAGAGGGTCTGTTAACAAATAGATACTTCATCAAGGCTGATCTGAAGGATGCAAAAATAGGCATTCCATGACCTTGGGTCGGAGATTATTCCATAACCTTGGTACAGTGGTCGCAGAGGATCATTGGCCAGCAGCAGAGTGCTCTCGGTACGGCAACAAGTTTCAGTCCAGAAGAGCAGGTGGGCCTTCTTAGTGAAGTCCATGATACCAGCCAGGTTTTTCAAGGGGAAGTAAAGGAGTCTGTGTCTGAGAGAAAGCACTGGGAGATGAATCCTCCCCTCCAGAGGGGGCCAGTTTAGTGCAAAAATGGCCTTGCAGTGATGTTCCCAGCTGCAGACCCCAGCAGGAAAATATGCTGTATGATGGGAGGCAAACTTCAGTTTGGAGAGTTCAGTTTCCCTGACGGATGATAGGAGTGAAGCCTCATAGGTAATGGCAGGGAGAAGGACACTTGGCAATCAAGCGCCTGGTCTGAATAGTAAAGTAGGGATACAGTCTGTACAGCAGGCCCAGTTTTTTGTTCAGAGTTTTAACCACTGCATCAGCATGAGGCTTGAGGGTAATTTCTTGGTCTAACTGGATTTCCTACACACTTTACCATAGCACGTGTATTTATACATGCTCCTGACAGAGTAGTAATGTTAAGTAGATGTTTTCTGCAGTGACCCAGCCTATGGGTACCAAATAGCATGGACTTCATTTTTCTGGGCAATTCCTTGATGAACAACGACAATAAAATAGGGCCCAGGATTGAGCCCTGAGGGATACCATTAGTGTTTGCCCCCCCCCCTTAACAAGTCACATGTGCACTGAGAGGTAGTTGTGAAACCAACTACAGGATAGATTATCAAAGCCCAGGGCACTTAATTTGTGCAATAGAAGATCATGATTAACATGGTCAAATGCCTTGGTTAGGTTAATGAAGACCACGCTCGTGCCCTGCCCAACATGCATAGCACTGAGCAGGCCAGTCATGAGGCGTAAAAGGGCAGTATCAGTGCCATGCTGTTTGCAGAAGCCATGCTGGACTTCAGTTAAGGTGGAATGTAACTCAAGGCAGGACTGTATCTGACTATAAATCAGTCCTTCTTGTAATTTAGCAATGGTGTACAGCAGCAAAACAGGCTGATAGTGTTCAGCTGGCTCTTTGGCCCTTCCCTTTATGCACCGGAACAACATGTGCAGTATTCCATATACTTGCCATGTCACTCTGGAGGAGGGACACCTCCCTGTATCACTCCCTCAGGACAGCATCCCCCCTCCTCTTTAAATAGGTCAGTGCCACCGGGGTCCATAAGCTTCTTAAGCAGCTCCCCAAATCCAAATCTGCTGGCTCTGATAGCACTAAACTAAAACTCCTTAAACTTGTAGTTTGAGAGTCCCTCTAACCAGATTCTTCAACCTTTCCCTCTCTTTTAACATTGTTCTGTCCATCTGGAAAAGGGCAAATATTGTACCAGTACTCAAGAAAGGGAACTGCAAACTAATAACCAATTCTAACCTCAGTAATGCTCAGGATATTCATAACTTTATGCAGTAAGCCTGGAGGGTTGGACTGCCCGGAGGGATGGAACACATGCAAGTGATGGAATTCTTTGCACATGAGCATCTTTCAAATACTGCTTCTACCAACTGTGGTGTTCTAACCTCTTCAGATTTTTCTGTCTGCCTGAAAGTCTGGTCGCTCAGAGTGGTCGTCTTATTCTTTTGCGTGAAAGAAGATTCAAAACCTTAAAAAACTTGAGTATATTTTATTTCTTTTACTGCCTCTACTGATTGTTAGTGTAAATCTTGTTTATTGCTTAAATTACATATTTTTTCCGGTTCTTTGCAGTTCGGGATAACCGTGGGGGAACCGGGTTAGTTGTTTAATTCATCGGGGGTTCTCTGATTAAAGAGCCCTGTTTTTTGTCTATTATTAGTTTAGTTTTTGATTGTATTTTATTGTGTTTGTAACCGCTTTCTATCGGTTACAGAACCGCTGAACCGGTTCATTTATCATCTCCTGGGTTCAGTTCCTCCGGTTCCTATCGGTTTTGGAACTGACCACAATAAATAAATAAATAAATAAATATCCGCATTTACTCTTTTATTAGTGATTAGTGTTTTTTCTCGTTTTGACATTACCATGTCAGGGAAACCTAAAAAGAAAACTGGAGAACCCGGTTTTAAGAATTGTTTAAAATGTGGAGATGTATTTGATAAGGCAGACAAACACACCTTATGTGTGGCTTGTCTGGGGTTTGAACATCTGGTCCAGGATTGTGAAGTATGTAAAACTTTCCTGGAAAAAAAAGTGGAAAAAATGCCTTGAAAGGCTGAATAAAAGATTTCCTAGGGGTCCCTCTGGCTCTGACCAGCTGACACCCCAATCTGCTGTGGCTGAACCCACAATTGTGCTTACCCCTGCCCCTGAGATGGGTGAAAAGGGGACAAAATGAGGTAAAGAACCAGCTGACTCCCTGGTTTCCTCAAAGAAAAAAAAACATGCAGAATCTTCCCCTGCTAAACCAGCGACTTCTGCACAGGTGCCTGCTATGCCCTCGGCTCAAGAGATAGCCCAGGCTTTTAAAATTATCCAGGCACTGCAAAATATCGTTCCCCAGCAGCCTGCCCCTACCCAGGGTCCCCAGGCTAGCAGTGGTGTGCTGCCCTCTTTACAGGAGGAGCAATATTTTGAGGAGGATGATGATCCTTTTGAAGAAGATGAACCAATTCCCCAGAGGTGTCCCCTGAGCAGGATTTTGGTTCTCCTCCCAGGGTGTCAGAGGATTACTCCTTACATTTCACATTTGTGAGGAGAATGGCAGATGCTCTTGATATTGCTACCGCAGAGCAGAGTGAGGATGAGGAGGAAATTGAATATTTAAATATGATGGCTTTAACACCCACAAAAACCCTCCTCTTGCCAGTCTATAAATTCTTTAAAAAAGATACTGTAAAACTTCTACAGACCCCCAATTCTGTTCTTCCTATTGATAGGAGAATAGATAAACAATATTAGTTGGACAGGATGGGAGCTGATTTCCTTTTCTCCCATCCTGACCATCAAGGGGTTATACAGCAGGCACCCTGCGACAAAACCAGAGTCCTCCTGTCCTCCCACCCTCTGGACAAGGACTCCAGGAAAATGGATAGCATGGCCAAAAAAGGTTACTTATCAGCCTCTTTGGCTATGAGACAGGCTACTTTTCAAGCTTATGCTGCCCAGTATGAAAAATCCCTGTGGCAGTCGGTACTGGACATGTCCATGAAAGCCCCCTCACCCTTGTCTGAAGACCTGGCTAAAACAGCCAGGTTTGGGCTGGAGGCGGCTAAGTACCAGTTCCAGATGGCTGCTGATTCTAATGACACTGCAGCCAGATGGATGGCTAACACTGTGGCACAGAGAAGCTTTGCTTGGCTCAGGGCCACTAACCTTACTCAGGATACTCAATCCAAGGCCCTGGATTTTCCTTTAGAGTCAAACTCTCATTTTGGGGAATCCACAGTTGCATATATGAAAAAAGTGGATGAGTATAATGCAACCTATAGAAGTAACTCTGCTAAGGAGTGTGCTTCTTCTTCCACTAGGCCATATGGAAGGGGGGGCAGGGGAAGGTCTTTTATGGTCAGACCCTTTTTCCAGCCAGTAGCAGTGCCCCAGTATCAGCAGTATCCACAACAGGGATACTCTAGGGTAGGGGTAGAAGGAGCTCCAGGAGGGGCTCTCAAACCCAACCTCAGCCCCAATCAAAACAAAACCCTGAGGTTCAGGCCACCTCCTCCCTCCCTCCCTCCTCCCTGTTGGAGGCAGACCTCCCACTTCCTCCAGGCTTGGCTATCCATCACCACAGACAAGTGGGTGCTGGAGGTGGTGAGTCCGGGTCTCTCTCTGGACTTCAAATCTTTTCCTCCACAGAAGACCAGGGTTTACTGCTCACCTCCTCTAGCAGAAAGGACACTACTAGAAGCAGAGGTTCAGAAACTGTTACAGCTCAGAGCAGTGGAATCAGTTCCTACCACCCTGAGAGGAAAGGGTTTTTACTCCAGATACTTCCTAACAACAAAGAACAGTGGGGAATGGCGGCCAATATTGGATCTCAGAGCTCTGAACAAGCATCTGAAAAAAACAAAGTTCAAAATGGTAACTTTGGCTTGGATATTGCCAACAATCCAAAAAGGGGACTGGTTGGCATCACTGGACTTGAAAGTGTAAGAGGATCGTGAGATTCAGACTCGGACACCAAATTTGTGAACCAAAAATAAATCAGCTTTTATTCAGCATACTATATAACAAAAAAAATACAAACTGTTTCGACAAAGAAATAAAAGAGGATAAATTCCATCCAAAGATAAACACCAAATCAAGTAAAGAATCTTAACCACTAGGAAATACTAGGGTATTGTTAGGGTCAGCTCCCTGCTGAGCCCTGCAGCGAACTGCTTATCAACAGTATTCTTCCTTCATTTATAAAGCTACCAACAGTCCCTGTTTTCCCAGGACAGTCCCTATTTTAGGCAACATGTCCCAGTGCCCCCACAACTTTTGCAAAATGTCATTTTTGTCCTGGTTTTTGCTTACTTGTCCCAGTTTTGTCCCTTTTTTTTGCTGCCTGCTAATCCGTGAGTGCCAGTTATTTCAGCACCACTGTGGCGCTGCTTGAGCTGGATAACAGTTTGCAACTTCAACCCCTGCGTCTATGTTGCACCGCAAGCATGTCAGCGGGTGCACGGTAAAGCACGTTCCTTCCTGTTAGGTTAGACTGGGTAGTAGTGCAGACAAGTGCATGTGGACATCTACCTGCCAGCAGCAGAGAGGGACTCCAGACAGAAGAGACCGGCAGCAGGGAACTAAGGTACCCGAACCTGATCAGCTGTAGGGAAGTGTGTGAAAACAATCTGGTGTGGTGGTGGGAATCACTGAAGTGAAGTTTGCTCAGCAAATGAGGTGAGTGTAAGCGGGTTGGGATGGGACTGTCGGGAGGAGCAACACATGCAGCTCGAATGTCTAAACACAATTTAACGCAGGTTTGCTCCTAATGAACTTTCTGTACATCGTGATTTGGAACTTGTTGCAGCAGAATGATGTATTGTTTTAATCTGGATGTTTGCTACTGGTGTTACTGTGGGGTGGCATAGCCAGAGCAAGCAGCAACATTTATTTGATTGTGTGCAGCATTGTCTGCGGCGATGCCCGTGAAAATGACACAGTGGGGGGAGGGCATGGTCAGGATGGACCCTGTCCCAGTTTTAGGCCTTGAAAAGTTGGTAGCTTTATTTATTTATAGTCCTAAATCATCACATGGTGAGGAAAGCCCCTTCCCTTTTTAGCTGTATTTTACAAACTTTTTATTCCCTTTATATTATTGCAGATACTCATAGCTAACTTCATTCTACCTATGTACATGACATATCCAATTTCTTTAGCTGAGTTTCATAACTCTTAAACAAAATAAAGGTACTTTCTGAGCAGTTTCTCCATCATACAGCTCCTTTCCTATAAAATTATTTGAGATTGGGCCGGCCGTTGCAATAGTGACCAAGACAGAGGCTGAGGGGGGAATCCTGAGAGTGAGAGAAAGTGTTCCAACATAGCAGTATAACATTGTACAGGTAAAGATATGCATAAACAGTAATATCTTATTTTATTTCATCATCTCATATTGTTTCCCTGAAAGGTTTTTCTTTCACATGTACAATTATCTATTAATTTACTACAAACGAGGGTTTGTGCTGAGCTGCAGCGCCAAACAGCTCTGCTTCAAACCACTTGCTTCAGCATAAACCACAACCGTAAATCTTCTTTTAGGCTTATGCCTTTACGTGCATCTAGAATGGCTCTTTTTATTTTAGGCTTCCTTCTAAATAATTACTGGACCCATTTCCATACAGCTAGAGGTTTATATAACTTTTAAGATTAACATGGACTTTTCCATTTTGTTTGCAACCTTTTGAGTTGACGCTGTGTCAGTTTAACTCCCCACCTAACAGAGGTAGGACTTGAGGAAGTAAAGGCTAGATTCAGGAAGCCTTTCTATTTAAACACGCATTGATCCCTGAGCAACTAAATTAGGCTTTACAAGAATTTACCAGGGCTTCTCAGTGTTTAAAGAAAAAAAAAGCTGCTGGCTTGCAAATGCGCACTCGCACATTTGAGGAGCGTTAGTGCGCACATTCGAGCCGGAGGGCATTCGCACCTCCGTGAGGTAGCATGATCAGGGGCTCGCATTGCAGATACCAGAAACAAAGCAATAAAGGGCCCCTATGCCAGGGACAGAAAGAACATCGGACAGGTAGCCTTCCTGTCAAATGGTGGAAAGAGAGAAAAGAAAAGGAGAGAGAAAGCAGAAAAAGAAGAGAAAAAACAAACAAACTGCTGTTGCAACAACTTGAAAGGAGAGTCTCTACAAAGCCTTGAAACCCTGTCACAGAAAGATGCCTATTTCCACATCCCCATAAAGGAATCTTACAGAAAATATCTCAGGTTCAGGCTCCCTTCAGGCCACTGTCAGTTTTCAACTATCCCTTTCGATCTCTCCTCAGCACCAAGGGTATTCACAAAGTGCCTAGTTGCTGTACTGGCATATCTATGAAGACAGGGAGTGACTGTCTTCCCATACCTAGATGATTGGTTGATGGTGGGAAACTCACCAAGCCAAGTAAGGAATTCCTTAAGAATCACCCAATCCCTCTTAGAGTCCCTGGGTTTTATAATAAAACAAAATAAATCAGTTCTAACTCCTGCTCAAACTTTGCAGTTCATAGGGGCAGAAATCAACGCACTTCAGGGCAGAGCCTTTTTACCCGTAGACAAGGTGCAAAGTCTTCAGCCAATAGCAAATTCCTAATTCCTTCATCCTGAACAAGTCAAAAACTGCAAGACAGTTTCTGCAGTTACTAGGCCATATGGCTGCATCCACAGGCACAGTGCAGGGATCCGGGTTTCATATGCGAGACATCCAGTTTCACCTCAGGGCTCACTGGAGTCAGAAAAGTGACCGCTTTTCAAAGCTTATACCAGTGACAAGGGCACTATTAAAGGCCCTCTTGTAGTGGAAACAGGAATCCAATTTAAGGCAGGGAGTGCCTTTTCAGAGAGAAACCCCCTCTCTATTACTCACAACAGATGCATCTCTATTGGGCTGGGGCGCCAACTTAGGAAAGCACATGACTCAGGGCACCTGGTCAGCAGCAGAGTCCCTTCAGCACATAAACTTACTGGAGCTCAGAGCAGTGCTCCTAGCTCTAAAGGCTTTTTCTTCACTGATATTGGGCAAGGTGGTACAGATCAGAACAGACAATACCACCACAATGTATTACATAAATTAACAGGGAGGCACCAGGTCAGGCCTTCTCTGCACAGAGTTCATGTAAATTTGGACTCTGGCATACTCTCTCAAGGTGTCTTTGCAGGCAATCCATTTGCCAGGAAAGGACAATACCTTGGCAGATGCACTAAGCCGCATCAACCAGGCCCATCACGAATGATCCCTAAACAAGCAGGTGGTACAAGTTATTTTCAGAAGGTGGGGCACTCCAGGGATAGACTTGTTCACATCCCACCAGAACCACCAGCTACGTCAATATTGCTGCAGACCACCAGCACAGGGCACAGTTCCTCTGGATGCCCTGGTTCTGGATTGGACAGGCAGGCAGGTACCTGTATGCTTCCCCCCTTTCCCTTTGGTTTCCAGGGTGTTACTGAAGCTAAAATCCCTCTCAGCATTTCTGATCTTGATAGCTCCAGATTGGCCCAGGCAGCCTTGGTACTCTCTTCTGCTCTCCATGTCTGTCAGCAAACCAATACAGTTGCCCCTCAGACTCAATCTCCTGACTTCCAATCAGGGAACATTGTTGTACCCGAATCTCAAGTCCCTTCATCTCAAAGCATGGCTCTTGAGGAATTAGAGTATGCAGATTTAAATCTTTCAGGAGCTGTCTTAAATATTTTAAAGGGTTATAGAAAACACTCTACACAGAAAACTTATTCTTCCAAATGGAAGAGATTTTCTCTCTGGTGTTCCAGCGTAAACCTTATACCACATAAGGCTGGAGTTTCAGTTGTCTTAGACTGTCTCACTCATTTGCACTCACAGGGTTTGCAACCCAGTTCCCTTAAGGTTCATTTAGCAGCAGTATCTGCCTACCTTTCTGCAGGGTGAAAAGTGTCAGTAGCATCTGACAAACTTTTCAAAAGATTTTTTAAAGCATTGATGCATTTGCACCCACCTCACAGGGCAACAGTGCCTGCTTGGGATCTGAATGTGTGTATAGCCAAGCTCATGGGCCCTCCTTTTGAAATACTTTACTTGGAAAACAGTCTTCCTAGTGGCTATTACTTCTGCAAGGAGAATTAGCTAGCTCCAGGCTCTCTGCATTGACCAAGACTATATCTCATTTCACAGAGATAAGGTAGTCCTCAGAACAAACAGTTTCTTCCTGAAGTGGTTTTAGACTTTCATCTGAACCAATCAATCTCTCTGTCTTTTTCACAGACCATACCAGTTCTGGTGAAAGAAGATTACACAGTCTGGATGTGAAAAGGGCCATCAGCTGTTACATGACAGCCACTAAAGACCATAGGGAAAATAGAAAACAACTTTTCCTTACATATGGGGATGTAGGAAAGGGTAAACCAGCCTCAAAAAGATTCACTTCTCAGTGGATAGTCCAGTGTATTCAGTTCTGCTACACTAAGGCAGGTAAACAGCCCCCAATGGGATTGAGGGCGCATTCTACAAGAGGAACAGCTGCTACCCTTGCAGCTGCCAGGGAGGTTCCCTTGGTGGACATTTGCAAAGCAGCTACCTGGAAAACAGTACACACCTTTACAAGGCATTACAACTTGGACATTCTATCCAGGAGTGATGCTAGGTTTGGCACAGCAGTTCTGCAGAGCCTGTTTCCAAAATAAGTTCTGTGCCCACCTCCAGTGGTACTGCTTGGTAGTCTGCATAAAATTATGAATATCCTGAGCATTACTGGGGTTAGAAGAAAAAATTACTTACCATAGTAATGTTATTTCTTCCCAGTGATGCTCAGATATTCATAACTTCCCTCCCTCCCTTCCTCCCCTTCCAGAACTTCAGCCTCTGCACTCCGCATGCTGGTGCCACCAAGCCATATTATTTTGTTACATTTCTCTGTTTTAATCATTTTTAAACTGGAGTTTTTCAATGTTCTCCTTTTGGAGTCTTATTTGATGTGGTTTTGTCAAAAGTTATCATCCTCCCTTTGGAGTTTTTTTTCTAAATTCTATGCTTTAATTAGGGGAAACCCCTCTTTTATAGAATGTTAGTTACATTGGTTTCCTAATGCCTGACTTCCAGGCTTCTCACAAATCTGAAGAGGTTAGAACACTGCAGCTGGTAGAGGCAGTATGTGAAAGATGCTTATGTGCAAAGAATTCTACTCATTTGCATGAGTTCCATCTCTCCAGGCAGTCTAACCCTCCAGGCGTACAGCATAAAGTTATGAATATCTGAGCATCACTGGGAAGAAATAAGATTACTATGGTAATTTTTTCTTACATGCCAATTATCATCCTACTGGTATGGAGTAAAGTACTCGAGAAAATTGTTACTGCCCAACTTAATTCATACCTGTGTGCAGTTCCCGCTAGCCAAGCGGGATGGGGAAATTGTAGTTCTCAGGACCCCATAGAAGCCATTGTGGAAACCACTGGGAGGCTGGTTCCCCAGCCTGTGTCTCCTGATATGGAGACTAATGAAAAGGGGGTAGAAATGTCCCCAGTAGCAGTTAACCACACAGCTATGGAGGTTTACTCCGAAAAAGGAGGGGGTGACCCATTGTCAGAGGGTTAGGGATGACAGTGATCCTGAGTGCTCTGATGCTAATACTGGGGACCCTAGTTTAGAGACTGAAGGGGACCTGTTCCATGCCTTGGGAATGTGTAAGGAGTTTGCAGATGCTCAGAAAAGTGACCCTAGTCTAGAGAAGTTGAGGGCTTGGGCAGACTCTGACGGAGCACAGGGAGGTGACAGTAAACATAAAGTTTATTGGGAAAATGGACTGGTGGAAATGGGCAGACTGGATGGGCCTTGTGGTCCTTATCTGCTGTCAACTTCTATGTTTCTATGATGTATACTCAGGATGTGAAGACAGAGGGAGGGGTGATAGGCAGGCAGCTTGTCGTTCCCCAGGAGTACCATGAGCAGTTGCTCAAGATTGCACATGATATTCCCTTGTCTGGTCATCTGGGAATCACATGCACTATGCAGCAGTTGGCCCAGAATTTCTATTGGCCAAACTTTACCCAGCAGGTGACGGAGTATTGCAGGTCTTGTCACTGGTGCCAAGAAATAGGGAAGGCGGGTAAGAAAACCCAAGCTGCCCTAATTCCATTACCCATAGTGTAGAAGCCATTCCAAAGGGTGGGAATGGATATTGTGGGGCCTTTAAATACCCCCAGCTCCTCCGGGAAGAGGTTCATCCTGACTGTGGTGGATTATGCCATCCGATATCCAGAGGCAGTCACCCTATCCTCACTGAGGACAGACAAAGTGGCAGATGCCTTACTTGGGATTTTCTCCCATGTTGGGTTTCCGCAGGAGGTTATCACTGATTGAGGGGGTTCCTTCATGTTGGACCTGATGAAATGTTTGTGGGAGAAGTGTGGGGTGGTGCAGAGGTGCACAACACCTTATCACCCACAAACCAGTGGGCTTGTTGAAAGATTTAATGGTACCCTGAAGTCAATGCTCCAAGTGTTTGCTGAACAGCATGGGAGGGACTGGGAGTAATACCTTCCCCACCTGTTGTTTGCATACAGGGAGGTGCCCCAAGAGTTGACTGGATTTTCCCCCTTTGAACTCTTATATGGATGCCGGGTACGTGGGCCCCTAGACTTGATCTGGGAGGACTGGTAAGGCAAGCACACCACCCAGGGAACTCCCATAGTGGATTATATCCTTAGGTTTAGGGAAAGGCTAAAGGAGCTTATGGGGAGAGCCCAGAGCAACCTGGCAGCTGCCCAACAGAAACAAAAGTGTGGTACGACCACAGAGCCAGAGCTTGCTTGTACACGGTGGGTCAGGAAGTCATGATCCTTATCCCAGTCTGGAAAGACAAGCTGCAGGCTGAGTGGGCAGGACTGTACAAAGTAGTCAGAAAGGTAAATGACATGAACTATATCATAGAGTTATTTGACAGAAGACATACAGAAAGAATGTACCATGTCAACATGATGAAGCCATATGCTAATAGGGCTGACATGGTGTTTGCAGTATGTAGTCCTGGGGAGGGGACGGATGAAGGAGACTCCCTTCTGGACTTGCTGGAAGAAAGCAAGTGGGAGTCCTCTTTGGAAGCAGTTAAATTGTCACCCCAGCTGGTCCCAGACAAGATCCGGGAAGTAAGGGAGGTTTTAGCAGACTTTGCCCCACTGTTTAGCACCAAGCCTGGACTAACCCCCTTAGCGATGCACGATGTAGAGACAGGGACACAGACTCCCATACAGCGGACAACATATCGGATGTCAGAGGCTGTCCAAAAGGACATTAGGAGGGAGGTGGAGGAAATGCTAGATTTAGGGGTAATCCAGAGATCTCACAGCCCCTGGGCCTCACCCATAGTCAGCCTCACCCATAGTCCTTGTGCCCAAGTCAGATGGCTCATTTCATTTCTGTGTGGACTATCAAGGACTGAAAGCAGTCACAAAGTCAGATGCCCACCCGATGCCCCGGATGGATGAACTCCTGGACAAGTTGGGAGGGGCGACATACCTTACGACTATTGACCTGACAAAGGGCTATTGGCAGGTAGCGTTTACTGACAGAGCTAGGGAGAGGTCAGTCTTCATCACTGCAATAGGCTTATTTGAATTTAAAGTAATGCCTTTTGGAATGAAGAATGCCCCAGACACTTTCCAAAGGTTGATGAACCAGGTGTTAAATAGTGCTGAGGAGTACGCTGTGGTGTACCTGGATGATATTGCCATCTTTAGTGCCAGCTGGGAGGAACACCTGTCCCACCTTAGGGAAGTGCTGGGCAGGATACAGAGGGCCGGGCTCACTGTCAAAGCTGAGAAGTGCCAGGTGGCCATGGCTGAAGTGGCATACCTCGGGCATGTTGTAGGTCATGGACAGCTCCGTCCTAACCAAGTAAAAATAGAGGTGATCAAGGCATGGCCCAGACCAGAAACACGGAAGCAGGTCAGGAGTTTTCTAGGGAGAGCAGGGTACTATAGGAAATTTGTACCCAATTACAGTGCCCTGGCTGCTCCCCTTTCTGACCTGGTAAAGAAAAAGATGCCTAAGAAAATTACCTGGGAACCAGCCTGTGAAAAAGCCTTTACCAGACTGAAGGAGGCACTGTACAGTGCTCCTGAGTTGACAAGTTCTGACTATAGTAGACCCTTTATAGTCCAGACTAATGCCTCAGACATGGGTATTGGGGCAGTACTGAGTCAGACATCCAACCAAGGGAAAGATCACCCTGTAGTGTATCTGAGTAAAAAGTTACTTCCTAGGGAGCAGACTTACTCCACTGTAGAAAAAGAATGTCTTGCCATAGTGTGGGCTCTAAAGAAGTTAGAGCCATACTTATATGGGCAGCATTTTGAGGTACAAACTGACCACAACCCCCTGGTTTGGCCGACACAAATGGGAAAAACTAATGATAGATTATTAAGATGGAGTCTTGCCTTGCAAGGTTATGACATGACGATCCTACATAGAGCTGGAGCGACCAATCAGAACACAGATGGCTTGTCACATCTATATGATGAGTGAACTGACTTGGGAAGCTCATCCCATGCAGGGGATAGAACCTCCAAATTCAGTCTAGGAGGGGAGGAGTGTGATGCTTGGCCAGCTGGTTATGATTATTGTATGATATTTGTAATATAAAAATATAGTGTGTGATTGTCTCACATAAGACATCCAGTGCTTCCATAGGTGCCCCCCCCCAGGTTTCAGTGAAGCTACAGGATATGTAACTGACCAGGAGATCTCTGTAATGTAATTAACTTCTTTGAGAAATTGCATTTTATGGCCTTTTTATGTTGATTGCGCTCATGCGCAAGAAACATATTGTGGCAGCTTTCTCCAGAAGCAGGATGTGGAGGTACGGCACTGCTGTGGCCAATGCCCCCACAACCTTTAAAGGCTTGGCCCACTTCCCCCAATGCTGTGGCACGCTGCTGCTGACACTAGTTCAGCCAGAGTGCCACAACCTTGTAAAATTTTAGCCGCTGCAATCTAGGGGCTGCTGCAATCATGGGGGTACCCAATCCTAGTCGGCTACAGCTGCCCTCCCCCCAAAAAAGACTCTGTTGGCATGCTGGAAGCCTACCCCAGCGTGCCATATGCCCCTGTAAAATCAAAAACGGCCCCGCGACGTCATTGCAGTGTCAGCCATTCGCTGAAATGAGGGAGCAACCCATCATTGCAGGGCGGAACCTTGAAACACTGATATTGTTTGTGAACATGGCAGTGGCTTGCTGCCATGTTCACAAACAATATTAACCCCCTTCCCCACCGAGGGGGTGCCCAATCTCCCTCGGCAGCATGTGCCCCCCCACCGTATTTGTTTGCTGACGAGGGCCCCAATCCCCATCAGCTTCAGTGCCCCAAGGTTTATATTGCCGACGGGGGAGCCCACTCCCTGTCAGCATTATGTAACCCCCCCGCTTTTGCTGTCTGCCAATGGGGTGCCTAAACCCCCCCTTATGTTGTGTGCCGACAGGGGTGGCCAATCCCCATCGGCATAATGTAACACTCCCCCTTTTGTTGTGTGCCAACGGGGGTGCCCAATCCCCCGTCGGCTACAGCTGCCTCCCCAAAAAGACTCTGTTGGCATGCTGAGAGCCCACCCTAATGTGCCATATGCCCCTGTAAAATAAAAGCAGTCCCATAATGTCTTTTTTTTTACCTGGAAAAATAAGCAGTCCTTGGTGGTCTCCTTGCCCCCCCCACAACCCGCGCCCACCACTCGCACCCTGCCTCCCCACACCCCCTCACCCCATACTTACCTCCAGAGTCCGGCGCGACGTATCTTCGTGGACCGAACACGGCTGCAATTCTGAGCCGACCGTGAACTGAGGAAATGCCGTAAGCTGTATAATGGAATAAATAGGGGTTTTTCAACTTTGATGCATATCTCAGGCATTTTTTTGGAATTTTGGCACCAAATTTTCAACATGGGGTTTTTGGAACCCCTCCTCATGAATTCTGGCACTGTCTTGGCATTATTTGGCCCCGAAAGGTGATTTTGCGGTCACTGCATGGAATCCCCTTTCGGGTCTGATTAACGAAATGACAGTGCCAGTGTTCATGAGGTGGGCTCTCAAAAATCCTGTACTGCAAATTTGGTTGGAAAAATCCCAAAAATTACTGTTTTACGAGCGTGCGTTGCGCAGTTGCTACGCACACTCATAACTTTGCAAATTTGCAATATTTTCACGCCACATTTTCAACATTGGCATTTTTTCAGACCTCTTTGTAAACAGTAGAGCTGTCATTTTCCACATCCTTACCAAAATATGTTTTCGCACTTCTGGCACAGAATAGTGTGGTCGCTGTGGGAAATCAGTGTTCAGGACAGATCAAGAAAATGACAGTGGCAATGTTCATGAGCAGAGGTCCTAAAATGCCTGTGTTGAAAATTTGGGATGATAGTCCATAAAATGACTGTGTTACGAGTGTGCGTTGCGCAGTTTGCACGCACGCTCGTAACTTCACAAATTAATAATATTTTCACTTCAGATTTTCAACATTGCCATTCTTCTGCACCTCCTTGTGAACAGTACAGCTGTCATTTTCCACATCCTTGCCAAAATGTGTTTTCGCAGTTCCAGCGCAGAATAGCGTGGTCACTGTGGGAAATCCGTGTTCGGGACACATTATGAAAATGACACTGTTCATTAGCAGAGGTCCTAAAATGCCTATGTTGAAAATTTGGTGACGGAAGTCCATAAAGTGAGTGTGTTACGAATGTGCATTGTGCAGTTTCCACGCATGCGCGTACCATTGCAACTTTGCAATATTTTCACTCCAGATTTTCAGCATTGCCATTTTACCACACCATCTTATGAACAGTGCAGCTGTCATTTTTCACATCCTAGCCGAAATGTGTTTTCGCTCTTCCAGCGCACAATAGCGTGGTCGCTGTGGGAAATCAGTATTCGGGACATATTAGGAAAATCACACTGACACTGTTCATGAGCAGAGCTCCTAAAATGCCTATGTTGAAAATTTTATGATGAAACTCCACAAAATGACTGTGTTACGAGCGTGTTTTTTGCAGGTTCCACGCACACTTGTAAGTTTGCAAATTAGTAATATTTTCACGTCAGATTTTCAACACTGGCATTTGTTCACACAACCTTATGAATAGTACTGCTGTCATTTTTCACATCCTGGCTGAAATGTGTTTCTGCGCTTCTGGTGCAGAATAGCGCAGTCGCTGTTGGAAATCAGTGTTTGGGACAGATTAGAATTGAGCGACTGGGGGGGGAGTGACCAAGCTCAACTGAGCTCTGTCGAGACTGCTGTGGATTTCTTTGTGGGCAGGAAAAGGCGACAATGCAGGCAGGAGCCCAGTACAAAAGGACAGCCTGCAGCACCGGGAGACACAGAACGAGCGAGCGAGGGAGGGGGAGTGAGTGAGCTCAACGGAGCTCTGTTGGGAATGCTGTGGATTTATTTGTGGGCGGAAAAGGGTGGCAATGCAGGCAGGAGCCCAGTACAGAAGGGCAGCCTGCAGCAGCAGCAGAAACGGAACGATCGAGTGAGACAGGGGGAGTGAGTGAGGCCAACGGAGCTCTGTCGGGACTGCTACAGATTTCTTTGTGGGCAGAAAAAGATGCCGACAGAGGCAGGAGTCCAGTACAAAAGGGCATCCTGCAGCGCCAGGAGAAACAGAATGAGCGAGTGAGACAGGGGGAAGGAGCGACCTCAACAGAGCTCTGTCGGGACAGCTGCAGATTTCTTTGTGGGCAGGAAGAGGTGCCAATGCAGGCAGGAGCCCAGTACAAAAGGGCAGCCTGCAGCACTGGGAGAAACAGAATGAGCGAGTGAAAGAGGGGGAGTAAGCGAGCTCAACGGAGCTCTGTTGGGACTACTGCGGATTTCTTTGTGCGCAGAAAAAGGCAGCAATGCATGCATGATCCCAGTACAAAAGGGCAGCCTGCAGCGCCGGCAGCAACGGAACGAGCGAGTGAGACAGGGAGGGAGTGAGTGAGGCCAACACAGCTATATCGGGACTGCTGCAGATTTCTTTGTGGGCAGAAAAAGGTGCCAACACAGGCAGAAGCCCAGTACAAAAGGGCAGCCTGCAGCGCTGGGAGAAACAGAACGAGTGAGTGAGAGAGGGGGAGTGAGCGAGCTCAACAGTGGTCTATCATGACTGCTGTGGATTTCTTTGTGGGCAGGAAAAGGCGGCAACGTAGGCAGGAGCCTAGTACAAAAGGCCAGCCTGTAGCCCAACAGAAATGGAATGAGCGAGTGAGAGAGGCGGAGTGAGTAACCTCAACGGAGCTGTGTCGGGACTACTGCACACGTCTTTGTGGGTAGACAAAGCCAGCTATGCAGGCAGGAACCCAGTACAAAAGGGCAGCCTGCAGCAGCGGAAGACACAGAACAAGCGAGTGAGGGAGGGGGAGTGAGTGAGCTCAATGGAGCTCTGTTGGGACTGCTGCGGATTTCTTTGTGGGCAGAAAAAGGCAGCAATGCATGCAGGGGCCCAGTACAAAAGGGCAGCTTACAGCGGCAGAAGAAAAAGAACGAACGAGTGAGAGAGGGAGAGTGAGTGAGCGAGCTCAGCGGAGCTCTACCATGACTGCTGCAGATTTCTTTGTGGCCAGAAGAAGGCGGCAACGCAAGCAGGAGCCCAGTACAAAATGGCAGCCTGCAGCGCCGACAGAAACGGAACGAGTGCGTGACAGAGGGGGAGTGAGCGAGCTCAATGGGGCTCTGTTGGGACTGCTGCAGATTTCTTTGTGGGCAGAAAAAGGCACCAACAGAGGCAGGAGACCGCTACAAAATGGCAGCCTGCAGCACCAGAAGAAACAGAATGAGCGAGTGAGACAGGCGGAGTGAGCGATCTCAACAGAGCTCTGTCGGGACAGTTGCGGATTTCTTTGTGGGCAGAAAAAGGTGCCAACACAGGCAGAAGCCCAGTACAAAAGGGCAGCCTGCAGCACCGGGAGAAACACAATGAGCAAGTGACAGCGGGGGAGTGAGCGAGCTCAGTGGAGCTCTATCATGACTGCTGTGGATTTCAAACAACATGAAATCTTGCTATATTATGACAATTGCAGTATGACCGCAGGTTAGAACTGCTCCGGAGGTGAAATAGTTAACTTTCCATGCAGGCATGGAACTTAGAACGCGAGCTCGGTTGAAAACTCTGTCTGTTGTGCTTCAAACGCAAACTGTCAGATTCTTTACTCTGCCTCACTGAACAGTCGCTCCGGAGATTTCTCCTTCTGCTCGGTTCATTTTGTCGGTTTAAAAGTATTATTTTTCGGTTTTTAGCCGAAATTAAACCGCAACTGGTCAGTTCAAGCTCTGTCTGTGGTAATGTAAGGAATAGAAACGTTTTACATTTAGTTTTTCTGTGTGGAACTTGTAATTCTTTATCGGTTCGGTTTGAACCGATCAGGTTGTATTTAAATCTACTAGTCCTTTTTAGAGTGCGGTTCCGGTTCTTATCGGTTCTAAAAACGGATTTCATTACGTTTTTTTCCACGACCCGTGACACGGTTGGGAACCGATAAGGGTGTCTTGCTTGGTGGATTGCCATAAACGGGCAAGTTGGTTAGGCTGGCATTATGTCTGAGAAACCCAAAAGAAAAACCGGACCCACTGGGTTTCAACACTGTAGTGTCTGTGGGGAAGCTTTTGCTAAGGCTGACCCACACACCATATGTGTCTATGGTCTGGGGTTTGACCACCTCAATTCAGACTGCCAGATTTGTCACAATTTCCCTGCTGCCACCATAGATAAGAGAGTTGGTAGGTTCAGGGAAAGGGAGGCCAAAAAGTCCGCTGACCCGGATGGCCAGCCCGGTTCGGTACGAACCGAACCAGAGGGAGTGCCCTCTGACCAGGGCGATACTTCCTTGAGCAAACGAAGAGCCGGTTCTGAGGAGCCGGTTCCAGCAAAAAGGACTAGAAAGTCAGCTAGTGTAGACCAAAAGTTCTCTCCCCAACTGCTGAGGAAATAGCTAAAGCAATTCAAAGTGTCCAGTCTCTCTCTCCGGTTCCGACCGAACCGACACCTTCAGGTAAGCTTTCAGTCGGCCGGTTCCACCGGCTCAAGATTATGATTTTGAGGATTTTTATGAACTGGGGGAAGGGGAAGATGAGGAGAGTGAACATGGTTTTGAAAATCTGGATGTGCCCATTGATCCGGACATCTCTCCAGATAGACCCCTAGGGGTTTCTCCTCCAAGGCTTTCTGAGTCCCCTTCTCATTTCATGTTTTATAAAAAAGTTGCTGAAACTCTCCAGCTCCCTGTTGAGGAAGCTGTTGATGACCAAGAGGAGCCAGACTACGTAGAAATGATGGATATTCCAGAGTCTAGGAGACTGTCTATTCCTTTGCATAAATCTTTTGAAACAGACAGTAAAAGTTTTAAAACTCCTCATACTATACCTCCTGTGGATAAAAGGATGGACAAGAGGTATACCTTATCAGGCTCCGACACTGATTTCCCACTCAACAATGCAGCCATGTGGGGTAGTGCAGGCTGCAGCCTGTGACAAGGCTAATATTCCCCTAGCTTCACACCCCTGAGAAGGACTCCAGGAAGATTGATGCTATGGCAAAGAAACAGTACATGGCAGCATCTTTGGGACTCAGACAAGTGAATTATATGGCTTATGCTGCTAGGTACCAGAAATCCAGATGGGATACTGTGTTGGCCCCTAGCAAAACAAGTCCCTGACCAGCTTGCCAGGGAGCTGGAACAGGTGGCTATGGATGGTATTGAGGCATCCAAGGTGCAATTTCATGCTGCAGTGGACTCTAATGATGTTTCATCAAGAGTCATGGCTACATCTGTGGCACTTCGCAGGATGGCCTGGCTCAGATGTACTACCCTGTCTCAGGATACCCAGTCTAAGGCCATGGATTTTCCTGTTTGGGAAATTCTCTGTTTGGGGAGCAAACAGAGAATTACATGAAGAAAATGGATGAATATAGGACCACCTATAGGAGTGCACAGGCCAAGGAAAGGCAGGCCACTCCTCAAAAGCAGCTTCCTAGAGGCAGGGGCAGGCCTTTTCATAGGCTTTTTTACCAAGCCCAAGCTTCCTCCTCGGCCTATGCTCAGAGGGGGTTCTTTAGAGGGAGAGGCAGATGGGGTACAAGCAGGTCTGCTTCCACCCCTCAGCCCAAAGCCCCTGCCAAGCAGGCACCCTGATGGGATTGCCAGGGCCGATTCTCAGCTACCTGTAAGGGGCAGGCTGACTTACTTTGTCCAGGACTGGAAGTCTTTAACATCAGACAAGTGGGTCCTGGAAGTAGTAAGCCAGGGACTGGTTCTCAGCTTCAAAAAATTTCCAAAGCTGAGAACTAGATCTTTTCCACCTGCAACTCCATCAGAGGCACTCACCCTAGAGGCAGAGGTCTCTACCCTCCTGGCTTTCAGAGCTGTGGAAAGGGTTCCCCCCCTACACCAGGGCAAAGGTTTGTACTCCAGGTACTTCCTTACCCCAAAAAAGACAGGAGAATGGCTGCCCATCCTGGATCTCAGATATTTAAACAAGCACCTTTTAAAGCCAAAGTTCAAAATGGTGACTCTGGGAATTATCCTACCCTCTCTAAGGCCAGGGGACTGGCTAGCTTCCCTGGACCTCAAGGATTCCTACTTCCATATTCCCATCAGAAGCTCCCATTGAAAGTACCTCAGGTTCGAGCTGCCCTCAGGCCACTACCCGTTCAGAGCAATGTCCTTCGGCCTCTCTTCTGCCCCAAGGGTATTCACTAAATGCCTGGCAGTAGCAGTTGCCTACCTAAGAAGGCAAAAGATTGCCATCTTTCCTTACCTGGACAATTGGCTCATAGTAGGCCAGTCCCCAGACCAGGTCAGTTTACACCTTCAGGTAACGCAGCAACTGCTTACCTCTCAAGGTTTCCTTCTGAATCTCTCAAAGTCAGTTCTAGAGCCTGTCCAGCTTCTTACCTTCATAGGTGCAGAACTGAACACACAGGAAGCCAGGGCCTTCCTTCCTGGACAGGGCAAAGACCCTAGTCTCCCTGGCCTCCTCATTTACCCTGCAGGTCTCCCGGCCAGCAAGGCATTTTCTGCAGCTCCTAGACACATGGCTGCTTCCACAGCAGTTGTGCAGGGAGCAAGATTTCAGATGAGGGACATCCAGTTCCATTTGAGAGCTTTTGGTCTCAAAGAAGGATCCTCTTACCAAGTTGATCCCAGTAACTCGAACCCTGATCCAAGCCCTACAGTGGTGGCAGGATCAGAGCAACCTGAGACAAGGGGTTCCTTTTGTCACTCAGTCTCATTCTCTAATCCTTACTACAGATGCGTCCCTCTTGGGCTGGGAGGCTTACATGGACACCTCGCCACCCAGGGTCTGTGGTCTACCCAGGAATCTCTGCTCCACATCAACCTGTTGGAGCTCAGAGCAGTTTTTCTAGCACTTCAAGTTTTTCCAAATCTGTTCAGAACAAGAGTATTCAGGTCAGAACAGACAACACCACTACAATGTGGTACATCAACAAGCTAAGGGGCACTCGGTCCTACGCCTTGTGCAATCGAGTGATGAAGTTGTGGTCTCTGGCTTACTCCCTGAACACCTCCTTTATGGCAGTTCACCTCCCAGGCAAGGACAATGTCCTGGCAGATGCTCTCAGCAGGATTTCCCAGGGCCACCACGAATGGTCACTGGATCCCCTGGTCTTGGGAGTAGTATTTGCCAGATGGGGCACCCCGCAGATAGATCTTTTTGCAGCCCCAGACAATCACCAACTTCCTCTTTTTTGCTGAAGGCCCTCAGTGTTGGGCTCACTCCCTCTGGATGCCTTAGTCTCAGTTGGGAGGAAGTTTCTATGCCTTCCTCCTTTCCTCTCCTGTTCAAAGTGCTAGTCAAAATCAGATCCCAATCCTGCAAAGTCATTCTGATAGCTCCAGATTGGGCCAGACAGCCCTGGTATCCACTCCTGCTGTCCTTGGCAGTCCATCCTCCCTGTGCCTTCCCAGGAATCACAATCTGTTAACCTGTGCCCAGGGAAGGGTCTGGTACCCGAATCTCAAATCTCTCAATCTCAAGGCTTGGTTCTTGAAGAGTTAGAGTTTGCTGATTTACACCTTTCCCAAGGTGTAATGGATATATTGAAGGCTTCAAGGAAGCCTTCCACCAGGGCTACTTACAATTCCAAATGGAAAAGGTTTTCCATATGGTGCTCGGAAAAGCATATTTCCCCAGTCTCTGCTGATCTACCTTCAGTCCAGGATTATATGGTCCACCTGAATTCTTTGGGGCTGAGACCAGCTACCCTGAAGGTGCACTTGGCAGCTGTGTTTGCTTTTATTTCAGCAGGTAAATCCTCTTCTCTTTCAGCTCATCCTGTATTTTCCAAGTTTTTTAAGGGGTTGTTTCACACCAACCCTCCATTCAGGGATCCTGCCCCTGCCTGGGATCTTAATGTTTGCATTGCTCAGCTTATGCAACCCCCCTTCGAGCCCTTGTCTGCAGCTGAGCTCAAGTACTTGACTTGGAAGACTGTGTTTCTGGTAGCCATCACCTCTGCCAGATGCATAAGTGAATTACAAGCGTTGTCAGTGGAGCAGAAGTTTATCTCTTTTCACAGAGATAAGGTGGTCCTTCGGACTAACAGAAAGTTCCTGCCTAAGGTGGTTTCAGATTTCCACCTTAATCAATCTATTTCTCTTCCAGTGTACTTCACTGACCACTCTTCCTCTGGGGAGAGGAGGCTGCACAGCCTAGATATGAAGAGAGCCCTTAGTTACTACATAGAGCGTACCAAGGGTCATAGGTTTGACTCCCTTCAACTGTTACTCACCTATGGCGAAGTTGGTAAAGGGAAGCCAGCCACTAAAAGATCCATTGCCAGGTGGATTGTCTCTTGTATCCAATTCTGCTACGAGAAGTTGGGTAAAGTTCCCTCAGGCCTGAGGGCTCACTCTACCAGAGGTACAGTTGCTTCTCTGGCTGCTGCCAGAGACATTCCTATTCTAGAAATATGTCAAGCAGCAACCTGGAAAACAGTTCACACTTTTACCAAGCATTACTCCCTGGACATCCAGGCTAGGAGTGATGCTCAGTTTGGCACAGCCGTGCTTCAGAGCCTATTTCCTAAGTAGGTTCTGTCCCTCCTCCATGGGGGTACTGCTGTGTAGTCTGCAATTGTCATAATATAGCAAGACTTCATGTTGTTTGAAGAAAAAATTACTCACCTTAGTAATGTTGTTTCTTCTAATGGAGTCTTGCTATATTATGACCTCCCTCCCTGCCTGCCCCTCTCAGAACCTCTGTTTTGGGATGTGGGTGGGCAGTACAGGGTTGGCACTTTTTGATGCCCACCTTGTTATTTTCACCTACCTTTTTGAGTGAATTGGTGTTGTGTTTTTGCATTTTTGGGTCTCCTGACTTGAGTCTTTGTATTAGGCCAAAAAATTAGTGTTTATGTTAGTAGCCAGTTGGCTAGTGTAGGTTTACAGCTTCCACACAGAACCTTAGTGAGTTTTAGCTCAGAAAGATCTGACAGTTTTGCTGAAGCAAAACAGACAGAGTTTTCAACCGAAACAGGTTTCTAAGTTCCATGCCTGCATGGAAAGTTAACTATTTCACCTCCGGAGCAGTTCTAACCTTCGGTCATACTGCAATTGTCATAATATAGCAAGACTCCATTAGAAGAAACAACATTACTAAGGTGAGTAATTTTTTCTTCTTTGTAGGCAGAAAAGGGCAGCAATGCAGGCAGGAGCCCAGTATAAAAGGCCAGCCTGCAGCGCCGGCAGAAACGGAATGAGCGAGTGAGAGAGGGGGAGTGAGCTACCTCAATGGACCTGTCGGGACTGCTGTAGATTTCTTTGTGGGCAGAAAAAGCTGCCAACAGAGGCAGAAGCCCAGTACAAAAGGGCAGCCTGCAACACCTGCAGAAACAGAATGAGCGAGTGAGAGAGTGGGAGTGACCCACCTCAACGGAGCTCTGTCGGGACAGCTGCAGATTTCTTTGTGGGCAGCAAAACGTGCCAATGCAGGCAGAAGCCCAGTACAAAAGAGCAGCCTGCAGCACCAGGAGAAACAAAATGAGCGAGTGAGACAGGCGGAGAAAGTGACCTCAACGGAGCTCTGTTGGGACAGCTGCAGATTTCTTTGTGGGCAGAAAAAGGTGCCAATGCAGGCAGAAGCCCAGTACAAAAGGGCAGCCAGCAGCACCGGGAGAAACACAATGAGCGAGGGAGAGAGGTTGAGTGAGCGAGCTCAATAGACCGCTATCATGACTGCTGTGGATTGCTTTGTGGGCAGAAAAAGGCGGCAACGCAGGCAGGAGCCCAGTACAAAAGGCCAGCCTGTAGCGCTGGCAGAAACGGAACGAGCGAGAGAGGGGGAGTGAGCTAGTTCAACGGACCTGTGTCAGGACTGCTGAAGATTTCTTTGTGGGCAGAGAAAGCCGCCAACAGAGGCAGGAGCCCACTACAAAAGGGCAGCCTGCAGTGCCAGCAGAAACAGAATGAGCAAGTGAGAGAGGGGGAGTGACCCACCTCAACAGAGCTCTGTCGGGACAGCTGCAGATTTCTTTGTGGGCAGAAAAAACGTGACAACACAGGCAGGAGCCCAGTACAAAAGGCCAGCCTGCAGCGTTGGCAGAAACAGAACGAGCGAGAGAGGGGGAGTGAGCTAGCTCAACGGACCTGTGTCAGGACTGCTGCAGATTTCTTTATGGGCAGAAAAAGCTGCCAACAGAGGTGGGAGCCCAGTACAAAAGGGCAGCCTGCAGTGCCAGAAGAAACAGAATGAGCAAGTGAGAGAGGGAGAGTGACCCACCTCAACAGAGCTCTGTCGGGACAGCTGCAGATTTCTTTGTGGGCAGAAAAACATGCCAGTGCAGGCAGGAGCCCAGTACAAAAGAGCAGCCTGCAGCACCGGGAGAAACAGAATGAGTGAGTGACACAGTGGCAGTGAATGACCTCAACGGACCAATGCAATCAACATTCGGCATTGACAAATGCTTGCTATGACCTGTTGCTGCTTTGAAGTTGAGAAACTAAATATACATTTTACTACAGGACAGGACATCATTTAGTTGATTCCTGTTGGCTATATATCGCACCTAGGTGACGGACTGCATGGTTGTAATCCTCAAAGGAACCAGCCACCAGTTCAAAGGAAAGGCTTGATTAAAGACTGTCATAATTTAGGAAATGTCTTTTTCCTTCTGAAGTCACATTATTTAAAATATCTCCTGACAGGAAATAATTTTTTGTAATTTTATATTCTAAAAGGAGGAGCTAGATGACTCACAGAAGGGGTGTGGAGACACAATTTAAACTAACACTTGTGCCTGAACTGTTTTGATATACCATCTTGGGACTCTAGAGAGAGACACAGCTCTCTAACTTTAAAAGCACTTACAGAGGTAATACATTAGATAGAAAAGATCTAAATGTGTTTTAGTAGGAGTTTGTTCTGTAGTTTTTCTTGTTTTTCTTTTATGTGATTGTGATGCTCTTTGATATTTGTTCTGTATTTTATCTTACTGTTTTCATCCATGTTTAGTAAACTTATTCTTAAGAGACTGCCTGAGTGTCTGCCAGTTCTTTTTTTGCAAGTGACGTATAAATGGTTAAGTCTGACAATTGTTTAAGGGCTTGATGGTGTTACCAAACTGGGAAAAGGTAAGAATATACCTAAGCCTCTTATAGAGTTTTAAGGGTTCATTTTGGAAGCCTGGCTTGGTGCCCCTGGTGAAAGATTTTACTGCAATCCCTGAAGAGGGTATATATCTGAGTCTGTACATTTGGGTATGCTAGCATAAGGTTCACAGTTGAATCCCCCCAGAACTTGAGACTAAAGGTGTTTCAGACCCAAACGCAGACAGGAGGGTTACCCTGTCTGTTACCTGTTCACACTATTGCACTCTGAGGTTGGCACTATGGGAGCAGAGGGCCTGACCTGTGGAGTGCATTTGTGACAGTCACTACTACCTCTCCCAAGTCACTCGAGAATACAAACTACAAAAATGAATAGTTTACCAAGATACCTGTACCTCTTTCAATGTGCCCCAGTAAAGTTGACACAGGCATGGTTTAAAATGACACAAAGCTAACTCTTTAAATTTATTTGGGCTAATGCCAGGCTCAGAGTCCATAGTCACTTGCTTTTAGCCAGGAAGGAATGGGGGGCTGAGTTGTTCTTTCAATAGAAGAATACTGGCTGCCCATCAGTTCCCCAAAGGTGCAAAGGACATACACCTGTTCATATCCTTAACAGCACAGCACACTGAATAGGGGGTAAACACACTGACATGCTTGCACACACTAAAAAAAAATCTTAAACAGGAAGGGAGACAGACATGTAGGGAGTGATGCAATGCACCGGCTGTGGAGCGGCAGTCTTCTGAGACGTTCTGGAGGCTGCATTGCTGCCCTATTTGGAGGCACCTCTCTAGTCTGAGGGAGGAGGTTGCCCATCTCCATGCTGACCTGGCGAGGATTCTGGAAACCTCCTCCCCCACCCAGGGACCACCCACGCCACCACCACTGCCTCAGAGGCTGCCAAGAAAGATGAGTGGTTGGACCACTGTGAGCTCAGTGAGGGTGAGGGTGGTGGAACACAGGCGTATCCCTCCAGTTGTGCCTCTCCACAATTCATTCACCATTCTGGTGGAGCGTGGTTCCTCTATGGAGGCATCCACAGGGGAGACCAAGGAGGATGCTGGGAACCTCCACAAAGGAGACCCACAGGAGGGTGGCACAGGACCCCACAGGGGAAGGAAGCAACTCCTGGTGGGAGACTCAGTTGTTAGGGGGTAGAACTAGGGGAGGGAGGGGAGAGGGAGGTAAGGTGCCTGCCCAGTGCCATGGCTTGGAGGGACAGGAAATTAATCTTCAGGATCATGGGAGTAGCTACATGGGGGAGGGAGCTGGATGTCACTGTCCACCTAGGGACAAATGACCTGGCTGGGAATGGGATCAGAGCAGTGCAGCAGGAGTTTGTGGAGTTGGGGAGGGGACTTAGACAAGTAGCATGCATGGTAACTTTCTCGGAAGTGCTGCCTGTCTATGGCATGGGTGAGGCTAGGGTACACTGCACCATGGGATTCAATCACTGGTTGAAAAACTGGTGTGGAGCTCAGGGATTTGGCTTCATTAGTGACTGGGGATCCACCTGGAGGGATACAGGCCTATACTGGTATGATGATCTACATCTGTCCAAGAGGGAAACCAGGATCCTAGGTGATAGGTTTAAATGCTTCATTGGCAAGCATTTAAACTAGCTAAGGGGGAGGCACTGAAGAGAAGCAAGGAAATCCCTGCTCCCCCGCACACAAAACAGGGTAGTTAGTGGAGTAGATACAAAGGTAGAGAAGTTGATAGGGAGCAGGACAGTGGTAAATCCAGAAAAAGGCAAAGGCAGTAAGGACAGGGATGGGCATAAAAGGGGTAAAGCCATCAAAAAATGGAGGGCGATGAGTACCAATGCCCATAGTCTGTGTAACAAGCTCCCTGAACTAGTGGCCTTGATGGAAGAGGGACGCCTGGATATCGTGGCAGTCACAGAAACATGGTACACAGAGAACCATGACTGGGATGTCAACATACCAGGGTACACAATCTACAGGAGGGACAGGAAGGGTAAAAGAGGAGGAGGAGTAGCTCTCTACATAAGGGAAGGAATCAAAGCAACAGAACTAAATGGTAAACAGGGAGGGGAGAAGACACTATGGGTCACCCTGGAGACAGGAAATGGCACCACAATGCGCACAGGGGTTGTTTACAGACCCCCATCTCGGGGGGAGGCAATGGACAAGGAAATGATAGAAGGAATCCTTAGAATGGCAGAAAAAGGAGAGATATTGTTGATGGGAGACCTGAATATGCCAGATGTTAACTGGAGCACCTTTACTGTGGCCACATCCAAGAGCAGGGTCATTCTCGATGCACTACAGGGGGCGTGCCTCAGACAGCTAGTGTTGGAACCCACTCAGGAGGGAGCAATCTTAGACCTGGTATTCTCAAATGGGGATGGAGAGAGGATCTCGGATTTAGAAGTGGGTAGCCGTCTGGACACAAGCATCCACCAAATAATGTGGTTCACAATTAACACAGCTGTAGAGTCAAGCCATACAAAAGCAAGGGTGTTGGACTTTAGGAGGGCTGAGTTTGGCAAAACGGGAGAGTGCTTCCGAAAAGCACTAGCAAACAGGAAAGAAGGGGGGTAGAAGAACAATGGAGAAAAAATCTAAACTGCATAACAGAGGCAACAAGCCTCTGTGTAAAACAAATCAACAAAACAAAATGAAGGAAAAAGCAACTATGGTTCTCAAAAGAGATGGCAGGAAAGGTAAAGGAGAAAAGGACAGCATTCAAGAAATATAAGGAAACACAGAAGGAGCAGGGCTGAGAACTATATCAGTTAAAGCAGAAGGAGGCAGGAAAGGCACTCAGAATAGCAAAGGCCCAAACTGAGGAAAAGATAGCCAACTCAGTTAAGAAGGGGGACAAAACCTTTTATAGATAAATTATGGAGTGAAGAAAGACAAAGGGAGGGATACTGAGGCTTAATAAAGGGAAGGGAATGTGAGCAGAGGGTGACAGTGAAAAAGCAGGGATACTGAATGAATACTTCTGCTCGGTATTCACAATAGAAGAGGAGGGGGATGTACCTAAGTCCTAAACCAAACAGTAGAAACACTCTGGATAGGGGAGTCAATACCAGTCCATTCACAGAAGAAAGGAACTGTTAGTTTGACCTCAGTGGTAGGGAACATGATGGAATCACTTCTGAAGGAAGGAATTGTTGAGTACCTAGAGGCCAGTGGGGCACAGGACCCAAGGCAGCATGGATTCACAGTGGGAAGGCTGTGTCAGATGAATCTAATAGATTTCTTTGCCTGGGTGACCAAAGTAGTAGACCAGGGAGGGGCTGTGGATATGGCCTACCTAGACTTTAGCAAGGCATTTGACACTGTCCCACATAAAAGATTAATAAACAAGTTAGCTAGCCTTGGAATGGGTCCCAAGGTGGTAGCCTGGATAAAAAATTGGCCGGACATCAGGACACAGAGGGTAATAGTAAACGGAGTTCACTCTGGAGAAAGGCGGGTTACTAACGGGGTACCGCAGGGTTCAGTACTGGAACCGGTCCTCTTTAATGTCTTTATAAGTGACATTGTGGAGGGACTGGAAGGAAAAGTATGTCTCTTTGCAGACGACACAAAGATCTGCAACAGGGTTGATAGACAAGGTGGGGTGGAAAGGATGAGAAGGGACTTGGCAAGGTTGGAGGAATGGTCAAATGTATGGCAGCTTAGATTGAATGCAAAGAAGTGCAAAGTAATGCACCTGGGAAACAAAAACCCAGGGAAGGAATACACAAGGGGGGGTGAGATACTAACAACAACAAAAATGGTGCCCTATGCACTATGCCAATGCACCACATAACCCAGGTATGTTGGCATAGCTAAGTCCGAATGCCGTGTAGCGGAGTCCCGCAAACCCCACGTGGCATTCACTATGGGTGGGCGCAGGACATGTATGCACTGATCCCCCATCCGCGCGGACAGCTGCATGCCGGGGGCATGTCAGGGGCCATTCACAAAGGTGCTGAGTGCTGGGCATGGGGAGTGCACCCTACACTGGGTAACACCCAGCTGTAAGGGATACACCCCCCGAGGATGTCACCACCGGCAGCAGCGCTGATGTAGGAGCACAGCAGATCACCCCTACAGGTTGCCCCAGCACATGGATCAGTGCAGAGGGCTGGGGCACCCTCCTGCCCCGAGCTTGTGGTGTGCATCATGCTCTCCATTGGTATCCGCACTCTGTGGGCGCAAGTAATCCGTTCGCGGACCGGGTCCAGGTATCCCATTGGATTTTCACCCAGTCTGCGTAACACCCCTCCGTGCACCTGCACACCATAGGGGTGGAACTGCAGACAGGTGGCCAGCATTAGTATGTATGTATGTATAAGCAAATGTATACAGAGGAGGTGATGACAGATGAATTCGCATGTGAAAAATGTCTGCTGATTAACACCTTGCAGTCGGAAATTGAGCAACTGCTTCAGAGGGTAGAAGGAAGCAGAGAAGCAGGGAAATTGGAGGTCCAGAAAGAAATAGGAGAATTAGAAGCATTTATAGATTCATTCTTAGTAGACAAAGATATAACACAAACCAAGGATGAACATTCACCACAAACCTTGTATGAGATAGAGAATAAAAATGAAGAAAAAGAAAATAACTGGGAAATAATACAGACGCAAACTACTGAAATCTGCCCAGCAGACCCCACTGGAGCAAAGGAGCTTGTGAGGGCTACAGCAAGCTCTCCCCCACAGAACCAGAGCACCAAAATCTGCCCAGCAGACCCAACCGGAGCAAAGGAGGTAGTGAGGCCTACAGCAAGCTCTCTCCCACAGAACTGGAGCACCGAAATCTGCCCAGCAGACCCCACCAGAGCAAAGGAGGTCGTGAGGGCTACAGCAAGCTCTCTCCCACAGAACCGGAGTGCCGAAATCTGCCCAGGTACTTAGCCTCACACAGGGAGCAGCTAGCCTGATCACGACCGTTCCTGCAAGCGCAGGCTTTTTCAAACCCAGCTTTTTGGCGCCTTTTTTCCTTGAGACTTTTAAATCTATCGGCGGACTAGTGGAGATAGTTTATTTTTAATTTTATGTTTTCAACACTACTGTATCGGGACCCTGCTTCCTAGCTTGTTACATTAATTCATTTTCACTTATCTACTTAATTGCAGAGTGCAGCTTAAAGTCCCAAATTAATTGCAGACAATCCTGTTGTGCTATTGTAATTATTGCAAGCTTTAACAGAAGAGGGACATTTGTATTTATGTGCTTTACCAGACAAGAAACTCTTGTATTTAGCCCCGGTCAGTTACTCTGCCCTGAAATCCTGATACAGCCCAGCCCCCCTCAGTGAAACTCCCCCCTCCTTACCTATATAACTCCCTCTTTCTCTCTCTCCTTCCTCCACAGCAGACCCCACCGGAGCAAAGGAGGTCGTGAGGGCTACAGCAAGCTCTGCCCCACAGAACCGGACAGCTGAAATCTGCCCAGGTACTTAGCCTCACACAGGGAGCAGCTCGCCTGATTGCGACTCTTCCTGCAAGCGCAGGCTTTGCCCCGCCGAACGCTACGCGTCATCGCCTCCACCACCCTTGGTTGGCATTCCCATATATAGGTACATTGCTGATCACATGATCACGAAAATAACCTATCAGCCAGCGTTCCCACTTACAGCTTATACTTTCCCACCACTAGAGGTCCCTCTATGTTTCATGTTCCTGACGTGACTTCAGATTGTCATGACAAAGCTCTCTAGCCCAACCATGCTCTTACATAACCTCATTACTCTCCTTCTTCTGCTCCCTCTAACACCTCACCCTCCTACTCCAAACACTGCATAGTGAAGCACAGCTGTCACACCCTATCCTCATGCAGCCTGGCACTCCCAACCTTACCCCCCCCAACACTACACATGAGCAACCAGCCTTTACAAGCACAGGCTGAAAACCAGTCGACAGCACACCCCCACTACACCACATACATAAACAGAAACTTCAACATCGTCTCCCTCCCCCTTAGATACCATCTCTTATGGCAAGTGACCCTCTGGAGCCCCTCCTTCTCGTGCCAACCTCCTACCACATCCACACCACAGCGCATCTCCTCCTTCCCCGCTTACTCCTCCTATCAGCCCCTCATACCCTGAAACTTCCAATACCTACCAAGGGGTGCCCGCAGCGAATACGCCAAAGACTAATTACTCGAGTGAGTAGCAATCGCCTCAGGTCACTCATCCTTCTTCTGCTCCTGATGGGCAATGTCCACCCCAACCCAGGCCCATAGAATGCTCCACCGTCCCACCCATCACCAGACAATGGGCTGCGCATAGCCTCACTCAACATCTGCAGCCTTCACAAAAAAATGGGACTCCTTTCAGGGGTGGGTACTCCAGCATTACTCTGATATCATTGCACTGAGCGAAACCTGGTTCTCCCCCATTGTCACCGACTCGGCAGTTAACCTTCCTGGATATCTCCTCTTTCGTTCCGTCCGGGTGGGTAAGCGAGGGGAGGCTGCGCTCTCTACCTCAAGGACTCACTCTCAGGCCACCTACTTTCTCTGCCCTAACTAACATCCAAGGCTCAGGCCCTCACCCTAAAATTAACTCTAGGTAAGTCAACCTCCCCTCTCCTCCTCACTACTGCCTACGTCCCTCCCGAGTCCAGAAGCAAGCCTTCCAAGCCATCATGTCCTATCTCTCTACTCTTCCCCCACAGCATGAAAAAATACTCATGGGAGACTTCAACATAAATTGGCTGGCCAAGACAGATGCCCCGCTCATTAACGAGGGCTGCTGCCCTCGATCTCACACAGGTTGTTACAACTCCCACCCAGGTTGACACCCGCATGGGGACATCCTCTTTACTAGACCTAGTATTCACAAACCGCCCCCACGAAATTACCAGCACCCTAGTCCTCCCTGATGCTCTAAGTGACCACTCACTGGTACTCTGCAACTGGTCTTGTACTCCCCTCAAAACCCCTCCTAAAATTACTTCAGAACGCAAACTTGGGCCTAGTGAAGTAGCTCAACTCAAGGCCCACCTCAGAGACTGGGACTGGACACCCCTAGCAAACACCCTCGACCCAGACCATGCTCTTGATCTATTTATCACCACATTCAGTGCTGCCTGTGACAAGTTCTCCCCCTCACCAAAACTATGTCCAAAGGAAACCTTGCCCCTTGGTTCTCGGACCACCTCCTAGGTCTACTACAACAGCGTGACGCCTTATGGCACCTAGCTAATGAGACCCAACGGACTCCGGACAGGCAACGGTATAGGGAGGCCCGAAACAAGTGCACCTGGGCCATACGCCCTGCCAAAGCAGACTACTACAAAGCTACCTTAACCTCCACCTGGGGCACTGGGCGCAAATTTTGGAATAATATTAAGGAGCTCTGTGGCAAAGCCCCAAATATGCCACCAGACCAAATGCTAATAGACGGAAACCTCTCCACCGCCCCCCTCAGTATAGCCTCAGCCCTAAACTCTGCTTTCACTGACCTCAACCATGTCCTCCCCAAACTTCTTCGATCCCCTGCCTGCCCATATCTACCCCATCCTCCTCTTGCTCCTCCCTTCTATCTACGTGTCCTCACCCCAGAGGCAGCCAAGCCCTACCTAACCAAAGCCATTAGCCACTATCATTATAGTCATGACTCCCTGGACCTGAGACTTCTCCGCCTCACCCTCCTGGAAGTCCTAGCCCCGTTCACCCACATTCTCAACCGCTCCCTCTGTCATGGGAAATTCCCCTCCCACTGGAAATCGGCCTCCATCACACCCATCCATAAAAGCGGGGAACGACATCCATTAACTACACCGCCCTGCTGGCCCGTCGGCACAGTGATTGGATTTCCGCTTGCGACGCCAGCAACCTGGGTTCGGGATCGAGCTCGGGTCACTGGAGGGCCGGCCGGGGGAAGGCAGCTTGAGCATCCCACAACTGCTCACTGTCTTCAGGGAAGGAAGGGCTGCGATCCGGAGTTGAAGTGACCGCTGGTGGAGGCCAGGGGTTGAGCAACACATTAGGGTCATTGACTGGGGTGGTGCGTGACAGAGGTCGGCTCTTGCCTTGACGTCGGGATGTCACGCACCTCAAGGAAAAACAAGGAAATCACTCACTGGCCTCTGGATGATGGCTCGCTGTTCCCTGAGGGCCTCCAGCACCTTCCCAGGGCCTCCTGTTCCTTGGCAGCATCCCCAGGCCCTAAGAGTATGTGCTGGGGTCATCCTCCTTCCCTGGTGCCTTCCCCCTCGGAGGAGGGGGACCTGCCCAGCGAAGGGATACGCTGGGATATCCCGGGGGTTGGCTGCAATATGAGGATCAGAGGAGGGCTGGGTAAGGACAGTAGGGGCTGAAGGGAGCTTGTAGAGCCCGAAGGAGTGGAGGACCAGTGAGCATGGGGGTAGAAAAATAGGGTACACAAAAAAAAATAACTACCGCCCCATCTCCATTCTACCCCCCCATCTAAAGCACTGGAACGCATAGTCACCGATCAACTTACTGACCACCTTACTAAATTTAACCTTCTATGCAGCCAACAACACGGCTTCTGAAAGGGTCATAGTACAACCACTGCCCTCCTTGAATTTGCCTTCCATGTCCACTCAGCCTTGGACCATGGCCACCTCACAGGCGCCATCTTCGTGGACCTATCTAAGGCATTCGATACCGTCAATCATGCCCTCTTACTGAACCATAAACTGGTTCACCAGCTATCTCTCCGATAGAACACAGCTGGTCAAGGTTGGCACAGTCCTGTCCCCTTGCCTCCCAATCCACTCCTGTGTCCCGCAGGGCTCCATACTTGGCCCCTTGCTATTCAGTCTATACCTTAACTCCCTCCCATCGGCCTGCCCTGGCAGCCTGCTCCTATACGCAGACGGTGCCATCCTGTTCGCCTCGGACCCGGCACCCCTCAAACTCCACCAAACTCTCCAACACTCTTTCCATGAAATTGAACAATGGCTCACCACCCAGCATCTGATAATTAACTACAATAAGACAAAAGTCATGATCTTCTCCCATCCCCAGAACCCACTCAAGAACCTCTGCCCCCAATTTCTCACTGCTAATCAAACCCCCCTAGAACAAGTAAGCGCCTTTAAATATCTAGGGATCACACTAGACCCTGCCCTCAACTTTAATCAACATATCCTGCACCTATCAACTGCCCTTAGCTCCAGACTAGGCATACTTTATCGGTACAAACACTGCCTCACCTCTGAAGCATTACAACTTACCATAAACTCTTCTATCCTCTCTCTGCTAGACTATGGCATTCTCATCTGCAGTGCCACACCGCGCCCTCCACAGCCCTCCATAGACTCCAGCTTGTGCTTAACAAAGCCTGCCGTCTCATCCTTGGATGTGATTGCTTCACACACACACCTGCTCCCTCTACAGTACCACAAACTGGCTAAACTTAGACAACAGAATCAGGTATCACACCTGCCTAATGACCAAAAAGATAATCCTTGGCCTCACCCCCACTGCCCTTGACAAAATTATCCTCCTAATTTCTCCTGGCAGAACCACCCATAGCTCGTACAAACCGTTGTTATGGGTACCCCATTGCCGGACTTTCCAATTCCAGCGAACCTTCAGTTACAAAGCCCCTTCCTGGACTAACACGCTACCTAGCCTAATAACTCATGAAACTAGGCTTGGCCCTTTCAAAGCCAGGCTAAGGGATCACCTACAGGCCTCTAACCTATGTGATTGCAACTGACCCGCCCCCGATGATCTAGAACATCTTTAAGAGTCCTCCTTAGCTAATTAGTTCCACAAGCTAACTTATTTTTGACAAATAGTCTCCTTCAGAACCTCTCTGCTACCTTATGGCTGTGCGAATCACTGTAAATCATGTTATCCTGGAAGAGTAGTCACTCACTGAACAAATGTGTAACCATGTTAAGTAAATAGAGAATAATGGATAGGCAAGTGTGTGTTATGAATATTTTTTTTCACACCCGAGGTTTATGTGGTCATAACATACTGAGGGTGTGAAAAAAATATTCATAGGCACACACTTGCCTATCTTTTATTTTTTATAATTACTGGTGCAGAGTCATTGCCAGCGATTTAGATATACAGAAAAAATACTGTTTTAAAGCAGAATTACATTTATTGATATTTATTCAACACAACAGGATTTAGTGAGCTGAAGTTGGGATAAGCAGCGAACACTTGAAGAGACTAAGTTTTTTTTTTCTTTAAATGTGAACTGTGAAATGTTTAAATACCAGAAAGTCAAAGTCATGTTGTAGCTGATCCAGATGGTTGCTGCAGTCCGCCCGAGATCGGATAAATGGCAAACAAGGCAAAAGTAATGTAACTTTGAAGATGTTTTTTAAATTACTAAAAAGTTGAAACATTTATAACATTGGTGAAATCTTGCTGTCCATTTGCAGCGCTTAACAGGAAGTGTCCTATGGTGACAAAGGTCATCTGGTTGCTGTGGAGACCGTGTGGAGATTAAAAAAAATGTAAGGGAGTTTCTGCAAATTATGGAGTTCTTGACCATTTTATTAGTGATGCTAGCTCATTTTTTAAAAGTATTTGATAATGTAACTGATGGAGGGACCTGTAACCGAAGCTCGGCAGTGCTGAAGAGTGGCGCTTTGTGAGAGAAAGACTGTAAGTTAGCGCTTGAATTGTGTCAAGCGCGTGAGACTTGCTTGAGCATAGTGACAGTGACTTTTTTTTGCTGAAACGCGGGTTATTACGGCGTTTGATGAGTGACTGAATTCAGGTTGATAAAGGGGGCCACCAGTAATTATTGTAAGATAATGTAATGTACAGCAATCTGTAAAAAATATTGTCCCTGTTATCTTCTATGTATGACGTGGAACCTTTGTAAATGAGTCTTTGATTCAAAGGTCTTTCTGAATATCTCAATAAATAAATAAATAAATAAATAAAATAAATGATGCAACACTAAAATCAAAGAGTTATCCGGATTTAGAAAATAGATGCGCTTTATTAGACCCTGATATAGAGGTTCCACAGGAACACTTAAAAAATGTTAAGATGTTGATGAGGGGTATGATCGTTTAAACAAAACTGACACAAAACATGATACAAAAATACAGGACAGAGACAGAAAATCGAAGCTAAACAAAGAGGCATTAGAAAAAGACGTAGTGAATAAACAAGAAAGTGGATTTAGAAGCACAAAAAAAAAACTGAATCTCTGAACCTAGACCCCATTGTAGATAACAGTGAAATAAAAAAAGAAAGAAAGAAATAAAGACATTCTGATAATAGGTGATTCCATCACCAGAGGCATTGATTCATTGGTATGCCAAGGAAGAAAAATGTACACAACTGTGAGCTCATTACCAGGGGTGAAAATAGCAGACATTGGCCCAGATATTCAATCTGCGCCAGGCTGTGGCGCAAGCCTGGGCACAGCTCAACTTGGCTGCGCAGGGGCGTGGACTGGATGATATTCAATGGAGCTGCGCCATGGCTCAGCAACGTTGAATATCGCACCCTGGCCACCCACAGTGCGCATGGTGCAGTGGCACTGCGCCAGCGCCAGTGGCCAGAGTGGAGCAGGGGGATGCGCTAGAGCAAGTTCCATTCGCTTAGGTGCAACTAACCACGATATTCAAAAGTGCACATGCAAATGGCCATAATGTATGCAGGTACAAATGGGGCCATTTGCATGTCATTATGCCCCATTTGCATGCAGGTGCACCGATCCCCGGTGACTTGCACCTGGCACCCTGCCAGGCAGCAGCCGTCGGGGACCGATGCCTCCTGCAGTGCGGCAGTGTGCCCCACAGCCTGATCGTGGGCATTAGTAACATAAATAAAGAATCCCATATCCTTGGTGGTCCAGTGGACCGCTGTCAGCCTGATCACGGGCTTCAGTAAAATAAAAACTGATTCCTATATCCCTGGTGGTCCGGTGGACTGCTGTCTGCCCGATCGCGGGCTTGAGTAAAATAATAAGGTAACCCATATCCCTGGTGGTCCAGTGGACCTGTCTGCCCGATCGCGGGCTTGAGTAAAATAATAAGGTAACCCATATCCCTGGTGGTCCCAGTGGACCCCTCCCCACCCGCCCACTGATCCCCACGCCCCGCTCCCCGGGTCAGCGGTGGGCGGAAGCAATCATCCACCTGCCCGCACCGCTGCCGCCGACTGACATGAGGTAAGGGCTGCACGCCCATTAGTCCTGGCGGTGGGGACAATGGGCATGCAGTTCATACTGTGCTACATATCCAGATATGTGAATGGATCCATTCACATATCTGGATGTGTAGTGTGGATAGCTGCACGCCCATTGACCCATGCTGTGGACCAACGGGCGTACAGCCCCTACCAATGGTGTCAGTTGGCGGGCGCGGGCGCAGGTGGTGGTGCTGCCACCCGCCGCTGACCGGGGAGGGAGGGCAGTGGGACTCAGTGGCGGTGAGGAGGGGTCCACTGACCACAAGGGATAAGGGTTAATTTTATTCTTTTACTCAAGCCCGCGATCGGGTAGACAGGTCCACTGGACCACCAGGATATACACTAGGTGTCTTTATTTGTTACTAAGCTCGTGATCAGCTAGACAGCGGTCCATTTGAATACCAGGGATTTAGGATCAGTTTTATCTTTTAACTGATGCCCGCGATCAAGTATGGGGGCGCGCCACCACGGAGGTGCCGGGCTGAGTTGGTGGCTACCACAGGTGTCAGCCACCGTGTTGGCGCCATGCACACGGCAGCTCACCCGTGGGTGGCCAGCCATTGATCCTTCTTTTTTGGATCAACTTTAGCGGCGCAAGTAGAGTTGCGATGTACGGCTCAGCACATCCTGGCTGAATATCGGCTGTACTATTATGCGGGCACGCCCTCCCTTCTGCGCCTGCATACATTACTGATGCTTATATGATCGATTTGTGCCAGCACAATTCCATTTGAATATCGACTGGTGCATCAGTGGTTGTGCAACCCTTTTGAATATCTGGGCCCTTATGTTTATGAAACCTGTAAATGTTTAAAATACCATGGCACTTGGTGTTTTGATAATGATGAAAAGTACTAGGTGACTATTATAGAAATTAAGCTAGTTGTGCTATTTAAAATGCATGTAAATTGTTGTAAACTTAACAAGCCAGAAATGTCATGGTGATTTGCATATATCCCATGATGCATTGCGTTATGGAAGTATGTATGATGTTGTATTTCTTTGAAACTTGATTTGTTGAAAATGCCCTTTGGGGTAACCCTTCTTTCAGTGATTCTGCATTGAGGTTCTTTGTTTATAGCTTTTTTTTTTTTCCTTTTGAGCCCCAACTACGTAAGCAAATAGGGCTTGTATAGGGGTTGTCATTACATCTCAACTAGTAAATTGGATCAGAGATCAGCGTCAGTAGGTGCTGGTTAAGTGCAGAGAAAGGACATTCATAGTCTGTTGCTGCAAACTGATGTACTGAAGAAGAAATATGGCATTGCAGAAATTTATTTCCTGTATTTTGAAAGAACATCTCACAGAGATTGTTTGTTGAACCTGAAGTTCAGTGTCTGGTCCATCTGTTATCCCACAACCCCTCCACACGGGGTACATGCATTTTGTGCATACCTATGCCCGATTCGTGCATAGGGGCCATGGAAAGGGACCTGGGGATAGTCTCATCAGATGACCTAAAGGTGGGTAAGCAATGTGAGAAGGCAGTAAGGAGGGCTGGGGGGATATTGGGATGTATAGGGAGAGGCATCACCAGTAGAAAACAAGAAGTCATTATCCCTCTGTACAGACAGTTGGTGAGACCCCATCTGGAGTACTGTGTGCAGTTCTGGAGACCCCATCTCTGCAAGGACATAGACAGGATGGAGGCTGTCCAGAGGAGGGCATCTAAAGTGGTGCAGGGTCTGCACCAGAAGCCATACGAGCTTAATATATATATCCTCGAGGAAAGGAGGGAGAGGGCAGACATGTTAGAAACTTTCAAGTACCTCAAGGGAATCAACAAAGTACAAGAGGATATCATCTTTCAGAAATAGAGATGTGCAAGAACAAGGGGGCACAATTTGAAGACAGAGGGGGGAACGGATCAGAGGTAATGTGAAGAAGTATTTTTTTATGGAGAGGGTTGTAGATGTGTGGAATGGCCTTTCTGGAGAGGTCATGGAGTCAAAAACAGTGGGGGAATTCAAGAATGCATGGGACAGACATAAGGCAATTCTAGTGGGGGGGTATGAGGAAGTAGGCTGTTGGTTAACTAGGATCTGCAGCTTATCCATTAGGTAGGGAAATGTGCAGACTAAGTGGGCCAAGTGGTCCTTATCTACTGTCAAATTCTATGTTTCTAAGATGGCCCTACTATGGGGACACCCAGAGTACCAAGCCCTCTGGAAGGAAGTAGAGCTGAGATCAGCAGAAGAGGCCACTTTAAGTGCCATTATGTTTGATAACACCAGAGGGTCTGCCCTCCCAACACACACACACAATTAGGAGCACTGGAAGTGACGTGGAGAGCTTGGGAGGAATGTTAGAGGTGCCTAAGGGTCAAATGACACCAGTGGCATCCAGTTGGCTAGTGTTGGACCTGGTCTTCCCACCAAGCCAGATAGAGCCATGGTAGAAGAGACAACCACAAATGGGGTTCTGATGCCTAGAACCATGCCTTCAAGGACAAATAGTTAAACCATTTGAAGATTGAAGGCAGAATTCGACTGGAAGACAACAGACAGATTCAGGTACTTCCTGATTTGAAACTATATCAACCAGCAAAGACAAACACAGATATGGGGGATAACCTTTATTACATTCACACACACTGCAGCAGAAGGGTGCCATCTCACTCATATACACTGTATCAATTCATGGCACAAAATGAAGGAAGGTGGATGCACCCATCCTTGATAGATGGCAGGCAGAAACACAATCTGAGTTGACACAAAAGGAAGGAAACAAATATGGAAGGATTCCTTCCTGACATCCTGCTCACCAACATGGCATGAATTCACCTGGAAAGTAAAAAGATATTTTATTAACCCGGTCAGTAAGGCAAAATGGGAGTCATATGCCTCATCAGCCACTTGGAAGAATGATGGGCAACTTATAGGGACCCATCGTCACATATTTTGGTCATGTGCTACCCTGAAACCATATTGGGAAACAGTGGCTAAGAAAATACAAATCATTTGTCAGATGGAATTACCAAATTATATCAAACCTGCAAATACAAATGGGAGAGAAGCCATGTACTTAAGGTATATATTTGTTGCAAAAAAATCTGTAAAAAAAAGGATCCTTTTTCGTATGGACCAATTGTTTTTTTTTTATTTCCAAGCAGCTATCCAAAATACTGTACTGAGCATTCTCAGAACTGAAATTTTAAAATTTAATAAATTTGGAATGGATTAATATTTTTTTACCAAGCAAGCCAGCGCAATACACATCGGTGGGACAAGCCCTTTCTACCCTGAAAATTTCAGATCAAAATTGCGAACCGTCTGGGTGCTAGGTGATGTCAAATAAACAGTGATTTTTTTTTTTTTAACTTTTTTGCCATTCAGATCTCAGAATCTGCCCATCTGACTGGAATGAAACTTGGCACAGCAAGAGATCTATCCCTGAAACCACACATGCAAAATGTTGTGCAAATCCGTTGAACGGCTGTGAAGATATTAAAGTGCAAAGTTTGAGGTTTAGCATAGAATCCCCTGCTGAACCCTAACTATAGGGGCACTGCCATGTCCCTATAATGTGTCACAGTGGCTGCAAAAGGAATAACACACAGATGGTTGCAGACAGAACTCCTTATGTTACAAGACTGGAAAACAATTATGGGGGAGATAGTTGCAATGGAAAAACTAACTTACCAGGTACAAGATCGGAAAGAAGCTTATATCAGTAGATGGACTAGGTGGGAACTGGCAGGGGGCGAGGAACAAAATGGGGAGTGACAGGATGACCAAAGGGAAGAGACCCCTCTACTAACAAAATCTGGTCAGATCCACCACGGCTGCATAATAAAGTCAGTGAAGTTGTGTGGAATTGTTAAGGAGGTATGGAGAAACAACACAATGATTTGTAAGTAGTAAGATTTGTTTTAGTTTCTGTTCTGAGGAAGGCATACACATTATTAGAAAAATATATGGAGATGTACATTTTAATGGAAGGAATAGGAAACAATATAGGTTTACAAAAGAAGCCCAGAGCAAATGCTACTGAGGTATGTGTTATCCTGGAGGATATTGTCTGGACAGCCAAATTTTAGAGAAAACACAATTGCACATACCCCAATAACTCAAAGCATCATGGAAAACATATTCAAATCCTCATGATGGTACTGAAGATGGCAGTACATGAAAAAGTAATGGCTGGCATATGTTCAGCCTTGGGATTATTTATACAGTTTTTTTGTTGTTGTTTTTTTTTTTTAGAGAAACAGGGTTTTTGTCCATGAGGTGATGTAAGTTATATTTAAGCAATGTGTTGATGTCAGAAAGTCAGGTATAATGATGGACTGTTAGCAGAGAAAATGTGATAGTAACGTTCAGCGGGGGTTGCTTTTGATAAGGGTAAGGTAGTTATGCTTGTAATAATGGGAATATTAGGAAAGTATGAGGTCTATGTAGAGGCAGAGTACAAATATGCACAGTTTCATAAGTATGTGCTCAGAGTGCAGGCAAATGTGATATGCAGGTTTGTTTTAGAACTAGGTAAAAATAACGATAGAAGATTGATAGAAAGATAAATAATTACATAGACATATAACTAGAGAGACAGACAGACAGACAGACAGACAGGCAGAATAGGAACGGCAGTGAAGTACTGAAATGATGCCAACCCCACCCCCACCATTCAGAGAAGGACAAGCATTGAGGTGTGCCTTTGGGTTGTTGCCCATAACACTCACGCCATTTCACCTCACCCTATCCTGCAGACACAGACAAGTGTCGAGGTGTGTGTTGGGGTGTTCAAGCTTTACACTCACCCCATTCCATAAGGAAATATGCTGAAATGGGTACAGTACTGTATAAGAAAATGGAGTGAACTTTGGGGCTGAAGAGTCGAAGACACACCTCGATACCTTTCACTGGCAGCAGAGTGGGGATGGGGGTGGAATGGCATGAGCATTACTGTTGACAATCCCAAGTCACACCCCTGATGCCTGTCAGTCCCTGCAGGGCAGGGTGTTATGGTCAGAAACACTAATGTCCTGGGCGTTATGTGACTTCTTAACCTAGTAACAGCATTTAATGCATTACATTATAAGGACAAGTAAATGTTTTTAATACATTTACAGACAGTTGCATAAACTTAATTTTCTTCATGGAATAATTTAAATTTAGTAACAGTGGTAGTACAAAACAATTACCCAGACAACTTGAAAACTATAACTACTTTATATTGTACATTGACACCCCATAAGGACCTCCTTGAAATTGAGATGCAATGTCACACATTGATCAGTTTTCTGACAGGAATATTTTACTATCCTAAATATGCTTCTTGCTCCAATAACTGCTCAGCACATCTGTTGCATGAGCTACTTATTGGCATGTTACACCTGCTATGCAATCTACTGTTGCTTATTACACCAACATCATGAACCATAAAACAGATGACTGCCATAACTAGGGAGGCAGTATAGAACAGTGCTTTAAGGCGCTGAGCTGCAAATCTGCAGATCTGGGTTTGAATCCCACAGCCCCCACTTGCATACTGGGTGACCCTGAGCAAGTCACTTAACTTCCATGTGCTCCCAGGTTGCCCCTATAAACATGCTTTCAGCTTAGTGTGCCACTCCTGGTTAAACAATTGAAAGAAAAAAAACAATATATTATTTTTCTTGCTTTATTTTGCTACTACAAGCTTTGACTAATACATCCATCCTTAAATGTACCTTTATAGCTTATGTGTCTGTGACCTAGGCAGAACTGCACCTAAAATCTTGCACATAAATAAATAAATTATCAGAATAACATTTATTTTAGTAGTATCTCCTTCCGTTTCCGGTGCCCATGACACTACGTATATATATTTATGTATTTTAACTTCAAAGCACTAAAGCTATTCAGATGCACAAAACACAATATTTTATTCTCTTCACACATTACTGCTAAACTTCAGGTCCCAGAGAGATAAAAATGTAGAGCTACGAGGGCTATTCGTGGTGCTTCAGCTGTGTGTGTATGGGGGAGGGTATTAAAATGTTTAAGAAACAGATACTCTAGTATCCAATATGAAATAGTCTTCTTTGGGTGACATATTTGATTCCTTTGTGGGCTTATACCTTGTCATTCTTGTGTTGCAAGTGCTTGCTTTCCTCACGCGCTGTAATTTCAGGATGCAGTTTCACAAGTGCTGTATAAGGATGCAGTTTCCAGCACTCCTTAATTACTTTTTCTTTTCTTCTGAACCTTAAGCTCTGATGCCCCAGGCAGCTCTGATAGTCAGTTGTTCCAACATGGTAGATCCACCTCATGCCCCTCTCACATGAACCAAAAAAAAGGTGGGGGTGGATCTTTAGGAGCTTCTCGGGTGGAGGTGGGGTGGATCTTACTCCCCTCCCCCCAAAAAAACTAATGTTGCCTCCCACTACTTTGGTTCCAGTTCTTGTACCTCCCATTTAAGAAAGAAAATAGTGCCCTGCAACCATCGACTAACATGAAAGCATATTTATTTGAGGGCGGAAAGCATTTCTTGGAGGAGGGTAAGGCAGAGGAAATTATTTACACCTTCAGCCAGTTCCATGGACAGAAAACATGACATCAGCCCTTTTGTACATGCAAAACGTCTGCAGGCTCCACCCACTGCAGCCGTAATAAATAAAATAAAGAGTATAAATGACGCTGCCAAAGGTGGACCGCAAAAGTAAAGTAGAAGCTAGCTTCTGGTGTGTGTGTGTGTGTGGGGGGGGGGGACACGATGAGGAGATTAACAACTTTACTTTACTTACCTTAATTTTGGGAAATATGTTGGACCACACTTGCACCCTCCTTCCATAGTTCAGGGACTCTCACTGTTAAGGTATGCAATAGATTGCCAGTAGAACTATAGTGCATGCCTCCATGTTGCTGTTTAATGTATTTTTAATTTTATGCGTTTTTCTTATACAAGCAAGAAAGAAAAAATAGCACAATATCAAATGTAATTAAATTAACTTAACTGAATGATAACATCTGTAGCTGCAAAAATGGAACATATAATGTTCAGTCTGTAACACTGCTAATACTGTAGGTAATAAGGCATGACAGGTGGTGTGTTATGGTGGAATTACAGCCACCTCGGATTACTTGAATTCCACCACCTGAGAAAGGCTATTAGCCCACCATAACACAGCCCCTGGCGTGCCTTATTGTAATTAGGAAATGGGCCCTTTTTAGTAAACTGGATGTATGTTTTTCTTAACCTACCTTCAGATGGGCACTTATTTATTTTATTTATTTAAAGGTTTTTACCAGGAAGACATACTGAGCAGACTGCTGCTCGATTCCAGATGCGTCCTGGGGGAAGGGGGGTAGGGATAAATACAGAATACAGTAAACAGTTGTGCTGGCATGACAGCCTGGCTGAAAGTACCTCTTGGCCAACCATGGCCAGCATTCTTTCTACTCATTTTTGAATTTTTAATAAAATAAATATAAGAAACAAAGATATTGAATGACACCCAGTTTTAAATCCTTTGCCATTTCTTTTTGTATGTTATCAATATATTCTGTTTCATTCTACAAGTATCTTGCAATAACACAGATGTAATATACGCGATTGCTTTATCATTCATATTTTTTATAGTGATCAAACCAGAACTGTTTGCTGCATACTATTACAAATTCATTGCTGGGAACTTAAGGACAGAAGGTCACTGCGTAGGAACTATGAATGAATAGAACATTTCTAATCTAACAAGGAAAGTAGTATACATTGATTGCACAATGTTACAATCAGATGAAAGGTCTGAAAAGAAAACTAAACCAAATACAGTGGCGTGAAAAAGTATTTGCCCCCTTCCTGATTTTCTCTATTATTGCATATTTGTCACACTGGATGTTTTCAGGTCTTTAGACAAAATATAATATTAGATAAAGGGAACCTGAGTGAACAAATAACACTTTTTTTTTTTACTTATTTCATTTATTTAATGAAAAAAGTTAACCAACACCAACTGGCACTGTGTGAAAAAGTAATTGCCCCCTAGTTAAATCAACCCAATTAAAGGGATAATTAGAGTCAGCTGATTGAACACAGCCAGGCTTGATTACAGCCAGCCCTGCTCAATATAAACCTCACTTATTTTGGCCCTTACCATCAGAGTCACGCTGCCAGCACAAAGATTCAACATGCACATTATGCCATGATCAAAGGAAGTTCTTGAAAAGATCAGAAAAAACTTGTTGCCCTCTATCAGTCTGGAAAGGGTTACAAAGCTATTTCTAAGGCTCTGGGACTCCATCGAACCATAGTGAGAGCCATAATCTCCAAATGGAGAACACTTGGAACAGTAGTGAACCTTCCCAGGAGTCGGCCCTGCCAAAATTACTCCAAGCGCAGTGTAAAATCATCCAAGAAGTCTCAAAGGATCCTAAAACAACATCCAAAGAACTTCAGGCTACTCTTGCCTCAGCTAAGGTCAGTGTTCATGACTCCACAATCAGAAAGAGACTGGGCAAAATGGGCTTCATGTGAGAGTAGCAAGGGAAACCACTGCTAACCAAGAAGAACATAAATGCTCGTCTCTCATTTGCCAAGAAGCACCTGGATGATCCACAAGCCTTTTGGGAAAATGTTCTATGGACAGATGAGTCCAAGTGGAACTTTTGGACAACATGGATCCCATAATGTCTCAGTAAAGCAAACACAGCATTCCACAGTAAGAACACCATACCAACAGTCAAACATGGTGGTGGTAGTGTGATGGTGTGGGGATGCTTTGCTGCCTAAGGACCTGGATGACTTGCCATAATTAAAGGAACCATGAATTCTGCTCTGTACCAGAAAATTCTTAGGAGAATGTCCAGTCATCCTTCCGTCAGCTGAAGCTGAAGCGTAGTTAGGTCATGCAGCAAGACAATGATCCAAAACACAAAAGCAAGTCCACATCAGAATGGCTAAAAAGTAAAATTAAAGTTTGGAGTGGCCTAGTCAAAGTCCAGACTTAAACCCAATAGAGATGCTGTGGCAGGACTCTGCAACGAGCAGTTCATGCTCGAAAACCTACCAAATGTTACTGAATTAAAGCAGTTCTGCAAGGAAGAGTGGGTTAAAATTCCTCTACAGCGATGTGAAAGACTGATATTGAATTATAGGAAGTGTTTGGTTGCAGTCATTGCAGCTAAATGTGGCATAACCAGCTATTAAGTGTAAGGGGGCAATTACTTTTTCACACAGTGCCAGTTGGTGTTGGTTAACTTTTTTTCATTAAATAAGTGAAATAAAAAAAAAAAACAAGTGTTATTTGTTCACTCAGGTTCCCTTTATCTAATATTACATTTTCTCTAAAGACCTGAAAACATCAAGTGTGACAAATATGCAATAATAGAGAAAATCAGGAAGGGGGCAAATACTTTTTCACGCCACTGTATACTAGCATTTCATTAAAAACAGTCATTGCTTTGTTTGTGTAATTTTCAACAACAGTGGTGAAATCTGTTGAAAAGATGTTTTTGAATTGTATTATCATCTTTGGATCAGTTGTTCTTGCTTTAGATCTACCTGTAGATGGCAGTATTGCACTACAATAATACACATAGAAGTCTCCCTCGAAATAAAAATACTGTACATTTTGACTTAAGCTTCACAGTAGTGTAGTCAAACAGGACCTGGTTTCAAGAGTTGGTGTGCCACAAGTTCAGATGATGAGTGCAGTTCTTAGCTTTCTTTTTTTTCCCATCATAAATCTTTTATTAGTTTTCAAAATTAATTCATCAAAAGACATACATGTTATGTTAACAACAACTTCTGAACATGAGGTCACTTATTATAAATACAGCAAGTTAAAAAATGATGACATAAATTATATTAAGCCTTTAAAGTCATGCACCTATTAGCATAGATTTAAAAGATCTTGATAATCAAGTTGTGGATCTTCTGATTAGATAAGCCTTTTAAAGCAGAGTTCTGTCAATGCTCAGGGAGCTGCGTTAAGGAAAGGTCCCCATAGTCTATAGAACAAATCCAATTTATCATTGATGCTATAACTAATGTGCTCATTGTTGGCTAGAAGCGCCATATTTCCAAACCATTCGCCTATGTGGGGGACCTTAGGAGATTTCCAGTTCCTCAGTAATATTCTTTTAATTGTGAGAGAAGCCAGACAAAGCCAAATAAATTCCTGTGAATCTAAGCCACATTGTTTGGGGGGAGAATGTCTAATATATAGATTTCAGGGGAGAATGGAATGGGGGGTTTTAGTATTTTGTTGACAATCTTGTGAATTTCCCACCAGAGTCCTCTAATATCTGGACAATACCAAAGAACATGAGCAATGCCAGCCCCGGGCTTACTACAGCGCCAACAATTAGAGTTTATTGCTAGGTCCATATTGAATAGCTTGAGTGGTGAATAGTAAAAGCCATGCAATATCAGTTCTTATCTTACTATACAGTTTTTTTTTTTCACTTGTCGATGTTGGTCTATTTTGCATGTTAGCCATGGCATCCTCTCTGGTATTGTACATGCGGACATATAAAAACACCAGCAGAAGAAGGCAAAAATGGTGACATAGAAACATAGACTTTGACGGCAGATAAGGACCACTTGGCCCACCCAGTCTGCCCATCTCTCTACCTATTGGATAAGCTGCAGATTCTAGTTAACCCACAGCCTACTTCCTGCAACCCCCCCTCTATAATTGCCTTATGTCTATCCCATGCATGTTTGAATTCCTCTACTGTTTTAGACCCCGCAACTTCTCCAGAAAGGTGGTTCCATATGTCCACCACTCTCTCCGTGAAAAAGAATTTCCTCACAATATCCCTGAGCCGTCCCCCTTCTAACTTTAAATTGTGCCCCCTTGTTCTTACACATCTCTTTTTCTGAAAGATGCTACCCTTCTGGACTTTGTTGATTCCCTTGAGATACTTAAAAGTTTCTGTCATGTCCCCCGTCCCTCCTTTCATCAAGGGTATACATATTAAGCTCTCTCAGTCTCTCTTCATATGGTTTCTGATGTAGACCCTGCACCATTTTAGTTGCCCTCCTCTGGACTGCTTCCATCCTGTCTATGTCCTTGCGTAGATGAGGTCTCCAAAACTGCACGCAGTACTCCAGATGGGGTCTCACCAACTGTCTGTACAGAGATAACCACTTCCCTTTTTCTACTTGTGATGCCCTCCTATGCATCCCAGTATCCTCTGGCTCTCCTTACTGACTTCTACATTGCTTACTCACCTTTAGGTCATCGGATATGACTACACCCAGATCCCTTTCCATTATTGTTGTTGTTAGTACCTCCCTGCTATTGTGTACTCTTCTCCTGGATTTTTATTTCCCAGGTGTATTACTTTGCACTTCTTTGCATTGAATCTAAGTTGCCATATGTCTGACCATTCCTCCAACCTTGCCAAGTCCCTTCTCATCCTTTCTATCCCCCCTTGTGTATCAACTCTGTTACAGATCTTTGTGTCATCTGCAAAGAGGCATACCTTTCCCTGCAGACCCTCTGCAATGTCACTTATAAAGATGTTAAAGAGGACTGGACCCAGTACTGAGTACTTAGTGCAGACCCCATGCACTCGTTACATACTGCTCCCCCTTGTCACCCCAACCCTCCCCTTGACTTCATCCCTCTAAGTTTTAAAACCTTAAGCTGGTTTGTGATTGACCACCCTGTGTGTGAAGAAGTGCCACCATGCCTCGTTCGTGTACCTATCCTCTGTCAGCTTCTCGTTCTGCCCTCTCCCTTGTTTGTTTATGCTTCCTACTCTCCTTGGCCCTTCACCCCCACGTGAGCCACCAATGCACTCCAGGCCAGCCTTGTCATCTCGCCTTCTGCCAGTCCTTACCTTCTTCCCACATGACCCCCAGTGGTTTACCCCCCCATGGCAGAGTTCTCAGGATAAGGCCAGGTATTTTGGGAACATAGTATGCTGTCATCTGGGAGAATGCCCTGGTCAGCAAGAGTGGGGCCTGTGGGTGAAGCGGAGCTGTCTTGCTGCATAGTGTGTGTGTGGGGGGGAAGAATTTCCTGTTTTCTGTTTCCTTCATCCCCCCCAAGACATAGGATGCTCTAGTGCACATCAAAACACTGTCCGTAGTCTGTGTGTGAAACCTGCATTCACTTTGCCTTTCTAGAGTTGACTGTCTGCTGCAATACAGAAAGAAGGATCGAGATCCCACCAGTTGTAAAGGGAAAGATTCAGCCAATTGTGCTGATGGAATTTACAGCCAATCAGGGCCTGCTATTTGCTGACCAGTCAAGTGGGTCTAATTGGTGGGAAGGAGCAAGAGCATAGCTTGACATGCACACTTGCTTTCCCGTGGTTTGAGTGCAAATGCAGTCAACCAATCATGCGTAGAGATTCAGTCCATCACTTGGGTGTTTGTTTGACAGGCAGTCTAATACAGTAAATCAAGCACTGAGCAAGGAACAGCATCAAGGGTGCTGATTGACAGGGAGAGTTGCATACTTCGGAGCTTGCTGCTATTGTCATCAGAGCAATCGCGAGGAGTGAGCGGGAGAGGTGAAATCGAGGCCCTCGAGTTGTGCAGTCATGTGCTTTTGGTAAATCCGAGTAGGGGAGAGGAAGGTCGTGCAGCTGCAAGATGAGGTGCTAGCTGCATAATCGAGCAGACTCGATTGACCGTAAGGCCTGTTTCTGCTGTCACTTCCGTATGTTCATAAACCCATGGGTACTGGCTGCCTAGTTTGCTGCTTTCCCGCTAGTGTAAGCCAGAGAACTGCATTGAGGCAGCCATAGCTAATCACTGTGTATAAGAGTTCGGGACAGGCTATCAGCCTAAGTGAAAGAACAGAACAGCAAGTAGTATTATCAAGCATAGCAAGTCGGTGAGAGTGCCCTTTGTTTACTGTTGATTGTGATGGGAGTAGTGTGTTGTTGCTGACGAGGGCTAGATCTTCTGCAGCTAGACCCATTCCTGGGTGCAGGCCATACTGTTTATAAAACGGTTACTGATCAAGAGCCCCTTAATATATTTTCAGTCTGCTTTGAAAGCACACAGTATATCCCCTTTAGCGTGTCAGTCAGGGACTCAGCTTATATTTCCAAAGTGTTTTCAGCAGTAAACTGTGCAATGATCCAGTATATATATATATTTTTTTTATTTTTATTTAGTTGTTTAACCAGGTATAGCACACTAAGCTGGAAGCTTTTTTACAGGAGTGACCTGGGAGCACAAGGAGGTTAAGTGACTTGCTCAGGGTCACACAGTATGCAAGTGGAAGCTGTGGGATTCAAACCCAGGTCTGGTCTGCTGGATGTCACCAGATTTGCAGCTCAGAGCCTTAGACCACTGCGCTATACTGCCTCCTTATATGCCATCGGTGTGGTTAGTAAACCATTTGTGCTCCTGCAGCGTGGTGTGTCTATGGCCTCCAGTACTAACGGTTGGTCAGTCGATCATCTACCAAGTCTTGGTCACATGCGTCAGGGTCTTCCAAGCACCGCCACTGATAAGGCCCTGCCATCAGCAGTCCTCACCAGCAGACCAGCATAACCATTGCCTGAGGCTAATGTTTTGACAAAAAAAATACATAGAATTTGATGGCAGATAAGGACAGCTTGGCCCACCAACTCTGTCAATTGTTCCCTACCTATATTATCACTGCAGACCCTACTTGATCTCTGGCTCTATCCCCATCCCCCCTTCCACTAAAATTCCCTTATGCCTATCCCATGCATTCGTGAATGCCACCACTGTTTTCACCCCTGCCACCTCTACTGGAAGGTTGTTTCAGGATCCAGCACTCTTTCCGTGAGGAAGTACTTCCTCACATCTCTCCTGAAGCTATACCCCCTTCAGCTTCATAGCATGTTCTCTCGTTATTGAGCATCTTTTTTTCTGAAAAATACTTCCCTCCTGTACCTCATCTATTCCTGTGAGGTATTTAAAGGTCTCTATCACATTCCCCGTCTCTCTCTCCTCTCTTCCAGGGTGTACATATTGAGGTCCTTTACTCTCTCCTTGTAAGGATTTTGATGCAGATCCTGCACCATTTTAGTTGCCCTCCTCTGAGCCGCCTATACTCTATCTATGTCCTTCTGGAGAGGTGGTCTCCAGAACTGGAAACAGTACTGTAGGTGGAGTATTACCAGTGATCTATACAGAGGCAACATAACCTCCCTCGTACCCCAGCATCTCACTAACCCTCCTGATGCCTTGTTGCACTGCCTGGTCACCTTTAGGTCATCCAATATGATTACTCCCAGATCTCTTTCCTGCTTGGTGGTCGTCAGTACCACTCCACCCATTTGTACTCCACCCCTGGGATTCTGGGCCCTCATTGCATTATTTTGCATTTTTTTCACTTTGAAACCCAGCTGCTATACCTTTGATCACTCCTCAAGTTTTCTCAGGTCTCTGCTCATCCTTTTCACCCACCAAATTATGGCAAGGCAAGGCAAATCAAACTTTATTTAAAAACGCCAATCCTGGAGGCTCTGGGCGCTACACAAATAAATAAATACATCTTTAAAGAATAAAACACAGATACAAGATAATAAAACACAAGATGACAATATACCACTTAAATATTTTAAATGAGTCAAAACAATAATAATTCAATCTAGAAATGCCTGAACAAACAGGAGGGCCTTAAAGCGGGCCTTGAATACCTCCGAAGTGGGGGCCCCCTTAACCCCAGGGGGCAGCGAATTCCATAAGATGGGGGCAGCGACACTGAAAGCCCTGTCGCCAGCTGATCTCAACCTTGTCCTAGGAATCACCAGAGGGCCTCCACAGGAGGAAAGGAGGGGTGAACAGAGAGAGCAGGTGCAAGAAGGTCTGACAGATAACCAGGGCCCTGACCGTGTAGGGCCTTATAGGTGGGAAAACACACCTTAAAGAGGATCCTCCACCTGACCGGCAGCCAGGGTAGCTCACGCAGCACTGGTGTAATATGGCAAAATTTTGGCTGCCAACTAAGTAACCGGGCAGCTGCATTCTGCACTAGCTGTAGCCTGCGGAGAGATCCTCCCCGAGGTAGAGCACATTACAGTAGTCAAGCCTAGATGTGACTAAGTCATGCATCAAAGTGGGTAGGTCCAGAGGTGGAACAAGGGGCTTTATCCTGGCAACATTTTTGAGATGGAAAAAACAGGTGCGAACCGTGGAGGATATTTGCACCTCCATAGAGAAGTTCCTGTCCAGAATGACGCCAAGATTTAGCACCCTAGGGGAGGTCTTCAATGAAACAGATCCCAGAACAAGTCCAGTCTCTGATTCAGAGGCCATCCTATCACTCACTCTGTTCGACTCCACCACCAATACCTCCGTCTTATTGGGGTTCAGTCGCAACCAGCTAGAGGCCATCCAGTCGTTGATCTCAGCAAGGCAGCTGTTTAGCTCATCCACCGCATTAGATGTTCCTCGGGCAAAGGAAAAGTATAGCTGGGTATCATCTGCATAGCAATGAAAACCCAAGCCATACTTCCTAATAAGCCCTCTCCGGGGTAGCATGTACACTGCGAACAACATTGGGGCCAATACCGATCCCTGAGGAACTCTGCAAAATAGGAGGCTAGGGGTGGAGGAAAAATTCCCCATCACAACCTGTTGCCTCCTGTTGGTAAGAAAAGACTCAAACCAGCTGATGATAGTGCCAGTGAGTCCGCAGAGTTCCCTAAGGCGGTCAAGCAACACACAATGGTCCACAGTGTCAAATGCTAAGGAGAGATCAAGAAGAACAAGAATTGTCTTATCCCCTCGATCTCTCGCCCTGAGGACATCATTCAATACCCGAACAAGTGCGGTTTCTGTGCTATGCCTCACCCGAAACCCCGACTGGAAAGGTTCGTACAACTCGTGAGTCACTAGGTGCCCTTCCAACTGAAGTGCCACTACCTTCTCCACTACCTCCGCCAGAAAGGAAAGATTAGAGTTGGTAATTTGCCCTGATCTCCGGATCCGATGATGGTTTCTTTAAGAGTGGTCTCACCAATGCCTCCTTCAAGGCATTGGGAAAATCCCCCTCAGATAAGGAACACCGGCCAATCAAAGCAAACACCGGGGCCAACGGTATCGTTGCATCTCATCAAGAAACGTGTCGGCACCGGATCCGGTCCACAAAAAGCGTGCTTCAGATTGGTTGCCTCCCCAATGATCTCACTTACCTCTACTGGTCTAAACTCCCCCCAACCAGGCGGAGTGCTCTCAAAACACTTCTGACGACCACTGCCAGCTATAACATTGCTGACTGGAGAAACTCCCTGCCGGATATCGGACACTCTGTCTGAGGAGAACTGAGCAAACTCTTCGCATTCAGCATCAGAAAAAACCTTCTTCAGCTGTAGACAGGCAGGATAAATTAGCCTGTCCACAGTCTGAAAAAGTATCAATGGTCGGTTCTCCCTGGACAGGAACACTGCCTTCTTATGGTTGATTGCCCCCTGGTGTGCATTATAGTGTACATGCAGGGCCAGTTTGTCCTCCTCCAGACCAGACTTTCTCAAGCGTTGCTGCAACCTCCGACCCTTTCTCTTCATCTCCCTTAGAATCTCATCATACCATGGGGACCTCAGGTAGGAAGATTTGGGTTGTACACAGACAGATGCGAGGGAGTCAATAGTGTCGGATAGCACCTTTTTGTAAGTGCCAACTCCAGCATCAACGCCTCTGACGCATGTGTCACCCACACTAGACAGATCGGCTACTGCCAAAAAGCCCTCTGGGGTCAATGCCCTCAAAGGGAGGCAGCTCATTATCAATGTAAGGGAAGGGCATCTGGCGGGAGCCCCGAACATGAACTGCACCGTGCAGTGATCAGACCATACCACCCGATCAATCTTGAGATTAACTATCTCAAGCCCCAGCAAGAACACCAGGTCCAACATGTGGTCGCCCAGGTGTGTCACAGCAGAAACAACTTGCGACAGACCCAGAGATGACATAATCTGAAGGAGGTTATAACCAGGCTGAGAAAATTTGTCGTCAGTCCAAACATTGAAATCCCCCAGAACAATACATGGGGGGGGGGGGGGCTTCCAATATTTCGCCGGCGACAAATTGGTTAACTCCTGCAGGAAATTCCCCACCGTCCCAGGAGGGTGGTAAACAAGGAAAATCCTGCAGCCTGCACCTGGACCCCCATGAATGGCTACACATTCAAAAGAACCCAGAGTTTTCACTGGGTGCACGATGAAGGCCAAGTTGGATCTAAAACAAATGGCCACCCCACCACCCTTATGCTCCTCTCTGCAACAGTGCACCACGGTATACCCAGGTGGGACAGCAGCCTCAAAAACTGGGCCCACATTGTCCCAAACCCAGGTCTCCGTGATGCAAGCCAGATCGACTGAAGAAACCAAGTCCGCAATAATTGCGATCTTATTCCTGATCAATCTGGCATTGCATAGTATTGCCCTCAGGGGATTGGTGGGTGAAGCAGCCCCTCAGGCTACTGAGGCTACCTGACCACTCGGTCTAGTGGACTCCCTTGGAACAAGCACCAAACACGTCTGGCCTCTCCCTTGTGCCTGTCGTAATCCAGGGTGCCTTCTAGACCTGATAATCCCTATTTTACCACGCTCCACTGTGCACAGAGTTCCCCACCGCCTGAGATCACCCTGGCCCCTTCAAATCCCCACCTCCCGGCAACAACTAACCGTAGTATCTGGAACTGGGAGGCAGGTGAAGGGTCATAAATCACACAGAAGGGATGCCCCGTACACTATCCTGGCCCCCCCAGATAACCCCGGCATATCACTAAAAGTAAAAATTCTAGTTACTGAAAAATAACCAAACAACAACTAAACAATCCAAAACAAGTCTAAACATTCCAGCCCTGATACAAAAGTAGAAAAAAATCGTATAAATTAATAAAAGGACCTGATCCATATCATAGATCAATAAACATGGGCTTCATGTCTCCCCGAGTAGAATCAGACAATAAAGCCTGCTACAAATTAAAATTCCCAAACCTCTTACTACCTAAACCTAAACTTGACATACAATATAGCCAAATAACATACACTTTTTCCTACATGGAGTGGCACAGGCATTTACATCCTGCCTGATGGGGAGGTCATGAGTGACCAGGCCACCCTGCCTGCAACAACTGTGCAAGTGCTGTTGTTATTTGAGTCCACATACTGTAGGTCATTGGGCTAACACCTGGAGTCACTATTTGGGGTTTTCAGTTTGTGTGCTGTGTTTAACGTCACTCTGGAGTGGGGTTTGCTTTTTTTAAATGCTGTATCTAAGTGCACCTACACATGCCCTGGGCATCACAGACATTAGGCCTTCCATGCTATAACCCTGAGTACCCAGACAGTGCTGTAGTAAGGGAAGAATCCTGTTTAAGATCTGACAGCTTACCAGGTGGGACTGAGAAGTAGAGGGTAGCCCATCAATACAGAACAGACAGCCCAGTATCACTGAGGGTAGGCTGTGATTATACTGTCTGGTAGTTCTGTGTAAACTGTTTACATTGTTTAACCTCCTTATTTTTCCTCTCAAGGTTTATTGTTTAATAAATGTTTGCTGTTATTTGCATCCCAGGTATTCTTCTCTAGTTTTCATTGACTGTGTTGTATTGGGTTGCACATTGCACTGTGTACACGTTCTAGTCACAGGAGGTATCCTTGAAGTGGGGAGATGAGAAGGTACTGCACCCCAGTGTTTTTGACTCTACAACCTCCTCAGGAAGGCTGTTCAATGCATCTACAACCCTCTATGTGAAGAAATAATTCCTCACATTACCTCTGAGCCGTCCCCCCTTTATCTTCAAATTGTGCCCCCTTGTTCTTGCACATCTCTTTTTCTGAATGATGCTACCCTCCTGGACTTTGTTGATTCCCTTGAGGTACTTGAAAGTTTCTATGATGTCCCCCGCTCCCTCCTTTCAATTTTCAATTGTTACAATTTAGAATGTTTTACAATTTTACAATGTTTACACACCAAACTCGTCAGATCCCCTCTCAGTCCCTAGTCAGACAGAACATGGAAAGTTCTTCTATTTCTAAGCCTAATCTATCCTTTACTATTTCTAGTCCATAAGGTTGGTCACTTATGGGCAGCCCCTTCTCCCTCCTCCATATGCTATAGTGTCCTCTTTAATTTTCCTTTTCCCTCTCAGGTCCTCGTACAGGGAGGTTATTGTGGTGACTTCATAGTATATGTAAAAAAGGTTGTGTTTATTGCTGGATTTATTATGTAATAGCACTATGTTATGAAATACCTTAATGTATATACCTTATGTTTATGAAACCTGTAAATGTTTAAAATACCATGGCACTTGGTGTTTTGATAATGGTAAAAAGTACTAGGTGACTATTATAGAAATTAAGCTAGTTGTGCTATTTAAAGTGCATATAAATTGTTATAAACTTAACAAGCCAGAAATGTGATGGTGATTTGCATATATCCCATGATGCATTGCGTTATGGACGTATGTATGATGTTGTATTTCTTTGAAACTTGATTTGTTGCCAATGCCCTTTGGGGTAGCCCTTCTTTCAATGAATCTGCATTGAGGTTCTTTGTTTACAGCTTGTTTTTGGTTTTGAGCCCCCACTACGTAAGCAAATAGGGCTTGCATAGGGGTGGTTGCTACATCTCAACTAATAAATTGGATCAGCGATCAGTGTCAGTAGGCGCTGGCTAAGTGCAGAGAAAGGACATTCATAGTCTGTTGCTGAAAACTGATGTACTGAAGAAGGAATATGGGATTGCAGAAGCTTATTTCTTGTATTTTGAATAAACATCACACAGAGATTGTGTTTTGAACCTGAAGTTTGGTGTCTGGTCCATCTGTTATCCCACAACCCCTCCACATGGGGTACATGCATTTCGCATACCTATGCCCGATTCGTACGCAGGGGCCATGGAAAAGGGATCTCGGATAGTCTCATCAGATGACCTAAAGGTGGGTAAGCAATGTGAGAAGGCAGTAAGAAGGGCTGGGGGGATATTGGGATGTATAGGGAGAGGCATCACCAGTAGAAAACAAGAAGTTGTTATTCCTCTGTACAGACAATTGGTGAGACCCCATCTGGAGTACTGTGTGCAGTTCTGGAGACCCCATCTCTGCAAGGACATAGACAGGATGGAGGCTGTCTAGAAGAGGGCAACTAAAATGGTGCAGGGTCTGCACTAGAAGCCGTACAAGCTTAATATATATATCCTCGAGGAAAGGAAGGAGAGGGCAGACATGTTAGAAACTCTCAAGTACCTCAAGGGAATCAACAAAGTACAAGAGGATAGCATCTTTCAGAAATAGAGATGTGCAAGAACAAGGGGACACAATTTGAAGATAGAGGGGAGACGGATCAGAGGTAATGTGAAGAAGTATTGTTTTATGGAGAGAGTTGTGGATGTGTGGAATGGCCTTTCTGGGGAGGTCATGGAGTCAAAAACAGTGGGGGAATTCAAGAATGCATGGGACAGACATAAGGCAATTCTAGTGGGGGGTAAGAGGAAGTAGGCTGTTGGTTTACTAGGATCTGCAGCTTATCCATTAGGTAGGGAAATGGGCAGACTAAGTGGGCCAAGTGGTCCTTATCTGCTGTCAAATTCTGTGTTTCTAAGATGGCCCTGCTATGGGGACACCCAGAGTACCAAGCCCTCTGGAAGGAAATAGAGCTGAGATCAGCAGAAGAGGCCCCTTTAAGTGCCCTTATGTTTGATAACACCAGAGGGTCTGCCCCCACAATTAGGATCACTGGAAGTCATGTGGAAAGCTTGGGAGGAATGTTAGAGGTTCCTAAGGGTCAAATGACACCAGTGGCATCCAGTTGGCTAGTGTTGGAACTGGTCTTCCCACCAAGCCAGATAACGCCATGGTAGAAGAGACAACCACAAACAGGGTTCTGATGCCTAGAACCATGCCTTCAAGGACAAGTAGTTAAACCATTTGAAGATCGAAGGCAGAATTCGACTGGAAGACAACAGACAGATTCAGGTACTTCCTGATTTGAAACTATATCAACCAGCAAAGACAAACATAGATATGGGGATAACCTTTATTACATTTACACACACTGCAACAGAAGGGCGCCATCTCACTCATATATCAATTCATGGCACAAAATGAAGGAAGGTGGGTGCACCCATCCTTGATAGATTTCAGGCAGAAACACAATCTGAGCTGACACAAAAGGAAGGAAACAAATATGGAAGGATTCCTTCCGGACATCCCACTCACCAACATGGCATGAATTCACCTGGAAAGTAAAAAGATATTGTATTAGCCCGGTCAGTAAGGCAAAATGGGAGTCATATGCCTTATCAGCCACTTGGAAGAATGATGGACAACTTATAGGGACCCGTCGTCACATACTTTGGTCATGTGCTACCCTTAAACCATATTGGGAAACAGTGGCTAAGAAAATACAAATCATCTTTTGTCTGAGGGAATTACCAAATTATATCAAACCTACAAATATAAATGGGAGAGAAGCCATGTACTTATGGCATATATTTGTTGCAAAAAAATCTGTAAAAAAGGATCCTATTTCGTATGGACCAATTGTTTTTCTTTCCAAGCAGCTATCCAAAATACTGTACTGAGCATGCTCAGAACTGAAATGTTAAAATTTAATAAATTTGGAACGGATTAATATTTTTTTACCAAGCAAGCCAGCGCAATACACATCGGTGGGACAAGCCCTTTCTACCCTGAAAATTTCAGATCAAAATTGTGAACCATCTGGGTGCTAGGTGATGTCAAATAAACAGTGTGTGTTTTTTTTTTCAACTTTTTTGCCATTCAGATCTCAGAATCTGCCCATCTGACTGGAATGAAACTTGGCACAAAAAGAGATCTATCCCTGAAACCACACATGCAAAATGTTGTGCAAATCCGTTGAACGGCTGTGAAGATATTAAAGTGCAAAGTTTGAGGTTTAGCATAGAATCCCCTGCTGAACCCTAACTATAGGGGCACTGCCATGTCCCTATAATGTGTCACAGTGGCTGCAAAGGAATAACACACAGATGGTTGCAGACAGAACTCCTTATGTTACAAGACTGGAAAACAATTATGGGGAGATAGTTGCAATGGAAAAACTAACTTACCAGGTACAAGATCGGAAAGAAGCTTATATCAGTAGATGGACTAGGTGGGAACTGGCAGGGGGCGAGGAACAAAATGGGGAGTGACAGGATGACCAAAGGGAAGAGACCCCTCTACTAACAAAATCTGGTCAGATCCACCACGGCTGCATAATAAAGTCAGTGAAGTTGTGTGGAATTGTTAAGGAGGTATGGAAAAACAACACAATGATTTGTAAGTAGTAAGATTTGTTTTAATTTCTGTTCTGAGGAAGGCATACACATTATTAAAAAAATATATGGAGGTGTACATTTTAATGGAAGGAATAGGAAACAATATAGGTTTACAAAAGAAGCCCAGAGCAAATGCTACTGAGGTATGTGTTATCCTGGATGATATTGTCCGGACAGCCACATTTTAGAGAAATCACAATTGCACATACCCCAATAACTCAAAGCATCATGGAAAACATGCAAATCCTCACGATGGTACCGAAGATGGCAGTACATGAAAAAGTAATGGCTGGCATATGTTCAGCCTTGGGATTATTTGTACAGTTTTTTTTGTTATTTTTTTTTTAGAGAAACAGGGTTTTTGTCCATGAGGTGATGTAAGTTATATTTAAGCAATGTGTTGATGTCAGAAAGTCAGGTATAATGATGGACTGTTAGCAGAGAAAATGTGATAGTAACGTTCAGCGGGGGTTGCTTTTGATAAGGGTAAGGTAGTTATGCTTGTAATAATGGGAATATTAGGAAAGTATGAGGTCTATGTAGAGGCAGAGTACAAATATGCACAGTTTCATAAGTATGTGCTCAGAGTGCAGGCAAATGTGATATGCAGGTTTGTTTTAGAACTAGGTAAAAATAACGATAGAAGATTGATAGAAAGATAAATAATTACATAGACATATAACTAGAGAGAGAGACAGACAGACAGACAGGCAGAATAGGAATGGCAGTGAAGTACTGAAATGATGCCAACCCCACCCCCACCATTCAGAGAAGGACAAGCATTGAGGTGTGCCTTTGGGTTGTTGCCCATAACATTCACGCCATTTCACCTCACCCTATCCTGTAGACACAGACAAGTGTCGAGGTGTGTGTTGGGGTGTTCAAGCTTTACACTCACCCCATTCCATAAGGAAATATGCTGAAATGGGTACAGTACTGTATAAGAAAATGGAGTGAACTTTGGGGCTGAAGAGTCGAAGACACACCTCGATACCTTTCACTGGCAGCAGAGTGGGGATGGGGGTGGAATGGCATGAGCATTACTGTTGACAATCCCAAGTCACACCCCTGATGCCTGTCAGTCCCTGCAGGGCAGGGTGTTATGGTCAGAAACACTAATGTCCTGGGCGTTGTTATGTGACTTCTTAACCTAGTAACAGCATTTAATGCATTACATTATAAGGACAAGTAAATGTTTTTAATACAATTACAGACAGTTGCATAAACTTAATTTTCATTTAGTAACAGTGGTAGTACAAAACAATTACCCAGAGAACTTGAAAACTATAACTACTTTATATTGTATATTGACACCCCATAAGGACCTCCTTGAGATTGAGATGCAAATGTCTCACATTTATCAGTTTTCTAACAGGAATATTTTACTATCCTAAATACGTTTCTTGCTTCAGTAACTGCTCAGCACATCTACTGCATGAGCTACTTATTGACATTTTACACCTGCTATGCAATGTACTGCTGCTTACTACACCAACGTCATGAACCATAAAACAGATGACTGCCATAACTAGGGAGGCAGTATAGCACAGTGGCTTAAGGCTCTGAGCTGCAAATCTGCAGATCTGGGTTTGAATCCCACAGCCCCCACTTGCATACTGGGTGACCCTGGGCAAGTCACTTAACTTCCATGTGCTCCCAGTTTGCCCTTATAAACAAGCTTTTAGCTTAGTGTGCCACTCCTGGTTAAACTATTGAAAGAAAAAAAACACAATATATTATTTTTCTTGCTTTATTTTGCTACTACAAGCTTTGACTAATACATCCATCCTTAAATGTACCTTTTATAGCTTATGCGTTTGTGACCTAGGCAGAGCTGCACCTAAAATCATACACATAAATAAATAAATTATCAGAATAACATTTATTTTAGTAGTATCGACTTCCTTTTCCGGTGCCCATGACACTATGTATATATATTTATATCTTTTAACTTCAAAGCACTAAACCTATTCAAATGCACAAAACGCAATATTTTATTCTCTTCACAGATTACTGCTAAACTTCAGGTCCCAGAGAGATAAAAATGTAGAGCTTCACGTAGCTATTCGGGTGGGTGCTTCAGCTATGTGTGTATGGGGGGAGGGTATTAAAAATGTTTAAGAAACAGATACTGTAGTATCCAATATGAAATAGTCTTCTTTGGGTGACATATTTGATTCATTTGTGGGCTTATACCTTAGTTGTCATTCTTGTGTTGCAAGTGCTTGCTTTCCTCACACGCTGTAATTTCAGGATGCAGTTTCACAAGTGATTTAGTTTCAGGATGCAGTTTCCAGCATGCCTTAATTACTTTTTCTTTTCTTCTGAACCTTAAGCTCTGATGCCCCAGGCAGCTCTGATAGTCAGTTGTTCCAACATGGTAGATCCACCTCATGCCCCTCCCACATGAACCAAAAAAAAAGGTGGGGGTGGATCTTTAGGAGCTTCTCGGGAGGAGGTGGGGGTGGATCTTGCTCCCACCCCAAAAAAAACTAATGTTCCCTCCCACTACTCTGGTTCCAGTTCTTGTACCTCCCATTTAAGAAAGAAAATAGTGCCCTACAACCATTGACTAACATGAAAGCATATTTATTTGAGGGCCGAAAGCATTTCTTGGAGGAGGGTAAGGCAGAGGAAATTATTTACACCTTCAGCCAGTTCCACGGACAGAAAACATGACATCAGCCCTTTTGTACATGCAAAACATCTGCAGGCTCCACCCACTGCAGCTGTAATAAATAAAATAAAGAGTGTAAATGACGCTGCCAAAGGTGGACCCCAAAAGTAAAGTAGAAGCTAGCTTCTGGTGTGTGTGTGTGTGGGGGGGGGGACACGATGAGGAGATTAACAGCTTTACTTTACTTACCTTAATTTTGGGAAATATGTTGGACCACACTTGCACCCTCTTTCCATAGTACAGGGACTCTCATTGTTAAGGTATGCAATAGATTGCCAATAGAACTATAGTGCATGCCTCCATGTTGCTGTTTAATGTATTTTTAATTTTATGTGTTTTTCTTATACAAGCAAGAAAGAAAAAATAGCACAATATCAAATGTAATTAAATTAAACTTAACTGAATGATAACATCTGTAGCTGCAAAAATGGAACATATAATGTTCAGTCTGTAACACTGCTAATACTGTAGGTAATAAGGCATGACAGGTGGTGTGTTATGGTGGAATTACAGCCACCTCGGATGACTTGGATTCTACCACCTGAGAAGAGCCATTAGCCCACCATAACACAGCCCCTGGCGTGCCTTAGTGTAATTAGGAAATGGGCCCTTTTTAGTAAACTGGATGTATGTTTTTCTTAACCTACCTTCAGATGGGCACTTATTTATTTTGAGCAGACTACCGCTCGATTCCGGATGCGTCCTGGGGGAAGGGGGGGGTAGGGATAAATACAGAGCACAGTAAACAGTTGTGCTGGGATGACAACCTGGCTGAAAGTACCTCTTGGCCAACCATAGTCAGCATTCTTTCTACTCATTTTTGAATTTTTAATAAAATAAATATAAGAAACAAAGATACTGAATGACATCCAGTTTTAAATCCTTTGCCATTTCTTTTTATATGTTATCAATATATTCTGTTTCATTCTACAAGTATCTTGCAATAACACAGATGTAATATATGTGATTGCTTTATCATTCATATTTTTTATAGTGATCAAACCAGAACTGCTTGCTGCATACTATTACAAATTCAATGCTGGGAACTTAAGGACAGAAGGTTACTGGGTAGGAACTATGAATGAATAAAACATTTATAATCAAACAAGGAAAGTAGTATACATTGATTGCACAATGTTACAATCAGATGAAAGGTCTAAAAAGAAAACAAAACCAAATATACTAGCATTTCATTAAAAACAATCATGGCTTTGTTTGTGTAATTTTAAACAATAGTGGTGAAATCTGTGGAAAAGATGTTTTTGAACTGTATTACTGTCTTTGGATCAGTTGTTCTTGCTTTAGATCTATCTGTAGATGACAGTATTGCACTACAATAATACACATAAAAGTCTCCCTTGAAATAAAAATACTGTACATTTTGACTTAAGCTTCACAGTAGTGTAGTCAAACGAGTTGGTGTGCCACAAGTTCAGATGATGAGTGCAGTTCTTATCTTACTTTTTTTTCCCATCATAAATCTTTTATTAGTTTTCAAAATTCATTCATCAAAAGACATACATGTTATGTTAATAACAACTTCTGAACATGAGGTCACTTATTATAAATACAGCAAGTTAAAAAATGATGACATAAATTATATTAAGCCTTTAAAGTCATGCACCTATTAGCATAGATTTAAAATATCTTGATAATCAATCAAGTTGTGGATCTTCTGATTAGATAAGCCTTTAAAGCAGAGTTCTGTCAATGCTCATGGAGCTGTGTTAAGGAAAGGTCCCCATATTTTATAGAAGAAATCCAATTTATCATTGCTGCTATAAGTAATACGCTCATTGTTGGCTAGAAGTGCCATATTTGCAAACCATTCGCCTATGTGGGGGACCTTAGGAGATTTCCAGTTCCTTAGTAATATTTTTTTAATTGTGAGAGAAGCCAGACAAAGCCAAATAAATTCCTGTGAATCTAAGCCACATTGTTTGGGGAGAATGTCTAATATATAGATTTCAGGGGAGAATGGAATGGGAGACTTTAGAATTTTGTTGACAATTTTGTGAATTTCCCACCAGAGTCCTCTAATATCTGGACAATACCAAAGAACATGAGCAATGCCAGCCCCAGGCTTACTACAGCGCCAACAATTAGAATTTATTGCTAAATCCATATTGAATAGCTTGAGTGGTGAATCGTAAAAGCCATGCAATATCAATTCTTATCTTACTATACAGTTTTGTTTTTTTCACTTGTCGATTTTGGTCTATTTTGCATGTTAGCCATGGCATTCTCTCTGCTATTGTTCATGTGGACATATAAAAACACCAGCAGAAGAAGGCAAAAATGGTAACATAGAAACATAGACTTTGACGGAAGATAAGGACCACTTGGCCCACCCAGTCTGCCCATTTCCCTACCTATTGGATAAGCTGCAGATTCTAGTTAACAAACAGCCTACTTCCTGCCACCCCCCACTACAATTGCCTTAGAAACATAGAAACATAGAATTTGATGGCAGATAAGGACTGCTTGGCCCACCCAGTCTGCCCATTTCCCTACCTAATGGATAAGCTGCAGATTCTAGTTAACCAGCAGCCCACTTCTTCCTACCCCCACCCCCTAGAATTGCCTTATGACTGTCCCATGCATGCTTGAATTCCACCACTGTTTTTGACTCCACAACCTCCTCCGGAAGGCTATTCCATGCATCCACAACCCTCTCTGTGAAAAAATACTTCCTTAAATTACCTCTGAGCTGCCCCCCATCTTCAAATTTTAGCTTGTTCTTGCACACCTCTTTTTTTAAGATGCTACCCTCTTGGACTTTGTTGATTCCTTGAGGTACTTGAACGTTTCTATCATGTCCCCTCTCCCTCCTTTCCTCGAGGGCTATACATATTAAGCTCCTTAAGTCTCTCTTCATATGTCTTCGGTGCAGACCCAGCACCATTTTAGTTGCCCTCCTCTGGACAGCTTCCATCCTGTCTATGTCTTTGCGAATTGGGTCTCCAGAACTCCACGCAGTACTCCAGATGGGGTCTCACCAGCTGTCTGTACAGAGGGATAATAACTTCCTGTTTTCTACTGGTGATGCCTCTCCCTATGCATCCCAGTATCCCCCAACCCTCCTTGCTGCCCTCTCACATTGCTTGCCCACCTTTAGGTCATCTGATATGACTACCCCCAGGTCCCTTTCCATTTTGTTGTTGCTAGTATCTCACCCCCATTGTGTACTCTTCCCTGGGTTTTTGTTTCCCAGGTGCATTACTTACACTTCTTAGCATTGAATCTAAGCTGCCATACATTTGACCATTCCTCTAACCTTGCCAAGTCCCTTCTCATCCTTTCCACCCCACCTTGTGCATCAACTCCGTTGCAGATCTTTGTGTCATCTGCAAAGATACATACTTTTCTTTCCAGCCCCTCTGCAATGTCGCTTATAAAGACATTGAAGAGGACTGGTCCTAATACTGAACCCTGCGGTACCCCACTAGTGACCCCCCTTTCTTCAGAGTGGACTCCATTTACTATTACACTCTGTGTCTATTCTCCAGCCAATTCTTTACCCAGGCTGTCATCTTGGGACCCACTCCCAGGCTGGCTAACTTGTATATTAATCTTTTGTGTGGGACTGTGTCAAATGCCTTGCTAAAGTCTAGGTAGGCCATGTCCACAGCCCCTCCCTGATCTACTACTTTGGTCACCCAGTCAAAGAAATCTATCAGATTTGTCTAGCATGACCTTCCCACTGTGAATCCATGCTGCCTTGGGTCCTGTGCCCCTCTGGCCTCTAGATACTCGACAATTCTTTCCTTCAGAAGTGATTCCATCCAGTAGCGGCTCTAGCCACAAATGGTTACCTGGACACAGCTGGGGCACAACCGATGGCAGCCAGGGCACTGATATATTGTTACTATGGGGGAAGCTTTGTACCATATGGGGCACAGCATTTTTTTACCGGGGCACGTGCCCTGGCGGGCCCTGGTGTAGAGCCACCACTGATTCCATCATTTTCCCTACCACTGAGGTTAAACTAACAGGTCTGTAGTTTCCTGCTTCTGCCTTGCTCCCACTTTTGTGAAGGGGAATCACATCTGCCCTCCTCCAGTCCTTGGGTACCACCCCATCCTCTCATGATTTTGTTAAAGAGGGTAGTCAGTGGTGTCACTAGTTCTACCCTTAGTTCTTTTAGAATTCTGGGATGAATCCCATCGGGCCCCATTGCTTTGTCCACCTTCAGTTTTAAGAGTTCTTTCAGAACCCTTTCTTCTTTAAATGGACTGCTATCAACTTCTGTATCCAGAGTGTTTCTACTGTTTGTTTTAGGTACCTCCTCCTCTTCCTTTGTAAATACTGAGCAAAAATATTTGTTTAGTATCTCTTCCTTTTTAAAGTCACCCTCTGCCCACCCTCTCTCCCCTTTATTAAGCCTCACTATCCCTCCCTTGGTCTTCCTTCGCTCCCTGATGTACCTATAAAAGGTTTTATCCCCCTTCTTAACTGAGTTGGCTATCTTTTCCTTGGTTTGGGCCTTTGCTGTTCTGACTGCCTTTCTAGCTTCCTTTTGCTTTAACTGATACAGTTCTCTGTCCTGCTCCTTCTGTGATTCCTTGTACTTCCTGAATGTTTTCTTTTTCTCTTGAACCTTCACTGCCACTTCCTTTGAGAACCATAGAGGTTTCCTACATCATTTCGTTTTGTTTATTTGCTTCACACAAAGGCTTTTTACCTCTGTGATGGCAGTTTTTATTATTCCCCATTGTTCTTCCACCCCTCCTTCCTGCCCATTTGCTAGTGCATTCCTTAGGCACTCACCCATTTTGGCAAAGTCAGCCCTCCTAAAGTCCAGTACTTTTACCTTTATGTGGCTTGACTCTATTGCTGTGTTTATTGTGAACCATACTGTTCGATGGTCGCTAGTTCCCAGATGGCTACCCATTTCTACATCTGTGATCCTCTCTTCATCTCCATTTGAGAGAACCAGGTCTAAGATTGCTCCCTCTCGAGTGGGCTCCAATACTAGTTGTCTAAGGCATGCCCCCTGTAGGGTATCTAGAATAACCCCACTCTTCGAAGTGGCTACTGCAACTGCACTCCAGTTAACATCTGGCATATTCAGATCACCCATCAGCAATTTCCCTTTTCTGCCATTCTAAGTATACTCTGTCATTTCCTTGTCCATTTCCTCCCTCTGAGAAGGGGTCTGTATACAACCTCTGCGGATTGTAGGTGCCATTGTCGGTCTCCAAATTTACCCACAGTGCTTCTTCTCCTCCCTGTTTACCCTTTTGTTCTGTTGCTTTGATTCCTTCCCTTATGTAAGAGCTACTCCTCCTCCTCTTTTACCCTCCCTGTCCCTCCTGTAGATAGTGTATCCTGGTATGTTTATGTCCCAGTCATGGTTTTGTGTACCATGTTTCTGTGACTGCCATGATATCCAGATGTTCCTCCTCCATCAAGGCCACTAATTCAGGAAGCTTGTTACTCAGACTACGGGCATTGGTACTCATTGCTCTCCATTTTTGATGGCTTTACCTTCTGTTGCAGCATCCCCACTGACCTTTCTACCTCAGTCTTTTTCTCATTTAGTACCCTTGTTTTGTAGGGAGGCTGGGATTTTTCTGCTGCTTATCAGTGCCTCCCCCCTTGACTAGTTTAAAAGCTTGCCCATGTAGCATTTAAACCGATTGCTCAAAAGACTTGTTCCCTTCCTGGACAGATGCTGACCATCCTGCCAGTATAGGCTGGTGTCCCTCCAGGTGGAACCCCAGTCCCCAAGGAAGCCAAACCCCTGTGCTCCACACCATTTTTTCAACCATTCATTAAACTGCATGGTGCAAAGTACCCTCACCTCACTCATGCCATTGATGGGCGGCACCTCTGAGAAGGATACTGTGTGTGCTACTTGTCTTAGGTCCCTCCCCAATTCTACAAAGTCCTTCTGCACTACTCTAATCTCATGATGAGCCAAGTCATTTGTCCCTAGGTGGACAATGACATCCTGCTCAGACTCCCGTGCAGCTGTTCTCGTGATCCTGAGGATGCACTTCCTGTCCCTCCAAGCCATGGCACCAGGCAGGCACCTTACTTCAGTTTTCCCTGCTCCCCCCAGTTCTATCCCCCTAATAATTGAGTCCCCCACCAGAAGTTGCTTCCTTTCCTTGTGGTGTCCTCTGCCTCCTTCCTGTGGGCCTCCCTTGTGACAGTTGTCCTCAGCCTCCTTAGTCTCCTCTGTGGGTGCATGCATAGGGGAGCTATGCTCCCCCAGAATGGTGTATGAATTGTGGTGTGGAACAACTGACTGGGTGTGCCTCTGTTCCACCATCCTCACCCTCTCTGAGCCCACTGTGGTCCAACTGCTGTGCTTTCTTTGCAACCTCTGAGGTAGTGGTGGTGGCTCTGGTGCTCCCTGGATGGGGGAGGTTCCCTTCCTACTGTCCAATGTGGCCTGGGGGAAGTTCCCTTACTACTGTCCAGTGTGGTCTGAAGATGGGCAACTTCCTCCCTCAGGGCAGAGAGTTGTCTGCAAATAGGGCAGCATCTCAGCCTCCAGAAAGAGTCCCAGAAGAGTGCTGCCCCACAGCCATTACATTGCACTACTCCCCACATGTTTATCTACTTGTGTGTGTGTGTGTGTGTGTGTGTGTGTGTGTGTGTGATTGGTTTGTTATATAGAAATATATATATTATACAATGTGTATGCTTATATTGTCAGTGCAGTGTGCTAGAGAGGATATGACAGTGATATGCACCTTGCACTCTTGAGGAAATGATGTCAGAACCCTAGGTATAAAGGAACTATTTCCAGGGGTGGGTGGGGTGAGGGTGGGAAGGGTTGGGCCTAAACTGTGCCCTCACAAAACAATCAGCTAAAAGCTCTGACCCACCGCTGCGATGAGTGCCTTCTGTCAGCAAGATGCCCTACACAACAATTTGACAGAGAAAATACCTTGCTAATCAAACAGAGAAAAATCCAGACATCCAAGTCAGACACAGGTAAACCTCCCCAGCCCCAAAGCAGCCTGGTGGTTTGTGCTCTGAAAGCAGTCAGCCCCAAAATAAGTCAGCTGTGCTTTAAACTCTTCCTGCACTGAAAAGCTTAAGGATGGAACAAAAGTAAAGCTAGATCCACCTCCCTCTGTTGCTTGAAAGACTGTCTTTTCCTGATAATTCTAAGTTCCTTATTTCACCTTTCAGTTAGAAGTAGCCTCCACCTGCAGAATATCTGCTACAAACCAAAGAAAATTGTAAGGTTCACCTCCCTCTGTTGTGAGCACAACTCGCTTTCTTGCAAATCCTATGTTCAGTATTGCAGCTTCCAGCCAGAGGTAGTTTCACTTGAAGAATATTAGCTGTTCTTATGTCTGTCCCATGCATGTTTGAATTCCCCCACTGTTTTAGACCCCACAACCTCTCCAGGAAGGTGGTTCCATACGTCCACCACTCTCTCCATGAAAAAGAATTTTCTCATTTTATCCCTGAGCCGTTCTCCCCCAACTTTAAATTGTGCCCCCTTGTTCTTACACATTTTTTTTTCTGAAAGATGCTACCCTACTGGACTTTGTTGATTCCCTTGAGGTACTTAAACGTTTCTGTCATGTCCCCCCTTTCCCTCCTTTCATCAAGTGTATACATATTAAGCTCTCTCAGTCTTTCTTCATATGATTTCTGATGTAGACCCTGAACCATTTTAGTAGCCCTCCTCTGGACTGCTTCCATCCTGTCTATGTCCTTGCGTAGATGAGGTCTCCAAAACTGCACGCAGTACTCCAGATGGGGTCTCACCAACTGTCTGTACAGAGGGATAACCACTTCCCTTTTTCTACTTGTGATGCCCTCCTATCCATCCCAGTATCCCCTGGCTCTCCTTACTGACTTCTCACATTGCTTACCCACATTTAGGTCATCTGATATGACTACATCCAGATCCCTTTCCATTTTGTTGTTGTTAGTACCTCCCTGCTATTGTACTCTTCTCCTGGATTTTATTTCCCAGGTGCATTACTTTGCACTTCTTTGCATTGAATCTAAGTTGCCATATGTCTGACCATTCCTCCAACCTTGCCAAGTCCATTCTCATCCTTTCTATCCCCCCTTGTGTATCAACTCTGTTACAGATCTTTGTGTCATCTGCAAAGAGGCATACCTTTCCTTCCAGAACCTCTGCAATGTCACCTATAAAGACGTTAAACAGGACTGGACCCAGTACTGAGTACTTAGTGCAGACCCCATGTACTCGTTACATGCTGCTCCCCCTTGTTACCCCAACCCTCCCCATGACTTCATCCCACTAAGTTTTAAAACCTTCAACTGGTTTGTGATTGACCACCCTGTGTGTGAAGAAGTGCCACCATGCCTCCTTTGTGTACCTATCCTCCGTCAGCTTCTCGTTCTGCCCACTCCCTTCTTTGTTTATGCTCCCTGCTCTCCTTGGCCCTTCACCCCCACGTGAGCCACCAATGCACTCCAGGCCAGCCTTGTCATCTCACCTTCTGCCAGTCCTTACCTTCTTCCCACATGACCCCCAGTGGTTTACCCCCCATGACAGAGTTCTCAGGATAAGTCCAGGTACTTTGGGAACACAGTATGCTGTCATCTGGGAGAATGCCCTGGTCAGTATGTGTGAGGCCTGTGGGTGCAGCGGAGCTGTCTTGTTGCATAGTGTGTGTGTGTGTGGGGGGGGAGAATTTCCTGTTTTTTGTTTCCTCCATCCCCCCAAGACATAGGATGCTCTAGTGCACATCAAAACACTCTGTGTAGTGTATGTGTGACACCTGCATTCACTTTGCCTTTCTAGAATTGACTGCCTGCTGCAATACAGAAAGAAGGATCGAGATTCCACCAGTCATAAAGGGAGAGATTCAGCCAATTGTGCTGACGGAATTTAGAGTCAATCAGGGCCTGCTATTTGCTGACCAATCAAGTGGGTCTAATTGGTGGGAAGGAGCAAGAGCATAGCTTGACATGCACACTTGCGTTCCTGTGGTTTGAGTGCAAATGCAGTCAACCAATCATGCATAGAGATTCAGCCCATCCCTTGGGTGTTTGTTTGAAAGGCAGTCTAATACAGTAAATCAAGCACTGAGCAAGGAACAGCATAAAGGGTGCTGATGCTGATTGACAGGGGAGAGTTGCACTCTTTAGAGCTTGCTGCCATTGTCATCAGAGCAATCGTGAGGAGTGAGCTGGAGAGGTGAAATCGAGGTCCTTGAGTTGTGCAGTCATGTGCTTTTGGTAAATACGAGTAGGGGAGGGGAAGGTCGGGCAGCTGCAAGATGAGGTGCTAGCTACACTGTCCAGGCAGACTCGATGAACCGTGAAACCTGTTTCTGCTGTCACTTCCGTATGTTAAGTAAACCCCATGGGTACTGGCTGCCTAGTTTGCTGCTTTCCCACTAGTGTAAGCCAGAGTACTGCATTGAGGCAGCCATAGCTAATCACTGTGTGTAAGAGTTCAGGACAGGCTATCAGCCTAAGTGAAAGAACAGAACAGCAAGTAGTATTATCAGGCATAGCAAGTCAGTGAGAGTGCCCTTTGTTTACTGTTGATTGTTATGGGAGTAGTGTGTTGTTGCTGACAAGGGCTAGATCTTCTGCAGCTAGACCCATTCCTGGGTGCAGACCATGCTGTTTATAAAATAGTTACTGATCAAGAGCCCCTTAATATATTTTCAGTTTGCTTTGAAAGCACACAGTATATCCCCTTTAGCGTGTCAGTCAGGGACTCAGCTTATTTTTCCAAAGTGTTTTCAGCTGTAAACTGTGCAATGATCCAGTATATGCCATCGGTGTGGTTAGTAAACCATTTGTGTCCCTGCAGCGTGGTGTGTCTATGGCCTCCAGTACTAACGGTTGGTCAGTTGATCATCTACCAAGTCTTGGTCACATGCGTCAGGGTCTTCCAAGCACTGCCACTGGTAAGACCCTGTCATCAGCAGTCCTTATCAGCAGACCAGCATAACCATTGCCTGAGGCTAATGTTTTGACAAAAAAAATACATAGAATTTGATGGCAGATAAGGACAGCTTGGCCCACCAACTTTGCCAATTTTCTCTACCTATAGTATCACTGCAGACCCTACTTGATCTCTGGCTCTTGCTCCCCTCCACTAAAATTCCCTTAAGCCTATCCTATGCATTCTTGAACCCCACCACTGTTTTCACCACCGCCACCTCTGCTGGAAGGTTGTTTCAGGAATCCAGTACTCTTTCCGTGAAGAAGTACTTCCTCACATGTCTCCTGAAGTTATACCCCCTCCAGCTTCACTGCATGTCCCCTTGTTCTTGAGCATCTTTTCTTCTGAAAAATACTTGCCTCCTGTACCTCATCTATTCCTGTGAGGTATTTAAAGGTCTCTATCACATTCCCCGTCTCCCTCCTCTCTTCCAGGGTGTACATATTGAGGTCCTTTACTCTCTCCTTGTAAGGATTCTGATGCAGATCCTGCACCATTTTAGTTGCCCTCCTTTGAGCCGCCTATACTCTAGCTATGTGTAACCCCTAGGTGGTGCTATCCCAAGGGCTACTACCCCTGCCTGTTTGACTACAGACAGGTTGAGGGGCCTAGGTCCTATGGCGGGTGCCTCCACCCAGAGGTCAGGGTTTGTACTGGTTAGACTAACTTGGTCACAGCCCTCTGGGACACTGAGACCCCCTTTTATCCCCTCTAGTGGCTCACACAGTACACCGGAGTTACAGCCCCAATACCACGCATATACACACTGTTCACTCATATAGATACTACTTACCCTCGAGACTGATTCAGCAGCATGTCTCTGAGAATCCACTGTAAAGTAAGGTTAATCAACATACACAGCAAAACACAATACTGTTTCCACAGACAGTATATAGTATAACAACAACAACATCTGATTTATTTAGGGGACAGTAACACGGGAGGGAGAAATCAGGTTAATTAGTGGCATTAAATCACAGTACTGTGCACACATACAGGGTCTGAAAAGTCACACTCTGGCTACCTAGGTTGGGGGGGCTAGCCAGGTCCGTTGCCTGGGGTTGACCGGCAGGTTCAGATGGATAGGGCCCTGTAGAAGAAAATATATGCACAACACCCAACTGTAATCTGGAGCCGGAGGGCTTAGTCCATGAAGCAGTGAAACAACAAGAATTAGATGACACACTTGTGATTGAAAAAACAAGCTGCAGTGGAATACCCTGATTTGTACTCACAGCACCCAAGCTGAGGATCAGATGGAGAATGTCCCTCTGGATTGCCAGAAGAACAGGGCATGAGGACAAGGTCCTTGTGACTGAACCCCACTGTGGTTGATAGCAAACGGATGTAGTCCGAATTAAGCTAGGGTTTACTTCCAGCTTCAGCACACAATTCACTGTACAGGAGATTTGAAATAGCGATTTCCCACAAGCACTACGCACATTTATATGTAAAAGGAAAGTACTATACCAGGCAGGCTGCTTCTCAATCCCGACCGCAATTACTGCAAGATACCTGGGAGAACACACAGCAACTTCAGTTCCTGACAGACCAAGCGCGATGCAGCAGTTTCTCCAGTCTTCTACAGGGTGAGCCTGGTTTCTACTCTTCAGATCTCCTTCTTTCTCCTCACAAGTCAGATTCAGTCTGATCTGGTGCTTACAACAGCTGCAGGCCGAACCTCAGGGCCTCACACGTGCTTCGTTGAAACTATACTCCACAGAAGCACACAGCTCCTTCTCTCTTCACTGCCACAACTGATCTGATCTTTCCAGTCACAGAGCAGGGCATTTCCTTTAGCTCCACACTATTCTGTTGGCTGATTCAGCTGTCACTCACAATAAGACTCCCTCTGTTGGTAGAAAAAGGCGCCATGGTCAAAACTACATTTTCCAGAGTCACTGCCCATACAATCCCCTTGTGGCTGGCTCAAATTAAGAGTCCAGGTTCTGATTCATCCACAGGCTCCATTTTAGGGCTCCCTTTACCCAATTGGCCCAGCACAGCAGTTTAGGACCAAAATGGAGAGGTAACACACACAGAGCCCCAGCAGCAATAAAGGCAGGTTAGACAAACTACAATTTTGCTAATGCTTTAAATGATTACAGGTAAACAATTACAGCTTTCAGATGGACTCCCTTTGCACCTTCAGCGACCGCAAAATGGAGTGATTACTCCACAGCTCGGGCGGGATTCAAGCATTAAATACACAGTCCCCCCATACAAACTAATTAAGTCTGCAAGCAGACAGCTCTTAAATAGTACGTGGAGGCTCAAATAGCACTCACTTGCAACCACAGTTAAGCAGCTCAGATGCCGAACACCACCCAGGCTTGGAGCATTCAGGTAAACTCCTGGAAGACTTTTGGGAACCCCCATTTGCAGGGTGGTTACATATGTCCTTCTGGAGAGGTGATCTCCAGAACTGGACACAGAACTCTAGGTGGAGTATTATCAGTGATCTATACAGAGGCAACATAACCTCCCTCGTACCCCAGCATCCCACTAACCCTCCTGATGCCTTGTTGCACTACCTGGTCACCTTTATGTCATCCAATATGATTACTCCCAGATCTCTTTCCTGCTTGGTGGTCGTCAGTACCACTCCACCCATTTGTACTCCACCCCTGGGATTCTGGGCCCTCTTTGCATTATTTTGCATTTTTTTCGCATTGAAACCCAGCTGCTATACCTTTGATCACTCCTCTAGTTTTCTCAGGTCTCTGCTCATCCTTTTCACCCACCAAATTATGGCAAGGCAAGGCGAGGCAAAATTTATTTAAAAATGCCAATGCTGGAGGCTCTGGGTGCTACACAAATAAATAAACACATCTTTAAAGAATAAAACACAGATACAAGACAATAAAACACAAGATGACAATATACCACTTAAATATTTTAAATGAGTCAAAACAATAATAATTCAATCTAGAAATGTCTGAGCAAAGAGGAGGGCCTTAAGGTGGGCCTTGAATACCTCCAAAGTGGGGGCCCCCTTAACCCCCGGGCCAGCGAATTCCATAGGACGGGGGTGGCAACACTGACAGCCTTGTCACCAGCCAATCTCAACCTTGTCCTATGAATCGCCAGGGGGTCTCCACAGGAGGAAAGGAGGGGGCAAACAGAGAGAGCAGGTACAAGAAGGTCTGACAGATAACCAGGGCCCTGACCATGTAGGGCCTTATAGGTGGGAAAACACACCTTAAAGAGGATCCTCCACCTGACCGGCAGCCAGTGCAGCTCACGCAGCACTGGTGTAATATGATAAAATTTTGGCGGCCAATTAAGTAACCGGGCAGCTGCGTTCTGCACTAGCTGCAGCCTGCGGAGAGATCCTCCCCGAGGTAGAGCACATTACAGTAGTCAAGCCTAGATGTGACTAACGCATGCATCAAAGTGGGGAGGTCCAGAGGTGGAACAAGGGGCTTTATCCTGCCAACATTTCTGAGATGGAAAAAACAGGTGCGAACTGTGGAGGATATTTTTGCCTCTATAGACAAGCTCCTGTCTAGAATGACGCCAAGATTTAGCACCCTAGGGGAGGTCTTCAATGAAACAGATCTCAGAACAAGTCCAGTCTCTGATTCAGAGGCCATCCTATTACGTACTCTGTTCGACTCCACCACCAATACCTCCATCTTATCGGGGTTCAGTCGCAACCAGCTAGAGGCCATCCAGTTGTTGATCTCAACAAGGCAGTTGTTTAGCACATCTACTGCGTTGGATGTTCCTGGGGCAAAGGAAAAGTATAGCTGGGTATCATCTGCATAGCAATGAAAACCCAAGCCATACTTCCTAATAAGCCCTCCCAGGGGTAGCATGTACACTGCGAACAACATTGGGGCCAATACCGATCCCCGAGGAACTCTGCAAGATAGGAGGCTGGGGTGGAGGAAAAATTCCCCATCACAACCCATTGCCTCCTGTTGGTAAGAAAAGACTCAAACCAGCTGATGACAATGCCAGTGAGTCCGCAGAGTTCCCTAAGGTGGTCAAGCAACACACAATGGTCCACAGTGTCAAATGCTGAGGAGAGATTGAGAAGAACAAGAATTGTCTTAGCCCCTCGATCTCTCGGCCTGAGGACATCATTCAATACCCAAACAAGTGCGGTTTCTGTGCTATGCCTCACCCGAAACTCCGACTGGAAAGGTTCGTACAACTCGTTAGTCACTAGGTGCCCTTCCAACTGAAACACCACTACCTTCGCCAAAAAGGGAAGATTAGAGATAGGTCGATAATTTGCCCTGATCTCCGGGTCCGATGATGGTTTCTTTAAGAGTGGTCTCACCAATGCCTCCTTCAAGGCATTGGGAAAACCCCCCTCAGATAAGGAACACTGGACGATCAGAGCAAACACCGGGCCAACGTTGTCGATGCATCTCACCAAGAAACGTGTTGGCACCGGATCCAGTTCACAAAAAGTGTGCTTCAGATTGGTTGCCACCCCAATGATCTCACTTACCTCTACTGGTCTAAACTCCCCTCAACCAGGCGGAGTGCTCTCAAAACACTTCTGGTGACCACTGCCAGCTATAACATTGCTGACTGGAGAAACTCCCTGCCGGATATCGGACACTCTGTCTGAGGAGAACTGAGCAAACTCTTCGCATTCAGCATCAGAAAAAAATCTTCTTCAGGCAGGATAAATTAGCCTGTCCACAGTCTGAAAAAGTATCAATAATCGGTTCTCCCTGGACAGGAACACTGTCTTCTTATGGTTGGTTGCCCCCTGGTATGCATTATAGTGTACACACAGGGCCAGTTTGTCCTCCTCCAGACCAGACTTTCTCCAGCGGTGCTGCAACCTCCGACCCTTTCTCTTCATCTCCCTGAGAGCCCCATCATACCATGGGGACCTCAGGTAGGAAGATTTGGGTCATACACGGACAGGTACGAGGGAGTCAATGGTGTTGGATAGCACCTTTTTGTAAGTGCCAACTCCAGCATCAACACCTCCGACGCATGCTTCACCCACACTAGATAGATCGGCTGCCGCAAAAAAGCCCTCTGGGGTCAATCCCCTCAAAGGGCGGCAGCTCATCATCTCTGTAGGGGGAGGGCATCTGGCGGGAGCCACGAACATGAACTGCACCGTGCAGTGATCGGACCATACCACCCGATCAATCTTGAGATTAACTATTTCAAGCCCCAGTGAGAACACCAGGTCCAACATGTGGTCGCCCTGGTGTGTCACAGCAGAAACAACTTGCGACAGGCCCAGAGATGACATAATCTGAAGGAGGTTATAACCAGGCTGAGAAAATTTGTCAGCAGCCCAAACATTGAAATCCCCCAGAACAATACATGGGGGTGGTTTCCAATATTTCGACGGTGACAAATTGGTAAACTCCTGCAGGAAATTCCCCACCATCCCAGGAGGGTGGTAAATAAGGAGAATCCTGCAGCCTGCACCTGGACCCCCATGAACGGCTACACATTCAAAAGAACCCGGAGTTTCCACTGGGTGCACGATGAAGGCCAAGTTGGATCTAAAACAAATGGCCACCCCACCACCCTTACGCTCCTTTCTGGGGCAGTGCACCACGGTATACCCAGGTGGGACAGCAGCCTCAAAAACTGGGCCCGTATTGTCTCCAACTCAGGTCTCCGTGATGCAAGCCAGATCGACCGAGGAAACCAAGTCCGCAATAATTGCGGTCTTATTCCTCATCGATCTGGCATTGCATAGTATTGCCCTCAGGGGATTGGTGGGTGAAGCAGCCCCTCGGGTTACCGAAGGTACCTGACCACTCGGTCTAGTGGACTCCCTGGGAACAAGCACCAAACACGTCTGTTCTCTCCCTAGTGCCCGTCATAATCCAGGGTGCCTTCTAGACCTAATAAGCCCTATTTTACCATGCTCCACTGTGCACGGAGTTTCCCACTGCCCGAGATCACCCTGGCCCCTCCAAATCCCCACCTCCTGGCAACAACTAACCATAGTATCTGGAACTGGGAGGCAGGTGAAAGGTCATAAATCACACAGAAGGGATGCCCCGTACACTATCCTGGCCCCCCCAGATAACCCTGGCACATCACTAAATGTAAAAATTCTAGTTACTAAAAAATAACCATACAATAACTAAACAATCCAAAACAATTGGGCAGTCTAACCATTCCAGCCCTAATACAAAGTAGAAAAAACGTATAAATTAATTAAAGGAGCTAATCCATATCATATATCAATAAACATGGGCTTCAGGTCTCCCCCTCCCCCCCCCAGGAGTAGACTCAGACAATAAAGCCTGATACAAATTAAAATTCCCAAACCTCTTACTACCTAAACCTAAACTTGACATACAATATAGCCAAATAACATACACTTTTTCCTACATGGAGTGGCGCAGGCATTTACATCCTGCCTGATGGGGAGGTCATGAGTGACCAGGCCACCCTGCCTGCAACAACTGTGCAAGTGCTGTTGTTATTTGAGTCCACATACTGTAGGTCATTGGGCTAACAGCTGAAGTCACTATTTGGGGTTTTCAGTTTGTGTGCTGTGTTTAACGTCACTCTGGAGTGGGGTTTGCTTTTTTGAATACTGTATCTAAGTACACCTGTAAATGCCCTGGGCATCACAGACATTGGGCCTTCCTTGCTATAACCCTGAGTACCCAGACAGTGCTGTAGTAGAGGAAGAGTCCTGTTTAAGATCTGACAGCTTACCAGGTGGGACTGGGAAGTAGAGGGTAGCCCATCAATACAGAACAGACAGCCCAGTATCACTGAGGGTAGGCTGTGATTATACTGTCTAGTAGTTCTGTGTAAACTGTTTGCATTGTTTAACCTCCTTATTTCTCCTCCCAAGGTTTATTGTTTAATAAATGTTTGCTGTAATTTGCATCCCAGGTATTCATCTCTACTTTTCATTGACTGTGTTGTATTGGGTTGCACACTGCACTGTGTACACATTCTAGTCACAGGAGGTATTCTTGAAGTGGGGAGATGAGAAGGTACTGCACCACAGTGGGAGGTATCACTCTTCAGACCCAGCCCACTTAAATTATCTGGGTGCGGTGCACACACACTGTTACTTAACGTAGGATATAGCACACCATTTTATGTTAGCAGTAAAGACCCAGGCCCTTTCAACCTTTCACCTGCAGAGGCAAGGGGATGTCACTGCCTGACAACCTGGCGACAAGGTGATGCATGTGATTGGCTATCTAAAGATCTGCGCTCCAGCATCCTCAGAAGGTGGTGCCAGTAGCTGCAGCCAGGTGACACATTTACATGCAAGCAAGCAAACTTTATTTATATAGCGCCTTTCATAATCAAGGCGCTGTACACAGTATTAAATTACAGTATAAAACAAATAATATAATAAAAAAGTTAAAATCAATCAGTTAATTAATTAATTAGGGAAGGACAAAGAAAATAAATATGTTTTTAGCATAGATTTAAAACTGCTGACGGTCAGGCATTCTTCTAACCGACGAGGTAGAGGATTCCACAGGGTTGGTGCTGCAAATGAAAAAGCATGCGCTCCAGATGTTTTAAGATGAACCCTGGGAATCTCTAGCAATCCCTCATCGGCGGATCGGAGAGGGTGATTGAGGGAGTAGGGGGTCAGGAGATCTTTCAGGTAGTCAGGTCCCTGTTCACGTCGGGCTTTAAAGGTAAGCAAGCTTACCTTCTAGGTGATCCGCCACTGAACTGGCAGCCAATACAGTACATGCAGCACAGGTGTAATATGACTGGTCCTAGAGGTACCAATCAGCAGCTTGGTCGTAGCGTTCTGCACTAGCTGCAGGTGGCAGATATCAACCCCAGACAGCCCTAGGTAGAGGGCATTGCAGTAGTCAAGACGGGTGGTAATGAAGGCATGGACCAATGTTGGAAGGTCGCCTGGTGGAATCAAGTGTTTCACCTGGGCGATATTCCTCAGATGGTAAAATGAGGATTTGACCACAGCTGACACCTGAGAATTTATGGTCAGGCCGTCATCAAAAATAATGCCCAGGTTACCCACCTGATTTGAGGTAATGAGCTGGACACCATCAAGCCACAGGCCCGACTTGTGCCCAGCCCCAAAACCCGCCCCTGGCAATCCGGATCCCCAATCAACACCTCAGTCTTATCCGGATTTAATCTCAACCAACTCAAGCTCATCCAGTCTTTGATCTCGGAGAGGCAACTATTTAGCATAGAGATTGCATCGACCTGTTCAGGCACAAAGGTCATATACAGCTGAGTATCATCTGCATAGCAGTGAAAAATCAAGCTGTATCACCTGATGATATCTCCCAGTGGCAGCATATACACTGCGAACAACATGGGCGCCAATATGGAGCCCTGCGGCACACCGCAGGACAGGGGGAGGGCATCAGAGGAATAAATTCCAGTGACCACCCTCTGAGACCTGTCTATGAGAAAAGATCAAAACCGTTCAAGGACTGTACCTGACAGTCCACAGAGAAACTGCAGGGTTTCCAAAAGCACCTCATAGTCCACAGTGTAAAGGCATGACATGACAGCCCTTACAGGCCCACTCACATATGATGCGATCCATCCCCCGGTCACTATCTGATGTCGGCAGTAAAGGGGTTGCGGTGAGCCCAGCTGGTGCACTGGTGCCAAACAGCTGCTGATTAGTCCAGGTTTGGAGTGGGGCCACTGGAGCATCAGGAACAGTTGGATACTATGGCTTGGAGGGATGGAAAGGGGACATCTCGGCCGGCCAAGTGGCACCGAGGGTTGAAGCGCTGGATGCCACACCTCATGCCACGCCGGTGACCCTGGTACAGGAACAAGCTGAGGTTGGTAGGGGGGGAGAGTGGGGGCTGGATTGAGCAGCAGAGAGGCAGCTCTCCTCTCCCCGGGAGGGATCCGGCCGCTCCCACTGCATGGCTGCCCTCAGGTTGAGGTTTTGAGGCAGCTCAGGATGAGAAGCGGCATGAACGGAGAGCATCAGGGGACCACGGTGTGCATCGGGCCTCCACATGTTAATGTGTGGCCGCAACAGTGAAGGGAGAAAACTGGCAGAAAATGATGTCGACCAGCAGGATGATACCTGTCCTCTGCAGACTCCGCACCCAGCCAGCTTGGCACCTCAGTGCCATCGAGGTAAGTCCTGGTGAACGCCAGGGTGACAGGGCTGGGGGCCAGTGGAGGAGGGCCAGTCAACACGGGAAGTGGAAAAATACAATAATGAAAAAAAGAAAGTGGAGATCCTGAGGATAGCTGAGCTGGAAGGACAGGAGGGTGAGTTGGATGTCATTGTCCACCTCAGGACTAATGACCTGCTTAGGGATGAGGTTAGGGTAGTGTAGGAGGAGTCCAGGGAGCTGGGGAGGGGTCTTAGACAGGTAGCATGCTCAGTGGCCTTTTCTGAGGTGTTGCCTGTTTACGATGGGGGGGGGAGGATAGGGTACTCCTCACCAGCAGCTTCAACGTTTGGTTGAAGGAGTGGTGCAGAGAGAAGGGGTTTGGCTTCTTTTGGGACTGGGGTCCCACCTGGAGGGATGCATGCCTATACAGGGGAGATGGCCTGCATCCATTTGGGAGGGGAACCCAGGTCCTCAGTGCACTCTTTAAATGCTATATTGGTAAGCATTTGAACTAGCCAAGGGGTGGTGGAAGGGATAAGGAGAATTAAACTGCCCCCCCCCACAAGTTGTAGTGGGCAGCATGGAGAACTCAAGGGAGGGAAATCCCTAAAGGTACCTAAAACTGGGGAAAGCACAATGGTGGAAAAAAAGAGGGATAGGAATAGAGGCAGAGAGGATGAGAATAGGCAAGATAGAAAAAGGGACCTGCAGAAAGGGTGGTAGCAGAATTTGGAAGGTCATTTGCACCAATCCTTGTAGTCTGGGAAATAAAATCCTGGTCCTAGTGGCCATAATAGTAGAGGCTGACTTGGATATTGTCACTGTTACCGAGTCATGGTGCAGTGAGAACCATGACTGGGGTACAGCCATTCCAGGCTACACTCTATTCAGAAAGAACAGGGTGGCTAAGAAGGGGGAGGAGAGTCCCTTTACATGAGGGATAGTATGAAAGCAACTGAAGTACAAGGAATATGAGGGGGGAGGAGCACTGTGGGTCACTCTAGTGGCAGAAAATGGAGCCAGTCTTTGCACTGATGTGATCTACAGGCCTCCAACACAGGGAGAGGAGATGAATATGGTTCTAGTTGAAGCCATCCATAAAATGGTGACTAAGGGGGAGATGCTGCTGGCGGAGGAACTTCGGTCTGCTGGATGTTGATTGGAGCATCCCAAGTGCAGCTTCAGCTAGGAGCAGGGACATCCTGGACTCCCTGCAGGGGGTGTTCCTCAGGCAATTAGTAACAGAGCTCCTCAGACAATTAGTAAAAGAGCCCACTCGTGAGGGAGCAATTTTGGACCTAGTACTCACCAATGAGGACAGTGTTGCAGACGTTACAGTGGGTGACTACCTGGTAACCCGTGATCACCAAATGGTGTGGTTCAACATAAGAACAGTGGCAGAGTAAAATTACACAAAGGCGAGGGTCTTGGACTTCAGGATGGCCGACTTTACAAAATTGGGTGGATGCCTCAGGGATGCCGGGGGGACTTGGGTGGTGTGGAGGAACAGTGGGTGAAACTGAAAGTAGCCATAGTAAAGGCAACAAACCTTTGTGTTAGGCAAGTAAGCAAAAGCAAGAAGAAACAAACTCTGGTCAGAGACGATATGGCTGTGGAGAGTTTTTAGGAGCGACAAGAGCGTTGAAAAGAATATGCGGTGCTCTCGCTGCACCAGAGTCAGCCATAAGTAATACTGCAGTGATTACAGTACTGCGCATGCGTGATATTTGCACATGTGCAGTTTGCCTTGGATTCAGCCGTGCGCAACATGGCGGTGCTGACATAACTACATATGCACGATAGTCATTCATGCACAGTTTAAGCCAGTGCCACCATGTTGCACACAGAGGCTATCACTTCTGCAGTTGCGGAAAGGAAAAGTAGTGTGCCAGGAAGTGGGTATGTTTATGCCGCCCATGGACAGGAAAGGCTGCATAAACAGAATCACTGGAAACTATGCCGGAGCACTGTGGCAGCACATCAGACAGCAGTCCAGTTATGTGCTTCCACTGTGCTCTTATACAAATCTGATGATGGCATAACATCCATGGAGTTTGGCCCACGCAGCCATAAAAATCAGACTCAGGAGGAGTCTATTAAACTAGAGATGGGCAGTCATCAACACAGGACTGGCTGAAGCCTCTAAAACTTGTGTCAAGAGCCAGAGCAAGAAAGCCAGGGCTAAGAAACCTAGTTGGATGAGTAGAGAGTTAGTGGGGAAGGTGATGGAAAAGAGGAATGCATGTTGGACCTACAAGTGATCCAATGGGCAGAAGACAAAGAAGAATATGTGAAGAAATCCAGAGAAGTGAGCAGAGTGGTAAGGGCAGCAAAGGCGGCTAGGGAACTGAGGTTAGCACAGGGGATTGAAGGAGGAGAAAAGGATTTCTTCAGATATATCAGAGAGAAGAGGAGGATCAAGGATCAAATTGTTAGGATCAGGAGGGGAAGTGGGTGGGTAGAAAAGGGGTTTGAGCAGGTAGAAGTACTTAATGAATACTTCTGTTCAGTCTTCACCAAGGAGAGGGATGGGCCCATACCTGAGAGGAAGGGTGAGATGGGAGAGGGTGGGGGTGAAGCAACCATAGATGGGGAAATCACAGTGGAAAGGGTGAGGGAGGGCCTTAAGTCCCTGAAGGTGGACAAGGCACCTGGCCCAGATGGAGTCCACCCCAGGGTACTGAGAGAGTTGACAGAGGTACTGGCATGGCCATTGGCGACCTGTTCAATACCTCTCTGAACTTGGGGTGCATGCCCAGGGACTGGAGGGAAGCACATGTGGTACCCCTCCATAAGAGTGGGCCCAAGGATGAACCAAGGAACTACAGACCAGTGAGCCTTACTGCAACTGTGGGAAAACTGATGGAGACACTCCCCAAGGAAAGGCTGGTGCAATTTCTTGAGGATAACAACCTCCAGGACAGCAGACATCATGGGTTTGTCTCAGGCAGATCCTGCCATATGAACTTGGTTGATTTTTATGACTGGGTTATGAGGGCACTGGACGGGGACATGCAGTGGATGTCCTTTACCTGAATTTCAGCAAGGCCTTTGACTCAGTGCCACATGGTAGGCTGACCTGCAAGTTGAAGAGTCTGGGAGCAGGGAAGAAACTGGTCAGATGGGTCAAGAACTGGCTGCAGGATAGACAGCAGAAGGTAGTAGTGGGGAGGGGGGAGGCATCTGAACCCAGGGCAATAACAAGTGGTGTACCACTGAGCTCAGTGCTGGGACCGGTTCTGTTTAACATTTTCATAGCCAACATTGCAGTAGAGATTAAGAGCAAGATCAGTCTCTTCACAGATGGCACAAAGATTTGTGCCAAGATAGATGGAGGGGAGCAAAAGTACTTTAGGAGGATTTGGCAAAACTGGAGGAATGGTCTCACGCTTGGCAGATTGGTTTCAATGCCAAGAAGTGCAAAGTGATGCATTTAGGAGGCAAGAACTCAGGACACAGTTACTGGCTGGAGGGTGTCCCATTAACAAAATCCATGGAGGAGAAGGATCTGGGAGTGCTAGTAACCAAGGAGATGAACCACTCTGCTCAGTGCAGGAAGGCAGCAGCAAAGGCAAACAGAATGCTACGGTGCATAGCAAGGGAGGATTACTTTTAGGAGTGGGGAGGTTATCTTGCCCCTGTACAGGTCCCTGGTGAGACCGCACTTGGTGTACTACATGCAATTCTGGTGCCCCTGCTTGAAAAGGGACATCAAACTACTGGAGGGGTACAGCGCAGGCAACAAAAATGATCCTGGGCTTGGGGGACAGACCATATGAGGAGAGACTGAGAGAGCTCAATATGTATACCCTGGAGGAAAGAAGGGAGAGAGAGGATATGATCAAGACCTTCAACAAGTACCTGAAGGGTTTGAACAGAGCAGACACCAGGTGTATGTTCAATCTGAAGGGTGGAAGGGAAATCAGGGGACACTCTATGAAGCTGGAACGGGGCAGGTTCAAGAGGGAACAGAGGAGGCACTATTTCACAGAAAGGGTGGTGGCAGAGTGGAACACTCTGCTAGAGGACGTCATATCACTGCAGAGTGTTGGGGGCTTCAAGAGGGGGTGGGACAGATTCAAGGAGGTACAAACCGGGAGGGGTGCAAGATGGGGAGGGCATATGAGGGAGGGGGCAGCTGCAGTCTAATGGACTGAAGTGCTACACACTTGAGCAGACTAGGTAGACCGAATAGCCTGTATCTGCTGGCAATTTTGCATGTTCGTAGATCTGGTCTGGGACTTGCTCATCATCAAAGTCACTTTCTCATACTTTTCTAAACAGTAATTTCTGGTAAATGTGCCTTAATCATATTGATCTCAGTGCTGGGAGTCTACTTCTGGTTTTCCCCTGATTGTATTAGGTTGGGGTAGTAGCAATCTTGAAGTGGTAGCTGACAGTGGTGGCATGCTCTGGAAAAAAGTGGTCCCCATGCTCGTCTGCACATTTTAGAAATGCCTTTCCTTGTTTTTGCTATAAAAAAAAACTGACCCCTTTAACACAAAAACAAGAATTCAGTTATGGCCTCCACCCCCCCCTTTGCTTCAAGCGAGGAGCGTGATTATGGGTTTGCATCAGATGTACAGTGGCAGCCATAGATGCATAATATTGTTAAACATTATGAACTGAGGATTGTAAATAGAGGAATCTGTTTGGCCCAGAGCTCTTTGAAGCCGTGTTGATATCAGGCTACATCATCATGGCTTCAAAAAAGTTCCAGCGCCACCAGCCTCCTTGCTCTCTACTGTCTGAGAACTATTTCTTCAAAATGTACTCCTACTCCACCCAAAAACTCATTAATAAAATGTTATAAAACCTGTTTCTTTTATTTTTTTTTATTTATAAAACTTCAATGTTCATAATAGCAATAAGTCACTCCAGGATGTGGTATATCATGGGATATCGTCACTTCTCGGGTGATTGGACGCACTCGGCCTGCGGCCTCATGCCCAAACACTCAAGGCATGACTATATCCCATGATATACCACACCCTGTCATGCCTCATTGCTTAATTATACCATGGACATAAGTGAACAGCCAATGAAATGGTCAGACTGGCAATTTACCACTGGTGCAAATCCTATGATAATCACTGGCTAATGAGCAAATATAAAAGCAGAGCCACATCCTAATCCTCTGCAGCCCAGGAATAAATGGAATAAAAGTAAAAACATGCAGCAACCTCTTTCAAAGTTGTATTTTATTATAGTAAAAAAAAATGAACCTTGGTATAATCGCAATAAACCACTGTGAGATGTGAGTTATGCCAGGATTTACCCACTTCTGGTGTGGATCTGGTCACTCAGCTGCACCTCGTGACCAAACCACATCAGGCATGGGTAAATCCCAGCATAACTCACACACTGTCATGGTTTATTGCTTAAGTAATCAACTGTATGTAAAAACTTGTTTTTTTTTTGAATGTGTGCTTTCTTAATGTTGTCAATACCACTCCACCCATTTGTACTCTGCCCCTGGAGTTCTGTGCCCCAAGTGCATTATTTTACATTTCTGTGTTCAGGACAAAAAGGCCTCTCAAATGAGGGTAGTCACTAATCTAAATTCTTTATCGTTTTTTATGTTTTCTTGTGCATGCGCAAGAAACATGTTGCAATAGAAAGACATTTCAGAGGTGTGTCAGGGATGAGTCCAATGGAGCTCAAGCCTGCTTGAATACAACAGGACAACTAAACTGAGTCCCCGTAATCCCTACAGATGGAGGGCTGCTACACTGATGATTGCTACAGACAGTCAGTCACCACTGGGGATTTAAAACAAGAGCTGGACTATGGCAGGCAGCTTGCCATCCTCCTCCTCCTCCTACACTGACTGCTTGCAGCATTTGCCCAGCTCCTCCTCTGCTACTGGTGCCCATCAATGGTCAGTAGTATCGGTGGGTGGCCCCCGTTGGAGTGAGCTCCTTGACTTATTACTAGCCCCCGCAACCGATGCTCTCTTTGGACTTCCTTTTGTGTCTGGTTGCATTTGCCTGTTTTCAAACCCCCAATAAGTTTTTTTTCTAGTGTCTACTTAGATACAGAATATTAAATATGTCAAAATAAAATGTAATTGCTTTAAAGAAGATATAAGCCTTTATTATGGTTTGGCTTCAATGTATGGTTGGAGAACGCTGAAATCTCGTATTGATTGTTTTATAATCTCCTTATTGCTATTTTGTATTTTCAGGTTAAATCAAATATAATAAAATATAATTTTTTTTGAGAAGATAGAAGCTTTTATTATGACTCTTTTTGGTTTGATCCACGCACACTGAAGTGTTGAAGCAGTGAGATCACTACAATTTTGGCAGCCTTGCACTGTTCCTCTGATCCTAAAAATAAGTATCACAATGGCTGTATAATTGAAGGTCTATATTTATAACAAATGTACCTTTTTGTCACTATCCTTTCAAATGTCTTTAATGCACTATAATTACACACTAAGAAGAATGGTCTTAATGAGTTAATTTAAGGTTTCATAATTTGACCTTTTGCAATTTCAATGACCTCTCAATCCTGGAGTCATCAATTTGTTTTATCTAAACATTTCTTTGCCCAGTTTATCAATAGTCCAATAAAATTTAGAATAAAATAATTTTAGAACAAAACTGTATAACTTTGGGTTTGATTTAGCACAAATATTAACTTCTCTCCGAGTTGAAAATGCATAGGAGATTACTTGTATATACTTTTGTATTTCTCCACACTTTTACTTTGGAAATTTGTAAAAAAATATGAAAAAATAACACTTGACCTTTTGCACAGGTCTTGAACCCCTGTAAAGGAAATGACTTAAAACGTATTTGGGAGTTATTCAAGAGTTATCCCAAGGTCAAGATTTAATAAACTAGACTTTAATGTATGTTAATAATAGAAGTTGCCAAAGAGGACATAATAAAACAAAAATCAGTGGTGCAGCATAGATGCCTAAATGTTTTACAGACAGCCTTGTTTGTGCACCAGGTCTTCCTTCTGTGTGTGAGCATTTTCTTCTCTTGAGGGGGGTGGGGCAGCTGCAAGGTAAGGGTGCTAGCTGTGCACTCAAGCAGACTTGATAGACCATGTGGCCTGTTTCTGCTGGCAAATTCATATGTTCGTATGTTCTCTGTCTTGCTTCTTCCCCCTATCTGGTCAGTGTCAGGATCTGCTGTTAAATTAGGCATGACAAGAGATAAACAAAGTGGTGTAGTATTTCACTTAAGTGGTGGAGTGGTTTGCAAAAATGAGGCTTTTTAGAAATGCAATAGGAGTTATGCCAAACAAATGTAAACATCTCTAAAAGTATATGAGTTACACATAAATAACCAGCATGACAGTGGTTCAGCACAGGAAGACCTTTCAAATGAGCCTATTCATTAAGCCACATTAATTATATTTTTTAAACTATGGCCATCTGATTACCTGAATTTTCATTTTTCTTCACAATTTTCACCTTTTGGATGGCTATGTTGAAAAAAGAAAACAATGAATTTAGATAAGTGAATACCCTCATTTGAAAGGTTGTTTTATCCTGAACAGCTTTCATGTTGGTCATCTGTTGGTAACTTGTTCACTTAAGAAACATAGAAACAGAGAATTTCATGGCAGATAAGGACCGCTTGGCCCACCTAGTCTGACCATTTCCCTACCTAACGGACAAGCTTCAGATCCTAGTTAACCAACAGCCTACTTTCTGAGACATTTACATTTGTTTGGCATGATTCCTACTGTGTTCACTCAGAGAGAAAAAAAAAATGAGATTGTTTGGAAGACCATATTTTACAAAATATAAAGAATTCAGATTAGTGACTACCCTCATGTGAAAGGTCTTTTTGTCCTGAACAACTTCCATGCTGGCTGTTTTTGTGCACATTGAAGAGTTTTAAAGATATTTAAATTTGTTTGGAATGTGTGCACATTTGCTCTCAGAGAAAAGCAGCTTGGAGTTCTGTGTCCAACATTCCTAAATAGAAAGAAGAGAGTATTTCTTTAACTGCCATAGTGATTTGCACTTATGGAAGGATACACTGAAAAGTCCAAAAATGTGTTCCGCGGTATGCCATTTTTCTAACTAAAGCAAGATGGCTGTAGGCTCCACCCACAACCATAAAAAAGGCCACTATGTTTCTCAAAAGAGGTGGCTGAGAAGGTAATGGCAAAAAAGTTAGCATTCATGAGGTATTATGAGTCACAGAGGGAGGATGATAGGGAAGTGTATCATGAGAAGCAGAGAGAGGCAGGGAAAGCAGTTAGGAGCACAAAGGTGCAATTGGAGCAGAAAATATCCCAGGCAATAAAGAAAGAGGACAAGGCATTTTTCAGGTATGTAAGCAAAAGGAGAAAGACCGGTGAGGGGAATTATAAGACTAAGAAGGGAAGGAGGGGAGTGTATGGAGGGGGATGAGGGAAAAGCAGAAATCCTGAACAAATATTTTTGTTTAGCATTCACAGAAGAAGGGGAAGGTGAGGGACCACAGATAAGTGACGAGAGCATCAATGGAAGGGAGGTGGACCCCTGTCCATTTATGTAGGACACAGTCCTGAAGGAACTCGCAAAACTGAAAGTGGACAAGGCAATGGGGACCAGATGGGATACATCCAAAGATACTGAAGGTGCTAAGACAGGAACTGGCAGGACCACTGACAGTTCTGTTCAACCACTTGCTGGAAACGGGTGATTTCAGAGGAATGGAGAAGGGCAAGTGTAGTCCCACTTCACAAAAGTTGGAGGCTGGCAACTACAGGCCAGTCAGCCTGACCTCAGTGGTGGGGAAATTAATGGAGTTACTACTGAAGGAAAGGACTGTGGAATATCTTGAATCCAGCAGCTCACAGGATCTGAAGCAACATGGATTCACAGCAGGAAGGTCATGTTAAACAAATCTGATAGATTTCTTTGACCGGGTGACCAGTGAATTAGATCAGGGTGGAGTTGTGGATGTGGCCTACCTAGATTTCAGTGAGGCCTTTGACACTGTTCTACGTAGGAGACTCATAAACAAGCTGGGCAGCCTGGGAGTGGGTCCTAAGGTGGTAAACTAGGTTACAAATTGTTTGAGGGATGAGTGCCAGAGGGTGGTGGTAAAGGGGGTTAACTCTGAGGAGGGGAGGGTGACCAAAAGGGTGCCATAAGGATCAGTACTGGGGCCAGTCCTCTTTAATATCTTTATTAGTGACATTGCAGAGGGATTACAAAGGAAGGTATTCCCTTTTGAAGATGACACAAAGATTTGCAGCAGGGTTGACACTCCCAGGGGGTGGGGATGAGGAGGGATCTAAGTAAGCTTGAGGAGTGGCCAACAGTGTGACAACTAAGATTCACTGTGATGAAATGTAAAATCATGCACTTGGGGCACAGAAACCCAGGGGCAGAGTACATGATGGGAGGAGGGTACTGATGACCACCAAACAGGAAAGAGCCCAGGGGCTAATCATATTTGATGACCTAAAAGTGGCCAAGTAGTGTGACAAGGCAGTGAGGTGAGCCAGTGGGATGCTGGGGTGCATAGGGAGGGGTATCGCCAGCAGAAAAAGGGAGGTGATGATACCACTGTACAAATCATTAGTGAGACCTCACCTTGAGTACTGTGTCTATTTCTGGAGACCACATCTTTGGATGGACAAAGACAGAGTAGAGATGGTCCAAGGAGGGCAACTAAAATGGTGCGGAGACTGCACCAAAATCCCTATGAAGAGAGATTTAAGGACCTCAATATGTACACCCTGGGGGGGGGGGATATGATAGAGATTTTCAAATACCTGAAAGGTATAAATAAGGTACAAGAGGGAAGCATTTTTCAGAAAAGAAGGTGCTCAAGAACAAGGGGTCATAACATGAAGCTTGGGGGGTAGGCTCAGGGGAAACGTGAGAAAGTACTTCTTCACAGAAAGAGTAGTAGATTAATGGAACAGCCTCCCAGCAGAGCTGGTGGGAGCAAAATGGTAACAGAATTCAGAAATGCATGGGACAGGCATAAAGGAACCTTAGTGGTTAGGAAAGGGAGGGTAAAGCTGGAGAACAAGTAGGGTCTGCAGTATTACAGTAGTTGGGGGAAAATGGGCAGACGAGGTGGGCCAAGAGGTCCTTATCTGCCATCAGTTTCTATATTTCTATGATCTATGTAGACTAGGAAGAGGGAAATCCACTAGACAACCAGAAAATTGTTCACTCAGTCAATTGTTCCACTCCACAATCCATACACCATTCTGGGGGAACATAGCTCCCCTATGGATGCACCCGCAGAGAAGACTGATGACAGCTGTCACAAGGGAGGCCCACAGGAAGGAGGCAGAGGACACCACAGGGAAAGGAAGCAGCTCCTGGTGGGTGACTCAATTATTAGGGGTATAGAACTGGGGGGAGCAGGGAAAACTGAAGTAAGGTGCCTGCCTGGTGCCATGGCTTGGAGGGACAGGAAGCGCATGGTCAGGATCACGAGAACAGCTGCAAGGGATTCTGAGCTGGACGTAATTGTCCACCTAGGGACAAATGACTTGGCTCATCATGTGATCAGAGGAGTGCAGGAGGACATTGTAGAGTTGGGGAGGGGCCTAAGACAAGTAGCACACACAGTATCCTTCTCAGAGGTGCTGCCTGTCAATGGCATGGGGGAGGCGAGGGTACTTAGCACCATGCAGTTTAATGAATGGTTGAAAAAATGGTGTGGAGCACAGGGGTTTGGCTTCATTGGGGACTGGGGTTCCACCTGGAGGGACACCAGCCTATACTGGCAGGATGGTCTGCATCTGTCCAGGAAGGGAACAAGTCTTTTAAGCAATCGGTTTAAATGCTTCATTGGCAAGCTTTTACACTAGTCAAGGGGGGAGGCACTGATAAGCAGCAGGAAAATCACAGCCTCTCCCTACAAAACAGGGTACGAAATGAGAAAAAGACTGAGGTAGAAAGGTCAGTGGGGGATGCTGCAACAGAAGGTAAAGCCATCAAAAAATGGAGAGCAATGAGTACCAATGCCCGTAGTCTGAGTTACAAGCTTCCTGAATTAGTGGCCTTAATGGAGGAGGAACATCTGGATATCATGGCAGTCACAGAAACATGGTACACACAAAACCATGACTGGGACATAAACATACCAGGATACACTATCTACAGGAGGGACAGGGAGGGTAAAAGAGGAGGAGGAGTAGCTCTTTACATAAGGGAAGGAATAAAAGCAACAGAACAAAAGGGTAAACAGGGAGGAAGAAGCACTGTGGGTAAATTTGGAGACAGGCAATGGCACCACAATCCGCACAGGGTTGTATAGAACTCCTTCTCAGGGAGGAAATGGACAAGGAAATGATAGAAAGTATACTTAGAATGGCAGAAAAAGGGAGATATTGCTGATGGGTGATCTGAATATGCCAGATGTTAACTGGAGTGCAGTTGCAGCAGCCACTTGAAGAGTGGGGTTATTCTAGATGCCCTACAGGGGCATGCCTAGACAACCAGTATTGGAGCCCACTCGAGAGGAGCAATCTCAGACCTGGTTCTCTCAAATGGAGATGGAGAGAGGATCACAGATGTAGAAGTGGGTAGCCATCTGGGAACTGAGCGACCATCGAACAGTATGGTTCACAATAAACACAGCAATAGAGTCAAGCCATGCAAAGGCAAAAGTACTGGACTTCAGGAGGGCTGACTTTGCCAAAATGGGTGAGTGCCTAAAGGAATGCACTAGCAAATGGGCAGGAAGGAGGGTGGAAGAACAATGGGAATAATAAAACTGCCATCACAGAGCTAACAAGCCTTTGTGTGAAGCAAATAAACAAAACAAACGATGTAAGAAACCACTGTGGTTCTCAAAGGAAGTGGCAGTGAAGGTTCAAGAGAAAAGAAAGCATTCAGGAAGTACAAGGAATCGCAGAAGGAGCAGGACAGAGAACTGCATCAGTTAAAAGCAAAAGGAGGCTGGGAAGGCAGTCAGAACAGCAAAGGCCCAAACAGAGGAAAAGATAGCCAACTCAGTTAAGAAGGGGGATAAAACCTTTTATAGGTACATCAGGGAGCGAAGGAAGACCAAGGGAGGGATAGTGAGGCTTAATAAAGAGGAGGGAGTGTGGGCAGAGGGAGGCTGTGAAAAGGCAGAGATACTAAACAAATATTTTTTCTCAGTATTTACAAAGGGGGAAGTACCTAAAACAAACAGTAGAAACACTCTGGATACAGAAGTTGATACCAGCCCATTTACAGAAGAAACGGTTTTGAAAGAACTCTTAAAACTGAAGGTGGACAAAGCAATGGGGCCCGATGGGATTCATCCCAGAATTCTAAAAGAACTAAGGGTAGAACTAGTGACACCACTGACTACCCTTTTTAACAAATCATGGGAGGATGGGGTGGTACCCGAGGACTGGAGGAGGGCAGATGTGATTCCCCTTCACAAAAGTGGGAGCAAGGCAGAAGCAGGAAACTACAGACCTGTTAGTTTAACCTCTGTGGTAGGAAAAATGATCGAATCACTTCTGAAGGAAAGAATTGTTGAGTATCTAGAGGCCAGAGGGGCACAGGACCCTAGGTGGCATGGATTCACAGCGGGAAGGTCATGCCAGACGAATCTGATAGATTTCTTTGACTGGGTGACCAGAGTAGTAGATCAGGGAGGGGCTGTGGACATGGCCTACCTAGACTTTAGCAAGACATTTGACACAGTCTCACACAAAAGGTTAATATACAAGTTAGCCAGCCTGGGAGTGGGTCCCAAGATGACAGCCTGGGTAAAGAATTGGCTAGAGAATAGGACACAGAGAGTAATAGTAAATGGAGTCCACTCAGAAGAAAGGGGGGTTACTAGTGGGGTACCGCAGGGTTCAGTATTAGGACCGGTCCTCTTCAATGTCTTTATAAGCAACATTGCAGAGGGACTGGAAGGAAAAGTATGTCTCTTTGCAGATGACACAAAGATCTGCAACAGAGTTGATGCACAGAGTGGGGTGGAAAGGATGAGAAGGGACTTGGCAAGGTTAGAGGAATGGTCAAATATATGGCATCTTAGATTCAATGCTAAGAAGTGCAAGGTAATGCACCTGGGAAACAAAAACCCAGGGGAAGAGTACACAATGGGGGGTGAGATACTAACAACAACAAAAATGGAAAGGGACCTGGGGTAGTCATATCAGATGACCTAAAGGTGGGCAAGCAATGTGAGAGGGCAGCAAGGAGGGCTGGGGGATACTAGGATGCATAGGGAGGCATCACCAGTAGAAAACAAGTTATTATCCCTCTGTACAGACAGCTCGTGAGACCCCATCTGGAGTACTGTGTGCAGTTCTGGGACCCAATCTGCAAAGACATAGACAGGATGGAAGCTGTCAGAGGAGGGCAACTAAAATGGTGCAGGGTCTGCACAGAAGACATATGAAGAGAGACGAAAGGAGCTTAATATGTATAGCCTCGAGGAAAAGGAGGAGAGGGGACATGATAGAAACGTTCAAGTACCTCAAGGAATCAACAAAGTCCAAGAGGGTAGCATCTTTCAAAAAGAGGTGCAAGAACAGAGGGCACAATTTGAAGATGGAGCGGCTCAGAGGTAATTTAAGGAAGTATTTTTCACAGAGAGGGTTGTGGATGCATGGAACGGCCTTCTGCAGGAGGTTGTGGAGTCAAAAACAGTGGTGGAATTCAAGCATGCATGGGACAGTCATAAGGCCATTCTAGGGGGTGGGGGTAGGAAGAAGTAGGCTGCTTGTTAACTAGGATCTGCAGCTTATCCAGTAGGTAGGTAGGGAAATGGGCAGACTGGGTGGGCCAAGCGGTCCTTATCTGCCGTCAAATTCTATGTATGTAGAAACATTGGCCATTGGGGAATGTGTATATGTGTGTGGTCCATTGGGCTATCTGGGTATACAGATATGGCGGTGGGTGGAGGAATTGAACCAATGAACCACCAGGGAACCAGAAATGTGGTGGGAGGGGGGAAGGGAGGGGAAACACAGAACAGATGGCCAAGTACCTAGTGCCACCAAGGTGGAGCAACTTTATGCATATACTGGGAGCATTTCATAATGCAATGCTGTGCTACATTCAGTGGGGGTGTTAGTGGGCACAAACTACATTTGCACCTGCTAACAGCTAAACCAGAGATTTGCATTGCACCTTATTCATTTGAGGAGTGGTGGGCTCCACCTGTGATGTGTGTCTCCATTTTTGGTATCACAGTTTCAGGGGGCCGTACAGTATGGTAGATCCAAAGTGCCAATCTTGCACTGCCCTCAACTGTGAGACAGAGACCAGGACATTTTTGAGAACGAGAATGTAAAACCTAAAGTAAGAACTAACTTCTGAATATTAAGGCTAGTACTCTCTTTGAATTCATGGAAAATATGTGCACGTAAGATATTGAATAGAGTCGCAGTTATAATCCTCTGCAATTTCTTTTTATGTTTTATTAATATATTCAATTTCATTTTATAAGCATCTTCCACTAACACTGGTATAATGTATGCAATGTGATTTACCATTCATATTTTTTGTAGTGATTGAACCAGAGTTGTTTGCTTCATATTATTATAAATTCACAGCTGGGAATTGAAGAGAAGCTACTGGGTAGGAATTGCAAATGAATAAAACAATTCTTGTAAGGAAAGTAGTAGGCATTGACTGCAAAACCTTTTAATCAGATGAAAAGGTCTAAAAGGAAAACATTTAATGTGATAACATTTCATTAAAAACAGTCATTGCTTTATTTGTATAATTTTAAGCAGTAGGGGACCAATCTGTTGAAAAGATGTGCTACTGTATTGCTGCCTTTGGGCAACTGTTCTTGCTTTAGATGTGCCCACAGAGGGCAGTATTGCACTACTATAATACACCTGGAAGTCCCCTCAAAAAAAAAATCAGTACATTTTGACCAAAGCTTCGTATCAGTGTAGTCAGACTAGACCAGTTTTCAAGAGTTGGTGTGCTACAAGTACAACTGATGTGTGCAGTTCTTATCTTATCATGCTCTCTTTTCACATGCTGATTTTGGGCTATTTTGCACGTTAGGCATGGCATGCTCTCTGCTATTGTACATGTGGACATATGAAAGTGGTAGCACAAGATGGCCCAAATGGTCTCACAAGTCTGCTCATTGTAGAGATCATGCACTTGTTACGTGCTGCTTCACCCCCCCCCCCGTTATCCTAACCTTCCCCTTCACTTTATCCCACTCCCCTGACAGTTTTATGATTGATTACCCCCTCTGCTGGTGCATGCCACCGTGTCACCATTCTCTGTGTGAAGAAGTGCTTCCTGACCTTCTCTCTGTAGGCAAGGTAATTCTATTTAAATGGCACCCAATCCCAAGGACTCTGGGTGCCTTACATCCAATGCAACACAACAAGCAGATTGAAACAGTATAAATCCAAAAATGGAACTATATATCATTAAGCTGGGCCAAAACTTAAAATGATAAAATGTGTTTTAGATTTTTTTTAAAAAAGAGCCAGTTACAGAGCACCTCTTATCTCCTGGTGGAGGGTATTCCATGGAATTGGGACCATCAACGAAGCACCCTTTCCCTTGAAGATTTTAAGCGAGATCTCAGTACCAATAAGAAGTCTGCCTTCCCTGATTGAAGGGTGTGACCATGAGCGTATCGCACCAGGAGGTCTTTCAGGTACCTGCCCCCCACCAGCTTGTAGCTGTACCCTCATGTTCCTGTTTCTGCTGATGCTAAAAATATCCCTAAGGTCACCCTTGTTTGTACCTTTGAGGTATCTGAAGCTCTCAATCAAGTGCCTCCCCCTACTCTCCTCAAGTGAGTACATGTTTAGGTTTACTAGTTGCTGTTCATATGGGATGTCCTGTTGTCCTTGGATCATCTCTGCATCACCTCCAGCCAGTTGATACCGTTCCTGAGGTAGGGGCTCCAGAACTGCACATGGTGGCACTATGGCTCTGTATAGGGGCAGAAGGATCTCTGTCCTCCTACTGGTGGACTACTGGCAAAGCATCCTGTTCGCCACTGCCTTTTTGCATTGCATTGAAAGTTTCAGGTTGCTTGTGATCGATATCCCAAGATTCTTCTCTTCCTCTGAGACTGTGAACATCTCACCCCCAAGTCTGTACTCAGCTCTGTGGTTCCTGAAACCTCTGTGCATTACCTTACATTGTTTTGCATTGAACCCCAGTGGCAAGATTCCAGACCACCTCTTCAACCTCACCAGATCCTCTCTTAGGTCTCTGATGCCTTCCTCGGTGTCCACCCTCTGACAGAGCATGGGGTCATTCATGAAGGGGCATATTTTACCTTTGATGTGGTCCCCAGTGTCATTAATAAGCACATTGAACAGTACTGGACCAAGCTCTGGGTGGGCAGTATAGCCTAGAGGTTAGAGTAATGAGCTGGACTTCCAGGGCTATACAGTACTTTCGGGGTGTTTCTTTTGGGGCTAGACTTCCAGGGTTGGACTATTGGAGCATATTTTGCCTTTGGTGCAGTCCTCAATATCATTAATGACCATGTTGAACAGGACCGAACCAAGCACTGGGCTGGATGTATAGCTTAGAGGTTAGAGTAATGAGCTGTGAATGAGGTTGGTACATTCAACAGTCTTGAGTTTGATTCTCACAACCTCTACCTGTATACCATGTGAATCTGAGCAAGTCACTGAACTGCTCCAGTGCTCCTGGGTTGCCCCTGCAAACGGGCCTTGTGGCCCAGTGGACCTTACCCAGTTACCAAAAGATTAAAAAAAAAATCACTGACTTCTGCGGGGTCACACAGGTAACTTCTGTAAAAAAATACTGTAAAACCAGTGGGACAACATTTCTCTGAATCTGATCACTCCATTTCTGACCTCTCTGTCTAGGTTCTCACTGAGCATTTCAGAAATGCATGAGAGGCGCGTGTATGAGGTCAACTTTATTTATCTTCCTAACACATTTAATTGCGGTATGAATATGGACCTTGGTTTTATGACGCGTTCCACAATCTGAACGCCAACTGCTTTTTTCTTATCTCAGTTTCATGCGCATGCATGCACGCATGCACACAGGCTCGCACACACACACACACACACACACACACACACACACACACACTCTGTTGTTCATTTCAAGTAATTAGGATTTGATAATTTATAGAGTTCTGCAGTCACATGCATTCCAGTTTGTTAAAATTTGTGATTTACACCTCAGTAAGTTCCCTAAGACTGGTCTGTTCTCTGGTTTCATTCTGTCTTAAATCTTATTATCAGCTAAGATGTCAAATCCATACGTGAAGGTCTGAGTATTTAAAGTGTTATTCTTCCTTAACTGCCATGTTTCTGATGAAGGACTCTGTGAGTCTGACAGCTTAAACATTTTGTAAAAATTATTTGTTGGTCCAATAAAAGGTACCAAACCACCCATTTTGTTTATCTTTTTGTACAAGGACCACTACGGCAAGTAACATTTTCCTTACATCACTAACTTATAGTCATTTAAAATGATTATAACATCTCAGACATCTTCATCCATACTCTCTTATAACCCCAATTTTTTCATTAATTTATAGTAATTTAAAAGGATGATAACATTTGACATCGTCTTCCATTTTTTTCTTTGAACCTTCACTATACTATGTTTATCTAATGCGCTACCAAGTTCTTATTCAATGAAATATTTATTAATTTATGCAAAGAGGAGCTAATTTCATAATTTTTCTTCTACACCCCATTTAGAATTACCAGAGCTTCATGACCCATAAAATTTAATCCTTAAATTTACCTGCAGTTTTATCCAGTTCTGTATTTGATTACCTCATTCTGTCCTGAGCAGCCATTTTGTCTCAGGTAATCAATGGCTGGTTTGGACTTCATACAAAGCTTATATAAAGTAATGAGTTAGTCTGTTCATCCAGTAACTTCTCTAGCTATGCAGTCCCTCTTAATTGGGCCATGTCAGATTCCTGGGGTTTAGTTAGAGGTACAATGTTAGTTGTTTGTTCCATGTTATTAGTAATTTTTACAGTTGCAGTGGGCATAGTCCTGCAGCCTTCTTGCGAGCACAGTAGAGTAAAGGAGGATTACTGGATACGGACCGGACTTTTAAATAGTGGAGGTGGACGGCAAACACTGCATGTTCACGGCACTATTTAAAAGTCTGGTTGGAAACCGGTTTTGCCCAAATTTTAGTTAAATCAGAGCAGGACTTCAAAACAGCAGTTAATACAATTTTGCTCAAATGCAATGCTATGCTGTGCCACGTTTGATGGTGGTGTTAGGGGGCACAAACTTCATTTGCACCCACTAACAGCTGAACTAGAGATCTGCATTGCACCTCATTCATTGGGGAAGCAGTGGGCTCCACCTGTGATGTGTGCCTCCGTTTTTGGTACCACAGTTTCAGGGGGGCCGGATAGTAAGGTAGACCCAAAGTGCCAATCTTGCACTGCCCTCAACAGTGAGAGAGAGAGAGAGACCAGGACATTGATGAAAATGAGAATGTAAAACCTAAATTAAGAACTAACTTCTGAATAATAAGGCTAGTGCTCTCTTTGAATTGATGGAAAATAGCTGAACGTAAGATATTGAATGGACTCACAGTTATAATCCTGTGCAATTTCTTTTTATGTTTTATTAATATATTCAGTTGCATTTTATAAACATCTTCCACTAACACTGGTATAATGTATGCAATGTAATTTACCGTTCATATTTTTTGTAGCGATCAAACCAGAGTTGTTTGCTTCATATTATTATAAATTCACAGCTGGGAATTAAAGAGAAGCTACTGGGTAGGAATTGCAAATGAATAAAAAGATTCTTGTAAGGAAAATAGTAGGCATTGATTGCAAAACTTTATAATCAGATGAAAAGGTCTAAAAAGAAAAAAATCAAATGTAGCAACATGTCATTAAAAACAGCCATTGCTTTATTTGTAGAATTTTAAACAATAGCAGTCAACTCTGCTGACAAGATGTGCTACCGTATTGCTGCTTTTGGGCAACTGTTCTTGCTTTAGATGTGCCCACAGAGGGCAGTATTGCACTACTATAATACACCTGGAAGTCCCCTCTAAAAAACGTACAGTACATTTTGACCAAAGCTTCGTATCAGTGTAGTCAAACTGGACCAGTTTTCAAGAGTTGGTGTGCTACAAGGACGATTGATGTGTGCAGTTCTTATCTTACCGTGCAATGGTCTTTTCACTTGTTAATTTTGGGCTATTTTGCATGTTAGCCATGGCATGCTCTCTGCTATCGTACATGTGGACATATGAAAGTGGCAGCAGAAGATGGTCGAAATGGTCTCACAAGTCTGCTCATTGTGGAGATCATGCACTTGTTACATGCTGCCCCCCCCATCCTAACCTTCCCCTTCACTTTATCCCACTGACAGTTTTATGATTGATTACCCCCACTGCTGGTGCATGCCACCCTGTCACAATTCTCTCTGTGAAGAAGTGCTTGCTGGCCTTCCTCCTGTAGGCAAGGCAATTCTATTTATATAGCACCCAATAAAGACTCAGGGTGCCTTACATCCAATGCAACCCAACAAGCAGACTGAAACAGTAGAAGTACAACAAGCATTTGTCAATTTTTTCACCAGATTTTCAGCACAGGCATTTTGGGACCTCTGCTCATGAACAGTGTCACTGTTATTTTCTTAATCTGTCCCCGAATGTTGGTGTCCCACAGCGATCACGCCATTGTGAGCCACATGTCTGAAAACACATTTCAGGCAGGATGTGACAAATGTCAGCTATACCGTTCATAATGAGGTATGAATAAATGGCAATGTTGAAAATCTGGAGTGAAAATATTAAAAATTCTCGAAGTCACGAGCATGCGTGGAAACTGCGTAGTGCATGCTCGTAAGACAGTCAAGTTTTGGAATTTTTTTTGCAACATAGGCTTTTAAGGAGCCCACCTCATGAACAGTGGCACTGTCATTTCATTAATCAGTCCTGAAAGGTGATTCCACGCAGTGACTGTGAAATCACTTTTTGGGACAGAATAACGAAATAATAGTGACTGATTTCATGAGGTGGGGTCCCAAGAACCCCATGTTGAAAATTTGGAGCCAAAAGTCAAAAAAATGTCCGAGATATCCACCTAAGTTGAAACCTTCCCCATCGAAGCCATTATATAGCTTACCGGCATTTCTTCAGTTCACAGTTGGCTTTGAAGAGTGTTCCTGCTCCACCGAAGATCAAAGCACTGGGCTCTGGAGGTAAGTATGGGGTGAGGGGGTGTGGGGAAGTGGGTTGTGCAGAGGGTGGGGTGGGTTGGGTGAGGGGCACCATGGACAAGGGACCATTTTCTTGTTTATAGGTAAAAAGAAAAACTTTGGGGAAGGTTTTTTTTTTTTATAAGTTACAGAACTACATTTGGACACACTGGGGTGGGTTCCCAGTGTGCCACCTGGGCTTTTTGGGGGGTGGGGACTGGAGCCTACAGGGATTGAACACCACATCAGCAAAGAAAGTGTGTCTGTGTTGGGGGGCATGATGTCGAGGGGGATTGGGCACCCCCATCAACAAAGAAATTGAACTGGGGAGGGGGCATGCCGACAGGGGGACTGGGCACCCCCGAAGTCGGCTTTCTAGGGATTGTGTGAGGCAGCCGGGGGGAGCCTCCCGCTATGTTTATTGAAATGTTTCACCAGGAATGGCACATAATGGAGGTGTGTCTGAGCTGCTGCTGCTGCAGTGACGAGCCTGTCTCTCATTGCAGCGGTGAATTTGTTTCAAGTTGGTGGCACTGTCTGAAACTGCTGTCATTGGCAGCATGCTCACTGGTTGGCTGCTGAGGGACACACTGACTAATGCATCCTCTGGATTCATCACAACACTGACACTCCTTTGAAAGTGCTACTACAGCAAGATGTTGCTTGTGCGTGCGCGGGCAAGCCAACATAAAAATGAAACTATATATCATTAAGCCAGGCCAAAACTTAAAGTGAAAATATGTGTTTTTAAGCATTTTTTAAAAAGGGCCAGTTACAGAGCACCTCTTATCTCCTGGTGGAGGGCATTCCATAGAATTGGGACCACCAATGAAGCACCCTTTCCCCTGAAGATTGTAAATGAGATCTCAATACCAATAAGAAGTCAGCCTTCCCTGACTGGAGGGTGCGACCATGAGTGTATGGCATCAGGTCTTTCAGGTACCTGCCCCCCACCAGCTTGTAGCTGTCCCCTCATGTTCCTGTTTCTGCTGATACTAAAAATATCCCTAAGGTCACCCTTGTTTATACCTTTGAGGTATTTGAAGCTCTCGATAAAGTCCCTCCCCCTACTCTCCTCAAGTGACTACATGTTTAGGTTTACTAGTTGCTGTATATATGGGATGTCCTGTTGTCCTTGAATGATCTCTGCCCCACCTCCAGCCAATTTATACTTTCATGAAGTAGGGGCTCCAGAACTGCACATGGTTGCACCATGACTCTCAATAGGAACAGAAGGGCCTCCGTCCCCCTACTGATGAGCTCCCTTCATATACAGCCCAGCATCCTGTTTGCCGCTGCCTTTTTGCGTTGTGTTGACAATTTCAGGTTGCTTGTGATCACTATCCCCAGATCCTTCTCTTCCCCTGAGACTGTGACCTTCCTACCCCCAAGTCTGTACTCAGCTCTGAGGTTCCTGAAACCTCCGTGTATTATCTTACATTGTTTTATATTGAACCCCAGTTGCCAGATTCCAGACCACCTCTTCAACCTCGCCAGGTCATCTCTTAGGTCTCTGATGCCTTTCTTGCTGTCCACCCTCCCACAGAGCATGGTGTCACTCATGAAGGGGCATATTTTATTTTATTTATTTATTTAAGTGGAGAGAGTGCAGCGCTGGCTGACAAAGATGATCAAGGGTTTGGGGGACTTATCATACGAGAGGAGGTTGAGGGAGTTCAGCATGTACTCGCTGGAGGAGAGGAGGGACGGGGGTACGTGATTGAAACCTTTAAGTACATGAAAGGAATAAACAAGACGGGTACAAAGGGGCTGTTCAAAGTAAGAGAGGGAAAGGACACCAGGGGCCATGATATGAGACTGGACGAAGGAAGGTTCAGGAGAGAGATGAGGAGACACTTTTTTACAGAGAGGGTGGTAGCTGGGTGGAAAGCATTACCTGCAGAAGTGGTATCCAGTAGAACAGTGGACTGCTTCAAAAGGGGATGGGACAGGACAAGGGGGAGGGTCAATGGAGGGGAAAGGTGGAAGGGAGGGGCAGCTGCAGAATAAGGGGTGCTAGCTGCACATTCAAGCAGACTTGACAGACCTCTAGACCTTTATCTGCTGGCAAATTTCATATGTTGGTATGTTTAACCAGGAAGGCATGCTGAGCAGGCTACTGCTCGATTCCAGATGCATCCTGGGGGAAGGGAGTACTGCATATGCAGTTGGAGGGCAAACATAATACAAAGTGTTTCTCATAATAGGGACAAACACTACAATGATCAGGTAACGATACTAAAGACAAAGTAGATTTTGCCTTTGATGTGGTCCCCAGTGTCAGTAATGAGCACACTGAGCAGTACCGGACTAAGCACTGGGTAGGCAGTATAGCCTAGAGGTTAGAGTAATGAGCTGAACTTCCAGGGCTATACTTTCAGGGTGTTTCTTTCAGGGCTGGACTGTCAGAGCATATTTTGCCTTTCCTGCAGTCCCCAATATCATTAATGACCATGTTGAACAGGACTGAACCAAGCACTGGGCTGGTTGTATAGCCTACAGGTTAGAGTAATGAGCTATGAATGAGACTGGAACATCCAACAGTCTTGGGTTTGAGTCCCACAACCTCTACTTGCATACCATGTGACTCTGAGTAAGTCACTGAACTGCTCCAGTGCTCCCCAGTTGTCCCTGCAAATAGGCCTTGTGGCCCAATGGGCCTCACCCAGTTACCAAAAGATTAAAAAACAAATCACTGATCCCTGCAGGGTCACACAGATAACTTCTGTTAAAAAATTGCTGTAAAACCAGTGGGACAACATTTCTCTGAATTTGATCACTTCATTTCTGACCTCTGTCCTGGTTCTCACTGGGCATTTCAGTGTATTAGGTCAAATTTATTTATCTTCTTAATACATTTAATTGGGGTATGAATAAGGACCTTAGTTTTATGACGCATTGCACAATCTGAACTCCAGCTGCTGTTTTCTTGTCTCAGCTTCATATGTATATACACACACACACACACACACACACACACACACACACACACACACACACACACACTCTCTCTGTTGTTCCTTTCAGGTAATTAGGATTTGATAATTCATAGACTTCTGCTGTCATTTGCATTCCATTTTGTTAGAATTTGTGATTTACACCTCAGTAAGTTCCCTAAGACTGGCCTGTTCTTTGGTTTCAGTCTCTGTCTTAAATCTTATTATCAGCTAATATGTCAAATTCACATGTGAAAGTTTGAGTATTTAAAGTGTTATGTTTCCTTAACTGCCATGTTTCCAATGAAGGACCTGTGAGTCTGAAAGCTTATACATTTTGTAAAAAATATTTGTTGGTCCAATAAAAGATATCAAACCACCCATTTTGTTCATCTTTTTGTACAAGGACCACTACGGCAACTAACATTTTTCTTACATCACTAACTTATAATCATCTAAAATGATCATAACATCTCAGCGATCTTCATCCATAATCTCTTATAACTGCAATCATTAATGCAAAATGATTATAACATCTCAGACATCTTCATCCATTGTTTTTGTACCTACACTATACTACCTTTATCTAATGTGCTACCAAGTTCTATTTCAGTGAAATATTGTATTAATTCATGCAAAGAGGAGCTAATTTCATAATTTTTCTTCTACACCTCGTTTAGAATTGCCAGAGCTTCATGATCCGTAAAATCTGATTCTTACATTTACCTGCAGTTTTATCCAATTCTATATTTGATTACCTCATTCTCTCCTGAGCAGCCATTTTGTCTCAGGTAATCAATGGCTGGTTCGGACTTCATACGGAGCTTATATGAAGTAATGAGTTTGTCTGTTCATCCAGCATCTACTTTACCTATGCAGTCCCTCTTAATTGGGCCATGTCAGATTCCTGGGGTTTGGTTAGAGGTACAATGTTACTTGTCTGTTCCATGTTATTAGTAATTTTTACAGTTGCAGTGGGCTTAGTCCTGTAGCCTTCTTACGTGCACAGTGGAATAAAGGAGGATTACTGGATACCGACCAGACTTTTAAATAGAGGAGATGAACAGCAATCACTGCACATTAATCGCAGTTTTTAAAAGTCTGGTCGGTAGAACACAGCACTGTACACAGTGTTCAAGATGGCCACTGAAGTTTTCTGTGCATGCACACTGAACTCTGGTGGCACGGTGGCACAGTCCGCCATCTCCAAGATGGCCATCAGAGTTCCAAGTGCATGCAGTGGCCATCTTGAATACGGCAGACAGTGCTGTGTTTCTCCAGTCTGCCATGCTTCTTCATCAGCTCAGCTGCAGCTGTATTGGCTCTGGCCAGAGTTTGTTGTAGTTGCTAGGGGAGCTGTGTCATTACCTTTAATCTGCAAGTTATTCCTATCCTGATTATTGTTCTTCTCAGTTGTTCTGTCTCTTTTTTCCCCCCCTTTAGTTTTCTTTTTTCTCTTGATCCATGGGAATTATGACTGAGGTGAAATTAAAATGATCTTGTGGGACATTGAGCTCATTCTTCCTCTGCTCATGCTGTATGCTAATTTCAAAAATGTATTTGGTTTCAGCATTTGCTGTGCTTGAATATTCCAGCTGCACTAACCCTTGCAGTTTATTTACTGCAGCCCCAGATATTGCCATTGTTTCTCTTAGCGCCACGACCTCCTTTTGCACTATTGCCAGTTCTCCCAGCAATAAAATACTAACTCAGTGCTGATTTTTAAGTATATTTACCATGTCTTTGTTAACATTAGTGGGGTGGTTTCCAGTGAAGACTGTTGGGCTGAACTTATCCCGAGGAGCAGAGTCAAGATTATTTGCTTTTACTCCATCGTTTACCCTAAGCTGTCTTACTCGGTTTATCGCACTCTGGTTGTCCACATCTTCCCTAGAAATCGTTCTTAAATTAGCAGAGCTGACATACTCTGCTTAGCTATATTTCTGTGTTGGCTTCAACATTTTGATGATGTTTTTTAATTCTGTAAAAAAATATTGGTAAGCTTTCAGAGTCCCCAAACTTTGGGCTAGCAGATAGCGTAGAATTGTCCTGACTAGAATACATGTTGCATAGGCACAAACACTGTCTCTCCCTCCCAATCAGGAGAGAAATTATATCCAAGCTTATCCTACCCTCCTTTGATTATGACAATGTGGTTTACAGCTGAAACCCCCCAATCCTCCCTTGCCAAACTAGATCCCCTTTTCCATGCCTTTTGCCACTATGCCTCTAACCTCCTGTGCCAAATGCATCACTGCCTCCTATATCAAACAGTCTCTCTCCCCCACCTTGCCAGTTGTCGGCTTGCTCACTGTGTATCCTTTGCTGCCAAGTTCTGGTTTCATACTCTGCCCTTCTACCTCTCCACTCTTTATCCCCAGCCCCCAGCTTGGGCTATGCCCTACACTCTCCTTAGCAACCCCACATTCTCTTGCAGGTAAACAAGCCTTCGCCTACTGCATCCCCACATTATGGAACTCACCACCCCTTGCTGTCCACAGTCTGCCAACCGTGGCATCCATTAAAAACTACTTCAGGCATCTCCCCCTACTCCCTGCCTCTGCCACTCTCTCCCTTTAACTTTACCTCCCTTTCTGTTCTCCTACCTCTCCTCCCTCCCCTGACCTGTGCCAACCCCTGCTCTTACTCTCTGGTTGTACCCTAGGGCATATTTCATCAGTCCCATAAGTAGTTCCCTTACTGTTGCCTGCTCTTCTGCCACTTATTATTATTGTCTTCTGTCCCAACTACTAGTGTATGCTCCCATGCTGCACTATTTCATTGTCTTGCCTTAGTCACTGCTGCTCTGTGCCTGTCTCACCCCTCCCAGTTACAGCTATTCTGCTGTCCAACATAATCTACTGCCTTAAACTACTCTTGTAACACTTGTATCACCAGGTGAGGAAAAAGGTCCGTCTCCCCATACGGCGCACAGGGGAAAAGCCAGATCTCACCCCACAACTAACGCACCAAAATCTGGCCAATGGAAAATCATGTACACAAATGCTCACAGTCTGAGAAACAAGATCCTGGATCTGGAGGCAACAATAACAAAGGCTAAACTAGACATATTAGCCATTAGCGAGACATGATTCACCAGTAACCACACATGGGAGACTACCTTATACAGCTATGCACTGTTCAGAAGAGACCGAGGTGGCTGGCCCGTTGTCACAGCAGTAGGTTTACCGCTCACAGCACCAGCGACCCGGGTTCGGGTACGGACTTGGGTAACTGGAGGGCTGGCCGGGGGGAGAAGGATAGAGCACCCATCGCCTGCTCTCCTTCTCCAGGGTGGGGAGGATTGCCTGTCCCGCTACTCTACTGCCACCTGGGTGACCACAGGCATTGGTGCAGCTGGAACAGTCAGTGGGGAGGGGAGGACGCAGACCGAGAGTCGGGAGGAGATTGCATGTCAATACATGCCTCACCCATCGGCTCTCCTTGTGTGTCCATGTCTTTGGGGGGAAAGGACACCAGAAAACCAGGAAATACCCCGTGGGACTCCCAGTAGATAGAGCTCCTGGCCACGATCCCCAATGCCCCTACCGGCGCCAGTACCAGCATCTCCCAATGAAATATAGACACGTTGGGGTGTAAGGACCCCACCCCGTACCCACCTGGGTGGAGTATCCAAGGCTCCATGGGGGAGATGGACTGCACTGGTCACTGGCTAGCAGGAGCGGAGATGAACAAGGCCATTGGAGACTCCCGAAGAAATGGGCGTTCAACGATGAGAAGGGGGCATAAAGAGAAAATAAAAAAAAAAAAAAAAAAAGAAGAGACCAAGGTGAAAAAAAGGGGAGTGGAGTGGCCCTTAATGTCAATGAAAATATCAAAGCTACAGAAATTCAGAATACACATAAGGAGCCAGAAGAACTGTGGGTCACCCTGGAAACAAGAAATTGGACAGCCATACAAACTGGGGGTTGTCTACAGGCCTCCAGACCAGAGGGAGGACATAGACACATTACTGTTAGAAGATATAAAAAACATGACAGCTAAAGGGGAGCTTCTGCTAATGGCAGATTTCAACACGCCAGATACAGATTGAGCAATACCAGCCAGAACATCTGCCAGAACTAGGCACATAGTGGATTCCCTGCAGCGGGAGGGCCTCAAACAATTAAACAGCCCACAAGAGACAGGGCTATCCTGGATCTAGTATTGACTAATAGGGAAAGGATCACAGATCTCCAGGTAGAAGGTCACCTGGGAGCCAGTGACCATCACATGATATGGTTCAATTTGGCCACTAGAACTAAATCATCCCATTCCAAGGCAAAAATATGGGACTTCAGAGGAGCTGACTTTGATAAAATGGCCAACAGAGTTAAGCTAGCCCATGCAAGAAGAAATACAGATGAGGGTGTACAGGTAAAGTGGGCAAGCATTAAGGATACAATACTTGAAGCAACATCCCATTGTATTAGGGAGAAAAACAAGAGCAAAAGAAGGAGGAAACCACTTTGATTCTCAAAAACAGTAGCAGAAAAGGTCAGAGCCAAAAGGTTGGCCTTCAGGAAATATAAGGGAATGCAGCAGGACGAAGATAGGGAGGCATATCAAATTCCTCTAAGGGAAGCAGGGAAGGCAGTAAGGCAGGCAAAGATCCAAACCAAGGAAACGCTAGCACAAACAGTAAAAGGAAGGGACAAGACTTTCTATAGATACATTAGTGAAAGGAGAAAGTCTAGAGGAGGTATTGCTAAGATTAAAGGGGTAAGGGGGGAGTGTGTGGAAGAGGACCAAGGAAAAGCATCTGTCCTAAATAGATACTTCTGCTCAGTATTTATTCAATATTTATCACTGCGGCGCCGGTAACCCGGGTTCGGGAACAGACTCAGGTGTTGGAGGGCCAGCCGGGGTGAGAATGCTTGGGCGTCCATTGACTGCTTGCCTTCCTTCGAGGCTGAGATACTGCGCTGCTGCTGACTCCTGGTGGAGGCTGGGAGAACAGCAGTTTATCTGGATCCCACTGTGTAGGGGGGCATGACAGACATTGGCATCTGCCTTGATGTCCTGCACGTCACTCTCCCGAGGGAGAAAACTCGGAGGAAAATTGTGCACCAGCTGGTCAAGATGATGGCCTCCTGGACCCTCATCACTGGAGCTCCTGACCATGAATGGCCACCCCAGCAGCACCCAGAGCCATTGGCAGGGTCGGTAAGGCTAAGTTCCTTTGTAGGAAGGGGACCCGCCCGATGAAGGGATATGTCAGGGTACCCTGGGTGGGCTGCAATGTGGGGTGGTGGGCAGAAGGGAGTATGCCCAGGATGAGCATAGGTCCTTGAGGGGCCTGAAAAAGTGACCAGCTGGTGTGTGAGTGGGGAGCAAACAAAAAAGTCTCCTGCTGTTGATATGTGGAATAGCATAGATCAGAATTTGCCGACTGTCCACCTCAATATAATATCTTTAACACCGTGCGCTGCTTGAAGTATGTGATCCTGCTGAGAGATTGAACCAGTTTTCAATGACAATGTATAAGGGTATCATCAGCAGCCCCCCTCTGTGGCATGATATGATAGCATTTTGTCACCCGTAGCTGTTGGTCCAAGATCTGAAGTCTCAGTCCTCTCCCAGCCAGGCTATGATTGTCTGTACAGGGGAGTCCCTTTCAAAACCCTCTTTAAGACCATTGATATGGATGTTGGTCTCTCTGAATAAATTTTCAGCATGCTCTAGTCGAGATTGTATGAGCTGATGTTCCTTAACAATTCCAGCCAAGACAGAGAGGGCCTTGCCTGCGTTACTCGTTGCCTCCACAACCTCCGAAACCTGGGATTCCACCTTCTGTTCAAGTGCTTAATTTGAGCTCTAACTTTATTACTTCTGTGTGCAAAATATCTCTGATGCTATTTAATAGGAGCATTCATTACTCTACATTCTACTATTGAAGTAAAAATACTTTTGATTAAACCTCAAGGTTAATTTTACTCAATAAACGTGTCCACCTCCTACCCTTAAAATTGTCTTACACTATCATATTGAAATTAAATTGAAAAACCAGCTGGAAGAACTATCCCAACACCAGCTATTTAACTTAATGTTGAAAATACAGTAATGTTGAAGAGTCAAGATCCTAATCTTGCAGCCATGCCTCGCAACCTCGTGCCATGGAAATGTGGACATTGACACTCAACATGTGGAAAAAAGTACAGTTACGTAAGAACTTACCGTAACAGTAGATCTTCGAGAACAGCTCTTGCAGCAGGTTACACCATTAGGACTGAAGCAGGCAGGCGTCAGGACCCCACAGAAAAATTCTAGCTACCTATCTTCAGCGGGGACCGCCCCCCCGACGTCGGTCCCGCCTCCGACGTCAGACGTAGTATATAAGGGGGCGGTCCCGCCAGATTCCCCAGTTCTCCCGCCGGAGACTTCCGGCCGTAGGCTGACATCGAAATGGGAGACCGAGGATCCACCTTCAGAAGACAGAAGGGTATAAATCCTTGTTCAGAAAGGCTAAGGCCATGCCTCCTCCAGGGGGAATGGTGGGCGGGAAGGTACCTGCTGCAAGAGCTGTTCTCGAAGATCTACTGTTACGGTAAGTTCTTACGTAACTGTACTATCTTACTTTGAGACACAGCTCTTGCAGCAGGTTACACCATTAGGACTGATTCCCAAGCAGTAGCGCTTGTAAACACTCTGGGAGGAGGAAACTAGAAAATCTCATTCCAGGTCCTGAATCTAGGACAGGAGACCCCGTGGCACCGCCAGGCCAAAGTCGGCTCTTCGCCGTGAAGCGATGTCCAGGCTATAATGCCTGATAAAGGTATGTACAGAGCTCCAAGTGGCTGCAGCACAAATGGCAGAAGTGGAGACGTTTCGAAGTGCTGCAAAGGAGGTAGCCACTCCCCTAGTGGAATGGCCCCGGACTAATCCCGGGAGGGGCTTTTGTTTGCTATCATAACAGTATGATATGCACTGGACAAGCCAGCGAGACAGGGACTGTTTGGATACTGGTTGGCCCATCATCCTTTCAGTAAAGGAAATGAAAAGTTGTTCCGATTTACGAAGCTGCTTAGTTCTGCTCAGGTAGTACCTTAAGCTGCGGTGAACATCCAGGGTGTGGAGCAGCGTCTCTCCTCTGTTGGAATAATTAGGGAAGTAGACAGGCAGGTCAATATCCTGATTGACAGTGAGTGTGGAAACCACCTTAGGCAAGAATTTAGGATTCGTCCTCAGGGATACTCTGTCCCGGTGGAAAATTAAATAAGGCTCCTTACACATGAGAGCATGAAGCTCAGAAACTCTTCTTGCTGAGGTAACAGCAACTAAAAACAACATTTTCCATGACAGAAAATGCAGCTCGCAATCCGTGGCGGGTTCAAAGGGAGGAAGCGTGAGTTGTTCCAGGATGAAGAGTATATCCCATGGAGGCACAGGGTCCTTAAAGGGAGGCCTAAGATGCAACACCCCTCTCAGGAATTCCCGACAGGCATCTAATTGCGCCACAGTGTGCTGTCCCACTGGAAGGTGATAAGCGGAGATAGCACAGAGGTGCACCTTAACAGAGGAGTGGGCAAGACCCAAACGGAAAAGGGAGAGCAGGTTCTCTAGCACTGCCTTCACCGGACAACCTATGGGGGAAAGGCCGCATGCTTGCGACCATAAACAAAAACGGCGCCATTTCATGGCATATGTTGCATGCGTTGCCCGCTTTCTGGCAGCGGAAAGGACTTCCGCAACCTCTTGCGAGACCCCGTGTCGCAAAATGGCTATGTCTCTAGGAGCCATGCATGCAGGTTCAGAGAGCGTAAGTCCGGGTGGACCAGTGAACCCTCCTCCTGAAACAAGAGATGGGAGCTGAACGGGAGCGGAGGTTCCCAGGATAGCTGCATTAGCAAAGGGAACCAGATCTGTCTGGGCCAAAAGGGGGGCCACCAGGATCATTGTTGCATGCTCCCTGCGCAGTTTGAGAAGAACTCTCTGGATCAACGGGAAGGGAGGGAAAGCATAGAGGAATCTGTCCGCCCAGGAGAGGGACAACGTGCCTCGCCAGAAAACACCAGGCCCTGCATCTAGCGAGCAAAAATTGGGCAGTTTTGCGTCGGATGGGGAAGCGAACAAGTCCAATTCTGGAGTTCCCCATCGAAGAAACAGATCCTCTGCTACCTCCTGAAGAAGTTCCCACTCGTGGACTCTGGCCTGGGAATGACTCAGGCCATCTGCGATTGTGTTGTCCTCCCCAGGAACATGTACTGCGATCAGGTTCGTGCCGTGTCAGATTACCCAATCCCACACCCTCATGACCTCCCTGCAAAGGGGGTAACAGTGTGCGCCTCCTTGTTTGTTGAGGTAATACATCACCGCTGTGTTGTCTGTCTGAAGCAGGAGAGTACTTGGCGGGATCTCTGACTGAAATGCCTGCAGGGCATAAAGGACCGCCCTCATCTCTAGGACGTTGATATGGAGGTGAGCCTCCTGAGGGGTCCACGTTCCCTGGGACTTCACCCCATCCAGGTGTGCTCCCCACCCTAGACCTGAGGTGTCTGTGGTGAGGATTACCTCCGGGGACGGCGCTATAAACGGGACGCCCGTAGAGAGTGTCCCGGGGTCTAGCCACCAATGCCAGTCTCGCATCACGGCATTCGTGATTCTAATCGGATGCTGCATGTGGTCTTGCCTCTGATCCCATTGCACCTTGAGCATCCACTGAGTTACCCTCATGTGGAGCCTTGTGAAAGGGACGGTCGGAATGGCCGCAGCCCTGTGTCCGAGCAAGCGAAGGACTGACCTGGCTGGGATGGTCTTCTTTGATGAAAGATCCCTGATGAGGGATCTGATGCGCTCCGCTCTGTCATCTGGAAGAAATGCTCTTCCTTGAACAGTGTCCAGCACTGCGCCTATGAACTGCAGTTTCTGTGACGGTACCAGGAGAGACTTCTCGGGATTGGTTAAGATGCCCAGAGATCGGAACAGGTCCTGGGTACTCTGGATCGCCAGTAACAATGCCTCTCTGGAGGCGGCCATGAGAAGCCAATCATCCAGGTACGGGAACACATAATGGCCCTGTCTCCTTAGAGACGCTGCCACAACTGCCATGCATTTGGTGAAGACCCTGGGTGCCGATGACAGCCCGAATGGAAGGGCTCGGAACTGAAGATGGTGGTCGAGAAACTCAAAGCGCAGGAACCTCTTGTGTGCTTGAGCTATAGGAATGTGCAGGTATGCGTCCTGCATGTCCAGAGACGCTAAGAAGGCATCCTGCTTTAGCATGGGAATAAGACCCGGAAGAGTCACCATGCGGAATCTTTTGTAGGCGACCGACATATTGAGGTCGCTGAGGTCCAGAATCGGACAGAGGTCCCCTGTTTTCTTTGGAACCAGGAAGAAGTGGGAATAGTATCCGTGTCCTCTCTGGTTCTCTGGGACGTGCTCTATTGCTCCCTTTTGCAGGAGCGCGAGTACTTCTTGTCTGATCAATGACTTGTGCTGACCTGAGTACCGGGAGAGCAGAGGAGGCCTCGAGGGTGGCTTTTCTGCGAATTCTATAAAGTGGCCTCTTCCGACCATCTGGAGCACCCACCTGTCAGTGGTTATAGACTGCCAACCTGGCAGGAAATTCGCAATGCGACCCCCGACCATGAAATCCCATTGATCCTGAGGGGCAGGGGCCGGAAAGGAGTCAGGCTGTGGCGGCTGAGGGGCCCGCTGGCTGGGCTGACTTGGGAGTGCGCTGGCCTCGACCTGCGGGTTGCTTTCCCTGGGCTGAGCGGAAACTGGAGCCTCTCTGTTGTGGAACTGGTGGGACTGTTGTCTCATGTCCGTCCATGAAATCGGCTTTGGTTTCTACGAAGGAATCAAGCTCGCCTGATACATGGCTTGAACCGACCTCACTGCCTTCCCGGCCTCTTGGAGTTTGGTGATTATCTTCTTGGAGGGTTTACCAAACAAAACTTCTCCCTCGAATGGGGCATCCATGATTTTCTGGACATCCGGGGTAAAACCGGAGACACGGAGCCAAGAGTGTCTCCGGAGGCATACGCCTGAAGCTGCTGCTCGGGCCGAGGAGTCCTCGGAGTCGTACGCGGCTCATAGCACTTGGGTTCCCACGTCTGAACCCGTATGGAGGAGCTGCAACATCTCCTCCTTCTGCTCACCTTCTGGCAGTTTCAGCCGCATCCAGACCCTGCCCCACAGGGCATTTTGGAACTGCACCATGTGGGTCAAATAATTCAGGGATCTGATGGTGCAGGTAGCGGAAGCATCGTGCGCCTACCCATAGCGTCCAGCTGCTTGGACTCTGGGTCCGGTGGCAGGGTGCTCAAATGTTGCGGTCTCTGGGACCGGTCATGAGAGGCTGTTATGACCAGAGAGTTGGCCTGAGGGTGCTGAGTCAAGTACTGGTCTTCTCGTGGAGCCTTGTACAAGCAGTCAGCCTTCTTCGGCATCGCCGGGAGTGAATGTGGACACTTCCACACTGCCTTGGTGACGTCCACGAAAGTGTCTACCAAGGGTGGCACCACCACAGGCTTGGGGTCCTTCTGCCGAAGATATTTTGTAAGGCGTAGCCTTTCGGGGTCTAACTCTTCCGCATCCCATCCCATGTTCTCTTGGATGTGTCTCATGATATCCGAGAATGAAGGGTCATCCGGAGGAGACTTTGGAAGCTCACGTGGGTCCGGAGGAGGGATGGAGAGAGGAGATGGGGATCTGGATCCTGATGAAAATTCTGATCCCGTGTCCTCCGTCGAAGGTGAACGTCTGCGTCTTCTGGGTCTCTTAGGGCTGGGTGACCTAGAAGAGGATCTGGACGGAGGTCTCCTTTTGTCTGGTCTCCCCCTTTGAGGGGTCCTGGGCTCCTGGGGAGGAGGTAACCGGCCTGCAGATCCAGATGGTGAAGGGGGTGCAGGAACCAGAGGAGTAACCGGTGTAGTAGGAGGAGGAGGAGGTGGGAGAGGAGGTGGAGTGGGGACCATGTCCTTCTTGATGGTGTCTCACCAGCAAGTGAAAAGCTCCTTCACCTCTGAAAAAGAAAGGCTCAACGACGGCCCAGGCACCGGTGGTCGGTCATCGGGTCCCGGCGTCGGCTCCACAGGGGCCTCGGGTTGCGGAGAGGGCTCCCTGGGAGTCTCAACAGGATCGGGATCGCCCGTCTGGTCCTTGGGCTGAGTCAACTCCTCCTCAGTGATGGTCTCCTGACCGACGTCGGTCGGAGGCGTCGGGGTCCTTTTCTTGATTGGTTGGTGCCGGTCCCCTACCGTGTCCGTGGATGAGTAGGCTTGGCCGGGACGTCTCCGACGGACGACGGCTCTGGGGGACCTATGTTGAGAAGCCGACGCCGGCGAACCCGGGCGCTGGTCCACGGCTTCTTCAGAGAGGTGAGCTCCTTGGTCTTCCGCTGGGAGGAGGAGGCAAGGAAGGGACCTGACGCTGGTTCAGAATGGCGGGAACCCGACTTGTGGTGATGGTGATGATCCCCCGACTTAGCCAGGGCCTTGGAGGATGAGGAAGGCCTGGGAGTCTTGGCCTGAGAAGAGGAGCCTGAAGATTTTCTCACCGCAGCGGGGGGAGGCTGAGAGCTGGCCTGGGAAGGAGAGCGGTCAGACCTGGAGCCGGAGCTGCGCGAGTCAGAGGCCCTAGACAGGGACCTGGAAGGGGCCTTCTCTCTATGCTTCTCAGAATGCTTATGGGCCTTCCCCGAAGAATCCCCCCTGGAAGCCATGGTCTTGAGTTGTTCTTCGAGCAGGAACGCCTGTAGGGCCTTCTGGCGACGGATCCGGGTTCTGCTGTTGAAACCCTGGCAAAAGGTGCAGGACTGGGTGTTGTGGTCTGGGCCTAAGCACCGGACACAGGCCACGTGCGGATCCTTGAATGGGATCTGCTTCCCACAGGCGCACTTCGAAGAGTGACCGGAGGTTGGAGAGGACATCAGACAAAAAACTGAACGAAGAGAATGAATTTCCCATAGGAAAAACACTTTACCATGCGTCGTGCGCTAGAAACTGAACCGAAGGGTCGAGACATGCAAGTCGACGGCGGGAAAGAACTGGGGAATCTGGAGGGACCGCCCCCTTATATACTACGCCTGACGTCGGAGGCGGGACCGACGTCGGGGGCAGTCCCCGCTGAAGATAGCTAGCTAGAATTTTTCCGTGGGGTCCTGATGCCTGCCGGCTTCAGTCCTAATGGTGTAACCTGCTGCAAGAGCTGTGTCTTGAAGTAAGATTTAGATATACTGGTCCTCAATGTATGGGGCACATCATCAAACACTGAGATACAAGCTCTGAATACTGTGGAAACCAGTGTCTTAACATGTGCAAGCTGAATTTTCCTTTAATGTCATACAGTGTTATGAATTTCTGCTTTATAGTGTGAGTTATAACACCTTCTCTGTGTGGGCCGCACCTTTTCCAGCTGGGACGGATAAGGGACAGAAGAATTCTGAGGGAGAAAATGAGAGGCATCTCTCATAATGAGGGACAGTTCAGAGGTATGTATGAAGCTTCATTCAGGCCGGGAGACTGTAGTAGTACTGCAGTGCTTTCATCTGAGTGCAGGAGTCATATATGCAGATTAGGCTCAGAGGCTTTAATGTCTGTACCATTCATACATGGGAATGTGGTACAGCACATCAGTGGATTCACCTGAGAGCTAATATGCCTCAGTTTTCTTGCATTTATGGAAAGCGCTAATCCATGGAGGCAGTATTGCGCAGTGATTTAGGGCTCTGAGCTGCAAATCTGGAGAACTGGGTTTGAATCCCACAGCCCCCACTTGCATATTGTGTGACCCTGAGCAAGTCACTTAACTTCCCTGTGCTCCCAGGTCGCCCTGTAAATAAGCGTTCAGCTTAGTGCGCCACTTCTGGTTGAACAATTAAAAAAAACAATTTTTCAATTGAAATTTAAGCTTTGACCTTCATCCATGTCAGCCAGCAACTACTTTTGCTACACATCTATACATATTATGTGTCAGCCAGCTAAGTATTTCTAACCTACTAATATTTACAACTGATAACAATCACGGTATAATCAATGTAATATCATAAGCTCACTAAGTTTATTTGCAGTGATTTATGATGGTTGCTCAAAAGGGAAAACAGACATCAAATAAGTATTCAGGCAAGTATTAAACTGATTAAATAGACAGGGAATTATTTGTAGAGTTCTCCTCTTAGGAGTGTGCACATACAAAGATAGAGGTAAGAGCATAAATTGGGGTATATTTTAAGAGAGGTTTCAGAAGTTGATAAGTTTAAATTGTACTCTAAGCTGTTGTTTTGTCTTAAGTCCTCCTAATTTATAATATTGTTGTTCCTTATCCCTGCATTGGCTCACACTTGTTAAGTATGTTGTAATCACCTTTTCAAGTCTCTGTATCTGTGACTGTGTACTCTCACCTGCTGTATGTATTAGCCACTGTTTGTTTACTTGTCCTACCCAGGACCTCCTTATAAATGAGCACTGCTCAGTGGAGCCTTTTACTGGTGAAATAAATAAATACAAATTATCAGTGTTCAAGATTTCAGAAGGGACGGAAGTGAAGAGGATGTATGTTTTTGGCAAATAAAATCTATTGAAAATTGTATAAAAAGGCACGCTTTATAATTATATACCTTGTTGTAAATCTTGTCTCCTGCATATAAAAAAAATTCCATTCAAATACATCCCGTGAAGTAATACAGCAGGATATAAGCAACTGGCTTTTTACTGGAGCTCTGTGGATTCCCAACTCCACTACTGTACCAGTGCTGTTAGCAGTGGTATACTAAAATGCATCTTGTAGCTCACATAGGCAATGATGCCTTTTCTAAATAATAAACAGTCCTTTACTGTTGCAGGCTGGTGAATGCACACTGCTTCAGTATGACCCTCCAACTGGTCTAAAATCCAAGCGCTGGATTTTCAAAGCCCTTGAAAATCCTGTAGCTGCAGAAAAAACCCGGTGCAAGTGGGTTGCCACTTGCGGAGCCACAGTTTTTCCCACAGGCACGGTGCTCTCAAAAGTGGAGCCAGTTTATGACCAGGTCCACGATTTACTGCAGATTGTGGCTGATTTTTCCCTGCAGCTGTGGAAAATGTTATGATCGGTGGGACCAGGCGTAACATATCCCATAGCTGTGGGGGACTGAAAATACAAATTTCCACACCTGCTGAGATTTCAGTCTGCATCTGGAGTTGCAGAGAGGGACTTAGTCCCGGAACAGTTTGCAAATCTGGCCTCATGTTTTTTCTCCCAAAGACCACTCTGCTCACTGCTAACATGATCACCATCTTCCATCTCTTCAATCCCCACCTGTGATAATACTGCTTGCAGGTTCCAAATAATGCCAAACATTTAGGCTTCACTCTGTTTCCCCTTCAGAAAATGTTGTGCACTAAAACAGTTTTTCTGCCGGTTTCCTAGTTAATAATACCATTATCTGACACGCTGTCGCTGCTCAGTCCATAGCAGTGTGGATTAGGGTTGTGAGGTTTGCCAGTGCTAAAACAGATTATCTATAGGGTTGTGAAAGTGCCCTCTGTTTAGAGTCCCTGTTTGATGCATTTAGCCACAGTGATGCAGTGACCCAAAGACATGCCTGGGCAGCTTCTGGCTATACTGGGAGACACGTGTTGGTTGCAGAAAGGAGACACATTTGGACATGCTACACTACCAGTGCGCTGGATATGCATGGGAACTTGCAGGCCATGCTGTAGTGGTTCAGTCGTCACACTGTAGAAACAGGACTGAAAAGTTTTAGTGATATTTAAGTCATGTGAGGCACCAAATTATATTTATAAGCCATCATTGGTGAATGCTAAGGTGACCATGATCAGCACTAGATAGTAAATGAGCCTTTAACAGTATTATGGAAATCTGATATCCCTACCTGCTGAGACAGCAGACATGGGGATACTACAGATCTTCAAGGTTAGCCTGGACAAATTTCTGCTTACTAAGGGAATCTCAGAGTGCCCTGGGTAGTCATATGGGTAGGAAACTCCTTTAAATTAGAACATCTTTGCACAGTATTCTAATTCCTTCCTGCTTATGAATCAGAGGGAGGGGTAAATGACATAATGGACCTAGAGTCCCTTCTGAAATTAAATTACCATGTTACTATGATGATTTTATTAAACCTTGAGAGTGAGGCATGAGCAGTTTACTGGCATTGCTAGAATACCAACATGCAACTGCAAGAGTTGACCAGTCAAGTGATAAAGCTAAGCCCGTTGTGCTGTTGTGTGGGATGTTCCTGTTTTTATTCTAACCTCAGGGCACCCACCTGAGGCCAACAGAGTTTCAGCTGTACCACAGAAGTGGCATACTCAAGTGCCAGAAAAGATGGGTGCAGTCTGCCCTCTGTAATTCTGCCCTTTGCTGGCCATTGGCATGCAGGGTGCAGATGCTTTTGTGCCTGCTGCCTCAACTGAGCTCAGGGTGTGGTGAAGTAGTAGCTCACATTGAGGGAGGGGGTTGCAGATCCATAAATGGAAAAATGTGGTGAGCAATAGGAATGTATGGGAGAAAACCATACTTTCCACATGCCAAGGTCCTAAAGATTTTGATTCACTGTCTCAGGCGCCTCATATCCTGATATATATCTCCACCTCAGGACCAAGGTTGGAAGGAACAGTCAACCCCCTTGATTATGAACACCATCACAGAGGTAACGTTTAAAAAAACAAACAAAAACAAACCTCCTAAAACAAAAAAATACCATGAACCTGGATTTCAGTAAGGCCTTCAACGCCATTCCACACAGAAGGCTGGTAAACAAACTGAGTAGCCTAGGAGTAGGTCCTAAAACAGTAAAGTGGGTGGACAGCTGGCTTAGTGGTAGGGGCTAAAGAGTGGTGATACATGGAGTAAACTCTGTGGAAGGCAAGGTGGCTAGCAGGGTGCCTCAGGGTCAGTTTTAGGCCTGGTCCTCTTCAGTGTCTATGTTAGTGAGCAGAAGGACTAGAGGGGAAGATATGCCTATTCGTGGATGACACAAACATCTGCAACAGAGTAGACAAACCATATGAACATACAAAGAAGCCAGCAGAAAAAGACCATTTGGTCTATTAAGTCTGCTTGGTCCACAGCTTGAGCTAATGTCCCTTCCCTCCCTTCCCACTCCTCCCATCCTCCCTACCCATGATCCTTACCTTCCCCGTATCCCTATCCCAGCCTCTCTTAAAGCTGTCCTTTGTCAAGGAGGGGTTGAAAGCATGAGAGAAGATCTAAAGAAGTTAAAAGAATGGTTATGAATTTGGCAGCTAAGATTCAACACAAAAAAGTGCAAAATTATGGACTTAAGGCACAAAAACCCTGTGGCAATGTACCAACTTGGGGGGTAAGTATTAGAAGTCACAATACAGGAATGGGACTTGGAGGTTGTTGCTTCTGATGACCTGGAGATAGCTAAACAGTGTGACAAGGCAGTAGGAAAGGTTAGCAGAATGATCAGGTGCTTTGGGAGGGGTATCACCAGCAGAAAGAGATAGATAATAATACCCCTGTATAGTTCACTGGTGAGACCCCATCTTGAGTACTGTGTACAGTTCTGGAGGCTCCATCTCTGAAAGGACATAGATTGGGTGGAGGCAGTGCAAAGGAGGGCAACCAAAATGGTGCAGGGCCTGCATCAGAAGCCCTATGAAGAAAGGCGTAAGGATTTAAACATGTACTCCCTTGAAGACAGGAGCGGATGGGGGGATATGACAGAGACATTCAAATATTCACAGGAATAAACAAAGGTACAGGAAGGGAATATTTTCCAAAGAAAAAGATGCTCAAGGACAAGGATTTTAGGGGGGCAGACTTTGGGAAAATGGGGAGATACTTGAAAGAGGCATTAAGGGGAATGGGACAGGAATCAGGGGTTGAGGAACAGTGGGCAGTATTTAAAATGGGGATTACAAGAACAACAGAATTATGCATTAAGCAGGTTAGCAAGAGGAAAAGGAAGAGGAGACCATTATGGTTTTCCAAAGAGGTATCAAAGAAAGTGAAAGCCAAAAAGATTGCATTCTCGCAATACAAAAAGACACAGGCAGAAGGGATAGGGAGAAGTACCAGGAGAAGCAAAGGAGGCAGGGAGGTCAGTAGGAAGCCAAAGCTCAGACAGAAGAACACATTGCAAAATCAGTGGGTAGAGGGACAAAACCTTTACAGGTACATAAGTGAAAAAGAAAGACAAAGGGAGGATAGTGAGACTGAAGGGGAGGATGGGAGCCAAGTGGAGGATGACAACAGTAAAGCTGACATATTGAACAGGTATTTCTGCTCAGTCTTTACTGAGGAAGAGGAGAGTAATGGGTCTAAAGGGAGTACAAGGGGTGAGAATGGTGCAGAAATGGACACAAGTCCCTTTACACAAGAAAGGATCCTGAAGGAACTGGAAGTAATAAAGAGTTCATAAAGTAATGGGGCCAGACGGGGTGCACCCCAGGGTCCTTAAAGAACTAAAAGAGGTGGTGGCTGAAACTCTGGCTATCCTGTTTAGCCGATCACTGGAAACAGGGAAGGTACCCAAAGACTGGAGGACAGCAGATATAGTCCCCTTATACAAAAGTGGGAACAAAGAGGAAGCAGCGAAATACAGACCAGTCAGCCTCACCTTGGTAGTGGGGAAGATCATGGAAGCACTACTGAAGGAGAGATTGGTGGAACATCTGGTTATCAATGGACTACAGGACCCAAGGCAGCATGGTTTCACCAGGGGGAGGTCATGTCAGACCAACCTTGTTGAATTTTTTGACTGGGTGACTAGGGAGGTGGATCGGGAGGGCAGTGGACATGGCCTATCTGGACTTCAGCAAGGCCTTGACACTGTGCCACATAGAAGACTATTACACAAACTGGGAATATGGTGTGGGCAGGACAGTAGTGTGGTGGGTAGGTAACTGGCTGGGTGGCAGGACACAGAGGGTGGTGGTAAATGGCTCGTCACCCACAGAGGGAAGAGTGACCAGTGGGGTACCACAGGGATCAGTGCTAGGACCGGTCCTATTCAACATCTTCATCAGTGACATTATGCAGGGTCTAGAAGGCAGAATTTCACTGTTTCTGATGACACAAAGCTCTGTAACAGAGTAGACACACCAGAGGGTGTAGACAGAATGAGAAGCGACCTGCAGAAACTTGAAGAATGGTCAGGGTTTGGCAGTTGAAATTCAATGCAAAGAAGTGCAAGATAATGCATATGGGGCACAAAACCCTGGCACAATATATCAGTTGGGGGTGAGGATATAGCATGCACCAAGCAGGAAAGGGATCTTGGGGTTGTCATCTCTGATGACCTCAAGGTAAGAAACAGTGTGACAAGGCAGCAGGTAAAGCAAATAGGATGCTGGGATGTATAGGCAGGGGCATCACCAGCAGGAAAAGGAGGTCATAATTCCGCTATACAAGACACTAGTGAGGCCCCACCTGGAGTACAGTGTACAGTTCTGGAGACCATACCTATGTAAGGACATAGACAGGGTAGAGAAGGTTCAGAGGAGGGCAACAAAGATGGTGCATGGATTGCATCACAAGTCCTATGAAGACAGGTTGAAGGAACTGAACATGTACTCCTAGAGGAGAGGGAGGGAGAGAGGGCTATGATAGAGACATACAAGTATCTTACAGGGAGGAACAGGGTGCAGGAAAACACTATTTTAAGCGAAAAAGATGTTCCAGGACTAGAGGGCATGGGATGAAGTTGGAGGAGGACGATTCAGAGGAAACATGAGAAAGAATTTCTTCACAGAACGGATGGTGGACAAGTGGAACACCCTGCCAGAGGAAGTGGTGGGGCTGAAACAATCACGGGATTTAAGAATGCATGGGATAGACATAAAGGAATTCTGGAGGTCAGGGGTAAGGGGCAACAGACTTCTAGGAAAACAAACTGAACTTACAAGCTCAAATGGGCAGACTGGGTGGGCCATAGGCCCTTATCTGCCGACACTGTCTATGTATCTATGTATCTATAAGGGGTCACAATATGAAGCTGGGGGGGCTCAGAGAAAACATCAGGAAGTACTTCTTCACAGAGAGGATGGTGGACACTTGGAACAGCCTCCCAGTAGAATGGTGGTGGCTAGAATAGTCACAGGATAGTCACAGGATTTAAGAATGCATGGGATAGACACAAGGGAATCTTAGAAGCGAGAGGAGGGTGTAAGGCGCAGTCTAAGTAGGGTCTCTGGTGGCACTACAGGTAGGTGAATGTAAGGCAGACTAGGCGGGCCAAGTGGTTCTTATCTGCCAACAACTTCTGTGTTTCTATGATCCTGGTTCAATTTCAGTTGGTTTAGAAATTTGTATATTCTCTTACTATCTTATTTGTAAAATTATTACATATTGATACACGTTCTTTATTGCATTCTAAAGTTTTAGGTATATTATACAAGGCTGGTGCAACATGAACCTATTATTGAGAATAGAATAACCCAGTTTATATCTGATGTATACAGCCTTACTTTATAGTTCTGTAACTTTGATATATGTTTAGATAAGAAAAAGCTGTTTTGACAAATTTTTGATTAGTTTTTGATGGTATGTTCTGTATGTAGATTTTTGGAAACCTAATAAAAAATATTATGGGGAAAAAAAAATTCAGTTGGTTAGTATCTGTATCTCCCCCTTCCCCGGACAAGGCTGAAAATAGTTGACCCTAGCGTTCCTTTCCGGGTCAACAAAAACTAACTAACTAACTAACTAACTAAATAAAGTACCGTTTCTGGATTTCCATGCTCTGTTCAGCAGTTTTTGTTTGTTTGTTTATAACATAAAGATTGAAAAGTCTGGATAAAGGCATCTGAGCATAAAAAGGATTGATTTCATTTCAGCTGCGATGGGGGTGGATATAAGCAATTCCAATACAGACAAGAAAATAAAAACAACAAATTAACAAATATAAAATGTTACAATGAACAAAGACCACAGTTTTTTAATACATTACCCATTCTGTTTACAAGTGAAGTACTATCGCTACTGTTACCAGTTTTAAACATGCAGTAGAAAAAAAAACAGGGAAGAACCTGAGGAAAGGATGTCCCCATCAAGCAGGAAATACAGGACAATAATGTGTGCACGCCTAAACATCCTTGCTCCCAGTAATGATAACGAGAATGTGGATTTCTTGAAGACCACTATAATAGACATGGCCTCCACCCCCACCCTGTTGAAATGCATGTAGTTGGAGGGGATTTGAATAAAGTCCTAGACACAAACGTACAGGGCCAGCTTTGGGGGGGGCAGTCCCACGCAGGGCCTTGCAAACTTAATGTTGCCAAGTTCACAGTCCTGTATTAAGGGACATGTATTTTATTAAAAAACTGCCTCATTTGCTCATCTCATATTAAATTAATATGGGATGTTTTATCCTGTAGTCCATGTTGGCTATAACTTGCTCAGTTTCCCACTTTTCCCAGGGGCTAACTGATTAGCCACACACAGCACGTCAGGATGTTGCAGCAGGGACATCAGCTTAAAGCAGCAGTACTACTTAATCAGGAAGTGATCAATTTCCAGTTTTGTTGTGCTACAGTAAATATAGTGGCTGCTATCTGGTACTGCTGCTTTCAACATGGCGGGTGGCAGAAATGTAAACAAAAACAAAGGAAACCAGAGCAAATAATGGGGTGATAGTACAATGCCAGTGAGAAAGATTAACAAGTACATGCTCAAAAGAGCACAGGGAATAAACTGTTGAAAAAGCACAGATTTTTATTACCTTGCACTGCTGCTTTAAGTGGGATGCGAACTGTCCGCTTTGTTGTGGAGCGGAGTAAGCTGAGTGCTGCTGACAGTGCTTCACTGATTTTATTTCACAGAAGAGACAGAATATGGATAGTCGAGGGAGATGGAGACCTGTAGCAAAGTTTAAAAACAAACCCGGTAAGTTACCGCCACTGGGCTACCGATGGGGATGCATTAAGCACACTGCACTTGCACATACATTATTTATTTCCTTTATTATTTATTCTGTGTGCAATGATTGCGATCAGTGTTTGTTTTTGTTGGTCAGGGCATGGTGATTAAATCCTTATTTTTATACCCAGAATATATGTGTGACTCGATGACTAAGTGGATATAGTCAGATGCATCACAGTTTCTACAGAACAAGCCATGCTCGCTCAGCCCTAAAGCGTGGGGTTATATTTTCACATGGGAGACTGTTTGCATTGTTTTTCTGCTCTTCAGCAAAGGGCAGCAGTAGTGACAGGAGTATGCCACACAGGGAAAGGTCCTTGCAGAAAAAATAGAAGGAAAACACCAAAATCGTATACAGCTTTTTAGAATGATGGTTGCATTCATTATAATTTAGTCTAAATATGCAGATAACCACACACACAAATACAAGACCAGAAGGTGGTGGAGTTGAATTATGACTAGTAGGAAATTAAAGCCTGTTTTTCCCAGCAAAAATTCCTTGTTGCTTACGAAGTAAGGACAGCGCCACTGCTCTTGTTACCTGACACTTTATGATGAAGAATATAGGATAAAATGTTCGAAGCTACTGAGGCCTTTTGGAAGCACAATTGCTACTGCTGTCAAAAAAGGTGGGTGTAATACCAACTTCCGGACTGGCCACTTGCCAGCACACATGTGCTTTAGTTCTCATTCATTGCACAGAATGTCACAGACTTGCTTAAAGGTTTGCACCCAACTATCTACCAGTACCAGGAGGGACTAAATGCTTGCCAACTCAGTTTCTTTGAACTTGTTTTTTTCAGTATACATTTTGTCTCCGGGTGGTCTTCCCCCATCTGGTCCAGCACTGCCCTGTTCCATTACCCCACTGTCCCTACGACTTACCACCTCCTCCAGTGATCTCACACAAATTGCCCCTTGTGGTGGAGCTTTCAGGGCATGCAAAGCCCCTCCACTGCACAGTCCAGATACAACTCTGGAGGAGGGCACCTAGTGAGTGGGAGTAGCGCCTGCAATATTCAGGCCATCATCCTGCATGGACTCATTGTGTCAGCTGGTGGCCAGCCTCCAATGTTGCTCACACTGTCCTGCTACCCAGCCTCTGCTAGGTTGCAGGCATAGAGCGGAGCAGACATTTGATCCTCTCCCTCCTTTGTCTGACTCCAAGCGATCTGAGTCGACTCCTGAACCTAGGGTGTCACTGGAGTGGCAGACGGTATCTCTAGCACTGAGTCACCCAGCTGGCCAGGCTTTTGAGTACTGCTTGCTCTCTCTAACATGAATTGGCCAGTTGGCACAGGTTTCGTTTCATATGTGAAGCTGTTAAACTAATATGATAGTAACTGAACACCAGACTGACGATTGCTGGTTATAGGAGGCCCTGTGTTTTACCTCAGCCCTGGGCCCTGCAAAGTCTAAGGCCAGCTCTGACTAATGGTGGCTTATCATCCAGACAGAGGCTGCCCCTTTCACCCTTGTTGTTCACCCTGTATATTGCACCCCTCGCCCCATGGATCCGAGCCAACCCTGAAATTCAGAGACTTGATCTAGGTGGATGCTTCCACAAAATTGCACTGAATGCAAATGATGTATGTTTATACCTGCTAATCCTGAAGAATCTATACAAGAAGTTTGGAGGGGGGCCTTGCGCTCTTTGGCGCCCATGCCGGCTATGTCCTGAAGAAGACTCAGACCAAAGTCCTATAATTTAATTGTAACCCCTTGGCTGACTTAAAGAACTTGTTCCCCCTGAACTGGCAAACCTCCAAAATGAAATACTTATGTATTCGGGTGATGAAAGATACACTCAGATTATTCAAGGCCAACTTCACTCCACTGGCACAGAAAATACAAGAACATCTCAGAAGATGGGCACTGACAAACTTTCCCTAATACTTCAAAATAGAATCTGTGACTTATGAACATCCTCCCCAGATTCTTATACCTGTTCCAATGTATACCAGTTTTTATTCCAAAGAAAAAATTCCAAGAGAGGCAGAAATCATTTGCCAAATACCTTTGGGCGGAGAGAAGATCCCATATAAAATATAAACTTTTGCAGCGGGGGGGGGGAGTAGTCCCAGACCTGGAACTACTATGCAATACATGTAAGGACTCTGAATACAAATTGTTCTGGAAGATCCTAGAGCAGCTCGGGGGGGGGGGGGCTCCACTGAGTGCTAGTGTCCTAGATAGTAGCTGCAGAAGACAAAACTCAAACATAAACATAGCTGCAATAAAAAGCACATTACAGGCAAATCTATGGAGCCTGGGACAGACTAGTATGAATTATTTATTCTGTGAGCTTTAAGACGGTCTGGTGGCACTGAGGGTTGAGGCGCTGAATGCCACACCTCAGACCATGCTGGTGACCTGAGTTCAGGAATGGACTCGGGCTGCTGGGGGTCAGCAGGGAAGGAATGGAGCATCCAGAGGACTGCTCTCTCTTCCCTGGGGAAGGATCTGGGCCTCGCATCCCTATCTAGTGGCCCCGAGGGATCTTGGGGGCAGTGCAGGGATGCAGTGCTGTTACAAGGGGGAGGAGCAGTGGTGGACATCGGCACATAGGTGCCATGATGTCATTGCACATCCAGGCTCCTGTGGAGGAAACTAATGAAAAAATCCCCAGAGGACCAAAGAGATGATGAGGGCCTCAGGGACCTGGCCTCACATCCCTAATGCTGGACCACTACTCTGATGGTCCCTACACAGGATGGATCCTCTAATTTCAGAAAGAGCTGCCAAGGTAGGTGAGGCAGGACCTCCTCGGGGTGATCTGGGGGCTGGGAAGTCCTGGTGGGGGGACCAATGGAGGAAGGGTCTCAGAGGGGCGTAGAAGGTCCAGATCGAGTGGGTACCTCCAGGAAATATATAGGATGGAATAACTAACATACCAAGTGAACCTACATATACTCAGCTTCGCAGCAAAGCAGCTGAAGTGGGTGCTGTACGTGGGAGATACAGATCCAAATAGTACATCGTATCTCCGAATCCTAGGGGAAGCACAGAAATGCCAGTCAGACACCTGGAAAAAAGGGAAAAAAATAATCCTAAACAGGGATGGGAAAATGCTTAAAGGAGAATGAGACCCTAAACTCAATTGTGGGCTTGGTTGAGAAAGACAGGCATGTATCTTTTGTTTCGTATCACACTAAGATTGTCTGAGGTAACATTGCCATGCATCTAAATGTATATGATGACAAAATGAGAATGTGTTTAGGTTGCACTGTACCCAAGTTGTTCATTAAACTTGAATAAAAAAAAAAAACATTTACTCATACAAATACAGTAAAATATAAGCATACAATTCACACAGTGAAACATTTACAGACAGAATCTAATGCGATATGGCATAACACAATTTTCCTCAACATGCATATAATTTTTCTATGAAAGATTTTATTAATAGAATTATAAAATACAGCATACACAATGCATTGTTTACAAGACATGGTATGCATAAACTGAAACATTATGGTTTAAACAATACAAAGGAAGAAAAAAACATAAATAAGGTAAGAGATGACTCATAAAGCATTCATTAATTATATAACATAAAATAAGTTGGCAATGCTAGGTATTAATGCATGATTTGAGCACTATTACTGGAATCAGAGACTTATCTACTGGGTTTGTTTCAGTTTTTGCAAAAAAGGGAGACCATGCATGAAATGTGTTTCTCTTATCTAGTAGAAAATGACTTATTCTTTCAGTATTACCTGTCTTACTCATGTAATTAAACCATTGTGAACAGATGAGACTATATCAGTTTTCCAGTTTCTCAGCAGTAGTCTCTTTAACAACCAGAGAGCTTGCAAGTATCCACTGCTTTTGAAAGTGATAGGTGCAGAGAACATTCGGGATAATACAAAGAAGTAGAAGGGCTGGGTTTCTTAGAATTTGGATTTTAGCAACTTCTGAACAGAAGTTTAAGACCTCAGACCCTAAATCTTTAATTTATGGGCAATCCCCAAGTATGTGTACTATGTCAGCATTTGCATCTCCAATACTGCAACCCCCCCCCCCCAGATTTGATCCCATGTCCCTTAGTTTTTTAGGGGTGTAGTAGTCGTGATGTAAAATTTTTGAATTGAATCAACTTTCTTTGCTTCTCCTTACTACTTCTAACAGTGTTCTTCCATACGTCTTCCCAAAGCATGTAATCTATTGTGATCTGCAATTCTTTTTCCTATTTGGTCTTAATTGTTTCTTGTTCCCTTCCTACTAGTTTAGTGATTATGGACTGCAAGTGAGTGGTTAGTAGTTTTGCAATTATATTGTAGTCATTATTCAATAATGAAGGCCTACAACTTGTGCAGCCAGTCGCTCATTTACCTTTTTTAAGTATGAATGTAAGCACTATGCATGGATGGTGGGAGTTCACCTGACATGTGTACTTCAGGAGTTGCACTGTGTAAATATGAAACTATGTCTGTCTTTAAAAACTTGTAAAATTTGTTTATTATGCCATCTGGGCCTGTGTTTCCCAATTTGGCAGTCTTTCAATGGCAGAGGTTATTTCTTGTAATGTGATGTGACCACCTAGAGTTTGTTAGTTGTTTTCTGATAGTTTAGGTAGGCATGCTTGAGTTAGGAATTCATTACTAGATTAGACTTGGTTTCTACCTCTTGCTTTTCTTTATATGTGTCTATATAGAACTGTGTTAAGGTGTTGTTGATGTTTCCACTATTAAGGACAATGTGTCCATTTAACACTTCCTGATAGCTGGGATTAAGTTCTGCTCTTGTCTTTTCTTGAGTCTACAAGTGAGCAGTTTACCTGCCTTCTCATTACGCTCCCAATAACACTGATTGGTTCTGAATAGTACATATCTAGCTTGGGCTGTACAGACCTTATTATTTTCACATTTAAGGTTAGTTATCTGGTAGATGATTGAGGGCTTAGCTAAGGGATTAGATTTGCATTGTTTTCCTAGGTCTTTTAGGTCCTTTTCCATATTTGTTAGTTTTTCAGATGTTTCTTTTTTCTTCTTAGTGGAATAGCTAATAATTGTTCCCCTTATAAAGGCCTTGTATGCCTCCTAGAGGCAAACATCAGAGATACATTTTGTGTCATCATTCAAGAAAAAAATCTTGACTCTCTTTACATAACATAAGCTGAAAAGCTTCATCTTTTGAGTATGAAGAGTTAAATTTTCATCTAAAAGTGTTACATGTGTTGTTTAGTATAAGACTAGATGCACTCACTAGGCTGTGGCCTGAAATGGTGATAGACTTTATGGCAGATCTAGCCAGGCCTTCTATTAGTTCCCTATGTATACAAATTTAGTCTGCCCTGCCATGTGTTCAACGTCTATCAAAGTAAAAGGAAAAGTCTCTGTCGATGGGATGAGATAGTCTCCAGGCATCTACCATGCCATGGACAAATAAAAGTTTTAAAAGGGAGGCTCTTGCCTTTGTTAAATCCAAATCAGGGTTCAATTTATTTCCATCCAGAGCTGTATCTAATACTTAATTAAAGTTGCCCCCAAAACAATTTTTTTTATATTAAGATTTTATTAGTTATTTCAAGAGACTATTACATTTCAATACACAATTGACAATGTCCCACAGTTAACAGACAAAATGTAGTAAAAAAGAAAGTGTGTCTCAACAGTGCTGGCAGTGCAGAAAGATTAATATAACAAGTCTAGAGAATTCCCAAACATATACACTACACTGCAAGTGTAAGGTCATCGTGAGGAATATATCAACACACAAAGTTTAAAATGAAGTCCGTAGATGAGCCTGAAAAAGATCTTGTTAACTACTACATTTCATGGTATATGTAGATTCACACTAAAGATGCCATTCAGGACTCATCATTGCATATTATACATACAGTCTGGTTGGTTACCTCCAAAGTTTAACAATTTGTACAACTTGTGCTGTATTGTACATAACACTCTAAGGTTAAAAAACGACTCTTCTCTTTATGCTCTGTTTGATTTTAAAATTGTAAGTAGGCAATTAAGATCCACAGGAAAGCACATTATCAATTCCAGGCACCTTAACTGTCATGGGTGAATGTGCCTTTTCTGTTTGTGCTGCCAAATGTTGGAACAATTTGCCTGAGTTGCTTCATGAAGAAAAAAGCCACACAGTTTTTAAAGAGCCACTGATGCCTCAAGAAGAACTTTGAAAAAATTATTTGGGCGCAAAACAACTTATATTTCTCATTAGCTCTGCATTTCTTGTGCCCATTGTTTAATATTGAGGTTAAAATGTATGAAATCAGGATAGTTGGTCCTTGAGGGTTCATCCACTTCTACTGCATCTTCCGAACATGATGTCATAATACTCTGCTTGTGACATCACAGTTATTCCCATGGCAACAGACTGTGCGATCACAACAGAGCATTATGATTTCAGGTAGAGAATGAGCTACACAGGCAGATGAACTCTAAGGGATAAAGATCTTGTTTTTGTGGAAATTTCTTCAGTAACAAATAATGAAGAGGAGAAATCTATATAAGATATATAAAATACAAGCTGAATTGTGTCTAAATACTGTGTTTTCCAAAGTTTTCTGAATTGCGTCAGCTGCTCTTTAAGCAGCAGTTAAAATTGTACTTTTTAAAACAATTGCAGTGTAAATGTTTTATGTAGTCATACAGTATATGTTTATTGTGATTAAGCTTATCCTGCATATTGCATGTATGCACTTTTAACACTTTTATTAACATCTTGGGTGTCTGTAAACATGGCCCTGGGTCGTTCATGAAAAAGGTCCTTTGGCTCATTGTGCTTACCTGGTGAACAAAAGTTAAATACATACATACATCAATCAATCAATCAATCAATCATCTTCTTTCAGCTGTGCAGCATCAAGGCCAAGTCTTTGCAGAGCATAATCAAAACAGAAAGGAAAATTACTACTAGCAAGTTATGAATAATTAACAAAGCGCATACCTAGATCAGTGTAGAGGAAAGAAAAAAGGGGCAGTATGGACACCGACATACATCCTAGTAAAGAATAGTGAGAAAAGCACCAAAGGGGGAGAGAGGACCATGATGGAGGGGTAGATTAGAGAGAGTGGAGGAAAGAAGAGGCTCAGCCTCACGGGACAAAGTCTGAGTAATTATTCAGTTGATACAAGACCCATTAATGCCATTTAACTTTGAATGAAGGTATATGGTTCATAATCTGGGCTGACATCCTTTCCAGTGTATATAATTCAAGTGTGACTTCCCGCCAGTTAGCTCAAGGGAGATTTTCTCAGTGCACCAAAGCCTGGTAATGACTTTTTTGACCGCTAAAATCAATAAAATGACCAATTTGAGAGAAGTTTTGCTCAATGTGCAATGATCTGGTGGAATAGTGGTGAGTAGAAAAGAGGGGTAATAACGTCAGGACAGTCAAATATATCTTAAATTTCTTTCACAACGTCATGCCAGTATGATTGAAGGGATGGGCAGGCCCGAAGAACATGTGTTTGATCAGCTTGAAGATGTCCATATTTACGCCAGCATTGCCCAGCAGTGGGGTAGACAAATCTGGCTATTACTGCTGGTGTGTGTGGAAATACCAGAGCCGACATTTCCAGGAGCATTCCCTCCAGTAGGGGCAGATGTCATTTTGTGAGAGGGGATGATATATTTGTGCCAGACTTCTATAGAGTAAGTGTTGCCCAGTTCAGAGTTCCATCTGTGAAGGTTAGAGGCAGTACAGGTGATAGATGAAGCCTGTAGGGCCTTATTGAGGAGGTTAATAAGGTGCTCCCAGGTGTTTTCTAGAAAGTAGGACTTTAAAAGGTGCATCAGTTGGGGCGGTTTTACAGCCTTCGAGTCAGGGTTTCTTCCTGAGGATGACGATAAGAGCTAAGTTGCAAGTATTTACGGAAAATTTAGTTCTGGAGATGGTAGGATGCTTGAAGGGTCACAAAGGGTAAGATCCCTGCTGGGCTGATTAATTGGAATACATATCTAATATCATAGCTATGTCATCTCAGAAAAGCTTTATCAAGTCTATTTGGGGGAAAGGCCATATCATATGCTATGGCCTGGAAACTGAATCAATCACTGGACGTAAAAAAATGTTTCCGGGCAAATGCCCACTGTTTCAGCCATGTATTGGTGAAACCTACTGAAGGGGGTGCAAGTGGGTGGATTACCAAAGAGACCGTGGGCATGATCATGAGTATCATTTAGTGTGTACTTGATCTTTTTCCAGTAGGAATTGTAGGAAGGAACAAGCCAGAGACTCACTGGTTATTCTAAGGTGGGATGCCATTGCATACCAACTCAAGTTGGGTAGGTTGACACCTCCCTTGTCCTGAGGAAGCTGCAAGATGGAATAACGAATCCAGGGGTGGGGGGAGCTTACCTTGCTAGATAAATGGTAGATTATCTTATCCCAGGCCCTGAAGTAGGTTTTATCAGGCATAAGAGGAAGGGTTTGGAGGAAATATAAGACCTGAGGAAGGATATTTTGACTTATTACCTGTATGCGATTGAAAAGCCCAAGTGTGAGATTTGTCCAGTGGGAGAGGTCTTCAATAACTTGCTGGGTTAATGGTTCATAATTAAGCAATTCTAAATGTGCCAGGTTTTTGGTAATTTTAACTCTGAGGTATCAAGTGGCCATTTTATGCTATTTAAATGGAAATTTACTCTTCAACTGCACAGAGGGTGAGAAATTATAGGGGAGAACCTCCTTCTTAAGAGTGTTCAATTTATAGCCTGCTAACCCGGCAGATTCATGCAGAAGTTCCCAGACTGCCAGGATGAAATCTTCCAGGGAGGTTAAAGTTAACAGCACATCGTCTACAAATAATGAAACTTTGTATTGTCTACCCCCAGAGGAATCCCCTCCACCTCCTGACAGCTGCTAATGGTGGTTGCTAATGGCTCTAGGTGTAGGGCGAAAAGGAGCAGAGACAAAGGGCAACCCTGGCAGGTGCCTCTAGTCAAGGGAAAACGTTGGGATAGGGAGCCATCTAACTTAAGGTAAGGCTGGGAGGAGCCGTAGATGGCTTGCAGACTACGGACGAACTTGTCCAGAATTCCAAATGAGACAGGGTGGCTCAACCCCCTAACACAAGTTTGTAATCTTGCAGTAAACTGAGTGGATATTGAGGTTGTTGAAGAACAGAGCCTGCCTTGTGCTGGGGGCATATATATTGCAGAGCCCTATCTTCTCTTCTTCCAGGGTTCCCAGCAGGATCTGAAATCTCTCTTCTGTATCAATTATGTGTTGTTGCTTAACAAAATGCACACCTTTTTCAATTAGTATGGCAACATCTTTTTTTTTTTTTAAGGCGAAGCAAGTGTGTTCTACAAGTGACACCCACTCTCTGCATAATTTATCTGTTTTGAATTTACCAAGTGTGTCTCTTGCAGACATGCCATATCTACAGTACATGCTTTTTGCTTATGTAATTAAGGACTTTTTCCCTTTTTATAGGTGACCCCAGGCCATGCACATCCCAAGATACTAATCTGATAGATGCCATGTTGAATCTAATGTCATAGAGTGCAGAAGAGGCAATTGGAAAACTTCCTGGGATTAGAACAGTTAGCTCGACAAAGTTTTAACTAACAGCAGCTCTGGAATCTCAGCGGTAGTTAATAAGGATTGTAATTGATCCTGTACAAAGATTCCTGAATTGGAATGTTGTAGTAGGGGTACACCAGTGCTCACGGGCTAGTTTAATGAGGTGATAGTTAATTTCATCAAGTCCTGATGCAGGTTTAGGGTTTTTTTTTTTTTGGTGGATTATTTGATAACTGGGTAAAGCCCATTAGGCACAAGTGTCTGTTTTCATGGGTGAGCTGGGAGTACTGGGGAGATTAAGTGACTTGCTCAGAGTCACACAGTATGCAAGTGGAGGTTGTGGGAATCAAACCCAGGTCTGCTGGATGTACCAAGCTCTTTCACAGCTCATTGCTCTAGCCTCTATGCTATACTGCCAACATCTAAAGTATTTGACAACCTCTCCCACGGAAAGGTGTTTGAATTAAAATTTGGGAGGTGAGGCTCCTGGTGATGAGACGGGAGATGCCTGCACAGAGAGGGAGCTATGGGAAAGGTTTCAGTATTTGTCTAGTCCACTCAATTATCCCTCAGGCATTTGCCATCTGTAAATGTAGCCTTCATTAGAGCTCCCTGGATAAGGAGAGTTAATTAACATCACAGCTCTGCTACTGTAGCAAAAGAGCAGATGGATTAATGGTGGCAGCAGCTGGTAAAATACAGTTAAACACTATCAGCAGTCAGGCAGCAGCAGGGAATTTAGTAGCAGCTTGTCCTTGTAAATGGAAACCAGAGGACGCAGACCACCCAGCTAGGGTGTTAGTAGTACAATAGGAATAACGGTAACAGCAATTGGATCAATATAGATTAAGCACTGTCTGTAGAGAGAAAATAACAGGGAACATTAGCAGCAGCATTTGCTTGTAATTGGTAGGCAGTGAACAAAGTCCACCCAGACAGGGTGTAGGCAATAGAGACATCAGTATCGAACAGGTAAAACAGCATGGTCCTGACAGCAGCTACAACTGAGGCAGGAACAGCAGCAAGCAGGGTGTGCAAGCTGTCAGTGACAACAAGCAACAGGCAAGCAGTGTTACTAGAGCCAAGTAGCTTGGTAGCAAACTAGAGTGTTTTTTTAACTCTGTCACCCCAGCTCAGGTGGAGATGTACCCCTCCTTTAGCCCTTGGGTTGCCCACCAGGCATCTTCCCCAAGCTGTCTAGACTGGGTGGCCAGCAGCTTGCCCCTTGCAGTGGGGCTTCTGGGGGAAGGGGGCCGAGATCAACCAGAAACCCCAGCTAAGACTTACACCTGGGGCGTCATATGGGAGGAGGCCCAGAAAACATCATCCTGCTGCTGCTCCAAGGGTTTTCTACTTACAGTTTTCCCTGGAGGCATGGACATACAATGATGTCAACACAGGAACATGCATGCTGTCATGCATGTCCAGCAGACGTCCACTGCGCCTCTGCCCCTACAGTACATGCCTCGGGCTGGCATACACCCAGTTTCCTTTGGGCGTTACTCGTGTGCTGGGAGCTAATGGCCCCGCACCCTGAATGCGGAGAGCTGTCCCTAGGACACTCATTCAATATCCCCCTGGCCAGCCATCTGATGCTCCAGGATAATTTCTGAACCTGTGTTGCCAGCAGTAATGCTACCGTTATGCCGGCAGGCTGGCCCCAAACTAGTGTTTTGTACAGAGTGATCACAAGTCACAGCACTGCAGGGGATGGGAATCAGGGCAGAGAGGGGCATCATGATTGGCTGCTGGCTGCTCCCATAGCTGACCACTGAATAAAGTCAAAATTGGTTGGCACTCCAATGTTATAAGTAATGTTATACTGTGTGCGTCCTTGCTGGTAGAGTAAAATCAAGAAGAAACTGGACTGACCGCTCCACATGGGCCAACGTCAGCAGCACTTCTGCAGCCAGAGGATCCAGACAGCACCCATCTACACATGGGTACCCAAACATAGGGTGGGGGGTGAGCCCCCTTCCCTACTATTTTGCACAAATGCCCTTAAAGCCTTTTAAATAATATTTGCCTTTCAAAATCTGCCCTGCCATGGTCAGGTAGTCATTCATAAGGTCTACAGGGAACTGACAGCATGTAGGAAAGGATATGTACAGCTGTTTTTCAGCTGTATAATGATGAAATTCCAAACTGTACTAGCTTTCAGAGTAGTGCTACACACACATTGCACAAAATGGGGCCTAACACTGAGCCAGAAGGGACACCACAGGACACCTTTGCCCATACAGATGAGCAAATGGGTCTGAATCCCACAGCCCCCACTTGCATACTGTGTGACCCTGAGCAAGTCACTCAACTTCCTTGTGCTCCCAGGTTGCACCTGTAAACAAGCTTTCAGCTTAGTGTGTCTCCTGGTTAAAACAAAATGGTCAGTCAGATAGTCTGGTCCCTGGCTTCAAGGTACAAGCAGAACCATTTTAAAACTGTATCGCCTATATTTGCAGCACACTGTAAACTACTTGGCAGTAGCCAGTGATCTTGGGAGTATGGCCTATTACAGGAAGCTCATGTCAGCAAATATTCCCTTGATGCAAATATCCTTGTTAATAATGAATGTGGCAGAAAACAAAGAACAGAACAGAACATAGAAGAGATGTATGCTGAAATCTGAATATTATAATTCCCACAATGTTACCTGAGGTGTCAGTAGCTCTAATTTTATTTATTTAAAATTTGGCAACTGGGAAAGGCACACTGAGCCTAGGCTGGTTTCCAGGTGCGACCTGGGAAAAAGGAAGACAATACAAACAATGGGAAGAGACAGATCTTACATAGTAACAAGTCGGAATGCACAATGACAATAAATAAGTGCAACATTACGATAATGAGCAGCTTTCAACATAGACTGTATGAGTCGGGAGGCTGTTTACACGACAACAAGAAGGCCAGGTAGGTTGAGGCAGGGAGGCAAGGGAGGAAGAGGGGCAGGAGCAAGGGTGAACGGGAGTGAGTCGGAGCAGTTACTTGAAGACAGGGAGCGAGGTGGAAAGGTGAATGTCAGAGGAGAGCTGATTTCAGAGGAAAGGGAAGCGATAGGAAAAAGCAGACTACAGAAGTTGAGTGGGGATGAGGAAGGGAGAAAGATTGGGAGTCCCTGGAGTGCAAAGGGTAGGAGGAGGGGTTGGCAGGGGATAGTAGGGTAGAGAAATAGGAAGGTAAGGTCCCAAACCAGTATTTGGCAGTAAGGGCCCAACAGTGGGTCATTTGCTGGTGGGAAAGGTGGAGTGATAGAGAGAGAGAGAGAGAGAGAGAGAGAGAGGAGGGAGGAGGGAGAGAGAGAGAGAGAGAGAGAGAGAGAGAGAGAGAGAGAGGGAGGGAGGAGGGGAGAGAGAGAGAGAGAGAGAGGGAGGGAGGGAGAGAGAGAGAGTGGAGAGAGAGAGAGAGGAGGGAGGAGAGAGAGGGAGGAGGGAGAGAGAGAGAGAGGAGGGAGGGAGGAGAGAGAGAGAGGAAAGAGAGGGAGGAGGGAGGGAGGAGAGAGAGAGAGAGAGGAGGGAGGAGGGAGGGAGAGAGAGAGAGGGAGAGAGAGAGAGGGAGGAGGGAGAGAGGGAGGGAGGAGGAGAGAGAGAGAGAGAGAGAGGAGGGAGAGAGAGAGGAGAGAGAGAGAGAGAGGAGGAGGAGGGAGGAGGAGAGAGAGAGAGAGAGAGAGGGAGGGAGGGGAGAGAGAGAGAGAGGGAGAGAGAGAGGAGGGAGGAGGAGAGAGGAGGAGAGGAGGGAGAGAGAGAGAGAGAGAGAAAGAGAGGGAGGAGGGAGGAGGGAGAGAGAGAGAGAGGAGGAGGGAGGGAGAGAGAGAGAGAGAGGGAGAGAGAGAGAGAGAGGGAGGGAGGGAGAGAGAGGAGGGAGGGAGGGAGGGAGAGAGAGAGAGAGAGAGAGAGAGGAGGGAGAGAGAGAGAGAGGGAGAGAGAGAGGAGGAGGGAGGGAGGAGAGAGAGAGAGAGAGAGGGAGGGAGGAGGGAGGGAGAGAGAGAGAGAGAGAGAGAGAGAGAGAGAGCAGTGGTGCAGAAAGGGAGTTGGTAGCACAGTGAGAGATGGAGTCAAACCTGGGAAGGGACACTGGGGGGAGGGGAGCGATGCCATAAATTACATCAGCATAGTCAAATACTGGAATTATCATTTTAGTTACTGGCTTGCGATGGATAGGAAGGGAGAGGCTGTCTTAGTTCTGATATAGAATTCCAAACTTGGGACAGAGTTTAGTGTAGATTGCATCGATGTGAGTGGAGAAGTTGAGATGGTTATCCAGCCAGACCCCTAGGTATTTAAAAGTGGGGACAATCTCTGGGGGGACCATCGGGAGTGGTGAACACCGGGGGAGTCTAAAGCCTTGACAGCTTTTGCCTGGCACTGAAAGTCATTGAGATAGTTTTTTTGGGTTTACTCTGAGCTGGTTGGCATCGAACCAGCTTAGAACTTTGTTAAAGTTGTGCAGGAGAGGGGCTTTCACGTCTGCAGAAGATGACACTGAAATGTAGATGACAGTATCATCTGTACATGTGTGGATGTGAGAGTCTGAGCAGAGAGACAGGAGGTCATTAATGAAAAGTGAGAAGAGGATGGGGCCAAGTATGGACCCTTGGGGAACCCCAGCAAGGATAGTGAGAGGGGATGATATGACATTTTCCACCTAGACTGAATGCTGCCGAACAGAGAGGTAGAAGTGGAACCAATTTACTGTCCCTTCACAGTCTTATCTCCCACCTTGACATCTGTTAAATACTTGCCCTGATTTGCTAAGGACAAATCTGCTCCAGTGTTACCCTCCTTATTTTTGTAACCCACCCCCCCGTCATCTGTCCAGGGGCAGATGTTCCTGGGGGGGGGCTACAACACAGAATCCCACAAGACTCCTAACAATGCAAGACGTAAAGGAAATGATAGTCCTTACCAGGCTGATGTAGGTCCTTCACCCTCCCGAATGTCCAGAAGGTGGATACCCATAACTTCACTGACACTGGTCGCCGATCAACCCTCTGGATCAGCCGCTCCTGGAATTTTCAGAAAGCTTCTTAAGTGCCCTGGGGAACACTCAAGAATTTTCTAGGACTAATGTAACCCCTAGGTGGTGCTATCCCAAGGGCTACTACCCCTGCCTGTTGGACTACGGACAGGTTGAGGGGCCTAGGTCCTATGGCGGGTGCCTCCACCCAGAGGTCAGGGTTTGTAGTGGTTAGACTAGCTTGGTCACAGCCCTCTGGGACACTGAGACCCCCTTTTATTCCCTCTAGTGGCTCACACAGTACACCGGAGTTACAGCCCCAATACCCCACGTATACACACTGTTCACTCATAGATACCACTTACCCTCGAGACTGATTCTGCAGCACGTCTCTGAGGACCCCCTGTAAAGTAAGGTTAAACAACATACACAGCAAAACACAATACTGTTTCCATAAGTACCAACACCACAGACAGTGTATAGTATAACAACAACAAATCTGATTTATTTAGGGGACAGTAACACGGGAAGGGAAAATCAGGTTAATCAGTGGCATTAAAGCACAGTACTCTGCACACATACAGGGTCTGAAAAGTCACACTCTGGGTACCCAGGTTGGGGGCTAGCCAGGTCCGTTGCCTGGGGTTGGCTGGCAGTTGCAGATGGATAGGGCCCTGTAGAAGAAAATATATGCACAACACCCAATTGTAATCCGGAGCCGGATGGCTCAGTCCATGAAGCAGTGAAACAACAAGAATTAGACGACACACTTGTGATTGAAAACAGGCTGCAGGGGAGTACCCTGATTTGTACTCACAATACCCAAGCTGAGGACTGGATGGTGGATGTCCTTCTGGATTGCCAGAACCACAGGGCATGGAGACAAGGTCCTTGTCACTAGACCCCACTGCAATTGATAGCAAACGGACTTAGTCCGAGACAAACTGGGGTTTGCTTCCAGCTTCAACACACAGCACACAGCACGGGGGATTGGAAATAGCGATTCCCCACAAGCACTACACACATTCATATGTAAAAGGAAAGTACTATACCAGGCAGGCTGCTCCTCGATCCTGATCGCAATTACTGCAAAATACCCGGAAGCACACACAGCAGCTTCAGTTCCTGACAGACCAAGCGCGATTCAGCAATTTCTCCAGTCTTCTACAGGGTGAGCCTGGTTTCCACTCTTCAGACTTCCTTCTTTCTCCTCACAAATCAGATTCAGTCCGAACTGGCACTTACAACGGCTGCAGGCCGAACCTCAGGGCCTCACACGCGCTTCGCGCGCGAAACTATAATCGCAGAAGTACAGAGCTCCTTCCCTCTTCACTGTCACAACTGATCTGATCTTTCCAGTTACAGAGCAGGGCATTTCCTTTAGCTCCAAACCATTCTGTTGGCTGGTTCGGCTGTCACTCACAATAAGACTCCCTCTGATGGTGGAAAAAGGCGCCAAGGTCAAAACTACATTTCCCAGAGTCACTGCCCATACAATCCCCTTGTGGCTGGCTCAAAATTAAGAGTCCAAGTTCTGATTCGTCCACAGGCTCCATTTTAGGGAACCCCTCCCCATTGATTGGTCCATTTCAGCAGTTCAGTACCAAAATGAAAAAGCTACACTGAAATAGTTCATGCTGGAATGAAGACAGGTTAGACAAACTACATTTTCTCAGTCACTCCAAATGATTTCTAGCAAATAGTTATATCTTTCAACAAGGCTCCCTCTGCACATGTAGCGACGGCAGAAATGGAGCTAATTTACAGCAGCTCGGGCGGGATTTGAGCATTAAATACACAGTCCCCCCCCATACAAACTAATTAAGTCTGCAAGCAAACAGCTCTTAAAGAGACAGTACGTGGAGGCTCAAATAGCACTCACTTGGAACCACATTTAAACAGTTTAAATGCCGAACACCACCCAGACTCGGAGCATTCAGGCAAGCTCCTGGAAGACTTTTGGGAACCCCCATTTGCAGGGGGGAAAATAAATTAAATCCCACTCAGACCAACTCTTCATAAAAACCCAATTTATTCTCCTGGACCCCTCTCCCAATGATCTTAGGGGAGGCCTGCGGGCCCAATTTCTTGAATACATTAAGAATATACAGCTCCATGGGGCTAACTTTTTACACTATCAGAGGGGAGAGAAAATAATGCAGGAATACTAAGGCAGAGATCTTATTGAACATATGCAGACCCAGTACACAGGGTAACATGGACGGTAATGGTTCCAGAAGTGAGGTGCTCCCAAACTCCCTGGCATGGGTAAGTACCAGTCTAATGTCTGCCTTTATGCCCATTCTGTACCCAAGAAGTGAGTGGCTTCTACTACCCCGGGCTCTGGATCACATCTCCGTGTCCTTTTCCAAGGGGGTTGAATTGACTCTCCCCCGCAGCTAAAAATCCATAACCGCTGCACCTTTTCCTCACATCCAAAAACACCTCCCAACTGTCCTGGCCCACCGGGCCACTAGACTGATAAAATACCTGCCCTTCTCCCAAATGCAGGAAACACGGGAACCCCACTTTGAGATGTAAAACAAAGAAGAATGGCCTGAGAACAAAAACAGCTAAGGCGCAGCCCCCTTAAATCCTTCCTGTGCTCGAGCTGAGCCACCAACATAAGGGGAGATCTCTAGGGCACTCTGCGGCCCACTCGGCAAAGTCTGGCAGCCCAAGGCCTGTCCCTCCAACCAGGCTCTTACATGGGTAGAGGTTCCCTCGGGCCCCTCTCCAACTTCCTGGGCTGCCCTGCCATGCAGGGAAAAAGGAGGCCTCTGCCACCACCCCCCTTCTGCAGGATCCCTGCCACAGCTTTAGCAGCCATGACAGCCCAGGCACCAAACCACTCCTGACTGGGGCCCCAAGAAAATACTCCCTGGGCAGAAAATCCTTGCAGAGCCTAACCTTCCTCCATCCCTATGCTACTGGGTCCTCTCACCACCCAGCTCCCAGGAAACCCAGGACCCCAAATGATGACAGCTATAGCTACCTAAGCCACCCCCAGGAACCCACTCTGTAGCCCAGCGCCTCACCACTGCATGGTCGCCCTACCTTCGAGAGGGGGGCCCTCCCCTCAACACTGGCCTAGCAGTGCCTGAACGGTCTCCTGTTCTCCTACCTAGGCTCCCATCTTCCCTCTCCCCTTTTCACTTCCTCTTCAAGCCCTTTTATATCTCAAGATCTCTGCTGCCCCAAGTGGTGATCAACAGAAATGGCACTCCCCCAGGGCCTACCTAACACCCTAAAACCCTGGAGGAGAGGAAGGGGGCCCTAAGGCGAACCATAAGTCCCTCTCCTGGGACAGGGGACTTACACTCTAATCCCACCAGAAAAAAAAAAATAATTCCCTCCTGGGAATGACGGCAGAGGGCCCACAGCTCCCCACCACTAGCACTCCTGGTATGCACACTCCCAGGACTACCAGCAGGGCAGCTAAAAATGCACACAAAGGGGGGAAACCCTTCCTAACACTATTTATATCACGAAAACACCCTACCTTACCTGTGCCTGGAGGTTTCTGCAGATTTGTACACACTAACCTTTTTTTTTCTGTGACAAAGTAAACAACAACAACTTTAATGGAATATTTTGGAATACCTTGATATTTAAGTGCTGACTAGTCAAACCCCTTTATTCTGCAGTTTTACCTCCCTGCGTCAAATACATATAACCATATGCAAATAATCTCACCATTTACCCAACAAGCGTGCACACTTTTACTCACTCCAGGTACCCAATCAAATGAGATGATCATGATAATCATAACATTTTTAAATTTAAATTCAACATTCCTAAAATAGTATTAAACATCAGTCCTTTTAATACCAACAGTTTATTGGGAAATACTGTTACCCTAGCCTGCTCCAAAGAGCATCTTCTGCCACAGTCCAGAGTCCTTAAGGCCCTTAAGTAGCAGGTCCGCCTCTGGGTGGGAAATAAAATTCTGTGTCTGGTTTGGTGGTGATAGTGCCAACAGAGACCTTTGTCACAACATAATACTTCTCCCAGCAACCCACCAAGTCTTGGACCAGTGCAAAGTGCTTGAAGATGGTAAGTCCTGTCCAAGGGGCAGTATGGTACATGGCTCGTGCTTTCTGGAACAATTCCTTAGATGGACGGCCTCCCGCTCCAAGTCGATGCTTTAACCTTTCAAGTTGTTCCCTGAAGATCCAGTCCTCTTGCACCTCCTCAGTAATGTCCCAGAACCCTTCAGAGACATAAGGATATTCCACATGCGGGTACTCTATCTGCTTCCTTCACCGCACCCATCTCTCAGCCTGACTCCATTCAGACAGATCCCTGACACTGGTCCTACGGGCTTGGCCTGGTTCCAACCATGTTCCTTGACAATATGCTACATTTAAAGGGTCACTCCAGTTCAGGCTGTCCATCCTGGACCTGAGGACCTTAGAGCGTGGGGGTATACGTGGGGTGCTGTCTCCGGTGGTGATCACAGGGCAATAGAATGGCTTGGGGATAGCCCGGTGCACTTCATAGTTTATGAATTGAAACTTTTTGCCAACATACTTTTCTTTGTCAAAGTCCTCATCCTCTGCAATCAATCCCTTCTCCTCCTTTGCACCAGGCTTCTCCCCTATAGGCCCCAGTCTAACTGCTGCAGTTTTAGGTTGCACAGATGCCGCATCCACCGGCTTATCCTCTAGCAATGGTGGGTTGCTCCCCGGCAGAGACCAAGACAGGGATCCCCTGGGCCCTGGGAGGCCACCTGTCAATTTCTTTACGCCCCTGCCTCTCCCTCTGCCATGGGGAGTCGGAGCAGCCGGTGATGAAGGGCTGAGCAGATGGCTGTGCCCCTCATTGCCCTATGGAGCTATCCTTGCAGGATCACTCTCCTCCTCCACCACTTCTACAATCACATTTGTGGAGAGTTTCAGCAGCTTCTCCTTCGTTGAGGCTGGGTCCTCTAGAGAAAGCCTTTCAAACATTCCTGACCCCACACTCCCCTGTGACCACACCGAGGATGGGCATTGCAATGCTGAGCAGGTACCCCCAGTAGAACACAGTGGGGCCCATTCAAAAATGCCTCCACAGCAGAGCTAGAGCATATGCTGCAGTCAGGCAGTCTAGCTATACTCTCCCTCTGACATCCACAGCAGACGCAGCACTCATCTGGCTGTCCTTTTCCACCATCGTTTCACAGCCAGGCCAAAAAAGATGTAGGCACCACTGACATAGGCTCCTCAGGGGGAGGCACCGCCTCTGATTTGAATCCTCCACCTGCCATATGGTAGACTGATTTCATACACCCAGTACCAGCCGCTGCCTCTCTTACCAGGATCTGGGGGAAGAAAATGGCAGGAAACTGATCGTCAGTAACAAGCTCTCCTCTTTTCTTTCACTGTCACACCGTTGAACCTCGCACCTACTTTTACCGCTCCCCTGCTGCAAAATGGCACCAGCTCACAGCATTTCTTTCCCTACCACAAGCCAGCAACCAATCAGAAGGCAGGAATCCCACCACGTGACCTGCAGATCACGCACAAACTCTAAGAGAAGAGCCTGCGGCCTAGCACCAGGGAAAGCCTACCCCCTCCACCCAGCCACCGAATTATTTACCGTGCCACATGGCCCAAGATGGCTGAAACTGAACCTGCCAGCCTACTGACCCAGGAGCATAGCTAATCTAGGGTCCGGGGGTCACGAGAGATCCTGGACAAGCCCCCGTGTGTAGCCCACCCCCCCCATATGTCTAGGGGCTGATGTTCCCAAGGAGGGGGGGCCACAACATAGAATCCCACAAGACTCCCAACAACTCAAGACATAAAGGAAATGATAGTCCTTGCCAGGCTGATGTAGGCCCTTTACCCCCCGAACATCCAAAAGGTGGATACCCACAACTTCACTGACACTGGTCGCTGATCAACCTTCTGGATCAGCTGCTCCTGGAATCTTCAGAAAGCTTTTTAAGCACCCTGGAGAATACTCTAGAATTTTCTAGAACTAAGGAGTAATTTCATTAGTAGTTAAAATAAATTAAATCCCACTCAGACCAACTCTTCATTCAAACCCAATTTATTCTCCTGGACCCCCCCACTGATCTTAGGGGAGGCCCGGGGGCTCAATTGCTTAAATACGTTAAGAATATACAGCTCCATGGGCTAACTTTTTACACTGTCAGAGGGGAGAGAAAACAATGCAGGAATACCAAGGCAGAGATCTTATGGAACACATGCCGACCCAGTACACAGGGTAACATGGACGGTAATGGTTCCAGAAGTGAGGTGCTCCCAAACTTCCTGGCACGGGTAAGTACCAGTCTAATGTCTGCCTTTATGCCCTTTCTGTACCCAAGAAGTGAGTGGCTTCTACTAACCCGGGCCCTGGCTCACATCTCCGTGTCCTTTTACAAGGGGGCAGAATTGACCCCCCCCCGCAGCTAAAAATCCATAACAGCTGCACCTTTTCCTCACATCCAAAAACACCTCCCAACTGTCCTGGCCCACCGGGCCACTAGACTGATAAAACACCTGCCCCTCTCCCAAATGCAGGAAACACAGGAACCCCACTTTGAGATATAAAACAAAGAAGAATGGCCTGAGAACAAAAACAGCTAAGGTGCAGTCCCCTTAAATCCTTCCTGTGCACGAGCTGAGCCACCAATGCAAGGGAAGGCCTTTAGGGCACTCCACGGTCCACTCGGCAAAGTCTGTCAGTCCCTCCAAACAGGCCCTGACACAGGTAGAGGTTCCCTTGGTCACCTTTCCAACTTCCTAGGGTGCCCTGCCATGCAGGGAAAAGGGAGGCATCTGCCAGCAACCCTCCTTCTGCAGGAGCCCTGCCACAGCTCTCGCAGCCCTGACAACCCAGGCATCAAACCACTTCTGACTGGGGCCCCCAGAAAATCCTCCCAGAGCCTAACCTTTCTCCATCCCTATGCTACTTGGTCCTCTCATCACCCAGCTCCCAGGAGACTCGGGACCTCAAACGATGCCAGATAAAGCTACCTAAGCCACTCCCAGGGACCCACTCTTTAGCCTGGTGCCTCACCACTGCATGGTCACCCTACCTTCGAGAGGGGCGTCCCCCCGAGCACTGGCCTAGCAGTGCCCGAATGGTCTCCTGTCCTTCTGCCTGGGCTCCCATCTTCCCTCTCCCCTTTTCACTTCCTCTTCAAGCCCTTTTATAGCTCAAGATCTTTGCTGCCCCCAAGTGGTGATCAGCAGAAACGGCATTCCCCCAGGGCCTACCTAACACCCTAAAACCCCGGAGGAGAGGAAGGGGACCCTAAGGCGAGCTATAAGCCCCTCTCCTGGGAGAGGGGACTTAAACTTTTATGGCAGTTGCTTGCAGTATGGCCTGGCTTGTTACAGTTATAGCAAATACATTTGTTAGGAGCAGATTTGTTACCCCCCACCAGAGTTCTTATCTGACCTGGAGTTAAATCAGGAAAAAGAGGGTCTTATCATTCCTTGGCTGTTACTTCGCTGCTGTGGTGTGTGTCTGGCCATCTGATAGTCCCCACCCAAAGAAACGTCCTTTTCTACACTTTCTGGTCGGTGTTCTTTTGTCCAAAGCTGCAGGTCTGTAGGAAGGATATCGATGAACTACTCCATTGTAAATACGTTGATGAGCTCCCAGCAGAAAAGAGACCTAGGAGTTATCATCTCTGATGACCTCAAGGTAGAGGGTCAATCGATCAAAAGATCTTTATTATATGGCTAATTAGCCTTTTATAAAACACCTAGAAATACCTAAAAATATAAATTAGATTTAATTAAAAACAAGAATATTCAAGATACATTTCATTGTATGGTTATTAACGATAATCTGATAATAGCCCAATAGTATACGTTCAATTTCGTAAGCTGTCACAAATCTTTTCTTTGCTTTATTTATTGCACAGAAAAATTTTGCTAATATTTCTATTGTCCAACAGTCTTCTCTGTGCATTACAATATTTGTCAACATATGTTTATCCATCTTATGTATTGTGCTAAAAAAGGATTCGACCAATATGTCCTCTCTCTAATATACCAGGTACATTTCCATAGGACATGTACTAAGTCTTCTTCACCCTCTTCAGTACAATCAGAGTTAACCAGAGGGAATTATAGCTTTGTTCGACCGAGGTAGGGAGTTAGTGTGACAAGGTGGCAGGAAAAGCAAACAGGATGCTGGATTGCATAGGCAGAGATATCACCAGTAGGAAAAGGGAGGTCATGATTCTACCATACAAGACACTAGTGAGGCCACACCTCGAGTACAGTGTCCAGTTCTGGAGGTCTTACCTATGTAAGGACATAGACAGGGTGGAGGCAGTTCAGAGGAGGGCAACCAAGATGGTGCAAGGATTACATCACAAAACCTATGAGGATGGGGTGAAAGACTTAAATATGTACTCCCTGGAGGAGAGGAGAGGGGGATATGATTGAAACTTATAAGTACCTCATGGGGAGGAAAAAGGTGCTGGAAAATATAATTTTTCATAGAAAAAGGTGTTCCAGGACTGGGGGACATGGGATGAAACTGGAGGGAGGGAGGGAGGAAGAAGAATTTCTTCATGGAGAAGTTGGTGGGCAAATGGAATGCCCTGCCGGAGGAGTTGGGGGGCTGAAATAATTACAGGATTTAAGAATGCATGGGATAGGCATCAGGGGATCCTGGTAGTTGGGGGGGGGGAAGGGGACAACCTAGTTCTAGAGAAGCCTAAAGAAGCAAAGTATGTGCCCACATGGGCAGACTAGATGGGCCGTAGACCCTTATCTGTTGTCAACATCTATGTATCTATGTATGCTCTTTGGGACTGTTTTGTCCTCTGGTTGGAGTCATTTAATGAGGAGTTCTCTGAGACGGGTGAAGGCTTCTCGAGGACTGGCGACTGAGTGGTACTTCAGGGACCGGAATGTTTGCCTGTAGATCTCTCTCTCTCTCTCGAGATGTCATATCTTTTTAGGATTTCTCTTTTCACAAGGTCTTAGTTTTCTGACTATGCAGTGTCCATATTGCTGTAGGCAAGTTGGGCTTTACCTCTCAGGTAAGGTACTAGCCTGATTGCCCATTGCTGCTTTGGTCACTGGCAGGCTGTGGCGACCCTTTCAAAAGTTGTCAGGTGTGCTTCACTTTGTAAGTTTAATGTTCTTTAAGTTGATTGTGTTTTCTTGCTCAGCTGGACCTGTACCAGATCCTCCAGCTTTGATAACTTGCAAGGCATCAAACCATTGCTGCTCCTTTCGCTGCATCTCTTCTCTTCTCTCCTGCTCCTGCTGCTGCATCTCTTTTTTCTCTGGTTCTCTGTCTCTCTTTGTTATATAGCCCACCATTTGAAGAAGGCAAACATGTTTTCAGGTTCTATCCCTGCCTCTTCTTCTTCTTCTTGTTCCATCACTGGTGCTGTCTGTACATGCTCAAGTCTGGACTTTTGTTTCTGCTAGTTTGGCTGCCATTCACTCCTAGGCTTGCTGTTGCAGGATCCATACCTTTCTTCCGTGCTTCCCTGGCACCAGGTCTACTACCCATGCACAAATCTCCTAGCTTAGAGCTTGCAATGTGTACTTAGTCTGACACCATGAGTCACTGAAGTGCAGGTCAGGAAGCATAGGAAAACCAGAAGTAGTTATAAAATTCACAAGAAGCATTTTATTATTATCAATAACAACAAAATAAAAAAAAATGTTCAGGAAAGCTCTTTACAAAGACAGTACAAACAAAGGAAACAAAGTCCTTCATCTATGGGTGTCTCTAAGTCTAAATTTCAATCTCTTTCTGTAACAAAAGATTGCTCTGTTTATATACAATGTCTTTTCCTGGCAGTTAACTTCTGCATCCTGAGCTTGTTAAGAAACATCCTGTTTCTCACAAAATGTATCAGAACTTTGTCAGTTTCTTTCCTTGCAGGTGCAACAAAATAGGACATTGTGTCCCAGAGCTAATTTCCTGTTGACAGCTCTGCAAATGAGCCTGAGCCCTAGTAAAGACAGAACAAAAGAATTTGTTGAGTAGCTCCGCTTTCCCTTTGTCCTGCTCGTCCCATCCTTCCTCACTCTTCAGCCTCACAATACCCCCTTTAACCTTGCACCTCTCTTGGATCTACCCGAAGAATGCCTTTTCTACTTGCTTCACTCCCATTGCAGTCCTGAGTTCTGTCTTAGCCTTGGCCTCCCTTACCTTCCTGCTGGCTACCTTTGATGCCTCCAGCTACTTCTCTCTATCCTCCCCCTTTGGCTTCCTTTGTATGTCAGGAATGCCCTCCTTTTGACACTTACCACTATGTTTGCTTCAGCTGTGAACCACATTTGACCCCTTGCCCTTATTCCTTTTGACACCTTCTCAGTTGAGCTTTCTGATGCCTCAGTCATTGTTTTTTATAAATTCTTCTCATCTTACCTCCATCCCTTCTATCTGTCATATTAAAGAATGCACTTCTTTCCAACAACTTCCTCATCCTATTGATTTCGCTTTTTTCAAGTCCCAAACCTTGACTATGTTTGCCATTTTGGCAGTTGCTATCTGGATCTCCAGCACCACTATTCTGTGGTTGCTGGAACTGAGTGGTTCCAGGACTGGTACATTTCGGATTCTCTCACCACTGGTGAGCACCAGAGCCAACAAAACCCCTCCCCTTATGGGACGCGGGACTAGCTGGTTCCAGCAGATGGGTCTTCCGTTGATGGATGCCAGGTACACTGTTTCTGCTGTGTGTACACTTTATTTATTTCATTTTGTTGGCTGGGTAGGCCCACTGGGCCCAAATGATCTCTTTTTCAGGGGTGACCCAGATTTAGTTACATAGAAACCTGTAGGAAACGGGACATATCAATTATTCAATTCGATGACATCAGCAGTTTTTAGAACAAACACTGTAGGTCAATCACTGAAATTCCAGAAGACTTTCACTCTGGTGGAACATACAAAGGTATTTGTAATCACATGTGTTTAGACAGTGGGAGGCTACCAACATTTACAATATAAATCCCAGTTTTGTGTAGCATTTCATTTCATGTCCTTGCAGTCTGTGATTACGCTGCCTCTTCTGTATTTGCCCCTGCTGTTCACTGGCATATGTAAAATGAGTTGTGGTGGTTGCAGTGCATAGGTCTCCATAACACAGAAACAGCAGCACAATTAACATTAATTTATAGGCTTGCTGGTAATATCAGATGAGAAACCCAGTGACTGAATGGTATGGCATCTGAAGTACTCTGAGGTGATCAGTTCGTGTCAGGATTTGGGGCCTCTTGGTGGGGCCATGTTGGGAGCTAACACTGTGTGTGCCTGCACTATATGCATCACATGAATAAACTGAATTGAGGCATTCAGTTTCCAGTGTAGTCCATTGGGCACTTTTCAAAAACACAAAAATCCTCCCCCCAAAAAAAAATACAAACACACACACACACACACATATATATATATATATATATTATACTGGCACTGTAGTACCAGTATAATTAGGGTTGAGTAAGCACTTTAATGTTAAACCTCAAATTTTGCACCTTAATAACTTTGCCAGCATCTGACGGATTTGTCTGAAATTTTGTATGTGTCGTCTGGTACCACAGATCTCTGGATCTGGCAAGTTGCATTACAGTCTGATGCACAGTTGTGAAGCTACAGAACACCAAAAAATGCAAAAAATTGACTTTTTGAGCGATTCTTTGATTGCGCCCACAGCCCGCACGATTTGTCCACTCAGTCCAAAATGTTCAGGGAAGATGCAGTCTGGGTCACTGATGTGCCTTTCGAAGACTTGGTGTAAAAATATTAAACCATTCAAACGTTATTCAAAAAACAAATTTCCCATTATAGTCAATGGGGAAAAATATATGTGTCTCACGAAAGTTTCACAAATACAATTTTACTTTTGCAAATGGGCCTTTTATTTTTGTGCTGCCACCATCTTGTTTTCAGCTAGCAAGAGAGAAAAATGCCTGGCATTTCAATTTGGAACCCTCTAGGTAAACCCTGACTGTTGGGTTTACCTAGTCGGGTCCTGAGGATGCCAACCCTGTCTTTATTTTAGGGTAAAACCCTCCAGAAATGCCATTTTAAACATCAAAGAAAAAATACTTTCGCAAATTGTAAATGAAACTGCCGCAATACATTTGCAAATATGAAAGTGTCATGCTACTTTGTGCGAAACATTCGTGATTTGCAAAAGTATTTTTAAAGAAAACAGCAAATCTTTGCTGTCACCCTGTAACTGAACGGTTAGGTCTTTTGGGCTGAAATTTGCAGGGTGGCAAGCCCTGGTCCCACAGATGTGCCTTTTGTGGTTTGGTGCCAAAACATTCAAGGGGCCCAAAGTTACAGCATTCCAAAGTCGAGAAATTTCCCATAGGAGAACATTGAGGCACCCTTGACGCCTTTCATACTAACATACTAACATACTAAAATGCCAGCAGAATAGGCCTAACGGTCTTTCGTGTCTGCTCGTTTGGTCAGTCCCCAACCTGGGTGCTGACCTTGCTGTCCCCCTCGCCTTCTCTGGCTTCTCCCTTCCCAGTTCCGGATATTCTTGCTGCATTGGATTTTGCTTCCAGAACCCTTCCCTGTACCTGTCCCACCCTCTTGAACCCTCCACTGTCTCTGCCTCCACCAGCCCCTAGGCAGCGCATTCCATGGCTCCACCACCCTCTCCAGTGAAGTAGCACCTCCTCCTTTCTCCCTGAATCTTCCCCCCTCCAGCTTCCACCCATGCCCTCTAGTGGCCCTTCCTCCTTCCTTCGAAGCACCCCGACTGTTCCTCCCCTATTTACCCTCTTCATGTACCTAAAGACCTCTATCATGTCCCCCGGTCCCTTCTCTCTTCCAATGTGTACATATTTAGCTCTTCGAGCCTCTCCTCATAGGTCCTGTCCCCCAAGCCCCAAATCATTTTGGTTGCCCTCCTCTGGACCCTCTCCAGGAGGTTAATGTCCCGCTTTAAGTGTGGCCTCCAAAACTGCACGCAGTACTCAAGGTGCGGCCTCACCAAGCAGTTATACAGAGGGAGTATCACTTCCCTCCTTCTGGAGGTGATCCCCCTAGCGATGCATCCCAGCATCCTGTTGGCCTTGGCTGCTGCCCTCCTACAAGTCTCAGAGTTGTTCATCTTGACATCCACCACCACCCCCAGGTCCCTCTCAGCCATCGAGACTTGTAGCATTCCCCCCAGGGTGTACACTTGGCCTGGGTTTCTGGCCCCCAGGTGGAGTACCTTGCATTTCCCTGCATTGAACCTCAGCTTCCACTTTCTAGACCATCTTTCCAGAGCCTCCAGGTCCCCCTGTAGGGCCACCCTCCCCTCCTCCCCATCCACCACCGCCCCCAGTTTCGAGTCATCTGCAAAGAGACTCATCTCACTCCTGATTCCTGTCCTTATGTCAGATACGTAGGCGTTGAACAGAAGGGGCCCAAGGACTGATCCCTGTGGGACCCCACTAATGACCATCCTTGGGGATGAGACTATCCCACCAACTACGACCCTCTGGGTCCAGTCCTGGAGCCAATTGCCTATCCATCTGATCATCTGGTTCCCCACCCCCATTTCTCCCAGCTCATCCAACAGGCCCACGTGAGGAACAGAGTCAAATGCCTTGCTGAAGTCTAGAAAGAGGACATCCACTGGTCTACCCAGGTCCAAGGCACTTGTCACCCAGTCATAAAACTCCACCAGGTTTGTCTGACACGATTTCCCCGGGATGAATCCATGCTGTCTATCGTCCAGGCACCCTGACTTATCCAGGTCCCCCCAGCCTCTCCTTGACAATGCCCTCCATCACCTTGCTCACCACCGAGGTCAGGCTGACAGGCCTGTAGTTCCCTGCCACCTCCCTTGATCCCCCCTTGTGGATAGGCACTATATGCACCACCTTCCAGTCTTGGGGCACCCACCCTGTCCTCAGAGAGATGGTGAAAAGCTCTGCCAGGGGTTTTGCCAGGACATCTGCAAGTTCCTTCAGCACTCTGGGATGTAATTTATCTGGCCCCGGTGCTTTCTCCGTCTTAAGGGAGCTGAGGGCTCCTCACTCTCTCTGCTGTGATTTCCGCCGGAACCCCTTCTCCTGCTAGGCCCTCCCCCACCTGCCAGTGATGCCTCCCCTCCCCAGACCTGCCGATCGGCAAGGGTCCCCCCTCCTCAGTATCTCTGTCTCCTCCCATGTACATGATGCAGCACCCCATTTTCCTGATGAAAACTGAGGAAGTACCATTTAGTACCTCAGCCTGCTCCCCCGGGTCTTGTGCCCATCTCTCCCTGATTTAATCCTGCTAATCTGCCCTTCACCCTTCGTCTTTCCCCAATGTATCTAAAGAACCCTTGTTCCTCTCCCAATTTCCCTGGCCAGGTTCTGCTCCTTCCTTGCCTTAGCCGCCTCACCACTCTAGTGGCCCTTCTAGCCATCAGCCTGCACTCCCTCGATCCCTTTCACTCCTTGAGCACTTGAATTGCTTAGGCTGCTTTCTTTCCCGCACCACCTCCTGGACCTCCTGGTCCACCAACAGGGTTTTTGGGCCCTACTGCATTTTCATTCACTCTTGCACAGGTGCTGGTAGCATCCTGCACCCTCTCCTGATGATTTCCCACCTACTATCAGCGTCCATGTCTGACCCAATCCCATCCAAATGCTCCTTAGGATCCTTCCCATTTCCTTAAAATCCCCCCTGAAGTCGGTTACTCCGTCTTTGTGCAGCCTTTCTACCCTCCTAGGTCCAGGCAGAACCAGACCGCGGCATGGTCACTCCCGCCAATGGGTCCCTTACCTCAGGCTCCCCAATCTGGTCACTGTCTGCCAGGACCACATCCAGTACCCGTGCCTCCCTGGTCAGTTCCCTCACCTGCTGAGTTAGAACGCGTCTTGAAAGACATCCAACAACCTCTGTTCCTGGTCACAGAGGATGTCATAGTCTCCCAGTCTGTTCCTGGCATGTTTCAGTCCCCAACACCACCACGTTCCTCTGCCCAGTCTGCAGTGTCTCCTAACATCTGCCACCAGACTGTCCTCCAGCTCCTCCGCCAGGGCAGGGGGTCTATACACCACTCCTGTTTTTACTCTCTTGCCCCCCCTTGTTATCAAGGTGACCCAAATCACCTCCACGCTTCCCTCCGCCTCCTCTACTCCCCCTATGCCAATGCAGTTTTTGACTATCATTGCTACCCCTCCTCCCCTTCCCTCCCCCCTGTCCTTCCTGAACATAGTGTATCCCTCCAGGTTCAGGTCCCAGTCATGTCTTGCAGTGGCCCAAGTCTCAGTGACCGCTGCCACATCCACTGCTCCCTCAGTTAGCATCGCCTGGAGCTTGGGCATTTTATTGCCCAAAGCTCCTGGCATTTAGCAGGACTACCTTCCACCCTTTCCCATAGTTCCATTTCCCTGCTCGTGCCCCCACGGGGATTCTGTTTTCCCTGGTCTGCACTTTGCCAGCTGGCCTTTCCTGCAATCCTCCTGGTCCCCAGGGGTGGAGACAGAGTCCCTCCTTATCGGCACCCCCTTGACAGCCTTTTTCTCCCATCCCACCCCTTCACAAGTTTAAACCCCACTTTTCACCAATGAACCCCTCTATTTTCAACTTAAGGATTCCTCCTCCAAATTGAGATGGAGTCTATCTCTAGTATACAGCTCCTTATCCTCCCAGGTCTCCCCAATCCCCATCAACCCATACCCTCTGGCCTCACACCACCCCTGAGCCACTGGTTTATCTCCCTAATTTTCCTTTGTGTTCCCCACCAGCCCCGGGCACTGGCAGGATTTCTGAGAAGGAAACTGTGCATCCTATGTCATGACAGACCCTGGCGAGCTCCCTGAATCTTGCCTGTATCTCTAGCTCGCTATTTCCTCAATGTCATTTGTACCCAGGTGGACCAGTATGTCTGAGAACCCCACAGTCCTTTGCCAGCTGATATACCTCGTGCTTAGCCCTGTGCCATTGAGTCCAGGGAAGCATCTTGTTCTAACTGGCCAGGCTTCTCCCTCCCTATCCCATTTGATACCCTGATCATAGAACTTCCCCAGCAGGAGCACTCTGACCACTCCTTTCCTCCATTCCCTCCTTCCATGTCCCTCATCCTTTCTACAGGCCCCTCCACCCAGCTGGCACTGTTCCTCCCTTTCTGGGTGCCATACCCACCCCCTCTTATTTACCATAGCCACCCCCTCCCTCCAATCCTATGCCCTCCTCCCCTGAGTATCCTTCTGTTCCTTGCTAATTCCCCACCTGCTATGACTGGTCCTTCTCCCCCATCTGCTAAACTAGCCTGGCTCATCCTCCTTCCTTCCTGTCTCCATTTAGTTCCTCCTCTAGTCGTGCCCCCTGACCCAAACCCTCAGCTCCCTTTACTGAATCCTCCTTGTACTTCTGGTCCTTCTCCTTTACCTTTCCTCCCAACTGGTCCTTCTCCTTGCGCTTTCCTCCTCTTCCCCTGCCCCTCCTGCTCTGATTCACTGCTCCCCATTCTCCTGCATTCCAGGTCCCCCTGCTCTTCCTGCTATCTGGCCCCTGCCTCCTGCCTCCCACTCCCACTCCCTTTCCATCTCTAACTACCCCTGTCGTGGCTACATCACCCCCCTCATCCTTGAGCAGAAGAAGAGAATTGAAGCAGTTACTGAGTGTAAGGTCTGATCCACCTCCCCGCCTTGCTTCCTTCTGTCCAGCCCTGGCCATCTGCCTACTTCCCTGAGAATGTTGTCCCTCCGTCCCCCCCTTTGTGAGGGCCCCCAGTTCCAGTTACCTGCCTGCTTCCTTGGTAGTGTCCTTTTTGGACCCCCTCTGCCAGGTTCCCTATGTGACCCCTGAGTATTCTCCTGCACTCCTTTCCCTATGCCCCCACCCCCAGTGCTTGGTGCAACCCTGTGGGAGATTCCCAGCCCCCTTCCCCAACCATACCACCCCTTCCCCCAGCTTTCTCCTAATCCCCGCAACCTCCTCCCTAAGCTGTGCTAGCTGGTAGCACACTGGGCAACCACCGAACTTCCAAGCCCAGTCCAGTATCATGGCTGCTTCACACCCTGTGCACCCCACCACCCTCCCAAAGATGCAGCCCTATGATGTGTGGTTCCATCCCTTCAAATAGGTTTCCTTGGGTGAGCCACCAGGTTCCCCCCTAGTCCAAGATACCCCTACTGCCTAATCAGGTCACCCACTAATCTTAGAGACAGTCCCATTGTACACCAGTAACCCTGTTACTAGGTGCAGTACAACACATTAAACTTATAAGGGAAATGAACAACTCCCAAAGCTCCTCTCTCCCAGCCTTTAAATCCTACCCCCAGTGGCTAGAACTACATGAGCTGCACCTGCAGCCTTTTCCTCCAATTGCAGGGCAGGTGTTCCCCTATAAATTCCGCAGACTTCTGGGGAGGGAGGGTGGGGGGGCGGGTCTTGGGCAGACACCTGACCTCGAGAGAGAGTGTATCAGCCCTGTGTCTCCCTCCAAGCCCAGCAGCCAAAGAACCAGGCCCAAGCAAATCCCACCAAATAGGTTTTAAATCAGAAGAAATAGGCTCTACCAGCGCAGCCTGTTACACAGTGAAACATCCACAAAATGAGCCCCACTTACAGCCACCAAATCAGTTTACAAACATCCAGCAGCACCCAAAACAATACCCTGCTAGCCCCTTAGAAGTAAGAAAAGAACTAACCTACCAAGTAAAATCCACAAGAACCCTGTGAAAACAACAGCAGCAGCTACTGTCCTGGAACACAACTGATCCTGTCCCCTTCCAGTTCTTTCTGAGAAGACAAAGCAGCTAACACCTCAATCTGATTCAGCTCTGCCTCCAGTCAATTGGCTGAGTGAGACCTGGCCAGACCATTAACACCCCTCCCCCACTATGCAGTAACCTTTACAGCTAATGGAGTCAGCACAAGGAATCAAAATTCAAGTCAAAGCTCCCAAAATATGTTTGCTGCCAAAGGAAACAGGACTCCAATTTAATCAGCTTCACTAACAACACATCAAAATAGGCTTGAAATTAACAGATATAGGTCTCCAATTCAAATAACCATCTCCAAGCAAATCCCACCAAATAGGTTTTAAATCAGAAGAAATAGGCCTCTACCAGCGCAACCTGTTACACAGTGAAACATCCACAAAATGAGCCCCACTTACAGCCACCAAATCAGTTTACAAACATCCAGCAGCACCCAAAACAATACCCTGCTAGCCCCTTAGAAGTAAGAAAAGAAATAACCTACCAAGTAAAATCCACAAGAACCCTGTGAAAACAACAGCAGCAGCTACTGTCCTGGAACACAACTGATCCTGTCCCCTTCCAGTTCTTTCTGAGAAGACAAAGCAGCTAACACCTCAATCTGATTCAGCTCTGCCTCCAGTCAATTGGCTGAGTGAGACCTGGCCAGACCATTAACACCCCTTCCCCACTATGCAGTAACCTTTACAGCTAATGGAGTCAGCACAAGGAATCAAAATTCAAGTCAAAGCTCCCAAAATATGTTTGCTGCCAAAGGAAACAGGACTCCAATTTAATCAGCTTCACTAACAACACATCAAAATAGGCTTGAAATTAACAGATATAGGTCTCCAATTCAAATAACCATCTCCAAGCAAATCCCACCAAATAGGTTTTAAATCAGAAGAAATAGGCCTCTACCAGCGCAACCTGTTACACAGTGAAACATCCACAAAATGAGCCCCACTTACAGCCACCAAATCAGTTTACAAACATCCAGCATCACCCAAAACAATACCCTGCTAGCCCCTTAGAAGTAAGAAAAGAAATAACCTACCAAGTAAAATCCACAAGAACCCTGTGAAAACAACAGCAGCAGCTACTGTCCTGGAACACAACTGATCCTGTCCCCTTCCAGTTCTTTCTGAGAAGACAAAGCAGCTAACACCTCAATCTGATTCAGCTCTGCCTCCAGTCAATTGGCTGAGTGAGACCTGGCCAGACCATTAACACCCCTCCCCCACTATGCAGTAACCTTTACAGCTAATGGAGTCAGCACAAGGAATCAAAATTCAAGTCAAAGCTCCCAAAATATATTTTGCTGCCAAAGGAAACAGGACTCAATTTAATCAGCTTCACTAACAACACATCAAAATAGGCTTGAAATTAACAGATATAGGTCTCCAATTCAAATAACCATCTCCAAGCAAATCCCACCAAATAGGTTTTAAATCAGAAGAAATAGGCCTCTACCAGCGCAACCTGTTACACAGTGAAACATCCACAAAATGAGCCCCACTTACAGCCACCAAATCAGTTTACAAACATCCAGCATCACCCAAAACAATACCCTGCTAGCCCCTTAGAAGTAAGAAAAGAAATAACCTACCAAGTAAAATCCACAAGAACCCTGTGAAAACAACAGCAGCAGCTACTGTCCTGGAACACAACTGATCCTGTCCCCTTCCAGTTCGGCGCCCGTATCTCGAAAACTAAGCGAGCTACGGATTTTTCGTTACTCACAGCTTAGCTCATCTTATGGGGGAAAAGCTAGGGTTAATAGTACAGCAACAAAACTTTGGAAATGTACTGTTAGGGTTCAAAACCCTAACTCCACATTCCCCCCACCTCCCACACACAGACATGCAAGACACTGCTGCCAGATTACTACAACACTTAATCCGATTGTGCTCTAATTTGGTATTCATTATGTGGAGCTATTATTCAGGGAGGTTAAGAATCTCCCCTTTTATTTTCTCTCTCTTCTCTTTGTTGAAGGTTTCCATTTATATAGATATTATTCCATATTGTTATACATGATCAAGGTGGGGTTCTCATAATGTTGCCTAAAAGATGTGTGTTACACCTTGAGGTGGTCCGTGATGAGTTTTTCATACATCTTTCTATTGTGTTTGTAGTGAGAAGGTGTGTTGGGGGGTTAGTGTTAAGGTAGGTTTTACCTAGGGTCTTATCATTTTCAGCATTTCTCAAGTGTTTGTTTCATTACGTTACCTAATATGAGTTCAATAAATATTAGCTCATGGAATGTGCAAGGGTTGGGTTCACCCATTAAGAGGTATAGAGTGCTTAATCATTTGAATAAGCACAAAGTGGACATTGCTATGTTACAAGAAACTCATCTTATCCCTGAAGAAGCAAAAAAGTGAGCTTGAAGCTGGGTTGATTCAGTTTACCGCTGCTGTTTTTCCTCCAAGAAGAGAGGGTTTGCTATTTTGATCAGGAAAGGGGTTATTTTCATTAAACACAACCATTTAACTGATCCAGAAGGTAGATTTCAAATACTTATGGGGAAACTATATGGGCAGAATGTGGCATTCTGTAATGTTTATGCTCCTAATACACAGTTGGAACAAAACATTTTTTTTTTAAATCTATCGTTTGCGTTAGCTAATATAGGTGATTACGAAATTATCTTAGGGGGAGAGTTTAATACGGTTATGGATCCATTACTAAATAGATCTTCTATTCAAAATTCAGGAAAGCTAACTGCTTCACAAGAAAGTCTGCTACATGTCTGGAGATTGATGTACCCTCAAGTAAGGGATTATTCCTTTTTATCAGCCAGATTTGGAACACTTAGCAGACTAGACTACTTCTTCTTTCCCTTGGATATGTGCAACAATACGAGTCAAATTTTGTATGAGAATCAACTCATTTCAGACCACTGCCTCCTGAAAAGCTCTACAGTTTTTGAGAACAAACCAGAATAGATCTGTTAGTTCGAGATTTAATGCTTCACTTTTAAAGAATGTGGAGTTCCGTGAATAGATTCAAAAAGAGTCCAAGGAATACTTTAAATTCAATTATGATGTAGAGGTTAGTCCTAGGATAATTTGGGAAGCATACAAAGCTTATATTGGGGAAGGGGGGAATTATTAGTTATGCATCTAGAAAGAAAAAAAGAGAGACTGAAGGTCTTGAAAGGATAAAGAAGATATGTTGAAAGAAGCTTTATCTAACTTAAAACTTAGGTCGCCAAATAGCAAGGAGTCAATATTTAAGGTGCTTGGACTTAAGTATGAAATTAACAAAGTACATTCAGAGAAAATTGAATATTCGCTGTTTGGAGTAAAGCAAAAATATTGGGAGTCAGGTGAAAAGGCGGGGAAGTTATTGGCTTATAGATTGCATAAAACTCTAAACCAAAATATTACATAGAAACATAGAATTTGACGGCAGATAAGGACCACTTGGCCCACCCAGTCTGCTCATTTCCCTACCTACTGGATAAGCTGCAGATCCTAGTTAACCAGCAGCCTACTTCTTCCTTCCCCCAACCCCTAGAATGGCCTTATGACTGTCCCATGCATGCTTGAATTCCACCACTGATTTTGACTCCACAACCTCCTCCGGAAGGCCGTTCCATGTACCCACAACCCTCTGTGAAAAATACTTCCTTAAATTACCTCTGAGCCGCTCCCTCTATCTTCAAATTGTGCTCTCTTGTTCTTGCACACCTCTTTTTTTGAAAGATGCTACCCTCTTGGACTTTGTTGATTCCCTTGAGGTACTTGAACGTTTCTATCATGTCCCCCCTCTCCCTCCTTTCCTCGAGGCTATACATATTAAGCTCCTTGTCTCTCTTCATATGTCTTCCGGTGCAGACCCTGCACCATTTTAGTTGCCCTCCTCTGGACAGCTTCCATCCTGTCTATGTCTTTGCGGAGATTGGGTCTCCAGAACTGCACACAGTACTCCAGATGGGGTCTCACCAGCTGTCTGTACAGAGGGATAATAACTTCCTGTTTTCTACTGGTGATGCCTCTCCCTATGCATCCCAGTATCCCCCAGCCCTCCTTGCTGCCCTCTCACATTGCTTGCCCACCTTTAGGTCATCTGATATGACTACCCCCAGGTCCCTTTCCATTTTTGTTGTTGTTAGTATCTCACCCCCCATTGTGTACTCTTCCCCTGGGTTTTTGTTTCCCAGGTGCATTACCTTGCACTTCTTAGCATTGAATCTAAGCTGCCATACATTTGACCATTCCTCTAATCTTGCAAGTCCCTTCTCATCCTTTCCACCCCACCCTGTGCATCAACTCTGTTGCAGATCTTTGTGTCATCTGCAAAAATACATACTTTTCCTTCCAGTCCCTCTGCAATGTCGCTTATAAAGACATTGAAGAGGACTGGTCCTAATACTGAACCCTGTGGTACCCCACTAGTAACCCTCCTTTCTTCTGAGTGGACTCCATTTACTATTACTCTCTGTGTCCTATTCTCCAGCCAATTCTTTACCCAGGCTGTCATCTTGGGACCCACTCCCAGGCTGGCTAGCTTGTATATTAATCTTTTGTGTGGGACTGTGTCAAATGCCTTGCTAAAGTCTAGGTAGGTATTATTAAGGGAATTAAAGATGGTTCAGGGGAAGTATCGTACAATGTAAAAAAAAATTAACAATTGTTTCAAGATTTTTTACGAGAACCTGTATAGATCCAAAGGTGTTGTACAAGCAGATATAATAGATACTTTCCTTAACTGAGTAGATCTTCCTTGCCTGTCTTCAGAAGACAAAGGAAAACTTGATCAACAAATTAGTGCTCAAGAGATATCGGAGGTTATTTTGCAAGCTCCTAAGGGGAAAGCACCTGGTCTGGATGGATTCTCGGGGGATTTTTATAAACATCTTAATTATATTGTATCTCCCCATTTGTTGAAGGTCTTCCAACTTTTATTTGAAGATAGCACTTTACCAGATTCTATGAATGAAGCTCGTATTTGCCTTTAAAGTAAAAAGGGGAAAGATCCTATGGATTGTGGAAATTATAGGCCGGTATCACTATTGAATTTTGATTACAAGATTTTGACTAAAATTATGGCAAATAGATTATCAAAAATCCTGAATAAATTAATAGGTAAAGAATAAGTAGGCTTCATTAGGGGTAGCAGGGCGCAGATAATTTTAGGAGGCTATTTTCTGTACTTTGGGAGGCCTTTTCTTCCTTTAAAAATAAGTCTTTACCAACCATGGCTATTTCTTTAAACACAGGTAAAGCTTTTGATTCACTGGAATGGGATTATTTATATAGAGTCTTAGAGAAAAATAATTTTGGCCTTAATAGTTTAAAATGGGTACAGATCTATCAATGCTTCACCTAGAACCTATGTGATCACAAATGGTTTTAGATCCTCTCCCTTCCAATTATATAGAGGTTCCAGACAAGGATGCCCACTTTCCCCAATATTGTTTGTTTTGGCAATAGAACCTGGAGTACAGTGTACAGTTCTGGAGACCTTACCTACGTAAGGACATAGACAGGGTAGAGAAGGTTCAGAGGAGGGCAACAAAGATGGTACATGGATTGCATCACAAGTCCTATGAAGACAGGTTGAAGGAACTGAACATGTACTCCCTGGAGGAGAGGAGGGAGAGAGGGGATATGATAGAGACATACAAGTATCTTACAGGGAGGAACAGGGTGCAGGAATACACTATTTTTAAGCGAAAAAGATGTTCCAGGACTAGAGGGCATGGGATGAAGTTGGAGAGAGGACGATTCAGAGGAAACATAAGGAAGAATTTCTTCACAGAACGGGTGGTGGACAAGTGGAACACCCTGCCAGAGTAAGTGGTGGGGGCTGAAACAATCATGGGATTTAAGTGTAACCCCCCTGCAAATGGGGGTTCCCAAAAGACTTCCAGGAGCTTGCTTGAATGCTCCAAGCCTGAATGGTGTTTGGCATTTAAGCCATTTATCAGTGAGTGTTTTTAGAACCTCTGGTACTGTCTCTTTAAGAGCTGTCTGCTTGCAGACATAATTAGTTTGTATGGGGGACTGTGTGTTTCTTTGATTGAGTACCACTCAAGCTGCTGCCAATTCACTTCGTTTTGCAGTCACTAGGAGTGCAAAGGGAACCTATCTGAAAGATGTAACTGTTTGCCAGAAATTATTTAGAGTAATAATGAAATTACAGTTTGTCTAACCTGCTTTCTTTGCAGTCAGAACTGTGTCTGCTAGTTCCCATTCTAGTTTTGAACTGCTGAACTGGACCAATCAGTGTGGGGTAAGCTAGCTCTAAAATGGTGCCTTGGACGAATCAGAACTTGGACTCATAATCTGAGCCAGCCACAAGAGGATTGTGGGCAGTGACTCTGGGAGATGTAGTTTAGACTTCAATGCCTTTTTGGACCAACAGCAGCAGTCTATTGTGAGTGACAGCCAATCCAGTCAAGAACTGGGAGGAACTCAAAGGAAGTGCCGGTTTTGTCGGTTGGAGTTTCAGTTGAGCTTTGGCAGTGAAGAAGGAAGGAGCCCTGTGCTTTTTCAGTGTGCAGTTTTAGTCAAAAAACGGTGTAAGGCCCAGAGTTCTGGTCTGCAGCTTGTGTAACAGCTTGTTAGGACTGAATCTGTCCTGTGAAAAGAATCAAAGGATCTCTGAAGAGAAACCAGGCTCACCCTGTAGAAGACTGGAAGAATTGCTGAAAATTGCACTCGGTCTGTCAGGAACTGAATCTGCTGTGTGTTCTCCCGGTATTGTGCAGTAATTGCGATCGGGATACAGATGCAGCCTGCCTGGTATAGTGCTTTCTTTTATATGGATGTGTGAAGAGGTTTGTGTACCTCAAGTGAGCCCTGCTGACATTGAAGGACCCTATCTTATTTGGAGGTCGTGAGTACTAATTCAGGGTCGCTCCTGTTGAATTGCCACATTAAATCCAAATGGAATTACTGTACTGCTGACTGTTTAATTCTCCTTTTCTCTGTGAAAGGCCCCTACCAGCTGCCACTGTTTGGACTAGCCACTAGGGCTTGGGTACCCAGGGACAGTAACTGATAGGGATAGGCCTGTGCACAGAGCCATAAGTAGATTATTAGGTGAGAAGCTAATTAACCTGATTTCCCCTGTCCTTGTTATATCCCCTAAATAAATCAGAGCTGCTTGTTTCAGCAAAGTTATACTGCCTGAGGTATTTGTCTATGTTAAAGTACTGTACTGTGATTGTTGCACTGTATCTCATTTCACAGGAGGTCCCAGTGCCGGAACCAGACCTGGGGTAAGTGTATACTGTGAAGGTAATTCTGATATATTGTGTGGGCACTAGTGGGAAGAAGGGGGTTGCAGTGTCCCAGAGGGCTGTGACCAAGTTAGTTTAACTATTGCAAACCCTGACCTCTGGGTGGAGGCACCCGCCATTGGATCCAGGCCCCTCAACCTGTTAGTGGCAAATCAGGCAGGGGTAGTAGCCCCTGGGATAGCGCCATCTAGGGGTTACATAAGAATGCATGGGATAGACATAAAGGAATTCTGGAGGTCAGGGGTAAGGGGCAACGGACTTCTAGGAAAACATAAACTGAACTTACAAGTTCAAATGGGCAGACTGGGTGGGCCATAGGCCCTTATCTGCTGACACTGTCTATGTATACCCTCTCATAAGGAAAATCATGCAATCAAAGGATATAAGGGTATTGATACAGGCAAGTATATAAATAAAGCTTTTGCTTTCGCAGATGACATACTCCTCACACTATCTCATCCTACTACTTCCCTACAGGTTATGAAAGAACTGTTACACAATTTTGGGAATATATCTGGTCTCTTTGTTAATTGGTCCAAAGCTGAAGGATTGAAAATAGGGACATCTGTGCAGGAGTCTGACTTAATGTCAATCATTCCGGGACTAGTTTGGCCTGCAGATGGTCTGACATACTTAGGGGTTAAAATATTTAACTCAATTGAAAAACTACTATGTCACAACATGACCAAAATTATAGAAGAACTGAAAAAAGATCTAGATAGGTGGACACAATTACATTTATCTCTATGGAGGAAGATACATTCATTAAAAATGATTTTTGCTCCCAAATTATTCTATTAATAATTTTTCTGCAAATATTACCAATGGTTGGTTTAACAAAATTGAGAAGGTTATTTCTTATTTTTTATGGGAAGGGACACCTTAAAGACTATCAAAACAAAAACTGAGAGCTCCAGTTAAGAAAGGAGGGTTTGCCTTACCCTGGTGGCAGGGATATTTCTGGGCCTTTAAGTCGAAGCAAGGAGCCTTATGGTTTAGGTCATATATGTTACAGGATAACCCCTTATGGCTCCAGTTACAAAAAGAGATTGTACACCCTTTAAAACTGACTGATTTATTTTTTTGTAAAATTCCACATCATTTGATAAATCAACCTGCTTTTCAGGTTACAGTAATGGTCTGTTGAAAATTTAATTCTCTTAAAAAAAGTAGAATATGTCCCATTGCAATTTATGCCATTGTGGGATAATTCCAAGTTAACCCCAGATAATAAAGGAATTAAGAATAATGGCTGGAAACAAAAAGGTATTGCAATATAGAGGATTGTGTATGAGCAAGCACACACAGCAAGGCAGTTGTGATCGAGAGGTTTCCATGGTAACCAGAGACCTCAAGAGCGTAGCTCGAGAGGTCCATTACCATGGAAACCTAGAGATCATACAACTGCCTTGTTTGTGTATGCTTGTTCATGCACAATCTTTTATAGTGTATGGGCAAGCATTAGCGGCACTTCGTGATCCCCCACACAAGTCTATCAGAAAAAATAAGGTTTACTTGGGACTCTGTTGCAGCATGCTTACTTCTTGGTCGCCGAGGGCCACTCAATTACGCATGCGCAAATGCGTTCGATCTTGTTGTGCTGTACCGGTGACGTACTCAGTGCAGCACAACAAGATCGTGACGCACTGACGCAAGCACAACAATGCTGTTGGGAGCATGGATTTCCATGCTCAACAGCGTTCCACCATACATTATTATAGGAGATCTGTTAGATGATCAGGACAGATTACTCTCTTTTATAGACTTGAGGAGTAAGTTTAAGTTAGATAAATGTGACTTTTTTATATATTTACAGATCAGAAGTTTTCTCCACAACAAATAAGTAAATGCATCTTATAGTCTCCTTTCTTCCTAGGTTTGGCAGAAGTTCTTTCAAATATGCTATCAACCTAGGGGCTTTAGTTTGATATATGCTTATTTAATTGAATCTGATATCCAAATTACAGAAAAAGCCAGAATGAAATGGCAAGAGGATGTAGGTATAAACATATAGCCTGAGTCTTGGGAAAGGCTATGGGACTATGCAATTAAATCCTCAAGAGAAGTGCAGGGGAGGCTTCTGCAATTTAAAATTTTACATTATTATTATTATTATTATTCCCCTATTCAATTGTTTAAAATGGGGGTAAAGCCTAATAGTAAATGCTGGAAATGTGGCTTTGCAGGTGCAGGTCTAGCACATTTACTCTGGCATTGTGATAAAACATTGTCTAATTGGAGATGAATTCGTACCTTCTGCCAAGCTGTTACTGGGGCAAATATACCTTTTTCCCCTTTAGTATATATATTGGGTGACATTAGTCTAATTTCGGATATCCCCAAACAAAAAAAATTATGGGTGCAAACGTGTGCTCTAGCATATAAAAAAACTAATCCTTCAGTACTGGAAGGATAAAAATCATCCCACCATTCAACGATGGTTAGATAATTTAGTGGGGATTGTAAACAATGAAAAAATATGTTACTTTCTTTTGAACAAGATTGATGTTTTTGATGATATATGGGGCTCTTTCATAACCCTTTGCATGTAGTATTATTTGCATCATTTACGTCTTAGTCACTGTATATTTTTAGGGTCTAATATTAATATTATATTTATTTATTTTTTTATTTTTATTTATTTATTGAAATTTCGGAATTACAATCCTTTGAGTCATAGACTCCTTTGCAAAGGCTCCACGTCAGTACAAAAGCAGAAACATTACATTTAGACATATTGCGCTGGATATTCAAAAGGGTTGCACCGTGCGCAATAGGGTTGCGCCTGCGCAAGTCCGAAGTTGCGTCATTCTGCCATATTCAGCAGGAGGCAGTTGCGCCCCCCCCAAGTCAAGCTGAGCAACAGCACAATGCTAATGAAGGCATGCTCAACCGGAGGGGGAGGAACCATGCATGAACTGCACAGCCCGATATTCAGCGGGCTGTGCAGAGTGTCTGGCGCAACCCCAACCTGCGCCTGCACAACTTTGAGCCAAAAAACAAGGGTAAGTCGAGGGCCACCACAGGTGAGCTGCCGCAGTGCAGGGCGCCACAGCAGCTGCCACCTGTGGGTGGCCTCAACCTACTGCCTGTGCCCCCTGCAGCCCAATCGTGGGCATATGGCACCCTCCTCCCCGACTGGCCTGATTGCAGGCAAAGTGTAAACCCCCTCCCGACTGGCCCGATCGCGGGCATTAGTTAACCCCACCCCCGACTGGCCCGATCGCGGGCAGCAAAGTGTCAACCCCCCAAGGACATATCCTTGGTGGTCCAGTGGACCGTGAAGCCCGATCGCGGGCTAAAGTGTAAGTACCCCAAGAACATATCCCTGGTGGTCCAGTGGATCTCGAAGCCCAATCGGGGCTGCAAACTGTTCAAACACCCCCAGGGACTACCTACCCTGGTGATCAGTGGCCCCATCCACCCACCCACAAGCCCCACCACCCGCTTTGCAGGTAAAAAAAATACTTCCGCAGGATCGTTTTCCCTTTACAGGGGCATGTGTGCAGCTGGGATGGGCACCAGGCGTGCCACCAGTAACTTCTTTGGGGGCAGCAGTAGCCTTGACGGGGATTGGGCACCCGGGCAGCAGGAATAAAAGGGGTGTTACAGAATGCCGACGGGAGTGGGCACCCCATCAGCACTAGGGAAACAATAAGACTCGTGAGGCCGACGGGGTTTGGGACCCTGCTGGCAATAGTTATCGGTAGGGTTATATTGTTTCTAGAACACGCGCAACCCGCCCCTGTTCAAAACAATATCAAGATTTTACATCCAACCCTGCAGTGATGGGTCACTCCCTCATTGCAGCAGATGGCTGACACTGCAATGACGAGGCGGCCCCTGATTGCAGTGGCGAAATTGTCAGTAGCTGGTGCAAATATTCCAAACTAGTGTCACCATCAGCCTGCAATATGCAATTTGCATTGTGTGCAATCAATATAAAAATGGTACATCCTGTCTGCCCCATTTCCCATATTAAACCTCAGAACCTACTGTCCATGCAGAATCTTCACTATCCACTCCTTGTTCTCCCTACTATCAGCATGGTAACCATTATACCCTTCACTTGTCAGAGCCATGCAAACCATTTATGGTTTTGGTGCCTACCATCTCAATTAGCAAACTATTCATTTCCACCACCATTTCTGGAAAATAAAACTCCAACATCCCTCTTGAACCTCCCCCTCTCAGTCTCTACTTGGCCCCCACAACCTTGAACTGTTACTCATGCTAAGTAGTTCTCATTCACCTTGTTTATTCCTTACAGGAACTTGAGGTCTCATCATATCACTCTCCTTGTCTGGTCTCCAGTGAAGACATGTTCAGTCTTGAGCAGATCCTCCTATGATCTGTCCTGTCAGCTCTGAATCATCCTGATCATCCTTTGTACTATCTTCCTGAGGTGAGGTCTCAGAAGTTCAGAACTCTGAACAGTACCCAGTGCAGCTCACCAACGATCAATAAAGGGCAGTAAACCTCTTTCTTCTACTATCAACCCTTCTGGCACAACCTAGTATCCTATTGCCCTTACTAGATGCCTCCACTGTACTAGCTTGATTGTTGAGGAGTCATAATGACTTGAATACTAGGTCCCTTTTCTCAACTGTAGTGCTCAGCTCACCCCCAATCCAGTACTCTGTCCAGGGTTCTTGTCCTTAAGGAATCAACTTACATTTTAGCATCCAATTCCAACTGCCAAACCTTAAGCCACCTCTAATCTTTACATGTCGTCCGAGTGCCCTACTTCCCCATCACTATCTCCATCCATGAGCTTGTGTCATCTTCAAAGAAACACATCCCCAGATTCATTCTCAAACGGTGGTAATGAGCATATTGAGAGAACAAAGTCAGGATGATCCTGTGGCTCTTGACTTCCCCTCTTTCTGATTTGACACCATCACAACCTCTGATGCCTCTCATTCAACAAAGCCCTCGCCCCCACCAAAACACTGCTTATATTTTCCTTCATCCTGGACCTCACCCCTTAGCGTGACCTAAGTCACTCTCATTAGTCCCTATCTCATTGGTCTGCTCCACCCATTCCATGCTAACATATTCAAAACAAATTACCCTAAATATATATATATTCTTTTTAGTTGTTTAACCAGAGTAGCACACTGCTGAAAGCTTTTTACAGGACGAACTGGGAGCACAGGAAAGTTGGTGACTTGCTTATCGCCTCCTTTATGGGACTGCCATGCCCCAGGCAGGACATGAGAAAGGTACCCACCTCCCCTAGATCATATTGCTCCATAGCTTACTTGTAAGTGCATGATCGGCCTAGTAAAAAATAAACGAACCCATCCCACATGGCTTCCAGAGGTATCATCATCTCAACAGCACCTCTACCATGGCAAAAAGCACCAAAGGTGAAATTTACATCTAACTGGTACCAACATTGGTTACCTGTCTAAGTTTTGAAGGCTGCCACAATCTCTTCTCCCTCCCTTTGCCCGTCCTCAGTCAGTGACACCCTGTTCTAACCTTCCTTCATCACCATAGAGATGTAATTCTCATCACCTGTACCCCTCTCCTCTCCTCTCCTCTCCTCCCTCCCTTCCTCCCTCCCTCTCACCTGCCAGCCTGCATGATTGTCATCTCCTTCCTTCCCACTATTGTTTTCTCTCCAGTAACTCCACCCCATCCCCGACACTTCCGACCTTAGTCCTTCCAAGGGTAGGAGCCCAGATAGCCAGGATAGCAAGCTCCTCCATCTGACTACCAATCTCCCCATTGGATGACCTCCTAACCTCTCTTCTGGTGTCTCCATCCCTGCTGACTGGAAGGCACACTGTTACCTCCTCCTCCAAAAGATGGTGACCCGGCCAGGTCTAACAGCTACCACCCATTTCCCTCCTCCTCCAAAATACAGGAACAAATTATCTTGTTACAATCTCTCCCTTCTGGCCCTCCCTTTCACCCAGGATCCGACTCCGCAAAAATCACCCACCACCTGCCCAGGCTCACAAAATCCATCCATAATGGTATGGATCACAGCCTATTCACTTCGCTATCTTCATCGTCTAGCCAAAGCATTCAACCCTGTCTACCACCCACCATTAGCCAACCCAGGCTGCAGGCCTCTGACTTAGCCATCAGCTGTTCCACTCCACACGGGTAGGTCCCACAGTCAAGCGGTGACCCCCATCCTCCCTGCCTGTATCCACTTGGGTCCCCAAGGATCTGTAATAAGCCCACTACTTTTCTCCCATTTCTCAATGATCTCCTCCATGTGCTTGTCTGCATCCATTCACATGTACATGAATGACACGGTCCTCTACAGCAGGCCCCAGACTCCAGCTGACTTTGACAGCTCAGCCCTCCACCACACAAATCAGCTTTCCTCAATGCCAGAGGCTGTCTCCATGTCCTTTGGCATAAGGCACAGACTCTAGGCTCCATCCCCTCACTTTCCACACCCGGATGGCTCCCCTGTGGAGGATGCCACCACCTTTAGTTATCTTGGTATCCGTGACCAGCACCTAAACATTTCTGAACAGTGAATGCTATAGTCAGCTGCCACAATTTGGTGCCTTTACAGGAACTGTGACTGTATCCACCTCCAGCATACCATGCTATTATCCGAGAATAAGCCTCCAAATCTCTGACTATGGTGATGTGGTCTACAGACAGCCCCCTTCACTACCTTGCAGACTGACACACCTTCAACCATTTCACAACACACCTCGACTATCCTTCTTGACCACCATTGTTCTATATATAAATCTCTCCTTTCTTTCAAGGGACAAGACACCGTGCCCACTGTGCCAGCTTTGTGGGCAAATCCGTTGTTCCCCACCTCTATCTCCGATGGCGTTATAGCCATACCATCAAGCTGAAATATTCAAACCCTAGCAGTCCCTCGATTTCCACAACCACCGCAAAGTCACGCTCAGCCCGCTGCCCTCATCTGAACTCCTCGCCCCAGCCATTACCAACTCCCTCCCATGGATTCTTTCAAACCACTCAAGTGATCTCACCCTCCTCCTGCACTTGCTAGTTTCCTCTTGTTCTCCTATTACTTGTTTCAGGTTAGGTACAGCTAAATTTGGCACCTATGCTTCCACTCCAGGCATTATGCAAATGTTTATAGCTAACATTGAAGTAAGCCTCAGCCCCTTTGCATATCAGTTGTGCAGATGGAGCCCACCCAACTGTGAACTCCATCAAATAACTTGGGGTGACACTTGACCTCAGCTGGACCTAGGGAGTCATATCCCAAATGTCTGTAGAACTGTGAACTGTAAATTGGCTCACCTGGGCCAAAATAGCCTGACACCTGCTGCCGTCAGCACTTGCTGAGGTGTACTACTTCCCTCCCTTAGCTATGGTTCCACCAATTTGCCTGTACCTCCAAAGCTCTTCTTACTCAGTGGCACAAGCATACACAACATCTGTAACTGCACTGACCACCCCTGTCCCACCCACCATCAGACTTTATGATAACCAGGTTACTTTCCTGACCAATCACCTGAACTTTGGGCTGGGATGCCCTGGCCTAAGTTATCAGAACGGCACCCCGGGCTAGCAAACTTCCTCACCTCTGACCCTCCTCTTACCCCAGGTTCCAGGGCCTGGGATGCTAAGTACCTCACCCAAACCCTCCTAGGACAGGGACTTTGTTGCATGTGCTCCAGGCTCTGAACCCGCGCACCTGACCATATTCATTCTGCCTCCTTCCATCAGTGCTTCCGGAAGTCCCTGGGGCATCTAGTCAACTCAGCGTGCGAAGTCCCAAGCCTCCTAGCTAACTGTACAGGAGCCCAACTGTTCTGAGGACCTGCCAAACGTCTTTGGTCATTTCTCAGATCCAATTGCTCTCTAGGCACTGACTGCACCAAGGACGCTCTAGCTTATATTGTTGATTATAGGTACTTTATCAACTTCTGTCAAGTGATTCCTCCATGCCTCACCGCTTAGCGAATCAATGCATTTTGTTACTATGTATTTGCTTGCTGTTATGTTCTACGTGCCTACTACCTGTTGTACTCCCGGGAAGTTCCTGAAAATAGGCATAACTTGTCAATGTACCCAACAAAAGCTAAATAAATAAATAAATGAAACTGTCTGCATTTGACCATAGGTTTGTGGCCCTGACTGCTGTATATGCATCATCGATTGCTTGTTTGTCACCCAAGCCCTCATACCTTGCATGCATTATTCCCATGTAATTGGTGGTTGTGTACCACTCTGCTCCATGTATGTTAAGTATTTTGAACTATTGTGCTACCTAAGACCCACTTGTACAAGTTCCCCTTCCCAGGATGCATCTACGGAAATGAGCTCCCAGCTTAGTATTCCTAGTGGGGAGCACTAGACACCAAGGATCAGTCTTACTATAATAATTGGAGCCATTAACACTGAACAACAAGTTGCTCGCCTCCTGGTACAACCTGGGAGAGAGGGTGGTGGGAGTTACATAGTAACAATGAGTACACACAAAAATACAATATCATACCAAAACAGGTTACAACTGAATTACACATTAGCTTGAAAAGCAAAATAATTACAAGGGTAGAGAAGTGGAAACCAGTCGTAGTGAGCTTGTGGTGAGACAGAGAGAGAGAGAGAGTAATGTAATAGCAGTGTGAACCAAATAGTCTCCACTATGCAGACTAAAAATAGCACAGGGTGGCAAGTGAGGTGGAGTCAGCAGGGCATCAAACAGATGGGACAAGAAAGGGGGAGCTAAGGGCAGATGCAATTTACAGAGAGGAAATTTTGAAGAGCTTGATTTAATAAGCTAGGCAGAGAAGAGGATCGGATAATGGGAAGAACATCCACATTTTGGGGAGACGATAAGGTGGGAGGCCTGTCCACTAGAGCAACGGATCTCCAGGGAACAGACAGAGTTCTATGGTCATGGGATCTTAGAAGTTGAGAGGGAGTGGGTGGGGGAAAGATTAGGGAATTAGGTAGGGAGGGGTGTGCCAGAAAGCCAGTACTTAGGATGAGATTTGCTTAATGATGCGATCGCCTGTTGTTAGGGATGGGAAGGCTAAAGTTCGGTACAAGTGTGAGTGGGTAGGTAAGGTGTATCCAGAGCAAACCGACAGAATGAGTTAAAAAGAGTATCCGGGTTGGCTAAGGAGGTGGCAGGAGCAGAGCAATAAATGACATTGCAATAGTCAAAACCAGGAGGATCAGTTTTTTGGATCAGTTGGCGTCTTTGCCTGTGGCGGGAGGCAGGAGGCGGGTTTCTATAGGTGCTGAGTTTGGGATGAAGCTTTTTATTATGGATCACATGGGCCGAGAAGGTGAATGTTATCCAAGCCAAATGCCCAGATACCTGAAAGACTTCGGTAGCAAGTAGGAGTTGCTCCGTCGAGGGAGTAGTGAAGGTAGGGGCAGAAGGAGCCTTGATAGCTTCTGACGTGTGCCAAAATCATGGTCACAGTTTTCTTGGCATTTAGGAAGAGTTGGTGAGATTGAAACCAGCTCTAGGCATTATTGAAATCACGTTAGAGCCTGGAGGCGACATCCAAGTGAGGCCTAGAAGAGAATAGAACCGTATCATCCCAGCATACATGTTTAGAAGATGAGGTACAGTGATGGATGGAAGATCATTCAGAAAGATGGAGAAGAGAATCTGGCCAGTATGGACCCTTAGGGACTCCAGAGTATATGGGTAGAGGAGGGAGATGTAGTCGGATACTTTTACAGACTGTGAGCAGTCATATACGTATGTGCTGAACCATTTAATGGCATGTTCAGACAGCCCAGCTGATAGGAGGGAGTGGGAAACTGTGTTAAAAGCCTTAGCAAGATCAATAAAAATGGCAGTGGTTATGTGACCGCAATCCATGCCTGTCAGGATCGCATCAGTGATTCAAAGCAGCGAGGTAGTAGTAGAGTGATGTTTACAGAACCCAGATTGATATTGGGTGAAGAAATTTCTGTCTGAGAGGTACGAGGATAGTTAGTCAAGGACTAGATGTTCTTGTAGTTTGGCTAACGTCAGGAGGAGAGATATAGGGCGGTAGTTCTCAGGGGAGGAGGAGTCACCACACTTCTGGAGAGGGAGGACAATAGCATGTTTCCACTCACGGGGAATTTCGGCCAAGTTAAATGAGAGATTGAAAAGAGCAGTGAGTGGGGGAGCAATGGCAGAGGTAGACAATTTTAGTAACATTGGGTCCAGTCCATCGGGGAGCTACCTTTGCTCAGGTTTAGGGCTTCCAAGGCCGCCAGCATGTCAGCTCTCAGAATTTTAGAGAAGGAAAAACCATGAGGTGGGGCTGGAGGACTTCTAATGGGTGCAGAGAATAACTGGTTAATAGTTGGGAGGGGGCCTAGCAGAGTAGAAGCACATGAGGTAAAGTGCAAGTTGAAAGCAGCAGCAATGCTAGGGTGGTCGGCAATGACAGTATTGTTTATTTGGGAGGAGGGGAGGGGGGGGAGCCTGTGGGAAGAAAAGTGAGTGGATTACTTTCCAGAATTTGGATGAGTTATTTTATTAGAGTTAGAAGTAGAGCTGAAGCAATCAGCCTTGGCCAAGCAGTGGCTTTTGTGCATTTGTTTCTGAGGACCCGGTGAGGCCTCATAGTCTTTAAGGAGCTTTGTGCTTTTATGGAGCTTCAGGCTGTATCACGTGCCCTTAGACAAGCAAATGAGTACTGGGGAGATCCAGGAGGTGGTTTCACGGACACGCACCCCGGAAGTGGTGCATGTTGATCCAGACTTCATGGAATCGCTCCTGGAAGTAGTTAGCTGCCGACATCTAGGTTACTGGCAACAGATATGGGTGCCCAATTAGTGGTCAAATCATAAAGAAGTGGGTCAATGTTCAGGGATTTGTATGATCGGATTTGTAGAGTTTTATAGGGGACTTTGACTTTGTGAATTTTGTGCACCAGGAAAGTCATGCAATGGTCACTGAAGACATCTGCTAGAGTACTGGAATTAATGACCCTATGGGTGTGAGTTGTAAGGGCCCAGTCGATGAGGGAATGGTTTCCTGTCTTGTGATTTAGCCTAGTCGGATCTTGGATAATTTGGGTTAGGTTGGGCGCATGAATAGCATTTAGCACTTTGCTGGTGTAGTAGTCAATTTATGTTGAACTCCCCAATATATAATTCACCAGCAGAAGAGTGGCTAACTAAGGTGGTTCATGAGTTCAGTAGCAATATTGGCTTGTGAGCCAGGACAGCAGTAGACACCTGCCGGCAACAAAGATAGGTTTGGAGAAGGGCGCTAGATTTGCAGCAGCAGAGCCTTGTAGCTTTTGGTAGAGCACTAGAAAAGATGGAAGTGAAATGGATGGAAGAGGAGACATAGATGGCTACCTACTTCCTCCCAAGTCGGGTCCTGTCTTGATATTGTGAAGCCAGAGAGTAAGAGATGAGTTGCTGCTTTTTTTTTATTTAGCCAGATTCGAAATTATTATTATATCGGGTTGAGCGTAGCCGCCAGTGGCTGTAGCAAGTCCACTTTAGGGAGGAGACCTATATTGATATGTAGTATTTAAGGCCATTTGGAAGAGCTGAGAGACGTGGCTCAGTGCTGGCTGCAGGAGGAGGTTGAGCTGGGCCAGGGTTGAAGTTATGTCACCAGCTGTTAAGAGTAGGAGGCAATAATAATATAATGCAACTTTAGCTGTTGAACCAGGAGTAGTTGCATAGCAGTGGGAGCTAGGCTTCGGTATTAGCAAAGGGTGGCCAGGAGCTAAGCAGCCATATAAAATGTGTACATAGGCAGCTGGACGAGAGATGCAGGGGCAAGTGGTGAGTGAGACCAGGATATGGTAATGGGAGAGGGGGAGTTACCCTGATTGTAGATAGGGGGAGGGATATCACCTAATTTCAGAGGAGGGGATGCAGGATTAGGTGTCGGGGGGAGAATAAGTGCTGTGAAGTGTAGGGCAGCATCTTGGTTAAACTTGGAAGTATTGGGCACGGAGGATGAGGCTGAGTCAGAAGAAAAGTTGTACTGGCTCAGTAGGTCAATGGAGCAGCAGGGTTCTGGGAGAGCCAATGAGAGCAGGGACAGTAGGAGGAAGGCGGGGCATACGTGTATTTAAAGGAGGCCTGGGAGGGGGGAGGGAGAAAAGTCACAGAAGAAGAATAGTGAGCAGGCTGAACTGGAAACCCTATCGCAAAAAGGCACCAATCGGTGAGCCATGCTAGCACGACTGACCAATCAGATGCCCGTAGCTAAAAGGAGCTGCAGCCAATCGTAGCACCGAGCAAAGTAGCTCCTCTGATAGACTGGACCCAAAGTTACTAAACTTGTCTGCCTCGCATTGCTCCCCACTCACTGCTCTTTTCAATCTCGTTTCACTGGCTGAAATTCCCGTGAGTGAAACATGCTATTGTCCTCCTCTCCATAAGTGTGGCGCCTCCTCCCCTGAGAACTACCGCCCTATATCTCTCCTCCTGACGTTAGCCAAACTACAAGAACATCTTGTCCTTGACTAATTATCCTCGTACCTCTCAGACATGAATTTCTTCACCCAATATCAATCTGGGTTCCGTAAACATCACTCTACTACTACCTCGCTGCTTTGAATCACTGATGCGATCCTGACAGGCATGGATTGCGGTCACATAACCACTGCCATTTTTATTGATCTTGCTAAAGCTTTTAACACGGTCTCCCACTCCCTCCTGCTTCACTCCCCCTCATCAGCTGGGCTGTCTGAACATGCCATTAAATGGTTCAGCACATACCTATATGACTGCTCACAGTCTGTAAAAGTATCTGACTACATCTCCCCTCCTCTACCCATATACTCTGGAGTCCCCCAAGGGTCCATACTAGGCCTGATTCTCTTCTCCATCTTTCTGAATGATCTTCCATCCATCTGTACCTCATCTTCTATACGTATGTATGCTGATGATACGGTTCTATTCTCCTCTGGGCCCTCACCCTTGGATGTCGCCTCCAGGCTCCAACGTGATTTCAATAATGCCTAGAGCTGGTTTCAATCTCACCAACTCTTCCTAAATGCCAAGAAAACTGTGACCATGACTTTGGCACACGTCAGAAGCTGTCAAAGGCTCATGCCTTCTTACACTACCCTCGACGGAGCAACTGTAATTGCTACCGAGTCTTTCAGGTATCTGGGCGTTTGACTGGATAAACATCTCACCTTCTCAGCCCATGTAGAACTCATAATAAAAAAGCTTTGTCCCAAACTCAGCGCCTTATACAGAAACTGTCCTGCCTCCTTCAAAGGCAAGACGTTAACTGATCAAAAACTGATCTCGGTTTTTGACAATGGAAGTGTTGTTTATTGCTCTGCTCCTGCCACCTCCTTTAGCCAACCTGGATACTCTTTTCAACTCATTCTGTCGGTTGGCTCTGGATGCACCTCACCTTACACACCGCTGCCACTTGTATCGAGCTTTAGCCTTCCCATCCCTAACAAATAGGCAACTGCATCATTGCGCAAATCTCATCTCTAAGTACTGGCTTGGCACACTCCCTCCCTACCTAAATTCCATAATCTTCCACCCCCACCCACTCCCTCTCAACTTCTAAGAGCCCATGACCATAGAACTCTGTCTGTTCCCTGGAGATCCACCACTAGTGGACAGGCCTCCCACTCCTATCGTCTCCCCAAAATGTGGAATGCTCTTCCTACACATATCCGATCCACTTCCTCGCCTGGCTTATTAAATCAAGCTCTTCATAATTTCCTCTCTGTAAATTTCACCTGCCCCTAGCTCCCCCCTTTCTTGTCCTACATCCTGTTTGATGCCCTGCTGACTCACTTCACTTGCCACCCTGTGCTATTCTTAGTCTGCATAGTGGAGGCCATTGGTTCACACTTGCTATTACATTAATCTCTCTCTCTCTCTCTGTCTCACCACAAGCTCACTGTGACTGGTTTTTCTTCTCTACCCTTGTAATTATTTGCTTTTCATGCTAATGTGTAATTCAGTTGTAACCTATGTTTTTGTATGATATTGTGTATTTTGTGTGTACTCATTGTTACTATGTAACTCCCACCGCCCTCTCTCCCAGGTCGTACCGGGAGACGAGCAACTTGTTGTTCAGTGTACCTTCCCTGGTGAAACTTTTCAATAAATAAATTAATTTGAGCACACAGTGGTGCATATTGTGACCCTACCTGTGGTCACCATTATGATGCTCCCAAGTAGTATATCAAAATGATCCTTGGCATGTAAAGGTTCTACACCCCTGATCGCAGTTTAAATGGCTCCAATTATTATAGTAAAATGATCCTTAGTGTCTAGTGCTCTCCACCCAGGAATACTAAGTTGGGAGCTCATTTCGAGATGCATCTTGGGGAAGGGGAACTTGTACAAGTGGGTCTTAGGTAGCACAATAGTTCAAAATACATAACATACATGGTGCAGAGCGGTATACAACCACAAATTACATTGGGAATAATACATGCAAGATGTGAGAACTTGAGTGACAAGCAAACAATCGACAATGCATATACAGTACAGTCAGGAGCCACAAACCTATGCTGGCGATCAAATACAGAGCAGTTTCATTTATTTATTTATTTAGCTTTTGTTAACCGGGGAGGTACACTAGACAAGTTATACGCCTATTTTCAGGAACTTCCCGGGAGAGTACAACAGGCAATACAGATACATCAGAACATAACAGCAAGTAAAGCAAATACATAGAGTAACAAAATGCATTGAGTCACAAAACGGTAAGGCATGGAGTGAACTGCTATGACAGAAATTGATAAAGTACATTTAATCAACAATATATAGTCTAGAGCATACATAGTGCAGTCAGATGCCTAGGAGAGCAATTGGATCACAAGAAACGACCAAAAGATCATTGGCAGGTCCTCAGAACAGTTGGGCTCCAAGTACCAATTAGGCTAGGAGGCTTGGGACATTACACGCTGAGGCCAGCTTCAGATGCCCCCACAGGACTTCCGGAAGCAGTGATGGGAGGAGGCGGAATGAACATGGTCAGGAAAGGAGTTCCAGAACCTAGGAGCACATGCAACAAATTCCCTGCCCCCATAAGGGTTTGGGTGAGGGGTACTTTTAGCATCCCAGGACCCTGGGACCTGAGAGGGTAAGAGGAGGGGTCAGGAGGTGAGAGAAGCTGTGCCAGCTCCAGGGGAGTGCTGGTTCTGATCACTTTGCCCACGAAGCATCCCAGCCCAAAGTTCAGGTGATTGGTCGGGGAAAGCCAACCTAGTTTATCATAAAGCTCACAATGGTGGGTGAGACAGGGGGTGGCCAGTGCAAAGCGACAGATGTTATTGTACGTTGTGTGCCACTGAGTAAGAAGAGCTTTGGAGGTACAGGCAAATTGGTGGAGACCATAGCTAAGGAAGGGAAGTAGTACACCTCTAGCAAGTGCAAGATGAGCAGCAGGTGTCAGGTTATTTTTGGCCTTATAGTCTAGACCCAATTTACAGTTCACAGTTCTACAGACATTTAGTATATGACTCCCTATGTCCAACTGGGGGTCAAGTGTCACTCCAAGGTATTTGATGGAGTTCACAGTTAGGAGGGGAGCTCCATCTGCACAACTGATATGCAAAGGGAATGGAGAGGCTTTTACTTCAACATTAGCTATAAACATTTGTGCATAATGCCTGGATTGGAAGCATAGGTGCCAAATTTTAGCTGTACCTAAACTGGAAACAAGTAATAGGAGAACAAGAGGGAAAACTAGAGCAAGTGCAGGAGGGAGAGGTGAGACCACTGAAGTGGATTGAAAGAATCCATGGGAGGGAGATTGGTGAATGGCTGGGGCGAGGGAGTTCCAGATTTTAGGGCAGCGGTGGCTGAACGTGACTTTGCCGATGGTTGTGGAAACTGAAGGGACTGCTAGGGTTCGAATATTTCAGCTACTGATGGTATGGCTATAACAGGGCCATCAGAGAGATAGGAGGGTGGGGAAACAAACCGGATTTGCCCACAAAGCTGGCACAGTGGGCATGGTGTCTGTCCGCAAGAGAAGAAAAGGAGAGAGATTTATATATAGAACAATGGTGAGTCCAAGAAGGATAGTCAAGAGTGTAATGGCAGAAATAGTTGAAGAGTGTGTCCAGTCTGGCAAGGGTAGTGAAGGGGGCTCTGCTGTAGACCACATCACCATAGTCAGAGATTTGGAGCTCATTCTCTGGATAATAGCATGGTATGCTGGAGGTGGGATACAGTCACAGTTCCTGTAAAGTGCACCAAATTGTGGTGCAGCTTTTTGACTATAGCATCCACTTGTTCAGAAACGTTTAGGTGCTGGTCTAGCCAGATACTAAGATAACTAAAGGTGGTGACATCCTCCACAGGGGAGCCATCCAGGGTATGGAAAGCAGGAAGGGGAGGGAGCCTAGAGAGTCTGGTGCATTGCGCCAAAGGACATGGAGACAGCCTTCTTGGCATTGAGGAAAAGCTGATTTGTGTGTGGTCAGGGCTGAACTTGATCAAAGTCCAGTTGGAGTCTGTGGGCCTGCTGTGAAGAGGACCGTGTCATCCGTGTACATGTGAATGGATGCAGACAAGCACATGGAGGAGGAGATCATTAAGGAAAATGGAGAAAAGTAGTGGGCTTAACACAGATCCTTGTGGGACCCAAGTGGATACAGGCAGGGAGGAGAGAGGGGGTCACCACCTTTGACTGCTTGGGACCTACCCCTGTGGTAGGAATGGAACAGCTGATGGCTAAGTCAGAGAGGCCTGCAGCCTGGAGTTTGGCTAATAATTGGGTGGTAGACAGGGTTGAATGCTTTGGCTAGATCGATGAAGATAGTAGAAGTGACTAGGCTGTGATCCATACCATTATGGATGGAGTTGGTGAGCCTGAGCAGGTGGTGGAGTGATTTTTGCAGAAGTCAGACTTGTACTGGGTGAAAAAGGAAGAGGAGTCCAGAAAGGGAGAGAGTTGTAACAAGATAATTTGTTCCTGTATTTTGGAGGGAGGAGAGAAATGAGTCGGTAGCTGTTCGTACCTGACGGGTCACCATCTTTTGGAGGAGAAGGAGTAACAGTGGCAGCCTTCCAGTCACCGGGGATGGAGGAACACCAGAAAGAGAGGTTAGGGAGGTCCTCCAATGGGGAGGAGATTGCAGAAGCAGTCAGATGGAGGAGCTTGCTATCCCAGCCATCTGGGCTCCTACCCTGGAAGGATTAAGTGGAAGTGTGTTGGGGATAAAGGATGGAGTTAATGGAGAAAAAAACAATAGTGGGAAGGAAGGAGATGACAATCATGCAGGCTGGCAGGGTGAGGAATTGAGGAAGGGAGAGGGAGGAGAGAGAGAGGGTACAGGTGATGAAAAGGAATTTTATCTCTATGGTGATGAAGGGAGGTTAGAGACAAGGTGTCACTGACTCTGAGGACAGGCAAAGGAGTGGGAAGGGAGAAAAGATTAGGTAGCCTTTCAAAATTTAGACAGGTAACCAATGTTGGTACTGAAGTTAGATGTAAAATTCTCACCTTTAGCAGCTTATTGCCATAGTAGATGCTGCTGGAGATGATGATACCTCTGGAAGCCATGGGGGATGGGTTACGTTTATTTTTACCAGAGCCAAATCATGCACTTGCAAAGTAAGTTATAGGGTCAGCCATGATCTAGGGTGTGGGTACCATTTCTCATGTGTCCTGCTCTGGGGGCATGGCAGTCCCATAAAGGGAGGCAGTATAAGCGGTGGTTTAAGGCTCTGAGCTGCAATCCAGTGACATCCAGCGACCAGACTTGGGCTGAATCCCACAGCTTCCACTTGCATACTGTGTGACTCTGAGCAAGTCACTTAAATTTCCTTGTGCTCCCAGGTCGTCCTGTAAAAAGCTTTCAGCTTATGTGCTACTCCTGGTTAAACAACTAAAAAAAATATATATATATTTAGAGTAATTTTGTTTTGAAATATGTTAGCATGGAATCAGTGGAGCAGACCAATGAGACAGGGGACCAATCAGAGTGACTTAGGTCACAGCGCAAGGGGGTGAGGTCCGGGGATTTGAAGGAAAATATAAGCAGTGTTTTGGTGGGATGAGGGGCTTGAGTTGAATGACGGTCATCAGAGGGTTGTGGATTATGGTGTCAAATCAGAAAAGAGGGAAGTCAAGAGTGGAGATGCCACAGGGATCCATCCTGAATCTTGTTCTCTTCAATATGCTCATTAACAACGTTTGAGAATGAATCTGGGGCTGTGTCTTTTGAAGATGACACCAAGCTCATGGGAGGTAGATAGTGATGGGAAGTAGGAAACTGCAGACTGACATGTAAAGATTAGAGAGGTGGCTAAGGTTGGCAGTTGAAATTCAATGCCAAAAAGTGCAAGGTGATTCACTTAGGGACAAGAACCCCAGGACAGAGTACTGGATTGGAGGTTAGAGCTGAGCACTACAGCTGAGAAAAGGGACCTAGTATTCATCATTAGTGACTCCCTTAAACAATCAAGCTAGGTACAGTGAGGCATCTAGTAAGGCAAACAGGATACTAGGATGTCCAGAAGGGTTCTGATAGTAGAAGAAAGAGGTTTACTGCTTCTTTATTGATCGTTGGTGAGGCTGCACTGGGTATACTGTTCAGAGTTCTGAACTTCTGAAGACCACCTCGGGAAAGATAAGGTCAAGGGTGATCAGGATGATTCAGAGCTGACAGGACAGATCGTATGAGAGGATCTGCTCAAGGCACATGGAACATGTCTTCACTGGAGACCAGACAAGAAAGGAATGATATGATAGAGACCTTCAAGTTCCTGTAAGGAATAAACAAGGTGAATGGAGAACTACTTAGCATGAGTAACAGTTCAAGGTGATGGGGGCACAAGTAGAGACTGATGGGAGGGAGGTTCAAGAGGGATATTGGAAAGTTTTATTTTCCAGAAATGGTGGTGGAAATGTGGAATAGTTTGCCAACTGAGATGGCAGGCACCAAAACCATAAATGGTTTCAAGCATGGCTCTGACAAAGTGAAGGGTATAATAGTTACTCATGCTGATAGTAGTAGGGAGGGGAACAAGGGAGTGGATAGTGAAGGCTATTACTTTGCATGGACAGTAGGTTCTGAGGTTTAATATGGGAAATGGGGCAGACAGGATGTATCATTTTTATATTGATTGCACACAGTTCAAATAACATATTGCAGGCTGCTGGTGTCAGTAGTTTGGAATATTTACACCAACTACTGACAATTTCGCCGTTGCAGTCAGGGGCTGCCTCGTCATTGCAGCATCAGCCATCTGCTGCAATGAGGGAGCGACCCATCACTGCAGGGTGGGATGTAAAAACACTGATACTGTTTGTGAACAGGATGACAGGTTGCCGCCCTGTTCACAAACAATATAACCCCCCCATCATGATTATGTGCCAACGGGGTCCCCAAACCCCATCGGCCTCGGTGCCCCATTGTTTCTGGTGCCGACGGAGGAGCCCACTCCCCGTCGGCATTCTGTAACACCCCCGCTTTTATTCCTGCTGACGGGTGCCCAATTCCCCGCCGGCTACTGCTGGCCCCCAAAAGAAAGCCATTGGTGGCACTGCCGGGTACCCATCAGCGTGCCACATGCCCTGTGAGGAAAACGGTCCTTGAAGTTTTTTTTACCTGCAAAAAAAGGAAGCCGGGGTTTCTCGTGGTGTCCCTTGCCCCACCTGCAACCCGCACCAACCCACTGTGCACCCTGACTCCCACACCCCCACAATTCCCATACTTACCTCCGGAGCTTGGCACAACGATCTTCGGTGGACCCGGAACACGTCTACACTCTTCAAAGCTGACTGTGAACTGAGGAAATGCCGGTAAACTGTATAACGTAATAAATAGTGCTTTTCCAACTTTAGTACATATCTCAGGCATTTTTGGGACTTTTTTCACCAAATTTTCAATATATGGTTTTTGGGACCCTCCTCATGAATTCTTGAACTGTCATTGCGTTACTCAGCCCCGAAAGGTGATTTGTGATCGCAATGAATCACCTTTGAGACTGATGCATAGCGACAGTGCCAGTGTTCATGAGGCGGATCTCAAAAAGCCTATGTTGCAAATTTGGTGGGGAAAATCCAAAAAATGACTGTTTTACGAGCGTGCGCTGTGCAGTTGCTACCCACGCTCGTAACTTCGTGAATTTGCAATATTTTCATGCCAGATTTTCAACATTGGCATTTTTTCACACCTCTTTGTGAACAGTACAGCTGTCATTGTTCACATCCTGGCGGAAATGTGTTTTCGCACTTCTGGCGCAGAATAGCGCGGTCGCTGTGGGAAATCAGTGTTCGGGACAGATTAAGAAAATGACAGTGACACTGTTCACGAGTAGCGGTCCTGAAATGACTGTGTTGAAAATCTGCTAACGATACTCCATAAAATGACTGTGTTACGAGCGTGTGTTGTGCAGTTTGCACGCATGCTCAATAACCGTCGAATATATTTCACTCCCAGATTTCAACATTGCCATTTCCCACTACTTATGAACATGCATCCGTCATTTTTCCCATCCTGGCGAAATGTGTTTCGCACTTCCGGCGCAAGAATAGAGCAGTCGCTGTGGAAATCACTGTCCGGGACAGATTAAGAAAATGACAGTGATACTGTTCATGAGCAGAGATCCTAAAATGCCTATGTTGAAAATTTGGTGATGATAGCCCAGCAAATGATCTGTATTACAACTGTGCGTTGCACACTTTCCCCCACCCTTGTAACTTCGCGAGATTTGTAATATTGTCATGCCAGATTTTCAACAGCATTTTTCTCACCTCCTTGAGCAGTACAGCTGTCATTTTCACATCCTGACTGAAATGTGGTTTCACAGTGCCGCATACAATAATACGGTCACTGTGGGAAATCAGTGTTGGGACAGATTGAAAATGACAGTGGCATATTCATGAGCAGGAAGTCCTAAAAGCCCTATGTTGAAAATTGGTGACGAAACTCTGTAACATGACTGTGTTACAAGCGTGCGTTGAACTGTTTCCACGCATCCTTGTAACTTCGCACATTTGTAATATTTTCACACCACATTTTCAACAGTGGCACTTTTTTCACACCTCCTTATGAAGAGTACAGCTGTCATTTTTCACATCCGGTCTAAATATGTTTTTGCACTCCTGCCTGAGAATAGCACGGTCACTGTGGGAAATCAGTGTTTGGGCCAGATTAAGATCGAACAAGTGAGAGCGGGGAGTGACCGAGCTAAACTGAGCTCTGTCGGGACTGCTGGGGATTTGTTTGTGGGCAGAAAAAGGCCCCAGTGCAAGAGACCAGTACAAAAGGGCAGCCTGCAGCACTGGGAGAAACAGAATGAGAGGGCGAGTGAGGGAGGGTGAGTGAGTGAACTCACCGGAGCGCTGTCAGGACTGCTGCAGATTTCTTTGTGGGCAGAAAAAGGCGTCAAAGCAGGCAGGGGCCCAGTAGAAAAGGCCAGCCTGCAGCGGTGGGAGAAACAGTACGAGTGAGTGAGACGGGGTACTGAGTGAACTCAACAGAGCTCTAGCAGGACTGCTGTGGATTTCTTTGTGGGCAGAAAAAGGCACCAATGCAGGCAGGAGCACCGTACAAAAGGGCCGCTTGCAGCGCCAGGACAAACAGAATGAGCGCGTGACAGAGGGAGACTGAGTGACCTCAACGGAGCTCTGTCGGGACAGCTGCAGATTTCTTTGTGGACAAAGGTGCCAATGCAGCCAGGAGCCCCGTACACAAGCGCAGCCTGCAGCACCAAGAGAAACAGAATGAGTGAGTGACACAGCAGTAGTGAGCGAGCTCAACAGAGCTGTATTGTGACTGCTGCGGATTTCTTTGTGGGCAGAAAATGTGGCAACGCAAGCAGGAGCCCAGTACAAACGGCCAGCTTGCAGCACCAGGAGAAACGGAATGAGTGAGCGAGAGAGGGGGAGTGAACAATCTCAATGAAACTGTGCCGGGACTGCTTCAGATTTCTTTCTGGCCAGAACAAGCTGCCAATGCAGGCAGGAGCCCAGAACAAAAGGGCAGCCTGCAGTGGCAGGAGACACAGAATGAGTGAGTGAGCACAACGGAGCTTGTTGGGACTGATGCAGATTTGTTTGAGGGCAGAAAAAGACAGCAATGCACGCTGGGGCCCAGTACAAAAGGGCAGCCTGCAGTGGTGGGAAAACCAGAATGAGTGAGTAGGAGAGAGGGAGTGAGCAAGCTCAATGAAGCTCTATCATGATTGCTGCACATTTCTTTGTGGGCATGAAAAGCTGGCAACACAGGCAGGAGCCCAGTACAAGAGGGCAGCCTGCAGCGCTGGCAGAAATGGAATGAGCGCGTGAGAGAGGGGGAATGAGAGCAAGCTGAATGGAGCTGTGTCGGAACTGCTGCAGATTTCTTTGTGGGCAGAAAAAGGCAGCAATGCACACAGGAGCCCAGTACAAAAGGCCAGTCTGCAGCGCCTGCAGAAAAGGAATGAGCGAGTGACAGAGGGGGAGTGAGCGACCTCAACGGAGCTGTGTCAGGACTGCTGCAGATCTCTTTGTGGGCAGAAAAAGCTGCCAATGCAGGCAGGAACCCTGTACAAAAGTGCAGCCTGCAACAGTGGGAGACACAGAACAAGCGAGTGAAGGAGGGGGAGTGAGTGAGCTCACCGAAGCTTTGCTGGGACTGCTGTGGATTTCTTTGTGGGCAGAAAAAGGCAGCAATGCATGCAGGGGCCCAGTACAAAAGGGCAGCCTTCAGCGGCGGGAGACACAGAACGAAAGAGTGAGAGAGGGGGAGTGAGTGAGCCAGCTCAATGGAGCTCTACTGTGACTGCTGCAGATTTCTTTGTGGGCAGAAGAAGGCGGCAACACAGGCAGGAACCCAGTACAAAAGGGCCGCTTGCAGCACCAGAAAAGGAATGATCGAGTAAGAGAGGGAGAGTGAGCGAGCTCAACGGAGCTCTGTTGGGACTGCTGCAGATTTCTTTGTGGGCAGCAAAAAGCACCAACAGAGGCAGAAGCCAACTACAAAATAGCAGCCTGCAATGCCAGGAGAAACAGAATGAGTGAAGGAGAGAGGCAGAGTGAGCGACCACAACAGAGCTCTGTCAGGACAGCTGCGAATTTCTTTGTGGGCAATAAAAGGTGCCAACACAGGCAGAAGCCCAGTATGAAAGGACAGCCTGCAGCAGTGAGAGACACAGAATAAGCGAGTGAAGGATGTGGAGTAAGTGAGCTCAACGGAGCTCTGTTGGGACTGCTGCAGATTTCTTTGTGGGCAGGAAAAGGCAGCAATGCACGCAGGGGACCAGTACAAATGGGCAGCCTGCAGCAGCGGGAGAAACAGAACGAGCGAGTGAGAGGGGGGACTGAGCGAGCTCAACAGAGCTCTATCATAACTGCTTTAGATTTCTTTGTGGGCAGAAGAAGGCGGCAATGCCAGCAGGAGACCAGTACAAAAGGGCAGCCTGCAGTGCTGGCAGAAACGGAACGAGAGAGTGAGAGAGGGAGAGTGAGCTAGCTCAATGGAGCTCTGTCGGGACTGCTGCAGATTGTTGTGACCAGAAAAGGTGCCAACAGAGGCAGGAGCCTAGTACAAAAGGGCAGTTGCGCAGGAGAAAAGAATGAGCCAGTGAGAGAAGGGGAGTGAGTGACCTCAATGGAGCTCTGTCGGGACAGCTGCGGATTTCTTTGTGGGCAGAAAAAAGCAGCAATGCACGCAGGGGCCCAGTACAAAAGGCCAGCCTGCAGTGCAGGCAGAAATGGAACGGGTGACTGAGAGAGGGGGAGTGAGCAAGCTCAACAGACCTGCATCAGGACTGCTGCAGATTTATTTGTGGGCAGAATAAGCCGCCAACGCAGGCAGGAACCCTGTACAAAAGGACAGCCTGCACCCGCAGGAGACACAGAACCAGTGAGTGAGGGAAGTGGAGTGAGTGAGCTCAACAGAGCTCTGTTGGAACTGCTGCAGATTTCTTTGTGGGTAGAAAAAGGCAGCAATGCACCCAGGGGCCCAGTACAAAACGACAGCCTGCAGCGGTGGCAGAAACAGAATGAGTCAGTGAGAGAGGGGGAAGTGAGTGAGCTCATCAGAGCTCTATCGTGACTGCTGTGGATTCCTTTGTGGGCAGAAAAAGGTGGCAACGCAGGTAGGAGCCCAATACAAGAGGCCAGCCTGCAGCACCGGCAGACACGGAACGAGTGAGTGACAGAGGGGGAGTGAGCAACCTCAACGGACCTGTGTTGGGACTACTGCAGATTTCTTTGTTGGCAGAAAAAGCCACCGACAGAGGCAGGAGCCCAGTACAAAAGGCCAGCCTGCAGCTCAAGGAGAAACAGAATGAGGGAGTCAGAGGGGGGAGTGACCCACCTCAACGGAGCTCTGTCAGGCCATCTGCAGATTTCTTTGTGGACAGAAAAGGGTGCCAATGCAGGAAGGAGCTCAGTACAAAACAGCAGCCTGCAGCACCGGGAGAAACAGAATGAGCGAGTGACAGAGGGCCAGTGAGCGAGCTCAACGGACCAACGCAATCAACATTCAGCATTGACAAATGCTTGTTTTTTAATTGTGTCCAGAACTGACTGTGTGTGTATGTGTGTGGGGGGTTGCTGGCAGGATGTGTGTGTGCAGTTAAAACACGATTCCCAGAATCATTAACTAGCATTAACCATGCAGTGTGTTAACACTTCAAGAAAGCATTTAATATACCTGTACACCTATATGCATTAGAGCAACCCCCAGTTGTATGAGCACCTGGTTGCAATTAGTAATCCTGTGCAAAAAAAAAAAAAATAGTGCCACATTAACAGGTTAGCACTGCACAGAAGAATGCTTTTTAAAATAGTATCAGCCATGCTTATCACAATGCAGTGCAAGTTCTGTTACAGTGGTATGTGGGCCCCCATTTTCAGATTAGTGTTGTGCACTCCTAAGTGATGCACCTGAGATAGCGCACAGCCACAGAAGGTGGTGGTAAATGGCTCTCTCTCCAGTGAGGAGAGAGTGACCAGTAGGGTGCCGGAGGGCTCAGTAATGGGACGCATCCTCTTCAGTGTCTTTATAAGTGGCATAACAGAAGAACTGGAAGGGGAGATATGCCTTTTTGCAGATGACACCACAATCTGTAATAGCGTTGATAGGTGCAGATGGAGAGAATAAGTGGGGACCTTAGAAAACTTAGAGTGCTATGGGACATGGCAGTTCGGGTTCAAAGCCAAAAAGTGCAACATCAAGTATCTAGGTACTAGAAGCCTAGAGGCTGAGTACAAAATGTAGAGGGAGGTACTTATGGTCACTAAGGAAACCTTTTATACAGCACTGTGCTCTGTATGCAGGAGAGGATTGCTGATTTACATGGCCGTAGTAGTATATATGCACATGCACATGATCAGGGTAGCATCAAGCGATGCTGAATACGACACCGATCCAACCATGCTGTTCCCACAGTGTAATGTTTAGCTCTGCACGCTAACCTTCTGAAAATGGGGCCCCAATTGACTAAAAATCCTGGCTGATGCCTCCTAAGATGCAGAAGGTAAACATAAAAGGTTTATCTTATCTATCTCTTTATGTATTGTTTAATCGTATTTTGTTTGCAAAACCTTTATTTGATTTCAAAACATTGTGATGTGACTTAAAATGTTTATAACAGACTAGTTAAAATACAGTTTGTTTTCTTCTTTTACCTATATGCTGTCTTTATTTACTTATAGAAACACAGTCTGGTGGGCTGGCCTAGCAGCTTGGTGGTGATTGCACTGCCTCTCATGCCAGTGGCCCAGTTTTGGGGGTGGACCTGAGTTGCACAGGGGTTAGCTGGGAGATATGATTGAGCATCTCGGGGAATGCTCTCCTCTCAGTGAGGGGAAGTCTGACCACCCTGCTCTTCAACATCCACCTAGCTGAGGATGGTTGTCAGGGCAGTGGAGTTGCATAAGGGGGAGGGCTCAGGCAGGCACAAAGCAAGCATGTATCTTTATATGCAATTGCATCATTCCATGCTTGGCTGCCCAGGGGATGAAACAAAAGGTAGAAACCCCCTAATGGCAAAATGATCCAACAACCTGCCGCAGATTTTGCACTGCTAAACAAGCTCTGCTCATATATGTGTCTCCTTGTCAATGGCCCTCACCCTCCTGGCCCCAACACGGGGGATGTGAGTTGGGGGGGATCTCAGAGCAAATATGTCCTGTGGATGGTAAGTGATTGGGGTGGAGATGTCAGTGGGCAAAGGGGTAGCAGGGTGACTAAGGAGATAAAAATCTCTATGGGAAACAAAAAAAGAAATAAAACACAGTTTGAGAAGCTCAAACCCCAAAACAGACTGTGCATGCCTCCAGAGAGGATTCACAGTAAAGTTATTTAGTAAAACAATGCAAATTATATGCATATGCCAGCTAAACTCCTGATGAACATTGAATACTGAGGGATTGCAGCAAAATATATATTTTAAAATAAAAACTTAAAACATAGTCCATAGAGTACAAACTAGCAATGATTTTGGCTTACACTTCACAGCTCCTGAAGTGCTTCCCAAGCATTCAACTCAGATAAGTTGCTGGACTTACACAATAATTAATTACACATTAAACAAATCAACACTTTAACTTGGAAAAATGCATGCAGCTCCCTATGTATACAGGTATGTTAGGAATATCCTGTATTAGCTTCCTATACAAATGTGTTATCTGACAGTAAATGAAGGCAGCACTTATTTAAAAGAATAAACTACAGCATTTAAATTAGTTTTAAAAGTTTCTTGTCACATCACAATGGTCTGAAATTTGACTAAAGGTGTGCAAGCAAAACAAAAGGAAAACCCCCATAAAGAAGTAGAATAAGAGATAGCCCTGTTTTGTTTACCTCAGCTCTGCAGTTTCAGAGGTCCTCTCATCAAGCTAGCAGCTAACTGAATGCAACAGGCAATGAGTTCAGCTCTAGGACATTCATGGGGGAGGGGCAGTGGGATGGGTAGTTTCAGAACATAGTCCATTTCAGTATATAGTTTATTTGTTTCAGTATATAGAGTATGTGAATTTTTCAGTCTACAGTGTATGTGTTTCAATACATAGTGTATGTGTTTCACCATGTAGTGTATTTGTTTCAGTATATGGTGTATGCATATTTTTCAGTGCATAGTGTATTTATTTCAACATACAGTGTATGCATTTCAATATAAAGTGAAGATGTTTCAATATATAGTGTATTTGTTTCAGTATATAGTGTATGTGCTTTTTTCAGTGTGTAGTATATGCATTTCAATAGATTGTGTATGTATTTCAATATACAGTGTATTTGTTTCAATATATAGTGTATGCAGATTTTTCAGTGCATAGTGTATTTATTTCAATAGATAGTTTATGTATTTCAATATAAAGTGTAGATGTTTCAATATATAGTGTATTTGTTTCGGTATATAGTGTATATGCTTTTTTCAGTGTGTAGTGTATGCATTTCAATATATATTATATTTGTTTCAGTATATAGTGTATGCATTTTTTTCTCAATATACAGTGTATGTGTTACAATCTATAGAGTATTTGTTTCAGTAGATAGTTTATGTGGATGTTTCAGTCTGTAGTGTATGTATCACAATAGGTAGTGTATATGTTTCAGTATATAGTGTATGTGGATTTTCAGTACTCAGTATGTTAATTTCAGTAGATAGTATATGTATTTCACTATGCAATGTAAGCATTTCACTATATAGTGTATGTGTTTCACTATATAATATATGTATTTCAGTATACAGTATATGTATTTCACTATACAATGTATATATTTCAGTAGATACTGTATGTGGTTCACTACACTGTGTATGTATCTCACTATATAATGTATATAGTTCACTATATGATGTATGTATTTCACCATATAGTGTGTGTTTTACTATACAGCCAGAGATTCTGAATTATATCCCTAATGGCTTGCCACAAGATCTAATATGTTTTTTTCCCTGGTTGGCTCCCTCACTTTCTGTTTTAATCCTTGATCGATTACAGCAGATAGAAATTGCTTGTCGTGTTGGTTTAATCCAGTTAATGTGTTCCAGCTGATAGCTGGCAGGTTGAAATCTCCTAGTATTAATATGTAATTTCTATCAGAAAATTGCTGTATTTCCTCAGTTATTTGGCTGGTGGTTTCTAGGTCAGAGGCTGGTGGTCTATAGCAGGTTCCAATCAGTATTTTGTGTGAACGTGTAACTTGAATGTATGCCCACACATTTTTAGGCAGGGGTTGGAGTCTTTTTGATAGGGTTTTAGGTTGTCTCTTATATATAAACTGACCCCTCCTCCTTTTTTTGTATTGTTTCGGTTTTTATAAAAATGTTTGTAGCCATGTATCTCTGTTGTCCAGATTTTTTCTGAGTTTCCCCAGGTTTCAGTTATAGCTAGTATTGCTAAGTCTAGAGTATGTGTTAGTATTTCTAGTTCAGCATATTTGGGAATTGTCATGGATCTGGCATTAAAGCTAAGTATGTTAAAGTTATGGTTTAGTGGTGAGTTGGCTTTATTAACTAGAGAGTGGGATAGATTCCCAGACTCCACCCTTTTTTTTAGTTTAAATGGGAGTTTATATAAGCATTCATTTGTTGTCCTAGTATTGTACTCCCTCTTCTACTGAGGTGTAGCCCATCCCAGCAGTATAGAGATGGTCTATTTTCAAATTCTTCCCAATGGGTTAGACATTTAATGTCTTGTTTGTAACACCATTTTCGTAACCATTCGTTTAAGGCTTTGATTTTTTTGGTGGTATATTCGGTGGCTCTAGGGATAGGTAGCACCTCTGAGATACTTACTGAGCATCCATGTTTACTTAGGATGTTGTTTAGTGCTACAATATCTTGGTTGATTTGTATAAGGTTTGATTCTTTGATGTCATTAGTACCTGCGTGAATTATCATAGATACATACATAGATACATAGACAGTGTCGGCAGATAAGGGCCTATGGCCCACCCAGTCTGCCCATTTGAGCTTGTAAGTTCAGTTTGTTTTCCTAGAAGTCTGTTGTACCTTACCCCTGACCTCCAGAATTCCTTTATGTCTATCCCATGCATTCTTAAATCCCGTGATTGTTTCAGCCCCCACCACTTCCTCTGGCAGGGTGTTCCACTTGTCCACCACCCGTTCTGTGAAGAAATTCTTTCTCATGTTTCCTCTGAATCGTCCTCCCTCCAAAGGGTTTTTTCTGCTTTGGCTAATATTGGTTTTGCCATTCTTGTTATATCTGCTATTCTGGCTCCTCGAAACTCGAACACATTCTTTGCTGTTTGCCTGGATTGCATATTGGTCTATTAAGGTATTTAATGATAGACTCCCCTAGTACAATGACCTGTTTTTGTTTGGTTACTGTGTTGACCGTAGGGGATTTTTCTTTTGTGTTTACATTGATTTTTTCAGGTGTATTAATTTTGTGTTGTGAGTTTGATTAAAAATTTTGTTTGACATATTGGGGAAGGGGAGGGTTGATATGTCTAAGGAAGTTTTAGCCTTATCTAATCTATGTCCATCAGTTTCTTCAAAGTTTAAGGTTTCAAATGAATTATGCAAGGCCAGTTCCTGATTTTCTGTACGTAGATTTTTGGTTTTTGTTGTATGCTTTTTATGGGGGACTTTAAACCAGCTTTGGTCGGGTTTGTTATTTGAGGGGGTAGAGGAAATGATTGGAGATTCTGCTAGATTGGTGAAAATGCATTTGTTTAGTGATTTATCAAAGCGTGGTGGGTCTTCAGACATTTGGGTGACAGATGCATTGTTTTCAACTAACAGAGACATTTGGTCTATATATTCCTCAAGTGCTTTTATTTCGGGTTGTAGGTTGTCTTTAGGTAGTACACATTTGATTTCATCCTGGAGTTTTTCTACCAGTAGGCATCTATCACAAACAAAACTGGGTGTTTGTTTTCCTGTGGTGTACATGAGATAGGTTGTGCACATTTTGTTTGCTTTCTTTATTGTGTTAGATAGTGTTAGGGTTTGCCCCAGATTATCACTCAGGGTTGAGAAAGCTTTAAATTCAGTAATGTATTAGAGTAGAGTTACCTGTTTCACTCCCAGAAGTATATGACAGTCCCTTTTCCGTTTTCCCCAGGAGACACGGAAGACACAGCCAACACGCGTGTCTCGCGCACAGCTCTCCGCGTATGCCCTTCTGCATGCTCGCCTCACCAGCGAGCTGCTTTGAGCAGCCTGAACCGAAGTACGTTTTAGCGCTACTTCCGGTTTCGCGATGTAAAGATTGGTGTTCTTATACTTTAATCAGCCTTTAAGAAGGCTTTTGGTATATAATAACAGGAGTTTTAATCCTGCAGATGGTTTTTACAAAAATAAAAAGCCTATAAGGCTTCGAGAAATCGTGGGACCAGGAAGTAGGAGGTGTAACAGTCCTCCAGTATCCCAGAATTCAAATGCCAATCAAGGAGCTTGCCTCTAACAAGAAGGCACCCCTCTTACAACAACATTCAGTGCAGTACTTAATAAGACAGATTTTACATTTGTCAGTTGTTACATAGCAGAGTAAAGTTTAGCATTGACTCATTTACAGTGGTTGCTCCCTCCCTCTTGCTCCATTTCTGTTGCTCCCCTGATCCCACTTACTGCCGCTTCTATCCCCATTGTGCCTTGCTTTGTAGATATCCCATCCCCCTCCCTAGTGAACACAGAGGCGAAGTACTCATTTAATACCTCTGCCTGGTTCCTCACCTCTTCCACCCACCCTCCTTCTGATCTCAATCTGCTGAGATGGCCCTTAGTTTTCTCCGCTCCCAATGTACGGAAGAACCCTTTTCCCTCCATGTATCCCTGTGCTAGCCGTTGCTCTTTACTGGACTTTGCCCCCCCCTCACCATCCGGGTGACTTTTCTAGATGCAAGATGGTACATTTCCTTTTCCCTATCCCCTCTTGTTGTTTTATATTTTTTGTAGGCCCCCTTCTTTTCTCTGACCGCTACCTGAACCTCACTGGACCACCAGCATGGTTTATGTGGCCTTGCTCCCTTACGTTTCACCTTAGCGCAGGTCCTGACTGTCTCATGAAGTCCCCGTTTTCCCATCTCTTTTCCACATTTGTCATTGATGTAATCCCCTTCAAATGGCTTCTGAGTCATTTTTCTTTAAAAAGGCTATATTAACTGTATTCATTCCTGATATCTAAAATAGCCTTCATGTTTATTTTACACAAAATGCACTTATGCACTTTACACAACACCTCTCTGGGTGTTTGGCATCATTCCAGGGACTGGATGAATAGAAATGGAAAAAGAATGAAAGGAGAGAACTAGTAGGAAGTTTAGTAGGGACAGTAAAGAGCTACGCTAGGTGGCCGACCTAGGGTAGGGGAAAAAGAAGAAAAGCAAAGAGAAAAGCGTTACCTGTTGTGCAACAGAAGTTTTGGTAGCTAGGAAATAAGGAGATAAAAAAGTGGTCCATCAGTCACAGCTGATGGTGTAGCCTAACTCCACCACACACCTTCCTCCTTAAGAAAAAAACAGTTCTCAGAACTATACTGTTTTTTCAAGAACCCCCTCTCAGTCATAAATATTCTACCAAAACAGTAGAATGGGAGTTGGTTGAAACTTTCTCTCACCCACTATGAGAGCTTCACCTCAGGGTCTCTTAATTCAGGTATTTTTATGTTTGTTTGCATGTATGTGCAAGAAACATAGTGCCACCATATGAGTTTTCGTAGGTGTGCCTCCTCCACTTCCAGTGCCCTGCTCCCTTTTGCAAGCATGGCTGCAATGCACCAATGAATGTCTGAGCTGTCTATGATAGCCATTCAGATGCAGTGGCATACAGTTCTGAGGAAAACACTGCCACAATGAGCGGTGGTAATGCGTAGGCAATTTGCATACTGCCATCGGCAGTATGCAAATTGCCTACATGTATGTCAGCACTGCATCTGAACTGTCATAGACAGTTCATCATCCCCCCTGAACACTATGTAGCACACTGGGAGCCCACCCCAGTGTGCTCATGCACTCCCCTCCACCCCCACACAATGTATGACCAATGGGGGTGCCCAATCCCCCGTCGGCTCCACTGTCCCCCCAAACAGACTTCTAGGTGCCATGCTGGGGGCCCACCCCAGTGTGGCAAAAAGTCCTTATGGCCGACGGGGGGTGCCTATCTCCGTCGGCTCCACTGCACTCCCTCAAAAAAACACAGACTTCTAGGTGCCACGCTGGGAGCACACCCCAGCGTGACAAAAGTTGGTATGACCGATGGGGGTGCCCAATCCCCCATAGGCTCCAGTGACCCCCCAAAATAACGTTCCAGCTGCCACGCTGGGAGCCCACCCAAGCATGGCAAAAACCCGTCGTCTTCCTAAATAAGAAAAAAAACTGTAAAAAAAAAAAAAGTCCCTTGTTGACCGCCTTGCCTCCCCTCCCCAACCCGCCCACCTCTGCACACCACCTCCCACACCCCACAACCCCATACTTACCTCTGGAGCCCAGCGTGATTATCTTCGGTGGACGGGAACATGTCTGCACTCTTCAAAGCCGACCATGAACTGAAGAAAAGCTGTATAATGGCAGAAATGTTTTTTTTAAAACTTTGATGCATATCTTGCCCATTTTGGGGAATTTTTTCACCAAATTTTCATCATGGGGTTCTTGGAGCCCCACCTAATGAACTCCATCACTGTCATTTTGTTATTCCGTCCCAAAAGGTGATTTCGTGGTCACTGCGTAGAACCACCTTTTGGGACCAATTAATGAAACAACAGTGTTACAGCTCATGAGGTAGGCCCCCCAAAACCCTATGTTGAAAATTTGGTGAAAAAATTCCTAAAAATGACTGTTTTACAAGTGTGCATTGCGCAGTTCCTACACATGCTCGAAACTTCACAAATTTTTAATATTTTACTCCAGATTTTCAACATTGCCATTTTACCACACCTCCTTATGAGCAGTCCAGTTGTCATTTTTCACATCTCGCCCAAAATGTGTTTTTGTGCATGTAGCGCACAATGGTACATTCGGTGTGCAAAATCAATGTTCAGGACAGATTAAGAAAATCACAGTGACACTGTTCATGAGCAGAGGTCTTAAAATGGCTATGTTGAAAATTTGGTTACAAAAGTCCATAAAATGACTGTGTTACGAGTGTGCATTGCTCAGTTTCCACGCACCCTTGTAAGTTCACAAATTTGTACTATTTTCAGTCCAGATTTTCAACACTGGCATTTTTCCATGCCTCCTTATGAACAGTACAGCTGTCATTTTTCACACCCTGGCTGAAATGTGTTTTCACACTTCCAGCACAGAAGTGCGTGGCCGCTGTAGGAAATCAGTGTTCAGGACAGATTAAGAAAACTACAGTGACACTGTTCATGAGCGGAAGTCCCACAATGCCTGTGTTGACAATCTGCTGTAAAAAATCTCCAAACTAGTTACATTACGGGTGTGCATTGCGCAATTTCTACGCACACTCGTGACTTCACCAGTTTTTTTATATTTTCACTCCAGATTTTCAACATTGCCATTTTTTACACCTCCCCATGAACAGTACAACTGTCATTTTTCACATCCTGTTCAAAATGTGTTTTTGCACCTGTGGTGTCAAATGGCATAGTCACTGTGCAAAATCAGCTTTCGGCTAACAAACTGATATTGCCACTGTTCATGAGGTAGGGGTCACAAAAAACCCATGTTGACAATTTGGAATGAAAATACCAGCCAACGCCTGGGGCGTTAGGGTTTCCGACAATAACGCCCCACCCTGTACAGACTGACAGGCATCAGGGGTGTGACTTGGGATTGTTGCCTGTAATGCTCATGCCATTCCACCCCCACCCACACCCTGCAGCCAGTGACAGGCATCAAGGTGTGCCTTGGACTCTTCGGCCCCAAAGTTCACCCCAATGGAACGGGGTGAGCATAAGGCCCAAAGACCCCAAGGCACACCGTGACATTTGTCGATTTCTGCAGGGTAGGGTGTGGTGAAATGGAGTGGCCGTTATGCCTGATGACCCAAAAGCACACCCCAATTCCTGTCAGTCTCTGCTGTTATGCATCTCTCTAATTCCTACACTACCAATGCCAATGCCAGCAAACAAACATTCGGCATTGGCAAATGCTTGTTAGTATTGTCCACCATACCAAGTTACTGCAATACGGCAATACTTTCACAACATTACCCTGCGGCTGTCATGCAGTTCAGCACAGTAACTATCTATGCTGTCAAAGGACTTCAGTCTGTAGTGACTGTCTACCCCCTAACGATTTCACTCTGTTTACTACAACTCCGACATTTCATATGTAATATCAGGCACCCATCAATAGGAATAGTTTCAGCACCCATCACTTGGCATCCTTTCAGAACCCTGTGCACCCACTATCATACCTTCATCAGTACATTAAAAAAGAGGAAGAAATACACAGCAGTTTTATGCTGACTTCTAGTTTCCTCCATCTAGTTATCAGGGCGGCCATACAGGCCTATACCACAACTTTCTCTGGGGCGAGTTGTACCCAGCTCTAACCCCATTCTAACACATTGTTTCCACTCAGGGGCCCCAATAATAGATTCCACCCCATACCTAGATCCTCCGTGACCCTAAGTTCCTCATTTTATATCATACCGTATAGACATTTCTTTTATTTTATACATTTCTTGTAATCATTTCATACATTTCATCCCATATCACAGGGGGTTCAAAACATGGGAAAGTCCCTTCAGCCACTACGGTGTCTTCCCTGTTGCTTGTTGTCTTCCCCCTGGTATGCATATGTCCTGAAACAGTCTTACCTGGGGCCTTCATCTCGTCATCCTCCAAGCAGCAGTAGCCCAGAAAAATGGACAACAACAGGATCTCAAAAGCGGTTGCCAACAAAGTTTCCATCAGAGGATCCTCCTCCTCTAGAACCCAAGGATCCTGATCTTCTGCCTCTGCCACGAAATCCTCCAGTTGGGAACCCTCCATCAGCACCTGGCAGCGGTGCTCCGCCTCTCCTCGGTGCTGGTCTGCCACCACGTTCCATCGAACTCCAATCCAGGCAATAGCTCCTTTCCAGTTCTCCTCACCTGGGCTCTGGTATGCACACCGGTAAGCCCCTCCTCCTTCAACAGATCCTTGGTGTCCACGAGATTCTGGAGGTATGCCATCCTGCTCTTTGCCCCCATGTCTGGATGGCATACCTCCAGAATCTCGTGGACGCCAAGCTTACAGGGCAGTTAGGAAATTAAATAGGACTTACCTGCCCCATCAGAGTCAGGGAATCCAGAGTTGGGATGTCCTCAGTTTGGGGAATTCTGGTAGGACCTGCAAGGGAAGAACAGAGAAGGTTGAGAAGACACAACAGGTCAGAGGTCCTAGAGGAGAGATTGGGGGGGAATGGTAGAATTAAATTAAGATACTTATCTGATTGATATACAGTCTGGCCAGACCTGTAGAATTAAAGAGAAAAAACAGATTAGTACAGAGAACATATAGTAGCAAGGGACAGAAGGGGTGCAGAGGAACAGTGGGGTCTGAGGGCTTGCGTGGCCACAACCAAAAAGTATACTAAATAAAAAAAAATAAAATAAGGGGGTACAGTACAGCAATGGAGTAAAAGGTGAGCTTTAAATTGGAGGCTCAACAAAAACCCCTTAGCACCCCACGTGTCCTGTTGGTGGCCAGCAGATTTAAGCAGTAGCTCTAATGGGCTAGTGGGGATGCTTCTGGGTTAGTGGTCCCTGCATTATTTAAAAAGGGAGCACTTGTGATTCAGGGGTCTTGAGCTGTTGAAGGAGGCCAGTGTTGGTATAGCCCTGGCAGTGTTGTAGTCCAACTGCCTCATGGCCAGTGGCAAATGGTGTGTTTTTTTTTGGTTATTCTGTTCAACCTTTCCCTGGTATCTAGTGTGTGATGGGGGAGGGCCTGAGCCCTGATAAGTAGAAGGCAGGTAGGTTGGTCAGAAAACTGCTGACCAGAAATGCTGTGGATGTTGCTATGCAGCCATCAGTTTAGCGCTACTACGCAACAGTGACAGCGCTGGCAGGCACTTTCAGGGATCAGTCCTGGGGCCAGTCCTCTTCAATATCTTCATCAGTGACATTGCAAATGGTCTGGAGGGTAAGGCTTGTCTGTTTGCAGATGACACCAAGATCTGCAACAAGATAGATGATCCAGATGGGGTGGGCAGAATGAGAAGAGATCTGGATAAACTAGCAAAATGGTCAGAAGAGTGGCAACTGGGATTTAATGCAAAGAAGTGCAAGATCATGCACATAGGGAAGAGAAACCCTGAAGCCACCTATAGGCTGGGAGGGGAGTTGCTAGCAGTCACAAAGGAAGAAAGAGACTTGGGCATCATCATCACCGATGACCTGGAATCATCCAAGCAGACCTCTAAAGCAGTAGGTAAGGCTAGGGGGATGTTAGGGTGTATTAGTAGGGGTATCACAAGTCGTAAGAGGGAGGTAATAATCCCTCTTTACAAGACACTGGTTAGGCCCCATCTGGAGTACTGCGTGCAGTACTGGAGGACACACCTTCACAAGGACATTAACCAAATTGAGGCAGTCCAGAGAAGGGCAACCAAAATGGTGCAGGGACTGCATCAGAAGACATATGAGGACAGATTAACGGAGCTCAATATGTATACCCTTGAGCAAAGGAGGGAGAGAGGTGATATGATCGAGACATTCAAACACCTTAAGGGCATTAACAAGGTGAAAGAGTCTAGCATGTTTCAATATAAGAAAAATGGCAGGACAAGAGGACACAGCATGAGATTAGAGGGAGGCCAATTAAGGGGGATTGTGAGGAAATTCTTTTTCACAGAAAGAGTGGTGGATGCATGGAACGGCCTACTTCAGGAAGTGGTGGCTATGAATACACTGCAGGGCTTCAAACAGGCATGGGATAGGCATATGGGAGCAATACAGATGAGTATGAATAGATGGGCCACTGACACAGCAAAGGCCAATGGCACATTTATAGAGTAGAAAATGAAATGGGCAGACTGGATGGGCCTTGCAGTCCTTATCTGCCATCAACCTCTATGTTTCTATGTTTCAACTCACAGCCCACACAGAGTTCAGGCTGTAGCCTGCTCCATGTGGGTGGTGAAGAAGATGGAGATTTTGGGGAGGGGGAGAAGGTTGGGGCAAATATGCCTCCCTCTACCGATCAGCCACAAAGTGGCTATGTAAAGAGCCCTCAAGGGGCTGGTTAAGAGGGCCCAGAGGGGGGCAGTCAGCAGTAGGTGGCAGGAACCGCCAGCTAAGTCACATGGTGGCAGACTGTAGGTGCCCAGAGGGTGGGCAGTCAGCAGTAGGTGGCAGGAACCGCCAGCTAAGTCACATGGTGGCAGACTGGAGGTGCCCAGAGGAGCCTGGAAGAAATGGACTGAGAAAGCAAACACACAGGATAGGGGCCATAAAGGACAAGCTGCACTGCGGCTGAAGGCCAATGCCTGTAATGGACTTAAAAGTAGCTGTGGGTGGGAGGCAGGCAGGTGGGCTCCCTCGGGGGAGCATGGAAACAGCAAGCACTGCATACAATAGAGCTACACAGCAGCTAATGTCAGGGCACCAGGGGCCAACTAAAGGACTGGGTGGATGGAGGAAAAGAACAGCATAAGGTCCAGGAGAGACCATAATTAAAAAACAAAGCAGAAAACAGAGAGATCCCCGACATGCTATAAATATAAATAAGTTTATGCAACAGGGGTAGACATAAATGGAGTGTGATAAATCCCTTTATCTGTGTAACTGTGTGTATGAATGCAGAATCCTACATTTATACACAGTTATTACTACGTAATCCTCCAGTAACATACATAGTAGACTGTGTCAGACAACCCCACCCCCGCTGTCTGGCACTACATACCAGTATCTCGCTTTTAGTTTTGTTTATTGCAGTGTTCAGGTTGCCCATCCCTCACCCACACCACCTGCCACTTAGTCATCAGTACTTCTAACTATTGTCCCGACTACCATGCAGTAGTAATTTTTTTCTGCTAACAGGTTTTTTTGGGAGGGGGATTTTTTTTTGCCTTTGTCATCAAAGCTTTGTTCAACTGGCTCCTCCAAACTGCTCCAGCTGTCATATTCCTCTGCATGCTGCACTCTGTCCTCTCCACACCTCTTGATATACAAAATAGACACCCATTCTTTTTTAACGTCGTCTTTGAAAACTGGACAAGTGAAAATCCCTCCTTGGTTTCCCAACCTTGCTAGAACTGTCACCAGAGCCGCCCCAACATTTAGAAAACTGTCACATTTTTCCAAAACTGCATGCTCAAACCCTGCTTGTGATGACCCCTCACTCCCTTTCTCACACTTATGCTTTGGTTTCTCAATCTCACTACAACTGCCACCAGAGGCTCCTGCCAGCACACAGAACTGTCTAGTAACAAAAATGGACACAAACATTTATTCAAAAAGCTGCTTACTTACAAACTCCACAAAGGACTCTGTTCCACTCGGGTTTCCTCTGGAGCTTCAACAACTGGCACTACTCCCTCCAGCACTCTGCTCTCTCCTCAACCACCAGTAACTAAACTGTAGGAAACAAAAAAGCAGATTAATTATGTTATTTTAAAATAAAACAAAAAGAAAAACAATGACAGCTGTAAAAAAGCAGTGTTACTAACCCACAGAAACACGGAATCTGTCAGCAGAAAAAGAACCACTTGACCCACCTAGTCTGCCCAGATGTTCCCTGTCAAGTCCTTCCCCGCAAATCCTAAATGGTCTTGTGACCCTCCTGCTTCCCTGCTTATTTACAGATATCCCCCATGTCTATGCCACACATGCTTTAAGCCCCCCACCGTTTTTTCACCTCCACCACTACTGCTATCAGTCTGTTCCAAGTGTCTACTACCCTTTCAGTGAAGTAGTAATTCCTCACATGCCTCTTACCCCCCGAAGCTTCATCACATGCCCCTCCGATCCAGGTGGTCTTTCTCATTTGAAGGAAACCCCCCTTGCACCCGGTTTACCCTTGTTAGGTACTTGTGGGTCTCCCTCATGTCCCCTGTTGAGCTCCTCTCTTTTAGGGTGTACATGTTGAGAACCCACAGTCTATCCTCACGGGGCTTTTTGGTGCAACCCATGCACCATTTTAGTTACTCTTTGAACTGCCTCTACTCTATGGTTTTTCTGAGTCTTACTAATGACTGATACACCTGCAACACCACCACCACCCTCCTCATGTTGAAGGTATCACTCCCTATGCACCCCCACATCCTGCTAGTATTACCCACTGCTTTGTAACACAGCCCTGCAACTTTAAGATCATGTAATAATCCCAAGGTTCCTTTCCTGCTTAGTGACCGTCAGTACCACCCCTCAACCCTATAAAGCAGCTTCTGGAGTCCTATGCTCTAGGTGCACGATTCCGAACTTTCTGGCATTGAACACCAACTGCCACGATCTTGACCACTTCTCTAGTTTCTCCAAGAGCCAGGTGTACTCTCTCTGCTCCCTTCTTAGTACCCACCTCACATATTTTGGTATGGTTGTCTGCAAAAAGGCATTACCTTCTCTGCCAGTTTTTCTGCAGTGTCACTTATGAAGACACTGAAGAAAACCAGTCCTAGTACTGAGTCACACTGCTCACTGATCCATCACTGCAATGGGAACCATCACCCTCTGACACCTGTTAACCAGTCCTAGTACTGAGCCACGCTGCTCACTGATCCATCACTGCAGTGGGAACCATCACCCTCTGACACCTGTTAACCAGTCCTAGTACTGAGCCACGCTGCTCACTGATCCATCACTGCAATGGGAACCATCACCGTCTGACACCTGTTAACCAGTCCTAGTACTGAGCCACGCTGCTCACTGATCCATCACTGCAGTGGGAACCATCACCCTCTGACACCTGTTAACCAGTCCTAGTACTGAGCCGAGCTGCTCACTGATACATCACTGCAATGGGAAACATCACCCTCTGACACCTGTTAACCAGTCCTAGTACTGAGCCACGCTGCTCACTGATCCATCACTGCAATGGGAACCATCACCCTCTGACACCTGTTAACCAGTCCTAGTACTGAGCCACGCTGCTCACTGATCCATCACTGCAATGGGAACCATCACCTTCTGACACCTGTTAACCAGTCCTAGTACTGAGCCGCGCTGCTCACCGATCCATCACTGCAATGGGAACCATCACTCTCTGCCACCTGTTAACCAGTCCTAGTACTGAGCCACGCTGCTCACCGATCCATCACTGCAATGGGAACCATTGCCCTCTGCCACCTGTTAACCAGTCCTAGTACTGAGCCACGCTGCTCACCGATCCATCACTGCAATGGGAACCATCACCCTCTGCCACCTGTTAACCAGTCCTAGTACTGAGCCACGCTGCTCACTGATCCATCACTGCAATAGGAACCATCACTCTCTGCCACCTGTTAACCAGTCCTAGTACTGAGCCACGCTGCTCACTGATCCATGACTGGAATGGGAACCATCACCCTCTGCCACTTGTTAACCAGTCCTAGTACTGAGCCACGCTGCTCACTGAACCATCACCCTCTGACATCTGTTAACCAGTCCTAGTACCGAGCCACGCTGCTCACTGATCCATCACTGCAGTGGGAACCATCACCCTCTGCCACCTGTTAACCAGTCCTAGTACTGAGCCGTGCTGCTCACTGATCCATCACTGCAATGGGAACCATCACCCTCTGCCACCTGTTAACCAGTCCTAGTACTGAGCTATGCTGCTCACTGATCCATCACTGCAATGGGAACCATCACCCTCTACCACCTGTTAACCAGTCCTAGTACCGAGCCACGCTGCTCACTGATCCATCACTGCAATGGGAACCATCACCCTCTGACACCTGTTAACCAGTCCTAGTACCGAGCCATGCTGCTCACTGACCCATCACTGCAATGGGAACCATCGCCCTCTGCCACCTGTTAACCAGTCCTAGTACCGAGCCACGCTGCTCACTGATCCATCACTGCAATGGGAACCATCACCCTCTGACACCTGTTAACCAGTCCTAGTACCGAGCCACTCTGCTCACTGATCCATCACCGCAATGGGAACCATCACCTCTGACACCTGTTAACCAGTCCTAGTGCACCAGCCACGCTGCTCACTGATCCATCACTGCAATGGGAACCATCACCCTCTGCCACCTGTTAACCAGTCCTAGTACCGAGCCACGCTGCTCACTGATCCATCACTGCAATGGGAACCATCACCCTCTGCCACCTGTTAACCAGTCCTAGTACTGAGCCACGCTGCTCGCTGATCCATCACTGCAATGGGAACCATCACCTTCTGCCACCTGTTAACCAGTCCTAGTACTGAGCCATGCTGCTCACTGATCCATCACTGCAATGGGAACCATCACCCTCTGCCACCTGTTAACCAGTCCTAGTACTGAGCCACGCTGCTCACTGATCCATGACTGGAATGGGAACCATCACCCTCTGCCACTTGTTAACCAGTCCTAGTACTGAGCCACGCTGCTCACTGAACCATCACCCTCTGACACCTGTTAACCAGTCCTAGTACTGAGCCATGCTGCTCACTGATCCATCACTGCAATGGGAACCATCACCCTCTGCCACCTGTTAACCAGTCCTTGTACTGAGCCACGCTGCTCACTGATCCATGACTGGAATGGGAACCATCACCCTCCACCACCTGTTAACCAGTTTTTCCCTCTTAGCTACTACTTTTGGTTTTTTCACCTGCATCTCTGATCAGCTCCCTTTTGCACCACAGCATCATCACACTGGCATCTACCAGGACATGCTCCACCATAGAATGAATCCAGTATGTGGAGGAGCTGCCAGGGTAGCCAGGATAGTCTCACATGTTCTCCCATCCCCTAGGACGTGAGCAGCGAGGGTGCACAAGCATGTCCACAGATGTGCATGGCAAAGCACCAGCCAACATCTTCCCGCCCATGAGTTGCTCCCGACTGCACTGCTAACTTGTGGTTACTCAGCTGGCAGTACAACAGCGGAGCTGGCAGTCCTCCTTCCCTGGAGGAGAGCATCTCCTAGATCACTTGATCCCCCTCCTCCCCCCCCCAGTGAGCCCCCGACAATGTGAGCTTGTTCTTGAACTCAGGTCATCTGTGCCTCGGGCTGTAGCACCACCACTGAGCCAAAGGGCTGTCTTATTAAACCAGTTTCTATTAAATTCACCACTTTGGATCCCCCTAGGCTGCTCATTCCTTACTCGCTGTTCTAAAGGGCACTATGTTGAAGGCCTTACAGTCCAGATAGCAGCACACTGCTTCAAGGCAGCTCTCTCACAAACAGCCCACTAACAAATAGAAGTGTAGAGTGTCAGTTCTTTAGGATTCCCCGTTGTCATACCTCCCTAAAAACAAAGGTCATTTGCACGCAGAGCTCCACTCTGGTTCAACTCCTTCAGTAATGAAGTAACTGCAACCACTACTCTGAGCTCATTTAAGAAGAAGTTGCAGCAACATCTAGTTGCTAATGCTAGCTGAGACTGCCTCTGCTAACCTTCTGTAACCTCTCCTTCTCACTGACTTGCTGCACGTCATCCTCCAATAGCCCCAGTACCTTCTCCCACTTCCCTTCTCACCTACCCAGCTCCCATCTCCCTCACACATCTCTCCCCCAGCTCTCTTGCCTACCTTCTGTACCTCCTCTGTCCCCACTCCTACTCACCCCTCCTTCTGTCCCCAATATCTCCACCACTTCCCCCTCCTCTCCATACACACCCCCTACATGTCCACCCCTGTCTAATCTTTACTCATCTGCTACCTCTGCCTCCTTCCTGTCATCGCCCTGACACCCCACCCTCCTCCACCCTCAATCACTCCTCTCTTCTTCCCTCCCTCCTACCCTGCTTACCCTTATGACCAAGGCCCCGAGCTGATTCCCTACTCTCCCTTCACTGTCCCACCTGCCGACTAGGCCTACTGGGCTGATTTTCTCCCCCCCCCATCTCGGCTCTCCCGGCTAAACAATCCACTACCCACCCAGCCATGAGGGTTTCTCTTTCCTCCTTATGTATGTCCATCCCTACTTACCCCACACCCCCCATATGTGCCACTATTGTCCGTAAAGGAATGTACGCTGTATGTCACCATCTTATGTGTGAAACAGTTGTTTGTAACTGGATGTTGCCTGGCCCTTTGCCTATCAGAATAGATTGGTTAATGTACTGCCTTATCACCGCCATTCACTGTAAATGTTGCTAGCAGTCTAGCTAGCAGCATACTCATGTACCTCTCTGTAACTTCCTTGACGTGGAACCTATGTAGAGATTCTAGCTCAATTAGTGTCTTCCAAGATTTTCCAATAAAAAAATACTATTTATGTCAATTTAAAGCAAACAAATGGTAACCTACCTGTTGTTTTGGTATGCCATGTCCAGATTTATCTGTGGTTCAAGAAGAAGTGAACCTAAAAAAGAGCATACATCATAAAATGCTACTCAGACACAAAGTTTATTTCAAATTCATGTAGCCACAGCAAGACTACTTTTGCTGTCCCTACTGCTACACAGTATACATGACAAATCTGTTCCTGTACAGTTGGGTCAAATGGCAGAGGGGAATCAGGCTGGTGGCACCAGCAGTAAGTATGGTGGGATCTTTTTTTTTTTCAATAATTTCATTCCTCAGCAGCAGAGTGCAATGACCTGGCCACGGTGTTGAGAGGCAGAGCTAGTTACATTAATGGGTTGGAGCCAGTTGCAGTAGGTCAAGCCACAATAGACAGTTTGGGACAGATCCCCCTTCCCCTAACTTCTCAGAAGAATGACCATAGAAACATGCAAATTGATGCCAGATAAGAACCGGTGCTGTCCAGGTTCCCTACCCCACTCTGATCCCTGGCCTTGGTAAAATTAAGGCTATCTCTGGTGCCCAGTGGCCCCCCACCCTCCAATCTCTAGCCCTGGTAGAAGTAAAGATCAGGAGTTGATAGGAGGCCTGTGCCAGTCCTGGTTTCTAGCTGTCCAGATTGCCAGGGTTGTCAGATGTGAATTAGAGGGTAGGAAGGGGGCAGTTTGGGGAGGGGCGGTGGACCAACAGAGTATACTTTAGAAAAGGGCAATGGGAGGGAAGGGTGACCCAGTGGATAATCAGGATGTTATACCATGACAAGGACCAGGAGATTAGGGTGGATGGCTGCAGCCCCCCCAGCCTTTGGAAGAGAGCAGCTATGCACCGAATTAAGTGGAGGTTTTTGGTGACTGTAAACAACTTTGCTTGAGGGGTTGTTCAGTGCCACCAAAATACTTCACTACTGCAAAGTGTTCAAGAGTAGACAGCCTCATGTACATAGGAGCAGTGGTATTGCAGCACCTTGGCTTAGAAATGCACATGGGGCTCGCAATACCTGCAACAGGTGTGCTGCCATTGTAGTCTTTTCTTTCTAGCTGGGAAAAGCTTCATCAGTTGATGGCAATAAAGAGAAAATATTGACCCTGACAGATTAACAATAACCAACAATAGTTATGACTATTGGTATTAAATAGTTTGTCCTGAGGAGTCAAGGTTTTTCCGTTACATACCCTAAAAGTTCAGGTCTGAACACCATAGCCACCATCATTTGGTGCCTGAAGGGCCAGCCCCATGGTGCTGAGGGTTGAAGCACTGGTACCACACCTTGCACTGTGCCAGTGACCCAGGTGGGGGAGGCTAAGGAGCAAGATCAAGCCGTGGTAAGGCAGCTCTCTCCTACTAGAAGGGACTGGAGGCTCCCTAGCCATTGGCCACCAACCAGTGGAGGACGGAAGGGGGCGCTGACCGGGAGATCCGGCGATGGCCATGGGGAGGGGTGGAAAGGGGCTGAGCTGGCATCACGGGGCGTGCATGTGCGCTTCTCCACACACGTGACACGTGTGTGCTGGGGCCCTAGGGAATGGGAGAAAATAGGCACAAAACCAGAAACACTATAAGTAAAAAAAAAATCTGGTGCTTGGATGAACCGCCACACCACATGACTGGCCACCCTCTCCACCACTGGATCACCTTTCCAGAAACCAGATCAAGCTCTCCTCTCCAGCCCACAATCCTCCATGCAGCTTGAAACCCTTTCTGCCCTAGCTTTCCACAAGTTGGGCATACTCCCTGGAGCTACACCACCCTACAGCCCTGCCGCTTCTCTCTGGTGACCAGCTTCCTGTATCCGGACCAGCATCCAGATTTGTTTCAATTCCACTGAGCTACCAAGGAGACTACTGTGGTACCATATGTCAGTGGTAGCATAAATGGGGCACTTGCAGTGTTAATAAAATGGTTTTATTCCATGCCTTAAGCTGGTGGTACCACAATGGTCATGCAGCATGGTATCACAATGACCTGCTTAGGTCACTGGTGTTACAGTGACCACATTTTAGGGGGAAAACTTGCCAGTGGAGGGATCCAAAAAAATAATTAAGAGACATCCAACAAGATCAGACATCCACAAATCTTTAATGTAGGTGCCATCCAACATCAGCCTATCACCAGCTGTACATTGGAAATCTCACCAAAGTTATCCATACACCAGTCATGCCCCTAGTCTATGCTACACACTGTCCACTTAGCCTCACAACATGGTGCCGAAAGGCGTAGCCTTAGTGCAGTAACCCTCCTTGTTCACATGGAAAGCACAAAGTGACCCTGAGGGACACTCTTTCTCCCTACAAAAATGAAAAAAATAAAGTAAATAGCCCTGGTTCTACCTTTTCCCAGATGTAGGAGAAAGGTCTTCCTGGGAGTGCAGACAGTTTCTGTCAATCCCGGCACTGCCACCATGAGTTACTCCAGTGACATCTCCTTGAAACACAACTAACGCAGCAGCTCAGCTGAGAAGTGACTTTCCTTTAGCATGGTATCCTCTACTTTGCTGAAGGTGGGGCAAGAATTGTTAGATATCATGACCCTATGTCCCCCTTACACTGTCATATCCACCAACCCCATGCACGCCGTCACACCAGTGGACCCCTATAATGTCAAGTACCCTGTCACACCTCACAATTCCATACCCCCATGAATGCTGTCCTTCCATGCCCCCATGAATACTGTCACACCTCAGGATTCCAGACCCTCATGCATGTACATGAGATGGACATTAGAGAACCCCTGGGTGGGAGTGACCAGAGTACAGAGTGGTTCAGTATAGACATGGGTAAGGAGGACATCCCCACTAAGATCAGAGCATTAGATTTCAGGAAAGCAAACCTCAAAAGAGGAGGGGAGGAGAGGAGAGAAGAGACTAAGGAGGACCCGGGGAGCATAGACGAGGGCATGGAGGTTGACAGAATTTGGGGCACCATTAAGGAAGCTATTCAGAAGGCAAAAAGCAGCTGCATAAGGATGAGGGGCAATACTGCCCTGCTGGTTTTATGGGGAAGTGGGCAGAGTAGTAAGGGATAAAAAAGCAGCCTACGAGAAATAAAAAAAAAACCAGCAACGGGAGGGGATGAAGAAGAGTACCAGAGGCTAGCCAAGATAGCCAGAAGGGAAGTACAGCATGCCAAAGCACAGAATGAGCTCCAAATAGCAGTGAGAATATAAAGAAAAGTGAGAAGCCATTCTTTCTCTATAATAATAATAATAACCTATTTCTATAACGCAATGTAATAATCAAAGCACTGTACAAAATTTATGAATAAAAAATGCATTAAAACAAATAGAATAAAACAATCCAATTTCAGAATACATACTGATAAAATTAAGAAAATAATATAGCATTCCCAAAAGCTAGGTGGAACAGATCGGTCTTTAAGGTAGTCTTGAAGCTCCCCACGGTCAGGCACTCACGAATCTGATGAGGTGGAGAGTTCCATAGCGTTGAGGCAGCATACATAAAAGCTCGAGACCCAGAAGTCTTTAACCGTACCCTGGGAAACAAACAACCCCTCGCCAGCTGAGCGGAGTGGACGGCTGGGGCAGTTAGAATCTACATAAAGGAAAAGACAGACAAAAAGGATGGTATCGTCTGACTTAAAAAATAAGAGGACTGATGGGTTACAGAAGACAGTACAAAAGCAGAGGTATTAAATGAATACTTTTGCTCTGTCTTTATAAAGGAAAGGAAGGGAGTAATACCACAAACCGGATAAGGGAGGGAACGGAGGGTACCCAATAGGAATCATAGGAACAGAAAGAGTGAAGGTGGGTAGACAAATCCTTGGGTCCAAATGCAATACACGCTAGGATGCTAAAAGAGTTGGCAGAGGAGCTGGCAGCCCTACTGACAATTTCTTCAATAGGTCTCTTGATAAATGGGAATAGTACCAGTAGAATGCAGAACAGCACATGCAGTGCCACTCCACAAGAGTGGACCCAAGGAGGACCTGTGCAACTGTAGACTAGTCAGCCTGACCTCGACAGTATGAAAATTCATGGAGAACATACTGAAGGAAGGGCTAGTCAGGTACTTGGAGGAGAATTATCTGCAGGACAAGAAACAGCATGGGTTTGTTGCAGGCAGATATCAGATAAACTTGATAAGTTATTCGGTGGGGTCACAAGGGCAGTGGACAAATGCCAGGCAATACACCATTTACCTGAACTTTGGTAGGCCTTTGATTCTGAGCCACACAGAAGGTTGACAATGAAACTGAAGGACCTAGGGGTGGGGGAGAAACTGGTAAGATGATTTGAAAATGGGTAAGTGGCCAAACACAGAAGGTAGTTGGGGAAGGGGGGTTCTCAAGCACTAAAAAAGGGCATCAGTGTGGTCACACAAGGGTCAGTGTTGGGGCCAGTATTGTTTAACATCTTTATTAGAGACATTGGAGAAGGTAGTCAATGCAAGATGTGCCTGTTTGCAGAGGACACCACACTCTGTGGGAGAGTGGATACCCAGGAGGGGATACAAGAGCTGAGGGAGGACTTAGCATGACTGGAGAGATGGTCAGGAATGTGGCAGCTTGGGTTCAAAGCAAAAAAGTGCAAAGTGATGCATATTGGGGCCAAAAACCCAAGGACAGAGTGCTACATAGAGAAGGTTCAGGAAGCAGCTTCTGAAAAGGACCCGGAGGTGGAAATCACTAGTGACCCGAAACATTCCGCTCAATGCTGAAAGGCTGTGACGAAGGCAAATAGGATGCTTGGATGTAATGCAAGACGTTTCAGTAGCAGGCAGAGTGAGGTTATTTTGCCATTGTACAGGACATTGGTAAGACCACATCTAGAATATGGGGTGAAGTACTGGCATCCATATCTTAAGAAGGACATTAACATGCTGGAGGGGATCCAGACGAGAGCAACTCAAATGATCATGAGACAACAGGACAGGTCATATGAGGAGAGGCTAGGAGTGCTGAAGATGTGCTCCCTGGAAGAGAGGAGGGAGAGGGGTGATATGATAGAGACCTTCAAGTACATGAAGGGAGTAAAGAGAGAGGAAAGAGAGGGCCTCTTCAGTAAGACAGACAATGCCATCACTATGGGACACCGCCTAAAACTGATGGGGGTAGATTCAGAAAGGATGTAAGGAAGAAATTTTTTTTTTGTTACAGAGTGAGTGGTGTCCGCTTGGAATGAGCTGCCACAACAGGTGGAGGAGACAAAGACTGTGGGGTCTTTCAAGACAGCTTAGTACAAACAAACATAGAGTGAAGTTATTGGACCAAGACAGGGGAAAGGGAGGGGGGCTAGGTGGGCAGGAGGGGGGACAGGGTCACTAGTGTAAATACAAGACCAGGACCCTATATCAATTCAAGTAGACTCAATAGACCAAGAGGTCTTCTTCTACTGGCTATTTTCATATGTTCTTATGCTGTCACATCCATCTATGGACCATGCGCCTCCATTCATGCTGTCACACCCAATGACCACATATACTGTCACACTCATCATCCACCATACACCCTGTCAAACTCACTGACCTATACCATCATGCACGCTACCAAACCTCATGACCCCCATGCCTCCCCATACATGCTGTCCCACCAACTGACCACATAACACCATGCCAGCTGTAACACCTCATGATTCCATACCCCTATACATGCTGTCTCATCCACCAATCCCACGCATGCTGTCATACCCACTGACCACACGCACATGCTCTGCGGTAAATAAGCAGCATGCGTGAGCAGTGAGATCAGACCAATAATTTTAAGAGCTAGTTAAGACCTGCAAGTCAGGAAGTAGCTGGCACTTATGACTAGTTATCAAGAGTGCGCCAACAAATACAAATGAAGTAAATCCCATGCAAAGAACGTAAGTAGCGCAAACCTCAATGAATCCAAGTTCGAGACACAATGTTCGTTTGCAAAAAAAGAGCAGAGTCTTGCTTTATTTGATACAAAACCATGGAGCCAATGGCAGTCGCTCGAGTTTGTTCGAGCAAATGCCCTTGACTCCATGGTTTTGTATCAAATAAAGCAACACTCAGCACTTTCTGCAACCAAACTGCTTCTCAAACTTGGATTCATTGTGGTTTGCACTACTTTCATTCTTTGCATGGGATTATTTTAATCTACCTTGCCACATGGCAGATTACACAGAACTAGAAAGAAGGTTAGAATGGCAATGCCCCTCAATGTTTCCAGGTGCAAGTACATTGAGCATGGCGCCATGTTGTGGATGGCAATAAGAACCGAAAGCGTTATTTATCTGTAGTATGACTGCTATGAGCCCTAACAGGGACTGGTTGAATTACAATTCCTTTTTTTTTTTTTTTTATGTTCTTTCTAGGAGTGTGGTCCTGCAGATGACAAGCTGATGTGTGGGTTGTGAATTCTGGAAAAAGTCCATGAGACACCTGCTTGCTTGTCTCCCTCCCCAGGGCCACAGAGCAAGCTCCGTGCTTGAAAAGCTACAGCATGTGCAAATAGACACAAGGAGAATATTAAATATAAAGATCATACTAAGTGTGTGCATTTATTCCTTGCCCAACTGTTGTGATAACGCCACTTGCACTTCCTGCTGTATTTTCCTTACAGTCAGGGATACAGCAGCAGCCTACATCTCTCACTGAAAATCCCCCCACTCTCTTGCTGCACCTGCCCCTCAGCCTCTCCTAATGTGCCTGGCATTCTTTAGGTTGAGACTGTTCTCCCTGATGCTACATAATCAGCCTCTGCATGCCAGCAACAGCTCTACTCCTCCCAATCCTGCCCCCCACCCCCAAAGAGGCCAACCTATTTCCTGCTGGACAAATTCTGTGTTGTTGCCTGGAACCAGGTGCCAGCGCAGGCTTGGCCCATAGCCTGCACACTCTCTCAGAGGTAGCATTCCAGCATAAACAAGGGGTCACTATCAGCGTGTTACCCTACTCAACCCCCTCAGTGCACCTGGAGCAGCAACACCCAGCACCGTGTCTCAGCCACCTGGCATCTTGCCATTCTGTTCTTCAAACAGGTCACAGACAAAGCTTGCCTACTAACACGCCAATTGGGAAAACAGTATCCAGCGCAACAGAGGTATCATTAGGGGTACCCCAGGGATCAATACTGGGGCACCTACTCTTCAGCCTCTTCTTAAATGACCTTCCCACAGCCTGAGACACCAAACTCATACTGTATGCAGATGATGCTGTGCTCCTGAGCAGCAGCACGTCTCAGGCTGCCCTACAATCTGAGCTGCAGAACTCCTCCTCCAAACTCAAGGACTGGTTCTGTAGTCATAAGTTGCTACTAAACTACAAGAAGACCAAGGCCATGCTTATATCCAGCCCCCACAACAAAAATAAGCACCACCCCTCATCATCTCCAACTCATGCAGTGAGCCGCTGGAACAAGTCCACTTGTTCAAGTATCTGAGGGTCATAATAGACGATACCCTCATGGTTGCGCAACATATTGACTCTCTGGTCAAGACAGTCAATACCAAGATTGGTGTCCTGTACAGGCACAGGCAATACCTGCCTCTGGGTCCCTCCGCCTCTCAGTCCACAGCTCCATCATATCTACTATTGACTATGGACTAGTGGTCTATGGGGCAGCAATGGCTACAGCACTCAAGAGGGTTCAGACTGTGCTCAACAAAGCCTGCAGATTCATCCTGGATGCTGAGTGTGGCACGCACACCTGTACTCTGTACAAACACACAAATTGGCTGTCATTAAGAAACACAGTCAAATTCCAGACTTGCATCCTAGGGAAGAAGGCTCTATTGGGTAAAACATCGCCTTGTGTAGGCAATTTGATCAAGGCAGCCAACTCGTTACTGATCACCAGGGGGAGGACTAGAGGGGCCTTGGCTATCCCCTTCCATCGCACCTCACTTGGGCAATGTGCATTTGCCTACTGGTCTACCCTGTGGATGAATGAACTCCCCGGGCACCTCTTGGCCACCAATTGTCTGGCCCAATTCAAGGCCTCAAACAGCACCTAATAACACTCTAAGTGCACCTGCCCCTAAGTCCAGCCACACCCGCTCTTTCTGCCCCCCAGTAAGCACTAGGCATGCCTAAGGTACCCTCTCCCTCTCTCCCTTCTCATGCCTTGCCTCAGCAATCCATTCGCATCCTGCTTCTTCGGCACCCACCACCCCACCTTTCCCTTCCCCCAACTCCAATCCCGTGAATTTCCCTAACAGTCACTACTAATGCAAGCTGCCTGACCATGCCCCCTCACACCCCACCATTTACTCTAGCACGTCTTCTCCCCTCGCCCCCCCTATTTCTGCTCATAGTGGAAAATCAGCTTCTGCTGGCCTTCATCGCCCTTCTTCCCCTACCCTTCACCTCCACCGCAGTACATACCTCTCTCTTGTACCTCCTTTCTTCACCCCACTGCTAGCTACTCCGTCTCTCTGAACTACTTGACAAGGCACTTTGTGGCTGCTTATTCCCCCCCCCCATCATAAAGTGTTTTTCTTGTTATTTAACTTGTACCTACAGTATGTTTTGAGTTATTCTGTAAGTTCTGAATCCAAGCTGTATCGTTCATTGTGATGTACCTTCATTTTCTCCAATTGTACTTTGTTTTGCAATCTATGATGTGGAACCTTTTTAAAGGAGCTTGTGCTCAAAGGTCTTTTCTGAATCACTAAATAAATAAAATAAAATATAAAAAAATGTTTTACTCAAGGGGCTACCTCTGCCCATGGTGGAAAAATCAGCTTCTGCTGGCCTTCATCAAATGGAAATGCCAGACCTTCTAAACCTTGGAAGATGACCTAAACCTGGGAGGAAGGCGAAGACTTACCATCCTTAAAAATGTACTCAGGGCTGTCCCCACAAATTTATGTTGGCACTGTGATGGAAAGCCCCTTACACTGACAGATCTGTTTTAGTTCAAAACATTTCTTCCCGCAGGATCAGGAAATGCCATGTGGTAACCTGAATGCACCCATATTCATTTTGTAGCATTCCTGCTGAATCCGGCATTCTGATTCCTGATGTTTCACTGCAAATGCATTAACCTGATAGGTGGATCATGGGTATAGGTAATGCAAAGGGTGCAGGAGACAGGCAAGGCTCAGTTATGGCTACATCATTATAGCTTGCCTACCTAGCATAGAAAAGAGATCTCTTACCTTGGTACTGAGGAGCCTGGGATGGGTGTCTCGGAGTGATGTCCAATCATACCTGTCAAAAAAAAAAAAAAAAAGCCATGGGGTCGCAAAGGATCCATAGTTCTTCAAGAACAAAATAGGGCCAATAGGGAAAGTTAAATATAAGCAATACTTATCAGGGTCAATATCCTCTCAGACCTGTAGAAATAAATTGAAAAAAAACAAGCATTTGTCAATGCCGAATGTTTGCTTGCTGGCATTGGCAGTGGTAGTGTAGAAGTTACAGAGCTGCATAATAGGAATGGCAGCGAAGTATTGAACTGAAGCCAACCCTACCACCACCCTGCAGAGAGTGGCAGGCATTGGGGTGTGCCTTTGGGTCATGAGGCAAGACGACCACGCCATTTCACCACACCCCACCCTGCAGACACTGACAAGTGTCACGGTGTGCCTTGGGGTCTTTGGCCCTTATGTGCACCCCATTCCATCAGGAAATATGGTGAGATGGGTGCGGTATAGGACAATGGGGTGAAGTTTGGGCCCGAAAAGTCCGAGGCACACCTTGATGCCTCTCACTGGCTGCAGGGTGTGGGTGGGGGTGGAATGGTATGAGCATTACAGGCAAGAATCCCAAGTCACACATGATGCCTGTCATTCTCTACAGGGTGGGGCGTTATGGTCGGAAACCCTAACGCCTCAGGCATTCGTTGGTATTTTCACTCCAAATTTCAACATGGTTTTTTTGTGACCCCCACCTCATGAGCAGTGGCAATATCAGTTTGTTAGCCGAAAACTGCTTTTGCACAGCGACTATGGCATTTGGCACCACAGGTGCAAAAACACATTCTGAACAGGATGTGAAAAATGACAGCGGTACTGTTCATGGGGAGGTGCAAAAAATGGCAATGTTGAAAATCTGCTGTGAAAATCTTAAAAAAACTGGTGAAGTCACGAGCGTGCATAGAAACTGTGCAACGCACACCCGTAATGTAACTAGTCTGGGGATTTTTTTACAGCAGATTGTTCACGCAGGCATTTGGGACCTCCGATCATGAACAGTGTCAGTGTGATTTTCTTTATCTGTCCCGAACGATTTCCCACAGCAACCATGCATTTCTGTGCTGAAAGTGTGAAAACACATTTCGGCCATGTTGTGGAAAATGACAGCTGTACTGTTCATAAGGAGGTGTGGAAAAATGCCACTGGTGAAAATCTGGACTGAAAATATTACAAATTCATGAACTTACGAGGGTGCGTGGAAACTGCGCAATGCTCACTCGTAACACAGTCATTTTATGGAGTTTTGTCACCAAATTTTCAACATAGCCATTTTAAGACCTCTGCTCATGACCAGTGTCACTGTGATTTTCTTAATCTGTCCCAAACATTGTTTTCGCACACCGACTGTACCATTGTGCGCTACATGTGCAGAAACACATTTTGGGTGAGATGTGAAAAATGGTAGCTGTACTGCTCATAAGGAAGTGCAGTAAAATGGCACTGTTGAAAATCTGGTGTGCAAATATTACAAATTCGCAAACTTGCGCGGCATGAGGAACTGCGCAACGTGCAGTCCTAAAGCAGTCATTTTTGGGAATTTTTTCACCAAATTTTCAACATAGCCATTTTAAGACCTCTGCTCATGACCAGTGTCACTGTGACTTTCTTAACATGTCCCATACATTGATTACGCAGACCGACTGCGCCATTGTGCGCTACATGGGCAGAAACACATTGTGGGTGAGATGTGAAAAATGACAACTGTATTGCTCATAAGGAGGTGTGGTAAAATGGCAATGTTGAAAATCTGGAGTGAAAATATTGAAAATGTGTGAACTTACAAGCGTGCGTAGGAACTCTGCAACACATGCTCGTAAAACAGTCATTTTTAGGAATTTTTTCACCAAATTTTCAACATAGCCATTTTAAGACCTCTGCACATGAACAGTGTCACTGTGATTTTCTTAATGTGTCCCGTACATTGATTTCGCACACCGACTGCGCCATTGTGCACTACATGGGCGGAAACATGTTTTGGGAGATGTGAAAATGACAGCTGTACTGCTCCATAGGAGGTGTGGTAAAATGGCAATGTTGAAAATCTGGAGTGAAAATATTGAAATTTCACAAACTTACGAGCGTGTGTAGGAACTGCGCAACGCACGCTCGTAAAACAGTCATTTTTAAGAATTTTTCCATCAAATTTTCAAAATAGACTTTTTGAGAGCCCACCTTATGAACACTGGCAGTGTCATTTCGTTAATCATTCCAGAAAGGTGATTTCACGCAGTGGCTGCGAAATCACCCTTCGGGCCCGAGTAACGCCATGACAGTGACCAGCATTTATGAGAAGGGGTCCCAAAAACCCCATGTTGAAAATTTGGGCCCAAAATTCCCAAAAATGCCTGAGATATGCAACAAAGTTGAAAAAACCCTATCTATCCCATTATACAGCTTACTGGCATTTCCTCAGTTCGTGGTCGGCTTTGAAGAGTGCAGACGTGTTCCCGGTCCACCGAAGATCGTCGCGCTGAGGTCCGGAGGTAAAGTATGGGGTGGGGGTGTGGGGAGAGGCAAGAATTTGCCAGTGAGTAAGGTGCGGGTTGTGGGAGGGGACAGGGAGAAGCGCGAGGTACAGTTTTGTATTTACAGGTTGTTGTTTTTTTGTGAAGACTATGAGGACGAAGACTATGAGGGCGTTTGCCACGCTGGGATGGGCTCCCAGCATGGCAGCTGGAAAGCTGTTGGGGGGCTGGAGCCAGCGAGGTTGGGCACCCCGTCGGCCATAATATCAATTGCCAGCTGGGGTGAGCTCCCAGCGTGGCACCTGGATGCTTTGGGGGGTGTGCAGCCGACGGGGCTTGGGCACCCCATCGGCATACAGTATGTGCGCAGGCGTCAATGCAACATGCATGCTATGCGTGTTGAGGGGGAGCTCTGCTCATTGAAGCGGAGTTCTCCCTTTCAACTGTATGCCACCACATTTTCAGCTGTCATAGACAGCTGGGGCAGTGATTGGCACACTGCAACCGCGCCTGCAAACACACTGACTGAATTGGAAGAGGCTGACACACCTCTGGAAAACTCGGATGATGGCACTATGTTTCTTGCACATGCGTGCAAGCAAACATAAAAAGGATTAGTATTAGGGAAAAATAAAAGTAAGAGTAGAGACAAAGTTCCAGAGAGGTACAAGAGCTACAGGGAGAACATAAATATTACATACATGAGCCTGGTGATCCCCGGTTCAAATCCCACCAAGGTCACTGGCTCATGATATGACCTTGGGAATGTCACATGACCTCTCAGCTTTAAAACTGGGTTAAAAGGGCTGGTCCAGCAGTACTGCTACTGCTTGCCATGCCAGCAACTCAGGTTTGGTAGTGAGCCTGGGCTGCTGGCAGGCTGGCTAGGGAAGAAGGATTGCGCACCCACAGAGCCGCTCTCCTTCTCTGGGGAGGGTGGGCTGCAGCCCTCACTGCTATTCAGCCACCTCGGTGACCATGGGTGGCGGTACAGTTGAGGAAACAGTAAAGATGGTAGGGGAGGATGTCGGCCAAGGGCCTGAGCGAAGTCATGTCTCAGCATGCCCTAGTCTCATTGGCCCTCCTCGAGCATGGACATCTGCAGGGGGCAGGGACCAGAAACAAAGGAAAATACCCCATGGTCATGCCAGCAGAGTGGCCTCTGTGCCGGTGACTGGGGGGAGCCTGAGAAGCAGCACCAAGTGTCTGCTCCCCAGAGATCCGGAGGGATTGGGGGAGTTCCCTCTACCTCACCTGGGGGGATTATCCAGTGCTAAGCATGGTTACTGGAGAGGAGCACTTAATGGGGGCAGGCTTTCTCGGATCCTCCCAACACAGCCTGTGTGGTGCACTGAGGACCCCGATGGAAGGGGGCATAAAGAATAAGTAAAAAATAAAAAAATCTGGGTTAAAAAGGGATGTCATTTTGAACAGGTCAGCAGAGTAGCCAGGACGTAGCCTTAAAGTGTAGGCCTTCATTTTGGTGTAATAATTTTAACATAGTAGGCCTTAATTCTGCTGCACATGGATACACCTGACCCACACAGCATGTATCAACAGTTGGGCCTTCAAGGGTGGTTGGATGAAAATAACTGATGCCACACATGCCCCAGCCTCCAGCCCAGGGCAAACGAGCAAAGGTGCAGCAATGAACCAACAGCAGATACAGTTCCAGCGAAGTTGCCAGTGCACATGGCACCCAACACTGGTAGCAGTAAAAATGGCTCAGTGTGGAATCGGTGGTGCATGCGGCACAGCAAGTGGTAGCATTGTGCATATAAACAGCAAGCTGGAAACTGTGCAAGTGGCACTGTGTGGTGATGACAGTGTACCTGGCACAGAGTTGGTAGTGCATGCAGCAATGCAGTGATGACAATACACGAGTCACTGCATGTTGTTGGCAGTGCACGTGGCACAGCATGGAGTCAGCATGGCATATGGCACTGTACAGAGAAGGTGATGCATGTGACAGTGCAGTGGTGGTAGTGTGTATTGAACATTGAGGTGGTGGCAGTGCACGTGGCACAGCATGGAGTCAGCATGGCATATGGCACTGTACAGAGATGGTGATGCATGTGACAGTGCAGTGGCGGTAGTGTGTATTGAACATTGAGGTGGTGGCAGTGCACGTGGCACAGCACGGAGTCAGCATGGCATATGGCACTGTACAGAGATGGTGATGCATGTGACAGTGCAGTGGCGGTAGTGTGTATTGAACATTGAGGTGGTGGCAGTGCACGTGGCACAGCACGGAGTCAGCATGGCATATGGCACTGTACAGAGATGGTGATGCATGTGACAGTGCAGTGGCGGTAGTGTGTGTTGAACACTGAGGTGGTGGCAGTGAACGTGACACAGGATGGAGGCGTTCCAGAGGAGGGCAACTAAAATGGTGCAGGGTCTGCAACAGAAGTCATATAAAGGAAAGACTAAGAGAGCTTAAAGAGCCACCGACACCTCGAGAAGAACCTTCCAAAACATAATACTTGGACACAAAGCAGCCTATACATTTCTCATCAGCTGTGTATTTCTTATCCCCATTACTTATTACTGAGGTAATTTGCCTCAAAAACAAGATACTTGTTTCTTGAGGATTTATCTGCTCCTATTGCTTCTTCCCAACCCAATGTCATAATACTCTGCTTGTGACATCACAGTTATTCCCATGGCAACAGACTGTGATGCAACAACAGGGCACTATGATTTCAAGTTGGGAATAATCTATAGAGGCAGATGAACCCTGAGGCATAAATATCTTATTTTTTGTGGTAATTTCTTCAGTAATAAATAATGAAGAGGAGAAATCTATACAAGGTATATGAATACGAACTGACCTGTTCCTAAATATGTTTTCCAAAGTTTTCCCAAAGGCATCAGCTGCTCTTTAATATGTGTACCCTTGAGGAAAGGGGGGGGGGCATGATAGAAACTTTCAAGTACCTCAAGGGACTCAACAAAGTCCAAGAAGGTAGCATCTTTCAGAAAAGAGATGTGCAAGAACAAGGGGACACAATTTAAGGATAGTGGGGACGGCTCTGGGGCAGCATAAGGAAATATATATATATATATATATATATATATATATATATATATATATATATATATATATATATATATATATATATATATATATATATATATATATATTTTTTTTTTTACACAGAGAGTGGTGGACACATGGAACTGTCTTTCTGAGGAGGTTATGGGATCAAAAACAGTAGGGAATTCAAGAATGCATGGGACAGCCTTAAGGCAATGATAGTGGGGGGGGTATCTGAAGAAGGACATAGTGCTGCTGGACAGAGTCCAGAGGAGAGCGACCAGGATTATTCAGGTCATGGAGGAGAGGCCCTATGAGGAGAGATTGGAAGAGCTTGGGCTGTACACACTGGAGGAGAGAAGGGACAGGGGAGACATGATAGGGGTCTTCAAGTATGTAAAAGGAATAACCAAGAGTGGAACCAAGGAGCTGTTTAGGCTTAAGAAGGGGGGAACAACTAGGGGGCATGAGTGGAAGCTGGAAGGGGAAATTACAGGGGGAGCATAGGAAGCATTATTTCACTGAGAGGGCGGTGGAGCCATGGAATGCGCTGCCGAGGAGGCTGGTGGAGGAGGGCACAGTGGACGGCTTCAAGAAGGGGTGGGACAGGTACAAGGGGAAACTGAAGCCAAAGAAGACCCTCTCAGGGTCTGGGGGGTGGGATAGTAAGCATCCACTAGGTGCCTGGCTATTGAGCAGACATGACAGACCATTAGGCCTATTCTGCTGGCTTTTAGTATGTTAGTATGTAGAAGGAAGTAGGCTGTTGGTAAACTAGAATCTGCAGCTTATCTAATAGGTAGGGAAATGGGCAGACTGGGTGGGCCAAGCAGTCCTTATCTGCTGTCAATGTCTATGTTTCTATGTACAATATATACATATATAGATCTATATAAATAATGATGAGGGGAGTGCACATGGCACAGCACAGAGCCAACAGTACTAGCCTTATCAGTTGAGAGCTACAGAGGGGAAATATTTACACTAACAGATAAACTGACAGACCATTGTTTTGACTACTGGAAGTCAATAGTTCATCCTGAGAAGTCAAGTTTTCCCATTACACTGTATATCCTAAGGATTCCAGTCAACCCCCACCTCCACCATCCAGTGCCCAGATCAGCCTCCTCCCACCCACAGCCAACCACCCTCCTCTCTGCTAGATCCCTCTTCCAGGCACCAGACCACCCTCCATGCAGCTGGACAACCCTTCTAGCTCCAGCTTCTCCATGATGAAGAAGAATAATCAGCATTTATATAGCGCTTTTCATACACAATGTATCCCAAAGTGCTTTACAAGCAATGCTACACTGGTAGTGAAGTGACAATGTGTGGTGGCGGCCATATCGCACGTTAACACCCACACACAGCCTGGACAATTACATGAACAGGTGAAAGAGAACATTGGACAGGACACCAGGAATGTCCCCTGCTCTTTGCAAAGAGTGCCCTGGATTCTTTCACTTCCACCTGGACATCCACCAGGATGGGTAGAAGGGACCTCGGTTTACTGGCTCATCCGAAGGATAGCACACCCCAGCAGTACAATACCCCCCCAAATACTACACTAGGATGCCAGTGTTTTAGGTGCAAGTACAATCCCAGTGTGGGACGAGAACCCAGAACCTTCTGGTCCAGAGGTGGATGTGCTACCAACTGAGCCACACTGATAGCCTGATGATAAGCAACGTCACTGGAGTTAGAGAACCACAAAGTCTCCAGACCAGGTTCTTCCCAAGCCGATCAACCTCCCTACATCCAGACCAACCTCCAACCACATGGCAAACAACCACCATGTAGCTGGAGTACCCCAAGCCTCCCCTCCAACAGACAAGTCTCTGCAGCTGCCCCCTCCCCAAGCCCTTGGACCAGCACTCCCCCAGCCAACCACTCTACCTAGAGCTAGACCTATCGCAAGCTCCATTCCAGCCCACCCAGCTGACCACCAGCTCTGCAGGAGGACCCCCCTTCCATCCCTGTACTAGCCCCCCGACCCCCACCACCAACAATGACCCTCCCTGCAGCTGGCTCACCTTTTTATGCCCTGGACCAGCTTTACCCAGCAGCAACCTTCCCTGCAGCTGGACCCCCTGGGACCATCATTCCTACCAATGGAACAGCCTCCAGCAGCTGAGTCCCTCCCTGAAGCTGGACACCCAGATGGCCATCCTTCCCAGGAGCTGGACACACCCTCCCTCCACAGCAGAGCCTCCCCCGGACCACCCTCTCTGCAACTAGACCCCCCCCCGGTCACCCTTCCACAACCAGGGACCCCATAGCTCTCAACCTAGTGCAAATACAATGTGAGACACTAACACAAAAACATACAGTACTCCAAAATTCAAACTGAGTACAGTACTTGCAGTAGTCTTCAGAAAAGGAAAAAAACATATACACTTATCCCAGCATTTCTATTTAATGTAATGGATTTACATATGCTAAAGTTCTAATTAAATATCAAATGTAAAAGCACAGCTTTCTCACATCAGTTTACAAACAGGATATGCAATCAAATATACGTTCCTCCACAAGTACTGTATATAAGGAGATATTTTTATAAACAGCAGTCTGCAGCTTTAAAAACAGAACCAAAAACAAGCACAAGGGTTCCAGCATTACTAATATAATAAACACAAGCACATGTTTTTAACTAATACAGTATCAAATGCAAGCAAAACACCCTCCTCCCTCTCCTGCTCCACACACACAAACACTAAAATATCTAATCTTTCCTTCTCAATCAGCTTACTCCAGATTTGCTCAGATAAAAAGCTGTAAAGTTTTTTCTCCAAATATAGTACTTTACCTGCAAACTGTTTAAAATGGGTCTATGTGATAACGGCGAACGTACAAAGGCGATCCTATCGCTCAGTCAGGTGCCGAACACATTTGTACTCTGACAACCCTGGCGCACCAGTACAAGAAGCGCCAGGACATATTTTTATTATTTCTGTGGGCTGTGCCCCACACCCACTCTCACGGGGGCATTGCCCCCACACCCCCTACTTAAGGATTCTCAACTCCAGGGGGTGCATGTCAGAGGGTGAAAGTAGTAAATAAAGGTTCGGCCAGGCGCAATAAAAATCGCACCAGCACCGGACCCAACCCAGTACTCAGCCACCCCAGCCATTGTCCAATCCCACGCCACACCGCAGCTCAACCGACAACACGCAGCACCACCTAACAGCCTCTCCACCCCACATCTCAGCCACGCTAAGTGCTCCTCCCACCCACGCTGCATCGTATAGCGTCTGTGCTAGTTGGCCCACCCCCTCATCCGGTCACCCTACCTGTCGGTCGCCGTGAGTGGACTGCGCGACGAAGGTGTCACCGTAATGGACGGCGCCCTTCCTCATGCACCTACTTCACAGGTTACCGTTTAAAATCCATCCAGCTATCCATGTAGAAATTGTTCCAGCTCTGAGATGTCTGTTAACTGATTCAAATATGGAGAGAGTACAGGAAGTCACATGAGGAATTAAGTCACATGCATCTCTTGATGCCCCCAATGGATTCTGGGAATTGTAGTTTTTCTTACTGTATGACTAGATGTTTAAAGTGAAAGAAACATATTAAAAGTCTGATGCCTAACTTGTATAATTATGTGATTCTTCCTGGTAGATCAGAGTCTGTGTAATGTGTGTGATATTCTTTTCCACAATAAAAATGGGGTTTAACAATAAAGGCCAGTTTTACAAGATGCACTAATTATTACAGAAAATTAAATTGGGGGGAGGTCAATATAGAAAGGCTGTACTGGGGAACCCACATTTTTAACCCTTTATTTACCAAGGATAGCCAAACTGAGGCATTTCATTTTTGGCGAGCTCTTACAGGAGCAGTAGGAAGTTTTTTCAGCTCCCCTCCCTATTTGTCCATGCTTTTGATTGACTGTGATAGGCTGGCAGCTGTGCATTTATCTCTGCATAATGCACACCGAAGGAAAAGTATGAGTGTCAGAGTGCTCCATAACAGAACAATATAACTGTGCTAGTTTAGGACATTGGCCTCATATACAAAAGGTAGCACCAGCACTGAAGCGGTTTGCACCAGCACTACCCGTGTTTGCGCTTGTGCTTGGGGTGGGGCCATATTCAAAGACCCTATAGAGCCCCCTAAACCAGCAGTGCCCAGGCACTGAAATAACCTCTTGTGCAAAAGAAAGGGTCACCTAATGCATATTAAGGCAATGGCATTGTCAAAGGTTTGCGAAAGTGCTAAACAGCCCCCAAAGTGATGCTATATTGCCACCAGAAACCAGCTCTAAACGGGGCACAAATATTGTGCCCTCATACCAATGGCATACAGCTGTACTGCAGCTGCCCACCTCTAGTCATCTGTTCTCTTCACTGTCAGTGCTCTCTTGTGGTCTAGTGTGTCCCCCGGATCACCCATTCCCATCAGTCTTAGTACTCCTTGGTGGTCTACGGTGTCTTCAGTCACCCTTTCCCATCACCATAAATGCTCCCTGGTGGCTAGTGGTACCCCATCATCTGTCTTGACACATGCAAGGTATCAGTGGTGGCCCAAGCAACCTCTCACCTGATCTGCTTGCACAAATCACTTCCAACACCCCACCAGGTTGGCTAGAGATCGCCGCAGCCCGTCGGTGACCAGCAAAGCCTTCCATTCACCTCCGCGGCCGGACACAATATGAGCTGTCAGTAAGGTGCGGTACAGTATGTACACCCACTGACAGCTTATATGGCAGCTGGCTAAGTAGGTGAGAGACGAGTTAGACTCAGGGGAGCATTGATGGTGACAAGGATGGGTGAGCAGGGGGGTGGGTACCATTAGCTGGGTTCCAGTACAGTGTCAATGGTGATAAGGGTCTGCTGCACCCCATGAAAATGAACCCATAATGGGCATTCAAATGTCCTCTTAGCACCCTGCATGCCCAATGGGCTGATTTACATGTTGGGGCCAAGCATTGCCCTCAGGAGTCTAGGAGCCATCCTGTTTTGGGCAGCACTATTCCTCATGGGCTATATACAACACAGATCCAAGCTGGCAGGATAACTGCACTTACCCTTGCAACAACACAACCCAATATTCAGACAGATTGTGCCATGACTAACCAACTGAATATTGCAGCTGCCAGGTTGGCAAAAGTGCAGCGGAAGCATTTGCAAGGTGCTTGCAGGTCTATTTGAATATGAGAGCCATTGTGTTTTAAAAGGACACCTTTTTAAATAAAAACTTACCCATCCCTAAAGCTCCACTTCTCACCTTGTAATCTTCTCTCTTCATTCTTCACTCTGATAGAGCACATTTGGCATAGTTTTCACTTTTTACATCGGGGATATTTGGCATATTTTAAATCACACTCCATCCCCCATCACCTGTCTCCCACCCATCCAGCTGCTACACTGAAAACACTGCCGAAATTACCGTATTTCACTGTTTTGTAGCCGCCCTCAAATAGTACCCGCCCTCAAATTGAAGCCGCATGCTCTTTTTATTTATTGCAATAGAAGCCGCCCTCATATACAATCCTGGTAACTAGCATACCGATATTAGTAAAATCACTAGCTTTCACTGCTACTGCTCCGCAAACTGACCTCACGTATGCTCACTGTAAACAGCTAAGTGATGAATGTAAGGAAGAGTAACTCACTAAAAGAATACTCTGTGGATTTAGGAATCCAAATTACTGACGATCTCAGCACCTCCAAACAAACAGCCAAATGGTAACTTCACTTGCTCTAGCAAGTTTCCGCGACAGGTTGCTACCATATGGTCTTTGGTTGCTACCGCATTATCGCGCAACTCAGAAACAACTTCGTTACCATGGCCACACTCAGAATGAATGAAGAAGACAAAATGATTTGGTTTTCTGTTGCTTTATTGCCTCACATTTTTTTTTTTAATGTAAGTAAAAGTCTTTGAGCTAAGGGATTTTAATCTACTTCATCTTCGCTGTCAGGGTCAGCATCAACGTCTGAGCCACTAGCTTCTGGCTCCTCCAGAATGAACACAGTATTATCCTGCGAATCCTGCACCTGTATGGTGTCAGCTCCTGATTGAGAAAAAAAAAATGGTTAGTGTACAACAAAGACTTTTGTTATCACAAAATAAAATGTCCTTCATTCATACCTGCGTACAGAAATGCGAGCTTTTCAGTAATGGGCTTCCTAGCTTCAGCAGCTACACCCTCTTTTCTTGTGCACACTATGCTGTCTAAATCAGTGGATGTGATGCCGCAAAGGGTAAAAGAGTTTTTGATATTCTCTTTTGTGACAGCACCCCAGGCATCTTTGACCCACTCCAACATTCTTAATTTAGATGGCGCTTTGGGGTTTCCGCAGGCAGTAAGCTGTCTTTCTTCAGTGGAGAGCCACAGATCATAACACTCATGATACCGTGATTTGAATGGGGCATTCCAGGACACATCGGCGGGCTGCAGAAGTTTTGTACAGCCACCAGGTATTTTTTATTTATTTATTTATTTAGCTTTTGTTGAACGGGTAAGTGCACTAGACAAATCCTGCCTATTTTGAGGCACGACCCGGGGGAGGGGAAAACAGATGAATGCCAACTGACCTTGAACCAGATTAAGCTGTTGGTGGTATTTTTTTAGTGAATGAGGGAAATTTGGCTAGGACACCGGGGAAATTCCCCTACTCTTTTCGATAAGTGCCATGGGATCTTTAACATCCACCTGAACTACCAGCAATCCAGGCAGATGGGACCTCGGTTTAACGTCTCATCCGAAAGACGGCACCTCAGAAATGCAGCACCCCTCTCATGCTGCATTACAGTGTCAGTACTGGGATATTAACCCAAGTGCCAGATGTGGGAACTGAACCCACAGCCCTCTGATCTCCCGGCCTCAGAGGCGAGTGTGCAACCTACTGAGCCACTGACACTGTATTGCTGCCATGACAGTATTTTTTTTTTTTAGTCTCTGCTTGACAGTGGGTGAGATATGGCAGCGGAAAGTGTCCCACACCAACATCCTTTTGTGGAATGCTAACCTACCCCATACTGTATCTACTCACTGTAGAGTAAGCCTTTCATTCATCCACCCATTTTCTGACATTGCCACTATAACTCCGGTAACTCCGGACATCTCCTTCGGCATTCTTTTGCCCTTAAAAACAACGAAAGGAGGGAGTTTTTGACCATCTGTAATAGCAGCTAGACAGACAGTAATTCATTGTTTTTCGTGACCAGTAATGAGGAGGGGGACTGATTTTGCACCAATGACATCCACCATTTTTTCACCAGGCATGTCTGCCCATACAGCAGTCTCATCCATATTTCCCACACAATTGAAAGGAATATTCTTTATTAAAATCTGCTTCGTACAGAAAACTACAAACTCAGTGACTTTAGGGATGTAGTCCTTTGGTAGATGCTGCCCTACTGTGGTGCACTGGCGAATGGTAAAGCCCCACCGTGACAGAAACCGGTCAACCCATCCACGGCTAGCTTTAAATTCTGGGTTATTAATCAGGAAGCTGTTTATAGCTATTGCCTTACGGGTAACCCTGAGATGCTGATCTCTGGGCAGAAATCCAGTTAGCAAGATTCTTCTCCTCGGTTGGGTATGAGGATTTACGACCAGCACCCACCAGCCTACGTCTCTTTCGGTTACTCTCAGAGCAGCCTGCTTCAGACACCAGCATCAGAAGCCGTTCTTTGTTTTTACGCCACTCGCGTATCTGCTTCTTGTCCAGCTTCAGAGACTATGCATACTAACACCTGATCTTCAGAGCAGGCAGGGATGACCAGGAAATACTTTTTTTTTTCTAATCACATAGTTCCTGTCCTCAGGACAGGCAGCGAAGACTGGGAAAACTGATAGAGAAAGGCTGAGAGTCGCAATAAGGGACAAACTCATTAAAGCTAATAATAAAATAAAAAGTCAAACCATGCGTACAGTCTCTCCTGGTCTTCATAGCAGGCAGAGAGGACCAGAAATTGACAACAGAAAGCATCCAAAAGTTGCAATGAGGGTAAAAGATGTTTAAAAAAAGAAGGGAAAATAAATAAAACTATACAGTTAGAGTGTCAGTCCCTCCCGGTCCTGAGAGAAGGCAGTGGGGACCAGGTAACAGCAAGACACAAAATCACAGCTCTTCCTAGTGACAGATAGTGCAGGAACTATTTCATTTTTAAAATCAAACCTTTTTTGTATTTACTTTTTAAACTTTTTTTTATTCTTTTCATTTTTTGAAACAAAACAACATATTACTCATTTTCTAAGTATAAGATACTCCTGGGTGGGCATTATGCTGAGACAGATACACTTCCAGGGGCAGTAAGACCCTCTATCTGCAGCACTGGGCCTCACTGCACCCTGGGCAGTTGGTTGTCTCAGCATAATGTCCACCCTGTAATGTCTTACCCTTTTGGTGGTGGGCCCTTTGGGGTTCTACTCCCTCTGAATAACTCTTTGGTGCAAACCATTGCGGACAGTAGCGTGGGCCTGAGAGTGTCAGGGGCATCATTCTGCTCAATGGCATGTCTTGTTCAGTCTCCCCACAGCACTCTGTTCCTCCCTTCTACCTATCACCCAGCAACACACATGACAAGAATCCACACACCCCCCACACCATCTGCATATCAGCTATACAAAATACATAGTATCCCTCATTACTGCCGCCCACTAAGTAGACCATCTCTACTCACCCATGTAATGGATTGTCCATGAGGTCTTTTGGCACATAGTTGTTGTTTAATGACCATTAATGTATTTGCCACCAATGTGGCATTTGTTAATGGTAGGAAATGCTCATTATGCCGGCCCGGTGGTGCTGAGGGTTAAGGCACTGGACACCACACCACACGCAATGCTGGGACCCTGGTTCGGAAATGGACTCAGGTCACTCAGGGGCTGCAGGGGGAGGAAGGACTGAGCATCCGTAGACAGTTCTTCTTCGTTGGTGAGGGGGGACAGTGTGGCATGCTGAGGACTGACACCCGGCAGTGGCTGGGTGTTGGCACTGGCTTGTCATCGAGATGTAGGGAGGGCACCCATTCAGGGTATCTGCCTGCTTCTGCGGAGATGGGGGGGCAGCTGCCTCATCCATTGTACAGCTCGGGTGCCAGGGAGAAAATAGGTGGAAAACATCCAGGAGCCGACGGGGTCCATGATGACCCAATGTGTTCCATGTCGGAGTACGAGTCCCTCCGAGGGAGGACCAGAGCAACCCCTCGGCTCCGCAGAGAAGCCATAAAGCATGAATTAAAAACTAAATGTTTAAAAAGTAATGTTCATTCTAATAATGTAATGGGTATAAATGCTGCCATTAAAAATGGATATTGATGAGACTTACTAGAAATAGTAAAACAAATGTTTATCTAGCTCTTGTCATTGTTCATTTGTGTCAGTAAAGGAAAGGGTGGCCAACACACCTTGCAGACAGTGGACGGCGGGACGAAAGGCAGCCTGGCTTCACAAATGGGAGGTCATGCCAGATGAATGTAATAGAATTTTTTTTTTTTTAATTTAGAACGCTTTTTCTTGCCACCGGCCACCCAGTTCCTCATCCCAGTCATGGATCCCCCACTTCTGCTCCCAAATCAGTCACACCTCACCGATTTCCCCTTGGTTACCTCCCCCAGGGCAGGGTCACAGCACCAACCCCTAAGGTGCCGCAATGTTGGGATAGGTCAACGGGCCAATCTGGGAGTGATGGAAGCTGAGAGCAGGTTACATTCCGGGTGGCCGGCAGCATTTTTTGTCCCCGGTGTATGGGGATGGGGACTTGCAATGAGGACCAGCGTCCACCCCGCCCCACTGAACACTTTTGCATGGCACACCCAGCCTCCCTGTGCCAAACACACTACCCTCCCCGGAGAAGGAGTGCAGTCCTCGGACACACAATCCTTCTCCCCCAGCTGGCCTTCTGACATAATAGAATTTTCTTTGATTGGGTGAAGAAGGTGACTGACCAGGGGGGTGCTGTGGATGTGGCCAATCTGAACTTCAGAAAGGCCTTCAACACTGCCCATCATAGAAGGCTGGTAAATAAACTAGAAAGCTTAGAGGTGGGACGGAAAATAACTAGGTGGGTGGAAAACTGGTTGATGCATAAGTTGGTGGTAAATTCCATGGAGAAGGGAGTAATAAGCGGGGTGCCCTGGGCCATTCCTTTTCAATATGTGTGTAGATATTAAGGGGCTATGTGATGGTAAGGGATTTGATATTTGTAATATCTCAACGAGTAGCATGTGAGCTCAGGAAGGAGCCAGGAGTGATTTTTCTGGGCTCACTTACCTTGAGTTGTTACACATATCAAGCCCCTTACCATCATGTTTCCATTTTATACAATAGGGGCTTTTAAGTTTTCTTCACTTAACTTGTAGAGTTTTTGTGATATCTATGTTTTTTCCCCATTTCCAGTTTTCTTCCATAGCATTTGGCTGTTAGAGTAGCTGATGTAGGGAGAGTAGTGATATTTTTTGCTGATGTATACACAGGGGCCCAGATATTCCAAAGGGTTGCGCCATGCGCAACAGGGTTGCGCATGCGCAAGTCCTACATTGCGCCATTCTGCGATATTCAGCAGGAGGCAGTTGCGCCACTGAAAACAGGTTGAGCAACAGCACAATGCAAATGAATGCATGCTCAACAGGAGGGGGAGGAACCATGCATAAACTGCGCAACCTGATATTCAGTCGGGTTGTGCAGAGTTGTGCAGGCGCAACCCCCAACCTGCGCCTGCACAACTTTGAGCAAAAAAAAGGATCAAGTTGAGGGCCACCCACAGGTGAGCTGCTGTATTGCAGGGCGCAACACAGCAGCTGCCACCCGTGGCTGGCCCCCAACTCAGTCCCTGTGCCCCCCCACCAGCCCGATCGCAGGCAAAACGAAAACAACCCTCCCCTGCCCAAACATCTCCCAATGCCCGATCGTGGGCAGAACGTGAAAACAACCCCCGCCCAAACATCTCCAACGCCCGCCGATCAAGGCAGAACGATCATGACAACCCCCCAGTGCCCCATTGCAGGCAGAACGATCATGACAACCCCCAGTGCCCGATAGTGGGAAGAATGTAAAAGATCCCCCCAACCCGGAAAATCTCCCTGGTGGTCCAGTGGACCGTAATGCCCGATCGCGGGCAGAATGTCCAGTGACAACCCCCAAACATCTCCCTAGTGTCTAGTGTCCCCCAACCCCACCCACCATGAAGCCCCACCACCCCGCCTTCGCAGCCGGCGGGCGGTAGCATCCCACCCGCTGCTTCGCCGCCACACCGACAAACTGACAGGCAGACGCTATTGGTGCAGTAGAGCAATGGGCAGCTCATACCCAGCGATGACAGTCCAGATTTGTGAATGGGTTCATTTACAAATCTGGACTGTCATGTCGGTATAGCTGCACTACTGGCTCTAGCTCTGCACCAATGGGCATGCAGCCCTACCGACAGTCTGTCGGCGGGTGGCGGGCAGCAGGCGGGTGGATGCTGCCTCCCGCCGCCGCCGGGGAGCGGGTGGAGGGGCTTCGTGGGTGGGTGGGTGGGGGACACTAGACACCAGGGAGATGTTTGGGGTTGTCACTGAAATTCTGCCTCGCGATCGGGCATTACGGTCTACTGGACCACCAGGAGATATTCAGGTTGAGGGTCTTTTACATTCTGCCCACGATCGGGCACTGGGGGTTGTTTCATCGCTCTGCCCGCGATCGGCATTGGGAGCCGTTTGGGGTTGTCAGTATACATTCTGCCCGCGATCGGGCATTGGGAGATGTGTGGCAGGGGGTTGTTTTCACGCCAGCTCATCATCGGGCTGCAGGGTGCGCCCGGTCCTCGACGGCTGCTGCCTGGCAGGGCGGCCAGGCGCAAGTCCTCAGGGATCGGTGCACCTACATGCTAATGGCATGCAAATGGGGCCATAATCAGATGCAAATGGCCTCCCCTGCGTCTTGCATGAATTATGGCCCCATTTGCATGTCACCTTTTGAATATCGGAAATTTGCGCATGGCGCAATAGTACTTGCGCCACCGCAAGTTTAATGCTCAACTCTGACAACTTGCGGTGGTGCAACTTCCACTGCGCCATGCACAGTGGCTGTGGCTGGGGGGTGATATTCAAAGGAGTTGCTCAATAGCGCAACTCCTTTGAATATCGCCTCGGCCACATCCCTTCGCAACTATTTTGAGCAGCGCAAGGGCTTGCGCCTCAGAATGGCGCAGTTTGAATATCCGGGCTAGTATATTTATCTGGTGTGTTTTCTCACTGTGTACATGTCCGCTTCCTGATATCAGTATGCGGTAAGAATATGACTATTTACTTAGCGGCATATCACTATACCCCTATTGCATAAACCAGGAATAAGACATGATGAGTTGTAGGTTATGGCCTGATAAGAGCACATCGAAGTGCATTATAAGGCATGAGGCACTTGCTGGTGCCATGTTCAGAGGCTCAGTAATGGAACATTTGAAACTCGTGCCACGTGGTAGGTGGAATTAATTGCAGTCCACAGCGAGGAGTCTGGAGATTGAATAAATGGTTTGTGTTTGCAGTCTGGAGCAGCGGGAGGGAGAACGGAAGCCTGGAGCCGCTATGGAAAGAACGAGCAGTGAGTAAAGAGATGAGATGGCTGTGCAGGACTGGGAACACTGGAAGTTATTACTCTGTCGTTGCCACCACTTTCCCGCTACAGCTGTTTCATCGGGATGGAGGGGCAGGGTGGCGGTACTACCTGCCACGGTGGGGGGGTGGGAGTCCACTCGACCATCAAGGAATTAGGTGGTGGTGGGCACTACCTGCCACAGGGGGGTGGGAGTCCACTAGACCATCAGGGAATTAGGTGTTTAATATTCTAATATAAGGGCACATCAGAGATAGAGAGGGGGGGTCTGCTAAACCACCCAGGAATGATTTTGTTAATATTTTTATTTACAGGTACATCAGGGATGGGGGGCTGCTAGACTACCAGGGCTGTGATTAACATCATTAAAAGGGGATTGGGTAGGATGGCAGCACACGTTGACGGAGGGCTCTGAGAGTGGCGCAAGTGGCCAAACTCTCCCAGAGGATGATGTTGTAAGTACCCTTAGACCAGCCTGCGTGATCGAAGGGTACTTAGAAGTTTGTCCTCGGGGAAGGTTTAGAGAATACCTAATTAGGGGATATAGCAGCTTGCAGCTTCCACATGTCCCCTAGCATCTTGCCACAGCCCATTTTGTGATACCTGGATGGCGCAAGCCCCGTTTGATGCTCACAGCCTGCAGCTGATGCAGGCTGCATTTGAGAATCGCTCCCAATGTATCTTTTGGTGCAAGGGGCACTTTGTGCCATTCCCTCTGGTGCAAGCCCCTTGCACCATTCCAAGAGCTTTGAGAATTGGGATCACCATTTACTAAAGTTGTAAACCAGGCATCGATGCAATTTTTTTTTTTATGGTACTCACATTTGCAGAAAATTTTACAAATTAGATTCTGTCTTCAGTTATTACTACTTCATTCAAAGGAAAATTTACCTCTTGATGTATTGAGTTTTCAAGCACGTTACCATACAGAAGTGTGAGCCCTATGATCCATGAAAGATCATTTTCTATTTCTCCTGAGGGAACTGGATCACAAATCGGGCCAAGCTCAACACCAGCTGATCCCTTATACTTCCCCATCTGTCAGCAACGCCCGCATGCTTAGACATTTTATGGCATATAACCAGGGAGAGTATGGTGACGTGACCCATTGAAATCTATATGGCTTGGTTTAAAAAAAAAAGTTTGTTTTTTAAGTGATGAAACTATATCTGGTAGATATTAAAGCAAACACTTAACTAATAAAGGGGCCAATTTGTTGCAGTGCCTTTCAGATGTTCCAGAGGCTGCTTTGTCATTTAAAAAAAAAAGATTTGAAACTGAGACACATAGGGCCAGATATTCAAAACTTTGCCCCGGGGCTAAATTAGCACTGCCAGGCGGGCAAACTTAGCCCGGAGCACAAAGCAAGCCATATTCAAAAGGAATAGCCCAGGGCAAACAGCCTCTGAATATAGCATGGGAATGAGGCCGGGCAAACTGGGCTGGGAGTGCAGGGCAAACTTAGCCCTGGAATAAGACAGCTCTGAATATGGCAGGAAGTGCAACCCACAACAGCAACACAGTGCACAGCGATGTGAAGGTAGGAAGAGTTGAACTATGTGGCCAATGTGTGTGCCAGCAAATGCGTGGACCCAGTACAGCTGCAGGCAGCAGCGTATGTGAAAGTACAGTGTGCAAAACTGTAAAATATCCCCCAAACTGTTTGCGCAGCGCTAACACGTTTGTGCAGTTTAGCGCAGGGCTAAACCGTTAGCCCAGTGCAAACATGTTTGCCCGGCGTTAAACTTTGCCATATTCAAAAGTGACATGCAAATGAGCCTACTTAGGTAGTCTGTGAGCAAACATCCAGATTAGTTTCTCATTATGCCCTGATTTGCATGCAGTTTACGCCGGGCTAACTGTTTAGCCCTGCGTTAAACCTGCGCAAACAGCTTGGAGAATAATATACAGTTTTGAACACTACTTCCACATGCGCTGCTGCCTGCAGCTGTACTGGGTAACACAGCATAGGCACAGATGGTGGTGGTGCTGCATGCAACAGTCACACTGTAGGTCATGCTACAGTGCACAGCAGACACTATAGTAGCAAGGGGGCCAGTAGTGTGTGGACACAGCAGTGCCTGTGGTGTGTAGGGCAGTGATGATGACTGCACTGTACACAGTGAGAGGCCCAACCTGCAGGTGTTTACTGACAGTGGACATTACTGCTACGCTGGTGTGTGACCCACAGATGCTGCACCTCTGGCATGGGATGCTCACAATGACATATTCATGTCCAGCTTTGTGTGCTGTGGCAGTTGTACAGCTGTGTGGTATGTGGCCGGTGGGGCATATATCATCCAAAAGGCACACTGGTGTTGGGGTATTCCCAATACTGGCCCATATGCACTGCATGATGTGTCCCAGCCTTGTAGCCACACCTGATCTGTGGCACAGCCTGGCCACCCATACACTCTCCCCTCAACATCCTCCATGCCCACTGTGCTGCATGTGTGTGCTGGCATCTGTTGGTGTCCACAGAAGTGTGGTCCACAGGTGTGTGCTGTATGGCCACTCTGCCATGCTGTCCACTGGCAGCAGGGTCACCACTTACTGCCTGGCAAGGCTGGGACTGGTGGCAGATGATGGCATCATTGTGATGCCATCAGTTAGCAGGATGCTTCCTCTATGTTTGGCTTTGTCTATGTGTCATATTTATTTGTTAGGGTTGCATAAAACCCACACAAAACCCATGCAAACACCGCGCAAAGCCATAGTGTCACGTAAAGCTGATTGCCCAGGGTTAAGACAAGCTTTTCCTGGGCAGTAATGTGCACCGCGCTAAGTGTCATGCTAAGTCACGCAAAACCACTTTGTGTGGCGCTAGTCGCTGAATATAGCATTGCACCTGTATTCATGTCAGTTTGCCCCTTGCATACATAGAAACATAGAATTTGACAGCAGATAAGGACCGCTTGGCCCACCTAGTCTGCCCATTTTCCTACCTAACAGATAAGCTGCAGATCCTAATTAACCAACAGCTTACTTCCTCCTACCCCCCACTAGGACTGCCTTATGTCTGTCCCATGCATTCTTGAATTCCCCCACTGTCCTTGACTCCACAACCTCCTCAGGGAGGCTGTTCCATGCATCCACCACCCTCTCTGTGAAAAAATACTTCCTCACGTTGTCCCTGAGCTGTCCACCCTCTATCTTCAAATTGTGCCCCCTTGTTCTTTCACAGCTCTTTTTCTGAAAGATGCTACCCTCTTGGACTTTGTTGATTCCCTTGAGGTACTTGAAAGTTTATATCATGTCCCCCACTCCCTCCTTTCCTCAAGGGTGTACATACTAAGCTCCTTTAATCTCTCTTTGTATGACTTCTGGTGCAGACCCTGCACCATTTTAGTTGCCCTCCTCTGCACTGCCTCCATCCTGTCTATGTCCTTGCAGAGATGGAGTCTGCAGAACTGCACGCTGTACTCCAGATGGGGTCTCACCAACTGTCTGTACAGAGGGATAACAACTTCCTGTTTTCTACTGGTGATGCCTCTCCCTATACATCCCAGTATCCCCCCCCCTCCTTACTGCCCTCTCACATTGTTTGCCAACCTTAAGGTCATCTGATATGACTACCCCAGGTCCCATTCCATTTTGTTGTTGTGAGTACCCCCAACTGTCTACTCTTCCCCTGGGTTTTGTTTCCCAGGTGCATTATTTTGCATTTCTTTGCACTGAATCCAAGCTGCCATACTTCTGACCATTCCTCCAACCTTGCCAAGTCCCTTCTCATCCTTTCCACCCCCCTTGTGTATCAATACTGTTGCAGATCTTTGTGTCATCTGCAAAAAGGCATACTTTTCCTTCCAGTCCCTTCGCAATATCACTTATAAAGGCATTAAAAAGGACCAGTTCCAGTACTGAACCCTGTGGTACCCCACTAGTAACCCCCCTTCTTTGGAGTGGACTCCATTTACTATTACCCTCTGCATCCTGTTGTCTAGCCAATTTTTTCCCCAGGCTACCACCCTGGGACCGACTCCCAGGCTGGCTAATTTGATTATTAATCTTTTGTGTGGGACTGTGTCAAATGCCTTGCTAAAGTCTAGGTAGCCAATGTCCACAGCACCAGGGAGTCGAGGAACAATGGGCAGAAATAAAAGGAGGGGCATTGAAAAGGCAGCAAATCTCTGTGACAGGCAGGTTAACAAAGGCATGAGAAAAAGGAGACTGATATGGTTCTGTAGAGAAGTAATGGAGAGAGTAAGAGCAAGAAAAAAACTAGCATTTAAAAGGTACAAGAGGACACAGAAGGAGGAGGATAGGGAGAGTTACCAGGAGAAACAAAGAAAGGCAGGAAGAGCAGTTAGGAGCACAAAGTAACCGAGGAGAATATTGCTCAGTCAGTAAAAAAGGGGATAAAACAGTCTTTAGATACAGTATATAAGCAAGAACAGAAATACCAAAGGAGGGAGTGTAAGGTTAAAAGGGGAAGGAAGGGTTTGTGAGGAAGAGGACCAAAAAAACAGCAGACATATTGAACAAATACTTTTGTTCAGTATTTACGGAGGAAGGGGTAGGTTACGGGCCAAAAATAAGGGACAAGGGCATTAAAGGAAGGGAGGAGGACACTAGTCCTTTTACAGAGGAGAAAGTCCTCAAGGCACTAGCACAATTAAAAGTAAACGAGGCAATGGGACTTGGGGTACACCCAAGGATACTGAGGGAGCTCAGGGAGGTGCTGACTGCACCTCTGACAGCTCTATTCAACCTATCACTAGAAGCAGGGGAGGTTCCGCGGGACTGGAGGAGGGCAGATGTGATCCCACTACACAAAAGTGGAAATAGGGGGGAGGCAGGAAATTACAGACCTGTCAGTCTGACTTCGGTGGTGGGTAAAGTAATGGAATCGCTACTGAAAGAAAGGATTGGGGAATACCTTGTAACCAGTGGATTACAGGATCTGAGGCAACACGGTTTCACAGGGGGAAGGTCTTGCCAGACAAAAATGATTGAGTTCTTTGACTGGGTGACCAAGGAAGTGGATCCAGGAGGAGTGGTAGATGTGGCCTACCTGGATTTCAGTAAGACCTTCAACATCGTTCCACATGGAAGACTGGTGAGCAAGCTGGGCAACCTAGGAGTGGGTCCATGACTAGTGAAATGGATAAGATGTTGGCTAAGCAATAGGAGTCAGAGGGTGATAGTAAATGGGGTCCACTCTGGGGAAGGCAAGATGACCAGTGGGATGCCACAGGGGTCAGTGCTAGCCTCTGTACTCTTCAATGTCTTTGGCTAAGTGCATGAAATGGTTGTTACCAATGCTGCTCACAAAAGTCCACACAGACCAAACGCAGGGAAAACAGTTAAAGACAGTGATAACTATTGCATCCATTAGAAGCCTTTATCAAGAGATAACACAGATGAAATCAGTGACATCCTATGCTTCTTTGTGTACAAATTTGAGTGTCTTCTATGCAAACCCCTGCTGTAAAGATGGCCAATTTTGTGACATTTGCACCCAAGGCTGCAGCTTGTCATTTAATGCTGCTCAACAGACTTTGTAGTGCCCCATAAACTGTTTGCACCACTTGTGTTAGTGCTTATTTATGTTCTGGGCATTTAGGGAACTTGTCTGCCCCCCCCCCACACCAGATCCCCCTGAACCTGGGCTCTTGAACATAACTGCCCTGGTCCCCTGCAGTTTCGTTCAGATGTCTTGCCCAAACCGCAATTTAAAAATGCTTTTTTTTAATGTTTTAAGCACTGTGCTCCAGCATTGCAATGTATTGCAGCAACCGTGCTTTTACTGACCTTGCTTCCGATTTGTAGTGCCCCACTCTCACCTGTGAGTTCACCTGTGACCTCTTCATCTCCCGCAAGTTCATTATGAGATGTCACGGGATTCTGTTTGTGGCCGAGAAAGGTTACCGGAGTGGTGACATTGCTCCATGGTGGGTTGACTTTTGGGGGGGTGGGGTTTAAAATGCGGTGTCCCGAAGAGTTTATCCCTCTTACATCACCAGGAATTCAAGAGAGAAGCTTGCTGTCCCCATCAGATACGCAACAAGACATCCATCTGCACTTCAGGTAAGGGCCACCGCAAGGGGATTTGCTTGCTCATACTCCAGATTTTCGACAACACTGCAGGTCAACTGTTGCGTCTGCCTGGGGAAATTTTCAGTCTGTTCTCAGTGGAGCAAGTTGGGGTTTGCCAGAATTAAGTGGAGGTTAAATAAAGGGGGAAATTAATTACTTTCTGGACCCTAAGCCTTTCTATTTGCCACCTGAAATTGGATACTGAATGCAGGTTAAATAGGTTATTTTATTTACTTTCAGGGACCCCAGGCCTTTTTCTTCCCAACCTGAACCTGAATGCAGTTTAAATAGGGAATTTCTTTTTGAACCTTGCTAAGTCATGTGTTTGGACTTTTTGTGGACTGACTTTTGTTTTGTGTGTGTGTGTGTGTGTGTGTGTGTGTGTGTGTGTGTGTGTGTGTGTGTGGAAGTGCTTCTTAGAACTTTTTTGGGGGGGTAGGGGGGTTCGGGCATCATATCATGACTTTTTAGTGCACGTGGGTTGCTCACTGATTTGTGCCAGGTCTGCTGTGAACCTCAACTGTGCCTAATGAAATGCTGTATCGTGCTTTTAGGGGGTGAATTGGTGGGAGCACACTGGTGACTTTTCTTTGGATCGCAAGGTATGGGTCTAACATGCCAAACGGGTGTTTTTATCCTAGCTGATTGGTAAATGCTGCATTGTGTTGAGGGGGGACTAACATGCCGCATGGTCTGGGCCTGTGTTTGGAAGCCTGCTGTGGTGCCTAGGCCTCGATCGGACCATTTGGAAACCAATAGTCACTTTTGGGTTCTGAATTATCTGAGTGAGCCCTAAACAACCACAGCAGGCTCACTATAACCTATCAGAGCATGATTATTATTTCTGGGTGTGGGGGACTCTCCAGCTACAATATGTCTTACACTAATTTGTTGTTGAATTGGAATTCGATTGTGAATGCTGCGTTGTGTCTGGTGCGGGAGGGACTAACATGACGCATGGTCTGAGCCTGTGTTTGGAAGCCTGCTGTGGTGTGTAGGCCTCGATAGGACCATTTGGAAACCAACAGTCACTTTTGGGTTCTGAATGATCTGAGTGAGGCCTACACACCACAGCAGGCTTCCAAACACTGGCCCACACCATACGGCATGATTATTTTGTTTTCTGGGTGTGGGGGGCTCTCCAGCTGCAATGCTAAAATGTGTTTAACACTAATTTGTTGTTGAATCAAAATTCGATTGTGAATGCTGCATTGTGTTTGGGGGGGACTAACGTGCTACGTGGTCTAAGCCTGTGTTTGGAAGCCTGCTGTGGTGTGTAGGCCTCGATCGGACTATTTGGAAACCAATAGTCACTTCTGGGTTCTGAATGGCCTAGGCGAGGCCTACACACCACAGCAGGCTTCCAAACACTGGCCCACACCATGTGGCATGTTGGCCCAACTCCAAACGCCATGAATCATTAAATCATCCTGCAGGTCAGCGACGGGCTAAGTTGTACTGCATCCTTTGCTTATTGCGGGAGATCATCTGTTGTAATTGTTTACCTACAAAATAATGCCCATTTAGTAATCCAAGTGCTAACTGTTTTGTACCATGTCGTGATGTGTGTGTCTATGTCTCCTTGTTAGCAGGCAGACTAATGTGGGCCTCCATTTTATTTACAGGCAGGTAGATGCGTGTCTCCATTTTGTTTGCAGGCGGGTGGATGCGTGTCTCCATTTTGATTGCAAGCGGGTGGATGCAGGCTTCCATTTTGTTTGCAAGTGGGTGTACGCAGGCTTCCATTTTGTTTGCAAGCGGGTGGATGCAGGCTTCCATTTTGTTTGCAGGTGGGTGGATGCGTGTCTCCATTTTGTTTGCAGGCAGGTGGATGCGGGCCTCCATTTTGTTTCGTGAATCTTTTCTTTAGTCGACTTTTTTTGGAATCTCCTCTTCTGTTGACTTTTGGTGCATTACCTCCTCTTCCATTGATGTTTTGTAAACAATCACCTCTTCCGTTGACTTAGTTTTGTGAAGAATCACCTCTTCCGTCAACTTCATTTTATGAATAATCACCTTCCATCGACTTCATTTTGAGTGTATTATCTCCTATTCCATTGATGTTTTGTGAAGAATCCCCTTCTGTCGACTTCGTTTTGTGTGCATTACCTCCTCTTCCATCGATGTTTTGTGAATAATCACCTCTTCAGTTGACTTTGTTTTGTGAATAATCTCCTTCCATCACTTTCATTTTGTGTGCATTACCTCCTCTTCCATCGATGTTTTGTGAATAATCACCTCTTCTGTTGACTTCTTTTTGTGAAGAATCTCTTTATGCAGTGTCTCTTTTATGGTACAATTTTATTCTTGCGTCAACTCTGGGGGTTAGCATCTCCAAATGTTTAAGGATTTCTAATACCGTAGCAAGAATGGACCCCATTCTTTAGCCAGGGCATATTCAAAGCTCAAGAAATTAGTGCTATATTAATCTTTGATGTTTGCTGAGAGCGCTCTTCTCAGCACACGCAATGTCCCCAAAATGGCTTCCTTTTGAAGTTCATAAGGTGTCACAAGTATTGGTAGCATATTTAAATGTGCCTGAAAGTTCTTTTTGATTAGTCCCATTGCTCCAAGCACTACTGGAACAATTTGTGTGTTCTTATTCCACATCAGTTTGGTTTCTGCCTGCATATCTTGGTATTTCATGATTTTGTGTCTCTCTGTACGCAGCACACTGTAGTCACTAGGGGTGGCTATTTCAATCAGCAATGCTACCTTTGTTCTGTTTTCTTGTATTACAATATCGGGTTTTCTTGCTTCCACTTTCTTGGCTGTTGGCATTGGGTGATCCCATGTGATCATTACTTCTTCATTCTCTGTGATTCTTTGTGGTTCATGTTTCCAGTGTCTCTCTGCTACCTGTATGTTATAGTGTTTGCACAGTTTCCAGTGGATCAATCTTGCTACATTGTTGTGTCTTTCAGTATACAGGCCTTCTGCCGTGAGTACTTCACATCCAGCCACGAGATGCGCAACTGTTTCTAATTCTGTACTACAGAACCTGCACTTGTCTGTTTCTCCTGTTTTTTCTATGGATTTTGTGAACCATCTTGTGCATAGCCCACTATCTTGGGCTGCCATTATTAGTCTCTCATCTTGTGGCCTAAATTCACCTCTTTTTAACCACTCATGGGTCAGGGCTTGATCGACCTGTGGTTGCGCCAGTAGCTCCCTGTATTTTCCACTATAATTATGGGCTTTCCAATTGTTTTTTCTTTTCTGTTGGTCTTTATCCTTATACTCCTTTTTCTGATTCTTTGCGTTTTCTGTTGCTGACAATTCCTTATCTACTTGTGGATTGACATCAATCTCTCTACCCTTCTGAAGGCTTCTCCTAATTTGATGAGTGAAGTCATTTTAGGCTTATTTTCTTCATGATGCAAGACCTCGACTATATTTGGGTCCAAGGATGTCAGTAAGTATATATGTAGCCCCACTATTGTGGATCTATATGTGTAATCAATCTCAATGAGACCCATGCCTCCCTCTGCCCTTGGGATGTATAATCTTGGCATGCACTGATTTTTGTATATTAATTGGTGAGCATGAAACATTTTTCTTGTTTTTACATCTAGCTGGTTCAACACTTTCTGTGGCCAGTCTATCACACCAAAGCTGTATGATATCACTGGAAGGGCGCGTTGATTTATAGCTTGCACTTTATTTAGTGTTGTCAAAGCAGTTTTCAGAATTAGCTTTAACCTTCTAAAATATTCCTTGCTTACTTTTACTTTCATTTGTTCATGTTGTGCTGTTGCTCCTTCATCTATTCCCAGGTATTTATACACTTCATCTTGCTCAAGTTCTTTTATGTCACAGACCTCCGCCAGATTCATGTTTTCTTTATGAGTTAATGTTCCTGCTACAAATGTTGCTTTGGCACATTTGTCTAGGCCAAATGTCATCCGTATGTCATCAGAAAAGGTCTTAACAATTTGTAGTTGTTCTTTCAAATGTTTGTCAGATGAACTATAAAGTTTTAGGTCATCTACAAATAGAAGGTGAGATGTTAGCTGTTGATTGTTTTTGTTTCTGGGGTTCAAGCTGTATCAATAGCCTAGGTTGTTGATTAGGCTACTCAAGGGATTGAGGGCAAGGCAAAACAGAAGTGGTGACAAGGAGTCACCTTGAAATATCCCTCGTTGGATACTTATATTTGGGATGGTGATTTGACCTTTCTCATGATTTAATTGCAGGGTGGTTTGCCACTTTGTCATTGTTGTTGTGACGAAGTTTATCAGTGTGGGATGTATCTGACTATGTGATCAATCTCTTGTTGCGTTGAATCTTTACATTGTGACTAATCTCTTGGGGTGACCACTTTGTCACCACAAGAGGAGATTATTCAGACGATGTGTTCTGACTGATCACATACTGTGTTGCATACAGCCCCTGTGAGGCAACACTTCATTATGTCAGTGACGTGTTTCATCATCTCTGATGTCACTTTAGCCTTGTTCGGTGGCATGGTAGACTTTTTATTTTACCGATAAAAATTATTTTACTGTGAAAGTTGACCCGTGATTTTTTGAATTCACCTGTGTTTCAGTAGTTAACTTTTTCACAAGGTATGGAATCCAGACGAAGGCCCTTGGTGTCTGCTGCAGCCATGCTCACTGAAGCTCTGCGGACTACAGTCAACCCTCAATCATCAAAAGAAAGGAACAAGCGTTACCGAGCAAGCATAAAAAAATTCCCCAGAACGTTATTGAAACTACAAGGAGAAATGTGCAGCATGCTCACGTGCATACCGCAGCAACGTGAAGGATGAGAAGTGTGAACATTATAACTAGATGGCTAAAGAGAGGATGAAAAGATATAGAGAGGCTCAGAAGCAGAAAAAATTGCAAGCTGACACCTGTAGTGCTCCAAGTAACACAGAAAGAAGGTTTGATGAGAACACTTCTGAAGCGCAAAGACAAGCATGGAGGGAGGAAAAATGCTGACAGGGTGCACAAATGACAAGTCAGAAATGTCGACGAATTAATGAAAAGAAACACCAGAAATACACAGGAAAAAAGGAGCATGAAAAGCTTGCATGACTCTCGGCCACCAACGTCACCAACACCACCACCACCACCACCACCACCCCACCAGCTGTACCGATCGGCACACCAACTAAAGAGCTGTGTGTGATGCCGCAGGTCCACAGATGTGACAGTGCTGTAAGAAAGGCTTTGCAGAGAGCAAGAAAAGGTCCTCCAAAATCACCAAATTGATTTTCTTATGTAATGAAGATGATCCTGTCATCTTGTCCACCAGCCCAACAAACTGCATTAGCTCAGCACAAAATCATTCATCGTCCATGCAACCTACAAAAAAAACTGATGTCTGCTTTTATGGAGAAGCTATCAAACCTAAACAATGCCAAAAAACAGGACAGAGACCTGAACAGAGAGTTCATCAAAACAGTTCTTGTGCATGCCGGCCCGGTGGTGCTGAGAGTTGAGGCGCTGGACGCCACACCTTGCGCTGTGCCAGCAACCCGGGTTTGGGAATGAGCCCAGGTCATTGGGGATTGGCAGGGGAGGACTAGGATTGAGTGCGGGAGATAGCTCTCCTAGTCCTGGGGAGGGCTGGGAATCAACACCACACTCACGGTGACCTTAGGACACCCAGAGGTACGTTGCGCTGGTGTGACTGGGGAATGCGGCAGGCGTCAGCATATGTGCGCCAGGCGTCATTACTGCGTCTATGCTCCCAATGAGAGAAAAGGTGGAAATGGCTGGTAGCGACTACGCAGCCTGATGTACCCAGCCTCACCAGGAGGACTCGCGTGGAATCATGCTGGGGGGTCCAGAGCCAGTCTGGCTGGATAGGGTATGGGGAGACCCTCCAGTATCAGTGACAGCCGTGCCAGATCCCCCATCATGTTAGTGAGCCTGGTGCTCTCCCGTTGGGAAGGGCCGGCGGCTGGATGCCCCCGCCGGTAGTCACCGCAGCAGGCGGATAAATAAGATTAATAAAAAAAAAAGTTCTTATGCTAAAAAAATACAGTTTGCTCAGAACTGCAAGTGCGACACTGGGCATCAGCTGGAAGAGGCTCATGAAGGTATCACATGGTGGAACAAAATGCAACAAATGGCACAATTCTGCACTGCTAGAGTCAACAAAGAGGAAAGTGGAAATTTTTTTTGAAGAGTCTGCAACCCCACTACCTCACAAGAAAGCTTTTCCAAAAAGAACCAGCATGTCGGTCATATCTGGACAAACCCATCCATACTCTCTACAACGATTTCACCCAACAGAACCCGGACACACTGGTAGGAGTGAGTAAATTTGGAAGCCTATGCCCTAAGCACATTAAACTGGCCAAAGAGCAAAAACTGAACCAGTGCCTGTGTGAATACTGCACGAATAGCTTACTGAAACTGAAGGCGCTGAACCGTGCAGCAGATCTTTACCAGCTGACATCATGCAACGTCCTCACTGTGCAACATGCAGTAGAGCTAACAATATGTCAGGTTTTACAGGCAAGACTGTGTGGACAAAACTTGTCAACAGTGCAGCACCGAAAATTTTGTAAAAGCCATGGAAGACCTCATTAATGGCCATGGACCAGGCAATGTCACGTTCCAGCAGTGGGAGAATATAACAATCATGCGAACTGTCAATGGCGTCCAGGTATGGCAGACACGAAAAGTGTTGAAAAATAAAAAATCAACATTGCAGACACTGGTGGAGGTCATACAAGACGAACTTTTGTTTTTGGGTCAGCACTTACATGGCAGCACCACCAGTTTGCTTGCATCAAAAAATACCTGCCCCAGGGATGGCAGTGATGGTTCTTGACTTTGCTGAGAACTATGCCTGCAGATTACAGGACGACGTGCAGGCAGCCCACTGGCATTATGAACAAGCAACGGTTCACCCAGTAGTAACATACTACCCTTGTGAGCAGTGTGACTCAACAGTAACAGAGTCATTAGTTTTTATATCCAGTGTTTAAAAAACGATCACCCTGCCGTTCGCCACTTTGTGAAGATATCAAATTCACATCTACAAAATGTCTGCAAATTAAAAATCAGCAGAGAAGTTAATTTCACTGATGGCTGCAGTGCCCAGTATAAATCCAAATGGGCCTTCTTTGACATTTCAATGTCATCCAAGGAATTTGGCTTCCCCATCAAGCAGGCTTTTTTCGGCTCACAACGTGGTGAGAGTGCCGCTGTCAAATCAGCAGCAAGCAGAGCCGTACGGTCGTGACAGGCCATAATTAGAAAGCTAAAGAGCTCTATAAATTCTGCCATGCAACATTGACTAGAGAGCATGACACAGAAGGGTGCAGCAAACATTTCTGATCTACGTTTTTCTGGGTTGATGAAAATGAAATTAGATGACCTGCCTGAAACAATGTTAAAATGGTACCTAGAACATGAAAGCTTCACAGTGTGAAGTGTGCAGCAGAAAGTGTGGTGGTAACAAGAAACCTGACTTGTTTTTGCACATACTGTGCTCATGAAGATGGGCCCTGTGAAAATGTGCCTCATGCTGAAGAATGGAAGGCTAAAAAATGAACTGCTTCCGCATCATACAGAATGTCATCTTCAGATGCCAACACTGAGCCCATTGGTCCCTCTGCTCCTGTGCACACAACAGCTTTCCAAGCTGCAGCCTTGCATTTCAACACAACTCATGACTTGCTGGCCACAACTGCTGATCCTGTATTGGGGTCTCACACAGCCTGCAATGAGACTCTAACTCCTGCTGAGGTCATATCTGAAGAATCCACAGGCAATGACAGTGCACATGACAGTGCATCAAAGGATGCTGAAGAGGATGCCACCACAAGTTAAAGCACTACAATTACCACTGATGCTTCAGCTGAGGATGCCACCACAAGTGAAAGCACTACAACCACCACTGAAGCTTCAGCAGAGGATGCCACCACAAGTGAAAGCACTACAACCACCACTGATGCTTCAGCAGAGGATGCCACCATTAGTGAAAGCACTACAATCACCAATGATGCTTCAGCTCCATTACCCATGAAACACACAGTCCCTAAAAAGTGAAGAACTTTGCTAGACCCACAAATGATCCAGACCAATCAGTATTACGTCGTGTGCTACTCGACATAATATTTTGTGGGGCAACTAACTGCAGTGGGTCCTGTGGGCCAGTGGTACTCACTGAAGTTCATGAAACAGTGTGGAAATGTCTTTACATGGCCACGGCGTCAGGACACTAACTGTGTTCGAAGAAACATAGAAACATAGATTTTGATGGCAGATAAGGACCGCTTGGACCACCCAGTCTGCCCATTTCCCTACCTAATGGATAAGCTGCAGATCCTAGTTAACCAGCAGCCTACTTCTTCGTACCTCCACCCCCTAGAATTGTCTTATGACTGTCCCATGCATGCTTGAATTCCACCACTGTTTTTGACTCCACAACCTCCTCCGGAAGGCCGTTCCATGCATCACAACCCTCTCTGTGAAAAAAATACTTCCCTTAAATTAGCTCTAGGCAGCCCCTTCTATCTTCAAATTGTGCCCCCTTGTTCTTGCACATCTCTTTTTTGAAAGATGCTACCCTCTTGGACTTTGTTGATTCCTTGAGGGTACTTGAAAGTTTCTATCATGTCCCCCTCTCCCTCCTTTCCTCGAGGCTATACATATTCAGCTCCTTAAGTCTCTTTCATATGTCTTCCAGTGCAGACCCTGCACCATTTTAGTGCCCTCCCTGGACAGCCTCCATCCTGTCTATGTCTTTGGAGATTGGGTCTCCAGAACTGCACTCAGTACTCCAGATGGGGTCTCACCAACTGTCTGTACAGAGGGATAATAACTTCCTGTTTTCTACTGGTGATGCCTCTCCTATGCATCCCAGCATCCCCCAGCCCTCCTTGCTGCCCTCTCACATTGCTTGCCCACCTTTAGGTCATCTGATATGACTACCCCTAGGTCCCTTTCCATTTTTGTTGTTAGTATCTCACCCTCATTGTGTACTCTTCCCTTTGTTTTTGTTTCCCAGGTGCATTACCTTGCACTTCTTAGCATTGAATCTAAGCTGCCATACATTTGACCATTCCTCTAACCTTGCAAGTCCCTTCTCATCCTTTCCACCCCACCTTGTGCATCAACTCTGTTGCAGATCTTTGTGTCATCTGCAAAGAGACATACTTTTCCTTCCAGTCCCTCTGCAATGTCGCTTATAAAGACATTGAAGAGGACCAGTCCTAATACTGAACCCTGCGGAACCCCACTAGTAACCCCACTTTCTTCAGAATGGACTCCATTTACTATTACTCTCTGTGTCCTATTCTCCAGTCAATTCTTTACCCAGGTTGTCATCTTGGGACCCATTCCCAGGCTGGCTAACTTGTATATTAATCTTTTGTGTGGGACTGTGTCAAATGCCTTTCTAAAGTCTAGGTAGGCCATGTCCACAACCCCTCCCTGACCTACTACTTTGGTCACCCAGTCAAAGAAATCTATCAGATTTGTCTGGCATGACCTTCCCACTGTGAATCCATGTTGCCTTGGGTCCTGAGCCCCTCTGGCCTCTAGATACTCAACAATTCTTTCCTTCAGAAGTGATTCCATCATTTTCCCTACCACTGAGATTAAACTAACAGGTCTGTAGTTTCCTGCTTCTGCCTTGCTCCCACTTTTGTGAAGGGGAATCACATCTGCCCTTCTCCAGTCCTCGGGTACCACCCCATCCTCCCATGATTTGTTAAAGATGGTAGTCAATGGTGTCACTAGTTCTACCCTTAGTTCTTTTAGAATTCTGGGATGAATCCCATCAGGCCCCATTGCTTTGTCTACCTGGAGTTTTAAGAGTTCATTCAGAACCCTTTCTTCTGTAAATGGACTGGTATCAACTTCTGTATCCAGAGTGTTTCTTCTGTTTGTTTTAGGTACCTCCCCCACTTCCTTTGTAAATACTGAGCAAAAATATTTGTTCAGTATCTCTGCCTTTTCACAGTCACCCTCTGCCCACCCTCCCTCCTCTTTATTAAGCCTCACTGACCCTCCCTTGGTCTTCCTTCGCTCCCTGATGTACCTATAAAAGGTTTTATCCCTTCTTAACTGAGTTGGCTATCTTTTCCTCGGTTTGGGCCTCTGCTGTTCTGACTGCCTTCCCAGCTTCCTTTTGCTTTAACTGATACAGTTCTCTGTCCTGCTCCTTCTGTGATTCCTTGTACTTCCTGAATGCTTTCTTTTTCTTGAACCTTCACTGCACTTCCTTTGAGAACCATAGTAGTTTCTTACATCATTTTGTTTTGTTTATTTGCTTCACACAAAGGCTTGTTACCTCTGTGATGGCAGTTTTTATTATTCCCCATTGTTCTTCCACCCCTCCTTCCTGCCCATTTGCAAGTGCATTCCTTAGCCATTCACCCATTTTGGCAAAGTCAGCCCTCCTAAAGTCCAGTACTTTTGCCTTTGTATGGCTTGACTCTATTGCTGTGTTTATTGTGAACCATACTGTTCGATGGTTGCTAGTTCCCAGATGGCTACCCACTTACATCTGTGATCCTCTCTCATCCTCCATTTGAGAGAACCAGGTCTAAGATTGCTCCCTCTCGAGTTGGTTCCAATACTAGTTGTCTAAGGCATGCCCCCTGTAGGGCATCTAGAATAACCCCACTCTTTGAAGTGGCTGCTGCAACTGCACTCCAGTTAACATCTGGCATATTCAGATCACCCATCAGCAATATCTCCCCTTTTTCTGCCATTCTAGGTATTCTTTCTATCATTTCCTTGTCCATTTCTTCCCCCTGAGAAGGGGGTCTGTATACAACTCCTGTGGAATTAAATGGACTATCATTTTCAGTGTACAGTGCTGAACTCCTCAAACATATCTGTTCCAGTTTGCCAAATAAGTCATAATGTGTTTGTATAGGGATAGTGTAGCCTTGTAGTTGTAGATGACTTTTTCATGGGCCAATTCAGTTTCTGCATGAAGGCGGGACCTTTTAAACTAACAATGGCAAACTCACAGCAATCAATGAAAAGTTCTGCACACTTCAGGACAAATGGAATTAAATGGACTATCATTTTCAGTGTACAGTGCTGAACTCCTCAAACATATCTGTTCCAGTTTGCCAAATAAGTCATAATGTGTTTGTATAGGGATAGTGTAGCCTTGTAGTTGTAGAGTAGCCTTGTAGTTGTAGAGTAGCCTTGTAGTCGTAGTAGAGTAGCCTATTGCTTTATGTAGAATTTATTTTTGTTGTAATGCTTAAGTGCTTATGTTGTTGTAAATATTACATTTTTATTTTTATATGGTTACATGTTTGGTTGTATTAACCATTTGACTTTTTTTACCTTGAATGATAAAAAATTAGAACATTGAACAGGTATTCCCCGTCTCTTATTATATGCTGTTGTATGTATCACGTTCCCAGTTACATGGGCAGTCACTTTCATGTCCCCAGTTACATGGGCAGTCACTTTCATGTCCCCAGATGCATGGGCAGTCACTTTCATGTCCCAAGTTACATGGGCAGTCACTTTCATGTCCCAAGTTACATGGGCAGTCACTTTCATGTCCCAAGTTACATGGGCAATCGCTTTCATGTCCCCAGTTACATGGGCAGTCGCTTTCATGTCCCCAGTTACATGGGCAGTCACTTTCATGTCCCCAGTTACATGGGCATTCACTTTCATGCCCCCAGTTACATGGGCAGTCACTTTCATGTCCCCAGTTACATGGGCAGTCACTTTCATGTCCCCAGTTACACGTCAGACTTTGAGGAGTTTTTTCCTCAGGATCAAAAAATGGGAGTTATCCTGCAGCATACCACATTTTTAAAGGTGAGTCACAGCACAAAAAATGCTAGTAGCCATTACTATATTTTGACTTTTAAAATTTGACTCCAATGTCACACTTTGGTACCCCTTTTTCATGCACAGAGCCCTTTATTAGTGACATTGCAGAAGGGCTGGAAGGGAAAGTATACCTGTTTGCAGATGACACAAAAATCTGCAACACAGTGGAAACACTGGGGGGGGGAGAAGAGCGATCTGAAAAAGTTGGAAAAATGGTCAACAGAAAGGCAGCCGGGTTTCAATGCAAAAAAGTGCAAAATCATGCACTTCGGGCACAGAAACCAAAGGGCAACATACCGACTGAGCAGGGAGGTATTAGCAAGCACAAAACAGGAAAGAAAGCTGGGGGTAATCATTTCTGATGATCTGAAGGTGGCTAAGCAGCGTGATAAGGCAGTGGAGAAGGCTAGCAGGATACTCAAGTGCATAGGGAGGGGCATTACCAGCAGAAAGAGGGAGGCAGTATTACCCCTGTAGAAATCACTGTTAAGACCCCACCTCAAGCACTGTGTCCAATTCTGGAGGCCCCATCTCCAGAGCAACATAGATAGGGTAGAGGCGGTACAAAGGAGGACTACCAAAATGGTGCAGGGCTTGCATCAAAACCCCTGGGAGGAAAGACTCAATGAACTAAATATGTACTCTCTAGAGGAAAGGAGGGAAAGGGGGGACATGATAGAAATGTTCAAATGCCTCACAGATATTAACCCTTGCTGTGCCATGGACTGATATATAAGTCCAGAATTACTACGTGTTCTAATTCTGTTGGCAGCCTAAGGGTTAATAAGGTACAGGAAGGTAGCATTTTCCATAGAAAAAGATGCTCCAGGACAAGGGGTAATGCTATGAAGCTTGGGGGGGGAGGCTCTGAGGAGAGGTGAGGAAATACTTTTTCTCGGAGAGGGTGGTTGATGCCTGGAACAGCCTCCCAGCAGAGGTGGTGAGTGCTAAAATGGTAACAGGATTCAAGCATGTATGGGATAGACACAAGGGGATCTTAGGAGTAAGGCAATGTTGGGAGAAGACTGGAGATCATGTAGGGTCTACGGTGGCACCGTAGGTAGGGAATATAGCGCAGACTAGGTGGGCCAAGAGGTCCTTATCTGCCAAAAGCATCTGTTTTTATGTTAGTCTTTCCCTCTATCTCAGCTCCCTGCTGTCCTGTTCCCTTTCCTTCTCCTTCTCTTTCCCCCTGCTATCTGAGCTCCCTCTTGTCTTGTCCCCACATTCCTCTTCCAACTCTCTTTCATACTGTCTCAGCTCTCTCCTCTCCTGTCCTGTCCCCTTCCCCCACCTACTCAAATTCAAAATAACTTCACTGGTATAACAATAAAGATATTGCCAAAGTTTATACATCAAACTAATTATGAGATAAAAGCATACTATCGTGCAATCTATGTTGTATTTCGAAGCTGGTGGCTTGAAGCTATATACTGTAGCTTGTAGCTATTCCTGCTGCATCGTTTCTTTCCCCAGCAGTATACAGAGTTTAGCTTCATTGTTCACGAGCTGGAAATCCACTGTCCTTTGTGATAACTCTGGGTTCTGTGTGTGGTACGTAGCTGATAACTCTGGGTTCTGTGTGTGGTGCGTAGCTGATAACTCTGGGTTCTGTGTGTGGTACGTAGCTGATAACTCTGGGTTCTGTGTGTGGTACGTAGCTCAGCGCTTGTGATACATAGCAGTTGGATGAGATATGGCTGATGTTTAGATACGTTAGACCTGGATTGGTACGTCGGACAGTGCTTGCAGTATGTAGGAGCTAGATAATTTATGGTTAGAGCTTAGATGCGTTGGCGTTGAATAGGAACATAGGCCAGTTCTTGTAGTACGTAGGAACTGGATGAGATATGGTTGGTGCTTACATACGTTTGAACTGAATGAGATATCATTGTGTTAGAACATGATCCTTTGGCCTTTCTCTGTATCCCACCTTTGGCGGAATGCTAGATAAGTGTAGGACTGAAGGCCCAAAAGAATTGTAATAACTGATGTGATTACCTCCTCCAACTCCGGAGAGCATGGCCAGTAGCATGCAGGAGAGGGAAAAATCCACTTTGGGGGAAACCTCCGAGGACCCATGGCTACTGACCTGCCCATCCTCTGGGCATACTAAAGGAGAGTAATCCTAAGTTGACCAAGTATTAATAAGTTGTTGTCTAACCCAAATCCCGAATTGTGATTGAAGAGCAGATCTTGACTTTGATTGCAAGCAAGTAATCCTGGAGTTGAGGTACTGATGATGAGAGTCCACCAAGAAAGACGGTAGCATATCTTGTTAGCGTATCCCAGTCCAGTATATCTACAGGTGTATAAGGTGAGTAGTTTTCATATCAGGCAACTCGACCAACAGCTGTGTATGGAATCACATCTTGGAAAGGCGAGAGTATAGAACTGGTTGATGGGCAATCCTGGAGTGCGAAGAAGAAGAAATCTGTTTCAAAGGTGGACTGAATTATGATGAGCAAACAGCTAGTCCTCCTTTGCAAGGCAGAGTAGGAGAGAATGTTGATCCATGTGCTCCCAGTACGCATAATTTCAATAAAAGTGCCAGGCCCCTAGCGGGGCGAAGCAGATATGTAGATAGAAACCTCCAGGCCCCATGTGGGGTGAAGCAGAAATGTGTAGAGTAAGCAATATAGGCCCATTGAGGGCAACGAAGAGTGCATTGAGCAGGAAGCCATACCTTTTGTGGGTGAAATGGATAGAAGCCTCCCTCCAGGCTCCCTTTGCGGGGTGAAGCAGGTAAGTGTAGATTGAGTAATATAAGCCCATTGAGTGTGAGTAGAAGTGTGGTGAGCAGAAAGCCAGGCCCATGCAGGTGAAGCAGATAGAAACCTCCTGCGTAGGACATCTGAGGCATGGAGATGGCTACTAAGAGCTGTCCAAAGTACACCTGAGTGGAAATTATAATGAAAAGAGTCTGAAGTGCAAGAGAAGATTCACAGGATGATGAGTCACAGGCTGACCTGCGTGTGCTGCCTGGAGTGTAGAGCCATTGTAGGCAGAGTTACGATGATCAAACTATGATGTAGGATGTAGGGTCCAGGCGGTCATGCTAAGGAAGGGGACCCCGCGGACATCCTTGATAAAGAGGGACTATGTTGAATACGGAGACCTGCCCTGTAGAGGTGCACAACATTTAGGGATAGCAAAATCACATTGGTTGCCATGGAAGACATGCAGAGCACTGAGCAATACCCCCTCATAGGTATAGTAGGAGATGGCGGACCCCTCTTCTAAGAGGCTGGTGGTATAATAATTGCTGAGGCTATCCTAGCAGCAGGCATCAGTAACTCAATGGTAGGCAAATCAAGGTGTAACATCAACATGCAATGAGTCCACTCAGCTGACTGTGCACAGGTGAGAGTGGATAGTAGACAAACCGGATAATACTCTATCTAGAGCCATAGATAAATGAGCAAGGCAGCATAAATGCTGTTGGAAGAACTAGGGCATATCAGCATTTAGCAGTGTATAAGGTACTCCAATAACAATGTCCTCAGTTTGCAGAGCCCTAGTGTTCACTAGAAATGATTCGTAGGTGACAGCAGCAGAATGAGATGTGATCAGGAGGAAAGAACACCCACGGTATGTGGTAGATGGCCAGCGACCGAGGTTGGGCAAGCACTGTAGGTTCAGGAAGAGGACTGCAGTGGAGAGAGGAATCCAAGTGTTGAGCAGCATGCTGTAAAGGGTGCAGGCACACAGCAGGTGTGACATCGCTAAGCAGGAAGCAACCCAAGGGTTTCCCACCCCGGTGAGCCAGGGAGGGGTGGGGAAGCATGGTGCATAGGCGGCTCACCAGCCGTAGTGGGGGGCGCTGAGCAGGAAATGCTCCCCGACCCAGGGAGCATGAGGAACGGATGGCAGAAGAGGACTTCCATGCCGTGAAGAGGTGGCATGGGAGTGTAAATGAATCAGAGTGACTTCCATGCCACTGCATTGGAAGCTGGAGTGAGGAGCAGGCACGGCGTCCAGAGGCATGGAGGATACTGTGATCGGTACAAGTGATACTGGTGCTGGAGGTTGGCGAGAAGGTGGGAAGGCCCCAAAAGAAAACAGAAGCACAAAAAAAAAAGGGATGAACAGAGCCGGGGCGGGGAAGAGACAACAGACCAGGAACAGGAAACAAACAAGGGGGCGGCAAAAAGAAGCGGAGAATGAGGGGGGGGCAAGCACGGGGAAGAGAAAAGAGCCAGCCCCACAGCCATGCAGCACAGCAACTGCAACTCACTCTAAGCAGAGCGAGCGTTGTTGGCAAGATTAAGTAGAGGATGGGGAGGAGCTAGTTCTCCCCCACAGAACCACAGGATGTAGCCTTCCAAAAAGATTGTTCTCGTATACAGCTGTATTTTGTACAGTAGAGAAGGAAATGCATTCCCAATTCAGTTTCACTGCTTTCACACTGGGTACAGAGTTGAGCTTCTTTTGGTTTCCACGTTAATTTGTGCTTGCCTGTTTCTGTTTCTAAACTGTGGTCAATGGTTTTGTAATTGGTTAGGATTTGTCTGTGTTTAGAATTTTTAACTGTATGTAGATAATCAGCTATGGTGCAGTTTTTGTGATGGAATCCGTAGCACTCTAGTTTTATTTGATTTTTAATTTTTTTTATTTTACATTTTTCCATTTACAAATACTATGAGCAGAGCCAAGCGTAAACATGAGATATGTGTGCTGGAGTTATACAAAGCAGCAGATCAACACTACGTCTTGAGATGAAGCATTGGGTCAGGATATTTCGGGTTCCCCTGGTGGGAGTGTAGCAAAAGGGTGCAAAGCTGGAGGTCTCAAAAGTGTTCCCTGTCTGTTAATCCTTATTGTAGGTGTCTTTAAAATGTTGAAAAGCGAGGATGCCCTGTTCATTATTAAACAGGACGAGATAAGTCAAACTAAGATTTCTCCATCTTTGAAATGAGGTATCCATTTGTAGTAGGCTAAAATCACTGTCTCCTGCTGTCAACCTACAATACCACATCAGTTTCCCATGATAAAATGTCTGATTACGTGGGGTCCATTGTTTCAATGTTACCTTGGATGAAGGCCATCGTTCAACTAACAAGGGCCTTGTTAGTCAAGTGGTGGCCTTTACTAATCTCCAGCTTGCCATCATAATGTATTAAACAGAAATAAAACTTCAGTCCCATTCATTTCAATGGGTTGCACCCCCCCCCCCATGCTCTCCCTTGCTGCATGTCATAACGTGCCTCAGTGTGGGGGCATAAAAATGAATCTGGAAGTGGAAGGAATTGGCTGACCAGCTTGTCAGGGCCAAATTATGATCCCTTCCAAATAAATATAGGCTAGAAAGAAAACATTAAAACAGGCAGACTCAGACTATCACCGAGATAACCAGCCACATATGGTAAATTAAACATCAGAAGCAGAAGTTTTAAAATCACTTTAAAACCTGAAAGTTTTCTGTATAAGTATTTTGTCCAGGCTACTGGAATACAGGAGTCAGGATAGAGCAATGTTCAAAGGACATTGTCTGCATAAAGTGACATTTTAAATTCTTAGCCCCCTAGGGTACCCTCTCCACCCCCGCATTCCTCCGAGCAGCAACTGTGAAAATGTTCTATATATAATGCAAATAGCAAGGCGGAGAGTGGGCAGCCCTATATTGGGGAATAATAAAACTGCCATCACAGAGGTAACAAGCCTTTGTGTGAAGCAAATAAACAAAACAAAACGATGTTAGAAACCACTATGGTTCTCAAAGGAGGTGGCAGTGAAGGTTCAAGAGAAAAAGAAAGCATTCAGGAAGTAAAATGAATCACAGAAGGAGCAGGACAGAGAACTGTATCAGTTAAAGCAAAAGGAAGCTGGGAAGGCTGTCAGAACAGCAAAGGCCTGAACCGAGGAAAAGATAGCCAACTCAGTTAAGAAGGGGGATAAAACCTTGTTTAGGTACATCAGGAGCGAAGGAAGACCAAGGGAGGGATAGTGAGGCTTAATAAAGGGAGGGGTGGGCAGAGGGTGACGGGAAAAGGCAGAGATACTAAACAAATATTTTTGCTCAGTATTTACAAATGAAGAGGGGGAGGTACCTAAAACAAACAATAGAAACACTCTGGATACAGAAGTTGATACCAGCCCATTTACAGAAGAAAGGGTTCTGAAAGAACTCTTAAAACTGAAGGTGGACAAAGCAATGGGGCCTGATGGATTCATCCCAGAATTCTAAAAGAACTAAGGGTAGAACTAGTAACACCACTGACTACCATCTTTAACAAATCATGGGAGGATGGGGTGGTACCTGAGGACTGGAGGAGGGCAGATGTGATTCCCTTCACAAAAGTGGGAGCAGGGCAGAAGCAGGAAACTACAGGCCTGTTAGTTTAACCTCAGTGATAGGGAAAATGATGGAATCACTTCTGAAGGAAAGAACTGTCGAGTACCTAGAGGTCAGAGGGGCACAGGACCCAAGGCAGCATGGATTCACAGCGGGAAGGTCATGCCAGACGAATCTAATAGATTTTTTTGACCAGGTGACCAAAGTAGTAGATCAGGGAGGGGCTGTGGTCATGGCTTTAGACTTTAGCAAGGCATTTGAAACAGTCCCACACAAAAGATTAACATACAAGTTAGCCAGCCTGGGAGTGGGTCCCAAGATGATAGCCTGGGTAAAGAATTGGCTGGAGAATAGGACACAGAGGGTAATAGTAAATGGAGTCCACTCTGAAGAAAGGGGGGTTACTAGTGGGGTACCGCAGGGTTCAGTATTAGGACCGGTCCTCTTCAATGTCTTTATAAGCGACATTGCAGAGGGACTGGAAGGAAAAGTATGTCTCTTTGCAGATGACACAAAGATCTGCAACAGAGTTGATGCACAAGGTGGGGTGAAAAGGATGAGAAGGGACTTGGCAAGGTTAGAGGAATGGTCAAATGTATGGCAGCTTAGATTCAATGCTAAGAAGTGCAAGGTAATGCACCTAGGAAGCAAAAACCCAGGGGAAGAGTACACAATGGGGGGTGAGATACTAACAACAACAAAAATGGAAAGGGACCTGGGGGTAGTCATATCAGATGACCTAAAGGTGGGCAAGCAATGTGAGAGAGCAGTAAGGAGGGCTGGGGGGATACTGGGATGCATAGGGAGAGGCATCACCAGTAGAAAACAGGAAGTTGTTATCCCTCTGTACAGACAGCTGGTGAGACCCCATCTGGAGTACTGTGTGCAGCTCTGGAGACCCAATCTCCGCAAGGACATAGACAGGATGGAAGCTGTCTAGAGGAGGTCAACTAAAATGGTGCAGGGTCTGCACCAGAAGACATGAAGAGACTAAAGGAGCTTAATATGTATAGCCTCGAGAAAGGGGGACATGATAAAAACTTCAAGTACCTCAAGGGAATCAGCAAAGTCCAAGAGGGTAGTATCTTTCAAAAAGTGTGCAAGAACAAGGGGCACAATTTGAAGATGAGGGGCAGCTCAGAGATAATGTAAGAAGTATTTTTCACAGAGAGGTTGTGGAGTCAAAACAGTGGTGGAATTCAAGCATGCATGGGACAGTCATAAGGCAATTCTAGGGGGTGGGGGTAGAAAGAAGTAGGCTTCTGGTTAACTAGGATCTGCAGCTTATCCATTAGGTAGGGAAATGGGCAGACTGGGTGGGCCAAGCGGTCCTTATCTGCAGTCAAATTCTTTGTTTCTATGTCCCACGCTGTAGAGCAAACAAGGTACTGCAAGAGCTGTTCACCCTTACAGAAGCAGTTGGGGAAGCATAATCAGTCCACTTGAATTCAGAACCCCCCGGACCTCACAGAAAGCAATAGACCCAGATAGATCAGGCCCTGCTGTTGAAGCTACTTGTTCCACCTTGCTGTTTGTTAGTATTTTGTTAAAAATGGCACAAAATCTCCCCTCCTGTTTGAAAATGTAGTCGAGCCCGTAGAAATGACAGAAAAAAATTATTCAGCACTGCCACTGCTCCTCCACTCCCACAGTGTGAACGGAGACCCACCCATAACAGATGAACAGCAACAATTGGTCAGCTGTAGAGATGATGCATTTTGAAGCCCAACCAAGTGAGCCTGCATCCGTATAGTTGAGCTTAGCCTTGGGCCCTTTCTTCAGAATGTGATGCAGCAACAGCCCATGGGAGGAGGTCAGATTTTCAGCGCAATATGAGGGTCGTCGTGGGCTGCGGTTGCATTGAGCCTGAATGGTCAGGATTTCCCAACTGTCCTGCAGTGGTGCAAACTCAGCAAGGAGTTATGGAGTTGTGTGAACAGACTGACTGCCACAGGAGGCTGTTGGAACAGGGCCCATTATTTCAGTCACAGTGAGAATGGATAACTGTGGCAGCAGCGGCTTTGAAAGAATGACCTGCAAGAATTGGCTGGAGAATAGGACACAGAGGGTAATAGTAAATGGAGTCCACTCTGAAGAAAGGGGGGTTACTAGTGGGGTACCGCAGGGTTCAGTATTAGAACCGGTCCTCTTCAATGTCTTTGTAAGCGACATTGCAGAGGGACTGGAAGGAAAAGTATGTCTCTTTGCAGATAACACAAAGATCTGCAACAGAGTTGATGCACAAGGGGTAGAAAGGATGAAAAGGGACTTGGCAAGGTTAGAGGAATGGTCAAATGTATGGCAGCTTAGATTCAATGCTAAGAAGTGCAAGGTAATGCACCTGGGAAACAAAAACCCAGGGGAAGAGTACACAATGGGGGGTGAGATACTAACAACAACAAAGGAAAGGGACCTGGGGGTAGTCATATCAGATGACTTAAAGGTGGGCAAGCAATGTGAGAGGGCAGTAAGGAGGGCTGGGGGATACTGGGATGCATAGGGAGAGGCATCACCAATAGAAAACAGGAAGTTGTTATCCCTCTGTACAGACAGCTGGTGAGACCCCATCTGGAGTACTGCGTGCAGTTCTGGAGACCCAATCTCCGCAAGGACATAGACAGGATGGAAGCGGTCCAGAGGAGGGCAACTAAAATGGTGCAGGGTCTGCACTGGAAGACATATGAAGAGAGACTAAAGGAGCTTAATTTGTATAGCCTCGAGGAAAGGAGGGAGGTGGGGACATGATAGAAACTTTCAAGTATCTCAAGGGAATCAACAAAGTCCAAGAGGGTAGCATCTTTCAAAAAAAGAGGTGTGCAAGAACAAGGGGGCACAATTTGAAGAAGGGGGGGCGACTCAGAGGTAATGTAAGGAAGTTTTTTTTCACAGAGAGGGTTGTGAATGCATGGAATGGCCTTCCGGAGGAGGCTGTGGAGTCAAAAACAGTAGTTGAATTCAAGCATGCATAGGACAGTCGTAAGGCAATTCTAGGGGGTGGGGGTAGAAAAAAGTAGGCTGCTGGTTAACTAGGATCTGCAGCTTATCCATTAGGTAGGGAAATGGGCAGACTGGGTGGGCCAAGCGGTCCTTATCTGCCATCAAATTCTATGTTTTTATATGTTTCTATGCAAAGATGATCACAGACCACACGGAGGACTCAGCAGGAGGTAGGAAGAACTGTCTGTGTCACATACTGCCAGTTGGGCGGGTGGCTGAACTTAGAGGATTAGGACAAAGGTGAACACACTGTGAGAGAGAGAGAGAGAGAGAGAGAGAGAGAGATAAGGGGAGCCAAAGAGTGAAAGTTTTACAGTTCCATCAAAATACATTGCAACTCTTTTGGTTGTGGGCATGATCGGGTGTACTGTGCACTATTGTATGTACATTGTCTACTCTTCATTGTGTAACCCCCTGTTACCCGGGTTACTAGAATCCCAGTAAGACCTAGTGGTAGGCAGGGAAGGCAGCTTGTGAAACTCCAGTTAAATGGATTTCACAATGTCTCACTCTGTTCTCAGTCTCAGCTGAGACTGAGGGATGACATCACCATAGAACTTTCGCAGCTGCATGAGCCACACTGGAATGCTGCAGTTGGAAGTTAGGATAGAATGTTGGGGATTTTTGAACAGAGTGTGTGCGCAGTCCTGGAGAGAGGAGCAGCACAGCAGTCTGAGTCCAGGCTCTCAGAGCCTTAAGCTCTGTCATAGAGCTACTGTAAGGGAGGTGTGTATTTCCACCAAAAGAGGAACACGGTAAGCTGATTGTGAAGTGGTGGAGACTGCTGTTACTGGTCCATGTGCCCCATCCCTGAGGGGATGGGGGTGGAAAGGTTTGCCTGTCTTCCAGGGGCAACCCTCCTGGTTCCGGCTAAGGAAGAAGCTGCCTTATTTCAAGTTGTGCTGCAGCACCAGAAGCTGTGGGAGAGAAATTCCTGTGAGGAATTGCCTGTGGGGCACCTGCAACCAAAGTGTGAGTTCACTCTGACAGAGGGCCTATGTTTTCACCTGAACTGTTGGAACATGGGGATTGGACTACTTAATTTGTAGGAGTTCTAGTGTAATAGACGTTGCCGGTTAATTCAAGTAGGTTCAAGTCCAGCACAAAGAGTAAAGTAACGTGGGGATTGGACTACTTAATTTGTAGGAGGTCTAGTGTAATAGACATTGCCAGTTAATTCAAGAAGGTTCAAGTCCAGCACAAAGAGTAAAGTAAAGTGGGGATTGGACTGCTTAATCAGTGGGAGGCCTAAAGCAATGGGCTAAGCCAAGTAAAAGTATGTTCAAGTCCAGCACAATGGGAAAGCAAGACAAGTAGAGAAAATGTGACATACTGTACATTTAGCCTTAATCTACATTGCCAAGCTTTACAGAATGAGATGTTTAATGTCCAAAGAAATGTCCGGGTATGAATTGTGGAAGCGAGAGGTGGGAGACCCCCCATCAGTAGTAACTAAATTCACCTCTACGGATCTGCTCTGTGGCACCTTTACTTTCTCTCAGGTACTTGGCCAGCACCTGAGGAAAGTACCCAGATGTGGGATTAAAAGGAGAACTCCCTGATAGAGCTGAGGTGCTCTTAGGTGGTTTAGGGAGCCACCATAAAATGTTTCCGTGACATATGGAAGGTGTCCGAGTGGCCGGCAAGGGAGCCGAGCCAGGGAAATCCCAGATAGTGTACAAGTCCGGGCTGTGTGCCCCATGGGTTCAGAGCCTGAGGGCTGAAGTGTTGAAGAAGTGTTCCTGATTCTTTTTATCTGCATTACCAGAAGTATAGCCCCGTGGGGGTCCGTCTGTGCTTTGTTTGTTCTGTTTGGATGTGAATAAAAGACACACTTTAGAATCCCATTCCTGGTATTGGACATTACAGTTATTGCTTCCTGTATTCGGATTTACTTGGGTGCACCTGTGCAGAGTAGCCAAACCTAGCCCTTGTGCCGAGTAACCTATTCCTCCCCGAACCCAGTCCCCACCTGGTACTGTTGTCAGATTCAAACAGCATACCACCTGTCGTTTGCAAAAAGGCAGGGGTGGGGGGCTTACAATTGTATATACAGTACTGGGACAGGGGCTGATCCTGGGCAAGGTGGGTGCAGTAGATGGGATGGGGCAGAGTGTTTATGCTGGGGAGGGTGGGTGTCGGCAGTTGGATAAGGGTAGGGTGTTCAGACTGGTGCAAGGTGGTTGCCAGCAAGTGAGTAGGGGTAGGGGTTAAATACAGGAGGAAGGGTGTTCCCATGGGGTAGGATGGGGGCTAGCAGATGGAAGGGGGCAATGGTGTGTATACTGTGGTAGGGGTATTCTTTCTGAAACAGGGTGGGTACCAGAAGACAGCGATGGTAGCGGTATATGTACGGGGAAGGGTGGGTATCAGCTGAAGTGGGAGAGCAAGGGTGCGCATATTGGGACAGACCAGGTGTCAGCAGATTAGAGGACTAGTGGTGGTGGTGGTGGTGTTGGTGGTGGTAGTGGTGTGTGTGTGTGTGTGTGTGTGTGTGTAATCTATACTATGGCAGGGTGGGTGTCACAGGACAGGAATGTGAACACTGCTTGGGCAAAGTGGGTACAAACAGATGGTATGAGGATCAACGATCTGTATACTGAGGTCTGAGTCTGTCACCAGCTAGGAGGAGCTGGGTAGAGAATGCGGACGTGTTCATCAGTGATAGGACGCCCCTAAACAGATGGCAATGGGGCATAACATTGATTCTCTATAGCTCGGAAAAACTGAGACAAAGGTGAAACCTGTAAAGTCAGAAACCCAGACAAACACAGTCAGGTACTGACAGTCACTAAGCAGGAAAGGGACCTTGAGGTTGTCAAAACTGACAACCTCAAAATGGCAGGGCAGTGCGACAGAGCAGTGGGTAGGGGTAGTGGGATGCTGGGGGTGCATAGGGAGGGGGATCTCCAGCAGGAGAAGGAAGGTGGCATTGCCACTGTATCACTCACAGGTGAGATCCGACCTGGAGTACTGTGTCCAGTTTTGGAGGCTGCACCTCAGAAAGGGTACAGACAGGGTGGAAGTAGTTCAGAGAAAGGTAAGTAAAACTATGCTTGGGTTGCTCTTATGAGGAGAGACTGGGGGATCTCAACATGTACACCCTGGAAGAGAGGAGGGTGAGAGAGGGCATGATGGAAACCTACAAGTACCTCACAAGGGTGAACAGGGGGCAGGAGGGGAAGTCTCTTTCAAATGAGAAAGAGCACCAGGACCAGGGGCCATGCAATGAAGCTTTGGGGGAGGGGGGTAGTGTAAGAGGAATTTGAGGAAGTACTGCTTCACTGAAAGGGTGGTTGACACCTGGAGCAGACTTCCAGTACAAGTAGTGCAGTCAAAAAAGGTGTGGGGGGGGCTTCAAGCATGTGTGGGATTGACATAGGGGAATATTAGTAAACAGACAGGAAGGGGAAGGGTTGCTGGAGACCTGTCAGGGTCTGCAGAGAAAGATTAGGCAGGGAACATCTAGGCCGACTGACTGAGCCATGTGGTCCTTTTCCGCCGACAAATTCTACATTTCTACTCAGTTTAGAAAAACTTTATTTTTACACTATTTTAGCACTTTGTTTTATTTCACTTTATTTTCAATTAACTGGGTGGCCTTCAGGGTCTTTTTTTGCTGACACAATGTTTCGTTATTTAGCATTTAGTTCATTTTGTGATCATTTTCCCATATTAGCATTCATTTCCAAAAGGGTCTGATTTGAATCGGAACCAATCAGAACCTATCAGGACTTTGGCCTGGATCCTGATAATAAGGGTCAGGACCTTCTCAGGTCCACCCATCCCTAACCTGGTGGTAATCATATTGGATACCCTAAAGGTGGCCAGGCAGTGCAATAAAGCAGTTGGGAGGGCTACTGGGATGCTGGGGTGCATAGGGAGAGGTATCACCAGCAGAAAGAGGGAGGTGGTGTTGCCCCTGTATAGATCGCTTATTGGAACCTCCAGTTCAGGGGACCACATCTCTGGAAAGACATAAACAGAGTGGAGGTTGTCCAGAGGAGGGCAACTAAAATGGTGCAGGATCTGTATCAGAAGCCCTATGAGGAGAGACCTCAATATGCACACCCTGGAAGAGGGAAGGGATAGGGAGGATATGACAGAGACCTTTAAATACCTCATGTGAGTAAATAAGCTACAGGAGGGAAGTATTTTCAGAAAGAAAGGCGCTCAAGAACAAGGGGACATGCAATGAAACTGGAGGGGGGCAGATTCAGGAGAGATGTGAGGAAGTACTTCTTCACAGAAAGAGCAGTGGATTCCTGAAATAGCCTTCCAGAAGAAGTGGTGGGGGAAAAACAGTGATGGGTTCAACAATACATGGGATAGGCATAAGGGAATCTTAGTGGAAAGGAAGGGGGAAGGGAGAAAGAGATGCATATAAAGAGAGTCTGTGGAGACACTGTAGGCCAGGAAACATGGCAGACTGGCCAGACTGAGCAGGCCTTATCTGACGTCAAAATCCTATGTTTCTATGTTACGTTTCTATTTTTTTTTTTTATCTCCAGGTCTGTTCTGGTTAGACTATTATAAATTGCTTACATGATTTCAGCCAATCAGCACACAGAGGCACTGTACCTCGTATCCTGCCAACTGGCGTCACTTGTGCAGGAATGTTGCGAGTGGTGCATTTAGAGGTAGGGGGGTTTTATTTAAGTGGAAAAATGACCGGGGTCTCCTAACGGAATTGTGTCAACCGCAACTTGCGGTCGACATAATTCAGTCACTGTGATGTTGGTTGACAACATAGTTGACGAACCAGCATCGTAGAGCCAACAAAAAATACTTAGAGCTGATTATAATTCATGCACATGAATGCAAGTGATTTATGGTAAGTTAAAAGGGTCTCCACGGGGTATCTCTTATGGTGTAACAGACTCCTCTCATGAGCTTTATGCAGCCAGCACCTCACCCTTGAGTCTCTTACACCACAAGCGACACCCAGCAGATGCACTATTAAGTTATAGAGGCCCTGATTATATGTATGTGTGTGTATATATATATATTTTTTTTTTATTTAGTTGTTTAACCAGGAGTAGCATACTAAGCTGAAAGCTTTTTTACAGGAGCGATCTGGGAGCACAGGGAAGTTAAGTGACTTGCTTGCTCAGGGTCACACAGTATGCAAGTGGCAGCTGTGGGATTCAAACCCAGGTCTAGTCTGCTGCATGTCACCAGATTTGCAGTTCAGAGCTTTAAACCACTGCACTATACTGCCTCCAACCACTGCGCTATACTGCGCACGTGTGTGTGTATGTATGTGTGTATATATACTGTATATATATATCCAACAAACACACACACCTGAGGCCAACTCCCCCTTGCCCAGTTCTGCACAGGAGAACATGAGTGTTTGCAATCTAGTGTCAAGGAGCAACGCTGAGGAAAGGACAAATGAAGCCTGGCACAGCATCACTAGCAACAGCATCACCAGAACCCCCCCCCCCAATACAGCTCCTTTTCTGCCCTGTGTGCAGTGTATCAAAGGCAATTTATGAGGTAAAAGCATTCAGAGAGCAAGGAAGCAAAACCCTTCCCAGCTCAGAGCAATTTAAATCTGGATGTGAAAACATAGGCAGCAATTTCATGAGTCAAACACCTCTGTAGTGTGCTCCACAGGGACAGTAATCTGTCAAACAGCTTGGGCTTCCAGCTGTTTGAAGGCAACTGTTTGGCACAAGAGGATCAGAATGGATGATTCATCTATAATACAAAGGCCTGTAAGCAAAGATGAGGAGGTGCCAATCTACTGGGGGGCACTTATAAACTGATAGCAATGTGCTGAAATCAGTTCTTAGGTCTGTAAGCTACAGGAAACCAATGCTGCGAGTTACAGGACGCCAATAAAGTGGAGTGTTACATAGCAGAGATGGTGCTATATGCTCAGATGATTTAGTACGTGTTAAAACTCTAGAAGTGGAATTCACAAACAGTTGTCTAGCTTTAGTCACAATGATGCTTTCCCATCATTATAGCTAAATCTCCCTAAAACGAGCCAGGTTGCTGCTTAAAGGACTTCTTTAGGTACATCAGGGAGAAAAGGAGCTGTAAGGACCACATAGTAAGGATTAGGAAGGAGGGGGGTTGGGTGGAAGCAGGGTGCGATAAGACAGAAGCACTAAATGAGTACTTCTGCTCAGTATTTACTAAAGAGAAGAGGGGGTGACACCCAAGGGGGGAGAAATGGCAGAAATGGTGGGGAGGGGGTGACAGATGGGGAAATCATGGAGGGCAGAGTTCGGGAGGGTTTGAAGGCACTGAGGGTGGACAAGGTGCCAGGCCCAGATGGCATCCACCCCAGGGTACTGAAGGAGCTGGCAGAGGTCCTTGCAGGACCTTTGGCAGACCTATTTAATATCTCACTACATTCGGGGTGTGTACCTCAGGACTGGAGGATGGCTCATGTGGTGCCCCTCCACAAGAGTGGCCCCAAGGATGAACTGGGAAACTACAGACCAGTGAGCCTCACATCCATTGTGGATAAGTTAATGGAGACTATCCTGAAAGAAAGGCTGGTGGCCCTCCTAGAGGCTAAGGGACTACAAGACAGCAGACAGCATGGCTTCATATGGGGCAGATCCTGCCAAACCAACCTGGTGGAGTTCTATGACTGGGTAACTAGGCAACTGGACAGGGGCCATGCAGTTGATGTCCTGTATCTGGACTTCAGTAAGGCATTCAACTCAGTGCCACATGGAAGGCTGGGAAGTAAGTTAGTAGGCACAGGGGCAGGTGCAAAGCTGGTGAGATGAGTAGGGAACTGGCTTCAGGGAAGGCAACAGAGGGTGGTGGTAGGTGGGAGCTCTCACACCCAAGGGTAGTGATGAGCGGTGTTCCACGGGGCTCGGTGTTGGGACCAGTGTTGTTTGGGATATTCATTGCAGACATATTATTGGACATCAAGAGCAAGATCAGTCTGTTTGCTGATGATACCAAGGTAGGAGCAGTGGTGGATGACCTAGGGGATGGCAGGGGTTGCAGGATGATCTGGCAAAGCTTGAAACCTGGTCAGACACCTGGCAACTGGGGTTTAATGCCAAAAAGTGCAAGGTGCTGCATTTTGGGATGAAGAACCCAAGGAGGAGTTACCAGCTGGGGGAGTGCAGCTAGCCCAGACAGAGGAGGAGAAGGATCTGGGGGTGCTCATTACAGGGTCAATGAACAACTCAGCACAACGTAGGAAGGCAGCTGCAAAGGCCAACAAAATGCTGGGTTGTATTGCAAGGGGTATATCCTCGGGTATATCCTCGAGGAGGGAGGAGGTGATTCTGCCACTGTATAGGTCATTAGCTAGACCGCACCTGGAGTACTGCGTGCAGTACTGGTGCCCGTATCAGAAGAGGGACATTAAGTTACTGGAGGGGGTGCAGCGCAGGATGACAGAGATGATCAAGGGTCTGGGGGACTTATCATATGAAAGGAGGCTGAGGGAGTTGAACATGTACTCACTGGAGGAGAGGAGGGACAGGGGGGACATGATTGAAACCTTTAAGTACATGAAAGGAATAAACAAGACAGGTACAGTGGGGCTGTTCAGAGTAAGGAAGGGGAGGGACACCAGGGGCCATGATATGAGACTGGAGGGAGGAAGGTTCAGGAGGGAGATGAGGAGACACTTTTTTACAGAGAGGGTGGTGGCTGGGTGGAATGTGTTACCTGCAGAAGTGGTATCCAGTAGAACAATGGACTGCTTCAAAAGGGGATGGGACAGGACAAGGGGGAGGGTCAATGAAGGGGAAGGGTGGAAGGAAGGGGCAGCTGCAGAATAAGGGGTGCTAGATGCACTTTCGAGCAGACTTGATAGACCTCTAGGCCTCTATCTGCTGGCAAATTTCGTATGTTCGTATGTTAAACAGAACTATCCAGGGAAACCCTAATGGGTCAGCTGGCTTACTTCCCTCCAGAGCCCCAGAAATCCATGTCTCAAGTGCCAGCACTATTGAACTGATCTTGGGAAGGGGGGAACCCCTTTATGCCAGGAATATTTATTACACGAAGGATGGAGAATTTCCACTCATCGCCCAAGAGTTTAAGCTAATGTAGGTAATCTCTGCTAGCATTTTATTATTAGTTTTTTATCTTTATTTACAGTTAAACTTTTTAATTAATTTTTCATAAGATATACAGACAAACCTCTTACAGTACAGTACAATGTGAGGATTTTTTTTTTAAAGAAATTGAGGCAGCATATAATAAGAACATTGCTACAATAATACAAGGAGCTTTTGGTTTAAAATATAGTAAACAATACAGGTCATGTAATTAGCATATACTTGACATTTGTAGTGAACTTAAAGCGAATAGTATGATTAGATACGGTTTATATTAAAATGTTACATAATTATATATGATGCTGCAAAAGGGAAAAAAGTACATTCATAAAAGGATTGTGGAGTAATAAAGAATGATTGAGAACAGAGTATAGGAAAGAAAAGATATATAAGAAAGTTAAGAAGAGAGAGAGGGAAACTATAAAAAAAGGGGAAAAAAGCGAGACTACAATGATGTATCAGTAAAAGGGGAAAATCCATATATATTAAGTCCATACATTGGTGTTGGAAGATTTAGTTGATTCCAAAAAATTAAAAAAGCCCTGCCAACAATTGTTATATAACATGAGTCGGTCAGACAAGATATATGTCATACGGTCCAGAGAGGCATATTGCAATAGTTGGTTAATGATACCGGGAAGGGTAGGGATTATGTTGGATCTCCAATGCATGAGGATTGTGCGTTTAACTTGAAGGAAGAGTATATTTAACCATCTGCTCTGCGAATATGAAATTTTATAAGAACGGTGATTAAAAATACCAAGAATGCAATGTTTAGGGTCTAGTGTAAAAGGTTGACCTACCACTTTCATTGCAAATCTGTGAGTACAGTGCCAAATCTTTTGTATGAGGGGACAGTGCCATAAGATATGCAATAAATCCCCATTGGGGGAACTGCAGCGCCAGCAATTGTTATTGTTCAATAAACCCATTTTTTGTAATACAACAGGAGTTCTGTACCACAAATGAAGGATCTTGGTTTGAATGAGGAACTGCGTTTATCATTAAAAGATTTGTGACAGGAGAGCCAACATTCTGGACCATTGTGCATTGGTGATATTATATTGTAGCAAAGTACTCCATCTGTTTTTAGCATTGACAGAGTAGTCAGGAAGGATATCACAAATATCTTTGTAAACAGTGCTATTTAAATTGGATGTTGTTTTATCCATTTAGAGATGTGCTTATCATACAGAGAATTGATAGAGAAGGGTATGAGGTAAGAGTTGCATACTGTACGAAGCTGTAGATATTTCCAAAAATCCTGATGGGGAAGATTCCATATGCCTGAGGGTGTAAGATTTTAACTTTAATGACTTGGGTTCAAGTATATCCTGCAAAAAGAGAATACCCTTATTTTTCCAGGTACGACAAAAAATGGGGTGATTATCAAGAGATATATGGTGGTTACCCCAGATGGGGGTGTAAGCTAAGGGTTTGGGGTTAGATTTAATATGCTTGTGAATGATTTTCCAATAGAATATAGAAGCAGCTATGGTAGGGTGAGACTTTAAAGAAGAGGTAAGGGTGTTATAAAGGAAAAGAAGTCGCCACATTACCAGGACATAAGGATGTTTCCATATTGACCCATGAAGGAGACTGGATGTTGGTTTGTTAAACCATTTAATTGTTTGAGATGTAATGGAAAGCCCATAAGTAGGCTTGGAACCAAGGAAGGCCAAAGCCACCTTTTGACCAATGGGATCTAAGTTTATTACAACTAAATCTAGGTATTTTGCCTTCCCAAATGAAGCTGCCGATAATTTTGTCTATTTTGGTAAGAAAACTAGAGGAAGTATCAAAGGATATTGGAAAATAGGTATAATATTTTAGGAGTTATTGACATTTTAATGCGGAAATTTTACCATTAAAAGAAAGTTTAAGTAGCTTCCATCTATCAAGTGTTGTTTGGATTCTGGTTAACAGAGGGGAAAGATTAGCATCCCATAATTTATTCAATGTCGGGGTGATCCGAATGCCAAGATAAGATATACCTTGGGGGGCCCAACGAAAGCCTAATGAGTTGTTCATGAGGGGACTACAAAGGGTATTCAGTGGTAGCGTTTCAGATTTGTTAAGGTTTAGAGCTAGTCCAGAGTGGGAGGTGAAGTCATTCAGTAGTTTAACTAAAGGTTGCCCAGAACTTTCGAGGTTTTCAAGTAAAGTAAGGAGATCATCTGCATATGAGAGTGAAGTATAGTGAGAGTTACCAATAGTAATGCCTTTAATTGTACTGGATTGACGTAGGGACGCAGAAAGAGGTTCCATGGCAAGTATAAACAATGAAGGCGATAAGGGGGCATCCTTGTCTGGTGCCTCTTTCTAAGTAAAAGGAGGGGGACAAAATAGAGTTCGTGAGAACTCGAGCTGAAGGGGAGGTATACAATAATTGAATCCAAGCACAAAAATTATTTGTAAAGCCAAAATGAGATAGCACCTGATATAGATATTCCCAATTGAGAGAGTCAAATGCTTTCTCAAAGTCAATGGCTATTGCAGCTGCAGGGGGGTTTTAAGAGTTTTTGCTTTGTGAATTAAATTGAGTAATGAGCGAAGATGATTGGAACTGTTTCTATTTTTGATAAATCCTGATTGAGAAGTATGGATGAGTTTAGTCATTAAAGATTCTGAGCGGAGAGTTAATAATTTGGCAAAGATTTTTCCATCAGTATTAAGAAGTGAGATCGGTCTATAGTTTGAAGGAAGTAAAGGGTCTTTGTCTTTTTTTGGTAAGACTGTTATGATGGCTTCGGTCATTGTGCATGGGAGTTTCTTTATTAAGGTTGCTTCTTAGTTTTTTTATCTTTAAACAGAATAAACAAACTATTGACCCACTGAACACTGAGATGCAAAGCAATTAACATGCCCCATTTAAATAGGTAATTCCTGCATTGGGAAAGACATTTCAACTGATGCAAGTACTATATTGTTCATTCAGAATAAACTGTTCAATTCAGTGTGCAAACTAATGTAACTTGTGGTCAGCACAATTGCTCTACACAGTGCTGAGTACAGAAAAGCAGTTTCAAATGAGAGCAGTGGTGCATAAAACTTCAAGTGGCAGAATGCTGATAGCGTCTGATAACTGAACAGTGTACATTTGTAGATTCCTGCTTCTGTCAGTTTAAAACTTCTGTCATTTGTTAGCACATATTGCTTAGCTCCTTCCAGTTATGTCAGGAAGTTCTTGAGTATCAGCTGTTCATTCCTTAGCGGATTTATGTGATGACAGCGATCGCTAAATAGCAATTGCCATTAGGGTGAATGTACATCACTGAAAATAAATGTCAGCGATGTACTCCCCAGTGCACAGCAAAAGGGCACCGGGGACTTACAATTTAACTGTTCATGCAGGGGGCTTTTCCCCCTGCACCTCCCTACTGAACAATTCTCAACTTCTGGGTGGTGATGTCGGGGTGCAAGTAAAAAAACATTTTGGCCAGGGTGCAACTAAAAGTACCTGCACCCAGACACAAACCTAGCACCCTGTACAGCCCAGCCCTGAAACCACCCACCATGCCATGGGAGAAGCTTGCAGCTGCGTGGCACCACTTCTCACAATCCCTCCCTCCTCCCACCCCTCACTGAGCATGCTTGCTCCCCCGCCAGATATGCATGTAGCAACATCCTGTCACTATATGCGAACCCCCATCTGGTTGCCCTCCCTGCTGGGTCGCCCCAATGACAGACGCTGTGATTGACTCGCTGTTTTTGTAGGTGCCCAATCGCAGTCACCTATGTCACAGGATACCTTCCTCAGCTTGAGTAATTTGCTGATGAAGACATTTTTCAGTGGAGCACAAAACTCTTACGATTCAGGAGTGATGAGACATGACTGGAACCAGTTAACAGTGGCAGTCACTTTTTGTCATTCATGGAAGAAAAAGCAAATGTGAGAGGTGGTTTTCACCAGCACTTCTAGATCTATAGGGAGTTCTGCATTCATTTCTTATACAACAGAAATTTAGCTTTCTCATTACTTCAGTAGCTGCCACCACTCAGCTTAGACACTCTGTTGGGGAGTCTCCAGGTTCTCATCCACTCAGAGCCACTTCTCACACAGCACAGTGCCCCTTGTTCAAGGTCACACAACCCAACCCTCTGTCACAGATGAGAACACCTTTAGAAACAGGATATGGTAATGCTAGCCCTCTCCTCAGTGGCAGAAATGCAGTTATTGTAAGTTATAAACTGGTTAGCTGTACCTCAAAGGATTCAGTCACAGAAAGCATGAAATATGTAAAAATAATCTGTTTAATATTTCAAGATAATTATACAGATTCTGCAGGAAGGAAATTAAAAATGACAAATTTTACAGCTGGATCTCTCAGCTTCCAAAAATAGGCTGTTTTGCAATCGCTACAGGACAACAGTGGAAAACCCACTACTATATAAGAGTGGGCTAAACAGTTTTTATTTGATATCAAGTTCTATGCTTCTATGTTTCTATATCTCGTATAAGTCACACATTTCCCAGGCATGACTAGCTTCATTCTCATATCCGAGAACGTCACAGTATTAAAGCCACAGCTTTTCTAGAAAGGGACTAGTCAGCAGCCAAAATGCAATTTATTTTTATAAGGCTAAGAACTGCTGAGGCGAATGCTATCCATTACAATTATAAAGTGGCTGCCGCTATTAATTTGCTGTCCATCAAATCATTCAAAGTATTGTAAGCATGGAAACGCAGAGCATAGATGCTGGAAGAGCCTTTCATATCACCCATTTCATATTTTACTAGCAAATGTTAAAAGTATATTATGTGCAGAACTATTAGGGCAAGGTTACGGCCCCCCATTATTGAATTTGCTTGCACTTAGGACTACACGGGTTATTATGAGCCAAGTGCATTTGTCTCCTTGGAAACAAACTCGTTGGCTTGCACTGCACAAGTTCTGATGCTTGTGAAAACAGATTTACAATTATATCTCAGGATAAGGGTTATAGGTAAACACCGCAGTAGTTAAAGCAAATTCCTTTTCCCTGTTTGTCTCAGAGAAATTAACAGTTCTTTTCTTTTTTAAAAACCTCGTTCCCACTATGAAACACATCGGTTTCTTGCTTTTGTATTTACTGTAAGAATGATGTACTGACACAAATATAGCATAAATTCAAGGAATCTTACTCTAAAATGTGCACAACAGCAGTCCCCCCTCCCCGAAACAATGTTTGAACTGGGGGAGAATTCAGGTTTGACTTAGTTCCCCTTCTACTGTTAAGAGTAAAGCTTTTTATTTCCTTTTTCAGAAAAAACATTTATTTTACTGTTCATCTTTGGATAAAACTGGAAGGCAGAAGTTTTAATAAACAAGTCTGTTTATTGCTATAGTTACTTTACTGCACAATTTGTTTTTGGGTTTTAACAGTGTCGTGTCATTGATTTTGTAAATAATATTTTTGTTGGGCCCGCTAGTGCAGCGTTAGCGTATCACCTGTGGTGCTGATGACCCATCTACGGGAGTGAGCACGCGGCATCAGAGGGTCAGCCAGTGGGGAGGTAGGATGAGTGTCGCATGAACAGCTTTCCTCCTCCAAGGGGGGGTTGTGGTTCCCCGGTGAGCCAGCAGCACCCAGTGGAGGCTGGGTGTGCAACAGCTGGGGCCAGTCTTCAGTGGGGAGGTGATAGCAGATGTCTGTAGGTCGGGTGTGGGAGCACACCCGACCTACACTGAAATCATTGCACATCTGCACCTCCGCAGGAACAGTCAAGGAAAATCCTTCTGGTCCAGCAGCACCGTGTGCCCCTGGACCTCCACCCGAATGATGCCCTTGGGGCTAGCCTTGGCTGGGGCCTCTAGCTGGATCACAGGCTCTCCTCCTTCCCCACCCAGGGGGAGCCCACTGCAGGGGGCAAGCTGCAGGGCCTCCCTAGTCCAAGACAGCCTGTTGGGGGATTCTGGGATGTGAATTCTGGGCACTGAGAGGGGAGTAACTCTCCCACCCATCCCCAAGGTGCAGGAAAAAAAAATATATATATATTTATATATTCATTGCAAAAAACTTCATTAATGCATCAGTTTGGGTTGAAGTGACAAAAGTAGGGAAATGAGGCATTAGGGTTGACACCCTAATACCCCCCCACACCCTACCACCCCACCCCCACCCTTCACAGACCAACAGGTGGCAAGGTGTGTCTTGGGGTCATCGGCACTAACTCTCACCCCATTCCATATGTAAGAAAGCTGACATGGTACAGTATAGAAGAATGAGATGAGAGTTAGGCCTGATGACCCCAAGGCACACCCTCTGCCTGATGGGATTCATCCCAGAATTCTAAAAGAACTAAGGGTAGAACTAGTGACACCACTGACTACACTCTTTAACAAATCATGGAAGGATGGGGTGGTACCCGAGGACTGGAGGAGGGCAGATGTGATTCCCCTTCACAAAAGTGGGAGCAAGGCAGAAGCAGAAAACTACAGACCTGTTAGTTTAACCTCAGTGGTAGGGAAAATGATGGAATCATTTCTGAAGGAAAGAATTGTTGAGTATCTAGAAGCCAGAGGGGCTCAGGACCCAAGGCAGCATGGATTCATAGTGGGAAGGTCATGCCAGACAAATCTGATAGATTTCTTTGACTGGGTGACCAAAGTAGTAGATCAGGGAGGGGCTGTGGACATGGCCTACCTAGACTTTAGCAAGGCATTTGACACAGTCCCACACAAAAGATTAATATACAAGTTAGCCAGCCTGGGAGTGGGTCCCAAGATGACAGCCTGGGTAAAGAATTGTCTGGAGAATAGGACACAGAGAGTAATAGTAAATGGAGTCACTCTGAAGAAAGGGGGTTACTAGTGGGGTACCGAGGTTCAGTATTAGACCGTCCTCTTCAATGTCTTTATGTTTACATTGCAGAGGGACTGGAAGGAAAGTATGTCTCTTGCAGATGACACAAAGATCTGCAACAGAGTTGATGCACAAGGTGGGGTGGAAAGGATGAGAAGGGACTTGGCAAGGTTAGAGGAATGGTCAAATGTATGGCAGCTTAGATTCAATGCTAAGAAGTGCAAGGTAATGAACCTGGAAAACAAAAACCCAGGGGAAGAGTACACAATGGGGGTGAGATACTAACAACAACAAAAATGGAAAGGGACCTGGGGGTAGTCATATCAGATGACCTAAAGGTGGGCAAGCAATGTGAGAGGGCAGCAAGGAGGGCTGGGGGATACTGGGATGCATAGGGAGAGGCATTACCAGTCGAAAACAGGAAGTTATTATCCCTCTGTACAGACAGTTGGTGAGACCCCATCTGGAGTACTGTGTGCAGTTCTGGAGACCCAATCTCCGCAAGGACATAGACAGGATGGAGGCTGTCTAGAGGAGGGCAACTAAATCCCTGTTTGTGAGGTGTCAAAATCCCTGTTCATGAGCCAATCCCTGTTTACGAGGTAGGACCATCTGGTCATCCCCTCACAAACAAGGATTTTTGACAGCTGATGAACAGGGATTGGCTCACGAACAGGGATTTTGATACCTCACAAACAAGGATTTTGACAGCTCATGAACAGGGATTTTTATGGCCATCTAGTCGTTCCCCCACGAACAGGGATTCTGACAGCTCAAGAACAAGGATTTCTCACGAACAAGGATTCTGACACCTCACGAACAGGAATTCTGACAGCTCATGAACAGGGATCGTTCATGAACAGGGATTCCTTGTTCGTGATCCAAATCCCTGTTCATGAGGTGTCAAAATCCTTGTTCACGAGAAATCCCTGTTTGCGAGATAGAGCCATCTGGTCATCCCCTCACGAAAGTACAGTTACATAAGAACTTACTGTAACAGTAGATCTTCGAGAGAGGCTCTTGCAGTAGGTAATTACAAATAGGACTGAAGCCGGCAGGCATCAGGACCCCACGGAAAAATTTCTAGCTAGCAGTCTCTGGCGTGGGGCCGCCCCACATCAGGTAACCGACGTCATGCGACGTCAGTATAAAGGGGTGGTTCCCCATGCCCACCTTCCAGTTCTTTCCTCCCAAAGGCCAAAAAGTCAAGATGAGAGAAAAGCGGATGTTTCTTCCCCTGGAAAAGGAGCTGAAAAAGCTTAGGGGGATGGAGGGTGGGAAGGTATTACCTACTGCAAGAGCCTCTCTCGAAGATCTACTGTTACGGTAAGTTCTTACGTAACTGTACTATCTTACTTTGAGAGGGCTCTTGCAGTAGGTAATTACAACTAGGACTGAGTCCCAAGCAGTCTGGAGCAAGAAGAAGCAAATGGGAGGGGTAAACTACCCAAATGTAGACCCTCTGGCTGTGAAGGTCTTAGGAAAGAAGACCTTGTAGCACAGCCAACCCTAAGCCAGCTCTACGGCAAGAGGCAATGTCCAAACTGTAATGTTTTGTAAAGGTATGGACAGAAGTCCAAGTTGCGGCTGCACAGATGTCTGCCACTAACACATTCTTGAAACAAGCAGCAGAGGCAATGACCCCCCTGGTGGAGTGGCCTCTGACTTGACCCGGCAGGGTCTTGTGGTACTTATAGTAACAGAAAGTGATACAATGAGCCAACCATTTAGATAGGCATTGTTTGGAGACAGTGATGCCTTCTCTTTTACGAGCAAAAGAGACAAACAGTTGATCAGTCTTTCTGAGATTCTTCATCTTGGTGGTGTAGTATCTCAGAATTCGGTGAACATCCAAAGTATGCAAGAGGTACTCCCCGTGATTGGAGTGCTGCTCAAAGAAAGCAGGCAGCTCAATGGATTGATTCAGTGTAGATTCTGCTACCACCTTAGGGAGAAACTTAGGGTTGGTACGCAGAGCCACACGTTCCTTGTGAAAAATCAAATACAGGATTTTGCACATCACGGCCTGGAGCTCAGAAATCCTTCGAGCAGAAGCAGCAGCCGCTAGGAAGAGTCTTCCAGGAAAGGAACTTTAGATCTGCTGAGACTGCCGGCTCGAAAGGAGGCAGGGTAAGCTTCTCAAGAATAAAATTCAAATCCCAAGGAGGGGCAGGAGCGCGAATAGGGGGTCTCAAGTGGAGAACCCCCTCTAAGAAAAGTCTTAGAGAATTCCAACTGCTCAAAAGTTCTGTCCCCAAAAGGAACATTGTAAGTGGAGATGGCCACCATGTGAACCTTCAGAGAGGAATGACTGAGACCCAGATCAAAGAGATGGCACATGTAGTCCAAAAGCCTCCCAACAGAGCAAGAGAAAGGCTCAAAATCTTTGGAAGAGGCCAAAAGAGGGAACTGTTTCCATTTCATTGCATAGGTAGAGCTAGTGGAGGGCTTTCTGGCCTCCACCAGAATCTCAGCCACCAGCGGGGAAACCCCAAATCAGGCTTGAGCTAGATCTGCAGGAGCCATGCATGCAACTGAAGGGACTTGAGGCCTGGATGGACCAGGGTCCCCTGATCCTGGGTCAGCAAAAGTTGCGACAGCGGAGAGGAAGAGGAGGTTCCACTGAATACTGTTGCAGAAGAGAGAACCAAACTTGCCTGGACCAGAAAAGAGCAATTAGGATCATGCAAGCTCCTTCTGAACTGAGTTTCGGTAAGACCCTCGAATTAAGTGAATTGGGGGGGAAGGCATAGACGAATCTGCCCTTCCACTCTAGAGACAGAGCGTCTCTCCAAAAAATGCCGCACCCTGGAGTGAATGAGCCAAAGGCGAGAAGTTTTGCATTGAGAGGAGACGCAAACAGGTCTACCTGGGGTGTTTCCCAACATAGAAAGATATCGTCTGCTACCCCCCGATCCAGTTCCCACTCATGAGGTTGGCAGATGACTGACTGAGGTGGTCTCCAACGTGTTCTCGACCCCTGGGACATGAAGTGCCATGAGGTGAAGGTTGTGCTGCACTGCCTAATCCCAAACTCGCATCACTTCCCTGCATAGAGGGTAGGAACGAGTTCCTCCCTGTTTGTTGATGTACCAGACTACACACATGTTGTCCGTCTGGACAGTCAGATGCCCGGGGAGCAGATACAGATGCAGAGCTTGTAGAGCATACAGCACGGCCTGGAGCTCGAGCACATTTATGTGAAGTGTCTGTTCAAGCCTGGACCAGGAGCCCTGGGTTCTGTGAGACCCCAGGTGGGCTCCCCAACCCTCGCCCGAGGTGTCTGTCGTCAGCGCCTGGGAGGGGGGAGAGAAGCAGAAGGGAACTCCCCAGCAAAGATTCTTCTGAACCATCCACAATTGCAAGTCCCGAACCATTAGGATTGGAGACCAGAACCTGTAGATCTAGGTCATCCACCAGCTAATCCCACTGAGACCGAAGCGTCCACTGAGAGATTCTCATGTGGAGCCGAGCACGAGGGACTGTCGGAATAGCAGCCGCCATAAGCCCGAGGAAGCAAAGGACTGACCTGGTGCTGACCCACCTGCAACTGGACAACAGGCTGACCTGAGCCTGGAGGGTGGCCACCGTATCCAGTGGCAGGAATGTCATGCCAGAGGTTGTGTCCAGAATTGCCCTGATAAACTGGAGCCTCTGGGACAGGATCAGATGGGACTTGGCCTGGTTAATGGTAATACCCAGGCTGGTAAAAACCTGCAAGGTAAGGGAAAGGAAGTGCAGGAGTTCCTCACTGGATGGGGCCACCAGGAGCCAGTCATCCAGGTAAGGGAAAACCTGATCCCCCTGGGTATGCAGGTAGGCTGCTACCACCAAAAGGCATTTGGTGAACACTCGGGGCACCGAGAAAAGACCAAATGGGAGGGTCTTGAACTGGTAGTGGTCCCCCTGGAACAAAAAACAAAGGTATTTGCGGTGGGAAGGGAGAAGAGGGAAATGCAGGTAGGCATCCTGCATGTCCAGAGCACACAGCCACTGTCCCGGCCAAAGGAGGGGCAGAAGACTCTGCAGAGAGAGCATTCTGAACCTTTTGTACTCCATGAACAAGTTCAGGGAGCTAAGGTCTAGAATCGGCCTCACGTCTTCTGATTTCTTCGGAACCAGGAAGAAATGGGAGTAGTAAGTAACCTGTCACCCGAAAGTGGGATGGGACGGGCTCTATTGCCTCCTTCAGAAGTAGGGAGGATATTTCTTCCTGGACCAGAAGGAGGTGTTCTGAGGAGTAAGATGATCTGGGGGGGGGTCGTGGTGGTTTCTAAAGAAACTCTATTGAGTGTCCTTCTGCAATCAGGAGGCAGTATAGCGCAGTGGTCTAAGGCTCTGAGCTGCAAATCTGGTGATATCCAGCAGACCAGACCTGGGTTTGAATCCCACAGCTTCCACTTGCATACTGTGTGACCCTGAGCAAGTCACTTAACCTCCTTGTGCTCCCAGGTCGCTCCTGTAAAAAAGGTTTCAGCTTAGTGTGCTATTCCTGGTTTAAAAAAAAAAAAAACTAAATCAGCTGGAGCACCCAAGTGTCTGAAGTGATCCTCTCACAACCTGGTAGATGGAAGGAGAATCTCCCTCCTACCAGTTCCTCTGGGAGGCCCAGAGGCTGTGTGAGAGGAGAGGAGTCAGGAAGTGTGGGGCAGCATTGCAGCTGAAGCTGCAGCCATTTTTTGGGTGGGGGGGGTTTGGCAGCCCGAGGGACCCAACGTTTGTTGGCCCACTTTCCCTGAGGTTTCGCTTTGAGCCGAGAACGTCTGCGAAAGGGATGATGCTGAGCTTGAGGGGGCCTGTACAAGGAGTCAACAGACTTAAGTGCAGTACTCTTCTCCTGCAGATCGGTGATGATGTCCTTTACATTGCCACTGAACAGCACTGAACCCCTGAAGGGCGCGTCCTGGATAGCAGACTGCATCTCCGGGACCAAACCTGACACCCGGAGCCAGGAATGATGCTACAAACCCACGGCGAAAGCCGAGCTCCGACCTGCAGTGTCCACTGCGTCATACATGGCATGAAGCATGTGCTGACTGACCGAACATGCAGACCGGACTAGGTCAGCCACTTCCTGCTTCATCTGAGACTCAGGAAGGGATTCCAATTTATTTTCCACCTTGCTAAGGATCATCTTCTGGTAATCCCCCATGTGAGCAACATAGTTCAGGGCCCTGATTCCCAGAGTGGAAGAAGCATAGATCTTCTTCCCGTACTGGTCCAGAAGGCGGGATTCCTTGTTGGGTGGAGATGAGCTCAAGTGCTTGGGGTTAGCCGAACAGCCATGAGCGGTGCTAATCACGACTGAATCAGCTCTGGGGTGTGAATTCAAGGAATCAACACCCTCCGGAGCCTGATATAGCCTGTCCGACTTCCTCGGAAGGGGGGCTAATGCCAACGGTTGCTTCCAAATAGTGGACACAAGGTCGGCATGAGGCTCGATCCAGGGTGGAATCAGAGTAGGAGCGGTCTCAGGCAGATCCAGGTGCACAGCGAGTTTTTTACGCTGTGGATCCAGCTCCAAGGATTGCCATTGATGAACAGCCTGGATTTTAGGCAGCAATCCAGGAAAGAAGGATCCTCAGGAGGGGACTTCGGAGGAGTCCTTGGCCTGGGCTTGTCTGGAGTGCGTGGCTTGTTGTCTGGATCGGAGCAACTGTCGGAGTCATCCAAGGTCTCAGAGGAGGATGAAGAAGAGGAGGAACGGACCCCTTGGGAAACCCACGGGAAAGCATATCCTCCCCTGCCCTGGAACTGGAGGGCTCGCTGCTGGTGTCGGGGGGGGGAGTCTATCGCCTCCGATGTTGGGGGTCCGGAACCAGGTCCAGCATCAGAAGATGGCTCTTTACTTCCCTGGTGAGCTGAGCCTTGGCCTCAGCCCACCAGGAAGCCAGAGTCTCCTTCAGATCTACCGGCAGCTGAGGGGGCGGTGGAGGAGGAGGAGGGGGGTACGGATACTGGGGACATCTGTATGGCATGTATCCATAACCCGACGGCAGAAAGCCTGGCATTGGGTACTGGGGCACCATGTACTGTGGCTACGGGTAGGCTTGCGTCGGGTACTGGGGTGCAGGATACTGCGGACCTGGGTATGACAGCGTCGGATACGATGGAGTCAGATACCTAGGCACCAGTGGCTCTGAAGGAGCAGAAAGCCCTGGGAATGGCCCAGCGGGTGGGCCAAGAACTGGAGACCTGGCAGGCGGTGGGCCGGGCGCAGGGGCGGCGTCCAGCAAGGGGATGTCGCGGGCATTGAGTAGGCCAGCATTGGTGCTAGCGTCCGAGGATCCGACATTGGGTCATCCGGACCAGTGGGAGGGAGACCCGATGGCAGCATGCCAACATCCTCAGTGTCACCCGGGGAAGAGGGGCTAACATCCCCAGGGTCCAGCAAGGGAAACGCTGGAGCCTCGGAATGCAACAAATGTTGCGGCGAGCTCGGGACAATGGATAGGACCAAAGGGTTCGGCGTCAGCTCTAACGTCGAGCGGCCGTCAGAGGGGCTGATGTCCGGCTTACTGGTGGGATCCGGGTGGATGTCAGAGGAGCTGGTGTCTGACTTATCAGACCCTACACTCGACGAAGGCCATGATGGAGGGGTGGCCTTGGTGAGCGCTTTAGAGGCCGTGCGCTGCCCCAAAATGTTAGGTGTCTTATCAGCCTTACCCAGGAGGGCGTCAGAGGAGCCGACATCTGGCTTACTGGATTCACTCGAACCAGAAGGCCACACGGTGGTGGGCTTACTGGGAGCGATTGCCTCCTTTGACCCAGAGGCTCCTGAGGGGCCCAAGCGCAAGCCCAACGGGAGGGTCGATGCCACCTTGGAAGACTCCAAGACAGCCATCGTGGAACGGTCCTCCAAAGGGGACATTACCTGCAGCACCGTGACCCCCGGTGAGGTCACAACGACCGTAATAGAGGAGTCCCAGTCCCAGTGCTTCTTCTTGCAATGGCCCTCCGGAGAAGTAAAAGCCCACCTGAGGTTTTTCAGCTCCTTTTCCATGGAGGTCATTTTAAGTTTGAGAACATGGGCCTCCAGGGACTTCTGCCTCCGCTTTCGGGTGACCGTGTTAAACTGCTGGCAGAGCTGGCACTTCTCCATGGGGTGGTCGGGGCCTAGGCAATAAAAGCACTGGGAGTGTCCGTCCTTGTACGGGAGCTGGGCGCCGCAGGAATCACACTTGTTTTTGTGCTCGGAGGGAGTCGGGGATGACATACACGGCAGCTGAGGTAAATGCTGATTAAATTCAGAAGAAATAGCAAAAAGAGACGGTAAAACTACCAACGATAGATGGCGAAGCAATGAACTTAACCACGAGGCACTACACGAGCTAACAGCAAGAAAGAACTGGAAGGCGGGCATGGGGGAAAGCCCTTTATACTGATGTCGCATGACATCGGTCATCTGACGTGAGGCGGTCCCTCGCCAGACACTGCTCGCTAGAAATTTTTCTGTGGGGTCCTGACATCTGTCGGCTTCAGTCCTATTTGTAATTACCTACTGCAAGAGCCCTCTCAAAGTAAGATCAGGGATTTTGACAACTCACAAACAAGGATCAGCTCGTGAACAAGGATTTTGACACCTCACAAACAAGGATCAGAAGTGAGTGACGAACAAGGATTTTAAAATTTAAAAACAGTTGTTTTTTTGGGTAAACTAAAGGAAACCAAAGCCATGGGTTTGTAGAGGATTCATACTAGGAAATGTTGGGAGCTTAAAGGCAATTGCCCATGATAGCTCCATAACCAAATGTTTTTAGAAATACTTTAATGTACCTCCTGAAAGTATGTAATTGTCTAATTTTCTTTTAAAATCGGACTTAGTTTTACTAATAATGATTTCAAGAGGTAGACAGTTCCAAACATTCGCCACTCTTGTTGTAAAGAAATATTTTCTTTTATCAGACCAGAATTGATTTTTCCTAATTTGGAGTGGGTACCCGCGGGTTTCCATATTTCCTAGTTTGTAGTCTATATCCAGTTCAGTCATTATCTAGGAGTTTGGCTCGATCATTAACTTTCCTTCATTGACAATCTCGAAGAACTGCAGAAGAAACTAAGGCAAAGATTAGGACTATTCTACAGAATTAACCACCTGCTCACAAAGGAGGCCAAGATTCAACTGGTTCAAGCTACCTTCCTATCTTTAATAGATTACATGGGCCTGCTCTACAGCCACTGCACTGCCTCTGCACTGGCTAAGTTGGACACCCTCTACCACAGAGCTATCAGGTTCATTACTGGCCTTCCACTTTCTACACACCACTGCTCCCTGTACTCATCGTTAGGCTTGACTTCCCTTCACTATAGAAGGAATAGAAACGCCGCCCTATGGGCCTTCAGAGCAGTGACCAACAAGCTCCCCTCATATGTCTCAGATTGTATTCCCCGGAGTGTGTTAGGCACCTACGCTCTAAGGAGCTATTCCCTAATTGCCCTCCAAGCTCCAAGGGTCAAAACTCATTTCGGCAAAGCTGCTCTAAGCTTCTCTTTACCCACATTGTGGAAAGGTTTACAAAGGAACTTGAAGCTGAGCTGCCCTGTTAGCCTGAATATCTTTAAGGCACTCTATGATTGCTACATGAAAGCACCTTGCAAATGTTTTCCTCACTGCTAGCCCACTAATTCTGCAACTCCCCCTTTCCATCCTGATGCTCGCCATGTTTCTACCCCTGGCTCTCACTCTTTCCCTATTAACTCTTCCTGCTGCACCCACCCTTCCCTGTCCACTCCAGCCTGGCTCAAGTCCCACCCCATCCATAGCAGTGTCCCAATTATCTACCCCCCCTCCGTCATTATCATAATAAACAAGTACATGACAGCCATCGTCACTTTCTGTGGTTTTAGCTTAATTTTTCCCCCAGTCGTCAGTAATATATCCCTCCTCTTCTTTACCTCTCTAACCTGCCACCCCATACATGGCCTCTTTCCCCTATATGTGTAGTTGCCGGCTGCCTCACTCAAAAGATCTCTGCTTATAACCCCTGTATGCCTCTAGTGCAGTACCCAGATCTACCTCACCGAAGCAGTTTTTTGAAGGCCAATGGAGCTTTACCCAAGAGAAATTTCATACCAAGCAGGCACGTTTGGTATTTGGTTCTGCTGGCAAGGCTGAGCCAGTCAGTGCGCTCATAGAGGGAGCAGGTGTGTAGGAGATTATCAGCCCCTAGAGCCAGCCTGCAGGCCTTGTTGAGGGCCATTCTTACTCATTTTAGCGCAGTGTCTGATGCTGACCCATAGACCATGAGTCCATAGTCAATAACAGACAAGATGGAAGAGGAGACTGCCAATCTGAGTGCCTCAGGAGTTAGGTACTGTCTGTGCCTGTAGAGAACTCCAAGTTTGGTGTTCACTGTTTTCATGACCTGATCGATGTGCTGCACGTACAAGAGGGTGTCATCAATGATCACACCCAAGTATCTAAAAGAGTTGACCTGCTCGAGTGGAGCAGCCTTGTTGTTAGTACAAGTAAGGGACAGAAGAGATATCTTGTCCTGGTGAGTGATTATCAGCATCGTCTTCATCTTCTTGTAACTGAGAAGCAATTTAAAGAGCTGAACCATTCCTCCAAGCTGCAAAATGAGTACTGCAAATCATCCTGTAGGTGCTGAAGCTGGGCACTACTACTAAGGATGACAGCATCATCTGCACTACAGAATAATCTTGCTATTGCAGGCCTCTGGAAGCCTGTTGATGAACAGGCTAAAGAGGAGGGGGCCCAGTATAGACCCTTGTGGGACACCCAGTACTATATCCCTAGACGAGGAGACAGCAGTCCCAATTTTTATACTCTGTGCTCTTCTGGATAGGTAATCCTGGAACCAGAGGATGGCTTCAGAGGCTAGCCTGAGGTGCTGAAGCTGGTCAAGCAAGATGTGATGGTTGACCGTATCAAAGACTTTGGTGAGATCTATGAAGATAGATTCCACCAGGCTGCCCCCATTCAAGGCCTTGTGAATGTAGTCTGTGAATTCAACTAAGGCCCTAGCTGTGCTATGGCAGTGATGGAATCTGTGCTGTTGTGGGCACAGTAGACTGTACTTCCGAAGGTACTCTGTGACCTGGTCAGCCACGATCCTTTGAAGCACCTTAGAGAGGGGGGAGAGGATCTATATTGGTCTATAGTTAGCAGTGCAAGACCAGTCCCCACTTTTTAGGACAGAGGTGACTAGAGCTACCTTCCAGGCTGCAGGGAATTTTGCCAGGGTGAGAGACTTGTTAAAGATCTTGGTGATGGGAACCACCAACTTGTCCAAGGCAACTTCCACCAATTTCATGTTGAGTGAGTCATTACCAAGTCTGGTTTTACCCAGCACCTTAGTAATGTAGGTCCTAGTTTCCTTGGTTGTGACACGCTTGAAGTAAAAATTTGGATAGGTCAAATTATCTCAGGCTTTGGGTGGGTGTTGGGGGGGGGATCAAGGTAGCTGGGCATGAGGGCAGAACTGAGGTTGGAGAATGCCACATTGAAGGCTGCAGCAATTGTGTGTAGATCTAGGGTGGGGGTGCCATTTAAGTTGAGCATGGAGGGATGCCTTCTATCTTCCCTGACAAGCAGCTCCTTAATGTTATCCCAGAATTGCTTCCCATTGTTCCAGTTATGTTCTAATTGCTCCTTGTAGTAAGCTGCCTTGGCTTGCCTGGCAAGAGCAGTAAACTTGTTCCTGGCTGCCCGATACTTTTGGAAGTCAGACTGGTTGCCCGTGCCTCTGGCAAGTTCCCAGAGGTTGTCCCGCTCCTTCATCAGATCAAGGAGGTCCCTGGAAATCCATCCACTGGAAGCAGCCCTTATCTTTCTTTTTCTCAGAGGGGGCGTAGGCATCACAAATACCATTGACTGTGGACACGAACTACAAAACCTGGTCAATGTCTTGGAGACTATTGAGAGAAGACCAGTCAATGTTGGCCAAAGCTGTCTTAGAGTTGCGTTTTGCACCCCTCTTCAGGACTCAGCTAAAAACCAGAGTAAGGGGCCTTTTTTACCTTATTAACCCACATACATGCAACTGGAGAGTGATCACTGAGGCAATCAGGGAGCACCTGGACATTTTTGATTCTATTGGGGCAGTTGGTCAGGATCCAGTCAAGCAGGGTGCCCTTTCCTGTTTTGCAGTTTAGCCTGGTGTCCGAACAAATCATCTGTGTGAGGTACAACTCTGCAACTTGATCCTTAAGATGGTCAATGCCTTTTGTTAGTCCAGTTAATATTAAAGTCTTCAGTGACAATAATCTCTGAGTTTTTCTTCAGTTCAGATAGGGCCTTCAGGACAACACCTAGCTCCTATTTTGCTTTTGCGGGTGGTAGGTACACCGAGGCAATGGTGAGCATCCTGTTCTGCTTTCCTAGCATGAGCTGAACTGCTAATAGTTCGTAATCACAAGCATTGCCTGAGATTGGCAGAACACACCCCCTTAAGTTATCCTTCACATATATAAGGCAACCTCCGCCCCGTTTCCCCTGCCTATCCAGACTGAAAGATTCAAACCCTGTTAAGGCAATGAGTGAGTCCTTGACTCTGGGGGTGAGCCACCTGGTCCACGCCTGGAACTGAGTCATCTTAGAGAGCAGGCTGCAGACATTCATGGCAACTATCTTTATACCACCCTCGTGAACACCCCCGGAGAGGGGGGTAGAATGAGGTCCTGGGTTCAGGTGAATATCTTCATCTGCTAGCAGCAACAGGAACAGGGAGATTCTTACAACATAGCGCAGAAGCCTTGTCCCCAGGAATTTACACCTAGTGGTTCTGGTTTTGGAGGTAGCCATCCTGTGCCTATCATTTCCCTTACATATGATCTTTATAGTCCCCATCCTCTGAGTTCGAACACTATGCACTGCAAATGGTGTATTTCATCAGGTACAGGAAATCCTCTGCTTTGTTTTTATAAGGTATTATACAGGCTGTGCATTACTCAAAGCAGAGGAAAGCAAACTAGCCCTCAGACGGAGCTCAGTTCAACAATAAACAGGGAATTTTAAATTACAAAATGTTGCAAATGGCCCTGATGTTGCGAAGTCAGCTAATCTGCAATCGTTTACCATTTTGGTGAACGATACAGGCTGCATCACTTAACTAACCTGAGCTGTCTCTTTGCTAGCCTACCTGCAGCTGCCATAAAGAATGAAGCCTGCTCCTTTTGCACTTCCAAGTGCTTACAGTCCAGATTATTTGTTCCCCCCTTCTAAAATCCCAGTACTGCTGAGTCATGCTACTCTGCTGGTCCATTTCCCTTCCTTGCCCCTTCAGTGTGCTGCACTACTGCTGCAGAGTGGTCCAAATACCCTATCCATCATGAACTGGAAACCATGGTCCAGTGTGACTCCAGTCCTAGTGCTGCTCTCCTTACCTTCAAGCTCCAACAGTAGGAACAGTGAAATCTGGTTACGTTTCAGCTGGTTTCCATTTGTATCTCCCCACCCTCACTAGGAGGCTGAAAAAAAGCAGAATTTCCCAGTCCTCCTTTCACAGTCAACAACACTAAATGAATAAATAAAAAGGATGTTTTAAAAATATATATATAACTGAAATGTGTAATTCTACTGTTCCTTTTCTTTCCCTCTCCTTTACTATATTTTTTACTCTGTTGCCAATTGAATGTAACCTCCCAATGGTGGTATTAGTTGTTAGTGCTGCATTTTGAATTTTCCTGTGGTACTAGGTATCACCTATTCTTGTTTGTATTTGCAAGCAATAACACACAACAGTGTGTGGGTTATTCTGGATAAACACACGCCTAGGGGCGTAGTGAAGCATGAGGCTCAGCTGAGTGCCTTACTGCCCCTAGAAGTTTATCCACAATAACCCACACACCGAAGTGTGTTATTGCACTTATAAAATGGGTATCTGTTGAGAAACTGCCATATTAGTTAAAAAAAATAATAAAAAAATGGAAAAATTCTGTATTTATGTGAAGTAGTCCCTCCGCTTTCTTTAGGTTGCTAGGGACACTGTTAGGTGAAGTGTTGTTAATAGGAGGGCACTGAAGGCAGTCGCCGAGTCACTAATCGGGCCCCAGGCAAGACCACGATTTTGCTTTCAGTCTTGCCTGTGGCAAGCTACCGTCTTCGGTAGCAACATTTTTAAAAGTACCGTCGGTGTCCGTCTGCTTGGGGCTTTGGGGAAACTGTGGAGCATTCAGGTGAGGGGACAAGGAAGCAGTTTGGTAGGGACAGCGACACAGTTTTTAGGTACAAATAACCCCTTTTAAAGTGTTGTTACAGTTTTAATTTTACGTTTCTTAGTTTGTATTTTACTCTGTTTCACCGTGCCATCCCCATGTTGTTTAGCGAGTAATCAAGCTGGTGGGGATTCGCTTGAACAGCAGGCGGCTCAGTGATATTTTTAGGGGTGTTTTGTTTTGGGAGGACTTGTTTTTACCCATGGTTTTTCCAAAATAAAAGACATAGCTTGCAAGGGGTGCCAGCCAATTAGATTCCTTCACTGTCTCTACCCATTTTATAAATATTAAGAGGCAGCTAGTAAAATGGGGGGAGAGGGTTTAACAAGAGACAACAGAGAGAAATTGGAAGTGCACTTGTGCAAACACCAGGAGCTTAATTGATAAACTCAAAGGGAATAAAGGATTAGACAGCATGGAGAGAATATACATAATTTGAATTACAAACATGGTGGTATGACAGTAATGGATGAGATAATGCATTCTAAGGCACACAGATTGTTCCGGAAGAACAAGGAGACAGAAGAGGAAGAGTAGCTCTTTATATAAGGGAAGGGATGGCTTTGGCACTGCCAGGATTGTAGGATTGCGCCTGCTGAGGGTTGGAGGAACTTTTTAGCCACTTGGAATACATTTCAGAAGAGGGTTTTTTTGGGTCCTGGGCCGGGCGGCTGTTGGGCATGAGTTGCCTGACCTAAGAATTAGAAAATGTCTGCAGCTCTTTAAGGATGCGTATACTGATTAAAAAGCTACCTCCATTTCATGGAATCTGGAGACAGAAATTGATGCCATAGTTAGAAAGCTGTATATCTAACAACACAGATTCCCCAAACATGACATGACTTGAGAGTCCATGAAATGGTTGCTGCCTTCAATCAGTATAGGGTTTGTGTAGTCATAGATAACTGCAGACTATTAGCACCTACAAGTAAGCACAAGCATTTTGGTTAAAAGAGCTTTTCAAGTACTTTCACACTGTCAGTGGCACTATTCATGACCTTTCCCCTTTATTTTTATTTTTTTCTCCTTATACCCCCTGGTTACCCACTCATTCTGGTATCCGCTGTCAGCTGGACTCAACCCTTGTCATTCAGTATTATCTCCAGTTTCCCCTAGGTTCTCAGTTAACAACGTTCTGGAGTATCACTTCCTGCCCCCTCTCCACCCCTTCAGTGGTTAAAGCAGACATGTAGAACAGGGGGAATGCTATAGTCAGAGGAGTGCCAGAAGTATGAAATCCTTACCTCTCTAGGGGGACCGGGGGCATGTACCCCCCTGGAAAATTTTAAAAATTGATGCAAAATGGTGCATTTTGGTGGCTTTTAGCAGGTAGTTAAGCAGATTCACAGCAGCCTACTGAAAGGCAGCAGAATGCTGAGATAAAGTAAATAGCAATGTGTTTTTTGTATAATTAATAGTAAAAAAGTCAGTCCCACTCCCTGTCTTGCAAGTTTTCATCTTCTGCTGTTCATATAGTTTTTTAAAGTACAGGTAAAAGTAAGAAGGGTACCAGTCTAGCATGACAGGGTAAGGGTGTCATGATGCAATTAGACAGTTTTGAGTGGACATAAAATCCTAACTTCTGTAGGGGGGTCTGGGGTGTATGCCTCCCAGAAATATCTTTAAAAATTTATATCAAATGGCACATTTTGGTGGCTTTTAACAGGGGCGGTTAAGCAGATTCATACCAGCCTGCTGGTATGATGAACCTGCTTAACCACATGCTAAAAGCCAAAAAAATGCACCACTTTTACATCTATTTACAAAACATTTTCTGTGGGGCAAGCCACCTTCCTGCAGATGTTAGGATTTTTATGCCCCCTCAAAACTTTGTGGTTGCATCATAACACCCTGTCATGCTGGACTGGTACCCTCCTTACTTTTACCTGTACTCAACAAAATATATATGAACAATACATCCTTGTTCCTTGTTCTGCCCGATGATCTTCCTACCTTAGTCCACGCTTTTGTGACCTCCCATCTGGATTACTGCAATGCCCTCTACCTGGGGCTAGTAGGGGCTGATATCCGCCGTTTGCAACGGGTGCAGAATGCAGCAGCCAGGTTACTGACAGGGCATTCTCTTTTTAGCCATATTACACCTGTGCTGCAGGTGCTGCACTGGCTGTCAGTACAATGGCAGATCACCGTCAAGGTCGGCTTGCTGACCTACAAAGCCTTACATGATCAGGGTCTGGGTTATCTACAAGAGTTTCTTTGCCCCTGCTGTCACCACCGCTCCCTCCATTCCACCGACAAGAGATTGCTAGAGGTTCCCAGGGTACAACTGAAGACATCTGGTGCATGCTTCTTTGCCTACACAGCACCCACCCTATGGAATTCTCGACCTCATCGGGTCTGGGAATGCCTGACCGTGCAGAGCTTCAAAACTGTATTGAAAACATATCTATTTAATCTTGCATTCGGTAACTGTTGAAGTTAATGCAGAGTTTTTGTGGTTTATTCTTTGTTTTAAAATGTTTATGAATTTTTATATATGTACAGCGCTTTGACACTTGCATTGCGCTTTATAAATAAAATTATTATTATTACTATTATTACAAGATGAAAACTTTCAGGAGAGGGAGTGACTTTTTTGTTGCTATTAATCATACAAAAAAAAACATTGCTCTTTACTTTACCTCAGCATTCTGCTGCCTTTCAGCAGGCTGGTATGAATCTGATTAATGATCCACAAGCTGAAAGTCACCAAAATGCTGCATTTGACATCGATTTTCAAAAATGTTCTCGGGGCAAGTCCTCCTACAGATGTTAGGATTTCATGCCCCCTCAGAACTTTATGTTTGCATCATGACACCCTCTCGCGCTGGACTGCTACACAAGATTACTTTTACCTATAGTTAAAAAAATACATAAACAATGCAAGATGAAAACTTAGGGAAAATTACAACAATTTCTTTAGGGATAAGGCTCCAGAATCTCAGACTCCAGCACATTCACCAGAGCCTTAACAAACACTTTCTCTTCTTTCCCTGCCAGTCTCCCACCAAATCTTTCCGTCTCCTCAGAGAGAACCACCACCAACCTGGCACCCCCTCAAAAATGCGGCAGATCTGGATCCCCATCCACATCAGCCCAGACCCAGCAGCCGGTGCTTAGCCCCACAAACAATAATCCTGGCTGGGTCTCTCTCTGTCTGTCTCTCTCTCTGTCTCTCTCTCTCTCTCTCTGCCCCACAAACAATCCTGGTTCTCTCTCTCTCTCTCTCTCTCTCGCTCTCTCTCTCTCTCTCTTTGTCTCTCTCTCTCTCTCTCTCTCTCTCTCTCTTTCTCTCTCTCTCTCTCTTGCTCTCTCTCTCTCTCTCTCTCTCTCTGTCTCTTCTCTCTCTCTCTCTCTCTGTCTGTCTGTCTCTCTCTCTGTCTCTTTCTCTCTATCTCTCTCTCTTTCTGTCTCTTTCTCTCTCTCTCTCTCTCTCTCTCTCTCTCTCTCTGTCTCTTTCTCTCTCTCTCTCCCTTCTCTCTCTCTCTCTCTCTCTCTTTCTCTCTCTGTCTCTTTCTCTCTTGCTCTCTTGCGCTCTCTGTCTCTTTCTCTCTCTCTCTCTCTCTCTTTCTCTCTCTCTCGCATTCATTTCAAGTGCATGTGCCCCTGAGAGTCAGACTGAGTCAGACTGCAATGCATCTTTCACTTGTTTGCCAATGCCTCCCACCCCGGCCCTCTCTCCGTCCAGTCCACACACAGAGGCCTGCGTCTGCATGACTAACAAAATGTAACACCTCAGGCCAGGAATCAGGCAAACAATTACTTGGGAGGAGATTGTTTTTTTTTTTTACATTTTAAAACACTTAGTTTGATTAAAGCTAGTTTCTCTGTGACCGTCCCTGACTGCTCCACAATACAGCCAGTCACTCAGCCGCCCGCCCGCCATTACAAACTGACTGCATGCACACTGCTGCTGCTGCAACAGTGATCGCAATGCATATACATGGTGACAGTCACGGACAGATGTTGGATTCTACCCACGGCGCCCAGCAACCTGCCCCACAGCCTGCCTCTTCCCACTATGCATCCAATTGCTGCACAGTCAGGTAACATCTAAAATGTAAGTCACCTGGTATGCAGCGCAGTAACGGTACTGCAATGGGCAGGATGAGGGGCAACAGGAGGGACCGGGAGATGGTTCCAAGAGAGGAACATCTGTCATGGGCGGGGAGTCGGGAGGAGAAGGAAGACCATCATTATTTTTAAACAACAGTCTCCTCCTCCCTCCTCACTTGTGGTCTGCTGCGGCAGCCTGCGTTGACTGTGTGTAAAGCCTTAAAGGGACAGTGTAAACTGCAGGATAACAGCAATTTTGGAAAAAAAATGGCGGGGGGCACACACGAGTTCTCCTGAGTTCCCCTAATGAGAACCCCAAGGGAGTGCAGTTCCCCCTCACTTTAATTACTGACCCCCTTTGCTGCCATCAGGGGTAGAAAACCAACTCTAAGTGTCTGCATGGGGAGGGGGATGGACTGAGCATGTTTAGGGGTTGGTTGGCCTTGAGGATGAAGGGGTGAACCAGGATTGCTAGTGTGGCAGGCAGCACCATTCAGTCTGGTGTCATAGAGTCCATTCCAAGGCTTTCATTAAAGAGCCACTGACACATGGAGAAGAACTATGTAAAACATAATATTTGTACACCAAGCAGCTTATATTTCTCATTAGTTCTGAAATCCTTATCTCCATAATTTATTACATATGGTCATATGCTTGAAAGCAGGACAGTTTTTCTCTTGAGGGTTCACCAGCTCCTGTTGTTTCTTCCCAACCAGATGTCATAATGCTCTGCTTGTGTCGTCATGGGTATTCAGATGGTTACATACTGTGATGTCACAACGGGATGTTATGATTTCGGGGTAAGCAATAATATCTGACAGAGTGGGCGGTATATTGAGCTATACCAGACTGCCCGGGTGCATAATGAGGCCCGATGCTGCAGGCAGAGGTTCTTATAGCCCCTGGAAGGTCCGGTATTGCTCAATACTGCCCACCCTGGAGGGTATTATTGAGCTTAGAAAATGGGTTGGTTATAACATTTTAATTAAAAGTTAATAAAAATAATAGAAATTCATAAATAAATCAGATAAATGCACTTGACTATTTAATTATTGTAAAGTAGTCCCTCACGTAGCTCAGTTGCCAGCAGAGGGCGCTAGTCATTGATGCGTCACTTTTATTGCTAAGGAAGTGCCACACACACATACACACACACACACTCTCACAGAGAATGATTTACAGCATGTGTCATGTGGTGCATTTTCCCTCCCCCCCATGCCAGAGTAATTGACTGCCATAATCGTTTTATTTTTTTACCGTATTTGTTGCAATCCTGCCTGTCCAGGTGCTTGTTATTGCTGATAACAGACCCGAGTGCTCTGCAGCTTTGGTGAGACTAATACATGGATATACATGCTTTAATTGCACTACCAAAAATGTGCCTGTGTTCTGTTTTACTGGACAAAAAAAAAACAAATGCAGGTAATCGTTTTTAAACAGCTGGAGTAAGAGTGAGCGCCGTGGTTGGCATTAAGGAACCTAATCAGCAGAGTAGCTTCGATTGGGACCTGTTATCTTTGGTATAGTATTTCAAAGTGCCCCCAACCCAGAAAGCATTAAAAAAAATTTATTATTTATTTATTTATATCATTGAATTTTTGTGTTCCCAGTGCTGTTGTGAGGGAGAACTACAGATAACTTGTTCGGTACGGATGCTTAACAGTGACTGATTTAAAAATAGTATCTGGGATATAATGAGCTGGGCCCAGCCGCTAGCCGGAGCAGTGTGAGATCAGAAGTGGGCGGCAGGAGCTGCTACTGGTGGTAGCAGATAAGGAGCCAAGGAGCGGCAGGAGCTGGTGAACAGAATAAGGCATTGGCCTCAAGGGGGAGGAAAGCCGTGCAGCAGAAGATCAAGAAGGAGCTGGTCACTTCCTGGATTACTCAGGCTGGGGGCAGGTGGTGAGTCTGTTTTGATTTATTGGTGCTGGGGGGGGAGTGGTCTAGTTAAAAACTTACAGATAGTACTGTTTGTTTTGTAGTTGTGTGTAGTGATCTGGTTAAAAACTAATAAATAGAGAGTACTGGATTTTGTAGTTAGGTGTATCATCCCAAACTGTATTGGTGGGAAAACGTATGATTGGTACGGTGTCGTAGTTAGAGTGTTTATACAGCTCTGCAAGTGGAGTTGGTATTGTAATTGTTAAGTAGGGATTGGACAGGTCAGAAACTTATAGATAGTACTGTACTTGCATTTAGTATTGGTATCATGGGTATGATAGTAGGGTGTAATGGATATGGGGCGCCGATCATTCTGGATGAACATATTGTGGAGGCTGGGGGGTGTCCGATCTGTCACAGGCTGAGAAGACTCGAAGAGGAGGTACTGTGGCTTGGTAGAGTGTTGGAGAGGATGGGGGTTGGGGGGTAGCGTGGGAAGGAGGGCCTCCCTCAGGGGGTAACATGAGGACACTGCAGGGGAGGAAAATCAGATTGAGGGAGGGGACATGGAGGAGGTGTGGGATCAAAATGAATAGGAGGCCTGGCACTGAAGGGAAGGCTCAAGCCAGGAGGAAGGAGACAATGTACGATATGGAAGAGGGGACGGGCAATTGGTTTGCGGTGTTGGCAATATTGCGGGAGGAGGGATGAAGGATCTCCAGGAGGGGGCAGGAGAGAGAAAGGGAGGGGAGTGCACAAGGGACAGTAGTCGGTCAGAGGAGGGTGGCAGAGGTGCAGGGGAAGGGGCACAGCTGGAGGGGCAGTAGAAGGGAACAGGGAAATGGAGGAAATGAGCAGGGCAGACTGAGGGGACGACAAGGGCAGAGCAGATGATGGGGGGCACGGGTGGCAGGGACGGATGTGGATGATAGTGAGAGTACGGTGGGGGGGTATCAGAATAAAACAATCAACTACATCAGACAGTCTGATTTTATTTATTTTATCTATTTCAGATTGGTATTAATGCTTTTGAGTCCGGGACTTGTTTACAAAGGTTCCTGGTCATACAGATACACAAGACAATCAAGCAACACATAGGTTACGTAAGGTTACACAGATTCAGTAGAAAGTTACATTACAAGTTGCGAAAGGGTCCACATGAGTACATTGGTTGTAAAGGAATTTAGTGAGCCTGGTAGCCCAGGGCACAACATGACAAGATTTGAGTTCAGTGCGAAATACAGAAAGCTGTTTACATTTCAGATGCAAATTGTAGCATAAAACTACACCAGGGGGTGGGGGCGCTGTGGAGCCCGAGCTAGTGGCAGCTAGTTTTCTTAGCTCCGTGGAGATTTCAATATAAAACTTAAAATTTGCCAATTTGGAACACCTAATAGTTGAAAAGACTCTCATTATTAGAATCTGGAAACTTGGAAATATAAAAATGGGTAATCCCCGTAAAGATCGCACTGGTACTTCGGGAGGAAAACCTTCAAGTTCTGCACAACATGTGCAAGCTGGCATTGACAACCAGGCCTCCTATCAGCCTTCGCCTGAACCTGAAGAAACGATGGCATCAATCAGGCTAAAATTACAAAGAATAATTTCCTCTGTCTCTGATCTGAGCGCCAAGATAGACACTTTCAATGCTAGAATTAACATTGTGGAAAAAACGGTCGAGACTACTCAGACGGAGATGGTTGAAGTAAACCGGAGTAGTGAATCAATGTCTGCAGCTACTAGTCTTCTTATAAAGGAGAATTCTCACCTAAGAGCCAGATTGGAGACAATTGAGAATCAAAACCGCTCGTCTCACGTCCGGATCCTCGGACTGCCCGAAGGGATCGAGGGAGATCACCCTCTTATGTTCCTACAAGACTGGTTCAGTGAAAAGTTAATGCCAGAGGATCAGACAACTAGCTTTAACCTACAAAAGGCCTATCGAATTACCCCCCGGGGATACCGAGAGGACTCTGAAACCCCACGCACCTTGCTTGTAATAACGGACGGAATTGGAACCAGAGATAAAATTCTACGGTTGGCGAGACAAGCTAGCCCGATTATGCAAGACGATCTTGCGGTCTATATTTTTCCAGACATAAGTTTTGCTACTCGGGAGAGGCGTAAGCGCTTTGAAGGGGTGTGCAAGAAACTCCGGGAGGCCTCATTCACCCACGCGATGGTTTTTCTAGTGCGCCTTAGAGTGGTCTTCGAGGGCAAAGTTTGGATGTTTTCAGACCCTGGAGAAGCAGGCAAGTGGGCTTCTCGGTTTGTAGAAAAGCGGAGGAAGCATTTAAGAAGTAATGGCACAGAAGATAGTGATATGGAGGAACTGAGGGAGAGTGACTCTGATAAAGCATTTGTTTTTCTTCTTATCTTTTTCCCTACTTGACTGATCTAACTAAATAACCGGTGCATGGCTGGATTACTAAATGTTGATTCTAATGTAACCTGATTTGAGATACTGTGTTTTAAGTTCGATTAAGTAATAGTTTGTAAAAACCTATCATAGGTTATTAGTCTCATCATTAACAGGTTTACAGGAATATTGCAAGATCGTCCATGCGTGTTGTCATCAGTAGACTAACATGATTGAAGTTAAAACTCATGTTAAAGTTATTTGGAGGATAACACAGCCTTGCTTATTGGTAATGTTTGGGCTTAGTATTGCTATCTTATGCCTTACTAATACTGTTATATGCTGCCAGTAATCGATTTAAGGGCATGTATTAAGCTTAAAGGGATATAGAGCGACGCCACAACTCCCAAGGGGGAGGTGAAATACTGGACATTTAACATTGACTTTAGTACATGAGTTAGTCACTCTGCTCATGGGCTTCTTCAGCAGCCTTAGATTTTGAAAGTTAAATAGTAATAATGTAAATTTAGTTAACCCTCATATGAGGTATCAAAATATTCAGGATGCACATATCCTTGTATTATGGAGTTGTTAAACTCTCAGTGGACTAGAAAGGTGTATGAGGTTTGTCTTGAATATGGATTGAACACATGATGTAAAACAGATGAAATTAAAAAATAAAGTATAAAAAAAAAAAAAACTACACCAGGGTAAGTGCAGAGTACAGCAAGAGGACTAGAATGTAAAACTTGCTCGAATTAGTGAAGCAGCCGGAGAAGGCTTTGCCAGCGCCTGGCGTAGGGGAAGGAGTGTGGTGGGGAGGAGAATCGTGGTAGGGGTGAACAGAGGGAGGAGTAGGCGCGGGGAAATACCAGGGGTGAACCAGAGCAGTGGGAGGAGGGGAAATACCAGGGGGTGAATCAGGGGAGTGGGGGAGGGGTGGCAAGGGGGAGCTGATAGGAAAAGGAGGGGGGAGCGTGGGGAGATCAAGGGAGGGGGAGAGATACGAGGTGGGGGCAGTGACTGGGGGGGGATCATTTTAACAGTTTACACGAGTGTCCGAAGGAGTGGTATGATTAGAATGTGAACAACCAGAAAAAGCATTTGTTTAGCCTCACTGTGATGCCTAGGAGAGAGACAGTGTCCCTCTAGCAGTTAAAACCTGTAGTGTGCTCAGACAGTTACCCTGGGCCATAAAGCCAAAAAGACTTCATGACATTTTATGCAGAGTTATGCACAGTAGGGCCTAATCCTGATGGGTGGCACTGTAATGTCCTTCTTTTGCCACCAGTCAAACTTGTTTGGTTATTAATGGGTATCGTATGACTCATTAGGGTTCTGGTTGGCATACTGTACATAAAATTGGTAAGATAATCCCAGTATCATGATCGGCTGGGACTTGTTTCTATCCATGGCAGGTAAAGAGCACTACCACTGGCTAAAAACAAGTCCCTGCCAACCATGGGAAATCACGCAATTCACACGGCACTTACTTCCTAACGTGTATCACAACAATGGCTGCAACCTTTACTCATGTTTAAAGAATTTCAAATAGGCCTTAACAATAAAAACCTCTTAAATAGAATAAAGTAAGTAAATAATTTAATATGGTGTATGGAGGACACAAATTTTAAAAATCAAGTACTTTTCAGTGTTTCCATTGTTGGAGTTTCTTTGATGACCGTGAATAATCACCCTCCAGTCCATAACAGTACGTTAGAGCGCTCCCTGATCCTTAACTGCCAACAGATTTAACTGATGTTTTGGCTCCATTGGAGGCCTGTGTATGCGCGCTGTGTACATGTATGTTAGTGGAACTCTGAAGAACGTGGAATTCATGTATTCATGTATTCCATGTTACCATTTTGAGGTTTGTTTTTTTTTGTGGGGGGCTTCTACTACTGGAAAAATGCAGTGCTTTGAATTTATTTTTATATTCTATATATATTTCATATGCGTGTGGAAAACATGAGAAAGGACCTAAGCCTATTAGAGGAGTGGTCGGGTGTCTGGCAGTTGAGTTTCAATGCTAAAAAGTGCAAGATCACGCACATGGGGTCACAGGAATCCAAGGGAGAAGTACAGGATGGGTGGAGAAATTCTGGCCTCCACAAGTCAGGAGAGAGACCTGGGGGTTATCATATCTGACAACCTGAAGGTGACCAAACAGTGTGAAAAAGCAGTGAGAAGAGCAAACAGAATGTTGGGGTGCATAGGGAGGGGCATAACAAGCAGGAGGAAAGAGGTGGTGATGCCACTTCACAGATCACTGGTGAGGCCTCAGCTGGAGTACTGTGTCCAGTTCTAGAGACCACATCTCCGGAAGGACATTGATGACATAGATGCAGTCCAGAGAAGGGCAACAAAGAGAGTACATATGTAACCCCTGGGTGGTGCTATCCCAAGGGATACTGCCCCTGCCTGCGTGACTAGGCGCAGATTGAGAGGCCTAAGTTCGGTGAACGGGTGCCTCCATCTGGAGGGTTGGTTCAAGGGTAGCATAGCTGGTATGGGTATAGCCCTCCAGGACACTGATACCCCCCTCTAACCCCTCTAGTGACCTACACAGGTCAGCAGATGAACAATCACATTTAACATAGGAGTACAATATTGAACCCACACTTGGCACATTTACCACCAGGGCTGGATCAGCTGCACTGGCCCTGGAGACCCCCTGTAAAACAAGACGTGTAGTACAACAGTTCAATGGCAATACAGTATCCCCTCCACTAAGGTACGCACTAGCCAAGTTAAATGCAGAAAGAATAGAATCTGATTTATTCAGGGGACATGAACAAGGGTGGGGCAGCAATCTAGCAGTTGATTTCAGATCTGATTTAGTCAGGTTAAACATGCATGCACTAAGAGTCCCTCTAGCACAGTCACACACACTCTGGGTACCCAGTTGTTATTCAGGCTAGCCTGAAGCGTTGCCTGGGGTAGGCAGGCATTGTAGCTGTGAAAGAAAACAAGCAACATGCACTTTAACCCACAATTTGTATTCCGGAGCTGGATGGCTCAGTTCGTGATGACCAGCCCAAACAATAACAAGCATTTGTCAATGCCGAATGTTTGCTTGCTGGCATTGGCATTGGTAGTGTAGGAGTTAAAGAGCTGCATAATAGGAATGGCAGTGAAGTATTGAACTGAAGCCAACCCCGCCACCACCCTGCAGAGACTGACAGACATTAGGGTGTGCCTTTGGGTCGTCAGGCATAACGGCCATGCCATTTCACCACAACCTACCCTGCAGATGCCGACAAGTGTCACAGTGTGCCTTGGGGTCTTTGGCCCTTATTCTCACCTCATTCCATCAGGAAATATGGTGAGATGGGTGCTGTATAGGAGAAAGGGGTGAACTTTGGGGCCGTAGTGTCCAAGGCACACCTCAATGCCTCTCACTGGCTGCAGGGTGTGGAATGGTATGAGCATTACAGGCGAGAATCCCAAGTCACACCCCTGATGCCTGTCAATCTCTACAGGGTGGGGCGTTATGGTCAGAAACCCTAACGTCTCAGGCGTTCATTGGCATTTTCACTCCAAATTTGCAACATGGGTTTTTTGTGACCCCCACCTCATGAACAGTGGCAATATCAGTTTGTTAGCTGAAAGCTGATTTTGCACAGTGACTACACCATTTGGCACCACAGGTGTGAAAACACATTTCGAACAGGATGTGAAAAATGACAGCTGTACTGTTCATGGGGAGGTGGAAAAAATGGCAATGTTGAAAATCTGCAGTGAAAATATTAAAAAAACTGGTGAAGTCACGAGCGTGTGTAGAAACTGGGCAACGCACACCTGTAATGCAATTAGTTTGGGGATGTTTTGCAGCAGATTGTCAACACAGGAATTTTGGAACCTCTGCTCATGAACAGTGTCACTGTGATTTTCTTAATCTATCCCGAACACTGATTTCCCACAGCGACCACGCATTTCTGCGCTGGAAGTGCAAAAACACATTTTGACCATGGTGTGAAAAATAACAGCTGTACTGTTCATAAGGAAGTGTGGAAAAATGCCAGTGGTGAAAATCTGGACTGAAAATATTAGAAATCCATGACCTTATGAGGGTGCGTGGAAACTGCGCAATGGTCGCTCGTAACAGTCATTTTATGGACTTTTTTCACCAAATTTTTAACATAGCCACTGTAACACCTCTGCTCATGAACAGTGTCACTGTGATTTTCTTAATCTGTCCCGAACATTGATTTCGCACACCGACTGCGCCATTGTGCGCTAGATGTGCGGAAACATGTTTTGGGTGAGATGTGAAAAATGACAGCTGTACTGCTCATAAGGAGATGTGGTAAAATGGCAATGTTGAAAATCTGGAGTGAAAATAGTGAAAATTCACGAACGTACGAGCATGTATAGGAACAGCACAACGCGTGCTCGTAAAACAGTCATTTTGGGAAATTTTTCCACCAAATTTTTAACATAGCCATTTTAACACTTCTGCTCATGACCAGTGTCACTTTGATTTTCTTAATCTGTCCCAAACATTGATGTCGCACACCGACTGTGCATTGTGCGCTACATGCGCAAAAACATATTTTGGGCAAAATGCAAAATATGACAGCTGTACTGCTCATAAGGAGGTGTGGTAAAATGGCAACATTGAAAATCTGGAGTGAAAATATTGAAAATTCGCGAACTTATGAGTATGTGTCAGAACAGCGCAATGCATGCTCATAACACAGTCATTTTATGGAGTATCGTCACCAAATTTTCAATATAGGCATTTTAGGACCTCTGCTCATGAACAGTGCCACTGTCAGTTTCTTAATCTGTGTGGGACACTGATTTCCCACACCGACCGTGCTATTCCGCGCTGCAAGTGCGAAAACACATTTCATCCAGGGTGTGAAAATTGACAGCTGTACTGTTCACAAGGAGGTCTGAAAAAATGCCAGTGCTGAAAATCTGGGATGAAAATATTGCAAATTCGCAAAGTTATGAGCGTGCGTAGGAACTACGCAACGCACGCGCGTAAAACAGTCATTTTGGGAATTTTTCCCACCAAATTTGCAACATAGGATTTTTGAGAGCTCACCTCATGAACACTGGCACTGTCGTTTCATTAATCAGTCCTGAAAGGTGATTCCACACAGTGACTGCAAAATCAACTTTCAAGGCCGACTAACGCCATGACAGTGATAGAATTCATGAGGAGAGGTCCCAAAAATCCCATGTTGAAAATTTGGTGGCAAAATTCCAAAAAATGCCTGAGATATGCAGAAAAGTTGAAAAACCCCTATTTATTCCATTATACAGCTTACCGGCATTTCCTCAGTTCGCGGTCAGCTTTGAAGAGTGTAGACGTGTTCCGGTCCACGAAGATCATCGCGCCAGACTCGGGAGGTAAGTATAAGGTGAGGGGGTGTGGGGAGGCAGGGTGCACAGTGGGTGGTGCGGTTTGTGGGGGCAGGGAGGCGCTGGGGACCGTTTCCTTAATTACAGGTAAAAAAAAAGACATAGCAGGACAGTTTTTCATTTACAGGGCAATATGGCTCGCTGGGGTGGGCTCCCAGTGTGCCAACTGAGTCTTTTTTTGGGGGAGGGCCGCTGTAGCCGACGGGGGATTAGGCACCCCCGTCGGCACACAACAAGGGGGGGTACATTATGCCAACGGAGATTGGGCACCCCATCGGCATACAACAACAGGGAGGGTTGATTATCCCAACGATGATTGGGCACCCCATTGGCAGACAAGAACAGCAGGGGGGTGTTACATACTGCCGATGAGGAGTGGGCTCCCCCGTCGGCAAACAAACGTGTTGGGGGGGCACATGCTGCCAGGGGGATTGGGCACCCCCTCGGCAGAGGAAGGGGTTAATATTGTTTGTGAACAGGTGGCAAACCGCCGCCATGTTCACAAACAATATCAGTGTGTAAACATCCCGCCCTGTAATGACAGGTCGCTCCCTCATTGCAGCGAATGGCTGATGCTGCAGTGACGAGGCAGCCCCTGACTGCAGCGGCTCTTTTTTCACAAGTTGGTGGCAACGTTCCAAACTACTGTCACTGGCTGTGTCCCCCATTATTGGTGGACATCACACACACCCCAAAATGCTGTGCAGGTATTGGCCTCAACAGTGCCGCACCTCCAGAACCTGCTTCGGCACCAAGCTGCCGTAATATGTTTATTGCACTGCGTGTAAGCAAACATGAAAATCAGATGACACACAATGATTTGAGCTTTGTTGCAGGGAGCTGCCTGTGGTGGTTGATGCCTGTTCGATGGTGATGAGCAGGGAGCCAAATCGCCGAGCGGGTCTTTCGTTGGATGAATTTCTGCGGCGTGAGAGGTGATCTAGGCCGAGATGGTGAGGCCCAGACCAGGTGAACAGTTCAGATTTTAGTCCATTTAAGTTCTGGAGCAGCTTCCAGCTAGCGTGACACATTCAATAGTGGGGAACCAAACTGTGACCCACACTGTACATTGAGCACACTTATAGTCAAAACAGACAAATACCACAGTTTGGATGACAGTCGGGTTGCAATTAGGCAGGGTCTCTGTCAAACTCTACACTCTGCAGTTCTCTCCAGATTCCTGACATGCTGATCGCTCCAGGAGCAAGTCTCCGGTCCACACCAGGCGAAATTCACTCTCTCTTCCAATTCAGGATTTCGGTCTCAATAAACGGCATTTCGGATATAGTCTAATATTAAATTGCAGGCTTCATCACTCTGGAGGATGGTAGCAGGCAGGCCAGACACAGCCTTCCACGCTACCACACAGAAGCAGCTGCTTGAATTGCTCAAACTGTTCACTCTCTCAACCCCAACTCTACACTGACACACTGCTGCAGGCAGCTCTGGGATTTCCCAGTGATCCAACAGGTTTGGTTGGCTGATCCATCTGTCTGTCACAGAAAGGGCTCCCCCTCCAGGTCCATTTAGGTGCCAAACAGTAAAAACTACAATTCCTACAGAAATTCAATCCTACAAAGCCTCTGAGGACAGTTCTCCATTTTAGGGTCCCCCAAGGTACTGATTGGTCCATACTGGCAATCCAGAACCAAAATGGTGGCTCTAAGTAAACAGTGCATGCTGCAAAGGAAGGCAGAAACATAAACATAAAAACATAGAATTTGATGGCAGATAAGGACTGCTTGGCCCATCCACTCTGTCCATTTCCCTACCTAATGGATAAGCTGCAGATCCTAGTCAACCAGCAGCCTATGTCTTTCTACCCCCACCCCTAGAATTGCCTTATGACTGTCCCATGCATGCTTGAATTCAACCACTGTTTTTGACTCCACAACCTCCTCCGGAAAGCCGTTCCATGCACCCACAACCCTCTCTGTGAAAAAATACTTCCTTACATTACCTCTGAGCCGCCCCCCTCTATCTTCAAATTGTGCCCCCTTGTTTTTGCACACCTCATTTTTTTAAAGATGCTACCCTGTTGGACTTTGTTGATTCCCTTGAGGTAATTGAAAGTTTCTATCATGTCCCCCCTCTCCCTCCTTTCCTCAAGGCTATACATATTAAGCTCCTTTAGTCTCTCTTCATATGTCTTCCGGTGCAGACCCTGCACCATTTTAGTTTCCCTCCTCTGGACAGCTTCCATCCTGTCTATGTCCTTGGAGAGACTGGGTCTCAAACTGCACACAGTACTCCAGATGGGGTCTCACCAGCTGTTTGTACAGAGGATAACAACTTCCTGTTTTCTACTGGTGATGCCTCTCCCTATGCATCCCAGTATCCCCCCAGCCCACCTTACTGCCCTCTCACATTGCTTGCCCACCTTTAAGTCATCTGATATGACTACCCCAAGGTCCCTTTCCATTTGTTGTTGTTGTTAGTATCTCACCCCCCATTGTGTACTCTTCCCCTGGATTTTTGTTTCCCAGGTGCATTACCTTGCATTTCTTAGCATTGAATCTAAGCTGCCATACATTTGACCATTCCTCTAACCTTGCCAAGTCCCTTCTCATCCTTTCCACCCCACCTTGTGCATCAACTCTGTTGCAGATCTTTGTGTCATCTGCAAATAGATATACTTTTCCTTCCAGTCCCTCTGCAGTGTCACTTATAAAGACATTGAAGAGGACCGGTCCTAATACTGAACCCTGCAGTACCCCACTAGTAACCCCCCTTTCTTCAGAGTGGACTCCATTTACTATTACCCTCTGTGTCCTATTCTCCAGCCAATTCTTTACCCAGGCTATCATCTTGGGACCCACTCCCAGGCTGACTAACTTGCATATTAATCTTTTGTGGCAGGTTAGACAAACTTCTATATCATTACTATTAAAGCAGATAATTAGCAAACAATCACAGATCCTATAAGGACTTCTTCTGCGCACATAGCAATGGAAGAATGAAGCAGCTGTACCATAGCCCGGGCGGGACTTGAGCCTGAAACCACTCAGCCCCCCCTCAACCTGGAATAATTATATCCTACAAAAGAGACTGCTCTTAAAGAGACAGGCACAGAGGCTAACAGTGCACTCTTATGCAGGCATATTTAAACTGTTGGAACACAGAACACCAACCTGGCAGTGGGCATTAGGCAAGCCCAGGAAGACATTTTAGGAACCCCCATTTGTAGGGGGTTACACATGAACTGCACCAGAAGCCCTACGAGGAAAGATTAAGAACCTTAAGAAATTCCCCCACCCATCCTGTACTCTTCCCTAAGATTCCTGTGACCCCAGGTGCATGATCTTACACTTTTTACATTCTATATATATTCTATTGAATATAAAAAGACATCAATATGCTCAAGGCTTGGTTCTCAGCTAATCATCTAATTCTGAACACGAAAAAAACTAAAGCTATGATATTCCACAATCCCTCCCCTAAACTATCCAACTCTGTCTCTCTCTGTATCCTCTCCAAATCTGAGCGCAACCAGGTGACACTACTGAAGTGGTCAAAACTGTTAAATATCTTGGGTTACATCTTGATGCCTCCTTCTCACTAGAGGCTCATGTAACCCAGCTGAACAAAGCCATAAACCAGAAGCTAGGTCTCTTATACCATCTTCGTCCCCTCTTATCAATCGCAGCCTGTCAAAACATTGCTTCTACAACCCTCTTCCCTATGTTACTCTATGGTGCTCTATTCCTCCTATCCATGCAGCCCTCTTCCCTTGTCCAGCTGAGACAACTGTACTACAGGATCGGGCACTTTGCCTTGGGGGCTGACACTAGAAGACACTAATGTGACATCCTGGCTTCCTTAAATGGGCCAGATTATGAAGCTAGGCTGCAGTATCTCACACTAAGTTTTGTGTTCAAGGTAGTGAACATCTGTACTCCTCCCCTGTCTAAAGGGTATCATATATCGCAAAACAAGTGCTCGCCCATTCAAATCTACCTCCCCTCTGTTACTAGCCTCTCAGAAACCGCTCTGACTCATGGGTAAGCGTTCATTTGCCTACTCTGCCATCTCGGCCTGGAATTCCCTCCCATCTGCTGTACTCTTTTGCCCTACCCTGTCCCTTTTCAAACAAGCATTTGTCAATGCCGAATGTTTGCTTGCTGGCATTGGCAGTGGTAGTGTAGAAGTTACAGAGCTGCGTAATAGGAATGGCAGTGAAGTATTGAACTGAAGCCAACCCCACCACCACCCTGCAGAGACTGACAGGCATTGGGGTGTGCCTTTGGGTTGTCAGGCATAACGGCCATGCCATTTCACCACACCCCACCCTGCAGACACTGACAAGTGTCACGATGTGCCTTGGGGTCTTTGGCCCTTATGCGCACCCCATTCCATTAGGAAATACGGTGAGATGGGTGCGGTATAGGAGAATGGGATGAACTTTGGGGCCGAAGAATCCAAGGCATACCTTGATGCCTATCACTGGGTGCAGGGTGTGGAATGGTATGAGCATTACAGGCAAGAATCCCAAGTCACACCCCTGATGCCTGTCATTCTCTACAGGGTTGGGCGTTATGGTTGGAAACCCTAATACCTCAGGCATTTGTTGGTATTTTTCACTCCAAATTTTCAACATGGTTTTTTTGTGACCCCACCTCATGAACGGTGGCAATATCAGTTTGTTAGCCAAAAGCTGCTTATGCACAGTAACTACGGCATTTAGCACCACAGATGTAAAAACATTCCGAACAGGATTTAAAAAATGACAGCTGTACTATTCATGGGGAGGTGTAAAAAATGGCAATGTTGCAAATCTGCAGTAAAAATATTAAAAAAACTGGTGAAGTCACGAGCGTACATAGAAACTGTGCAACGCACACCCATAATATAATTAGGTTGGGGATTTTTTACAGCAGATTGTCAACTCAGGTATTTTGGTGCCTCCGATCATGAACAGTGTCACTATGATTTTCTTTATCTGTCCCAAACAATGATTTCCCAGCGACCACACATCTCTCGCTGAAAGTAGAAAACACACTTCGCATGTTGTGAAAAATAACAGGCTGTACTGTTCATAAGGAAGTGTGGAAAAATGCCACTGGTGAAAATCTGGACTGAAAATATTACAAAGTCACGAACTTACGAGGGTGCGTGGAAACTGCGCAATGCTCACTCATAACACAGTCATTTTATGGACTTTTGACACCAAATTTTCAACATAGCCATTTTAAGACCTCTGCTCATGAACAGCATAACTGTGATTTTCTTAATCTGTCCCAAACATTGCTTTCTCAAACCAACAGCACCATTGTGCACTACATGTGCGAAAACACATTTTGGGCGACATATGAAAAATGGCAGCTGTACTGTTCATAAGGAAGTGTAATAAAATGGCAATGTTGAAAATCTGGAGTGAAAATATTAAATTCACAAACTTACGAGCATGCATAGGAACTGCGCAACGCACGCTCGAAAAACAGTCATTTTAGAATGTTTTTCACCAAATTTTAACATAGCCATTTTAAGACCTCTGCTCATGAACAGTGTCACTGTGATTTTCTTAATTTGTCCCGTACATTGATTTCGCACACCGACTGCGCCATTGTGCGCTACATGGGCGGAAACACATTTTGGGTGAGATGTGAAAAGTGACATCTGTACTACTCATAAGAAGGTGTGGTAAAATGGCAATGTTGAAAATCTGGAGTGAAAATATTGAAAATTCGCGAACTTACGAGCGTGCATAGGAACTGTACAACGCATGCTTGTAAAACAGTCACTTTTTGGAATTTTTTCACCAAATTTTCAACATAGCCATTTTAAGACCTCTGCTCATGAACAGTGTCACTGTGATTTTCTTAATTTGTCCCATACATTGATTTCGCACACCAACTGCGCCATTGTGCGTACTACATGGGCGGAAACACATTTTGGGTGAGATGTGAAAAATGACAGCTGTACTACTCATAAGAAGGTGTGGTAAAATGGCAATGTTGAAAATCTGGAGTGAAAATATTGAAAATTTGTGAACTTACGAGCGTGCGTAGGAACTGCGCAACGCTTTTACCTAAATAAACAGTCATTTTTTTGAATTTTCCTCCAATTTTCAAAATAGGCTTCTTGAGAGCCCACCTTATGAACACTGGCAGTGTCGTTTCATTAATCAGTCTTGAAAGGTGATTTCACGCAGTGACTGCGAAATCACCCTTCAGGCCCGAATAACGCCATGACAGTGACAGCATTCATGAGAAGGGGTCCCAAGAACCCCATGTTGAAAATTTGGTGCAAAAATTCCAAAATGCCTGAGATATGCAGCAAAGTTGAAAAAACCTATCAATCCCATTATACAGCTTACGGCATTTCCTCAGTTCGCGGTCGGCTTTGAAGAGTGCAGGCGTGTTCCCAGTCCACGAAGATCGTCGGCCGACTCCGGAGATAAGTATGGGGTATGGGGGTGGGGAGGCAGGTGTGCAGTGGGTAGGTGCGGGTTGTGGGGGCAGGGACACTGCATGGGACCATTTTTCTTTACAGTTTTTTTTTTTTTAACATGACGCGGGACATTTGCCACGCTGGAGTGGACACCCAGCGTAGCACAAGGACGGCTGGTTGGGGGGGGTCGTGGAGCCGACGGGAGATTGGGCACCCCCATCGGCCATAGCATCTATTGCCACACTGGGGTGGGCTCCCAGCGTGGCACCCTGTACTCTGGGGGGGGAGGACAGTGGAGCCGAAAGGGGATTGGACACCCCCGTCGGCTATACCATGAGTTGCCATGCTGGGGTTGGCACCCAGCGTGGCATGTGGAAGGCTTTGGGGGGGAGCGCAGCACAGCCCGCGGGGGATTGGGCACCCCCGTCAGCTATACAGTGTGTGCGTGGGGGGGCAGCACGCAGTATGCGTGCATGTGTTGTGTGCGTGTGTGTGTAGGGGGAGCTGTGCATGAGCAGGCGATATCTGATCGCTGCTCACTGAAGCATAGCTCCCCCTTTCAACTGTACGCCACTGCATTTTGGAGCTGTCATAGACAGCTCCAGCATGAATTGGAGGACTGGGGCCGTGCCTGCCAACACACTGACTGAATTGGAAGAGGGGGTGACACACCTCCGAAAACTTGGATGATGGCACTATGTTTCTTGCACATGCGTGCAAGCAAACATAAAAAGAACCAGAACCAGACTCAGAAGGAGATGTAGGAGCTGTAATTACACGTCGGAGCGGTCGAAGAAAATCGGAGCAGCGAGCGGCTTCGGAGCAGGCGAATCCCAGTGGCCCAGACTGGGGCAGGCCAGGGCTTTGGGCAGAGGAGCGCGTCGGAGGCAGGAGGAGCCAGTGCTGCATCGGCAGCAGGAGAGGCAGAGGAGCGAGCTTTCCTGGTGGCTGCAGTCGGCGGCAGGCCAGGGGTAGAAGGGGAGAAGCGGACGGCCAATCAGGAGCCAGGGCACGAAGATTTGACTCGCGGCTGGGCTATAAAGGATAGGTCCAGCCGCATTCCTTTCACCAGACACAGAAGGAGCTGTAATTTCTTCCCACACCACCCACCCCAGCCCTGATCTCTATTAAATGGACGGTGGGGGTGGAGCCAAGGGGGAGGAGTAACCAGACTTTAGAGGATTTTAAGGAACATTGATCTGACCAAGCAAATGTACATGTTGCTAGGGCAGTTCTGACCGGGGGTGTGGCTGCTGTGCTGTAGATCATTGGTGCGGGCTCTGTGGCTGCTTTTGTGTAAATCTGTGGTTTGGGCACTGTAACCAAGGGTACAGGCAAACCTAGGGTAGTCCTGATCAGAGTGAGGGCACTGAAGCACAGATCAGTCAGAGTTTAAGCGTCTATTTAGAGCAGGGCTGTTTGTTAGAAGAGACATGACTGAACTAGTCTGTATCTTCAGGTAGTGATTAAGTGTCTCATTTAAAAGCCTGTCTATCCTGTATCATCAGACAGAGTTTAAGTGACAACCTTGAGCTGGGCTGTATGTTGAAATGAATATGGCTGACCTAGGATACACCAGTATGGCCACTTGGAGGGGAAAGAAATGGGAAAAGGAGGAAGTGCCGATAAGGAACAGAGAAAAACAAACGGGGTGGCTGCTTTCCACCCCGGCAGGCATCTTTGGAAGGGTTGTAGGATGCACAGGCTGTGGGGCGGCAATAATTCTAAAGTGGGCTTGGAGAGAGGGAGGCTGCCCACTCTGTAGGCAGCTATCCCAGATTAGGAGTGAAGTTTGTTGGTTAAGGAGTAATCTGGGAGACTTGGGGGGGGGCGACCAGAGACAAGGGGTGGGGGCATGGGTGGCAGAGGGGTGGAGATGAGGGGAGGCGGGGGGCAATGCCCAGAACCAAGAGTAGGACATGTTATAGCAAGTAAGGGGGGGATATTAGGGATAGAGGACCCCTGGATAGGGATGTTGAGGCGAGGGGGAAACCTATAGAAACATAGAAACATAGAATTTGGTGGCAGATAAGGACCGCTTGGCCCACCTAGTCTGCCCATTTCCCTACCCAACAGATATGCTGCAGATCCTGGTTAACCAACAGCCACTTCCTCCTACCCCCCACTAGAATTGCCTTATCTGTCCCATTCATTCTTGAATTCCCCCACTGTTTTTGACTTTACGACCTCCTCAGGAAAGCTGTTCCATGCATCCACAACCCTCTCTGTGAAGAAATAATTCCTCACATTACCTCTGAGCCATCCCCCCTCTATCTTCAAATTGTGCCCCCTTGTTCTTGTACATCTCTTTTTCTGAAAGATGCTACCCTCTTGGACTTTGTTGATTCCCTTGATGTACTTGAAAGTTTCTATCATGTCCCCCTCCTCCTCTCCTCAAGTGTATACATATTAAGCTTCTTTAATCTCTCTTCGTATGTGTTCTGGTGCAGACCCTGCACCATTTTGGTTGCCCTCCTCTGGACAGCCTCCATCCTGTCTATGTCCTTGCAGAGATGGGGTCTCCAGAACTGGATGCAGAACTCCAGATGGGGTCTCACCAACTGTCTGTACAGAGGGATAACAACTTCCTGTTTTCTACTGGTGAAGCCTGTCCCTATGCATCCCAGTATCCCACCAGCTCTTCTTACTGCCCTCTCACATTGCTTGCCCACCTTAAGGTCATCTGATATGACTACCCCAGGTCCCTTTCCATTTCTGTAGTTGTTATTATCTCACCCCCATGGTGTACTCTTCCCCTGGATTTTTGTTTCCCAGGTGCATTACTTTGCACTTCTTAGCATTGAATCTAAGCTGCCATGTATTTGACCATTCCTCCAACCTTGCCAAGTCCCTTTTCATCCTCTCTCCCCCACCTTCTGTATCAACCCTGTTGCAGATCTTTGTGTCATCTGCAAAGAGACATACTTTTCCTTCCAGTCCCTCTGCAATGTCACTTATAAAGACGTTTGGGGATGAACACTCCGAAAATAAAGCGAGAGAAGGGGAAGAATCAGGAGAGGCTGTTGGGGGAAGACTAGAAGAGCAGACGGCGGGAAGGGAGCTCTGAAGGTGGATAGGGCAACAGGGGAGAAACAGGAGCGGCTTAGAGGGTCAGTCGGGGGGCACTTAGGTCAGGTAATGGAAGCCAGCATAGAGTGTCATAATAAATTTGAGCTCCTTCATAACCTAGTGGGGGAGGAAGGGGTTAGCAGAAATAATATAGAATAATAATAATAAAATGTATCTGATTAAGTGCCTTTCGACTTTCAAAGTGCTGTACAATATACATAGAAACAAAACACATGTGCAGGTACATGCAATATAAAATCAAGATAATATCGAGAATGCTTTCCCCCATAAAAAAGTCTTAAGTGCCGCTTGAAACTCCCCGCTGTCCTGCACTCCCGAAGCTGACTGGGCAGAGAATTTCAGAGGGTAGGTGCCGCAAACCCAAAGGCACGTGCACCAGATGACTTTAGGTTAACCCTCGGAATCTCCAGCAACCACTAGTCAGCCGAGCGGAAACTGGGACAAAGACCATGGGGAGGTAGTCGGATTCCCATAGGGCATCACAGGTCGGAAAAGGAAAGGACAGAAATAGTCCCAAGGGGAGAAGGGGAAACCTCAATGTGAAGCAGAGAGGGGAGATGCAATATATAGCAGAAACGAGGGAGGAAAGCAGGACTGGAGAGAATCTAGAAGACAAGGAGGTGGGGGAGGGACCCCCCTCAGGAGGGGGGCCTGTCCCAAGGATGGGGACCTAGGTGAACGGGTCCCACAGGGGCCTCTGGAGTAGGTGTACCATTAAGGGTGAGGATGACGGTGTGGGGAAGGGATATGATCAAGGCCAGGATAAATGGCCGGAGAATGAGGGAGTAAGGGCACCTATACAGGGGGTCTCGAGCCAAGTGGGCAAAATGTTAAGGGAGACAAAAAGGGGAGGGTGGCAAGGGGTCTCTCATAATAAGGTAGGAAGACTCCCATGACATTGGGATCTTGGATAAAGGGGGGAGGGGGGTTGAGAGCACAGAGGGGTAGTGGAAGTAACCATAAGAATGATGGAGGTGTTAAGGTTCTGTTTCTGGGTGACTCAATGATAAAGGGTATCCAGTGGGAGGGACGGGGTTGGGATGCCAGAACCAGGTGAAGGTAGTGAGTATCTCTGGGCTGACGGTGCACAGAGCTAAGTTCATGGTGTACGAGCTGTTAAGGGATTGTGGAGAAAAAACAGATTTCCTGGTGCACTTGGGGACTAATGATATAGAGGGGCACAGTGTCCTGAAAATCCAAGCAAGGTTCCGAGAACTTGCTAGAATCTGTCAGGATAATGGATGCAACATTTTCTTTTTGGAAATATTGCTGGTATCTAGGGCCTCAGTGGAGAACAAAAGGAAGATCACAGAGGTAAATGACTGGCTCAGGAAGTGGGCGGAAGAAAGGGGGTTGGGGTGTTAGGTAACTGGGAGGGGGATTTGGGAGGATAAGGGACTGTATGCCAAGGACAGGCTTCACCTTACCCTGTTAGGGAAGGAAATCCTTAAACAGGGGGTGACAGACTACATTCAAGAAACGTGGGATTTAAACTTGTGAAGGGGGGAGAGACATGGGAGGGGCTGGCCTAAGGCCCCTTCCTCCAGATGAAGGGAGTAGCCTTCAAACCCAAGGGGAGGAGGGGGAAAATAGTCAGGGAGAGGAGGTTTCAGGAGGAGCAGATGGTGGCAGGAGGCACAAGGAACCTGGGTGTGGTTCAACAAAGGGGATCAGGGACAAGGGGTGGGGGATGGTGTTAGTAAATGCCAGGAGCTTGGGTAACAAGTTACCAGAGTTCCAGACCATGCTGTTTGATACATAGATACATAGATACATAGACAGTGTCGGCAGATAAGGGCCTATGACCCACCCAGTCTGCCCATTTGAGCTTGTAAGTTCAGTTTATGTTTTCCTAGAAGTCTGTTGCCCCTTACCCCTGACCTCCAGAATTCCTTTATGCCTATCCATGCATTCTTAAATCCATGATTGTTTCAGCCCCACCACTTCTCTTGGCAGGGTGTTCAATTTGTCCATCACCCATTCTGTGAAGAAATTCTTCCTCATGTTTCCTCTGAACTGTCGTCTCCTCCAACTTCATCCCATGCCCTCTAGTCCTGGAACATCTTTTTTGCTTAAAATAGTGTATTCCTGCACCCTGTTCCTCCCTGTAAGATACTTATATGTCTCTATCATATCCCTCTCCTCCTCTCCTCCAGGAGTACATATTCATTCTCAACCTGTCTGCATAGGACTTGTGATGCAATCCATGCACCATCTTTGTTGCCCTCCTCTGAACCTTCTCTACCCTCTCTACATCCTTATGTAGGTAAGGTCTCCAGAACTGTACACTGTATTCCAGGTGGGGCCTCACTAGCGTCTTGTATAGTGGAATTATGACCTCCCTTTTCCTGCTGGTGATGCCCCTGCCTATGCATCCCAGCATCCTATTTGCTTTACCTGCTGCCTTGTCACACTGTTTCCCTACCTTGAGGTAATCAGAGATGATAACCCCAAGATCCCTGATCAACTGATATATTGTGCCAGGGTTTTTGTGCCCCATATGTATTATCTTGCACTTCTTTGCATTGAATTTCAACTGCCAAACCCCTGACCATTCTTCAAGTTTCTGCAGGTCCCTTCTCATTCTGTCTACACCCTCTGGTGTGTCTACTCTGTTACAGAGCTTTGTGTCATCAGTGAACAGTGAAATTCTGCCTTCTAGATCCTGCGCAATGTCACTGATGAAGATGTTGAATAGGACCGGTCCCAGCACTGATCCCTGTGGTACCCCACTGGTCACTCTTCCCTCTGTGGAGTGACAGCCATTTACCACCACCTTCTGTGTCCTGTCGCCCTGCCAGTCTGAAGGGAGGAATGGGTGTGGCAGCAGTCACGGAAACGTGGGCCAACAACAACCATGACTGGGACCTAAACGTGAAGGGATACCTTTTGCTTAGGAAGGATAGAAAGGAGGGCAGAGGGGGAGGAGTGGCTCTGTACGTTAGAGAAGGCATAGAAATCACTAGGGTAGAAGAGGCAGAGGGAAACATGGAGGTCTTATGGGCCACCTTACAGACCCCGACAGGAGGTAAGGTCAAGCTGGGTATAGTATATAGTCTCCCCAGGATGGGTGATGTTCTGGAGGATGGTTTGCTGGACAACATTATTGCCCAGTGTGGACCAAAAGGGGAGAGAGTGGTGTTGATGGGAGATCTTACTATGCCAAGGACAAACTGGGGAACCATGTTCTCTAAGGTGGCCAAGGAGCAAAGGCTGCTAGACAGTTTCCAGGATGTGTTCTTAACACAGCATGTGAGGGAGCCCATGAGGGAGGGCCATGTTCTGGACGTGGTTTTGGCAGATGGGGATCTGGTAAGGGACCTGGTTGTAGAGGATCCCCTTACTGGGAGCGATCACAACACTGTCTGGTTTCAAATTAACATGGGGGGAGGAAGGGAGAGATCTAGGACACTGGCAGTGGATTTCAGGGGAGCAGACTTTATGGGCATGGGAAATATTCTAAAGGATCACATGAAAGGGATTACAACAATGACAGATGTGGAAAAGAAATAGGAGGTCATAAAACGGGGACTTCAAGAGGCAGTCAGGACCTGTGCTAAGGTGAAGCGCAAGGGAGCAAGGTCACATAAACCATGCTGGTGGACCAGTGAAGTTCAGGGAGTGGTCAAGGAGAAGAAGGCTGCCTACAAAAAATACAAAACATTGAGAGGGGAAAGGGAAAGGGAAACGTACCCTCTTGCATCTAGAAAAGTCACCCAGATGGTGCGGGGGCAAAAGTCAGTAAAGAGCAGAGGCTGGCACAGGGGATTTGGAGAAGGGAAAAGGTTTTTTTCCGATACATCGGGGAGTGGAGAAAAACTAAGGGCAAGCTTGGCAGACTGAGAACAGATGGTGGGTGGGTGGAAGAGGCGAGGGAGTAGGCGGAGGTATTAAACAAGCACTTCGCCTCAGTGTTCACTAGGGAGGGGGATGGGATATTTGCTAAGCATGGCATGAAGGGGATAGAAGCAGAATTGAGTGGGATGGGGGAGTAACAGAAAGGGAGCATAAGGGAGGGAGAGGCACCCCTGGGGTTTCACATCAGGATAAGGATAGAATGGCCAGCAAGGAGGGGGGACGGACGAAGCTATCTCCACCGAACTGGTGTGGCAAGCCCTGAAGGCCCTGAAGAAAGATAAATCTCCTGGGCTGGATGGCATACATCTGAGGGTACTATGGGAGTTGGTGGACATACTGGCTGCACCCCTGGTGGGGCTCTTCAACAGGTCGCTTGAGATAGGAACGGTACCTAGGGATTGGCGTGAGGTACATGTGGTGCCAATCCATAAAGGGGGGTTGAGGGAAGTACCAGGTAACTATAGACCCATCAGTTTGACCTCGGTAATGGGAAAAGTAATGGAGAGTATACTAAAGGAATGACTGGGGGTGTTCCTGGAGGAGGAGGAAGGGCTGGACAGTAGACAACATGGGTTTGTGCCAGGTAGATCGTGTCAAACCAACCTTGTGGAGTTCTGCGAATGGGTAACATCGGAACTGGACAGGGGGAAACCTGTGGATATAATATTCTTGGACTTCAGCAAGGTGTTTGACTCAGTCCCCCACAATGGGCTGGTGGAGAACCTGATGGGGTTGGGAGTATGTCCTTTGATGGTCAGAGAGATAGGAAACTGGCTAGCTGGATGCACACAAAGAGTGGTGATTGGTGGGGGGCTCTCGAATCCTAGAGAGGTCGGTAGTGGAGTTCTGCAGGGCTCAGTCCTGGGGCCGATCCTGTTTAATGCATACATATCTGACATCAGGGTGGGTATACGGTGTGAGATGAGTCTCTTTGCTGATGATTCTAAGGTGGGAGTAGTAGTTGAGAGGGGAAGAGGGGAGGTTGGCCCTGCAAGGGGACCTGGACATGCTAGAAAGTTGGGCTCTTGCAGGAAAGTTAAATTTCAATACTACCAAGTGTAAGGTGTTACATCTTGGGTGGGGAAACCCCAAACACAGGTACACTCGGGGGGGGGGTGCTGGAGGCCTCGTCTGGGGAAAAAGACCTAGGGGTCATGGTGGATGCATGTATGAATAACTCTAAGAAGTGCAGGAGAGCAGCTAGCAAACCAAACAGGATGTTGGGATGCATTGTAAGGGGGATCACCTCTAGGAGCAGGGAAGTTATTCTGCCTCTGTACAATGGGCTGGTGAGGCCACACCTCGAGTACTGTGTACAGTACTGGAGACCGCACTTAAAGAGGGACATACAGCTCCTGAAGAGGGTACAGAGGAGGGCTACCAGGATGATTCAAGGACTGGGGGAGTTAACATACAAGGACAGACTTGAGGAGCTTGGCCTGTATACTTTGGAGAAGAGGAGAGACAGGGGAGACATGATCGAGGCCTTCAAGTACCTCAAGGGAATAAATAGGGTAAACATGGAGTGGATCTTTAGACTAAAGGAGGGAGGTATCACCAGAGGGCATGGTTTGAGTTGGAAGGAGGAAGGATGAGGGGGGAAAGAGGAGGAGGTTTTTCACGGAAAGGGTGGTGGATCCTTGGAATGCACTGCCTGGTGAGCTGGTCCAGATTTCCAATGTGGAGGGCTTCAAGAGAGGGTGGGACAGATACAGAAAGGGGTATTGGAACACAAGGTGGGGGAGGGCCTCGGTTCCCAACAGGGGATCTGAGGTTCAAGCAGACTCAATAGACCAAAAGGCCTAATCTGCTGGCAGTTAGTATGTATGTAAGAACTTATCTCTCTCCTCCTTAAACCTCCGAACAGCTCTTGCTTCTGCTAATCCCTGTCACTGCATACTACTTTTCTGCTAAAAGTTTGATTTTCCTGATGCTATTACGATCACACTGTATAATTTTTTTGCAAAGAGTACATTTTTTTCTGCAGCGTTTCAGATGTTTATGTCTGTAAATATGTTCAGCACATGTCCTATATAATCTTTTCCTGTAATCCTGTACTTTCAGGATCTTAATCTGTATATAGACTTCATTTTTGTCCTCATTGCACTTACTATGATTGTATTTTGTTGTATAAGTCTCTGAGATGTCATGTTTTTCTGTTTACTCTAGCACTTTGTTCATAACAGTTGTATGTTGTTGTATGTTGTTTGCCAAACCTCACCCAACAACTAACACCTGAAATCTGGCCAATGGAAAATCATCTACACAAATGCTCGCAGTCTGGGAAATAAGATCCCAGACCTGCAGGCAATAATTACAGAGGCTTAAATGGACATAGTAGCAATTAGCGAGATGTGCTTTACCAGTAACCAAATTTGGGAGACTTCAGTACCTGGCTATGTACTGTTCAGAAGAGACCGAGGTGCAAAAAAGGGGAGTGGGGTGGAGTGGCCCTTTATGTCAATGAAAATATCAAAGCTACAGAAATTCAGAATACACATAAGGAGCCAGAAGAACTGTGGGTCATCCTGGAAACAGGAAATGGGACAGCCATAAGAACTGGGGTTGTCTACAGGCCCCCAGACCAGGGGGAGGACATAGATACATTACTGTTAGAAGATATACAAAACATGACAGCTAAAGGGGAGGTTCTGATAATGGGAGACTTCAACATGCAGATACAGATTGGTCAGCATCTGCCAGAACTAGACACATAGTGGATTCCCTGCAGGGAGGGGCTCAAACAACTGGTACAACAACCCACAAGAGACAGGGCTATCCTAGATCTAGTACTGACTAACAGGAAAGGATCACAGATCTCAGGTGAGAAGGTCACCTGGGGCCAGTGACCATCACATGGTATGGTTCAGTTTGGCCACTACAACTAAATCATCCCATTCCAAGGCAAAAAATACGGACTTCAGAGGAGCTGACTTTGATAAGATGGCCAACAGAGTTAAGCTAGCCCTGGCAAAAAGAAATACAGGTGAGGGGGTACAGGCAAAGTGGGCAAGCATTAAGGATGCAATACTTGAAGTAATTTCCCATTGTGTTAGAGAGAAAAGGAAGTGCAAAAGAAGAAGGAAACCACTCTGGTTCTCAAAGACAGTAGCAGAAAAGGTCAGAGCCAAAAGGCTGGCCTTCAGGAAATATAAGGGAACGTAGCAGGATGAAGATAGGGAGGCATACCAAACTTCCCTAAGGGAAGCAGGGAAGGCAGTAAGGCAGCCAAAGGCCCAAACCGAGGAAACACTAGCACAAACAGTAAAAGAAGGTGACAAGACTTTCTATAGATACATTAGTGAAAGGAGAAAGTCCAGAGGAGGTATTGCTAAGATCAAAAGAGATAAGGGGGCGTGTGAGGAGGAGGACCATATAAAAGCATCTATCCTAAATAGATACTTCTGCTCAGTATTTACTGAAGAGAAGGTAGGCAGGGCCCACAGCTCAGCACCATGGACACAGGGGGAAGGGAGGCAAGCACTAGTCCCTTCACAAAAGAAAGGGTCCTACAAGAGCTTGATAAGCTCAGGGTGGACAAGGCAATGGGACCTGATGGCATACATCCCAGGGTACTAAAGGAGCTAAGGGTAGAACTAGCAGAGCCATTATCAGAACTGTTTAGTGAGTCTCTGAGCACAGGAGAGGCCCCAGAAGACTGGAAAAGGGCTCATGGGATCCTGCTCCACAAGACTGGTAGCAGGGAGGAGGCAGGGAACCACAGACCAGTCAGTCTTACCTCAGTAGTGGGCAAGATTATGGAGGAACTCCTTAAGGAAAGGATAGTGCAACACCTGGAATCCACAGGAGCACAGGATCCAAGACAGCATGGGTTTACAAAAGGAAGGTCCTGTCAAACTAATCTCATAGATTTCTTTGACTGGGTAACCAGACTGGTGGACCAAGGGGGAGCAGTTGATGTCACCTACCTTGACTTCAGCAAAGCTTTCGATACTGTTCCACATAGAAGATTGATTAATAAGCTGGGCAGACTCAGGGTGGGTCAGAATTTGTTCAACTGGGTGGCAAATTGGTAGAGGGGCAGAAAACAGAGAGTGGTGGTAAACGGTATACAGTCAGAAGAGATGCAAGTCACAAGTGGGGTACCTCAGGGATCAGTCCTGGGGCCAGTCCTCTTCAGTATCTTCATCAGTGACATAGCAGATGGACTGGAGGGTAAGGTTTATCTGTTTGCAGATGACACCAAGATCTGCAAAAGAGCAGATGATCCAGATGGGGTAGGCAGAATGAGAAGAGATCTGGATAAACTAGCAAAATGGTCAGAAGAGTGGCAAAAGGGGTTTAATGCAAAGAAGTGCAAGATCATGTACATAGGGAAGAGAAACCCTGAAGCCACCCATAGGCTGGGAGGGAAGTTGCTGGCAGTCAAAGGGGAAGAAAGAGACTTGGGCATCATCATCACCGATGACCTAAAATCATCCAAGCAGACCACTAAAGCAGTAGGTAAGGCTAGGGGATGTTAGGGTGTATTAATAGGGTATCACAAGTCAGAAGAGGGAGGTAATAATCCTTCTACAAGACACTGGTTAGGCCCCATCTGGAGTACTACGTGCAGTACTGGAGGCCACACTTCACAAGACATTAACCAAACTGAGGCAGTCCAGAGAAGAGCAACCAAAATGGTGCAGGACTGCATCAGAAAACATATGAGGACAGATTAACGGAGCTCAATATGTATACCCTATAGCAAAGGAGGGACAGAGGTGATATGATTGAAACATTCAAACACCTTAAGGGCATTAACAAGGTGAAAGAGTCTAACATGTTTCAAAATAAGAAAAATAGCAGGACAAGAGGACACAGCATGAGATTAGAGGGAGGCCAATTAAGGGGTAATGTGAGGAAGTTCTTTTTCACAGGAAGGATGGTGGATGCATGGAACAGCCTACCTCAGGAAGTGGTGGATATGAATATAGTGCAGGGCTTCAAACAGGCATGGGATAGGCATAAGGGAGCAATACAGATGAGTATGAATAGATAGGCCACTGACAGAGCAAAGGCTGATGGCACATTTATAAGGTAGAAAAAGAAATGGGCATACTGGATGGGCCTTGCGGTCCTTATCTGCCATCAGCTTCTGTGTTTCTATGTTTGTATGTGTCCACCGGGTCATCACTGAAAAAGGGACTGCATGGTCAGGGTGGGCCTACCCGTTTACCAAAATTCAAAGAAATGAATAAATAAATAAATAAATAATGGTATCTGGCAGTTTGAACAACACTAGTACCTGATGGGATGGAATCCTCTAAACAGGAACTGTTATGTTTTGAGGCCATTTTTAAAGTGTATTTATGAAATTGGCTGTAGTTGGACCAAGCACCACTAGCACTATAAAAAACATGATTCCAGGGTGTGACAGGGTAGACTAGGACCCTGTCCCATTTGTTGTGAAGAAAGTGTGTAAATGCAAGGATCTGTATTCTTTCCTTTTCTGTCTCTTCTGTCTGGTTGCGCAACCCAATTTCCCTGTGAGACTTTGGACTTGATCAACCCGAACAGTCTCGCAATTCTTTGCCTCTCACTGTCTCTCTGTTGTCTCTTGCTGTTTGTTTTCTCCCCTTGCATATCTACATCTGGTAATATAAGAATATATGTAAATCAATATATGGCAATGAAATTGATAATGGGATCACGTTTGTACAGAAAATATCTGGTGTTACTGTTGAAATGCATATGTATATGTATTTATAATTTGAGATAACTGTAAAAAGCCAGAGGTTATTTAAGTGCAAATGTCTGAGCCTTTCACAAAGGCTGGAGGGACCTCAGGGAGCTCTCAATGTTCTAGCAGCTCCTGAAAGTTACAAAGAACAGGATGCTTGAAAAGAATGGGGGTTGAAAAAGACATAAAAACAACTAAACTGAGCTGCAAGGGAGATTTTTTTTTACAAGAGATTTTATTTTGCTTCTGTATATAGTTATTCTGAACAGGTTTATTTTATTTTATGTTACTGCAACTACAAATAAACAGTTTTGTGGAATTTTACAACTGCTCCTGGGTTTTCTCTATGCTTCCTGATCTGTGCCTCGACGACACAGGGCATCAGAGCACCGACATTCATGCCATGGATCAAGGTGAAGATACTCCCCTTCAAAAATTAGCATTGTCAAATAATGCAAATGCCGGGATTCACTGCTTCAACTTTTATACACAAAATTGGTTGCAGCACCCATTTTGCATGCTCCATGCAAATTTTCACATACACTTCAAAAATGGCACAAAAAAATGACAGTGTCTCCTTAACTTTTAGTCTGTGATAGCAAGCTAAGGTTATTCTGTATTTTCATCCTAGACTGTAACTTTTTGTGGTGCAGATAGCAAGTGACAGTGTATGAAGGTGCAGACAGCAAGTCAGTGACAGCACATGAAGGTGCAGATAGCAGGTCATCGCACATCAAGGTGTAGATGCAGCAAGAGCAGAAGTTTGACACAGCCTACATTACTTCACAGTAACACAATTGAGAGTAGTGGTGTCAAGCGTAAACGGATGTCCGGTGCTCAGCTCAGAAAGATCAAGAGAGCTCAAGAACAGGAGATGGAAAAGATGTCCAAAGCCATGTTAGGTTACTTAAGGTAAGTTTCTTTTTTCATCTAGTAAATCTTTTTCATACTAACCTGCACAATGTACATATTGTGGAGACATTACTTATAGTTAATGTTTCCCATCGGAGAGATACTGTGGACAAAGTAGCGGAGACATAAACACCATTTGAAGCATCTAGGCGAGCTGTGGAGATCCATGACATGGTGAGAATGGATGCGGCAACACAGGCAATACCGGTTGTCGGCATGGATATGGTTAGGCTAGATGTAGAGGCCATTCCTGATGTAGATCTGGATATTCCACGTGCTTTGGAGACAGAAATGAGAGAGGATTCAGCAGAAGAGGAAGAGAGCCCAGTCTCTGTGACATCATTGCCGACAGTGAGTAGCAAGCAGGATGTTGCAACACAGACGCAGATGATCAAGGAAGATGTGGCAACACAGACGAACCAGGAGGATGTGGTGGTGCAGTCCAGCAGCCAGGAAGATGTGGCAGAGACTAGACCTGAGAGGCAAGAGTCATATTTACAGGATGACACAGACATTGGCCTTTACAATTGCCACTGCTTCACTGACAAGGAAAAGAAGGACATACTTTTCAAACAATGGATACCACCACCTGGCTTTGCATTTCCGAAAAGAAATGTGCAAGCTAGAGGAAGGCTGGTGGCATGCCAGTTCAATACAAAGCTACTGATGGACTACAAATTTGCGAGATATTCTAAAAGTATGGATGGTGTGCTCTGCGGACCTTGCCTCATATTCAACACCTCAAACAAGGCCTCTATATTGGTGTCTGCTTCTCTGACTGATTGGTCCAACTGCCATAAAATTCATAAGAGACAGGCTAATTCAAAGGAACACATTGATGCTGTGACCAAAGGAGAAGCTTACATTGTGATTTAAGATGGTAAGGTGAAGAAGGCATATCAGGCACTATGTGACTCAGACAAAAAGGTATGAGATAGAGCACGCCAAGCCATGAAGCAAATTATTACCATCATCTTGATGTGCCGAAGACAAAACATAGCATTAAGAGGCCAGTCAAGCAGAAATGCCAATTTTAATGTAATTCTGCAGCACTTTGTAGCACTTGATCCATTGCTACGGGAACACCTGAAACAGGCACCAAGAAATGCTCAGTATACATCTGTACAAATTCAGAATGAACCGATCAATCTCATGGGACAACAGATCCAGTGGAAAATTCTACATTGAGTTAAGAATGCCAGATGGTTCAGTCTGATAGCTGACGGAACTACAGATATTGCCACCAAATAACAGGTATCATTGACTGTGCAGTATGTATATCATGGGATTTATAGAGAAGTAGAGATGCATGAAGATTTTGTTGAATTTGTGGAGGCTGCAGATACGACTAGCAAAGGGCTCACAGAAATGTTTTTATACCATTTAACCACTTGAGGACTTGACATACAATTTATGAGAGAACAAGGATATGATCAGGGAAGCAATATGAGTAGACATTTTAATGGGGTGTAGACACTCATTCAGGAAGTTGTTCCAGATGCCCTCTACAGTATTTGCAAGGCACACAGTCTGAACACTGCCATTGTTCATTCCTGTGCTCTGAGGCCTGTTGCTAACATGTTTGACACTGCACGGAAGGTGATCCCTATCCTGAAAAGTTCAGCAAAATGGAAGAACATCTATCTAGCAGAAGGGTCTGTTCATGAAAAAGGGTTACCAAAGTGTGACATAGGAGTGAAATTTTCAAAACAACCATAGAAGAATTGTATAATACAGGTTAGGCTACTATGACCCATGTATGAAAAAATCACAATGTTTTAAGATAAAATATTTTAAGGTTCCTAAGAAAAATGGGGTTTATTGTGATGATTGTAACAACACACACCATGATAAGTGTAACAATACACATCACACACCATGGTGAGTGTAACAAGACACACCACACATCACTGCAAGTGTAATAAAGGGTGACCATCGATGAACTGTGTAATACAGGTTAAGATACTATGACCCACATGTGAAAAAATCACAATGTTTTAATGTAAAAAATGTTAAGGTTCCCAAGAAAATCGGGGTCTAGTGTGATGATTGTAACAACACACCCCACACATCACTGCGAGTGTAATAAAGGGCACCACACAACTGTTAATGAATAAAAAGGTTTACTTATGTAGACCGAAGACTTTTTAAACACAACATTACATTAAAAAACAACATGTTTATTATAATTACACTACTTTAAACTATTCTACATGGCATGGAACACTCAAGACCATTCGACAGGAGAGGAACAAAGCACTCAAGGCCATTTGATGGTACAAAAGAGTCAGCATGCACACTCCACATGATCCTTCAATCAAGGGAGAGGCATGGAACACTCAAGACAATTTGATGGAACAAAAGATGGGATATTATAAAGAGGCTTTCAGAAATGCTGCAATCTAATTGGCTGTTTGGAGTCCAAAAGCCTTAGAATAATCCCTGTTACACTGTCATGTACAGCCTGATCTCCATGGCACAAATTTTTATAATTGCAATAAGGCACTCCCAAGAGTTAGATTAACAGTCTGTTAAGTACCCCACCAGCGTCAAAGGCACCAAGAGTACCCCCCAACCACAGCCCACTAGCAGGGAAGCTGCATGGTGCTCATGAAGGCTAAATATGAATGTTCACACAGGCCGAGTCAAAAGACTGGCTGGGACATGCTCCCAGGCCAGCATAACTGCATCACTTTTTTTTATTTTACCCAGACACAATGATTCAGACAATCGGAAGCACCAAGGTTGTGTAAGCATTCATATTTGGCCATAATGAGACTAGTGTCAAAGGCACCAAGCGTACCTCCCCCAACCACAACCCACCAGTAGGGAAGCCACATGGTGCTCATGAAGGCTGAATATGAATGCTCACACAGGCCAAGTCAAAAGACTGGCTGGGACACATTCCCAGGCCAGCATAATAACCACAGCATAACTACACCACTTTTTTTTATTTTACCCAGACACAATGACTCGGACAATCGGAACCATCAAGGTTGTGTGAGTATTCATATTTGGCCATAATGAGACTAGCGTCAAAGGCACCAATATACCCCCCCAAAAGCACCACCCAACAGCAGGGAAGCCACATGGTGATCAGGAAGGCCAAATATGAATGCTCACACAGGCAGAGTCAAAACATGTTTTCATGATTTCTGTATACATTATTACTATATAACATTTATTCCAACATTAAAAATAAAAACTAAAGTATTCACAGTTCACAGTACATTAAGCCCCAACCCCACCCCCATACAAAATGTGTGGACAGCAATTACAAAGAATGCCCAAAATTTTACTTCAGTCACTGCCCCTCTCACACTTACTTATAATGACAAAACAATAAGACCTAGCCCTTCGTCTGATGAACCCTTGCACCAGACCATGAGTAAAATGACTCCACTACCTACACAGCTCGGTTACAAGGAGGTCCTGGGAAGCAGATTGTAAACAATCCCAAAATAAAAATAATACAACAGGACACAGAAGGTACATCAAAATGCTTGGCAGCAAAAAAACAGAAACAAAAACATACCCTGGTAAAATAGAACATCAACTAAATTAATAGCACATTTAAAATGTATTTTATTCTATGGTAACTGGGTAAGGCCCACTAGGTACAGGTGCCTGTGTTCAGAAATGACCAGGGAGCACGGGGGAAGTTAAGGGATTTAGGGCTTTGCTCAGTCATACAGTATGACAGTGGAGGTTGAAGGAATCAAACCCAGGTCTCTCTGTTAGATGTACCAAGCTCATTCACAGCTTCTGCCTTCTAGGCTGTGCATTGTTGCTACATTGGAGCTCACACAGTTAGCATCACAATGAAATTTATTGCACTAGAACTCTGACATCCAGAACAAAACACCACGATGTTTGAACACGCATTTAATATTGTTGCTGCCATGCAACCTATGCCTCCGCGTTAAAACTGTCCAGAGGAGATCTCCACTACTAAGCTCTCTCAAAATGGGAACATGTACAAACAAACATGCAGGTAAATGGGCCAGATCAAACCACAGAGCTTACATACTTGACAATACAGGGACATAGTCCTTTTAAAATATATACTAACTGGCTCCATTTCTAACCTCACTAAAGACACTCATGAGAGGCAAGGCAAGGCAAGACAAATTTATTTAAAAGACGCCCAATCCCGGAGGCTGTGGGCGCCGTACAGATTTTTAAACATAGTTTCAATGTAACAAACATATAAAATTTATACATAATAAATAAAGTCTAAGATCACCACAAATACCATAAATACTAACCTAAGTACCAAACGCTTTAGAAAAAAGAAAGGTCTTCAGAAGGGACTTAAAGATATCTACTGTGGGGGCCTCCCTGACCATAGTTGGCAAGGAATTCCACAGAACAGGGGCCGCGGCACTAAAGGCTCTATCGCCAGCTGATTTAAGCCTTGTTCTGGGAATGGCCAGGAAGCCACCACTAGAAGAACGAAGAGGGCAGGAGGAAAGGTCAGGTGACAGAAGGTCTGACAGGTAACCGGGGCACTGCCTGTGTAGGGCCTTATAGGTGAGAAAACCCACCTTAAAGAGGACTCTCCACCTGACTGGTAGCCAGTGCAATTCACATAAAACCGGTGTAATATGGCAAGATTTTTGCTGCCCGGGCAACAGCCGGGCAGCAGCGTTTTGCACCAGCTGCAGTCTGTGGAGAGATCCTCCAGTAACCCCGAGATAGAGCGCATTACAGTAATCAAGCCTAGATGTGACCAAGGCATGTATCAAGGTAGGGAGGTCCAGAGGTGGAACAAGGGGCTTAATCCTGGCAATGTTTCTAAGATGGAAAAAACAAGTACGGACCGTGCAGGATATTTGAGCCTCCATGGTTAAGTCCCTGTCAAGAATCACTCCCAGATTTCGCACCCAAGAGGAGGCCTTCAATGACACAGCTCCGAGAACAAGCCCGGTTTCTGAGTCAGAGGCCATCCTATCACGAACTCTGTTTGACTCCACTACCAATACCTCTGTCTTGTCGGGGTTCAGTCGCAACCAGCTGGAGACCATCCAGTCGTTAATTTTGGCCAGACAGATGTTAAGCATGTCCACAGCATTGGATGTTCCTGGGGCAAAAGAAAAGTATAGCTGAGTATCATCAGTATAGCAATGAAAACTCAAACCATACTTTCTAATGATCTTTTCCAGGGGCAGCATGTACACTGCGAACAACATTGGGGCCAGTACCGATCCTTGAGGGACTCCACAAAAAAGGAGACTGGGAGTAGATGAGGAATTCCCCATCACAACCCGTTGCTTCCTGTTGGTAAGGAAGAACTCAAACCAGTTGATGACAGTACCAGTGAGTCCACATAGCTCCCTAAGGCGGACGAGCAACACACAATGGTCCACAGTGTCAAATGCTGAGGAGAGATCTAGGAGAACAAGAATTGTCTTGTCTCCCCAATCTCGAGCCCTGAGAAGATCGTTATGCACCTGAACAAGTGCTGTTTCTGTGCTATGTCTGGCTCGAAATGCCGACTGGAAAGGTTCGTACAGCTCGTGGGACACGAGGTGTTCTTCCAACTGAAGCGATACCACCTTCTCAATGACCTTCCCCAAGAATGGAAGGTTGGAGATAGGATGGTAATTTGCCTTGATCTCTGGGTCCAAAGATGGCTTCTTTAGGAGGGGTCTCACCAGAGCCTCCTTCAAGGCATCTGGAAAGACACCCTCCAAAAGGGAACACCGTACAATCAAGGCAAACACCGGGCCAACAGAGTCAGCGCATCTCATTAAAAAACGCTTTGGCACCGGGTCCAGTTCACAAAAGGTATGACTCATATTGGCTACCACCTCGATAACCTCACTAGTCTCCACTGGTCTGACCTCTCCCCAGCAAGGCAGAGTGCACTCAGAACACATCAGGCGATCGCTGTCAGCAATAACATTGCTGGCTGAGGAGGCCGCCCACCGGATCGAAGACACCCTGTCCGAAAAGAACCGAGCGAACTCCTCACAATCTAAATTAGAGAAAACCCTCCCAGGCTGTAGGCAGGCAGGGTAAAGAAGCCTGTCACAGTCCGGAAGAGTGAGGCCGGTCAGTTCTCCCTAGACAAAAAAGATTGTCTTTTTACGATTGATTGCCTCCTGATATGCACCATAATGGGCACGTAGGACCAGTTTGTCAACTTCCAGATGGGATCTCCTCCAGCAGCGCTCTAATCTCCGACCCATCTTCTTCATCTCCCTGAGTTCACTGTCAAACCACGGTGACCTCAGGTATGAAGTTCTGGGTCATACACGGGCAGATGCGAGGGAGTTAATGGTGTCGGATAGCACCCTATTATAGGTGTCCACCCCAACAGCAATACCTCCAATGCATGCATCACCCACACTAGACAATTTCGCTGCCGCCAAAAAACCCTCAGGGGTCAAACCCGTAAAGGGCGGCAGCTAATCATCTCAACAGGGGGAAGGGCTTATGGCGGGAGCCCCAAGCATGAAATGCACCGTGCAATGATCAGACCAAAGGACTGGATCAATCCTGAGATCACTGATCTCAAGCCCCAGTGAGAACACCAGGTCCAACATGTTGCCATCCAAATGAGTCGATGCAGTGACAGCCTGTTTCAATCCTAAAGAGGACATAGTTTGAGAAAACTCATGGCCGCCTCTTTGATTCTCGTCATCGACCCAAATATTGAAATCCCCCAGAAAAACAGATCTGGGGGATCCCAACGTTCCATCAGCGACGAAATCTGCGATCTCCTGCAGGAAATTCCCCATTGGCCCAGAAGGGCAATAGATGAGAAAGATCCTGCAGCCCGCATCAGGTCCTCCATGGATGGCCACACATTCAAAAGAACCTGGAGTGCTCACTGGGTGCACGGTGAAGGTCAAGCTGGATCTAAAACAAATAGCTACACCGCCACCCCTGCATTCCACTCTGGGGCAGTGCACCACAGTATACCCAGGGGGGACTGCGGCCTCAAAAATCGGGCCTGCATCATCACCCACCCAGGTCTCCGTGATACACGCCAGATCGACCAAAGAAATCAAGTCAGCCATAATTGCCGTCTTATTTCTGATCGATCTGGCATTACAAAGCACTGCCGCCAGGGGACTTAGAGGTGATGCAACCCCTCGGGTTACCTGACCACTCGGTCTGGTGGATTCCCTGGAGATAGACACCAACCACGACTGGCCTCTCTCACAGGCCCATCACAGTCCAGGGCGCCTCCTGGACCTAACAACCTCAATCCTCCCACCACCCATACATGGATCACCCCAATGTCTGCGACCAACACATTCCCTTTCAATCCCTACCTCCCAACAACGTCTAACAATAGTAGCTGAGAGAACGTGGTGGGCGATCAGACACACCACAGGTTTATAATGTGTTTCACTAACTCTAGCAAGTTCAGTCAGTGAAATGAAAAGCCCCTCATCTCCAAAATCGGAGAACTTGCATACTAATGCCACCAGTGAACAATCGATCCTATAGGATTGATCTCGGTTGCCCAGTTCGCTAATTGTTACCTGTCCCCCATGATGGTTTTAACTAGTCACTCACCTCGTGATGGGTGTAACACTGAGGAGTGGAAAAGACACCGCTATTTAACTCTCACTGGATGTGAAGGAAAAGAGGAAGATCCAGTCACAAATGTAACTTTTATACTGCCACCAACTCAAACTGCTTTTCTGGCACAGACACAAGACAAGTATCACACTGGGCTACCAGAATGACTCCCCACCTGTGATGTGCAAACATAAGCAAATCTAGGACACCATGTCAGGTGGGGGATCAAACGGCCACATAGCATCATTGTGCTAGGGGCCATGGACAAATCAATATTTTCTCTAAGAAGCTGAGAGATCCAGGGAGCAAGGAAAAGTGCAAGAATTTTAAATAACTGACTGGAAGTCAGTGTGGGGTTCACTGTGATGGGTGTAACAAAGTAGGACACTACACGTTACACCCATCACGGAAACTATTGAGCATCTCTGCAGCCAAAGGGAATAAAGTAAAGGGCCAGGACAGTGTGGATATCTTAAAACAAGATGTTTTGAGCAACACAGTACTTTAGTTTGAATACTGTAAAGTAAAATGAGTTCACAGCAGCAAACAACTAACACGTTGGTTTTGATGTCACATTTTGAGGCAAGAAAATCAGCAGTAAATTAACATAAATTGAAAAAATTTATATGTTAGGGATGTAATTGCAAAAAAAATTATGTTACCTATCTCTACTACCAACTACCCTTAAAAAGCACGACTTGTATTAGGGAAATCTTTTTTTTATTTTTGTAACACAATTCAATCAAAGTGATGGGTGCCTTGGTAACCCCTTTTTGTGAACAGACTCAGAGCTCAATGAGTTACGAAACTTGCCAAGCTACTATGATTCTGATGACAGTAACCTGAAGGACAGAACTACAATGATTCCTGTGCTACTACTTGATGGATGAGTCAGGCAGACTCAATGTCATGGCTCAAGAATAAGTTTGTAGTTGCCGCAAGTACCCTGGAGAAGATTGCTGAATTTGATGGTGAAGCACACCGACGCCTGATGGCCATCACCAGATTTGAATTCATTGTGACACCAGTAGCTACTGAATACATCCTGGCATTCCCAAAACCACTACACATGCACCTACAGAGTGTTAACATTGATTTGATTCAGGCAGCAGATGAGGCCAGTCTGGTAGTTCCTACCTTGACATGAACAAGGGAAAATGTGGAGCCAGCCTTCCATGGACTGTATGTAGAGGCTAAATGCCTTGCAGATTCAGTTGGAATTGAGGAGGCTGTCCCACGAACATGTGGATGCCAGACACAGCGCAACAACACTGAGGCTGCAAATCCGGAAGAACACTTCAGGAGGAATATTTTTGTTCCATTCATAGACCACATATTATCTGAGTTAATAGGACAGCTTCTGGACTGTCAGCCCCGTTTGGAGGCTCAGTGCTTAATTCCTCATAATCTGCCATCTTTAGTTGGTGAGGAAGAGAAGGTGCTGGAGATTTATTCCGCATACAAGACTGACATATCCAGTATAGAAGACTTACAAAGAAAAATTGCAGAATGGTGTGAAAAATGGGTGGAGACCCCAGCTGAGAGATGCCCAGATACAACTGTAGGTGCTCTTCAGCATCTGAATCCCTTGCTGTTTCCAAATATAAATGCTGTATTGTCGATCGTGGCAACCATGCCAGTTAGTGTTGCTACAGCAGAACATTCATTCAGCGTTTTAAGAAGACTGAAGGCCTGGCTGCGGAACAGTATGGGAGAGAACAGACTTACTGCATTGACACTACTCACCATTCATGATGACATTCCAGTCAGCACTGAGCAGGTTATATCGGACTTTGATCTACGCGGAGACTACAGACTGTGCTTTGTGCAGAGACAGATTCCAAATTTGAATGGTTTTGTTTTTTTATCCTGCTTTTTGGTACAAGGGGGTGGTTAGGTGGTTATGCCATAACTATATCAAAACATGTGCACCATTAAGTCCACCCCATCGCTGTCTACACTCCGTCTAATGTACTTGAGAAGAACATGCTGTAATAACGTACCACTTAGTCCTTTTGTTTATTTAGTTTTGGACTACTTGTTGCAAGGGGCTTAGGAGATTACGCTCTAACCATGCCAAAACTTAAGCACCATTTAGCCCAAAACAAGCTGTTTATGTGGTTGGGCGGGAGCTGACTGTGTGTGTGTATGTGAGGGGGCTGTGTGTGTGTATATGTGTGTGTGTGTGTGTGTGTGTGTGTGTATTGTGCGTGTGTTTGGGAAAGCTATGTGGGGGTGACTGGCTAACAGTGTGGGTGTGTGTGTGTGATTGCTGGCTGTGTGTGTAGATTGGGGGGTGGCTAGCAAAGGGTGTGACAACTCAGTTTGTGAGTTGGTGGACAGTTTCGCCACTAATTCTTAAGCTTTTGTATCTAATGATATTATTATGTGGCCTTCCTTTTTAAAGTGTCACACAGTACTTTGTGGGCAGATATCCAGATGACTGGTAACTTTCAAAGTTTAGTAGCTGAACCAGTTTTACAAGTGACAGTTAGGGGAATGTGTGTGTAGGTGTGTGTAGGTGTGTGTGTGCACACGCGCACTTTAGAGGCCGGAGTGACCACATCAGAATGCATGCATGAGTGCTGGTGTGAATGGACCTCTGCGAAGCTGGCTACCGTGATGTGGTACAGAGGCTGGTCACAGTGCAACTTTGTAACTAAAAGCCAGGTTGGTGGTGTGGCTCGTGGTGTGGTGGCATGGTTGGTGGCATGTGAGTGGACCTCTGTGGGACTGGCTACCTTGATGTGGTACAGAGGCTGGTCACAGTGCAACTTTGTAACTAAAAGCCAGGTTGGTGGTGTGGCTTGTGGTGTGGTGGCATGGTTGGTGGTGTGTGTATGGACCTCAGTGGGACTGGCTACCTTGATGTGGTATAGAGGCTGGTCACAGTGCAACATTGTAACTAAAAGCCAGGTTGGTGGTGTGGCTCGTGGTGTGGTGGTATGGTTGGTGGCGTGTGAGTGGACCTCTGTGGGACTGGCTACCTTGATGTGGTACAGAGGCTGGTCACAGTGCAACATTGTAACTAAAAGCCAGGTTGGTGGTGTGGCTCAGTGGTGTGGTGGCATGGTTGGTGGCTGGTGTGAGTGGACCTCTGTGGGACTGGCTACCTTGATGTGGTACAGAGGCTGGTCACAGTGCAACATTGTAACTAAAAGCCAGGTTGGTGGTGTGGCTCGTGGTGTGGTGGCATGGTTGGTGGCATGTGAGTGGACCTCTGTTGGACTGGCTACCTTGATGTGGTACAGAGGCTGGTCACAGTGCAACATTGTAACTAAAAGCCAGGTTGGTGGTGTGGCTCGTGGTGTGGTGGCATGGTTGGTGGCTGGTGTGAATGGACCTCTGTGGGACTGGCTACCTTGATGTGGTACAGAGGCTGGTCACAGTGCAACATTGTAACTAAAAGCCAGGTTGGTGGTGTGGCTCGTGGTGTGGTGGCATGGTTGGTGGCATGTGAGTGGACCTCTGTGGGACTGGCTACCTTGATGTGGTACAGAGGCTGGTCACAGTGCAACATTGTAACTAAAAGCCAGGTTGGTGGTGTGGCTCGTGGTGTGGTGGCATGGTTGGTGGCGTGTGAGTGGACCTCTGTGGGACTGGCTACCTTTGTGTGGTACAGAGGCTGGTCACAGTGCAACTTTGTAACTAAAAGCCAGCCAACTTCTGTGTGAGATAGGATAAAATAAAATGTTGTTAATCTGCAAAATACAGTAGTAATCTGTTTCTAATTTTGGTTAAAGCATATTTGATTGAGACGTAGGTTGGGCCATTGTTGTGTGGCGTGACACTGCATATTTCTGTTAATGTTAACATGACAGCAGGGGCAACGTTGCCCCTTCGGTGGGGGCAAGTAGCCTCAGTTTTAAGTACAAGTTTCAGATTTCTGGCTACACCCCTGGTATGTTATCCACAGATAGTTTCTTGGAACTGAGAGTTAGTATAAACCTATCAACGATCACTGGATGTTGGCATTTATTTTTCTGATACAGTGAGTCAGTCCTAATAACAAACGGTAGTAATAATAAAAGTAATTATTTGTAGTATAGTTTACAAGTAACATGTGAAAGCAACAGCTGTAACATCCAAAGCTAACAATAACATGCTGCTAATGAGTATTTCCAGGTAACCCAGCAGTATAATAACATGTGATAGTGCAAGTCTCATACCTGAGCAGTATCTGAAAAGCATTATGTGTCATAGCTAGCTTTCCTGCTACCACATGCCCATGTGGTAGCAGCGATACCTGCAACAACCCAATTATTGAATTGTGACACATAAAAATCAATATTTTGAGAATGTGTGCAAACCAAGTCTCGTTGTATGAAGAAGATATGCCGGCAACAATGTGTCATCCTACTGTGCTGGCAGTATAGCGTCGCTGATACTGTATTTGTTTTTTCATTACATAGTGTTATGTGAAATGAGTACAGTGTTGAGATTATTGTGGTTACAGATGTGACAGAGTGGTATAATGTCTTGCAATCTTGCATGTGTCTTGCATGTCTTTTTTTTTTAAATTAAAAGTTTATTAATTTTCCAAAATAATCATCACCAAACAATTATGATACAAGTTAAGATCAATAAATTATTGCAAGAATATACAATCCATTAACTAGCACAACCATATACAATAATTAATTCTTAGACTATTACAACACTGGTTTTTACTATAAAGTCTACCGTCTCACTCTTATATAAATATAATAGGTGCCTGGCAAGCACCTCCCTCATAGTCCCCCACTGTAGGACCTCACTAGGGCAAAGGTCTTTCCGTTATTGTGCTCCCCTGTGGCTTAACAACCTACCATCCTCCAGCTCCCTGGCCTCTAGTCTTGGCCAATTTAAAACTGGTATCAAGAGCCTTCTTCTTGACTCGGAGACCTGTGGCTGTTTCCAATGGTCCTCTCTAGTCTGAATGTGATAGAAAACTAGCTTATTCCATGACCCCATACCTAGGCCTACAACCTTGCTGTACTTAAACCTCAACTCAGGGCTCGGTAAAGTCCCTCCGAATCGGTAACCTGTCCTACCTCACCTCGATGACCCAGGGTCCTCTAACGACCATTGAGATGGTAACCAACCAATGTAAATACCCTGTACTGTGATATACCGATCAACCATGCTGTTCCTACAGTGTAATGTTTAGCTCTGCCGCTAACCTTCTGAAAATGGGGCCTAATTGACTAAAAATCTTGGCGATGCCTCCTAAGATGGTATGTAAACATAAAGGTATCTTATCTTCTCTTTATGTATTGTTTTTGTCGTATTTTGCTTGCAAAACCTTTATCAATTTCAAAACATTGTGATGTGACTTAAATGTTTATAACAGACTAGTTAAAATACAGTTTGTTTTCTTCTTTTACCTATGTTCTCTTTTATTTTCTCATTTATAGAAATATTAGTCTGGTGGGCTGGGCCTAGCAGCTTGGTGGTGATTCACTGCCTCCTATGCCAGTGGCCCAGTTTTGGGGGTGGACCTGGTTGCACAGGGGTTAGCTGGGGAGAATGATTGAGCATCTAGAGTCTCTCCTCTCAGTGAGGGAAGTCTGACCACCCTGCTCTTCCAACAGCCTCTAGCTGGGGGAGGGCTGTCAGGGCAGTGGGGTTGCATAAGTGGGAGGGCCAGGCAGGCACAAAGCAAGCATGTATCTTTCTATGCACATTGCATCATTCCATGCTTGGCTGCTTGGGGATGAAACAAAGGTAGAAACCCCTCATGGCAAAATGATCCAACAACCTGCCTAGATTTTGCACTGCTAAACAAGCTCTGCTCATATATGTGTCTCCTTGTTAATGGCCTCCCTCTCCTGGCTCCCTACGGGATGGGTGGGGTCTCAGATTAAATATGTCCTGTGGATGGTAAGTGGTGGGCTGAGTGTCAGTGTGCAAGGGATAGTAGGGTGACTGGGAGATAAAATCTCTATGGAACAAAAAGAAATAAAACACAGTTTGAGAAGCTCAAACCCCAAAACAGACTGTGCATGCTCCAGTGAGGGTTCACGGTAAAGTTATTTAGTAAAAATGCAATTATATGCATACAGCTAAACTCCTGATGAAAATTGAATACTGAGGATTGCAGCAAAATATATATTTTAAAATAAAACAAAACATGTCTATAGAGTACAAACTAGCAATGATTTTGCTTGCACTTCACAGCTCTGAAGTGCTTCCCAAGTATCAACTCAGATAGTTATGGACTTACACAGTAATTATTACATTAAATAAATCAATACTTTAATTGGAAAAATGCATGTAGCTTCTTTGTATAGGTATGTTAGAATATCCTGTATTAACTTCTATAAATGTGTTATTGGCAGTAAGTGAAGGCACTTATTTGCAAAGAATAAACTGCAGCATTTAAATTAGTTTTAAAGTTTCTTGTCACATCACAATGGTTGAAATTTGACTAAAGTGTGCAAGCAAACAAAAGGAAAACCCATAAAAATAGAATAAGAGATAGCCCTGTTTTGTTTACTTAGCTTGCAGTTTCAGAGGTCTCCTCATCAAGCTAGTAGCTAACTGAATGCAACAGGTAATGAGTTCATTTCTAGGACATTCATGGGGAGGGCAGTGGCATGGGTAGTTCAGAACATAGTCTATTTTAGTATATAGTTTATTTGTTTCAGTATATAGAGTATGTGAATTTTCAGTCTACAGGTATGTGTTTCTAATATAGTGTATGTGTTTCACATGTAGTGTATTTGTTTCAGCATATGGTGTATGTATATTTTTCAGTGTATAGTGTATTTATTTTAACATATAGTATATGTATTTTAATATTAAGTGAAGATGTTTCAATATATAGTGTATTTGTTTCAGTATATAGTGTATGTGCTTTTTCAGTGTGTAGTATATGTATTTCAATTGTATGTATTTAAATATGTATTTGTTTAATATATAGTGTATGCAGATTTTTCGTGCATAATTATATTTATTTCAATAGATAGTGTATGTATTTTCAATTATATAAAGGTGTAGATGTTTCAGTATATAATTTGTTTGTGTGTATAGTGTGCATTTTTTTTCTCAATATATAGTATGTGTTACAATCTAGAGTATTTGTTTCAGTAGATAGTTTATTTGGATGTTTCGGTCTGTGGTGTATGTATCTCAATAGGTAGTGTATATGTTTTCAGTATATAGTGTATGTGGATTTTCAGTACTCTGTATGTGGATTTCAGTAGATAGTATATGTATTTCATTATGCAATGTAAGCATTTCACTATATAGTGTATGTGTTTCACTATATAATATATGTATTTCAGTATACAGTATATGTATTTCACTATACAATGTATATAATTCAGTAGATACTGTATGTGGTTCACTACATTGTGTATGTATCTCACTATATAATGTATATAGTTCACTATATGATGTATGTATTTCACCATATAGTGTGTGTTTTACTATACAGCCAGAGATTCTGAATTATGTCCCTAACGGCTTGCCATAAGATCTCGTCATTACCAATCTAGAAAACCCAATATCTGATATAACAATTCTACCGCCAATTGGAAATAGTGATCATATGACAACATACTTTTCAATCCAGCTACCCTCACAACCAAAAATAAACAACATTAAAGTAAAGCAATACCACAAAGCAAATTTTGACCTTATCAAACAAGATCGGGGAACAACCAACTGGGAGCAGATTCTATCCCCCCTAAAAACAAATGAAGTATGGGAAACAGTCAAACAAAAGATACTACAACTTGACAAAAAATATATCCCTGAGAGACTTAAATACAACAACAAAGGAAAAATCTCTCAATGGTTTAATAAACACATAAAAACTCTAATATCTCTAAAAAAAGAAACTTCTTTTCCAAGCTTAAAAAGACAACGGTAATTCTCAAACAGACAAAATATTAATATCGTATAGACAAACAGCTAAAAAACTTAAAAACATATAAAAATAGCCAAACACAATCTCGAATTCAAGATAGCACACACAAAAGACTCCTACAAAGCTCTATATTCCTACTTGAAAAAAAGAACTGTAATAACTAAATTGAACCTGTGGTCGTTAAACTCACAAACCATTACTTCAGATATAGAAACAGCTACTGAACTAAATAATTTCTTCTACCGCTTCATACACATAAATCAGATATTATTACTGTACCCCTCTCTATACCGACACAAACACAGAAAAGATTTCAGAAGATGAAATAAAGAATGCAATAAATACTCTTAAAAAACATACAAGCCCAGGACCTGATGGAATCAGTTCCAGATTCTTAATGGAAACAAAAGATGATATTATCCAACCACTAAAAATATTATTCAATAAATCACTGAATGAATCATCAGTGCCAAATGAATGGCGCACTGCAATAGTTACACCAATTTTCAAAAAAGGCTCTCATTCAAAGACTGAAAATTACAGACCCATAAGTCTGACGTCCCATCCTAAAACTTATGGAAAAAGTCATTGATCAAAATAGAACATGAATTAGCAACATTAAAAAATAACTGACATGTACCAGCATGGTTTCAAACATGGTTTCTCATATGTAACAAAACCTCATTTCTTTTTTAAACACATCAGCTACCACTTGAGACAACAACACACCTATGGATGTCATATTACTTGATTACAGCAAGCATGCTCGATAAAAGTTTCTCACCCTCTACTGATTAAAACTTATTAAAATAGGGCTGTCACCCATATTAACTTCCTGGATAAATCAGTGGCTAAACAACAGAACTCAGAGAGTCAGGGTCAACAATGTAATGTCCAGGGAAAGGGGAGTGAGCAGTGGAGTCCCCCAGGGCTCTGTGCTGGGGCTTGTTCTCTTTAATTTATTTATAAGGGACATGTACATATCAAGTAACAATAAAATGGTGAAATTTGCCAATGACACCAAAATCGGGGGAAAAGCTATTAGCCAAACCAAAGACTCTGGTTTACAAGCAGAACTGCTGCTAATTGAGCAATGGGCATCTACAAACGAGATGTACTTTAATGTCTCCAAATGTGCAACCCTTCATCTGGGAAAAAACAATCCACTGCAAGCATATTACCTAAACAATACATAGAAACATAGAAACATAGAAGTTGACGGCAGATAAGGACCGCAAGGCCCATCCAGTCTGCCCATTTCTTTTTCTATCTTATAAATGTGCCATCGGCCTTTGCTATGTCAGTGACCTATCTATTCATAGTCATTTGTATTGCTCCCTTATGCCTATCCCATGCCTGTTTGAAGCCCTGCACTGTATTCATAGCCACTACTTCTTGTGGTAAGCCATTCCATGCATCTACCACCCTTTCTGTGTGAAAAAGAATTTCTCACATTCCCCTTAATCGGCCTCCCTCTAACTTCTATGCTGTGTCCTCTTTTGTCCTGCTATTTTCTTATATTTAAACATGTTAGACTTTTCACTTGTTTATGCCTCTTAAGGTGTTTAAATGTCTCTTGACTATATCACCTCTCTCCCTCCTTTGCTCAAGGGTATATATTTGAGCTCCATTAATCTGTCCTCATATGTCTTCTCGATGCAGTCCCTGCACCATTTTAGTTGCCCTTCTCTGGACTGCCTCAATTTGGTTAATGTCCTTGTGAAGTGTGGCCTCCAATACTGCAAGTGCTCCAGATGGGGCCTAACTAATGTCTTGTACAGAGGGATTATTACCTCCTCTCTTACGACTTTTGTGATACCCTCACTAATACACCTTAACACCCCTAGCCTTCTCCTACTGCTTTAGAGGTCTGCTTGATGATTTGCAGGTCATCAGTGATGATGATGCCCAAGTCTCTTTCTTCCTTGTGACTGCTAGCAACTCCCTCCCAGCCTATAAGTGGCTTCCAGGGTTTCTCTTCCCTATGTGCATGATTTTGCACTTCTTGCATTAAATCCCAGTTGCCACTCTTCTTGACTATTCTGCTAGTTTATCCAGATCTCTTCTCATTCTGCCCACCCCATCTGGATCATCTACTTGTTGCAGATCTTGGTGTCATCTGCAAACAGACAAGCCTTTACTCCTCTAGTCCATCTGCTAGGGTCACTAATGAAGATGTTGAATAGGACTGGCCCCAGGACTGATCCCTGAGGTACCCCACTCTGTGACTTGCATCTCTTCTGACTGTATACCATTTACCACCACTCTCTGTTTTCTGCCAGTCAACCAGTTTCCACCCAGTTGACCAACTTCTGACCCACCCGAGCCTACCTAGCTTATTTATCAATCTTCTATGTGGAACAGTGTCAAAAGCTTTTGCTGAAGTCAAGGTAGGCGACATCATACTGCCCCCTTGGTCCACCACTCTGGTTACCCAGTCAAAGAAATTCTATGAGATTAGTTTGACAGGACCTTCCTCTTTAAACCTATGCTGTCTTGGATCCTGTGCCCCTATGTGGATTCCAGGTGTTGCACTATCCTTTCTTTAAGGAGTGCTTCCATAATCTTGCCCACTACTGAGGTAAGACTGGCGGTCTGTAGTTCCCCCGCCTCCTCCCCTGCTACCACTCTTGTGGAGTGGGATCACATGAGCCCTTCTCCAGTCTTCTGGGACCTCTCCTGTGCTCAGAGACTCACTAAACAATTCTGCTAATGGCTCTGCTAGTTCCTCCTTTAGCTCTTAAGTACCCTGGGATGTATGCCATCAGGTCCCATTGCCTTATCCACCTGAGCTTAGCAAGCTCTTGTAGGACCCTTTCTTTGTGAAGGGAGTAGTGCTCACCTCCCTCCCCCTGTGTCCATGATGCTGAGCTGTGGGCCCTGCCCTACCTTCTCTTCAGTGAATACTGAGCAAAAGTATCATTTAGGGATAGATGCTTCTACAGGGTCCTCCTCCTCACATGCTCCCTTTTCTCCATTTAGCTTAGCACCCTCTGGACTTTCTCCTTTCACTAATGTATCTATAGAAAGTCTTGTCACCTTCTTTTACTGTTTGTGCTAGTGTTTCCTCAGTTTGGGACTTTGCTCTGCCTTTACTGCCTTACCTGCTTCCCTTAGGGCAGTTTGGTATGCCCCCTATCTTCATCCCGCTGTGTTCCTTATATTTTCTGAAGGCCAGCCTTGGCTCTGACCTTTTCTGCTACTGTATTTGAGAACCAAAGTGGTTTCCTTCTTCTTTTTTACTTCCTTTTCTGTCTAACACAATGGGATGTTGCTTCAAGTATTGTATCCTTAATGCTTGCCCACTTTGCCTGTACTTCCTCACCTGTGTTTCTTTTTGCTAGGACTAGCTTAACTCCTGTTGGCCATCTTATCAAAGTCAGCTCCTCTGAAGTCCCATATTTTTGCCTTGGAATGGGATGATTTAGATGTAGTAGCCAAATTGAACCATACCATGTGATGGTCACTGGCCCTCAGGTGACCTTCTACCTGGAGATCTGTGATCCCTTCTTTGTTAGTCAGTACTAGATCTAGGATAGGCCCTGTCTCTTGTGGGTTGCTGTACCAGTTGTTTGAGGCCTCCTGCAGGAATCCACTATGAGTCTAGTTCTGGCAGATGTTCCTGCTGGTATTGACCAATCTGTATCTGGCATGTTGAAGTCTCCCATTATCAGAACCTCCCCTTTAGCTGTCATGTTTTGTATATCTTCTAACAGTAATGTGTCTATGTCCTCCCTCTGGTCTGGGGGCCTGTAGACAACCCCAGTTCTTATGGCTGTCCCATTTCCTGTTTCCAGGGTGACCCACAGTTCTTCTGGCTCCTTATGTGTATCCTGAATTTCTGTAGCTTTGATATTTTCATTGACATACGGGCCACTCCTCCCCTTTTGCACCTCGGTCTCTTCTGAACAATACATAGCCAGGTACTGAAGTCTCCCAAGTGTGGTTACTGGTAAACCACGTCTCACTAATTGCTACTATGTCCAGTTTAGCCTCTGACATTATTGCCTGCAGGTCTGGGATCTTATTTCCAGGCTGTGAGCATTTGTGTATATGATTTTCCATTGGCCAGATTTTTGGTGTGTTAGTTGTTGGGTGAGGTTTGGCATTACCCCTGTGCATCGTATGGGGAGACAAACCTTTTTTCTTACCTGGTGATGCAAATGAATGGCAAACACACTGAATTCCAGTTTGACCACTAGCTGAGGGGGGAGGGGTGTTCTTCCCATTCAACGTATGGGGTGCTGCACCCCTCTCCCCATTTGCTAGTTTAAATATTCTGCAAAGACGTCAAACTTCTGCCCCAATGCACTGACTCCCTCTTTAGTCAGATGCAGTCCATCAAATTAAAGAACTTTCGCTCCCAGAACTGTTGCTAGTTCCTACAAATCTGTGTCCTTTTCCTGGCACCAGTCCTTGAGCCACGTGTTTAGCTCCCCTATCTCCCTTCTGACCTTCCGTCCATCTGCTCCTTCTCCCAGACTGGCAGGATCTCAGAGAAGGAGATGCCGGACAAAATAGATGATAGTTTGTCACCCAGCCTAGTCAGGTGTTTCTTGGTCTCCACAACTGACCCGCCTGGGATCATTAGTCCCTATGTGTACTAGGACATCAATGTTTTCTCCTGCTTTGTAGAACAATTTTACTAATGCGGTCAGTGTCTCTCCATGCTGATGTACCTGGGAGACATCTGACCATCGGCATCAGACAATACGGCTATTAAAATCTCTTCAGTAGAAAAAGATTTAGGTATCCTGGTTAATAACAACTTGTCTTCCACATCACACTGTACTAAAATAGCCAATCAAGCAAAAGTCACTCTCAGAAGGATCAACAAAACATTCATAAACAAAACTGAACAGTGCCTACTTCCACTCTATAGATCTCATATTAGACCATTCTTAGACTACTGCTCCCCCTTCTGGAACCCCTACTTAACTCTGATATTAATAAGATTGAAAGTATCAACACAAAGCAACAAAACTAATACCTTATCTTTCTAAACTCGACTACACCACTAGATTAGAAACAAACAGGTTACACACACTATCTCAAAGAAGACTCAGAGGGGACTTATTATTACTATTCAAAATTACAGCAAACACAGAACAGATGCAAAACTACGGACTAAAATATTCTACTAGAAAAACAGTGGCAAGATTACACAACAGACAACTGGAGATCATGAGAGCAAAAACAAATAAAAGAATGAACTTTTTCACTATAAGAGCACCCAAAATATGGAACAAATTACCTCAGGAAATAGTTGACTCACCTAATATATTGACTTTCAAAAACAAACTGGACAAATGGTTAACCAATCAGGGATTTACTCAATGATCCACGAATGTGGAGGACAATCATGATGGGCAAGTCACCTCCTTTTGTCCCATACCACCAAAGTACCAAAGTACCAAAAGTACCAAAGTACCAAAGGTACCCCGGGGTGTCACATCAGGATAAGGATAAAAAGGCCAGTAAGGTGGAGGGGACAGATGATGCTATCTCCACCAAAAGGGTGTAGTTAGCCCTCAAGGCCCTAAAGAAAGACAAATCTCCTGGGTGGATGGCATTCATCGAGAGTACTATGGAATTGGCGGACATACTGCTGCACCTGGCGGGAGCTCTTCAACAGGTACGCTTGAGACAGGGAGGGTACCTAGGGATTGGTGAGAGGCACATGTGGTGCCAATCCATAAAGGGGGGTCAAGGGAAGTACCAGGTAACTATAGACCCATCAGTTTGACCTCGGTGGTGGGAAAATTAATGGAGAGTATACTAAAGGAACGATTGGGGGTGTACTTGGAGGAGGTGGGAGGTCTGGATAGTCAGCAACATGGGTTTGTGCCAGGTAGATCATGTCAAACCAATCTTGTGGAGTTCTACGAATGGGTAACATCAGAACTGGACAGGGGAAAGCCTGTGGATGTATTATTTTTGGACTTCAGCAAGGCGTTTGACTCTGTCCCCCACAATGGACTGGTGGAGAAACTGATGGGGTTGGGAGTAGGGCCTTTGATGGTCAGATGGATTGAAAACTGGCTAGCTGGATGCACCCAGAGAGTAGTGGTCGGTGGGGAACTCTTGAACCCTAGAGAGGTCAGTAGTGGGGTACCGCAGGGCTTGGTCCTGGGTCTGATCCTGTTTAATGCATACATATCGGACATCAGGGAGGGTATAGGGTGTGAAATGAGTCTCTTCGCTGATGACTCCAAGATGGGGGCAGTAGTTGAAGGGGAAGAGGGGAGGTTGGCACTGCAAGGGGACCTGGACACCCTGGAAAGTTGGGCTCACACATGGAAATTAAATTTCAATATCACCAAGTGCAAGGTGTTACATCTTGGGAGGGGAAACTCTAAACACAGGTACACCCTGAGAGGGGAGGCGCTGGAGGCCTCAACAGGGGAAAAAGACCTAGGGGTCATGGTGGATGCATGTATGAATAACTCTGAGCAGTGCAGGAGAGCGGCTAGCAAGGCAAACAGAATGTTGGGATGCATTGTAAGGGGGATCACCTCTAGGAGCAGGGAAGTGATTCTGCTGCTGTACAATGGACTGGTTAGACCACAACTTGGGTACTGTGTACAGTACTGGAGACCACACTTGAAGAGGGACATACAGCTCCTGGAGAGGGTACAGAGGAGGGCAACTAAGATGATATGAGAACTAGGGGATTTGACGTATGAGGACATACTTGAGGAGCTCTGCCTGTTTTCATTGGAGGAGAGGAGAGACAGGGGGGATATGATTGAGGTCTTCAAGTACCTCAAGGGAATAAATAGGGTAAACATGGAGGGGATCTTTAGACTAAAGCAGGGAGTTATCACCAGAGGGCATGGTTTGAAGTTGGAAGGTGGAAGGGTGAGGGGAAAGGAGGAGGTTTTTCACTGAGAGGATGGTGGACCCTTGGAATGCGCTGCCTGGCGAGCTGGTTCAGAGATTCACAGTGGAGGGCTTCAAGAGAGGGTGGGACAGACACAGAAAGCGGATGTATCAGATGATGGCCTGGCTCAGAGGGGTGGGGATGGATGTAGAGGTTTCTGGAACACAAGGGGGGAAGGGCCTTGGCACCCAACTAGGGATCTGTGGTTCAAGCAGACTCGATAGACTGTAAGGCCTAATCCGCTGGCAATTAGTATGTATAAAACAATCATTTCACGATTAGTAGAGTTGTAAGAAATCCTTCAGGTATTTTCATAAATTCTCATTATAAACCTGTTACTGTATGAAGCTAAACAAAAAAACTGTGGTATGCTTTATAAAAATTCTTAGTCATTATGAATCAGAGATATAGAGAGTCAATATCTGTGGAGATATACACTGTACCTTTAATCTGAACCAGGAAGTCCCCTGGAACAAACTCCGTCGGTTTTAAAACAGCGTTTCCAGACATGTAACAGCATGTTCAGACGTGAAAATAGAAAGGGCCTAGTCAAGTGACCTCACCAAAAAGATAGGTGTAACCCCCCTGCAAATGGGGGTTCCCAAAAGTCTCCTAGGAGCTGGCTAAGTGCTCCCTGCCTGAATGGTGTTCCGCATTTAAACTGTTTATCTGTGAGTGCTTTTAGAGCCTCTGGTACTGTCTCGTTAAGAGCTGCCTGCTCGCAGGCTAAATTAGCTTTAATGGGGGGACTGTGTAGTTACTGCTCAAATCCCGCCCTGAACTGCTATCTGATCACTCCGTTTCTGCAGTTGCTAAGAGCGCAGAGGGAGCCCACATCTGAAAGATGTAACTGTTTTCCTGAAATCATTTAGAGCATTTGTAAAATTGCAGTTTGTCTAACCTGCCTTTATTGCAGATGGGACTCTGTGTGTGTTGCTCCTCCATTTTGGACCTGAACTGCTAATCTGGGCCAATTAGGTAAGGGAAGCCCTAAAATGGAGACTGCCTGAGCCAACCAGAACTTGGACTCTCACCTGGAGCCTGCTTAAAGGGGGAATGTATGGCAGGTGCTTCTGGGAGCTGTAGTTTGGACCTTGGCGCTTTTTTTTGCACTAAAAGAGGGAGCCCTGCAGTGATTGACAGTTGAATCCACCAACCGAACCTAGATGGAGCCTAAGGGAAATGCCCTGAACTGTTCTTGGAGGGCCAGATGCGAGTCGACTGTGAAGGGAGTAGGAGCTCTGTTCTGCTGCGGCGTGCAGTTCATGCGGGAAGCGAGTGTAAGGTCCTGAAGTTGGCCTGTATCCGTTAGCGAGTGCTCATTCGGACTGAATCTGAGTTGTGGAAAGAGAAGGAGGAAGTGTGCAGAACCAGGCTTTCCCATAGAAGACCGAAGATTTGCAGAAGTGTGATCGGCCTGTCGGGGACTCTGTTGATGCGTATGCTCTCGGGTTTGCAGTATTTGCGATCGGGATTGAGAAGCAGCTGCCTGGTATAGTAATTTCCTTTACATATAAATGTGCCTAGTGTTTGTAGGGGATCGCAATTCCTTTTTTCCCCTTGTTCTGTGAGTTGTGAGCTGAAGCTGGAAGCTGGACTCAAAGCTAATCGGACTAAATCCGTCTTCTATCTAAATCAGTTAGGCCCTGTCACAGGAGTCTCATCTCCCTGCCCTGCTCATCCTGGCCATCCAGAGCCACCTTCTCAGTTCTGCTCTTGGTCTGGGGTTTGTGAGTACAAATAGGGGCGCCTCCCCTCACCTTCATTTAATCAAAGTGTGTCAACTGATTGTTTTGTGTTCTTCTGTTTGTGGACTGAGCCATCCGGCTCTGGATTACAATTTGTTTGTGCATATATTTTCTTCATACAGGGTCCCATCCAGCTGCACCAGCTGGCCAACCCCAGGCAACAGACCTGGCTAGCCCCCCCCCCATCCTGGGTACCCAGAGAGTGACATTTTGGACCCTAAATATATGTGCACAGTACTGTGATTCGAACTTATCTAAACTAATCAACCTGATTACCCCCCTCCCGTGTTACTGTCCCCTGAATAAACCAGATTTGTTGTTGTTATACTATATACTGGCTGTGGTGTTAATGCATCTAGAACTGTATTGCAAATTGCTGTGTATGTTGTTTAACCTTGTTTTACAGGGGGTCCTCCGAGACGGGCTGCAGAATCAGTCTCGAGGGTAAGTTGTATCTCTATGTGTAAAAAGTGTGCATATGTGGGGTATTGGGAAGGTAGCTCCTGTGCATTGTGTGGGCCACTAGTGGGAACAAAGGGGGGGGTCCCAGTGTCCCAGAGGGCTGTACCCGAGCTAGTTTAACCACTACTAACCCTGACCTCTGGGTGGAGGCACCCATCATAGAACCTAGGCCCCTCAACCTGTCAGTAGCCAAACAGGCAGGTGTTGTAGCCCTTGGGATTGCGCCACCTAGGGATTACATCTTGGAGGCACCACTGGGATTAGCATCCTCTAGTGGCCATGTGAGAGAATTACCCCATTATGTCCAAGTTAGGGGAAAAGATGGAAGGACTTGCTATGCCCAAGCTAAAAATTTCCCACCACAAGCTGATGGTACACAAATTGATGGGATGGAGTGAAGCTGAGGAGATAGATCCCCAAAAGGCTATCCTGTTGCTGGATGTCCCCTTGGGAACTAACAATGCTGACATTGTGTCCACTGTAGAGCATGTTAAGTGCGTGGGCAAGGTTGAGGTAAAGGGATGAGATGCTGACTTATTCGATCAAACTCTGATAGTGCTACTCTCGTGTAGTTCCCAAATAGACCCTGAGAAGGTACCCCCTATAATTTTTCCTGAGGGCGCTCAGAAGGGATGGAGGGTCGTTCACTTACATAGTGGTCAGGCCACCGGATGGGTCCCCTAGTACCGATGGATTTAAAGAGAAGCTGCTTAGGTTGTTAGCATCCAAAGAAAAACTGCCCAAGAAGTGGTAAAGTACTAGACCTGTCGGGGACCATACGCCCTTGCATTCTCCGCACCACTCCCCTGTGTCTCCCAAGAGCTCCCCTAATGCCTCCCCTCATCATTCCCTTGATACAGCTGGACTCCTATAGAAAGCTTAGACTTTTTTCTGATACCGTCCCAGTGCCTTCGGGGGAAGATGATCTGGAGACCTGGATGGACTATGCCACGCCTTTAGTACAAGAATGGCAATGTTCACAGGGGGAGAAAAGAAAGCACTTGATGGAGAGCTTGAGAGGCCCTGCCCTGGAAGCCATTTGGTTCCTATGTGCTACTAGTCCGTAGGCTACTGCAGCAGAATATCTCTCTGCCTTGGAGGGGGTGTTTGGCAGCACAGAATCAGGGGATGATTTGTTGTGGAAATTCAAATCAGCCAAACAGTGGAAAAATGAGAAGCTGTCTGCTTTTGTCACTAGGATAGAGAGGGCTCTGCAGAGGGCCCACAGAAAAGGGGGAGTGTCTGCTGAGGAGCTAAACCGGGGCAGACTAGACCACATCCTAAAGTCAGCTAGATTCTCGAGCGTGATGATATTGAAGCTCAAGTTGCAAGACAGGAGGGCAAGCCCTCTAGAGTACTGTCATTTGATGAAAGAAATCCGTGAGACTGAAACTGATGAAGAGGGCTGGGAGCCCTGTGCTGGGGCAGTGAACACTTGTCAGACCCCCGGACGGAGTGAGTTGGCTGAGACTCAACAATTAAGAGACTTGATTAGAGAATTGACTGAGGCATATAGAGAACCGGATCTGTATCAGGCTTCCCCTGAGCCCAAAAGTGGAGTGGGAGTGCATGTTGTTTCCCCTGAGACCCGGACCGAGGGTAACCTGTTTGCAGAGATAAGAGAGTTGAGAGCCATGGTGGGAGAGCTGCAAAGAACTGTCCTAACCCCCAACCATAGTGGAGATTCAGAGATCCAAAGGAGTAGGCCCCTCAGTCCAAGAAGAGCTCAAGAGGGCTCCAGAAGTGCCCCAACAGAAAAGCGACTCCCCACTTCCCAAGGACACTAGAGATATTAAGTTCTGCTACCGGTGTGTAGAGGACGGGCATTTTCAGTCAGTCTGTCGCTTGCCAGAAAACCTAAGAAAAGTTACCACTAGGTTGGTGGCATTACATCGCAATACTAATGCCCGGCCACCAGGGGGAGCTATTTGGAAAAGTTATGCTACCAGGGCCAATGCCCGATTGACATCCAGGTCAGTGCCACCGGAATGGTCTGAAGTGGTGGGTCCCTCCATGGAGACCACTGTAACAGTGAATGGAGTGCCTACAAGAGCTGTGTTAGACAGTGGCTCCCAAGTGACAATTATGTTCCAGGATTGGTATCAGAAGCACTTGTCTGATGTGCCCCTGCAACCATTGGAGAGACTGCATGTCTGGGGTTTAAGTGAGAAGGCCTACCTCTACTCCGGCTATATTTGAATTTGGTTGTCCTTTCCTGCCTCTGTGGCTGGAGTGGCAGAGCAAGTGAAGACCTTGGCCTTAGTATCTCCCCCTACCACCTGATGTTTGGAAGAGAAGCCTGACTACCGGTAGATGTTTGTTTTGGAGTTTCTCCTGATGGGGTTCAAGTTGATAATTATTTACAGTATGTGCAAAAGTTAAAGGCCCAGCTGTATCATGCATACCAACTGGCTCAAACCATGGCTGCCAAAAGAAATCTGGCCAACAAAAAAAGGTATGATAAAAAGGTGAAAGCACAGGAACTCCAGGAGGGAGATCGTGTATTGCTAAGAAATCTGGGACTGCATGGCAAACACAAGATTGCTGACAGGTGGCACCATCTCCCTCACATTGTAGTGGGCAAACTAGATGATTTGCCTGTGTACAAAGTAAGGCCTGAGAATAATTCAAAGGATGTTAAAACAATATATGGAAATCATTTACTGCCCATTGGACAAATCTTGATTGAGTCTGAGCCCCCAGAAAGTGCTCCCTCTGGACCGGGAACCCGAGCTGCTGCTAAGCAAAAGCAAAGAAAGTCTGCACCTACAGATGCTGAGTTAAAGTGTTCTCCACAACAAGTCCCAGTTGAACAGAACTGTCAGTCCATGTCAGAGGAAAGTGAGTGCAACTTTGGGTACTACCCCTCTTATGAACTGAGCCAATTGTTTCAAGGCAACCCTCTAGTCAACTATGGAGATGAAGCTGGGCCTTCGGGACTGTCTAGGCCCCCAGCTTTGTCCCTGGAGCTAGTGCTCTCAGAAAGTGAAGTGCAGAGTATTAAATTGGATGACATGGAATCACTGTGCATGGTGGAACTGTATGAGCTCTCGGAGGAGGAAGATGATGAACTGGGACAGAATGGTGACATACCAGAACAAGAAGAGTATTTTGAGTGTCCTGATGGTTCACTGCCAGTGTCAGAAAACTCCCCATGTGAGCCAAGTACTGTGACTGCAGAGACTGCAACTCCAGGAACTGAAAGTGCCCCAAGTTTTAACCTCTCTACCCCGAAGGCCATTCCCATGGCCAGTACAGACACTGCAGAAAGTGAGGGTAAAAGCGCAGAGACTGTGGCAGTTCCGCCTAGAAGGACTGGTCAAGCTGTGAAGCCTGTAGTGCGCTTAAGCTGTGATTCTCCTGGGAGGCCTGTAGATCTGCCTCTCAATGTGGTCCATAAGGGAGTGTATGTGTCTCCGAGCTCCTTGCCCAAACTGAGCATAGGTGCTAACTCCAAGTTACTTGTCTTGCCCTCTAAGTATGGTGCCCTTGCCCCATCCAACCCTGAGGTAGCTGATAGGGCAGGGCCCCCTTTATCCAGGTTTCATGTGCAGGAAGTAATGACCTGATTTAAAAATGTTTGTATGTGTAATGTTGTGTAACCAGCAGTAGACTGTATAATACAGTATAAGTGTATATAACAAAGGTTTAATATGCTGATTGTTGTTTAAAAGGGATGCAAGTTTAAACTGTTCTGTCTTAAAGTGGTTTAAGGGTATTTACTTGACGCGGATGCCAAGTTTTTTCAGGCCAGGAAGGGTGTAACCCCCCTGCAAATGGGGGTTCCCAAAAGTCTCCTAGGAGCTGGCTAAGTGCTCCCCGCCTGAATGGTGTTCGGCGTTTAAGCTGTTTATCTGTGAGTGCTTTTAGAGCCTCTGGTACTGTCTCTTTAAGAGCTGCCTGCTCGCAGGCTAAATCAGCTTGAATGTGGGGACTATGTAGTTACTGCTCGAAACCCACCCTGAACTGCCATCTGACTGCTCTATTTCTGCAGTCACTAAGAGCGCAGAGGGAGCCCATCTGAAAGATGTAACTGTTTTCCTGAAATCATTTAGAGCATTTGTAAAATTGCAGTTTGTCTAACCTGCCTTTATTGCAGATGGGACTCTGTGTGTGTTGCTCCTCCATTTTGGACCTGAACTGCTAATCTGGGCCAATTGGGTAAGGGGAGCCCTAAAATGGAGACTGCCTGAGCCAACCAGAACTTGGACTCTCACCTGGAGCCTGCTTAAAGGGGGAATGTATGGCAGGTGCTTCTGGGAGCTGTAGTTTGGACTTTGGTGCCTTTTTTGGCACCAACAGAGGGAGCCCTGCAGTGACTGACAGTTGAATCCTATTTCCTATTTAAGCAAATTGGATACCTTGTACCACAGAGCTCTAAGGTTTATCACAGATCTTCCATTCAGCACTCATCATTGCTCTCTCTATGCTGCAGTTGGTTGGACATCCCTACACCTCAGAAGGAACAGAAATGCTGCACTATGAATATACAAAGCTCTGTCTAACAAACTTCCATCCTATATTTTAGATTGCTTTACACTGTCTACAACTAGGTCATATGCCCTAAGAAGCAACAACTTCATCACGTTTAAGCTACCCAAAGCCTGCACCGGCTTGGGAGATCTGCAATCAGTTGCTCTCTAGCAATGGCATGGAATTCTCTATAGAAGACCTAAAGTTGACCATCTTTATACCTCTAACATCCTTTAAAAAGCTCTACATAAGTCTCTTCCCAGAGAAATGCAATTGCTATCACAAGGCCTAGTCCAATCACATTCATAACCCCCCCTTTCAGCCAGCAATTATTATTGACAGCTCTTCCATAAATCATCCCCTTAGTTTTTTCCCTCCCTCACAGCCCCCTTATTTTGTATCTCAGCCCCCTATCATACCTTTTTCTACAGCTTTGCTACCCCTGACCAAGACCTCCACATCAACTCCTGGCACTTACTTCTACCCCAATCACCCTCCATACCTCCTACTACTAGTAGCCTTAGTCTCTATCTAAATCTCCCACCAGCCCTCCATGTCATTCTTCAGAGGCTGTTTATCATCATTTTAGCAGTCATCAATCATATCTGTCTGTCTCGTTAGTTTGCCTTGGAGCCTGTAATACCGCGCTACCCTGTGTTATGCGTGGTACTTTTACTGTATCCTACCTTGCTCTGTCAAGTTTTATCAACCCTTATCCTCCATTTGTATATATGTTTATATTACTGTATCTGTTTAAATAGAAGTGTTCTGTATATGTCTGCTATTATACCTTCAGTTTGTTCCTTGACCTATCAGGTCCATCTTGTAAATGAGCTTTGCTCAATGATGTCCGCCTGAATAAATAAAGATTTTGATTGATTGATTGATTGAATCCACCAACCGAACCTAGATGGAGCCTAAGGGAAATGCCCTGAACTGTTCTTGGAGGGCCAGATGCGAGTTGACTGTGAAGAGAGTAGGAGCTCTGTTCTGCTGTGGCATGCAGTTCACGTGGGAAGTGCGTGTGAGGTCCTGAAGTCATCCTGTAGCCATTAGCGAGTGCTCATTCGAACTGAATCTGAGTTGTGGAAAGAGAAAGAGGAAGTGTGCAGAACCAGGCTTGCCCGTAGAAGACCGAAGATTTGCAGAAGTGCGATCGGCCTGTCGAGGACTCTGTTGCTGCGTGTGCTCTTGGGTTTGCAGTATTTGCGATCGGGATTGAGAAGCAGCTGCCTGGTATAGTAATTTCCTTTACATATAAATGTGCCTAGTGTTTGTAGGGGATCGTGATTTCTTTTTATGTTGGCTTTCGGCGCATCGTAAGCAACATCTTCTTTAAATCGGGTCTTGGTAGCGGCTGCTGTTGTGATGAATGGCAGGGTATGCATCAGTAGGTGCGTCCCTCATTCCCCAATCAGCCTGCCTGCCACCGCACACCATGCATTCATAATAGGAGTGAGCATATCAAGCAAAGGTCCGCTGCAATCTGGGCAAAGCTGCGTCATGCATGCGCGGTCCTTTGCTGCCGTGCTCGCCGCCATTATGACCATGGTCGGCGAGCAGGCAGCTGCCTCCACACTTGCAGACATCGGGGTGCCAATCCTCTGTCGGCAAAACCTCGTGTTTGTGTGTCGGTGGGGAGCCCACTCCCATCGGCATCCCCCACAATGTTGAATGCCGAGGGGTGCCCAATCCCTCGTCTAGCAGCCTCCCTGCTTTGCCCACCGATGGGGAGCCCTCCTGTCAGCATCACCCCTCCAACTGTTGAATGCTGAGGGTGCTCAATCCCCTCAAGCTCGCGCCCCCTTTCTTTGTTACTTGGCCAGGGGTGCCCAATCACGTCGGCATTACCCCCCGTGTTGTGTGCCCGTGAGGTGCCCAATCCCCATCGACCTGACACCAGCCCAAAACCCACTTAGGTGGCACGCTGGGAGCCCACCCCAGCCTGCCAAATGCCCTGGAAGACGAGACCTGTCCCGACGGTTTCCTTTTTTCTTTTTTTACCTGCAAAATGAAAACCGCCCCTTGTAGTCTAGATGCCCCCTCCCACCTGCACTCACCCACTGCGCACCCTACCCCCTCACCCCCTCACCCCATACTTACCTCTGGACTCCGTGCGATGATCTTCTGTGGACCGGGAACACGTCTGCACTCTTCAAAGCCGACTGCGAACTGAGGAAATGCCAGTAAGCTGTATGAATAGGGTTTTTTCAACTTTGCTGCATATCTCAGGCATTTCTTGGAATTTTGGCACCAAATTTTCAACATGGGTTTTTGGGGCCCCTCCTCATGAATTCTATCACTGTCATGGCGTTAATCGGCCTCGAAAGGTGATTTCACAGTCACTGAGCGAAATCACTTTTCGGGACCCATTAATGAAATGACAGTGCTGGTGTTCATGAGGTGGCCTTTCAAAAAGCCTATGTTCCAAATTTGGTGGAAAAATCCACCAAATGCCTGTTTGATGAGGCTGCAGAGTTGCGTGTTGCTACGCAGGTCAGAATTTTATGATTCACATTATTTTTAATGGATTTTCAGCATTGGCATTTTATGCACCTCCTTGTGTACAGTACAGCTGTCATTTTCCACATCCTGCCCGAAATGTGTTTCCGCGCTTCCGGCGCACAATTGTGCAGTCGCTGTGGGAAATCAGTGTTTGGGCCAGATTATGAAAATGACAGTGACACAGTTCATGAGCAGAGCTCCTAGAATGCATATGTTGAAAATTTGGAGCTGATACTCCATAAAATGACTGTGTTAATGAGCTGGCAGATTGCATGCATGCTCGTGCTGCCTTGCATTTGTGATATTTTCACTCTGGATTTTCACCATTGCCATTTTCCACACCTCTTGATGAACAGTAATATCACTTCACATATCCTGCCCAAAATGTGTTTCCGCACTTCGGCGCAGAATAAGCGTGGTAAGCTGTCTTGAAATCACTTCTTAGGACACTTTGAGGAAATGACAGTGCACTCGAGAGCAGAGGTGCTAAAATGCCTATGTTGAAAATTTGGTGCCAAACGCCTATAAACTGGCAGTGCTGCCGTGCCTTGCATATTTCCATGCACCCTTGCAACTCCGCAAATTCAGATATTTGTATGCCACATTTTCAGCACTGGCATTTTATTACACCTCCTTATGAACTGTGCAGCTGTCATTTTTCACATCCTGCCCAGCATGTTTTCCCACACTGACCTAACAAACACCCACAGGGACACCCTAATGCTTCTCACTCAATGCAGGGTGGGGGTGAGTTGGCATCAGTTCAATACTTGACTGCCACTCCTATGCTGCATCTCTCTAACTCCTGCACTGCCAATGGCAGCTAGACAACATTCGGCATTGACAAATGCTTGTTTCCCCTTGTTCTGTGAGTTGTGAGCTGAAGCTGGAAGCTGGACTGAAAGCTAATCGGATTAAATCCGTCTGCTATCTAAATCAGTTAGGCCCTGTCACAGGAGTCTCATCTCCCTGCCCTGCTCATCCTGGCCATCCAGAGCCACCTCCTCAGTTCAGCTCTCGGTCTGGGGTTTGTGAGTACAAATAGGGGTGCCTCCCCTCACCTTCATTTAATCAAAGTGTGTCAACTGATTGTTTTGTGTGCTTCTGTTTGTGAACTGAGTCATCTGGCTCCAGATTACAATTTGTTTGTGCATATATTTTCTTCATACAGGGCCCCATCCAGCTGCACCAGCCGGCCAACCCCAGGCAACGGACCTGGCTAGCCCCGCCACATCCTGGGTACCAGAGAGTGACATTTTGGACCCTAAATATATGTGCACAATACTGTGATTTGAACTTATCTAAACTAATCAACCTGATTACCCCCCCTCCCGTGTTACTGTCCCCTGAATAAACCAGATTTGTTGTTGTTTTACTACATACTGGCTGTGGTGTTAATGCATCTAGAACTGCATTGCAAATTGCTGTGTATGTTGTTTAACCTTGTTTTACAGGGGTCCTCCGAGACGGGCTGCAGAATCAGTCTCGAGGTAAGTTGTATCTCTATGTGTAAAAGTGGGGGTATTGGGAAGGTAACTCCTGTGCATTGTGTGGGCCACTAGTGGGAACAAAGGGGGTCCCAGTGTCCCAGAGAGGCTGTACCGAGCTAGTTTAACCACTACTAACCCTGACCTCTGGGTGGAGGCACCCGTCATAGAACCAAGGAGCCTCAACCTGTCAGTAGCCAAACAGGCAGGGGTAGTAGCCCTTGGGATAGCGCCACCTGGGGATTACATATAAAACATCTTCACTGAGTTCGCTCCAGTTCAGTCCAGTGGAGGCTCAGCCCTGAGAGAGGAGAGGTGCCACTGAAGACAAGCTGTTGAATGCAGATGAGAAGGGTCTTGGGAGCGCTAAGATCCAGGACTGTATTACGTGAGGAACTACTGATGTTAAGTAGTGATTTTCTTTGCCATTTTTTGTTTTCATTTATTATTTTTGAACTTTTGAAAAATAAATATCACTCTCACGTGTGTTTTAACCTTAGGCAGCTGACAGAATTAGAAAGTATAGGGACTTTGGACTGATATATCAGTTCGTGACCATGCAAGGGTTAAACCTGTAAATTTGCCTCATCTGAAGTTTATTCCCACTTGCTATGACACTACCCTTTCTTTGTAGAAAAACGTCCTCACATTACCTCTTACTCTACCCCCTTCCAATTTCATATTGTGCCCCCTTGTTCTAGTACTTTTTCTACATTGGAAAAGGCCCCCCACCTACACCTTGTTTATGCCCTTGAGGTACTTGAAAGTTTCAATAATGTCCTCTCACTTCTCCCCTCCATTGAGTACAAACTGAGGTCCCTTAGTCTTTCCTCATATGTTTTGTGGTGCAAACTCTGCACCATCTTTGTTGCCCTTCTCTGGATAGTCTCCACCTTATCTATGTCCTTCCACTGGTGTGGCCCCTAGAACTGCTTGCAGTATGGTATGGCTACATCCCAGTCCTGGTTTTCATTGCACTAGAACTCAGTAACTGCTACTATGTCCAGGTCTTCATCTGCCATGGTTGCCGCTAGGTTTGCAGTCTTATTGCCCAGACTTGAGCATTTGCACACACGGCTCTCCAGATTGTCCTGCCACCTCCCTCTTATTTCCATTTACCCTTCCTTATTTCCTCCACTACAGGTAGGAGTAAAGAGGAGGGAGGGAGGACTGAAGCTTAGGGAACTGCAGTGATAGGAAAGGGAACCTAGTGCTCTCCCCAGTCTGGGGCTTGTAGCAGCACAGTGGGCAAAAATAAGGCTGACATTCAAACTCGGTTAGAGGAAGGGACCAAGGAAGCAGGGCACACAAAGCTGGCAATCGGCATGAAAGTTAAGGAGACAGGGGAAGAATAAGGGAGAAGGACAAGCAAAAAACAAAGGGGACCAGGAGTTAGATGAAGGGGGGCTGGCTTAATGCCAGGAGTCTGGATCATAAAATCAGTGAGCTCCAGGCAGTGATGGCACTGAGATGGACCTCATAACTATCACAGAAACGTGGGCCTCAGAAAACAATGACTGGGCCCTGACAGTTCTCGGTTACAGTATGCTGAGGAGAGATTGAGGAAAACGTAAAGGGGGGGGAGGGTGTAGCCCTATATGTCAGGTAAGGCACAGAGGCCGTGGAACATGACTACGTCAGGAGAAGTACCGGGGAGACTGATTCGCTGTGGGTGCAGCTCACGACAGCCTCAGATAAGAAACTATGGGTGGGGGTGATATACACACTGCCAAGACAAGGAGAAGAGAAGGATAGGGAGCTAGGAAAAGAACTACCCTGAATGAACAACAGGTCCTGGGTTTGATAGGGAAGTATGGGCAGGGGGACTGGACCACTGCTCTTTTTCTGCCGTCATTGTCTTTGTTTCTATGAGGAAAGGGAAGAGGCAAGAGAGGACTGAGATGGCGGGGGAGGGAGGGAGTAAAAGGAAAGTGGAAATTGTTTAACCAGGAAAGGCACACTAAGCTGAAGCTTGTTTCCAGGTATGACCTGGGAGCAGAAGGAAGTTAATTGACTTGCTCATGGCCACATAGTATGCGGGGGGGGGCTGTAAGATTCAAACCCAGGTCTCCAGGTTTGCAGCTCATTGCCCTAACCCACAGTGCTATACTGCCTCCTAAGAGAAGTAGGAGAATAGAAGGGGCTAAGATAGGAGAGAGCCGAGACAGCGGGGTGGGGAGAGAAGAAAGCGGGAAGGAGCTAGGACAGGAGGTGCTGAGATAGCAGGGGATGGGGTAGTAGGTGGGGTGGGAAGGAAGAGCACAAGAGAGCTGAGATAGTGGGGGACTAGAAGAATGGAACAGACGGTGAGAACTGAGATAGCGAGGAGATAGGAAAGAGCTGACATAGCGGTGGAAGGAGTAGAAGGTGGGGCTGGAACATCACAGGAGGGAGATGAGATAGCGGGGTGGGGGGAGGGAGAAGGAGGAGGGAAGGGGACAGGAGGGACCTGAGACTGTGTGGGAGGGAGTAGCAGGTGGGAAGGGAATAGTTTGTATCTTCTGAGTTAAAATCTGTAAGAGTTCACTAGTTCAGACCTCAGATTTGAGACCAAAAAACTGATGGTGTGGTTTGTTGTTATTCAGGAAAAAGTAACCCCCCCACCAAAATCCCAATATTTGTTTGAAGAGGCAGTCTCATTTACTGAAATGCTGATGAAAAAAAGTTCCCCGAATACCCACTGCAGACAACACTGGCCCAAGTATTTATCAGGAACAGTCAAACGGTTGCCATGTGCTGTTAGTAAGCCTGCCTGGAACAGAAACCTCATTCAGTGTCTGCACTTAAAGCAGGATACAGCCGTAAGGGTTCTGACCTTTGTGAATAGATCAAAGTACCTTTCTTGGTGCTCTGTGCTGACTGCCTGTTAGCTAGAGGATAGCTTTTAAGACTGACTTAAAAGGATCTAAATGCACCAAGCCCGCCTTTCCTTTTTTGATCTTCTAGTGGCTGATGTCCTTCCCAGTTCCCCAGGACATTTGGAGAGTAGTTGCTAGCAGTGCTAAGAGTAAGGCAGAAATCAACAGGAGATGGTGCTGTCACTGCTAAGGCACCACAAACAATGAATAGTTAATCTCTGTCTCTGTCTCTCTCTCTCTCTCTCTCTCTCTCTCGTGATGCGTATTTGGGCCTCTCGCTACCAGAAATGTCTCAAAATGTATATATTACTACAGACTTTTTCTTACATGTTTTTACTGTAAATTAAGTTATAAGTTAATGTTATGGTTTGAGTGGAACTGTACTCTGGACGGCCTGGGTTCAAGTCCTAGTTGAGGCACTTACTTCTTTCTCTCCTCTGTCGGTATATGTTTCATAATATATGCACACCACACCTATGTGATTGTATAAATGTAATTTTCTGTGCAGCCACTGGGTTGTGCATTTAAGAAGGAGTAATATGCTTGGGGACAGCCAAGTTTCCAATTGCCTTGGTGGCTCAGCTAGTGGTGCAATCGGAATTGTACTCTGGGTGGCCTGGGTTCAAGTCCCAATTGAGGCACTTACTTCTTTCTCTCTTTTGTGTGTGTTCCATAATATATGCACACCACACTCATGTGATTAAATAAATTTGATTTATTTGTGCAGTTTAATTTTGTACAGTACTGTGAGTTCTTGCAAACGGGCAAAAAGTAAAAAATATATTACTTTACCATACACTTAATTTTCTCAAATATAGTTAAAATAGTGAATGGGTTTTAGCCCCACACCAGGCAAGGGTAATACCCATAACTGACACTGTAGTTCAGTACGAGGGTGGCGCCATACTGGTGAGGTTCCATCCTTCGAATGAGGCAGGAAATTGAGGTCCCTTCTGCCCATCTCTGGTTACAGTCCAGGTAGATGAAAAAGATTCCATGGCCCTTAGTCAATCAGAGTATTGAATTTTTTTATTTATAAGGAAACAACCAATCATTACAAATCAATGAATAGTGATACAGCAAAATCCAAAATAAAGCACTTAAAAACGTATAGGCAAAAAATGGTATCCTGTAATAACAGTGACGTTATTACGGCGAGTACATTTGGGCGACTGCATGTGAGTGACGGCAACAATCACAACAGGTACAACACAACAATCAGGAATTAATGGCGACCATGGGTATTCTAAACACTCCCACCATCAAAGTGCACCGTGGAGTAGTAATCTTAGAAACGAGGAGTAGAGGGTGTGCGGAGAGCACAGCCCCCCGCATGAGAAACAGAGAAAGTGCTCAATTCATGGAGTAATTGGCCAGTTCTCCTACAGATAGGATCCTTTCTTCGGTTGCTGACAATTGCTATATTGTGTATCGCTCTGAAATGCAGTTGCTGTAATGTGCGTCGCTGTTATGCATTCACCCATCTAACGCTCATCCAAATGCACTCACCCATTTGACATGGAATCAGGAAAAACACCAATAAGCAGAAAATCTGTGAATTAAACTCAAAAACAAAGCCAGTCCAAAAAAACATATTTGTATAGCATATTTCAAAGGCTCATGGTCTCCATGGGGTTACCCTGAGTATGTGAAAAAATAAGAGTTTTAAACCTCCCAGATTACCTGTAGAATATGTCTCCAAAGGCTGTGTAACAGAGGACCTGGTAAGCTTTTCCTGCTCCTCTCAAAAATGCATTTTTAATGCATTGGATACAGAGTGTAGCAGATCTGTATATGTATTGAGTTTTTGCTGTAATGTGAGGCCACAGTGTGGGTGCCACAAACAGAACTTGAAAACAGCAGACATCACCCCCACTGTATAACTTTCAATTCCTTCCCATCCTAAGGGCCAAACCCTGAAAGAGATTCAGTGCAAAGTAATGCACCTGGGAAATAAAGACCCGGGAAGGGGAAGAGTACATAGTGGGGGGACTGGGGTACTAACAACAACAAAAGTGGAAAGGAACCTGGGGGTAGTCATATCAGATGACATTAAAGTACACAAGCAATGTGAGAAAGCAGTAAGGAGGGCTGGGGGGATACTGGGATGTATAGGGAGAGGCATCACCAGTGGAAAACAGGAAGTTGTTATCCCTCTGTACAGACAGTTGGTGAGACCCTATATGGAGTGCTGCCTGCAGTTCTGAAGACCCCATCTCCGCAAGGACATAGACAGGATGGAGGCAGTCCAGAGGAGGGCAACTAAAATAGTGTAGGGTCTGCACCAGAAGCCATATAAAGAGAGACTAAAAGAACTTAATATGTATACCCTTGAGGAAAGGAGGGAGAGGGGGACATGATAGAAACTTTCAAGTACCTCAGAGGAGTCAATGAAGTCCAAGAGGGGAGCATCTTTCAGAAAAAGAGATGTGCAAAAACAAGGGCGCACAATTTGGAGATAGAGGGGGGGGGTCAGTTCAGGGGCAACATGAGGAAGTATTTGTTCATGGAGAGGGTGGTGGACACATGGAACTGCCTTCCTGAGGAGGTCATGGGATCAAAAAACAGTGGGGGAATTTAAGAATGCATGGAACAAACATAAGGCAATTCTGGTGGGGGTTAGGAGGAAGTAGGTTGTTGGTTAACTAGAATCTGCAGCTTATCCAATAGGTAGGGAAATGGGTAGACTGGGTGGGCCAAGCGGTCCTTATCTGCCGTCACTGTGTTTCTCTGTTTCTATGTAAACGAGGCATTCATAAGGCACTGAAACCACTGAAGGCCATTGCCACCTCGCTGCCAGAAAGCCCCAAAGCCATGAACAAATGGACATTCTTTAACAGGTGCACCTGAGTTATAGAATAGAATCTGATGGCAGATAGGGACTGTTTGGCCCACCCAGGCTGCCCATTCACTAAAAATACCACCAACAGCTTAATCTGGTTCAAAGTCAGTTGGCATTCTTCTGTATCCCCTTCCCCCCTCCCCCCCCGGGTCGTGCCTGAAAATAGGTAGAATTTGTCTAGTGCACTTACCTGGTCAACAAAAACTAAATAAATAAATAAATAAATTTTCCCCACCTATATTATTACCGCAGATGGTACTTGATCTACAGCTCTTTCTGCCTCACCCCTTCCTTTCCTCTGATTCCCTTTGTGCCTATGCCATGCATTCTTGAACCTCACCATTGTTTTTGCTCCCCCCCCACCTCCACTGGAAGGCTGTTCCAGGAATCCACCACTCTTTCTGTGAAGTACGTCCTCTTATCTCTCCTCAATCTACCCCCATCCAGCTTCATATCATGCCCCCATGTTCTTGAGCATACTAACATACTAAAATGCCATCAGAATAGGCCTAATGGTCTCTTGAGTCTGCTTGATTTTCAGCACCCACACTGAGGGCCGATTTTGGTGTCCCTCCCTCCCTCCTCCTTGGGTTATACTGTCCTCAGTCCCAGATGTTCCACCTGTATTGAGCCTGGTCAGATTTACCCTCCCCCTGTACCTGTCCCATTCCCTCTTAAAGCCGTCCACAGTCTCCACCTCTACCAGCTCCCTGGGCAGTGCATTCCATGGCTCCACCACCCTTTCAGTGAAATAACATCTCCTCCTCTCCCCTCTGAGCCTGCCCCCTTCCAGCTTACACCCATGACCTCTTGTTGCCCCACCCTCCTTCCTTTGGAGCACCCTGACTGGGCCTCCTTTATTGATCCGTTTCATGTACTTAAAGACCTCTATCATGTCCCCCCTGTCCCTCCTCTCCTCCAGGGTATACATGTCGAGCTCATTGAGCCTCTCCTCATAGGTCCTCTCCCCCAGGACCCAAATCATTTTTGTTGCCCTCCTTTGGATCATCTCTAGGAGTGTAATGTCCCTCTTTAAACGTGGTCTTCAAAACTGTACACAATACTTGAGGTGTGGCCTAACCAAGCAGTTGTACAGTGGAAGGATCACTTCCACCTTTCTGGAGGTAATCCCCCCTGGTGATGCATCCCAGCATCCTATTTGCCCTTGCTGCTGCCCTCCTACAGGTCTCTGAGTTGTTAATTTTGACATCTACCACTACCCCTGGGTCCCTCTCACCCTCTGTGACTTGAATCATGTCTCCTCCCAGGGTATATCCCTAGCCTGGATTTCTGACTCCCAGGTGCAGAACCTTACACTTTTCTGCATTGAATTTTAGTTCCCATTTTCACGACCACCTTTCCAGAGCATCCAGGTCCTCCTGCAAGGCCACCTTCCCCTCCTCCCCATCCACCACTGCACCCAGCTTTGAGTCATCTGCAAAGAGACTCATCTCACTCCGGATCCCCCTCCTGATGTCTGAGATATAGGCATTGAACAGGAGTGGCCCCAGCACTGACCTCTGGGGAACCCCACTAATAACCCACCTTGAGGATGAGGCTAACCCTCCAACCACCACCTTCTGAGTATGCTCAGAGAGCCAATTTCCTATCCATCTTAACAACTGTCTCCCTACCCCCATTTCCTTCAGCTTAGCCAGCAGGCCACTGTGGGGTACCAAATCAAACACCTTGTTAAAGTCCAGAAAGAGGACGTCCACTGGCCTACCCTGGTCCAGGGCCCTTGTCACCCAGTCATAGAACTCAACAATGTTTGTCTGGCACAATCTTCCTGTGACAAAGCCATGCTGCCTATCATCCAAGAATCCAGTTTGCTCCAGTAACCCCCCCTAACCTTTCCTTGACAATACCCTCCATCACCTTGCCGACCACTAATGTCAGGCTAACAGGCCTGTCATTTCCTGCCTCCTCTCTTGACCCCCCCCCTGTGGATCGTCATGACATGGGCTACTCTCCAGTCTTGGGGCACCCACCCAGTCCTCAGAGAGATGTTGAAAAGCTCCACTAGAGGGACTGCCAGGACATCCGCCAGTTCCCTCAGCACCCTAGGATGCATCTCATTTGGCCCAGGTGCTTTCTCTGTCCGAAGGGACCTGAGGGCTTTCCTTACTCTCTCTACTGGGATTTCAGCCTTCACGTCCTCCCCCTTTTCACCTTGCACTGCTGGGCCCCCACCTTATTTATCCCTCCTGTATCTTATTTACATCTGTGAGGTATTTAAAAGTCTCTATCATATCCCGCCTCTCCCTCCTCTCTTCCAGGGTGTACCTATTGAGGTCCTTTATTCTCTCCTCATAGGGCTTTTGATGCAGACCCTACAGTATTTTAGTTGCCCTCTTCTGGACTGCCTCCACCTTGTCTATGTCCTTTTGAAGATGCGGTTTTGTAGAACTGGACACAGCACTCTAAGTGGAGTCTTACCAGAGATCTATGCAGAGGCATAACCACCTCCTTCTTTCTGCTGGTGATACCCCTCCTTATGCACCCCAGCATCCCACTAGCAATTCCGAATGCCTTGTTGAACTACCTGGCCACCTCTAGGTCTTCAGATAGGATTACGCCCCAGGTCTCTTTCATGCTTGGTAGTCATCAATACCACTCCCCCCATTTTGTACACCACCCCTGGGTTTCTGTGCCCTAAGTGCATTACTTTGCACTTTTTCATATTGAAACCCAGCTGCCATACCCTTGACCACTCCTCTAGTTTTCTCAGGTCTCTGCCCATCTGTTTCACTCCTCTGCAGTGTCCACCTTATTGCAGATTTTGGTGCCATCCACAAAGAGACAGACCTTCCGTGCCAGCTCCTCTGCAATGCCACTTATAAAGACATTAAAGAGGACCAGTCCCAGCACTGATCCATGAGGTGTCCCTCTGGTCACCCTCCCTTCTTCAGAGTGAACTCCGTTTTCCACCACCCTCTGTCACCTGCCCCGTAAATAGTTTCTTATCCAGTTTACCACCTTTGGACCCCCTGCTAAGCTACCTAGCTTACGTACTAGTCTCCTATGTGGAATGGTGTCAAAAGAGTCTCCATTCTATTGTTACAACCCAGACGAGGACAATATGGGTACTTTGTTGTATTTTCCTCACTCTCTCCCAGCTGTTTCTTCTGATTGTTGTAAGTTGTGTCTTATACCAAATCTTGTTGTACTTTTCTGTACTTTCAAAACACTGCACTTTTACAGTTGTGGCCTTATCTAATTTTGTTGTATTTTGCTCAATTCATTTTTGGTTTTTTTCTGGATTATTCATTTCTGTAACTCTCCCTGGCTGTGCCTGAAAATAGGCAATGCTTGTCTAATGCACCCACCTGGTCAACAAAAACTAACTTACTAACTAACTAACAAACTAACTAAACTAACTAAATATCTCTCCTCTATGGACTTGTGTTTATGGGAACCCTTTGCACTCAGGCATAATTTCATTTCATTTATTGTTTATACTGGTGTAACCACCAGGGGGCGCTACCCTTGGGGCTACTACCCCTGCCTGGCTCCCCGGAGACAGAGTAAGGGGCCCAGATCCATTGGCGGGTGCCTCCACCCAGAGGTCGGGGTTAATGCTGTTGAGATTGTCTCGGTTACAGCCCTCTGGGCTACTGCAACCCCCCCCGTTGTCTCACTAATGGCTCACTCGAGGTACCAGCAATACTTTTCCTCAGTACACTTGCCCCCCAGCTGGTACCTCTCAGCTCACTCCGAGGACACCCTGTAAAATAAGGTGCAGTTATACCACAGTCACTATACAGTAGTTCACCATAAATGCACAAACTAGCCAGACTGTAGTTGCAAAACAGACAATCCGATTTATTTTAGGGGGAGGTAACAAGGACAAGGGCAGGATCAAGTCGATTAGCTTATCACTATACTTATCTACCTAGGGCTCTGTGCACAGGCCTGACCCTAATGGTTACTGTCCCTGGGTATCCAAGCCCTAATGGCTAGTCCACCGTGGCAGCTGGTTGGGGTCCTGACACAGATAACCTTTAAAACAATACTGATAAAAGTCAGAATGGACCGGAGAGCCGGTTAGTCAGTCATCAGTATAATAGAACAACTTGAGACCCCTGTTGCAACTTAGCAGGGGCTACCCTGATTCAGTACTCATGATTCCAGCAAATAACGGTTGCTGCACCACTGGCAGGGCTGAGCCTGAATTTCACCAGCCTCCTCACACTTTTATATGGCAACTCCAGAGGGGTACCACACCAGGCAGCAGCTTCCAAGGCTCTCCCGACTCTCCACCGGCTACAGGGCTACAACGGCAGTTTCAACTTTCCCGAGGACCGAGCGCGATTTAGCAGATTCTCTAATCCTCCAAAACAGGTCGAGCCTGGTGGGTAGCTGGGCTGGCACCAGCCTCCTCTGACCGCTGGCGTGATTCAATCCGTCTCTCTCAACAGCGGACAAACGGCCGATGCAGGCCTTCACGCACTTCCCGTGCGAACACTCCACTCGTGCAGAAGCACAGAGCTCCTCTCTTCTCACCAGCCACAACATATCTGCCCCTTCTCAGCCTGGGGCTCTCCTTAACACTCGGGTGCTACCCATATCCATTGGCTGGCACACCTGTCAGTCAGACGATCCTCTGCCCTTCAGTGGTGCAAAAAAAGTGCTATAGCCCATAATGCCTTCTCCATCCTACAAGCAGGTCTCCTATTGGTCAGGCAGCTCTCCAGAGTCCCGAAGTACTAATTGGTCCAATTTGGCAGTTCCGGACCAAAATGGAGGAGACAACTGAAACAGTCCTCACTGCAAAGGAAGGCAGGTTAGAACAACTACATTATCATTATCAGGTTACGTTATTTTCAGCAGACAATCACATCCCCCCAACAAAACTCCCTCTGGGCCACTAGCGACCCCAGAAGTGAGCTACTTTGCAGCGGCCCGGGCGGGACTCGAGCATACAACCCACAGCCCCCCCCATTTCGATTAATCACGACTGCAACAGGCAGTCCTTAAAGAAACAAAACTGGAGGCTTCAAAAACGCTCCTTGCTACTCCTTTAACAGTTAACAAGCAGGACACTAGCCTGGTGGGCAGCACTTAGACAGGCTCCCAGGGAGCTTTCAATAACCCCCATCTGCAAGGGGTTACACCGGAAAGGCATGTAAGCAAAATTGCTCATTTTCACACGCATCCAAACACAACATTTGGCACAATAATACATACTGGTAAACATTACATAGTTTGGAATGAGAGTGCATACAAAATTGGTATAATTGGTACAGGTCCCTTTCCATTTTTGTTGTTGTTAGTATCTCACAATGGGGGCAACAAAAATGGAAAGGAACCTGGTGGTAGTCCTATCAGATGACCTAAAGGTGGGCAAGCAATGTGAGAGGGCAGTAAGCAGGGCTGGGGGGATACTGGGATGTATAGGGAGAGACATCAGCAGTAGAAAACAGGAAGTTGTCATTCCTCTGTACAGACAGCTGGTCAGACCCCATCTGGAGTACTGTGTGCCATTCTGGAGACCCAGTCTCTGCAAGGACATAGACAGGATGGAGGCTGTCCAGAGGAGGGCAACTAAAATGGTGCAGGGTCTGCACCAGAAGACATATGAAGAGAGACTTAAGGAGCTTAATATGTATACCCTCGAGGAAAGGAGGGATGGGGGGACATGATAGAACCTTTTGTTGTGGAAATTTCCTACTTGTTATACAGAGACAAAGAAACAGTCTTGTGCAGAGTTCAAACCATTTATTCATGTATGCATACGGAGAGCCAGCTCCCCATGTTGTTATTGCATAGCTCCGATTACAATAGTAAGCCTCCTTCTCTTATACACTAGCCTAGTCACATAACAGTGTCCTGGCACAACTTCATTGGACAGTAAACTTCATACAATACTGCTGTTAGTTGCTGATTGGTTATGCTAATACTATGTTAAATACAATACTGCTGCCACTTACTGACTGGTTATGCTAATTATTATGCTAACTTACTTTACCCACATCATCTATAAGGCATGCATACATTACTACAAGGACATGCTTGCTATGGAATTTTCCACCATCCACCAAGGACATGCTAGCTATGGAATTTTCCACTATCCACCATTTCATGAAGATTGTTTCAGTTCTGCAGCCATTTTGTGGAGCTTTATGCACAGTGGTTTCTACAGCATTAGGTCAGAAATTTTCTTCCTCTACACTTTCAAGTACCTCAAGGGAATCAACAAAGTCCAAGAGGGTAGTATCTTTCAGAAAAAGAGGTGTACAAGAACAAGGGGGCACAATTTGAAAATAGAAGGGGGATGGCTCAGAGGTAATGTGAGGAAGTATTTTTTTACAGAGAGGGTTGTGGATGCATGGAACGACCTTCCTGAGGAGGTTGTGGAGTCAAAAATAGTGGGGGAATTCAAGAATGCATGGGACAGACATAAGGCAATTCTTGGATGTGGGGATAGGAGGAAGTAGGCTGTTGGTTAACTAGGATCTGCCGCTTATCCATTAGGTAGGGAAATGGGCAGAGTGGGTGGGCCAAGCGGTCCTTATCTGCCGTCAGATTCTATGTTTCTATGGTGAACATTACATTGGCAGGAATAACAGTCATACAAAGGGGACAGAACAGAATAGGAAAGGTACTGCCAAAGATAACAGAACTATATAATAAATTTAAAGAGAAAAGCAAACTATGCCAGGTGAGAAGTGCAGGGAATTGAAAAGAAGAGACTGGAGTTGACAGCATGGGTCTGGGCAGCTGCATTGGAGTTTGTCTAAAAAGCAGGATTTCAATTAGTTTTTGAATGATGTAAGTGTGTTGCACAGGACCATGGGTGAGGGAAGGTTGTTAAAAAGTTTGGCACCTTTGTAGGAGAGGGAGTGTGTCCCTTGGGTGGGATGACAGCGAGGAATCACGAAGGCATGGGTACTGGAGTGCCTGGTGGTTCTGGTGTATACAGACTTATTGAAGAGGGAGGAGACACTGCTAGGCATGGAGCCCAATTGGATCTGAGAATTCTGCTGTCAAATCTATCTACCAGGGGGAGCCAGTTTGCAGTCTTGTACAGATCACAGTGGTGCGTCCTAAGGGGGAGGCCCATGATGAATCGGATGATTCTGTGATATGTGGTCTTTAATCTAAATCGATTTTTCTGTGAGATGGAGGTTGAATATATAATAATAATAACTTTATTTCACGTAAGCGTCTTTCAAACTATCAAGGCGCTTTACAAAAAGATAAAACAACAATAATAAAATCAGCAGACACAGTACTAATAATAATAATACCCTATCAACCGCCCTACCTGTTTGCTCCGGTGTCCCCCAGGGATCCATCCTGCGCCCTACACTGTTCAGTCTCTTTCTCAACACCTTCCCTGCTCCTGCTCAGGCAGAATGCTCCTATATGCCGACGACGCAGTTCTTGTCGCCTCCTGCCCCGACCCCATCACCCTTCAGGACTCCCTTCAGCTCACTTTCAGCCAAGCTGAAAAATGGTTCCTCAACCACCGTCTGGTTCTGAATCTCAAAAAAGCCAAATCTATGCTCTTTGCCTACCGCCAGAGTACAGCCAGAAATGCCCCCCTCCTCATCCTCCCCAGCGCCCTACAGCCCCTTGAACAGGTGTCTACATACAAATATCTGGGCATCACCTTCGACTCGGCTCTCACTTTTCACTCCCATCTTAATACCCTGTCCACTGCCGTAAACACCCGGATTGGTCTCCTCTACCGCCACCGAGACTGCCTCCCTCAGAGTGCCCTCCAGCTAGCTATCACCTCCTCCATCCTGTCATTGGTTGACTATGGGCTTCCTGTCTATGCTGCTGCTGACTCCACCAGCCTCACCAAAGTCCAGACATCAATCAACAAGGCTTGCAGGCTCCTGACCGGTGCCCCCAGCAGAACGAACACATGCCAGCTCTACTCCTCCTTGAACCTACTCACCTTTGATGAGCGCCTGTGCTACCACACCTGTACACTGGCCAAAAAATTGCTACTTGGGCTCTCCTCCCCAGGGGTTGCTGCATCCCTAAAACTGGCCTCCCAGTCGGTTGCCACCCAAAGTGCAACCAAAGCCACCTTCCAGGTACCGAGAACCAGGACCTCTCTCGCCCAAAGGTCCTTCCACTACAGAGCCTCCTCCTGGTATAACTCCCTCCCCCCCTCATATCACAAGCATCCCGGAAATTGGCCCCTTCAAAATCGCCCTCCGAAATTACCTCACTGACAATCAGAGCTGTAAATGCCCCTGACTGCCCCAAATCTAGAGCTTAGCTTGGCCCTCTTTAACAGACAACATCCTCCGGACTGCCTCCACCCCCAGCAACCCACCCCTCCCCCCAGGTATCGCTCCCTAGAACCTCTGAAGCATACCTTATGATTTATATGTATGATAGATTAAAGTGTAACTAATTGCAAGCCTCTGTACACCTTTGTATTACTGGACCTGCTTTGTGTGTTCTCTTTTATTGTATCTCACCTGTATCGTTCTCCAATGTTGTACTTCACCGTCAATTGTTGTCTACCCTCCCTGTGATGAGGTGCCTTTGTAAATGAGTCTTTGTTTTGTTTATTTGTTTATTTGAATCTAGGATTACAAGTACCTTTGAGCCAAGGCTCTTTTACAAAGGTTCCACGTCGATAGTACAGGCAATCATCAACAGTCAGGTTACAGAGTGACAGATCAGGAACATATTAACGTTAACACAATACATGGTAAAAGACAATAACATTTAGTTGACAAATTAGAAGTACAGAGACAAATTCCTACAAGAGAGATGCGATGCACAGGGAACAGTAGGAGGGAAGTGGCAAGAGGGGAAAAAAGGGCTGGGACTGGGGGGTGGATGTGGCAGCAGAGGGGCAGTGTGGTGCAGCCAAGTGACCTTGTCCGGACAGACACAGCACAAGTGCTTGAGTGGTTGTAATGGATAAGTAAGTGCTAGAAGAGTGGGAGAAAGACAGCCAGACGCCTGTGGGGTCTGAAACAGAGCAGGGGACAGAGATGATTAAGTGTTGCAAACACAGGTGTTTTGGCCGGTTAGGGAGAGGTGGAGCTTTGTTTTGAAGGCTCCAGGAGATCCAGTGGAGGAGATGTCACTTGGAAGTTCATTCAGCCAGCTCAGGGCTCTGTAAGCAAAAGACCGTTGACCTTGGGACATGCGGCAGCGTGGGATTTGAAGGATAAGGGGCTTAGAACTCCTGGTGATGCGGTTATTGATTTTGAGATTTAGGAGGGCGCTGACTCCTGGCAGGGATTTTCCCATCATGATTTTCTTGGCTGTTATGCTAGTTTGGTATTTGATTCGGTTGTTCAGTTGCAGCCACCCTGATTTGGAATAGAGGTAACAGGTGTGGGTGAGGCGGTGTAAGCCAGTGACCAATCTGCAGACTTGGTTGAGGGCGGTCGATTCCCGCCTGAGGAAGGAGGTTGCGGCAGATCCATAGATGATGAGACCGTAGTCAATGATACTGATAACGGAGCTCTGGAGAGTGATGTACAGTGCTTCAGGGGTTAGGTGTTTCCCTATGCTGGAAGAGGAGGCCCATCCTGGAATTGGTCACTTTCACCACATTGTTGCTGTGTGGGACATAGGAGAGGTTACTGTCAAGGGTGAGGCCAAGGTACTTGAACGTATGAACTTGTTTGAGGGTTAAACCTAGCTTTATTCTAATAAGGAGCTGATGGTGTTTGAATTTGCTGTGGGACCTACAGAAGAGTAGGGACTTTGTTTTTTTCTGGTTAAGGATAAGTCTTTGTTTTTCGAACCAGTTTTCAACTGCGGAGAAGGCCTCCTGGAGTTTGCTTTGTAGATGCACTGGATCAGGGTGTGAGGCTAGGATGACTGCATCGTCAGCGTATAGAAGGATATGTGCAGGGCAGGATTCAGGTAGGGAGTTCAAGAAAAGACTGAATAGGAGGGGGCCTAGGATTGATCCCTGCGGGACTCCGGACCTGACTGGTCTTGGATCCGAGAGCATGCCATCGATTTTCACTCTTTGAGAGCAGTTTTCTAGGTAGCTTTTAAACCAGTTAACAGAGTTTGGAGAGAGCCTGGCTAGTCAAAGCTGGGCAAGTAGGAGATGTGGTTGACAGTATCAAAGGCTTTGGTTAAGTCAATGAAGGTGGCTCCAATGAGATGGCTGTTATCAAGTGAGTGATGGATTGTACCAGTGAATTCGAGTAGTGCCGTAGTGGTGCTATGGCCCTTTCTAAATCCATGCTGCTCCATGCACAATATGTTGTGCTTGTCTAGGAAGTCAGTGAGTTGGTCAGACACAATCCATTCTAGGGCTTTGGAGAGGGAGACAGGATGGAAATAGGTCGGTAATTTTCAGCAGCTGTTTTGTCGCTTTTATGGATTGGGGTTACCGTGGCAGATTTCCAAATGTCGGGGAATTGGCTGTGGCTGAGGGATGGGTTAAAGACCTTGGTAAGAGGCAGGAGAACCTCTTCAAGGGTTAGTGATAACAGCTTGAGATCTATGGAGTCGCTGCTGGATCTGGAGTTGCGAATGACTTTGGTGACGTAGCTACGGACTTGGTGCAGTTTTACTGCTTTAAAGTAGAAGGGAGAGTGGCTGTAGGTGGTTGGGGTGGCTGAGGTGTCAGTGTCGTTGAAAAAACCTTGAGAAAGAACAGCACTGAGATCTAAGAAAGTGTCATTGAAAGTGTCGGTAATGAGCTTCTGGTCAAGGATGATTACTCCATTAATGCTGAGTACTGACGGGGGTGATTTAGCTTCCTTCCCAGTGACTTCTTTAATGTTATCCCAGAAGTCCCTACTGTTACCCCAAGTGGTAGTAAGTGCATTGTGGAAATAGGTGGACTTCGTATCCCGGATATATTTGGTGCAGTCATTTCATGCCTGTTTATAGTTAGCAATATCAGCTTGTTTCCCTGTGATTCTGGCAATCTCCCAAAGGTGGTCACGAGATTTTAGGCACCGTAGTAGGTCACCTGTGAGCCATGGGTTACAAACAGCTTTGGTCTTGAGCTTCTTGATTGGAGCAAATATGTTGCATGCTTGCTTGCAAATCCATATGAAGTGCTCCAGTGCAGTGTTCACATTGGTTGCAGTGAGGACTGGGGACCAGTCCAGATGACAAAGGTGGGTTTTGAGATGAGGTAGTTTGCCTCTAGGTAGAACTTGGCTAGTAATGGTTTTTGGGGGGGCTTAATGAATTTGTTGGACCAGGAGCAGCTTACAGGATAGTGGTCACTAAGAGCATCTGGGAGGACAGTGGAGTTTGTGATCCTCGTGGGGTGGCTTGTGAGGATCCAATCCAGAAGGGTGTTGGTACCATTTTTATGTTTGCTTGCATGCATGTGCAAGAAACATAGTGCCATCATCGGAGTTTTCGGAGGTGTGGCAGCCCTCTTCCAATTCAGGCAGTGTGTTTGCAGGCACTGCCGCAGTTCTCAATGCCTGCTCGAGGCTGTCTGCATGACAGCCCAAATGCAGTGGCACACACTGAAAGGGGAGCTACGCTTCAGTGAGCAGCGACAGATATCGCTGTTCATGCGTGCTCCCACACACACACATACAACAGGGATAATGCTAGATATCCAGAGCAGTAATTTCACTGAGGAGGGAATTCCAATCTTTCTCTTGTAGGGATCTCCAGTCAAGGCAATGGTAAGAATTCAAGCCAAAGAATACTGCTGACTGAAGGCAATTAAAAGTTTTCTTCTTTGCTTTTGCTTCAAAATGAAGGTAGCAGTCACGAAATGCAACCCATCTCCAAGGCTGTCTCTTTTTGGTGTAGAAGTTTACAGTGTGAAGTCATACACTAATCCTCTTTCATGAGTGCTTGTGATACTTCAGGACAGACAACAATAAATGAACTGTATCGGAAAATAGGCTGCACTGTGTGATGCTGCAAAGGTTCAGACGTACCTTTTTATAAGACATTCTACGACACCACAAATGTAACACTCTGGCAACTTTGTTTACTCTTCAGCCTTGTTCTTCAGCAGCACTTTGCACATTTTTATTAGTGTTTGCAAAATTGATGCATTTTCCAATCTGACTTAATATAATCCGAGAATACGATCCTTTATGGTAAACAAAAATTGCATTAGAACAGTTTTTCTGAGCTATCATTTGAGGTCTGTAGACCATTGGTTTTTCTCAAGTCAAAATGTATCTTTGTGCATTATTAGTTATTCAGAAAATAGCATGCTTCATCGTCTTTCGATTGGAAGTGGGGCAGTTTATCACTCAGTCTTCTGATCCTTTTTCCCGGTACATTTAAAGGAGTGGCAGTTCTTAAGCAAAAAAATCAGCCCGGGTTTCCAATTAAGAATATATGTGTAAAACGAGAAGTTGTGTACAGTTACTTATTGTTTTAAGCACCGCTAGTGTAGGGTTTTCCAGCTGTTTCCAGAAACCTGATGTGGACGCGTAAGTTTGCTTATAAGTGTGATAATATGTGCCCAGTTGACCGGTGAACACACTGTAAGAAGTTAATGCATTTGGTGATAAAAAATAATCATGTGTTCAGATCACATTTGTATACCATTTATTTTTACACGTTTATATGGCGGAACTAGAAGTGATCCAAACTATCAAATGATGCAGCTGGCAACCTTTTTAAAGAGATCCAGAGACTGTATGGCAGATTTTGTTTATGAAATGTTCAAAAGTACAGTTCTGAGGTGTAGATCGAGTTCTTTGGAAAATACAACACAGGAGCTCCATTATTTGTAGTTTAATATGTTGTACAGGTTAGTAGATAATGGCAAAGCTGAGAAATATACATATCCTATGACAGGCTGTGGACTGGTAGGTCCTACTTACATCAAAGTACACACTTTAAAACCTTCTGTGAATACTGTCAGTTTCAATTACTTGGATTAGAGAAATTCATTTATTTTGATTCTCAGAATGACATTACTGAGCAACTCAATTATATCCTATGAATTACATGTTGTTTTTTTTTGTGTATTATTGCCCCCTCAGTGCTCAATGTAATCAAATTGTAATTGCAACCCAAGTTAGAAGGCCAAAATTCAGTGACTGAGCGCTTTAACAAAGAAATGCCCATCCCCCCCCACAGGAGTTCACATTTCTAGAGAAAAAGCACACTGGAGATGAATACATTTTATTCTAAACTTTTTAGTTTTAGCAGAACAGTAAACATGAATCATAGACTTTAATTACTGGTGGTGGTGGGGGCTCCCTGGATTAATGGTCTAAAGTCTAAAATACCTAAAATCATATGTTATATATCTTAAGAGTAACTCCACTTTTTATGTTTGTTGCAGGCATGTGCAAGAAATGCAGTGCCCTACAGTTGAAAGGCACAGCTCCGCTTCAGTGAGCAGCGATAATGGCATGTGCCCCCCCCACACACACTTTAGCGGTTTCTGTGTCCTGGTCCAAACCGGTTATAGCACCGGGAGTAAATCTCACTGTCCACCTTACATGTAACTTCACTGAAAGGCTAGGAGGTTATCAACAGTGACCAAGAGAGCTACACCACTGCTCCTAATATAAATTATATTTATCACCTCACCTCTTACCCTATGACCTACAGTAAAACTGCATGGAGTGCTCAAGGGAAAGATTCAGGACACGACCTAAAGCATGTTTGTTAAAGAAAAAAGCATTAAAACACACACACACACACACACACACACACACACACACACACCTTCATCAATGCACCCCACCCCTTACCTGGACTCCCTCAGATCCCAGCAGCAAGTAGATAGAAAGAGGCATCCACACGAGACCCATCTTAACTGTCCGCCACCCTTCAGAAAAGGAAAGAGGGACGACAGGTTCAAACCTCACACACCTCCTCGATGTCAAATAATCAATCAGTCAGCAGGTGTCCCTGGCCTCTTCAGTATCTTGGCTTGAGAATTAAAAAAAAAGTTAACAACCTCCCTCACACACTGCTGTCTTGCACGCCCCTAAAACAATTCAGAAGACTTTTCAAATAAATGTTCTTCTCTCCTCCTATCTGCAACTCTAAGTGCAAGTACCCCCTTTTCTCTGTCAATCTGTGTTCATTCTCGCTCTCTCCCTCTCTCTCTCTCTCTCTCTCTCCTACCTGACCTACTGTTCTTGCTACTTAGTCAACTACTACAATGCAATTCCACCTTTACCGTTATACATTTTGGAATGCTATGGAAATGTCTGATTACCATCTGTAATTTTGTTGTCCTTACTGGACTTGCTTTGATTGCTACCCATTGTACCTGTACAGTGATCCTGCCTACCGATTGTATAACATGTTTATATTTCTCTGTTTTATTGGAATGCTCATGTTCCCTGAGTCACCCCTGAAAAAGGGACGTGCTTGTCTCAGTGGGCCCAGCCGACGATCAAAATTCAAGTAAGTAAATAAATAAATAAATAAATAAGCTCCTTCAAGGCTCAGTACTCTAACCTATAAGCTGTACTGCCAGCCCTAAAGGGCTGTTAATTTAACAATAGACTAAATACTAGGGGCCTAGGATGGATAACTGAGGTACCCCTGGTCACAGGCAGTATGGAAAACTTATCTTTTATTTTTTCCTTTGGGTATGCCAGTGAAATAATGCTTTTGCCAATAAAATGGTTCAGCCTATAGACTGGTGTGTCCAATATTTTTAAGAACAGCACATGATCCATGTCAAATGTCTTTTTCTATGTCAAGGTCTTGAGAATATACTCAGTAAGTTCTACCGGTGTAGTAGTTTTACTATGGTTTTTACAAAAACCTTTTTGTGCAATGACTGCCCATTACATTTGTCTAATTAAGAGACCAGCTTGTCATATAATGTATGTGCTAAGGCCTTGGACAGGGGGAAAGCATTGAGAAAGGGCTTTAAGGTATCCAGTCAAGAACATGTGGGAGTAACAGCTAGCAAAATGCACTCTGAGAAAATAGTGCGAGCGAAAACAGTTACACAGAAATAATAGCGCAGACATTAAAGCGCTATTCATGTATTTGTTTTCACTCATGCAGGGCACTAAAAGTCGTCAAGACTGTCTGTGTGTGTGTGTGTGTGTGTGTGTGTGTGTGTGTTGCCTAACTGTGCTAGCAGTGTTACAGAGATTAGTCACAAGCTGTGAATGGGCTTGCAACATCCAGCTGACTTGGGTTCAGTTCTGACACCTTCTTTTTCTTTTGTGTTTTTTTTGATGTCGCACTCCCCCCATTGCTTGCCCCCCGGAGTTATATTACAGTAGAAGCCGCTCAAAGGGGATGGCTCTGTGAACAATGAGTCATCCCATTTAAGTGGCAGTCCCGATAAAAGCAAGCTGTTTTGTTTTTTAAACTTTGTTTGCAACTTAAGGGCTCACCCATAAAATGTGTAAAACCATCGTGCTGCAGAAGTTTAGCAATTTACATATTAACAGACAACATTCACTCAGTTGAAATCAGTTATTGTGATTACAGCTCTTTTTGTGAGATTGTGTTTGTTTGTTTGTTTGAATAGTAAAATGGCACCTTAATTTAGTACACATCAAAACCTCCACGTCAAGGGGTTGAATAAGGCTAGTTGTATTTGGGGCAAAATATCAACTTTATGGGCTGAACTTATCCGCTAGGGCACTGGGATGGGCGATGCAATTGTTAGCGAACAGCACCACTTTTCTATGTTGCCGTCTAAGACAACTGTTACCTGCAATCATTCCCCAAATGCCTGTCATCCAAGCATTGGCTGAACTCTGATAAGTGACAAAGAGAGTGTAATGATCCTTGGAGACATCTGGGTCTCTTACTTTCCCTATCACAAGCAGGGCAGGGCAATTTCTCTGAACCATCCATGTTTGTGCAGCAGAGGAGCAAAATGAGTCCTTGGATTTATTTTTCACCGAGCAGTTCTATGGATTTATGGATATGGCCTCTGTCTGGGTACCTCTGTAGAAAACACCGGTTTAGTTGCCATTAAAATGTTAACTGCTGGGTACTCAGGCATAAGACCTGAGAGCACTGATGTTATCCATACTGCTGCTGAGGAAGCATCTGCATCCAGTCGCTCTCCTGCTTCTGTTTCCACACAATGTTGTTTCAGTAATTCCTCCACGTCAGCCAGATGTCAGTGGCATCAAAACCATTGTGCTGTAGATGTTTAGCGATTTTCTCATTCTTTGGTTTTAAAATGGGACTAGTCAATCTAGCTCCATGACTACCTGCATGGTTAAACAAAGACAACAAGTCCTCCTCGACCTCATTATCTTTTCCTTCCCTCTTCCATTTACAGCTTGGTTTGATGTTAAATTGCCATTCAGCCTGAAGCCTCACCCTATTAAGGCTTATCCTCCCTGCCTAGCTCTTTGAAATGCAGAATTGTTTGGCAGCCTTAGTGGCGAGGGTTGGAAGCTGAAGGATCTCAAAACCTTGATTATTTTAGAAAGAGGAAGATCAATTCTCATGCTGGATGCCATCTCTGAAACAAACAAGTTGTAAACAGAATGCTGACTGTTAATCCCATTTATACTAATCAGGCATTAATGGGCATTAATTAGCTGAAAGCTCTCTCAGCCGGGCTCAATCATCCCTATAAATGGAATAGGCATCCCAATTAAGGGAAACAGTCTTCATAGGATAACATTACCTACAAATCAGTGCCCAGGGATCATCGCAATTAAGCACCCATCTCCTTTAATTGGGTCCCCTATAATGGGCTTCTACTGTAGTAAATCTCAACCCTCCCAACTTTGTTTCTTCTGGAGTCAGGATAGTAAATTTTCCCCACCCTTGACTTTCTTCACCCCGTCTTGCATGTCCCCTGCGCAGTTACAATAGTAAATCTGCCCACCCCCTGACTTTCTCCCCCACCATGTTGCATCCACCCAGTGTTGTTCCCTTCTTCTTTTATGTGTATTGACTCATTTGTACTGTGTTTTGTTGGGCAGCACTGTGCAGTGCTAGTAGTGTTTTGTGACTGTTGCTGTTTTCATGTTGCTATGTTCCATCCACTGTTTTGTCCATGATGTTTTGGATGGCACTGTTTTGTAGTAGTTGTTTTGACCTAGACCCTGCCTTTAATTCCTAATGTTAAGAGAGCTATTACTTTTCAGTATGGGAACCACCATCGGCTGCAAATTGGTAATATACTTCCACCCCCACCCCCAAAAAATCCTCAACACAGAAACACTTGCTAAGTTTTGTTATATAAGCCAGCCTGTTCTGAATTTATCGGAACTGGAGGGTGAAACTCACATAACTAATGCCTGATTCTGTCTGAGATGGGTAATACAAAATAATGAGGTTTCCTTGGTAAATATTATCCACATGCTTGGGAGGTATTGGACAGTGATATTAGTTGCAGAAGTCCAGCACTTCACTAGGGTCGTCCATATAAGACACTTTTCTGATCTATTCCTGCAGCAGATGAAACAAAACCATGCAAATGAAAATACAATTTAGACTGGTTATGTGCAGAAAAAGTATAAGAAAGGGACACAAGTAATCGCTGATATAACGGTAAAGATCTATGAATAAAACTGAATCTATGCACTCTGCTTGTCTCTGAACACACATACGCAAACACAAGTGAGCATACTAAGTGCGTTACTCTAAAGGAGCCAGCAAAAATTGTTAATATATAAAGAATAGACAGATTTTTTCTAGCCAGGTAAGGCTTTATAAGTAGCAGTCTCACAAGTATATTTATCTCTGCCCAAAAAACTCTTTAAATATTCAGCGAAAAATAATGGCATCTGAAGCGGCACCTATAGACGTTATTGTATTCATTCTTCAAAATCATCCCAGCTGATAGCGTAATTTGTCTTTTGTTACAGAATCTAGTACGTGGGCAAAAATACCGCTGGGACAACTTTACTGGATTGGGGGGAGGGGGATTCGATTGCATCAGTGTCATTCTCCTTCATTTTACTACATGAAGTACTCTATTAATTTGCTTACCTTTGTTACAGACAGTTGGCTTTTCTCTTTGAGGAAGCCTTTATTTTTCCAGTGTGTCACGCTTAATCTAAAGCGTCAGTCACCGGTTACAGCGGCCTATGTCTATCCTCATTTGAGAGTGACACGGATTCTTGGAGTTGGATGGTTCTGCCCCCCCCCACACACATACATACATACACACATTTAGCCCTCAACCCTATTAGCACTGACAGGGTCCTGCACCGAGGGATCACCGGGGGAAACACACACAGCGTAGCTACAGTTCACAAATCATACATACACACTCACACATATACATACATACACTGGGTGTCTGGCACAAGCTATTGCTATTTGGTTCAGAATATGAATGAGTAATCAACAAAAACTTATTTATTGTAATTTTTTTATATTTTATGTGATTTCCCCCCACTCTGTTCATCACCTGGCAGGCTGCTGCAGTGCTAACCGCCTAACCCCAGTTTATTTGTGATGTCAGAGGTGCATATTTCACTGTTGCCTATTGATCACAGTGAGTTAAAGTGGGTTCCCATGTTGCCAGATGTTCCAAAAGGCACAAGCTGAATTCAAGTGATAGTAATAGTTTCCTTACAGACGGCAGCTAAGCCGCCAGTCTTCCTGGGTGTCTTGTGGTAAAGAGGTGTACGAATTGCTGACCGCTACACTACTACTGAAGCTAGATTTGTTTTAAAGTGAAGTTGATAGAGACTGAGAATCGACTTAGTAAAATGCAGGCACACGGTAGCACTATAGCAGTAAGTTAGCAAGGGATTGAAGGGGACGGGGCTGGAAAGCTTGAAAATTACAAAAGATTTTCTAAGGATTATGGGTAGTCATACAATATTTCCTAGCCCTGTGTATTTACTCAAAATTATAATGAAAGGGACATTTGTTTAAAAAAAAAAGTATATTTGCTAAACTAAGTGAAGGGCTAAAATTGGCAATTCATTATTAATAATAAAACAGTGTATTCATTTTCAAAAGGAGAAGGAACATAAACATTTGACAGTTATCTGATTTTCCTTATTGTAATTTTTTTTGTTTTTTCTTTTTGGAATGCGATTTTCATTATTATTTCCTTAATGTCCGATTACAGCTGTAGCAGTCACATAGCATGGCATCAACAACAATTAATTTTTGAAGCTCATTAAACACTTTAAAATATCGAGTATTTAAGTTACTTGCAGTACTGAATACATTTGCAGGACCCCCTCGAAAAATAGATGTTGCATCTTAGCTGGGCTATCAAATTGTAAAACAGACCAAATTCATTGTGTAATGGAAATAAATTAAGATATACTCCACAATACTCCCTAATAAAATCCGTTGCTACAGTACCAAGTTTATCAGTTAATGGACTAGAGATGAGCTACAATAATCGTAAACTCCGCTGGAGAGATACCTGTTAATGGAAACCATCCTAAATGGTAGTTTTGTTTCTAAACTGCACCTGGCCGTGTTAGTGAGGGTAGAGAAGTAATGCTACCAAAGTTGCCATGTCCCGGCAGTACTTCCATCCAGTTTATGAAGTGCCAGGCACCATCACATGCAGCTTACTTAATTTCATTGACTAGCAACATTCAACACTGTGGTTTATTGCCTTAGGCACCAAGGCGATGCAGCATTTATAGATCTCATGTTTTTCAATTTAATTAGAAAGTCTAACCCACCTGAAATATATGTTCTTGCGTTCAGTGCGGTTCTGCTTCTGGGTCTTGAAAAAGAGGGAGGAGGACAAGTAGTAACTTGCTTAATGTCACAGGATGCCAATAGGGTTTGAATCTGGGATCCACACCTGTCCTGTTCAGTGCTCTACGTTACCAATGCTGCCTTCCCATTATGGAGTGGGGTATAGAGTATACCCATTCTACCACAATCCACCTGCTGCAATCCCAATTATAGAGCTGCTAGCCCTGTGTTTTCTTGGACCATCATGAATTTAAACTCTAAAAAAATGCACCTTATGGGGGGGGGCAGCATTATTCCAGCAGATTTATTCAGCAAGAGGAAGTAAAAAAACAGAAAATAGTTTCTTGTACCCATAAAAGCACTTACATAGTGGAATCTATGGAATATGAGAGTTCTGACTGATACTTTGAAGCTGTATGAATCGGTGGAAGCCACCTACTCCCTTTTAATGTTCCCTAATCCCGGAGTGACACGTAAATTACTTAAATAATCAATTAAATTTGCACTTTCTATTCTTAGGGAAGCGCTATGACATAGCACACAGAAAAGGAGTAGCACAAAGGACTGGGCCTCATGTCTGGACAGTTTCTGGCTACATAGAATGTTTTTCTTTGTGTGTGTGTGTGTTGGGTGTTTTTTCTTCCTCTCTCTCTCTTTTTCACTTTCTCAGCGCTGACACTAAAGGTGACACCTGCAGCACAGCCCATCACAACTCACAATACACACTGAGCTGGTACCTGAGCTCTTTACTGGTAATGCACCATAAAAAACCTTTTCAGACCCATTCATGTCAGGATCATGAAGGTCACCTGTTAAAAATAAAAAACCCAAATGTGTTTCAGTGCTTCTTGTAAACACAAGCTGCAGAGCAGGGGACAATGCATGGGAATCCCAACACTTGTGCTCCTTCCAGTCGGGAGGGGTTTGGGAGCGAGCAGCCAATGAATATATAATAAATGGAAGCTGCCGACTTTCAGACACATTCAATTTCATGCTGAAATGACTGCCACACTAAAGAAGTGGCAGAAAGGTACTTTGTAGAGACAAATACCAAATTTAGAGGTTACAGTCCCTTTCAAAGAGGGAAAGCATGCAAATGAGTTTGGGGGTTGTATAGAAGGGTTCTGTCAGTATGCCTTTAAATTCCTATGATCCACCAAATATCTCCCTATAAGGGGCCTGTTTCGCTCTGCAGCACTTGTTGCTGTCTCAGATATCCAAACTATACCTTGTGTTCAGATAATTCTAGTTTTGAGCAAATCGAGATACTGTACTTTGAAACTGAGGAACAAAAATAAACCCAAATAATTCTTACTTTTTTTTTACAGACATTAGCTTGAGACTTGGTCTTTCTTATATAGAAAGCAGCTCACGCACAACCTCCATTTAATAATCTAAGATCTGAGCCCTCTGGACGATCAACTAAGGATAAAGAAATGATAGTACAAAAATCTAGTTCATATGCCATGTACTGCATACATGAAGGGAAGGAATGGGACCCTTCATCTTCCCCAAAGTGACATACCCAAACCAGAGCGATCAGAAGGCAGGACACCAACCAACCGAATCTGGATTTGCTTCATAATATTGGTATGGGAGAGTAACAAGTGGATATAGCCCTCTTGTATTCCAGTGGTTCTACAATTTAGCATGATTTTTTTGATACAACTTATACATTCCATGGATCCACAATTTGATTTCTATTGCACGGTCATTGTACCGCGATCGGACAGAAATTGGGTATAACACGCTACAAGGTGGATCTTAATTCTAGTTAGAATGCGCCCTATTATTATAGCCTTGCATTGATCCGCAATTAATAATTGGATATATTGCACTTAAGCATGAACAAGCAGTTCTATTTCTAATATGTTAAAGCTGTTGTATTCCATTAATCCGGCGTAAGTACTGATGTAGTTTATCCACGGCCCCATTCTTATCTAAACTGTCGAATAACGCGACAGCTTTTGTTCATGGATCCCCATCTGTAGTGATTATTTGCTATGACCTCTACTGTTTTCTAATAATTGTGTGTATTCTGTGGACCAATAAGTACTATTAGGATGTAGCCCTTATCCATGGATGCCTAGTGTAATTCCTGGGTTTCACCCAGCATGTATTCACAATTCTAGTTACTACAGTACATGCATGTTATAACTCGTTAGACCACAGATCTGCAAATAATTGGATATAACCTCATTCCATGGATACACACATATGAATCAGAAGGCTTTTACCATAGAACAGAATGGGTGAAATGTTTTGGACCCCATAGTGTAATAATTGGATAGTCGGCCGGGTGGTTGACGATCTGTCCTATATATGCACTGGCCGAGGTCTTTTGTACATGCTGACATTTGTATGGAAGTATCTGTACAAATATGGCTCTACATTTTATAAATTGACCTAGCTCTGCTGTAGATGGCTTTATTTTCCTCACAAAGGACTTAGAGCAAATATAATCAATGACTACTAGAAGAGACTATTGAACGTACAGTAAAAGAAATATATGTATGTGTCTGTGTGTGTGTAGGTAGGGTTATATGAATATGACATCTTTATTGTCACTTCTATTTTGCGGCTGAACAAACATTTGTCCAACTGTGTATGGATAGTAGTTGGAAGGACACAATATTTGATATATTAATTAACTGACGAAAATACAGTATATCCAGCGATTCATTCCATAGGGTGCCTCTTCCCCTGAGAATGTAAGGGTTATGCATGTGTGTGTGTGGGGGGCTTTAAGGGAAACTTTTCTAATTGTCCCTCAAATATTTATTTATTTAGTTTTTGTTGACCGAGTAAGCGTATCTAGACAGACTCTGCCTATTTTCAGGCATGACCGGGGTGATATAGATGAATGCCAACTGACCTTGAACCAGATTAGCTGTTGGTGGGATTGTTAGTGAATGTGATCACTGTTTTGATTCCTTTGAGGACTATAGGTCAGGACCTGATCCCAAGCCTCCTCCATGTGTCAGTGTATGGTAGTCATCTGTTTGGGGTCATAAACGAAAAAGACCTTAATGGTGCATCAACTGATATCAATGAAGTCAACCTCCCCTCTGAACATTTATCATTTGCTGCTGCTTGTTAGAATATTCTGTACTCACTAGTGATAAGAAACACATGAAACCACATAGTAGTCCATGTCTGGGTTCACCTGAGGTATAGGGTCAAATTGTTCTGTTTAGTCACTCACAGCTGTGGGATACACGTGAATCTTATGCCACTTACATCTCACAAAACCCTAATTCTCTCATTCAGTGTTTTCATTAACCAACAGATGTGTTGTAGAAAAACTCTACCCAAAGTACTGTAACTGCAATTTCTCATCTACCAATCCACTTGCTTTCCCTTGTACCTGGTGCCCCCTGTTGGGATATGCCGTGCAGTGCTCTGGGAGATGGAAGCCTGTCCTGCTCATTGTGCCTGACACTCCCTGATGGGATATACTGCATACACTGTATACAGTAACACACGATGCTCTGCGTGATTGTGAGTTTCTGCCACCCCTATATTGTACCTGGTGCACCCAATTGAAGTGGTGGTGGCAGGACTGGGAGCAGCCCCTTTTCCTAGTATGGGATGCCACATGTAGGGTTAAGACACATATGAACCTTGGGATTGCAAGCACCCTTTCCATTTGCCTGGCACTCGAGGATATAGTAACTACTGGACAGTAAGATTGTGAGCCCCTCCTCCCCCCCCCCACACAACCACCACAACCACCACCTAGAGTCTCGTAATGTGATATGTATGGCAGGTACCGTACATTGCCATGCAGGATTGTGAATGCCGCCACACACCCCTGTATTGTACACATGCACCCCACTGAAATAAAAAAAGCACACACTGCGCTTCTGGATTGCGAACGCCATCCCTTCCCTAAGGGATATGATGTATTGCACTGCAAGATTGCTTACCTGACACCTCTTTCTTTCCACCTGAGACTCCTGTTGGGATATCATGTGGCTGGCAGGCTGGAATTCCTCAAGCGTTATGACTACTGCGCTACAAGAATGGGGCCCTCTCTCACCCTCCTGCATTGTATCTAGTTCACCCTGTTGGGATACATGTGGCATACACTCACTAGTACGCTGCAGAAATGGGAATGTTCCCCCATCCCACACCTACATCACCCTTTGTGCAGGGTGCACCATGTTGGGATATGCGCAGCTCACATTACACTGCAGGACTTGGAACTTCCCCATCCAACCCCAGCCCCTCCATGTACCTGGTGCACCATTTGAGGTTAGATTTGATACATTGCAGTGCAGGATGGAGAGCGCTGGGAGCACCTCCCCCTCCCTCTTATTTGTGCCTGGTGCACCCTGATGGGATATGGTTGGCACATACTTTGCTGCAGGATGATTGTGAGTTGCTCGCCCATAGGGATCCGATTCACAGAAAGAGACCCTAATTAGCCAATGCAATGCTCTTCAATTCAAATACAGTATCTCTGTAATACACAGCGTGTTTAAACAATACTGACATTCTCAAGAAAAATGTTGCACTACAGCGTTGTGGTTTCATGTGACATTTGTGACTGGGTGTTGCTTAAACATGAAAACGGTGTATATATTTCACCTTGTGATTTTCAGGAAACTGTCTGAATTGGGGTTTGGCGGGGTACAGGAACATTCATAAATAAAAGTGGTACTCATAAAGTCTCTTTTAGGACAGGGGTCAAGGCAGCGTGGATTATAGAAGCCTTAACTTACAGAGGCATGATGTCCTGAGTTTAAATTGAAGTCAATAGCCTTTGATCTTGCACTGAGACACACGCAGAATCACTGCCAGTATTATTGAGACTACTTGTACCTGAGCTCCTGATGTCTTGGTCGGGCCATCGGGTCGATCCCACCCCTTACCTCTCCCAGTGTTTCATGTGACAATGAGCGACAGGCAACCTGATGGACTGGGCACGCCTTCTCCTGGAATGCCAGCGGCCGAGCATCAGGCTGGCCCTGGAAAGCACATCACTTGTGTTCGCTTTCTTTGGGAGGGGGCTAGGCAGCAGCCCATTCACTCTCACAGACACCATTTAGCAAAGTGCTCAATACACGTTATAAATTAGCTGCAGTCACTTGGCAGATTGCCCTGTTAATCCAATTACAAGGATGAGCTCAGTGCTTTCTAACCCCTTCACAAAGCAGGTGGTGAAAACCAGGACTACCCCCTGGATCACACCTTCCCTTATAAACCTTATGCAACACAGGGACAACCTTTGGCACAAGGCCATAGACACACAGCGCACTAGGGACAGACAACTATATAGGGAGGTGCGTAATAAATGCATCTGGGCAACTTGCAGGGCAAAAGCTGAATACTACCAGCATACCCTTTCCTCCTCCTGGGAGAGGAAAAATTCTGGAGCAACATTCAGAAATCAGCAGCAAACTCGCTCCCCACCCCTACCCAACTCAATGTGAATGGGGACATTACTCAAGACCCAGCTAAAATCGCTGAAGCCCTCAACGACTCCTTCTCTGACCTCTCACATATCCTCCCCCAAATTTCTTCCACCCTCCAAAACCCCCACACCATGTCCAGAGAATATAGACCTCCCACCCTATTCCGCTTCGAACCATTCCCGACAATTTAGCCAAACGCTATATCTCTAAAGCTATCACTAACACTCGCCTCAGCAATGACTCCCTGACCTAAAATTGATTAGACTACCTCGATGTCTACTCCCCATCTCACAAAATTCTAACCTCTCACTCTGCCTCGGCCAATTCTCTAACTGGAAAAAAGCCTTGATCACTCCTATCTTAAAGAATGGCGACCCCACCTGCACCAGTAATTATAGACCAATCTCAATACTCCCTCCTCTCTCCAAAGCACTTGGAAAAATAGTCTCAGACCAGCTTACAGAGCACCTTATGAGACACAACCTTCTAAGTAAGGAACAACATGGATTCCGTGCTGGCCACAGCACCATCACAGCCCTCACTGAACTAACCACGTTCATCCATGGGGCCCTGGACCAAGGATCTATTGCCGGGGCCATCTATGTAGACTTAACAAAGGCATTTGACACGGTCAATCACGATCTTCTCATCCAAGTCCTGCCACAACTAAATGTAGCCACTGAGGTCTCGGCCTGGTTCAAGAACTACCTCTCGGGTCATTCTCAGCAAGTAAGAATCAACTCCACCATCTCCAACCCCAAACCTGTGTGCTCGGGCTTTCCACAGGGGTCTATTCTGGGCCCACTGCTTTTTACACTCTTCCTTAACTCACTCCCCAAAGCTTGCAGCGGTCATCTCCTACTTTATGCTGATGATGCTGTTCTTTACTGGCAACACCCACAGCCAGACACCCTCCAGCTCTCCCTTCAGGGTTTTTCCGGGGAGCTGGAAAACTGGTTTACTGTACACCGCCTGATCATTAACTATTCCAAAACTAAGTCCATGACCTTTGCACATCACCAAAGCCCACACAGCCAGATGACACTCCAAATCACAAACTTGGATGGTATCCATCTGGAACATGTTACTCATTTTAAATATCTAGGTGTCACCTTAGATACCTCCTCTCACCACAGACATGTACGCCTCCTCCGTCAGCAGCAATTAACTCCAGAATTGGTACCCTACAGGATCAAGAACAGCCTGCCTGCCCATGCCATGCAGATAGCTGTCACCTCCTCCATCCTCTCACTTCTCGATTGGGATTGTTACCTGTCTTTTCTGAGCAACTCCACCCTAAGTAGCATAATCACAGCACTTAATAAAGCCTGCCCAGCCTGGTACTGGCTGTGACAGACTCACTACACCTGCGACCTGTACACACAAACAGGTTGGCTTAATTTCCATCAAAGACTCAAATATCAAACCTGCATCTTAGCTAAAAAGATCCACCTCCAGCTTACTCCGGCCGGACTACTCCCCATCATCAGCCCGGCCCCTAACAGGCGGACTACCAGACTGTCGGCTACCTCATCCTTCACGGTCCCCCCATGTCGAACGTCTCTAGGGCAGAGATCCTTCCGCTACCATGCCCCCAAATGGCTCAACACCCTCCCCACTCTCTCCCAGACCCACAGCATTGCACTTTTCAAAACAGGCCTTCGAACACACCTCCTTGAAAACTCTAAATGTGAATGCCAATAAGGCCTGCTCTCTCCTCCTTCAGCCCCATAACTGACTCAGGGACTTCCTAGTCCCTACGTTCCACCCTCTGCATTTAGCTCTGTCTTGGGCCCACATGTATGCCTCCCATAAGCTTTTAAAACGCCTCTCAAGTGCCATGTCAATTCTGTAACCTGAAAAAATCAAAGTGTAAAAAAAAAAAAAAAAAATAGATTGTGTTTCTTTTAATACTTTATATTGTCTTGTGTCTCTCCACCCCCTGTAACCACCGTGGAGCCATTGTATAAAAAAACTGTCTGTACTGAAACCTGTATATAATTGCTCGTCCCGTCTGTCTTCCTTGTACTTTGGTTCTCCCTCCACCCCCTGTAAATGATGTGGAGCCTTTGCAAAAGAATCTATGACTCAAAGGATTGTAATTCCGATTATACAGTAAAATAAAAAAAAAATTTTTTTTAAAATAACCGAAATGTTAAAACAGGGAATTGTGAATCGCCTTTTCTAGATGTTCACCAGCAAGCAGTGAAGGGTAATCACGGGCAGTGATATAAGAGGACAGGGCTAGCAGTGACTAATATTAATATATAACTATATTTGAGGAAATGTTCTTTTTAAACTATGACTATTTTGTAAATATATAAGGATTAGTGGCACATTTGCATTTTTTTGTATTTAAAAAAAAGACATCACCATTTTATTGATCTCTGAATTGTAGAATTTTCGTAGCCTAATATCATCTGCTCTCGTTATTGCTTGCAAAGATGGCTAATACTATATGTAAGTTCTGTTTTTTTTAACTCCTGACCATCCATCTCTGCATGGATATAAATTGTCTGTACCGTATGCTGTATTGTATTGCATTATTTGTACTTTATCACTGTACTGTGAATGTCAACTGTGTAGTGTACCCTCTCGGGTGGTACTTGAAAATAGGCAGGGTTTTTGCCTAGGGTGCCTACCCCATCAACAAAAGCTAAATAAATAAATAAAGAAACATACTACAGCACACTTAACTCCAGTGCCTGACTCAGTTAAACCCTGATTTGCTTCCTTACAGGAGAACTGTGATGAATGTTCAAGTACTTTTTTTCCCAATACAAGCTGTTTTTAAATACCGGTCCAAATTGGGTTAGTGCTCTACCTATATAAGCTATTTAGTTATCCCAGTGGGTGTTTCAGATTTACCTGTTGCTGGTGAGGACCATTTTAGAACCCTATGAATTAAAGGTAGATACATAGACAATGGCTGGCAGAAAAAAGACCAAAGATCCAGCTAGTCTGCCTGGAATTCAGGACCTATTGTCCTTATGGGGTTTATCCCCCCCACCCCCACTGCTACTGGCATGAGCAACCACTAAACCCTCACTCTGTCAAAGCCATCCTTTTTTTTCAATAAGCTTAACTTTATTCAAATATATGAGAACATGTGCAATACAAATGCCAGGAATCTGAGTTATGGCCTAGTCTGTGACAGGTATCTATTGTAAGCCATTAAGAACACAGGAAAATTGTCATTTAATACCCCACAAACCATAACAGTCACATTTTAGACACAACCACAGTAGGTTATCCACATTTTACATATACCCACAGTAGGTTATCCATATTTCAAACACACCAAGAGTGGGTTATCTACATTTCAAACACACCCAGATCCACATTTCAGACACTCTCACAGTAGTTTGTTCATTTAGTCCACAGGAAAAAAAGGAGCAAAGTACCTTCCACTTTAACTACCACCAGAACTTTCAAAATCTTGGGTTCAAAATTCCTAGTGGTAATATCATTCACCTGGACAATACACGGAATAACCGGCTTCTGTGGTTGATTAAACACTTCGGCCTCTGCCCTTAATCACCCTCATCAGCTGGTTATTCCTTCATATACTCCAGCTAACTGAATGTTCTCACTTAAATAACAGAACTATTACTTTGCAACACAGGAGCTATCAGTGCTCCTGTAACCAGAACAATTATGTGATTAACAATGCATTTTACTTTTTATAAAAGGTATTGTTTGTTCCAGTACAATTTGTAGGTTGTGAGGATGCAGTTCAGTGTTCTATCCAACCTTTTGCCTTGAGGGATGCTCCCCTCAAGAAGGTGTTGGGGTATTTACTGGGTCAGTACCTTCATGACAGCTTGGGTCAACCTGCTGAGATCAATAAAATGAGTACAAAAACTTTGGATGTGTCAGGTGTGTGCTGAGTTTGTCTCTAAATTTGTCCAATAGGTGTCCCATGGATGCCAAATATCCAATAAGGAGCTCAGCCTCAGATTCACAGAGACAGTAACCTGTTCCATATTTCTGATATCCTGTATTTTTTATTTTTTTGCTCCGCTGCTGGCTGCCAATCATCTGCCTGGTCACAGCGCCTCCTGACTCCCATCGCCGTGCCATGCTCTTCCCCAGAGACTCCAGGCTTACCCCCCAAGGGATGGGGTCACAGCATTGGCCAGGTGCCACGAGCCCAGTAACTGACTGGGAGAGCTGGCCAGGAGGCTGGCTTCATGGAGGTGGCCAACTGCAGGATTTTTTTCTCCCATATACGGGGGCAGGGATGTGCAATGATGACCAGCATCTGCCCCGCCCCCGGCACACTGGCATTGGTGCTGTCATGCACCTGGCCTCTGCCAGGTGTCCCTAGTGCACTGAGTGCACTCCCCACCCTCCCCCCTGAGAAGGAGAGCAGTTGCAGGGTGCTTGATCCTTCTCCCTCGGCCAGCCCTCCGGCAGCCCAAGTCCGTTCCCCAACCCGGGTTGCTGGTGCCAGAGGTTGGCACCTTACCCCCGTGCCAGTTGGCCGGTGATGTCCTGTATTTTGTTTTTTCAGGTGACAAACTGTGGAGAAATTTCTGATAGCCAGTGTAAGGTGATAGCATAATGTGCAGTTGTTAACATAATACATAAGTTTCTTTTTTGGGGTGATAATATCCCTGCTGTTGGGAGGCCCAATATCATATCTGTGAAGGAAAAAGAATATTCTGTGTCCAAGATTTGTTCGATGGCCTGGTGGACTTGTGTCCAATACCTGGATATTGCTGGATAGTCCTAAAATACATGTGTGTGTGGTTCCCCAAGCCATCACAATTCCTCCGGTATTCATCCGCCATGGCATTGCCAAACTGTTAGTCAGCACTGGTGTGTAGAAAAACCTGGTCAGGGTCTTCAAGGTGAACTTCCTCCACACTGGAGCTACACTTTCATGCTCCAACTTTTGCAGCACTGTTTCCAATGCTTGAGCGCCCTATGGGTTTTCCACTTTTTGTTGTAGTTGTGAATCAAAGGGCTCCAGTGGCAGTGCCTAAACTGACACTGGAAGTGTCTCTTCCTGTTCCATCGAGACCCACTAGGAGTCCACCCTTCTTTTTACCCAGGAGCATAAACACGCTGCTTGTGATGCTAAATAATATCTGCATAGGTTAGGTAATGGCAAGCAACCTGATTCTCTCAGAGCAGTCATAATCTGCTAGTTTCCCCTGGGTTTCTTCCCTCCCCAAATAACTCACTGTAGGTCTTTGAGAAGTGTTTTCCAAAAATGCTCTGGTATGGGGATGGGGGCAGGGAGTTTGAAACAGAAATAATAGGTGGGGTAAGATGTGCATCTTTTCTGTTATCTACTCTACCCATTAGTGAGATGGGGACTGTGGCCCATCTAGCTATGTCCCTTTGGATAGTATTAGATAGAGGAGTATAATTAATCGACAATAACTTATCTAGTGCTAGGGTGAGCTGCACTCCCAGGTACCTTGTCTGGTTATTTTTTTTCCCCAAGCAAATAAGATTTGCCATCTGATCTGCAGATTGCACACCCTACTAATCTACATCATCCCATATTTTGAATAATTGATTTTACAGCATGTTAGGCTCCCAAATCTTTCCAAGAGGTCTGTCAAAGCTGGCACTGAGATCTGAGAGCTCGACAAAAATAAGAAGGAGGCATTGCATGAAAGGACAGTTTGTATTCTTGTGCTAGGGTGCCAATTCTGACACCCTGAATTGTCCAGCCTGGTGTACCATGACTGCCAGAGGCTCCAAGTTTAAAGTGAACAATAGGGGCAATAGTGTGCACCCCTGCCAAGTGCCTCTCCGTAATGGAAATTGAGGTGATTGGAGGCCATTTACTTTCACTGTAGCCTCTTGGTTGGAATAGAGGGCGTCAATACTATGTATAACTTTTGAGCCAAATTCAAAGGAATGCAATGTTTAATTTGGGAACTGCCAATTAACCCCATCAAAATCTTTCTCTGCATAGAAACATAGAAACATAGGTGTTGCGGCAGATGGTGACCTTACCTTCCATCAAGTCTGCTCTTGACTTCCTACTCCCTCTACTTAGCTGCCTTTTTGTCTATCCCACAGTGTCTGACCCATGCCCACTTGAATTCACCCACGGTCTTGGCTCCAACCACCCCCTCCAACCGACTATTCCATGGTTGCGCAATGCACTCTGTGAAGAAGAATTTCTTCGTATTGCTTCTGAACTTTCCTCCCTTAAGTCGAAGGTTGTGCCTTCTAGTCCTGCTGTAGTCCTTTACCTGAAAAAAGGTTCTGCATGTGCACCCTGTTGTTGCCTTTAAGGTATATTGAATGTTTCTATCCTGTCCTCACAATTCCTGCATTGTTCTTGGGAGTATAATTTGAAGTCATCCAGTCTTGCCTCATACATTTTCTGATGCAAGCCCTGCACCATCTTTGTTGCTCTTCTCTGTACCGTCTCCAGATTATCTATGTCCTTCCTGAGGTGTGGCCTCCAGAATTGGACACAGTACTCCAGGTGAGGCCTGACCAGGGAACGATACATCCCTGAGGTATACTGTCATTTGCATGACTGTGATTGAGCGACCCCCGAAAGGGCAACTCAATCGTAGTGTGTGGCACAGCGGCTACTAGACAGCTACACTGACCAGATGGGGTGGGTTGGAGACTGTAGTGACAGGAAGTTGCTACAGCTACATTCTCCAGGGGGGAGCACACTACAGGTATGCATGCGGGGGGAGTGAGCATGCTCAGTGAGGGGTAGGAGGGGATTTGAGGGGTGGGGTTGCAGTAGGTTGCCTAGCTGGCCCTGTGGTGTAGTGGGCCGGCTCACGGCTATGGTGACTAGGGTGCTGGGTTCAGGTTTGGGCACAGGTTAATTTTTTGTTGTGCCAGGCCTGAATTTTATGTTTTTTACATTCCCCCCCAACATGCACCCCCTCTGGAGTTGAGAATCCTTAAGTGGGGGGTATGGGGTGAAGCCCCCATGAGGGGGAGGCACAGCCCCCCGCATACATGTAAAAAAATGCAAGTCCCCAGTACAGTTTTGTTGTGTGCCAGGGAGTCAGAGCACCAAAACCGATTTTTGGTGCTCCAACTTCGCCGTAATGGCGATCACCCTTTGGCAGTTGCTGCTATCACACAGAACCCATCCCTGGCTATGGCACATTGTGGGTTTGGGGCTCTCTGCCTTGCTGAAAGGATATTTAATAACCACCTGATATTTATCTGAGAGGAAGCGACCCTGGATAAACCCAGTCTGGTCTGGATGGACAATGGTGGAGATACATTTTTGGAGCCTTAGTATGCCTATATACAACTTAAGATCCACCCCTAGAAGCAATCAGTGCCGCATGGAGGGCTGGGAAGTAAGTTAGTAGGCACAGGGGCAGATGCAAAGCTGGTGAGATGGGTAGGGAAATGGGTAGGGATGGGTAGGGAACTGGCTTCAGGGAATGCAACAGAGGGTGGTGGTGGGTGGGGAGCTCTCACACTCAAGGGTAGTGACGAGCGGTGTTCCACAGGGCTCAGTGTTGGGACCAGTGTTGTCTGGGATATTCATTGCAGACATATCATGGGACATCAAGAGCAAGATCAGTCTGTTTGCTGATGATACCAAGGTAGGAGAGGTGGTGGATGACCTAGGGGGATGGCAGGGGTTGCAGGATGGTCTGGCAAAGCTTGAAACCTGGTCAGACACCTGGCAACTGGGGTTTAATGCCAAAAAATGCAAGGTGCTGCATTTTGGAATGAAGAACCCAAGGAGGAGTTACCAGCTGGGGGGAGTGCAGCTAGCCCAGACAGAGGAGGAGAAGGAGAAGGATCTGGGGTGCTCATTACAGGGTCAATGAACAACTCAGCACAATGTAGGAAGGCAGCTGCAAAGGCCAACAAAATGCTGGGTTGTGTTGTCAGGAAGGTATATCCTCGAGGAGGGAGGAGGTGATTCTGCCACTGTATAGGTCATTAGTTAGATCGCACCTGGAGTACTGCATGCAGTACTGGTGCCCGTATCTGAAGAGGGACATTAAGTTACTGGAGGGGGTGCAGCTCAGTGTGACAAAGATGATCAAGGAGCTGGGGGACTTATCATATGAGAGGAGGTTGAGGGAGTTGAACATGTACTCACTGGAGAAGAGAGAGGAGGGACAGGGGGAACATGATTGAAACCTTTAAGTACATGAAAGGAATAAACAAGACAGGTACAGAGGGGCTGTTCAAAGTAAGGGAGGGGAGGGACACCAGGGGCCATGATATGAGACTGGAGGGAAGAAGGTTCAGGATGGAGATGAGGAGACGCTTTTTTACAGAGAGGGTGGTGGCTGGGTGGAATGCGTTACCTGCAGAAGTGGTATCCAGTAGAACAGTGGACTGCTTCAAAAGGATGGGACAGGACAAGGAGGTCAATGAAGGGGAAGGGTGGGAGGAGGAACTGCAGAATAGGCTGCTAGCTTGCACATCTGAAAGCAGACTTTGATAGAACCTCTAGGCCTTTATCTGCTGGCAAATTTGGTATGTTCGTATGTTCGTCATATGGGGTGGTAAGAATCACATTCTAAAGGATCCTGACCCAGTTTGAGAAGGATGCTGCTGTTTTGGGCCAGCTGCCATGAGATGTGATAAGTGCCTGCCTTCCCCCCATCCCTTCAGCCAGCACATTGAAAACTTTTCATATGGTGAGAGCTCCTCTAAGAAGCCCTTATACCATTTGGCTGGATAGTTGTTATAGCCTGGAGCTTTTCCATGTAGTCCTTTGATTTTAAGTGCTACTTTGGCTTCTATGATGGGTGCCTTTGCCTGCTCTGACAAGATTGGCAGATGCAGCTCCTCAAAAAGTCTTCTATGCCTTGGCCCACTTTCCCTGCTTAAAGTGCACTGAAAATGACTGAATTTTTCTAAAATTCTAGTGGGATTGCCCATCACGTCCCGCTGCTGTCCCACCTCCTGGAGCTGCAACACCTCATTCTGTTACTAGCCCCACCGGCCTCTCACCAGGGGGGCAATTTGCTCACGGCACCCAAGAGGGTGTGGGCTAGGAGGGCCACCCACCGCCTGGAGGAGGCAGCCCTCCCCGAGCAGGTGGCCCAATACGAGGAGCCCCTCGGATAGGGCTGGCTACGACCCTCCCCATAGGGAGGGTCAGGTGAAGGAAATAAAAGGAGCTGTCTCAGGGGATCTCGCCCTCCTGGAACAGCTCCGCCACGGATGATTTTTGAAGTTTCATCGTCGGCTGCCTGCTTCAACAGATTCGGTGCAGCTCCGAGCGGCGGCTTTGGCTCTGGCCTGGTCCTGCCGCCGCTTCAATTCGCTGTTTTTTCGGCCGCTTTTTGGTGGCCCCCTCCTGATTTTTCCTGGCTCCAGGTAAGCGTGCCTCCATTGTTTTTAATTATGTATGTTTTTATTTTGGTTTCGTTTCCTGCTCCGCGATTTGCCCCTGTGTTCCCCAGCCAGCCTCTTCTTGTGCTGCCTCGTGGTCTGGGATTTTCTTCTTTGCGGTGTGTTCGCCGGCCACCTGGTCCCCTGTCTGCTTACTTGTGGACTGCCGCATCCCCCTGGTGCTGGCCTCCTGGCCCAGTGTGTTTAAAAAAAAAAGTATAGATTGCTCTTTCCCGTCCCTTGAGTTCCTGCTTTGTTCTGGCCAGTCCCATGAGTTTGGTCGCGTCCTTTCTGCCCTCGTGGTCGCTGGCGTCCCCCCTCCCCCCCCGCTAATGGTTTCCGGTGTTGCTTTCTGTGGCTCTTAGTGGGTGTTTTTTCCTCTGTTCCCTCCGCGCCTCTCTGCGCAGCATTTGGCCTTTCTAGTGGCCTTTCTTCCTGTAGTGTGTTCTCAGGCGGCTGGTTCCCGGAAGCAGGGTCCTTCCTTTCGCCGCCCCCGCCTGGGTCACAGCCCTCCCTTCTCCCTGTTGTTTGCCGGCTGGTTTCTCCGTTTTGGTGGCTGCCCTTTCATGCTTCCTGGGGGGTTGGGTCGGGATGGGTTGTTTCCTTTTCTTGCGGTCCCGCTTTAGTGCACTACGGTGCTGAGTCCCCCTTTGTGCCGGTGCTTTCTTGGCCCACCGGGCTGATATAAAAAAAAAAAAAAAAAAATTTATTATTTTAGTTTTTTCATTTTTCTCTCTGCGCTGTTGCTTTGGGATTAGCGCAGTGGTCCTTGGCTCTGTGCTGCAAATCTGGTGACTTCCAGCAAACCAGACCTGGGTTTGAATCCCTTAGCTTCCACTTCCATGCTGTGGGGCCCCGAGCAAGTCTTTTACCCCCTATTTGTGCCCTTTTTCCCTGTTCCCCCGTGGTAATTCCAGTATCCCCCCACATTTTTCTGGCAGTCTTGCTTGGCGTCTGTCTCCCCGTGTTTTTTTTTCAGCTGGGTTCCGGGGAGGAAAAGGTGGTTTAGGCATGGTGGCATTAGCCTCAGGTTGCTCCCCTCCTCCTGGCTGGAGAGTTGTAGAGTTTTGGGGTTCCCCCCTCTCCAGGCCCTCGGAAATTTTCCCCTATCCTGTGGGGTTTGTGAAGGGGATGCGGCACTTCGGTGGGGCCTCTATTCTCCCGAATACAGGGCGTGGGTTCACGTCGGTTCTAAACAGGTAAGGGTCCGGCAGCTATGAGTCATAACAGGGAGCGCAGAGAGAAAGGGAAGGGAGGCATATAAAGGGCAGGGGAAAGGAAAAGAAGGGAAGGGAGAAGATAAGAGACGGGGGATCAGGAACAGGAAAAAACAGGCTAGGTAGGGCATTTTCTGTTATAGTTCTAGATTTAAGGGCTGAACATATCTTATCAAGGGCAGGTTGGAATTATATTAACTAATGTTTTGTCTTATAGGTATTGCATCAGTACAATTGCCTTGCCCCTTAATAGCAATAACTAAATGGCTGAAATGCAGAATAACCTATCTCTGGACAATCAGCCCTCAAACCCCCCTCAGGCGCAGGGCACTGGTCAAGACCCTATGGTGCCGGAAGCCAGCCTGAAGTGGTGGCACAGGCTATACCAGTGAAAGCACGAGCCAAGCCTTCGAGGCTCTACAGCGCCTAAGGACATTTGGCGGATCGGTTGGCTGTCAACTATGTCCCGGTTAGAACTGAAATACTAGTAGCCCAGCAAACGGGCAACTGAAACCAGTTTCAGAACCTATTAACATGCCAGAACACAGGCCACAGAACCAGTGGAGGATGTGGGGCGGCAGCCTAAAGGCACTAGCGAGCCATCGGCCCGATTGTTAGAATCCATGGCGAGGAAAGTCTGTTGCAAAAAGGGGCAGGGCAGGGCAGAAAGCGAAAGTCTTCAGCCAATGGCAGAGGCGGGAAAGGCGGGCAGGGAAAAAACAGAACAGAGAAGAGGGGAACGCTCCCAGGTTGCAACCAGAAGAAGGAAATGACAACGTGGACCGAGTAACGGTGGCCCAGCCACAGAGGGGTGAGTATGAAGACGATCAGGCCAGCGATGTATCGATAGTGTGGTCTGAATCGGATAGTGAGGGAACGCAGTATAGCGACAGCACAAAAGGGCTGCCGGTTGAACCTGCGAAGGAAGCAGGGCATAAGAAAGAAGAAAAGAACCTGGAGGACATGGTAAAAGCCAAAAAAATAAGGGAGCGGAAATGGAGGAGGGCTGGGCACAAGGTGGACGGGAGTGGAAGGCGTGCCCAAAAAGCGGTCAATAAAGAACCCTAGAAAGAAAAAGGAAAAAAGGTAAGCAGCTTGGTCCAAATCTGCAGGGACCAGGATGCAATCCTGGGCTGGAATAGTAGACAGGGCAACAACAATGGCAGCAGAATCCCTTTATGTGGCCCTTTTTTTATGGGTCACTGGGAAATATGCCCTTCTTGGCGGCACTGACCCCTTGGGGTCCCTTACCTCATGGTGTCATAACAAACCCACAGGTTGGAATGCCACCCACCATTGGGGGCCCTAGTATATCAACTAATGAACCTGGTCGGGGAACTTCTGGGCATGGCGGGGCTGCTGGGACAGAGAGGGGGTACCTTGGGACACACCATTTGGGAAGATCTGCAGTAGCCTTACCGATGAAGGTCAGGAAGTAAGTCAAGGAAGCGTACAACACAGACACAGTGTGCTAGATCCTCGCTGAGGCAGCCTCCTCCATTTTCTCACAAAGTCATAGTGGGGAAGGGAGAATGTGAAGAGCAGCGGTTCAGTGATGGACAGGCGCTGGCTTCCTGCATTGCATCCCCTCCCAACTAACGACGAGAATAGGACATCAGGCTCATACAGGGCAGTGAGATGGTAGCCACTGGGGTGGATAACACTCAGAATACTGCAATAAGAGATATGTCGACAGGCCTAGTGTCCAGACCCCAAGAGTGCTGGGCTTATGCTGGGGTAGAAGACCATTAGGGGATCACTTATCTGGACACAGTCTGGGAGAAAATATGGAAAGGGAATTCATAGACATGTTCTCCTACTGCATAGGGAAATCCCTGAGGTGGAGCTGACGAAAAGGGGTATAGACAGGAGAGCCACGGCGACCAAAGGTACCATTCACATTTGAGAATTGGGCAGCCGCTTTGACATATTTATGTCAGTCTATGGGATGAAGCACCCTGATAAACTAATTGCACTGTTAAAATACAGGGACACCATAAAATTGACACACCTCTCATTTGATGGATATGCATGGTTGAAATACGATAGCAAGTACTGCTAAAGCTATCCAGGCAACCCAATCTCAAATGGGAAACACGCACATAGACCTGTTGATTTACGCTGCTATGATGCATGGCGGCCTAATGTAGTGACATACACTGATAGTGGCCATGTTATTGCACAGCAATTGAGTGGAGAACGCGGAAGAGCAGAAAAAGGGGCAGGGAGGAAGGCCTGTTACGATTACAACAGAGGAAATGTTTTGCCTTTTGTAAGTATGGGCACATCTGCAAGTCCCGTGGAGGGGAGCACAGGTTCTCCGAATGTACACACGCAACCCCCAGAGCATCAAGCAATGAGGAGCAAAGTAGCGAAAAGGAAAAGGGGTCTGGGAAGTTTGGCTAACCCACCGGTGATGATTAACATAGATGACCCCTGGTCTGACCACTTACCCCAAAAAAATTGGCTGCAAAATATATACACGATGGTTTCAGGTATGGGTTTAGGATACCATACAAGGGCCCCAGGATAGAAACCACAGCGCGCAATCTGAGGTCTGCAATCTTGCTTCCCAACATCCTTGGGGATAAAATTGCTAAGGAGGTTGAAGCAGGCAGAGTGGCAGGACCATTTGACCATCCCCCAGTGCGCAACCTCAGAGTATCCCCATTGGGCCTGGTTCCCAAAAAGGAAGCAGGGAGTATAGGCTTCACATCACCTGTCTTTACCCAAAAGGTAAATCAGTAAATGACTTCATTAACCCGGAGGATTGCACAGTGCAGTATACAACGTTTGATGAGGCTCTCTGCACCACATACAACAGTTGCTGGGCCAAGGTGTAATGATGGCAAGAGCGACATCAAATCCGCTTCCCTGTTACCTGTACATCCCAGTGACTGTGATTTACTGGGTTTCCAAAGTGGGAGGTCGTTGGTATGTGGACAAGGCTATGCCCATGGGATGCTCAGTCAGCTGCTCAGCCTTTGAAACATTTTCAACCTTTTAGAGTGGGCCCAAAAGAGCACAGAAACATACATGTAGTCCATTATCTGGATGATTTCCTATTTATGGGGCCAAGGAGGAACCATATGTGGGAGACGCTACAGGGCTTCACCTCACTGATGGGTTATTATGGTGTCCCTCCTCACGTGGACAAAACAGAGGGTCTGGTGACTTGTCTCTCATACCTGGGCATAGAAATAGACTCAGAGGCCATGGTTTCCTGCACCGTAAGACGAGTGGCACTGTTGTGCAACATATTGGGTGAAATGGGGAAAGCAAAGAAGGTGACCCTACAACAGCTGCAATCTGTGATAGGCCACTTGAATTTTGCATGCCGTGCGGTTCGCCCAGGCAGGCCATTCCTGAGGCAGATGGCATCTGCCACGGGTGGTGCTTTAAAACCATATCACCACATCAGATTGACACGGGGTATAAAAGCAGACCTGCAGATCTGGGAACTTTTCCTGAAAGATTTCAATGGTATCACCATCTGGCAAACACTAGCGGACCAATTTTTGACCTACATGGTAACCGATGCTTCAGGGGCATTGGTTTTGGGGGCATTCGCAGGGAGCATGGTTTGTGGGACATTGGCCACAGGAGGGGTATGATGGGACCTTGCAAAAAGAATATTACACTTTTGGAACTGTTTCCCCATCATGGTAGCCGTAAGGGTGTGGGGAAAAAAATGGCAAAATAGAAAAGTGCTGTTTTACACAGACAACAGGGTGGTAGTGGACATATTGAACTTGCAACATCTACTCTGAGGATGTGATGAAGGTTCCTGGGTCTTTGTGTTATGCTGCTTACGTTATAACATCTCTTTAAAGGCATGACATCTGCCAGGGAAAGAAAATGTTGTGCTAATGCCTTTCCTCGATTTCCTCTCGAACACTCTCAGATACAGAGCCGTGGCTGACCAGTTCCCCCGGCTACAGAAATAATGAAGCAGTCTGGACACTAGGGAAACCAAGATTGCACTAACTGGTACAGCCTGCTGTGGCCCCGACCTGAGATTGTATGTAGGTAGCTATGAAGCTTTCCAGCAATTTTGTGGTCACGGGAAGCGTGGAACTACACACAAAGCTCAGAGGCAGGTTCAAAGCTACATTCTACACTTGAAGGCCTGGGAAAATCCTCGCAGCTATATGCCTCAACTAGCAGGCATTGCATTTCTTCTGAAATATGAGGGTTTTCCTGACCCAACCAACAATTTCATTGCAAAGAAAATGGTGCAGGCATGTCTAGACTTGGGGGAGGAAAAAGGGGACACAAGGAAGTCCATGGACTACCAGAATTGTCCGACTTTTGACAGCACTGGGGTCACGTGCAGCTCTGGCTATGAAACCAAGCTGTGCAGGGCCCTATACAATGTGCATTTTTGGCCTTCGGTGTCTGAGTTGGTACCTGCAGTCCAACTCTCCGAGCCAGAACAACAATCTCCAATTGTAGCGATTCTGTCATCTGGCAAGACAGACTGTGTCTTCAGCTCGAAATCAAAAACTACTGGTGCATCCCCGCTAAGATTACACTGTTTAAGGCCCTCCAGGAATATCTGCCCATGGATGGCAATGAGGGAGTATCTCATGTGGGCCGCCCCACGGGAGCAGGTCATTTGTTTGTGCAACGGGATGGAAAGCGGTTACAAGATGGCAGTTCTCTGCGGTCCTACGGAAGGGCTTATGGATGGCGGGAAAAAACCCGACCGCGTATAACACCCATTCATTCCAAATTGGAGCAGCCACTGAAGCGGCCAGGTGTGGTTTAAATGAGGAACAGATAAAAGGGGTTGGCAGATGGGCTTCAAAGGCGTACAAGGGTTACATAAGGGCCCAGCAAAAAACAGCAGCAAGTGATGTTGGGGAACCCAGCACAAGTTCTGATTGTTAGTGCAAACCCGTGAACACTCACATGTTCCTACTTTTGTTTTACAGGCATGTCAGCAACAACCCCCCAGATATGGATCGTGGGTCATTCGCACGTGAGGGAGGTGTACAGGAGGGCGAAAACATGCCATTATACAACTCAGCTACTCATTCCAAGAAGTAGAGCGGTGATAAAATGGGCAGGAAAAGGGGGGATGAGGTGGGGGGCTTTGTGTAACACAATCATGGCATTGGTTCAATTCTAGCTGACCATCTCTGGCTGGTGATCCACCTGGGAGGGAATGACTTGGTCACCCTAGGGGCAAAGAGATTGATTGGGGATATGAAGAGGACTTGTCCCACTTGAAACAGTTGTTGCCTCGCACCATTCTGGCATGGTCCTGAATGTTACCTCGCCAGCATTGGCGGGGAGAGCGGAAGGCAGGGCTATGGATAAAGGGAGGTCCGTGAATAGGGAGGTGTCCCATTTTGCAGCCTCACTGGGCGTGGAAGTAATCAGACATTTTACGATTACAAAATCAGATTTGGAATATTATAGCCGGGATGGGGTTCGTTTGTCAGGGATGGGAAACGATATACTCAACAATACATTTAATGATTTTTACGAGACAGTGTTGTTTGGGAAAAGTAAGATCCCTTGGGCATTAGTGGGAGATACTGGTTGCCCAGTATGAAGTGGCAGTAAATTCATGGCTGATCCTGGTTAAGAGGCTCCTGACATAAGAAGAGCTGTGATTGGGTGTCACCTCGGAGAGGCACGACCCTAGGGCGGGTATGCCTCTGGGGATCTGGAGAGAAGACCCAGGCTGGGGTGTGCAGAATGCTGGGATCAAGACTCCAAGAGGAGGTGCTGGCCCTCGGCGGCATGCTTCTACGCTAAGGGGCGAGAGCCCCAAAATTCTGGGGACTGTCTTGCGGAAAGGCACGCCTCAACGGGTCTGTCGACTAAAGGGCCAAAAAGTTCCTCAAACAAGCGGATGAAGGAGCTGGGGTTTCAGCAGGACATGAATTATAGCTGCCAAGGGTCTTACAGGATGGGACATGTAATGTACATATGTTACAATTTTCTGTATAGCTTGGTGTGTGTATATATAATGTATGTAAAGTGCATATCTGTAAAAAGTGTGATGCACCAATTAGGCTCATAGAAGCCAAGTGTCCCATGTAATGTATGCAATTTTGTTTAAGTAAAAAGAGCTGCGGCCCCTTTTTATCCAAAAAGCAGTGTGGTGTCTTGATTGAATTGGGTTCCACCTTGGGCGATTTGCTGTTGCCTTAATCTCCAGGCTAATACCTTCCCAGCTCTGTCCCCTTTCTCATAATATCACTGACATGTGAATCTGAGCTGACTTTCAGTCTGGGCTTCCAGTACATTTGTGAGTTCTCATGTCCTGATTTCTAACTGTTGTTTGTCCAGTTCATTTAAAGTAATCTATTGTTCCTCTTTTAAGACAAAGATTTTGGATTCTAGATCTAGTCTAGCCCATACTTTCTCTTTCTCTTTCTCTCTCTCTCTCTCTCTCTCTCTCTCTCTGTCTCGCTCTCTCTTCTTTTCTGAGGTAAGCTTGATCATGTTTCCTCTCAAATATGCTTTCTGGCTATCCCAGATTGTGGTCTGTAATGTGTCTGTTCCACCCGTTGTGTGCCAGGTAATCTGTGATGTGTTTCCTAATTAGGAGTTTGAAGTGATCACTGTTTAGCAGCACCACATTCATCCTGCAGCTAAACTGCCTCTGTAGGTGTGTTGTTTGCAGTTCTAAAACTATTGGAGCATGCTCTGAGGCTGTAACTTGTCTTAATAAAGCAGACCTGAACTTGTTGTAACTATTCTTCTGATAATAAGAAATGATCTATTCTAGAACAGGAAGTATGTTTTGCTGAGTAGAAGGTGTAATCCTGGTTGACAGGGTGCATAAAGTCCTATACATCTTTGAGCCCCATTTCCCCTAGCAACTGAGTTAGCTGCCTACTTGCCTACTGTTCCTGTCTGTTACACTGATGCCACTCCCATCCGTTTTATCTGAGAAGGTGCAATTAACCGCCCGCCCCATTATGTGAATACGTACCAATGTTTGCATTATGTCTATAATGTTTTTCTGGAGAAAGGGCCACCCATCACCTCCCTCATTTGCTGCATATACATTTAAAAGGACACATTCCCTTTTTATGTTTTTATGTTTGCTTGCACGCATGTGCAAGAAACATAGTGCCACCATACAAAGTTTCATAGGTGCGCCACCTTGCTTCCAATGCCCTGCTCCTTGTTGCAGGCGTGGTCTCACCACACCAATCAATGTCTGAGCTGTCTATGACAGCAGTTCAGATGTAGTGGTGTACAGTTTCAAGCAAAACACCGCTACAATCAGTGGTGGTAATGTGTAGGCAATTTGCATACTGCCGTCGGCAGTATGCAGCATGCCTACACATAGGCACTGCATTGGAACTGCTGTTATAGACAGCTCCATCCTCCCCCATACAATGCCCAAGTAGCATGCTGAGAGCCCACCCCAGCGTGCTCACGCATTCCCCCCCCCACACACACACACTGTATGGCCAATGGGGGTGCCCAATCCCCCATCAGCTCCACTGCCCTCCCAACAGACTTACAGGTGCTGTGCTGGGAGCCCACCCCAGCATGGCAGCAGTCCGTATGGCCTATGGGGGTGCCCAATCATCCATTGGCTCCACTATGCCTCCCCAAACAACCTTCCAGCTGCCACATTGGAAGCCCACCCCAGCATGGCAAAAGTCCCGTGTCGTCTTTCAAAAAAAAAAAATCACCTGTAAGAAAAAATGGTTCCTCGCTGACTGTCTTGCCCCCCTCCCCCAACCCACACCCACCCTCTGAGTGCCCCACCTCACCCCATACTTACTTCCAGAGCCTGGCGCGACTATCTTTGGTGGACCGGGAATATGTCTGCACTCCTCAAAGCCAACTACGAACTGAAGAAATGCTGGTAGGCTGTATAATGGCATAAATATTTTTTTTCCAAATTTGGTGCATATCTTGGGCATTGTGGGGAATTTTTCCACCACATTTTCAATATGGGGTTCTTGGGACCCCACGTTATGAACTCAGTCACTATCATTTTATTATTTGATCCCAAAAGGTGACTTCATGGTCACTGCACGGAAACACCTTTTGGGACTGATTTATGAAATGACAGTGTCACAGTTCATGAGGTAGGCCCCCAAAAACCCTATGTTGAAAATTTGATGAAAAAATTCCCAAAAATGACTGTTTTACAAGTGTACATTGTGCAGTTCCTACACACGCTCGTAACTTTGACAATCTGTAATATTTTCACTTCAGATTTTCAACATTGCAATTTTACCACACCTCCTTACGAACAGTACAGCTGTCATTTTCCACATCTTGCTCAAAATGTGTTTTCACACATGTAGTACACATTGGCGTGGTCGGTTTGCAAAATCAATGTTCGGGACACATTACGAAAATCACAGTCACACTGTTCATGAGCAGAGGTGTTAAAATGGCTATTGTTGAAAATTTGGTGACAAAAGTCCATAAAATGACTGTGTTATGAGCGTGCATTGCACAATTTCCACGCACCCTCGTAAGTTCACAAATTTGTAATATTTTCAGTCAAGATTTTCAACATTGACATTTTTCCACACATCCTTATGAAAGGTATAGCTGTCATTTTTCACACCCTGGCTGAAATTTGTTTTCACACTTCCAGTGCAGAATAGCGCAGTCACTGTGGGAAATTAGTGTTCGGGATAGATTAGGAAAATTACAGTGACACTATTCATGAGCGAAGGTCCCCAAATGCCTATGTTGAAAATCTGCTCTAAAAAATCTTCACATTAATTACATTACGGGTGTACATTGCACAGTTTCTACGCACACTTGTGACTTCAGTTTTTTAATATTTTCACTCCAGATTTTCAACAATGCCATTTTTTACACCTCCTCATGAACAGTACACCTGTCACTTTTCACATCCCGTTCAAAATGTGTTTTCGAACCTGTGGCACCAAATGGCGCAGTCACTGTGCAAAATCACCTTTTGCCTAATGAACTGTTAGTGTCACTGTTCATGCAGAGGGGTCACAAAAAAGCCCAGGTTAAAAACTTGGAGTAAAACTACCCAGGGCATTAGGGTTTTCCTACCATAACGTCCTACCCTGTAGGGACTGACAGGTGTCTGGGCTGTGACTTCGGATTGTCGACAGTAATGCGCATGCCACTTCACTGCCCACCCTCCAGCCAGTGACAGGCATTGAGGTGCACTTTGGACTCTTTGCCCCCGAGTTCACCCCATTCCCCTATACTGCACCTATTTCAGCATATTTCCTTATGGAATGAGGTGAATGTAAAACCCAAACACCCCAAGGCACACCTCGACACTTGTCAGTGTTTCAAGAGCATGGTGAGGTGAAATGTCATGACCGTCATGGGTGACAACCCAAAGGCACACCTCAATGCCTGTCCATCTCAGCAGAGTGAGGGTGGAGTTCGTGTCAGTTCAATACTTCAGTGCCATTCCTATATTGCATCTGTCTAACTCCTGCACTTCCACTGCTAATGCCAGCAAGCAAACATTCGGCATTGACAAATGCTTGTTATAATTTGTTCTGCTAGGGGAGCTGACCATTTGGGTGAGGTTTGCTGCCACTATCAAGTCCTTGTAGGCCCCTGCCTCTGTTGCATTCCAGTTTTTATTAAAGTCACCGAGGAGGATGCATTCAGTGTCAGGTGCAAGTGATTTGGTAAAGTCGAGGACTGTGTTAAGCCCATTTTCTTGCTCTTGAGGTGGGATGTAGATTGTAACGACTGTGATGGCTTTGTTATGCGTGCCAAGGAGGATCTTGACAGGAAGAATCTGTGCTGTGGAGGATTGGGGCAAAAAGCTGATGAGGTGCCCACGGATCGTGTCTTTAAGGTACAGGGCACAGCCTCCACCCCTTTTTGATGTATGATCAAGCCGATAGACATTATATCCAGGGAGGGTGATGGCATGGTCAGGGATTGAAGGTGATAGCCAGGTTTCCATGACTGCTAGTATGTCAGGAAGATGCTGGCAAGCGAAGGCCTGAAGGGCATCAAATTTGTGTAGGAGACTGCATATGTTTAGGGCAATTATTGAGAGTGATCCGGGTTGGGCATTCTGGGTTGATCCTGTAGAGGGGGCTGGTCCAGGATTTGGGTGAATGTTTCCTGATAAGAGCAGTAGAAGAAGTAAATGTTTGAGGAAACTGGTGTGAGATACCCCCCTGACTGGCGCCTTTTCCTTAGTGCCAGGGAACTGCGACATTCACCAGGGCATGTAAACGGGCAGAGGCGAGGGTATAGCGTGGCAGTAGTGTCGACCGTCAGGGGGGTACCCATCAACCATTATGGTAAAACAGCCATTCCGTAGTGATAGTCTCAGCCCAGGGTGGGTACATGAGATCAAACAGGAGGGTACCATGTAGGGAGCGGTGGTGTGTAAGTTGGTAGTTGTTTGGGACAGCTGGAAAGCATGCACGGGGGGATGTAGGAGAGGGAAGAGGGGAATGAGGAAGAGAAATAAGAGGGACAGGGTTCCGGGGGGAACATGATTCAAGGGGGGGAGAGAGGTGAAGCAAGAGGTTCCAGGAGAACAAGCAGAGAGCAGGGGTAGTGAGTAGTCAAGGGGGAGTGGCGGGGTAGGGAGTTGAGAGGGTGCAAGATATGTGTCAGGAGACAGAGGGACAGGGGGTAGCAGTTCAGGCTAGGAGCACAGGAGTGAATGGGTGCATGAGTGCTAGGGAAGACAAGGAGGTGGGCAGAGATGGGGACCAATAGCAAATGAGTAGAAGGGCGGGGCACTAAAAGGGGCGTGGAGACAGTCTATTTAATTCAGGATGGGTTGGGGGAGTGGGCGTAAACATTTGGCCGATGCCACTTGATTTCTATGGGTGCAGCAGCCCCAAGACCATGGAAAAAGGCAGGCCAATCCGTGCAAGGGAGAGGAGAGTAGGAGTCCAATCAGAGCCTGCTGCAGCAAGCAACAGCCAATGGTGGCAACTTACAGTAGCCCCGGAGAGACAGGCAAGCCTTACCCAGCTCCTTGGTTCCTTGGGCAGCTGGTGGATGTGCGGCTAGGTGGCTGGAAGAGGCGTGCTGCATGCAGGCGAGAACATCCATAGCATGGGCCCTCAGTACAGGGGCAGAGACCTGGGGAGAGCAGAGAAAGATAAGGGGGTTAGCTATGGCGGGGAGAATCACAGTTAAAACAAAAGGTGACTAATCAGGGGCAGGAGGCACTGGTGCGCTGGAGGGGGGAGAAATTGGAAAAAATGGAATGGAGAGTGGGGGGGGCGATTCAGGCCTGAGAGTATGGAGGTAGAGGGCGAGCGAAAGAGGTAGAGAGAGAGAGAGAGAGAGAGAGGGAAAGAGAAAGAGTGAGGGAGGTGGGATAGGAACAAATTTCACAGAAGAGCTGAAAATCACAATTAAAATCTAAACAGAGTCAGAGTGGAGCTAGTAATCACAGTCAAAAAATACTTTTATACAATATCCTCGAATTCAGCAGGTCAACAAAAAAAGAACTGTTTCTAGTTTAGATAAGTTAAACAGGGGCCAGGTGGCCATAGAGTAAAAATTTGGCCGATGCCACTTGATTTCTATGGGCGCAGCTGCCCTAAGACCATGAAAAAAGGCAAACCAATCCGTGCAAGGGAGAGGAGAGTAGGAGTCCAATCAGAGCCTGCTGCAGTGAGCAACAGCCAATGGCGGCAGCTTGCAGCAGCCCCAGAGAGACAGGCAAGCCTTACCCAGCTCCTTGGTTCCTTGGGCAGCTGGTGGATGTGCGGTGAGGCGGCTGGAAGAGCCGTGCTGCATGCGGGCGAGAACAGCCATAGTGTGGGCCCTCAGTACAGGGGCAGAGATCCAGCTCCTTGGTTCCTTGGCAGCTGGTGGATGTGCAGCGAGGCGGCTGGAAGGGCCGTGCCGCATGCGGGCGAGAACAGCCGTAGCGTGGGACCTCAGTACAGGGGCAGAGACCTGCAGTCCTCCTCTCATCCCTATGTCAATCTTAGTGGTCCAACAGTTGTGGCGGTCCCCAAGATCAGCAGTTGGCAGCTGTAGCGTGGGTTCTGTTTAGTCCCATTTGTGTTTTTTTTTGTAAAGAAAAAGTAAATGCCAGTTCCTTGGCAGTGACCCCCACAAACAGGAAAGCATCATTAGATGAACGAGCATCAGGAGGAGTCAGGTACCCAACCATGGAAGGCCTCCCACCTGCCTGCAGCCATCAGGGCATCCAGCATACACTTAACCCACCTCCTGTCTCAACTTCTCCCCAGTTTGGGGTGGTGAGTCAGTGACAGTGTCATAAAACAGGCACTGTCCACTTGAACTAATACAGGCATCTCAGGCAGGGCATGATAGTGTGCTTGTGATCCCCTTTGGACCAATTTAGTTTGCCTTTTAGTTGTTCCTACTTTTTTACTGTTGGGGGCTTATTTAGGTTCCTTCTAACCAACACAGCAAAATGTCGAAAAAATATCAAACAGCAAAAAAACTATGAGGAAAAGAAATAAAACAGAATGAATGAGTGACTCAAAGGTTGTAAATCCGAATTATGAAATAAATAAATAAATAAAATAAATAACAACAGTCTAAGGGGTCATACTTATTCAATGCCACTAAAGGCCTGAAGCCATAAAAAGGTTTTCAATGCCTATTTGAAGGGAGCCATAGTATAAAATAGAGAGCAGGAAACTGTTGGCAAGCAAGGCCCTAGTTTCTAGTATAAAGAAATATTTTAGTTGATGTAAGATGCCAAATCTTTGGTGAGATTCTTTTAATTAATTGATGAATGTGTAGCTAGTAGTTCAGGTGACAGTCCAAGTGAATCCCCAGGTATTTGAAGGTGGTGACTCTCTTGATAGGGTTGCCGTAATTGTCTATACGAGTAAAATTGAAATGTAGGGACTTCTTAGAGCCTGAGAATACCATGACCTTAGTTTTCTTGGAGTTGAGGACCAGGCCCTGGGAGGAGAACCAGGAGTGTAGTTTACTGAAGTCATGTTGCAGTTTGTTTTTCCCTTCCAAGCTGCCAGCTGCCCAGTACCTCAGTCTGGTCACGGACCATTGACTTCCACCCCCCACATCAGTCATGCACGACCTTCCAATACCCGGTGGCTTTCCCCACACGGTGGGGCTGCGGCGCTCCCTGGCACAATGCCGCAGACATCCGGATAGGTCGAAGGGCTGGCCTGAGGAGCTAATTGAAGCCTTGGCAGCTTCATCAAGGGTGGCCGTCAGCTGTCCCTTATTCTGGGTTTTCTAGAGAGGTGGGGACATGCAATGATATCCTGCATCTGCTCCACCTCCTGTGCATACAAGTGCCGGTAGCTGCATGACCCCTGGCCTCCGCCAGGGGTCCGTCATGTGCCAGGCACTCTCTCCACCTTCCCCCAGAGGAGGAGAGCAGTTCATGGGATGCTCTGTCCTTCTCTCCCCAGCTGGCCCGCCAGTAACCTGGGTCCGTTCCTGAACCCGGGTCGCTGGCATCACAAGCTGAAATCCAACTGCTGTGCTGACGGGCTGTTTTTTGCACTTTGTTTCTGAAAGAGGGGGGGTTATCCTTGCAAAAGAGGGCTGCTTCATCTGCCTAGAGGATGAGCTGTGTGGATGAACAGATATTGGGAAGGGGGTTGACTACAAGAGAGAATAGGAGAGGTCCGAGGATGGAACCCTGGGGAACTCCATATTTGATGTGATGAATTTTGGAGTATTGGCCTACTATTGTAGTCCTGTGCATCCGATTACTGAGGTAATTTTCAAACCATTTTATCACTTCGGCAGAGAGATTTAGGCCAGATAAAGTGTGGAGGAGAATTTTACAATCGACAGGATTGTAGGCCTTTGTTAGGTTTACAGACACTGAGCTGGTGTAGAAACCTTTGTCACTGGCCTTTTCAATGAAATTAACAAGCCTTACTAGGATGGTCTCGGTATCGTGACTGGTTTGGAACCCATGCTGTGAGTCTGTGAGGTGTTTTGTGTCCATGCAAACACGAGATGACATGCCACATCTGAACAGGTAATCTTTTGCTGTTTAGTGAGGTGAGAGCAGTGTTCCTATGTTCTAAAGGGCACCCCAGGAAATCTGGTTGAACTAAGAAATAATTGGACAGTACAGTATTATACAACCTGTTACTCTTGGGTTATGCCCCTATCGTCCCACATACACCTCACACTATATTCCTGGTCTATTGTACTGTGATACTGCTATTTTGCACTTATATATAAGCATGAGTGCTAGGAATGTGCTTTGCTGCTAAGATATGCTAATATTGTCATGCATGATATATTATACCTCACTATAATACATTTATCTAGATTATGTTTGTCTTTTATAGATATTCCGTATATAATCTACCTAATCACTGATAAGATGACTCAGAGAGATCATCAGTGATTATTGTATACTTATGTTCTCATATAATTATATGTAGTGTGTATTTTACACTCAGGCAGATATGCCTGTCAGCAGTTCTCTTTGTCTAAACAAGCTGACACAGAGAGAGACAGCTTTGTTATGTCTCTATGTTTTATATTGTACATTAGCAAGAAATGTAGTTTGAACTGTCAGCATTTCTTTTGTCCAAGCTATAATGCTAATGGAAGCATATTCTGTCTCATATGATACTCATTAGTAATTCTGTCTCCTAAGTCATTATCCAATTGATAATGACTTGGGATCAATACGCATTGTTTCTTATATCTGTAACTATGTTGTAATCTCTGTTGCTATGCTGTTATCTGTAGTATTTGGCTGTCTGCAACCCACTGTAGCGCTCTTGAGACACTACTGTAACTTCTCTATAAGGGCAGAGAGTTGGAGCGTGGGGAGAGACAGAACAAGATCTTAGAGAACCTAAGATCTACAATTCTGGAGATTATGTACATTCTTCAGGAGTGGTGAGAAACCCATCTCCCTTGTGATTTTCTCTGTCACATACTTAGCGTAAGTAGCATAATAAACTTTATTAGTACTCCATGCTTGTTTACGAATGTTTCTTGGCAGACTCCGAGATACAAGAATTTGTATTATTATTATTATTATTTTTATTGTTTACCCTACACACCAAGAGTGTTTAGACAACATAGTGGCGACCGCGAAATAGAGTCTGGATATTTTTACCAAGTTTCATTTTAATTTCCTCTGTAAATTAAAACACTGGTCGAGAGATTCCCAGTAAAAACAAGCTGAAAATGTCTAATGTTTAAAAATTTTCGGTCAGTTGTGTGTTCTACAGTGCAGACAAAACAATCTCTTGGCAGATATTCAATTTCTGTGTAATGAGTTGTTTTATTTTTTATATTTTTTTTCCTATTCGTTCTCTGTGGGAACACAGCTATAAAGGATCCGAAACAGTTAGACAGCTTTCTTATGCATTCAAATCCTGATGGGTATTTACTCATCTAGATGTCCACGTACGCCAAAGGCTGTTTGTGTTCTTTAATGAACTTTGGTTGCAAAGTTTTTTGATCCACAGACAGCTAAGGATTTCTTATTGTATATGACATGTCTAAATATATCAGTACTGAGTTGAGGCTGGATGCCTTAATAAGCCAAACTGCTAACAGTAGCTGGCTTGATTTTGCTAAAGTAGCAAAATCCAATGATAGTCCTTTTAGGGATATTATAAAAGCCCATTATGGGGAATTGAACAAGCATTTGTCAGTGCTGAATGTTGCTTGCTTGTATGTGCTGTTTAGGTATTTGGAAGTCATTGGAGTGCAAATATTTAAAATTTGCGAACTTACGAGCGTGCGTAGGAACTGCACAATGCACACTCGTAAAACAGTCATTTTTAGGAATTTTTTCACCAAATTTTCAACATAGCCATTTTAAGACCTCTGCTCATGAACAGTGTCACTGTGATTTTCTTAATGTGTCCCAAAAATTTATTTTGCACAGCGACTGCATGCCCAATGCTACATGGGTGGAAACACGTTTTGGGTGAGATGTGAAAAATGACAGCTGTACTGCTCATAAGGAGGTGTGGTAAAATGGCAATGTTGAAAATCTGGAGTGCAAATATTGAAAATTCACGAACTTACGAACGTGCGTAGGAACCGCGCAATGCATGCTCGTAAACGGTCATTTTAGGAATTTTTCACCAAATTTTAACATAACCATTTTAAGACCTCTGCTCATGAACAGTGTCACTGTGATTTTCTAAATGTGTCCCATACATTGATTTCGCACACCAACTGCGCCATTGAAGCTACATAGGCGGAAACATGTTTTGGGCAAGATGAAAATGTCAGCTATACTGCTCATAAGGAGGCATGGTAAAATGGCAATGTTGAAAATCTGGAGTGAAAATATTACAGAATTAAGTAAACCTAAGCGGCGTGCGTAGGAACTGCTTACCGCAGCGCTCATAAAACAGTCATTTTTAGGAATTTTTTCACCAAATTTTCAACACAGGCTTTTTGAGAGCCCACCTTATGAACACTCACAGTGTCAGTTCATTAATCGGTCCCGAAAGGTGATTTCACGCAGTGACCGCAAAATCACCCTTTGGGCCCGATTAACGCTATGACAGTGCAAGAATTCATGAGGAGGGGTCCCAAAAACTCCATGTTGAAAATTTGGACCCAAAATTCCTAAAAATGCCTGAGATATGCAACAAAGTTGAAAAAACCCTATTTATTCCATTATACAGCTTACCTGCATTTCCTCAGTTTGCGGTCGGCTTTGAAGAGTGCAGACGCCTTCCGGGTCCACCGAAGATCATTGCGCCGGAGTCCGGAGGTAAGTATAGGGGTGGGGTGTGTGGGAGGCAGGAGTGCGCAGAGGGTGGAGTGCGGGCTGTGGAAGCGGGGGAACTGCGTGGAACATTTTCTTGTTTACAGTTTTTTATTAAGACGACGTGGGATGTTTGCCACACTCGGTGGGCTTCCAGCGTGGCAGCTGGAAAGGCTGTTTGGGGGGCTGGAGCTGATGGGGATTGGGCACCCCGTCAGCCATAACAAGCTTTGCCACGCTGGGGTGGGCTCCCAGCGTGGCACCTGAAACTTTTTGATGGGGTGTGCAGCCGTGGAGCCGATGGGGATTGGGCACCCCGCCAGCTGTGATAGTTTTGCCACACTGGGGTGGCTCCCTGTGTGGCACCTGGACAGCTTTTGTGGGAGGGGAGGCGTGGAGCTGATGGGGGATTGAGCACCCCATCGGCCATACAGTGTGTGTTGGGGGGAGGGAGCTCATCAGCATGCAATATGCGTGCTTGCGTGTGTGTGTGTGTGGGGGGGGAGAAGAGCTCTGTTCTCTAAAGCGGAGCTTTCCCTTTCAACTTTATGCCACTGCATTTTCAACTGCTGTCATAGACAGCTGCAGCAGTGATTGGAGAACTGGGGCCGCGCCTGCAAACACACTGTCTGAATTGGAAGAAAGATGCCACACCTCCGAAAACTCGGATGATGGCACTATGTTTCTTGCACATGCGTGCAAGCAACATAAAAATGGTACCAATGATCATGAAGGATTATTAATTGCAACGTTGTTTAATTGTTTTGATGCTGTTCTAAATAAGATATATGTTTTGGAATCTGAGTACGATGATTGCAAAATAGAGAATGCTGCTTTGATGCAGATAATTAGTCTGAAACAGGCTTCTCATACAGAAAAAATAGCTGGACTACTGTCTGAGCTGCAATCTGTCCATCTAGAAAATGAGTCTCTCTCTAATGAGAGAAGCAGCCACAACCTGCATGCCTTAAAAGATAACACTAAAAAGGCAAAACTTAAAAAAAATGTTTTTCACACAAATGGTGTTCTGGCTAGTAACACTAATTCCTTACGTTTTGAAAACAAGGAACTTAGAGATGATAAGTCTGAAGCAATTACTGAAAAAGTTAATGAGCTAGTATTTCAACACCAGACCTTGATGGTACAGCATGATTCAGTATGTTTTAATTACAGCAGACTGAGGCCCAGATATTCAAACTGCGCCAGGCTGTGGCGCAAGCCCAGGTGCAGCTCAATTTGGCTGCGCAGGGGTGTGGACTGGGCGATATTCAATGGAGCTGCACCATGGCTCAGCAGCGTTGAATATTGCACCCTGGCCACCCACAGTGCACATGGCACAGTGGCACTGCGCCAGCATCAGTGGCCAGAGTGGAGCATGGGGATGCGCTAGCGCAAGTTCCATTGCGCTAGGCACAACAACCGTGATATTCAAAAGTCGACATGTAAATGGGTCCATAATATATGCAAGGTGCAAATGGGACCATTTACATGTCATTATGGCCGCATTAGCGTGCAGGTGCACCGATCCCCGATGACTTGCGCCTGGCGCCCTACCAGGCAGCAGCTGTCAAGGACCAATGCCCCCTGCAGCACGGCAATGTGCCCCACAGCCCGATTGTGGGCCTTTGTAAGATAAAAAAGATCCCAATATCCCTGGTGGTCCAGTGGACCACTGCCTGCCCGACAGCGGGCTTACGTATGAAGTACAGATTCATCCTATATCCCTGGTGGTCCAGTGGACTGCTGCCTGCCCGATCGCGGGCTTAAGTGTGAATAAAAGATAACTTCTGAATCCCTGGTGGTCCAGTGGACCACTGCCCACCAGATCGCGGGCTTAAGTGGGAAAAAATGATATCTTCTAAATCCCTGGTGGTCCAGTGGACCGAAGTTTGCCCAATTGCGGGCTTAAGTGTGGCAGAATATTACACCTATATCCCTGGTGGTCCAGTGGACCCCTCTCCCCACCCGTCCACTGATCCACACCACCCCGCTCCCCCCCGGTCAGCGGTGGGTGGTAGCACCCCACCCACCTGCCGCCTCGCTGCCTGCCGACTGACACCATCGGTGGGCTGTGCCCATTGGTCCCACAGCATGAGCCAATGGGCATGCAGCCATACCATACTACACACTCCAGATATGTGAATGGATCCATTCACATATCTGGAATGTGATAGTAGGAAGTTGCACGCCCATTGGCTCACGCTAGTGGACCAATGGGCATACAGCCCTACCGATGGTGTCAGTCGGCGGGCAGTGGGGCAGCAGATGGGTGGGGTGCTGCTGCCCACTGCTGACTGGGGGGGAGCCTGGCGGTGGGGATCAGTTGGTGGGTGGGGAGGGGGGTCCACTGGACCACCAGGGATATAGGTGTAATATTCTGTCACGCTTAAGCCCCTGATCAGGTGGGCAGTGGTCCACTGGACCACCAGAGATTCAGAAGATATCTTTTTTTCACACTTAAGCCCACGATCGGGTGGGCAGCGGTCCACTGGACCACCAGGGGATATAGGATAAACTATTTATTTACTGAAGCCCATGATCGGGCAGGCAGCAGTCCACTGGACCACCAGGGATATAGGATAAACTATTTATTTACTGAAGCCCGCGATCAGGTGGGCAGCGGTCCACTGGACCACCAGCAATATAGGATAAACTATTTATTTACTGAGTCCCTCGATTGGGTGGGTAGCGGTCCACTGGACCACCAGGGATGTGTTTTTTTTTCTTTATTTTACTAATGCCCCTGATCGGGTATGGGGGGTGCCACCAGGAGGTGCAGCCGGAGCTCGGGTGGTCACCTACAGGTGGCAGCTGCCATGTTGCGCCCTGCAATGTGGCAGCTCACCTGTGGGTGGCTATCTGTTGTTCCTTTTTTTTGGGGATCAACTTTGTGCTGGTGCAGGTAGGGGTTGTGCATGCATGGCTCTGCACATCCCAGGCTGAATATCGGGCTGTGCAGAGTATACATGGGCACACACCCCACCTGTGCCTGCATACATTACTGATGTGCTCCAGGTCGCCGAGTTTGTGCTGAGTGCAATTCCCATTTGAATATCGCATCAAGATTAGTGGGTTGGCGCATGGTGCAACACTGTTGCGCCATGTGCAACCCTTTTGAATATCTGGGCCTTGAAATGAAAGTTTTGAATCTAAATCATGACACAGTTTCTGTTGGTAAAAAGCAAGTTTTACAAGATGTAAATGTCTTGAAATCTGAAAACAAAGCACTTTACAGCATGCTAACTCCTGTAGAATGTAGGAGTAAAAAGTCAGATATGGCAAACTTGTTCCATCAGCCAGAGGTATTGGCAGGGCATACTAATTTAATGCCCAAAGACCTTGCCTCTTCTGATGTTGAAGAGTTTGATTTTGAACATTCACAGTATGCTGTGGGGTGGACTAGAGCAAAGGCTAGCTACTTGTTTTTCTGTGATTCACAAAATGGAGAATTGTTAGAGTCTCAGAATGGTGGACACACATGTCATCAGGTTGCATCCCCATACCATCCCCAAGATGGCCGCTCATGGTCATGTGATGATGGTCATGACACAGCAACCCATGATGCCCATGAGGTAATCCAAAATGGCCGACCACCATCTCATGGAGATTCGATCTTACAGTCACAGGGACCTGTGATTGCTGCCATAACCAAACAAAACAAACCGGAGTTGTTTGGCATGATTAATAATGTTATCAATAACACTAGTGTTTCTGAGGAACAGAAGATTCTCATTAAAAATGATGTTGACGTACTTTTGAATAAGGTTGATACGCAATCTGTTATAAAGTCAGCGTCTGATGCTGCAGAAACAGCTGATGTTGTTAATGTTTGCTTTATTAGCATGGCCTTGGATAAAGAACACATTGCAGTTAATTACATGAAGGGTTGTTTTCATTTCCTATGCAGTTTAACATCCGCTTCCCCTGAGAAGGCTAAATGTACTGCTTTTCCTATGCAGTGCATTAATACCTTAAGCTGTAATGTTAAAAATAATGTTGCTACCATCCAGCAACATTCTGGTGGGGAAACCCACTTTACATTTGATGGGGAAGGGGACTACCCTGATTCTGAAAGCCCCGTGGCTGTGATATTTTCAGCATCATGGGCCACGTTGGGGTTGAGAGTTACAGGTTTGATTTCTGAACCTGAGCTGACAACTGTATCAGCACTATTTTCTCCACCCCTGATGGCTACTGAACCACAATCCATAGCTGGAGAACTACGTGTAGCTTGCACAACACTTTTCTCCACTGTGCAGGCACCCTTGATGGTGCCAGCACTCCCTGCACATGATGCAGAACCCCCTCCATCAGTGACACCTGGATCATCCCACACTGTGGCTGCAATGGCAGGCACTACAGGTAAGAAGGTACAAGGTATCCTAATACTGACATCATTATCTTTTCTTTTGGGATCACTGACCATGGCCCCAGCATTGGTTAATCCTAACACAGTTTTAGGGCATTATTTTGAAACTGCCACATCAGATAAAGCAATCTCAGCAGTTTTAGCTCAAACATACAATGGACACATCAGACCCATTTGCTTATGCATCACAGATGCTTGCCCCAGTGGAGCTGAAATACAACCTTTGTGAAAGGAATCTTTTGACTACATACTGGGCAGTGAGATACTTTACATCATTGGATATGCACCCATTATACTGCATTCCAATCATTCGCCACCTAACGTTCTGCTGACAGACAGAGTAAAAGATGACTCTGTATCCAATGCCAGACTTGCACACTGGTCTCTCATATTACAGGATTATGACATCACTTTCCTTCCTATTAAAACTCCATCCTTGTTAGCCCATGGCCTACAATTTGCAGGAGAGACCCATGATTGTTCACTCCAACCCCCGACCTACCTGTCCCAGTGCCCTTTCTGACAGAACCTCAGAAAGTGTTGAAAGACACCACTGTGTGTCATGTTTTGACTGATGACTCAGCCACACATACCAACAAGGGTTAGATAGCAGGGTTTGGAATTCTTATGGTACATCCTAGTGATGACAGAGTGTGCATGGCTAGTAATTACATCATAGTATATGTACGATTCACAGGCAATGTTAAAACATGCCTGGCAAATAAAATGAAAAGCAGGGAGGTGAGGAGTCTCCTAATTACCACAGATATTTGTGAATGGTTTAGAGAGCTGGAACGTCCTTGAGAAAGACACAGCTTGCGTTAAGAAAGGAATAAAAAGATTTTTCCTTATGTAAAATGATACTAGCACTCCATGAGAGTGTTAAGTTCTGCCTGCTTCAAGAAATGTCATTGAGATAATTACAGAAAACACTGCAGATACAATGTTTTTATTATACAGTAGTTTCTAATTGGGATTGTTTCTCTCTAAACTGAATTTCTTTGGCAGAAGACAAACTTCTGTTCCAGTACTCTGTAGTATCACTGTGAAATACAGTGACTTGTTTGTGTACAACACAAACCTAACCAGTTTAAATACTGTATATTCATAAGGTTCAAGCATGTTGTATGTATATTCTTTATGCTCTATAATAAGGACCCTTATTTGAGGGCAGTGTATAGGTTCCTTAATAAAGGAACTGAGGAATAACTTCTAGAAATAGCTCTTCTAGAAAGTGAAAATTACATTCACCTATCCAGCGATGACCTACTCATTTGGCATATATCTGCTGTAACACTCATGAAAAGTTGCGAGTAATTCATGAACACCTGAGTGTAGATTTTATCAACTATACCAAATACATAATACTCCAACTGGTGTACACCAGTGAGTCAATAAAAACCCTAGGCAGACTAAAATCCTCTGTCTTATGGCTACACATGAGAAATGATGTAGAACATTATATTAGTAACTGTTTGATCTGTTCACAGAACAATCCTATACCAGCTAGGACAAATGCATTGTTACCCCACAGGCAAAGGCCCCTGGAACAAAATCCAGTTTAACTACATTGGCCTTACGCCAACCACTAAGACCAACTTAGTTTTCACTAGTGATCACTGACCTATTTTCCAAACAGTTTAAAGCTATCCCAAAACAGAACAACACAATCAAAGTGACTGCAGATGTCTTGGTAAACCAGCTATTTACCAGGTAGGGTTTTACCCCAAAGGTAAATTCTGATTACAGAGATACAGCTTTATAGCCAAGTAATGTAGGAAATTCTGGATTTGTTATGGGTAAAACAAAAGTTTTATATTCCTCACCATCCACAGTCATCAGGACAGGTGGAATGTGCTAACAGGCAGATCAAAGTTATGTTATCCGGACTTGTTCAGAAAACCCAAAGTGACTGGAATTCATTATTGCCTTTACTCCTTATGGCAATAAGAGGGACAACCTCTGCAGGTACACAGCATACCCCATTTTTAAAATCATGACCGGACGGTCCATGAGACTCCCAGAACATTTACTTCTGGACCTGTGTACTGCCAGTAGATAAATATGTTAAATAACTCAAACAAGACATCCAAAAGGTACACTTGTTTGCTTCACAATGTATGGGTAAGGCTCAAAAACATGCCCTATCTCAGTGTAAACAAACTCAGTCCAGCAGTCTACCAAGTTAGACTGCCTCACTATAATAGTCATTGATAAATGGCTACATGCCAATCAAATGAACCTGCTTAAAGGAGATTAAATTACTTTTCCATACCCCAGTGGGAGGAATAGTATTAAACTATGTTTTTCTTTTCTCTTTTCTTTTAGGTTCCATTATTCAAGCGCATATGTTAAAGGTTCATGATAGTATGAAATATAATATCATAACCCCCAACCATTGCATGGTATACATGATTTTGCTCATTAAGAGTGATTTACATTTACAATATTAAGGATATTGTGAAGGGGTTTGACCTGACAAATGTTCATGTTAATCAATTAATTTCTGCTCACATTAAGGAAGCAGACAAACATCACATAGCTAGGAAAGTCCTTTGCGCTGCCTATAGCTAACATGTTTTTACAACCCTTTGGTTATCTCTTCCGGGATCTGGAATTAGGATATATCCTTGATCTTGTACATGACAGACGTATGGGCCAGTGGCATTGCCTCATTTTGCACTTCTATTGCATGTGTTAACAAATGTTTATTTGAATCTAGCACTATTCCCTTGTCAATGGCAAGGAACCTTGGATATGTCACCACACACACCAGTATTGCTATATGTTTTGAAATGTATTCCTGCACAATCCAGGAAGCCATGTTTATGACTCTCACAGTGTCATTGCCACATTTTTATCCAGCAACATCCGTCTCTGATCATCTGGCAACCATCCATTCTATTGATGATCACGATGGGAACTTTTATTGTAAAAAGGTTGAAACTATCTCCTTTCCTTGTTTACCATGAGGTCTTGGAATCGTGACTGACTTTGAACTGTGAATGTCGTACCTGAAAGGAACATCACATTTTATGCAGATGTGACATCTTCCAACTTGTCTGACCAACTTGTGAATACTGGTCTAATAACTGAAATTAGGCTTCCATTTGTGAACTTTAAAAGAAACTGTATTCAGTCCAGTCAATTAAGATTCTACAATCAAGCTCATTGTTATGCATACTATGAAGCTAGTCTGGGGTGGGGGCAATCCCCTAACTCAGCAAGAAGACTCTTCTTCACGTGATCTACAATCAAGAAATCAATTTTCTTCACTGCTTGTTTTCCAAGCCTGGCTGGCACCTCATACAGACTGAGAACTGAGTACTGTTATAAACTTTTACACTTTGTGCAGCCGTGTGATCATCTTCAACTGAACACTGTTGCTATTCCATTGTGAAACTCCATTTGCAATCTAATGCACCCCCTGCTGAGGCCTATGAAAATACTGCTGCCTCCTGAACGTTTGGATCAACCTTTGGAAAATCTGAATGCATCGAATCTGAACTATGAATCTTCATCTGACATTTGAAGAAACCCTGGATTTATCCCTGGAACTGTTCATAGTTTATGCCTTGTGGACATTGCCATTTTGTGTCCTGTTCAACTTACCAACTGAAAGATGCCATCCTTCAAGGTGGTATATTCTGGTGATGTGGAACATTGTGTGGTGACCAACTACACATTCTTCTGATATGGACTAAAAGTTATGCAAAGTGGACTTTTCTAACTTCTGTTTTTACTCCCTAAACAGGTAATAGGTTATACGGTAATCACACCTGTTCCCATCCCAGAACCAGATATCATTAAGTCTAGTCCTATCTATCTTGATGCTCTATCTCAATTTTTACTTATTTTTAATATCCACACAGGCAATTTAAGTTTGTCTCTTCAATTTCTTCTCAATAGGACAGATACCCACTTGATACATATCAGTATTTTACTGATTGTTTTGATATTGGAAAACCCCATTGTGAAGTTTTATTCTAAATGTTTATAGTAATACAAGGTTTACTAACATTTTCCCTTATAATTACATTTTATTGTTTAAGGAAGACCCTGAAATAACTGCGTGACCAGTTAACTTCTCCTATCAGGCTCATGCCTTGGGCCTGTAGATGAATGGTGCCTAACCTCCATCTTTTTGTTGTGTTGCCACTTTTGCAATTAGGGCAACAAAGAGGGGATTGTTACGCTTGGGTTATGCCGCTATCATCCCACATACACCTCACATAAACCTCACACTGTATTCCTGGTCTATTGTACTGTGATACTGCTATTTTGCACTTATATATAGATATGAGTGCTAGGAATGTGATTTGCTGCTATGATATGCTAATATTGTCATGCATGATATATTATACCTCACTATAATACATTTATCTAGATTAGTTTGTCTTTTATAGATATTCCATATATTATCTACCCAATCACTGATAAGATGACTCAGAGGAATCATCAGCGATTATTGTATACTCATATTCTCATATAATTATATGTAGTGTATTTTGCACTCAGGCAGATATGCCTGTCAGCAGTTCTCTTTGTCTAAGCAAGCTGACACAGAGAGAGACAGCTTTGTTATGTCTCTATGTTTTATATTGTACATAAGCAAGAAATGTAGTTTGAACTGTCAGCATTTCTTTTGTCCAAGCTATAATGCTAATGGAAGCATATTCTGTCTCATATGATACTCATTAGTAATTCTGTCTCCTTAGTCATTATCCAATTGAGAATGACTTAGGACCAATACATATTGCTTCTTATATCTGTAACTATGTTGTAATCTCTGTTGCTATGCTGTTATCTGTAGTATTTGGCTGTCTGCAACCCACTGTAGCGCTCTTGAGACACTACTGTAACTTCTCTAGAAGGGCAGAGAGCTGGAGCGTGGAGAGAAACAGAACAAGATCTTAGAGAACCTAAGATCTACAGTTCTGGAGATTATGTACATTCTTCAGGAGTGGTGAGAAACCCATCTCCCTTGTGATTTTCTCTGTTGCATGCTTGGTGTAAGTAGCATAATAAACTTTATTAGTACTCCATGCTTGTTTATGAATGTTTCTTGGCAGACTCTGAGACACAAGAATCTGTATTATTATTATTATTTTTATTGCTTACCCTACACACCAAGAGTGTTTAGACAACAAACCGTTTACTAGTGGAAGTGTCTGTTGCCCCAGAATACAGCTTTCATTGCTGGGCTTTGCTGAGGGCCATTCTCAGATATTCAGGGAACCTAGGTCCTGCAGATTTACTTGGTAATAGCAGCTTCCCAAGATTCCACTGTTCAAGAAAAGGAGCTACCCACTCCTATACTAAGGAGACCCATGGGCTATTGTGTTTTTTGAAAATTTTCTACAAGCTTAAAGAGAAAAAAAACACTGAAAAAAATACTACCAGGTTTATCATACCTAGGCTCCCTTCTCTTAAAAAAAGATAGATTATACCCCTTTTAATTGGATTCAGTCTAATGCCCCATAGAAACATATAAAAAGACACTGTATGACTTGGCTTCCAAACCAAGTGGAGGTTGGAAAACAGAACTTACATATAAGGATCTAGGGAATCAAAATGGATTTTATAAGAAAACCCTTTTCTTTTTCAAAAGTCTCTGCGCTTTTCACTGGTGCACTAAGTTTCCCGTCATATTAAGTTGCCTTTTCTAATTAAAATGAGCCATGTCCCCACCCCCAAAATGTATCCCCATGATGCCAGTTCCTAGCATTTTCCAATCCCCACACCTCTACTCTTCCCAATTTTAATCCTAGAGCCAGACACTAAAGAAAAACTCCATAAGGTTTCCTGTAAGGATGGGCCTGTGGTCTAATTCTGAATAAAATGACAGAGATCATCTGCATAAGCACTCAGTTTAATGGATGACTCACTACCTGCTGGTAGAATGCTTGTGGCTGGATTTTAGGAGTGATTTGATTGCTGCAAGCCCCAGATGCACCCAAGATATGGCGCACTGGTATTTTTTGCAGGAATCTGATGGGATTTTACATCCCGTGTGGCAATTGCCGCAGATTGGGCCAACCTTTTGTGGTCTAGCTTGCAGCAATCCCAGGGACCCTTTTACGGTGCTTGCACCAAATATTTGCCATTAGCTGCCGTAAATCGGGCAAACTGTCACAACTGTGTCTGACCTACTAAAATCATGGAAAACCTGGTGACTGAACAGCGTGACATAAGCCCTGCACCACTCATTGAAAGTTTGGCCCCTGGTATTGCATTTTGCATGTGCAGATACCCTAACAGTGGGTCAGTACCAAAGACATACAGCAGCGGGCTCAGTGGGCACTCCTGTTGTACACCTTTAAAAACCCTGAGCCTAGATCCTAGCCATCCACTTATTAGTGACATACAAAAGTCAGCATATATAAAGTCCTAAGCCAATTAATAAAGACAGACGGTATGCCATAATGATCTAAAACTTGAAATAAATAATCACAGGACAGCCAGTTGAAAGCCTTTCCTTGGTCAAGGCAAATTACATACACAAATAAAGACTCTGTGGCTCCTCTCTCAAAAATCTCTCTCAGCAACAGCAAACTGTCCTACGTGGATCTCCCAGGGCTAACATAGGTTTGATAACGCAAAATGAATTCTACAGCAGTCAGCTCTAAACGTTTGACTATGATCTTAGACAAGATTTTGTGGTCTACATTTAGCAGACAAATCGGTTTCCAATTAATTAAAAGTGTCCTATCTCTTTTTGTACAGAAATATTAGCAGTGCCGTATACATGGAGTCTGGTACTACATTTCTTCCCCCTCCTCTTCCCCCCCAACCTTTTCTTCCCCTCCTCTCATTTCCTACTTCTGTCTACCACCCAAGTCCCCTCTCCTGCCCGCTGTCCTCCTGTTATTGATCAAGTCAGTTTTTTGCTTAACTTGAGCCTATTACGCATCCTTTGTAACTGCTGCACAGTAATATCTTGTTCTACCATGCTCCTCGTAACACAGCAACTGTATATTTTTGTATTACCAGTACTGAACGCATTTCCTTGTATTTATTTTGAACTTGTACTTTGTATTCCTCCTGACTTTCATAGTTGTTTTGTAACCTCCCTTCTTCACTTCCCCTGGGGTCGCACCTGGAAATGAGCCTCAGCTCAGTGTGCCTCTTCCGGTCACCAAACCAGGCCACCAGATGACGGTTTTGAGTCTCTGTATGGTATTATCTGCCCCCTGGTGTCCACCAGTGGGGGTGTGTCATAAACCATGTGGATGAATTTGTTTTGCAGAAATTGTGGAACAACCCACAATTTGTCACCTGTATCTTTCTTTTGATACCAGATGAGTTTCTGATCACTAGACAGGTGTATGTTGTCAGAGTGTCTTTTGTATGAGCTACCAGTAGGTAGTTCCTGTTCAATTCCTTTGTCCAGGAATTTGAGCACATCTTTTAGCTCTAGGTCAGATTTATGTGCAGCATAAAGATCCAGTGGAGGTTCTGGTTGTGGTTTCTGCCAGGTATTGGTGGCTAAGAGAACAGCTGCCACAGCTACTGGGTGAGTCATTGACCATGTCTCCCTCCTCGGAGTGCCTGCTTTGGCAAGCGAGTCGGCTCAGTCATTGAATTCATGGTAAGGGTCAGATTTACAATGAGCCTTTACCATGTGACTGTACAGTTTGTGAGTAAACTGTTGTGTCAGGGTGTGCATATACACAAACAAATCCCTGTGCTTGACAGGTGTGCTATCAGATGACATAAAGTTATTTTTCTCCCAGAATGGTAGAAACTCAGTAAGGGAGGGAGCAGACCCAACTAGAGTCTGCAAAGATGATGGCATCCTTGTCACTATGGGGCATAACTTCTAGAGCACAGGCCACAACTGCCAATTCAGCAAACTATGAGGAGATGACAGTGCATTTCCTTGAAAAGCACCTGATATCACTGTCTTGATCCAACATTAGCACCCCAAATCCTGCTACCTGCTCTCCATCCACATAGGAGGTGGAGCTGTCTGTAAAGATGTGATACATGCTGGTATCTTCTAAAACATCTGATGTAGCTAGTAAGAATGGTCCCGGCTCAGGTAATTCAGGAGGCTGGAGTGCACAGTCATGAGGTTTACCTGTGTAGAGTGGGCCATGGGCCAAAATGGATGGCATTTTTGCAGGCAGTACTTTGATGTCCCTGTCCTGCAAAAGCAAAGACCAGTGGGTGAGTCTGGTGTTGGAGACTGAACCATCTTTCACTTTATCTGAAAGCAAGAAGTTGGTTGGGGTGCGGCAGGTATGCAAAACAATAGGTGCATACCCAGTGATATACATAAAATGTTTGACAGCCCAGTAGGTTGCCAAGAGTGTTCTTTCACAGAGACTATATTTCCTCTCTACTGGGGATAGCATCTGAGAAGCACAGGCAATGGGTCTGAAGTACCTATTGTACTTTTGTGCCAGCACTGCAGACATGGCCATGTCAGATGTGGCAGATTCTAAATGGAATGGGAGATTTGGGTTAGGATTAATCAGTGCAGGGGCTGAGGCCAAGGCCTGCTTGAGCTGTGTTACAGCTTCAGTATGAGTAGGGCCCCATGTCCATGGGACATCCTTTTTCAGAATTTCATACAAGGGAGTGGCCTTCAAGGCAAAGTTAGGGATAAAATCCCTGGAGTAGTTTACCATTCCTAAAAAGCCTCTGAGTGTTGCCATGCTAGTAGAAAGTGGCAGATCTTGCAAGAACTGTATATTCTTGACAGCTGGGTTCCTGCCTTGGTCTGTAATGCATAGGCCAAGGAAGATGACCTCTTTTTCAAACAATTGTGCCTTAGAGGAGTTGCACTGGAGGCCTGCTCTCTTGAGGAGAGACAGAATTTTGTCTAGAAGGGTGAAATTATTTTCTTTCGTTGTGGTTGCTAGAAGCAAGTCATCCATGTACTGCAGGAGATGCTGAGGTATGGAGAACCACTGCAGAGCATCCATCATGTAGAGATGGAAGAGGGAAGGGCTGTTGTGAAAGCCTTGGGGAAGACAGGTCCAGGTGTACTGACGTCCATCAAAAGTGAAAGCAAATTTATATTGGCTTTCCTGTGCTAATGGGAGTGACTAGAACCCATTAGAGACGTCAAGAGCTGTGAACCAGTTTTTGTCAGGTGTCAACAGCTTGAGTACATCAGGTGATGCTACTGTTGGGGCGCAGCTGGGGGTAACTTGATCAGGTTTCCTGTAGTCAGTTGTGAGTCTCCAAGCGCATTTGGCTTTTTCACAGGCCAAATGGGTGAGTTAACAGTGGAAACACAGGTCCTAATCACTCCTTGTTGAAGCAGTGATTGGATGGTTTCCCTCATTGATGGCAAGGCTTCAGCAGGAAATGGGTACTGCTTCTGCCTCACAGGGTTTGGCCCTATGATCTCAATGGTAATGTGCATCCTACCACAGTCATGCTTGTTGGTGGCAAACATGCCAAGGTGTTTTTGCAGCAAGGGTGCAAGCTCAGAAAACAGGTCATGGCATTTGAATAAAGCCATGATGTCATATTCCTTGTTGTTATAGGAGATGGCTGCCACCATGTGCGAGTCTGGGATGGTGACAGTATGACATTGTCCTTTGATCTGAATGAGTAGTATATTGACTAAATCCACTACACAGCCATGTAATGCGAGGAAGTCAGTTCCCAGGATGCTGGGGTGATGACGTAGAATCATGAGGTCAAAAGCAAAATCAGTCCTGAGGTGGCCTATCACCACAGGTAGAGGAATAGATTGGTAGGTGTGTATCTGGGTACCATCTACAGCCTGTGCACTGATCATCCAGCCAGTTGACCAATCATGGAGGACTGACAATTGCTGCTCCGGTATCCAGAAGCATGGTAAGTGGGTGGCCTCTGACCGTGGCCTTTACACAAGGCCGTCTGTTTGTGTCAACGATCAGATCACTCACAATCCGGATTGGGGCCTGTAATTGTCAATCTTTATTTTCAGAATCAGCATCATCATCCTGTTCCTGAAACTGAAGGCCTGCAGGGTCTTTCAAGGCCTTCTGTATGTCTTCCAAGGGTACAAGTGTACCTGTGATGTCACAGGCGCTGCGACGGCCTGTACGGGTGGTTCCTCCTTGGATGTCACATTGGTCTGGCCAATAACTGGTGCAACAAAAGGATTCCCTTGGCCATTTGAATATTCGACAGCCGGGGCTAGGAAATAGTTTCCTCGTCTGCTTGTCTGCTTAGTGGTCAGGGCTAGGGCCGCAATAGTTCGTGTAGTTTTAGCTTCCCTTTTGGCAAGGATCTCCTCCAATAGCTTGTGGAGGGTCTTGTTTTCATCTTTGATCTGTCAATAGCTGGGGCCATTGCAGTTCTGGCTATTCTGCTGGGTGTTTGGCTTTTTCCAATTGCCTCTTTCTCTGTTCCTGTTGTTTTTATAGTTCCGCCCCCCACTCGTGCGACTGCTTGTCATCAGAAGAGGCATCATTTGTTTTGTTATTTCCCTCTACTGTGTAGTGGGTAGGGGTGTCAGGGTTGGGCTATACTGCAGCCACCTTGTTGGATTTGCCTGAAGTAAGGGTACGGAGCTAGACCTGATAGGCACGCTCCATCTTGTTGAGGATAGCAGCAAACGTATCATACTCAGGTAAACATTAAGCTTGACCTTTTTGCACAAGGCCAGAGTCATATTCTGGATGTACAAATCATTGTACTCAATTTGGTCTCTGTCTGCATGTTCGTTTGCGAGGCCTTTGCCAGTGCTGTATGCGAGCCATAACTGTCGGTGGTAGGACTTTCTTTTGTGTTTTGCTTAACCTTGTAGGCCAAGTGAGATCCCATAATACCCAGGGAACTGGCGGCTATAAGGGCCATAGCAATGTAGTTGAAGGTGAGGGTCTCAGAGTTACATACTAACTCCGAGAGCTTAGCCCAGAGGGTAGTTTCAACTGTTTGTCACAAGACTTGAATCTGGTACTCGGATTGGAAAGAAAGTCTCTCGCACAGGGAGCACACTTTCTCTAGGTGGCAACAGAGATTGTCAGTTAGGCCCATCTGTCTGATGCTCTGTGTGATTTGCTGGACAGAGTGAGCAACTTGTAGGGGGTTGGAGGTGTGCACAGCTGCATGGAGTTCCTCACATTCCCAAGCTCTGCAAAGTGCAGCTTCTGCTACCACATTGGCAATAGCTCTGTACATGTGTTCTTGATTGACCAATTCTCTGAGAATTTTCTCAGTTTGGTCCTGGATGGCCTTCTTTTGGTCCATCCTGGTGATTCTGTTAATTGCCTCATTAGTCATGCTGCAGATCTCTGAATCATCTCCCCTGGTAAGAGGAATGAGTGGAGGCACACCACAGAATACAGGCCCTCTACCCGTGTCATGGGGATCACCATCTTGGCATTGTACGTGGCATCCTCCATGTTTGAGTAGATGTGGCGCAGTGTGTGTGCTGACATTGGCACCATCTTGTGGATGGCTGGTGGAAGTTGCTCCACCACGGAGGTTGGACTTGCATGTGACGTGGCATGCCTCGTCATCAAAGTCAGAGTCGTCATCGCTGGATGACGCAGTCTCAATGGGCATATACTGAAACCCATTAATGGCCTTAACATGGCTGGCAAGAACCTCCCATTGATGGTGCAACTTCGCCATTTTTCAGTGGCCTGCTCAATACCTCTCTCAACCTCTCTCAGTAACGCTCTATGTGTTGTGCTGAATTTGACATTTTCCCTAAGCTCTTTATCCAACTCAGAACTTACATGTTTGTAATCCTTTTTCGACTCAGCATTCTTATCTCTCAAAGTCTTATTCGTATCACTCAAAATATCATTCAAATATGCTGTTTCTTATCACATTTCAGCCTTTCACAGTCGTCTCTCAATAAACATATCTCTCGCTCAGTGTCTTGAGCAGTACAGTGCAACAGTCTATTATTAGCATCACGGAGTGACTGTGTCTCCTCCTCTAGTTCCTGTTCCTATTTCTGTAACTCTGATGCCTGCAAACCCATCTCTTTTTTTAGAGACACATTTTGCATTTTTAAGGGAGGCACACCTCACTGTGAGACTCTCAACAGCGGTATGTAGAGCTGCAACTAAGAGACCTTTAAGGCTATATTTCATGGCTGTTTGTTTGGACTCTAAGTATTGGCCGGATATAAGCAGCAATGGTTTTTCAGTAGATTTCACATCCAGCACGAAATCTGTCCATCTGCCATGGGATGTGCGGTCATTTGAGACATCGAGTCTCAGTTCTGTGCACAGGTCAGACATAACAAATAAGGGACATACAAACAAATAAGCAGTTGGAAAACTGGTCAGAATGCTGTAGCGCCATCACCAACTGATTTCCGGTCCCCGATGGGTGAATGGTGATGCCAAGATGGTACGCTGTCACTCACAGAGGGCATGTAAGGGGGCCCAGTGTGGGTCTTCCATGCCCAAGACCAAGACGGTTTGGGTCTGCCACAACCTCTGCAACTGTAAGCACGAGTAGGTCCAAGTAGGCAAAAGTCGCACTACATTACTCGACATTCAAAATAAATTGAATGTGAATCTTCCTTTGTACCTTCCAACCTACACATGGTCACCAAATGTAACTTGATAATAAATTACCTTTTTAGGTTCTTAGTAGAACGGCACAAAAGGAAGAGACAACAGACAAGTGGTACTCATGTAATAAATTTAATTTCTTACAGAACAATAATACAGGTTTACTACCAACAGTGTAATCACTGGGAGAACTACCAGTTTTCCTTACCTAGGTAATGCAGTCTCTCTTCTCAGAGATGCTACATGCTACACAAGGTCTTATGCCCTGATAATCACTATAGCAACAGCCAAAGAAGATACATGAAATGTATATAATTGGCCAAAAACAGGTGACCTGAGTAACTGTCCTAACTAGTATGAGAAGTTGCATAGCTTGCAGAAGACAACATAATTTAATAGGCCCTCTAAGTAGACAGATACTTTATTAGAAGTAGAAAGGGGTCTTAGTTAGGGTTAAAAAAAGAGAAAGAAAAGAAAGAAAGTTAGTGAGTGTTCTGTGCTGGGAAGGGTACTATATCAGCTGACTTTGCTAAACCAGTAGGAGGAAAGAGAGCTTAATTGGGGGTGTGGCTTAGACACTATAAAAGCAGGTGACTCAAATTACAGTTTCCTGTTGCTAGCCTTGCTTGTAGAGCAGAAAGCAGCTAACTAAAAGAAGCTACATTTTCTTATTAATTTAAAACTTATATCTCAGCAGGAGTCAGTGTCTGTTAATATTAAGTAGACAGATATTTTATTAGAAGTAGAAGGGGTCTTATTTAGGGTTAAAAAAAGGAAAAAGAAGGAAAGTTAGTGTGTGTTCTGTGCTGGGAAGGGTACTGTATCAGCTGACTTTGCTAAACCAGTAGGAGGAAAGAGAGCTTAATTGGAGGTGTGGCTTAGACACTATAAAAGCAGGTGACTCAAATTACAACTTCCTGTTGCTAGCCTTGCTTGTAGAGCAGAAAGCAGCTAACTAAAAGAAGCTACATTTTCTTATTAATTTAAAACTTATATTTCAGCAGGAGTCAGTGTCTGTTGAGATTAAGTAGATAGATATTTTATTAGAAGTAGAAGGGGTCTTATTTAGGGTTAAAAAAAGAAAGAAAAGAAAGAAAGTTAGTGTGGGTTCTGTGCTGGGAAGGGTACTGTATGAGCTGACTTTGCTAAACCAGTAGGAGGAAAGAGAGCTTAATTGGGGGTGCGGCTTAGACACCATAAAAGCAGGTGACTCAAATTACAACTTCCTGTTGCTAGCCTTGCTTGTAGAGCAGAAAACAACTAACTAAAAGAAGCTACATTTTCTTATTAATTTAAAACTTATATCTCAGCAGGAGTCAGTGTCTGCTGAGATTAAGTAGACAGATACTTTATTAGAAGTAGAAAGGGGTCTTATTTAGGGTTAAAAAAAGAAAGAAAAGAAAGAAAGTTAGTGTGTGTTCTGGGCTGGGAAGGGTACTGTATCAGCTGACTTTGCTAAACCAGTAGGAGGAAAGAGAGCTTAATTGGGGGTGTGGCTTAGACACTATAAAAGCAGGTGGCTTAAATTACAACTTCCTGTTGCTAGCCTTTTTTCTTACTAATTGCCCTCCATCCCACCCGTCCACCCACCCACCCAAAGCCAGTTCTACTTTTATAGCCACTGGATTTGACTGTCAACAGGAACTTCCTGTTTGGCAGTAGGAAGGGAAGGATCATAGAGAAACATTGGTTTTGTCACCCTAAAGGAAAAAAGTAGCTCACTCTCCCCCCCTAGCTGCTGGTGGTCTGACATTGAGCAAGGAGGAAGGAGGCTACTGAAGAAGTTAGGAAGTTGCTGTCCCAGAACAGGAAGGGTGAGAGTTGTAAGGAGAGGAGAGAGTAAGAATACAGAGAAACAGTAGAGGGGACACAAAATAAGACATGATAGGAGTGGTGCAGTGCAATGGCTGTGGGGCGGCAGTGTTCCGGGAGAGATTCTGGAGGCTGCGATGCTGCACTATTTGCAGGCACCTCACCGGTCTGAGAGAGGAGGTTGCCCGTCTCCAGGCTGACCTGGCTAGGATTTGTGAAACCTCCTTCCCCACCCAGGGACCACCAGGGCCAATGCCACTACCTCAGAGGTTGCCAAGAAAGAGGAGAGGCTGGACCAGGGTGGGCTCAGGGAGGAAGAGGGTGGTGGAACAGAGTTGCATCCCTCCAGCTGTACCTCTCCACAATTCATTTGCTCTTCTGGTGGATACTGGTTCCTCTAGGGAGGCACCTGCAGTGGAGACCAAGGATGAATGCTGGGAACCTTCACAAAGGAGACCCACAGGAGGGTGGCATGGGACCCCACAGGGGAAGGAAACAACTCCTGGTGGGGGACTCAATCATTAGGGGGGGTAGAAATGGGGGAGGAAGGGGAGAGGGAGGTAAGGTGCCTTCCTGGCACCATAGCTTGGAGGGATAGGAAGTGAATCCTCAGGATCGTGGGAGGAACTGGATGAGGGAGGGAGCTGGATGTCATTGTCCACCTAGGGACAAATGACCTGGCTAGGAATGGGATTAGAGCAGTGCAAGAGGAGTTTGTAGAGTTGGGGAGGGGCCTTAGACAAGTAGCGCATACGGTAACCTTCTGGGAGGTGCTGCCTGTCTATGGCAAGGGTGATGCTAGGGCACTCCTTACCAGGGAATTCAATGAGTGGTTGAAAAAGTGGTGTGGAGCTCAGGGTTTTGGCTTCATTGGGGACTGGGGAGCTACCTGGAGGGATGCAGACCTATACTGGTGCGATGGTCTGCATCTGTCCGGGGGGGAACCAGGGTCCTAGGTGAGAGGTTTAAATGCTTCATTGGCAAGCATTTAAACTAGCCAAAGGGGAGGCACGAAAAGGAGCAGGGAAATCCCAGCCTTCCCCCACAAAACATGGTAATTAGTGAGGTAAACACCAAGGTAGAGAAGTTATTAGGGAGCAGAACAGAGGTAAATGTAAAAAAAGGCAAAGGCAGTAAGGACAGGAATGGGGCTAAAAGGAGTAAGGCTATCAAAAAGTGGAGGGTGATGAGTATCAATGCCCGTAGTCTGTGTAACAAGCTCCCTGAACTAGTGGCCTTGATGGAAGAGGGTTGCCTGGATATTGTGGCAGTCACAGAAACATGGTATACAGATAACCATGACTGGGATGTCAACATACCAGGATACACAATCTACAGGAGGGACAGGGAGGGTAAAAGAGGAGGAGGAGTAGCTCTCTATGTAAAGGAAGGGATCAAAGCAACAGCACTAAAGAGTAAACAGGGAGCAGATGAGGCACTCTGGGTCACCCTGGAGACAGAAAATGGCACCACAATCCGCATGGGGGTTGTATACAGACCCCCATCTCAGGGGGAGGGAATGGACAAGAAAATGATAGAAGGCTTCCTTAGAATGTCAGAAAAAGGGGCGATATTGTTGATGGGGGACCTGAATATGCCCGATGTTAACTGGAGCACCTTTGCTGCAGGCACATCCAAGAGCAGGGTCATTCTTGATGCCCTACAGGGGGCATGCCTCCGACAGCTAGTATTGGAACCCACTCGGGAGGGAGCAATCTTAGACCTGGTACTCTCAAATGGGGATGGAGAAAGAATCTCAGAGTTAGAAGTGGGTAGTCATCTGGGAACAAGCGACCACCAAACAGTGTGGTTCACGATAAACACAGCCATTCAATCAAGCCATACAAAAGCAAGAGTATTGGACTTTAGGGGGGCTGACTTTGGGAAAATGAGAGAGTGCCTCAGAAAAGCACTAGCAAACAGGCAAGAAGGAGGAGTGGAGGAACAATGGGGAGTAATCAAAACGGCCATAACAGAGGCAACAAGCCTTTGTGTAAAGCAAATCAATAAAATGCAATGAAGGAAAAAAACGCTATGGTTCTCAAAACAGGTGGCAGGGAAGGTTAAGGAGAAAAGGATAGCATTCAGGAAATATAAGGAAACACAGAAGGAGCAGGACAGAGAACTTTATCAGTTAAAGCAGAAAGAGGCTGGGAAGGCAGTCAGAATAGCAAAGGCCCAAACCGAGGAAAGGATAGCTAATTCTGTTAAGAAGGGGGATAAGACCTTTTATAGGTACATTAGGGAGCGAAGAAAGACCAAAGGAGGGATACTGAAGCTTAATAAAGGGGAGGGAATGTGGGTAGAGGGTGACAGTGAAAAAGCAGGGATACTGAATGAATATTTCTGCTCAGTATTCACAAAGGAAGAGGAGGGGGAGGTACCTAAACCAAACAAGAGAAACACTCTGAAGACGGAGGTCGGTACCAGTCCATTTACAGAAGAAAGGGTTCTGAAAGAACTAATAAAATTGAAGGTGGACAAAGCAATGGAGCCTGATGGGATTCACCCAAGAATTCTAAAAGAACTAAGGGTAGAACTAGTGACACCGCTGACTACCCTCTTTAACAAATCATGGGAGGATGGGGTGGTACCAGAGGACTGGAGGAGGGCAGATGTGATTCCTTTCACAAAAGTGGGAGCAGGACAGAGGCAGGAAACTACAGACCAGTTAGTTTGACCTCAGTGGTAGGGAAAATGATGGAATCACTTCTGAAGGAAAGAATTGTTGAGTACCTAGAGGCCAGTGGGGCACAGGACCCAAGGCAGCATGGATTCACAATGGGAAGGTCGTGTCAGACAGAATCTAATAGATTTCTTTGACTGGGTGACCAAAGCAGTAGACCAGGAAGGGCTGTGAACATGGCCTACCTAGATTTTAGCAAGGCATTTGATACAGTCCCACACAAAAGATTAATACACAAGTTAGCCAGCCTTGGAGTGGGTCCCAAGGTGATAGCCTGGATAAAATATTGGCTAGACAACAGGACGCAAAGGGTAGTAGTAAATGGAGTACACAGTGAAGAAAGGAGGGTTACTAGCGGGGTACTGCAGGGTTCAGTACTGGGACCGGTCCTTTTTAATGTCTTTATAAGTGACATTGCAGAGGAACTGGAAGGAAAAGTATGTCTCTTTGCAGATGACACAAAGATCTGCAACAGGGTTGATACACAAGATGGAGTGGAAAGGATGAGAAGGGACTTGGCAAGGTTGGAGGAATGGTCAAATGTATGGCAGCTCAGATTCAATGCAAAGAAGTGCAAGGTAATGCACATGGGAAACAAAAACCCAGGGGAAGCGTACACAATGGGGGGTGAGATACTGACAACAGTAAAAATGGAAAGGGACCTGGGGGTAATTATATCAGATGACCTAAAGGTGGGCAAGCAATGTGAGAAGGCAGTAAGGAAGGCTGGGGGGATACTGAGATGCATAGGAAGAGGCATCAATAGTAGAAAACAAGAAGTTGTTATCCCTCTGTACAGACAGTTGGTGAGACCCCATCTGGAGTACTGTGTGCAGTTCTGGAGACCCCATCTCCGCAAAGACATAGACATAGTGGAGGCTATCCAGAGGAGGGCAACCAAAATGGTGCAGGGTCTGCACCGGAAGACATATGAAGAGAGACTTAAGGAGCTTGACTAGTTTAAAAGCTTGCCAATGAAGCATTTAAACCGATTGCCCCAAAGACTTGTTCCCTTCCTGGACAGATGCAGACCATCCTGCCTGGATACTGGAGGAACAGCAGGTCCCAGGGCTAAATAAGGAATGTGGGCAGACTGGACGGATCACTGGTCTTTTTTTGCCATTATTGTCTATGTTTCTATGCTTCTATCTACAAGGCCTTTCTTGTAAGCTAAGAACTGCTTATATCTCTGCTCTGTTGGAGGGGCAATGTCCAGGAAAACATCATTTGATATCTTTGTACAGTATCTTTGTGCCCACTCTTTCTAGTCAGAATCAGCCATGGTCAGTATCAAATGCCATTGTGAATATAATAGTACTTCTGAGACCTGATATTCACTGGAAAACAGAAGTAGCGCTTTGAGCCCTGGTAAAGGCAGCTGTGGAATCTTGGGGATTAATGGTCAAAGCTGACATTTTGATTATCTGTTCCCACTGAGTTTTGTTTATTCAGCCGAGAGTCTGTGTTATTTGTTTTCATACTTTTGTTGGAACACATTGTTTTCTAAACAGTACTGTACCTGGAATGCCTTGGTTACAAAAGGCAAATGGATCTTCGGGAAATGTCAAGGTTGCTGTCAAGAGGTCTTTTAATAGATCTCTCAGTGTTGAAAATGTTTGGCCATAAGAGTTTGGAATTCCCATTCATCTCAAATTCTTGAAGCACATAGTATTCTCCACTGTTTTTACTTTTCTTTGAAGATGTATCATTGCTTTGATGTTAGTAGAGCTTAGTGCTTCATTGGTGAGGGCTTTTTGTCTGTTTGCACTGAACTCTTTTTGCAAGCCTGTCTGGGACTCCTGAACTGCTTTGATGTAAGCCTTTGCAATTTTAATGTTCATGTTAATTGTATCTGTTCTGGAAATCATTAAGTCTAGTTTCTTATAAAAATTTTGTAGGAAGGTGAAGAGGTCGGAGAAAGAAGAAGAGGCTTCTTTTAGGTTTTTAAACTCTGTTTTTACTAAATAAAACTCAGTAGCGGCAGACAGGATGTGTATAGGGGCGCCAAACTCAGTTAAGTGTTTACTGTCTCTGTCATAGAGGGGGGATGCCTTTTGCAGGTGTTCTTTTGTTCATGCATGATGCCACCATTGAGGTACACTTTTTTTAAAATTGGAGTAAATCAAACTGTACTTAGGAAACTGCTCTGGTTGTTAAATTCTCCAAGTCAGAAGAATCAGCTTAAAAGACGTGATGTGTCTGCAGGTTGGTGTTTGCAGGTCTCCACGAGGTGTGGGTGGGATCTGGACACCTGTCAGTGATTGCACTGTAGCTGTTGCCTGCCTGCCTGAGACTATTGTCTGGTGTCTGGTAGCATTGTCAGTGACACCCCCCTCCCAACTTAACAAACAAAACTGTTTTTGTTGGTTGTTGCCCGCAGCTTTATTGCACTCAAAACATCCTCATTTTACAAATCTAAATTCAGATTATGTACATATTTATAACATTTGTTCAAATTGTCAAACTTCAGAATGATATATGTATTCCTATCCTTGTGCACATTGTCTGGTTGTCCAAGTTTTTTTCGCACCTCATGTCAGCAACTGTACCAAGCTGCATGTCCAATGTAAATTAAGTCATGCCACCTGTTACCCAGGCCTGATGTAAATTTGGTCCTGCCACTCCTTCTTGCCTGGCTCAGGGCTCATCTGATGTAAATCAGGTCATGCCACACCCCACAAGCCCCCCCCTTGACTGTCTAAGGCATGCCTTATGTAAATCAGGCCACGCCCGCATGTCTAATGTAAATCAGGCCACGCCCGCATGTCTAATGTAAATCAGGTCATGCTTTCTCTCAGTGGTCTATTCTGCACCTGGGTCACCACACTATACTCTCCCCCAACAGGCTACCCCTGCACCTCGCCTGGGTCACTGCATTTCCTTTAGGTTTTTGTTGCCCAAGACCCCCCCTCGTCTTTTAAGACACCCTTCACTCCCTATTATGATTAGGGTGGGTGGATGTCTTGAAATCAGCTTGAACAAAGACACTCTCCCTCTACTCCAGCTGGCCTAAATATACCCTCCCCAAGTCAGTTCCCTTGCTCCTTGTTGCCCTGCTCCATCTCCCCCCCCAGTCCTGTCCTTTCCTACTGTTACCTGTCTATTTTATTTTTATTTTTTTATTTTATTAGGAAAGTTGGAAGTACATCCTTTGAGCTAAAAGCTCCTTTATGAAGGATCTTCGTCATGCAATAAAAAGGAGGGGGAGACAAGACAGGTGGGAGCATATGCAGCTGTGAGGCATTGTCAAAATAAACAATATTAAATACATGGGCCCGGACATTCAGACTGCACCTGGCAGTGGCGCAAGCCTGGGCACAGCGCAACTGGGATGTGCTGGGGCCAGGGCCAAGTGATATTCAATGGTGATATGCCATGGCGCAGCACCGTTGAATATGGCAAGGTCAGCACACATACTGCGCATGGTGCAGTGGCACTGCACCGGTGCAAGCCACAGATAGGGAGCACGGGGATGCACCAGCGCAAGTGCAGTTCCGCTAGGCGCATCACCTGCGATATTCAGCAGGGGGCATGCAAATGAGGCCATAATATATGCAAGGCACAAATGGCGCCATTTGCATGTCATTATGGCTCCATTTGCATGCCTTGCGCAGGGCAGCCTGGTGACTTACGCCTAGCGCCCTGTACAGCATGACGTGTGCAGTGGGAATCCCGGGGTATCCCCCTACCCACAGCCGCGATCATGGTATATGTCAAACGAAACAGTCCCTGGTAGTCTAGTGGTTCACCCTCCCTCCCTCCCGAGCCCCCAAGTCCTCGATATATGCCATAAACAACCCCGATAGTCTAATGGAACCTCCTCCTGATTCCCTGAGTCCCTGAGAAATGTCATTCCGACCCTCCCTGGTGGTGAAGTGGAACCTTCACCCCATCCATTGCATGATTGTGGTACACACCGTAAAATATATCCCTGGTGATCCAGTGGTACCCCCCCACCCACACCGAACCCCTTGCCTACCCTGCTCCCCCCCATCATCGGCGGGTGGCTGCAACCAGCCCGCATACTGCCCGGCCACCCGCCAAATGACAGGTACAGCATGGGCTGTAAGCCCATTGGTCCCCAGTGTGGACCAGTGGGCTTGCAGGGCATACTGTACTAGACAGTCCCAAATATGAAGGAGGGAGGGGGGCCCACTAGACTACCAGGGACTGTTTCGTTTGCCATTTACTGCGATCATGGCTACGGGCGGGAGGGGCCACTGGACTACCAGGGCAATGTGTCTGCTTGTGGACGGTGTTCTGGGTGGGCGGGTGGCCACCCACGGCTGGCGGCTCCTGTGTTGCGCCCTGCAATACAGCAGCCCATCTGTGGGTGACCGGGAGTTGTTCCCACTCCTCATGGGCTCAACTTTGAGACCCCTTATGCGGCGCAATGCAGGGTTGCACCAGCATATGCACTGCACATCCCAGGCTGAATATCGGGATGTGCCGCATATGCATGGGCACGCCCCCTGCAGCTGCACCACATACGATTACATTGCTTCCCAGCGCATCAGGATTTGTGCTGCGCCGGGCAGCCTTTCCAATATCCCGCCAGGGCGCAGGGGGCATAGGCAACAGAATAGAGCATATAATCTGGGTCGGGCCAGGCTTTTGGGGAGCTAATGCCCATAGGTGGCTATTGTAACCCCCCAAATAATTACCTTTTAATATTGCACATTTGCAGTGTGCATGCACTCGCTATCTGTGCCTGTGCCGTGCCTGGTGTCTTTGGGAGGGGAGAGGGGCCACCTCCTTGCATTGCTGGCTGTGGTGTCCCGCTGACAGTTTTGCCTGTTGCTGAGTGTCGAGCTCTGTTGTCAGTGGCCCCCCCTCGAAAAACTTAAAAAACAAAACTGTTGTTGGTTGTTGCCCACAGCTTTATTGCTTGCAAAACACCTTCACTTTACAACTCTAAATAAAGATTCTCTGCTATATGTTTACAACATTTGTTGAAATTGACAAACTTTAAAATGACATATATATATTCCCACCCTCGTGCACGTTGTCCGATTGTACAGATCTTTATTACACCTCATAACCGGCTCTTGTTCTTTGTCCTTACCGACAGTGTAATTTTGCACTGTAGTGTTTTTTGCACTCTATTGTCACTGTGACTTTCTTTATATGTAATTAACTAACTCAGGTCACCCCTGAAAAAGGGATTCCATTGTCTCAGTGGGTTTACCTGGTTACCAAAATTCAAAAATAAATGTCAGAAATGGTCCCTGGTTGCATGCCCAACATAAATTAAGTCATGCCTCCTGTTAACCAGGCCTGATGTAAATCATGTCCTGCCACTCCGTCTCGCCCAGCTCAGGGCCTACCTGATGTACACCTGGTCATGCCTCCCTGCGAGCTCTCCATCTCTTGACTGCCTCAGGCATGCCTAATGTAAACTGGGTCATGTCTAAATGTCGAATGTAAATCAGGTCATGCACTCTCTCAGCGGTTTACCCCTACACCTGGGTCACCACACCATGTTCTCCCCCAGCAGGCTACCCCTGCTGCTGGGTTACCACATTTTCTTTGGGTCCTTTTCACCCTGGATCCCCCTCTTTTTGGCCACCAAGCCACCTCTTGTTTACTGTGGAAGGTGGCTTCACCCCAACCCTTATTACTCCCCCAACACCTTAGCTCATTGTTGTCTTGATAGCCTTTCCTGTTCGTACATTGAAGATGTCTATGCATACATGTAACAAATGCACCCCACCTGGCCTGTACAACCCCAGGCAGTCCACCGTGATTTCTGGGTGTGACACCACCATAAACTTCCCTGCCTTGAGCCAGCGCCCTCACATGTCTGTTCATAGCTTTTCTTGCCAAGTCCAATGCTTTCAGGTTACCACCATTCCACCAAACCCACCTGGGGATCATGGCCAACCAGATCGCTTTTACCCCATCCTACATACTTTGAATGCTCCCAGTGTCCCTCAAGATCTGCCCTGAGTTCTATCCAAGGTATCTGTGCAGTCATTTCCTCCCATATTTGTCACCAGGATGTTCAGACTTGCCCTGTTCTTCCCCAGATGCCACTGCTGTGGCAGTAACTGTACCCAGCGCGTGCCCTTCAACCCAAACTAAGACACTCTCCCTCTGACATCCAGGCCCAGCTGCCATGTTCCCAGTCTCACTGCTGCTCGTCTCTCTCCGCCCAATACATGAACACATGACCACACACCCATATTTCCCGTGTAGTGCCCCTGCCTGCAAGGGGAAAGGAACAAAGTCAACTGTAAACAGTGCATCTACATATGCCCTGTACCTGCCAGAGGCCCACCTACCAATGCTCTGAATTCCTCTGCCAGAAATACCTGCTGCGACCACCTCTGATATGGCCTCAGTTCTAAACTAATGTGTATTGAACTCAGCTGGGTTCAAACCTTCAAAGGCTACTGTCTCCTGTAACACTGCCGCTACCTGGTACCTTTTCCCTGGTCTACTATTTCTATGCATTAAGAGTGCCCCTTCTTCCTCTGGCCTGACCCCTAGCAATCCCTGAACTACCCTCAGAGGATACAGCAGCTCTTTTGTGCCTTTGGCTATCTGCGCCCACTCCCCGTTTCCCCTTTCATCTGTCTTAGATCTTTCAACATGTATGCTCAGCCCTTCCTCCCTCATCTGCACATCCCTCCTCTGTATTATTCCCTCTGTGTCTTGATCCAATGCTGCCTTGGCAGCCGCCTTGCTAATATGAAATGCCCCAAAGAATAGCAAATTGAATGTAGCAGCAAATAGGGTAACCTCATAACCTGTGGAACATACTGAGCATAGAGCTCTGATTACCTTCCTCATTAAACTGGTGATCATGGGCTGTCTTCTGTCCTGTACCCTCCCCCTCAGTCTGACCCACCCCTTCATGATCCATCTCACTACCTTGGCCTTGCATGAATCCTCTGTGCCCTTACGGTTGCTAGGTGGGTGGCTACAGCGGCCTGTGCCACCCCGTCTTCCGTTAGCTGAACAGTGACTCGCATTACCTGCTGAACTAGTATTGAGCAACTTACTGGGAGCTGGGTCCTCCCCAAAAATTCATGAAATACCCTAAGGGATGACTCGTACAACCTCAGCATACTAGGCATCCAAGAATTTGAGAAAAGGAACACAACTCTTTCAGCCCAATTTCCCACAATATGGGCAGTACTGGCATCCTGTCTGTCTCTACATAAAGGGGCCATCTCCCTGAATTTCTGCGGTTGTAAATGAGAAAGACAGTCAGCAGCTGTGTTACTGTAACCTAGAATGTGCTTCACCCTGAATATAAGGTTTAGTTGTAGGCACTGTAGCACTAGGACGCGCAGCACCTTCATGACTGAGGGTGACTTTGTTGTCTGTCTGTCCGGTACCTGCACTGCTGCCTGATTGTCACATCAAAACCAAACCTTCGTATTAGCCCATGCCTCACCCCGCATCCAGATGGCTGACAAAATAGGGAAACCTCTAACAGTGCGATGTCCTTGCATAAGCCTGCGTCCTGGCACTGCTTTGGCCATTCCACTGCCATCCACTTACCTGCCCAAAAGGCACCCATTCACCACCAGCTACATACTGCAAATCTGTGTTGTACACCCAGTTTGCCTGCCACATGGACCTGCCATTGAAATTGTGCAGGAAGCACTGTGGCGCCCGCTAACCTCCTTGTGAATAGTCGCCCAGGCGCAATGACCCTACATGCAAAACTGAGATGCCCTACCCTATAAGGCTCTGCGTCGTCCTCAATGGTAGCCATCGGACCTCCTGATTTCCATTATCAACTGCTTCAGCCTCCCACCTTTTCTGCTGGGAGTCTGGATTCCATAGCTATGGTGTTCAATTCTGTCCTTAGAAAGGTGACAGTTTCCTTCAGTCTTCTCTTCTGCTAAGGGCATCCCCAGTAACTTGCACAGATCTTGAAATGCTTCCAGACTGTGTAGGCAATCTGTACTTTCTCTCCCCCCCAATTGTTAGGAAATAATCCAGGTAATGTAAGATGCCCCTGCATCTAGATACTTCCCTAGCTACCCATTCCAAAAAATGACTAAATTTTTCAAAGGTTGCACAGGACATTGAACACCCTATGGGCATGGCTTTATCAAAGCAATATCCCCCTTCAAACTTAAACCCTAGCAATTCCCAGTCTAGAGGGTGTACCGGTAACAGCTGAAAGGCTATTTGAATATCACATTTAGCCACCAGGTCCCCTTTTCCCACTGTTTTTATCAACTCTATGGCCTTATCCACCAAACTGTAAAACATTGTGCCATTTTTCTTGTCTATATAGTCATTTACTAGTACTCCCTCTGGATAAGACAGATGGTGAATTAACCTGAACTTTCCCTGGTACTTTATGGGGATAAGTCCCAGCTGTGATACTCTAAGGTTATGTAAAGGTGGCTAGGAAAATGGGACCTCTACCCAACCTGCCTCTATCTCCTCCTGAATTTTCTTTCTTTTCCACTTCCCTTCTAACCCATGGACCCTCACAGTGCCACCTAAGACCCTTTTAAAACCCTCCTGAAGTGTCTTTTCCTCTTGTCTTTCCAGATATAGTTTAACACTCTATTTAACATCTCAGTTGTTTTAAGGGGTTTTCTGGGGTTTTGGCCAGGGAACAGCCCGCCACTTGACCCTTGAAATCACCTCCTCCCTGGTCCACGAGAAAGCTGCTTAAACCAAGACTTTTCTTGGCCCTTTCTGCACTGTAATACAGAATGAAAACTGCCACACTTGGCCCGTGTGCTTGAAATGGCATCCCGCTCTTGTCTGGCATGACTGGGGCAAATGCATTTCCAGATTCACCAGCCTTGTCCCTCCCAAAGTCACCCAAATTGCCTCCATTACCCCCCCGGCCGACATCATATCTAGCCAGATATCCACATTTCTCATGTCCCATCTCACATCCCCCAGTGATGCCATGCATTGCCTAAACTTTTCATTGTATTGTAACCATGCCAACCCACTCCCTTTCTTCTGGGTGTTTTTTATTGTGGCCATGGAGACAAGCATTTGCCCTGCTAGCTCAGGTCTTTTTTCAAGTACTGCCAATAATTAACACATGTATCCCATTAGCCATAAATCAACATTTTTCCCTGGGTAACACTTTTTCAGTGGCCTCCTATTTAAACAAACCTGGGAACGGATGAGCAATATGTGTTTATGTGCTGGGAAGGGATGGGGAATATGTTTTTTATGCAGGCCAGTTTAAGGCCTGCTATAATTTTATTTAGTCTTTGGTAACCAGGTAAGGCCAACTAGGAACAAGTGCCTGTTTTCAGGGGTGACCTTTGAGCACTGGGCAGTTAAGTGACTTGCTCAGAGTCACACAGTATGCAAGTGGAGGTTGTGAGAATCAAACCCAGGTATGGTCTGCTGAATTTACCAAGCTCGTACACAGCTCATTACTCTAACCTCTAGGCTATACTGCCAGCCCAGTGTATTTATCAATAACATGTGATGAACTGAGGTGTGGCTTATGTGGAGAATTCAGACATGTCAGTCTCATCTGCAGGAGTTGGTTTCAGTGCAACTTCTGCAAAGAGAAAGAGTATTCCTTCCAGTATTGCCCATGGGCAGCCCAGAACTGCTTGGATGGTTTTGACCAGGACAGTATTCTGCGTAGTGCTCAGCAAGCCGGTACCTCAACACACCAAGTCAATCCACCCCCTGCTTCAGAGAACCTTGGCCCTCAGCCAACGGCAAGACTGGAGAACCATCTGGAACTGGAACAATCACATACCCAGCCTGAACCAACACATCCCTAACCTAAACCAGCACATCCCCAGCCAAGTACCCAGGAGACCAGCATGGAGGAATTAAGGGATGGCACTAGGGAAAGGAACTTGGAACCTGATCCCCAGACCGACACTAGGACACTTGCCCCTGAGGAATCTGCTGATATAAAAGATCCTAAGGTGGAGCCTGCACAAATGCCTTCTCCTCTGGAAGGAATGATGGTAGTTCCCCAAGGGAAGTTTCAGGCTGGTGAAACATTCTTGGGACCCTATCCTGGTACAGCTCCTTAATAAGTTTTACATCCTCCTAGACAAATTTGTTATCCGTGGTCCAGCACCCCTGATTGTACCCCCACTTTGCGGACAGCAACCTACATGCAGGGATATGTACTAACATTAGAGCGAAGACACTCATCATATAAGCATAAGTGTCAGGATCTGTGTTCTACTATGCTCTACTAATGCATATTATGCTCCATTATGTTTTACTGATATATTTTAGCCATGAGAGACGCTTTTTGCTCTATTTTTACTGCATTCTCTAGAAATAAGGCAACAGTGCCATCTTTAGCAATTATGCAGCATTACAAGTGCAACTGACCTTGGAGTTATAGAGAAACATAGAAACATAGAATTTGATGGCAGATAAGGACCGCTTGGCCCACCTAGTCTGCCCATTTTCCTACCTAACAGATAAGCTGCAGATCCTAGTTAACCAACAGCCTACTTCCTCCTACCCCCCACTAGGACTGCCTTATGTCTGTCTCATGCATTCCCTTGAGGAAAGGAGGGAGAGGGGGGACATGATAGAAACTTTCAAATACCTCAAGGAATCAACAAAGTCCAAGAGGGTAGCATCTTTCAGAAAAAGAGATGTGCAAGAACAAGGAGCACAATTTGAAGATAGAGGGGACGGCTCAGAGGTAATGTGGAGGAAGTATTTCTTCACAGAGAGGGTTGTGGATACATGGAACAGTCTTTCTGAGGAGGTCGTAGAGTCAAAAACAGTAGGGGAATTCAAGAATGCATGGGACAGACATAAGGCAATTCTGGTGGGGGGTAGGAGGAAGTAGGTTGTTGGTTAGCTAGGATCTGCAGCTTATCCGTTAGGTAGGGAAATGGGCAGACTAGGTCAAATTCTGTTTCTATGTTTCTATGAAACTACCCTGGCATTAACTACTGCACCCTCTGACCTCAGACCTTTTACAATATTTTTAAGCTCCTCTTCAACATCCTCGAGAAGCAGTGCAGGTCATCCTTGGGGCTTGGTGGGCAGCTCAGGGATAAGCTGACTGGGGTCTGGAATTTTGCTGAGCTTGGTGAGGTAGTCTTTCTTAAAACCTCTCACAGTACTCTCATTTATGGTTCCACAGTATTTCTTATTGTAGTGACAAACGGCGTTCATAACACCATTCTCAACTGCATGTTTCCCGATTTCAAATTGGACAGCTGCACTGTACCTCCCATACTCTCTCCTGCGCTTTTTAGCAGGAGGACCGGAGAGCTCACTGGAAAGCTCACCAACAACAGACTCAGCAACCTGGAGGGGGACTGAAGAGGACTGGCTCAGGGTTTCTGTATTAAGCGGTGTGCCAGATAAGTCCCTCTTGACAGAGGTTTTCTTGGAAAGCCAGGAAAGATGCAACATCTTCAATTTTGTCAGCAGTAGCAGTCCACAAACGGCTAGAAATACAGTCACCATTATTTCTCCGCAATTTGTAGACTACTAACAGCTGACAGCTGACTTCCTGGTTTGCCGAGTACCGTAGTAGCGCTAACATACTTTGACGCTAAAAAGTCTGGAAGTCACCACCGCGTGGAAATCTGGTTGTGCGGTAATAAAGTGTTATACAGTATATAGGGGAAGTCTTACCTCTTCCCTTCTGCTATCAATACCCCTCCTGATACATCCCAGCATCCGCCTTGCCTTGATTAATGCTTCGTTGCACTGACTTGATTGTCTGAGGGTGTCACTTATAATAACTCAAAGGACTTGTTCCTCCGTCATTGTACTAGGTTACACCCCACCCATCAGGTACTCTGTCCTGGGTTTGTGTTCCCCAGGTGCATTACCTTGCACTTTTTGCCAACACCAAAAAGAAGGTGGTATTGACCAGTGAGTCCAGAAACATTTAATGTACAGTATTTCACTCAAAAGTACAATTATTAGAAGGCTTGGCCACCTTTCAAACCCAACATTTTCTTCAGCTCCCGTCAACTTTTTCAAGGGGAGGTGGTTCTAAATATCAAAAAGGTATACTCAGAATTCCTTGAAAAATTCACTAGTTTATGGTAGAAACATGCAGCTACTGTAAAATTACCCTGAACAATTCTTTAAATATTCACAATGTCGCCTACCAAATTTACAGAAACTTAGAAGTCATTCATGAAATCACGCTGTGTCAGAGGAGCACACAGAACGCTCTGTCAGAGGAGCACACAGAACGCTCTGTCAGAGGAGCACACAGAACACTGTCAGAGGAGCACACAGAACGCTCTGTCAGAGGAGCATGCAGAACTATGTGCGTGCGTAGGAAGCACCGTCAAAGTGCACCAGTATGGCAGCATATTCTTGAAACCCTTAAAACTGGTGGTGCTGCCAGCTGTTGCATACTAACGCTAGGATTACGTTATATACACTAAACGTTCCCAGGAAGAGGAATGCTAGTGATGGGTTACCTTGGCAACTGCCCAGATAACCTCACATTTACCAGCTGAGTGAGAATAAACCTATAAATGTGGCGGGGAGACCATCCTAAAATAAGATTTAAAAAAGTATATAATTTATGTGAAAACACTACACCAGCAATACAGCTATATGTTTGTAGTAACTTAACCCTTAGGCTGCCAGCAGAATTAGAATGTACAGGAATTTTGGACTGATACATAAGTCTGCGGCCGTGCAAGGGACATCTTTTTCTGTACTCAGTTTCGGGGTGAACCCAGTTGATTTTGATCAAGGTCAGCACTGACAGGGCAACAGAATTTCAGTTCTCCGCATGAACCCGCTATGGAGCACAAACAAAAACACAGTGTGCAATTCAGAACTGATTATATAAAATCAAAAAATCGGACAATAAATCAGAAATATATGACAAAGCCAAATCAGGACAGACAGTAACTCATCAGTATGTGTTTGAAAGCAAAACAAAATGGTTATATTACATGCACGATGAAAATAGAAAATAGAATTAAAAATCTACGTTTCGACCTTAGCTAACTAACTAACTTTGTTTTTTTTTTTTTCTCTTTTAGATATTTCCTGAAGAAGACCTAAGGTCGAAACGTAGATTTTGAACTCTATTTTCTATTTTCAGTGTGCATTTAGTATAACCATTTTGTTTTGCTTTTAGACCACATGCTGACGCAGTGCCTTGTTTTGGTTTTTTACAGTGTTTGAATGCCTGGACTGCCTCTGCATCTGTTGGGACTGATGGTTGGCTCTTTTTTTGTTGTTGCTGCCATTGCTCTGGGTCTGTTTCAGGCTGAATTTCCATCCAGACAGTGTTTGAATGCAAAACAAAATGGCTCTTGGTGTGTTTTTTTCCCCATAAAGTGTCTGGCAAGGCTGGATGTTATCTTTTCAATGGATCATTGATTAATGTTCCAAAATTCCAAGACACAATTCCCTTTTGATTTGACCAATATACAACTTGTTGCAATTGCACTTGCTACTGTAAATAACAAAGGTGGGACTGCAACTAATCCTGTGTTTAATTTTTATCTTTTCAGCCCTATTTTGGTTATTGGCCCCTGACAGCCTGTACATGTTGCTACACTGGGCAAAATGCCCACATGGATAAGTTGCCCACAGGTGGCAGGCCAAAGGTAAATCCAGTAGACACCTTTCTAGGGGAAACATTGTTAGAATGTAGCAGTTTGTCCTTTAGGGTATGGTATCAGTGCACTTTGCTACCACAAGGGGGGACCGAAAATGCCCTCTTACCTCATGCTGTAGTTTTCAATACATACTGTATCAGTTACTGTGAATAATCGTTTTGATATGCCCAGATGCTAAACGGAATTGAGTAGAAAAAAACAGCGCTACGTGCCAGTGCTGACTGCCTTGGTTTAGAGACCAAGGTATTTTCTTCTGGTATATCAGAAACCTTTCTATTACCAGTCTTCACCAGTTCTGTGTGTGTCTCTGACAGAGTGTGATTTCATGAATGACTTCTAAGCTTCTGTAAATTTGGTAAACCACATTGTGAATAATTGAAGAATTATTTAGGGTAGTTTAACAGTCAGTACCAGTTTCTACCTTGTACTGATTAATTTTTCAATTGAATACTGAGTAAAGTATATCTTTTTGAATTTTTAGGACCACCTCCACTTGAAAAAGTTGGCAGGAACTGACAAAACTGTTGAGGCTGAAGGGTGGCCGAACCTTCTTATAAATGAACGTTTGAGTGAACTACGTTGAATGTTTCTGGACTTACCGGTGGATGCCATCTCGTTTTTGGAACTGACACTGCCTTTGCTTCTGTCTCTCTACATTTCCTTTTTTTTCACTTATACATAGATACATAGACTTGTCAGCAGATGAGGACCACTTGGCCCATCCAGTCTGCCCATCTACTCTACCCCCCAACTGACACTTTTTGCCTCCACCCTGTCCCTACTAGGATTCCTGTACACCTATCCCAGGCATTCTTGAAAGCCTCCACTGTTTGTACCTTTACTACCTCCATGGGGAGACTACTTCATGCATCCACCACCCTTTCTGTGAAAAAGTACTTTCTCCCATTCCCCCTGAACCTATCTCCCATGGCCCTGATATCATGATCCCTTGTCTTTGCTCATTTCTTTTGCTGAATTAAGCTCACCTCCTGGACTCTATTAATACCCTTGAGGTATTTAAAAGTCTCTATCATATCCCTCCTGTCCCGTCTCATTTCCAGCAAATACAGGTTAAGGTCTCTTAGCCTGTGCTCATATGTCTTCTGGTATAGTCCCTTCATCATCTTCGTAGCCCTCCTCTGGACTGCCTCCACTTTGTTGATGTCCTTTCTGAGGTGTGGCATCCTGAACTGGATGCAGTACTCAGATGCAGTCTTACCAGTGATCTGTAAAGGGGCATTATTACATCCTTGTTCCTACTGGATATACCCCTCCTTCTACATCCCAACATTCCGTTGGCCTTCCTTATTGCCTTATCACATTGTCTGGCCACCTTTAGGTCATCAGTCATAATCACCCCAGATCCCTTTCTTGCCTGGTGGTCTCCAGCAATACCACCTCATTGAATACTTTTCCCGTGGGTTCCCACAGCCAAAGTGCATAAGTTTGCATTTTTTTGCCTTAAATTACAGCTGCTGCACCCTTGACCATTCCTCCAGCCTGCCTAGGTCCCTTATCATTCTTTCTACTCTCTCTTGAGTGTCGACTTTTTTGCAGATCTTTGTGTCGTCTGCAAAGAGACACACCTTCCCCTCCAGGCCCTCTGCAATGTCATTTATGAAGATATTGAAGAGCACTGGCACCAGCACCAAGCCCTGGGGCACCCCACTGGTCACTGCCCTCTCTGTGGACTGAGCTTGTTCACTATCACCCTTTGAGTCCTCCCGCTTAACCAATTTCTAACCCAGTTCGCCACCCTGTGTCCCACTCCCAGGCTTCTCAACTTTTTATGCAGGATGGTGTCAAAGGCCTTGCTAAAGTCCAAGTAGGCAATGCCCACTACCCCTCTCTGATCTGTCACTCTGGTTACCCAGTCGAAGATATCGATCAGGTTTGTTTGACAAGATCGTGCTGCTGTAAAGCCATGTTGCTCAGGATCCTGCTGCTCACTTGATTCTAGGTACTCCACAACCCTTTCCTTGATCAACGATTCTATCAATTTCCCTACCATCGAGGTCAGACTGACTGACCTGTAATTCCCCACCTCCTCTCTACTCCCACCTTTATGGAGCAGGACTATGTTTGCCTTTTTCCAATCCATCAGGACCACCCCTGTCTCTAGTGATTTGTTGAAGAGTTCTCCAGGGGTGCTGCTAGGACATTCCTACACACCTTTATTCTGGGGTAAATTCTGTCTGGTCCCATCACTTTGTTTATCCTCAGTTTTTCCATCTCTTCTAGGACTTTCTTCTTTTTGATTTGTAGTTTATTGAATTTTCAGTCAACTTTTACAGTGACTATTCATCGGTATTTGCATAAAGTCCATGCCAATATTAACATAAGTAACCATTTTCACGGGGTAAAACAGATAATTAAATCTGTAAAAGTAAGATAATCTCATGGCAGAGTCGAAGTCTTTGCAGATAGGAGGCAATTAAACATTAGGGACTGGCGAAAAATTTATTAATTCATAAATTAAACCTTCGCATCTGGAGGCTGACAAGTAAAGAGTACTTCACTGGTCAGAAATTTACACTTCACCTACCACAGTTTATAATTAACTACTTATATACGTGTAACCCCCCTACAAATGGGGGTTCTTAGAAAGCCTGCATGGGCTTACCTGTCACCCTGTAGCTCTGTATCCACCTGCTCTTCCCAGGCTTCTCCTGATCCAGCCTGCGACTAGTTCTGTCTCCACTGGTCCTTTTCTGCCCCATGTGCCCTGCTATGCAGACCAAGTTCATAATCCAGCCCCTTGGGGCTCAAAACATCTGATCACGATCTCCCACTGTAGTGTCTGCCCCCAGGGCAGTGGGAATCGTGCAGGCATGACTGACACCTTTGATCTGCTACTGATCAAAATTTTGCTCAATCCAGAGAGTGTTCTGTCAGTCCCAGGATCCCTTTCACCTAATTGAGACCCGGTGACCACGGACAGGCAACTGAGAGGCTGCTCCCTTGCAAAATAAAGGAATTGTGCGAGGTGTTGGATAAGGGCTCATTTCAAAGCTGTGAATGACAGCGTACAGTACATACTGCAAGCCCATTGGTCGACATGATCGTCCAATGCACTTACAGTTGTACCGAACACTGTCATTCATCAATAGCACAGTCGGCGGGCAGCTGTGGAGGTGTACAGGTGGGTCAAGCTGCTCACTGGCCATCTACCCATGCTAGTATGGGGGAACGGGGTGGTGTGGGGGTGTCTGAGTGGGTGGGGGGTCCACTGGACTACCAGGGCAATGTGGGATGATGGTCTATGTCATGATCGGGGGGGGGCACCACTAGACCACCAATGTATGTTGACATTGGATTAATGTATGGACAGGGGCTTGGGGATGGGAGGGGATCCACTGGATCACCAGGGTTAGCAGCAGTTCACATCACAATGCATTTGGGTTGGGGTAGGGAAGGGGTACTGCTGAGTCACCAGGGTTTATGTAGGGGTGTGTGGGGATTGCTCAGTGTGACGGGCAGGGTGGGGGGGTACCACTATACCACCAGGGTTGGCAAAGGGCCTTATTCAGCATGTATGGTAACACAGGCTGGGGGGGGACTGGACTGCCAGGGTAGGTAGGATGCTGTGCTGCTGTCTGCAGTATGGCAGCCTGCCTGTGGGTGGAAACCCACGTAAGTCTACTTGAAGTAGACTTATCTTTGGGAGGCGAATCTCTGGACTTGCCCCGGGAATGCGCCTCCAAGTTGGGCTGAGAATGGGGCTGCACTTCATATGCATGGGCACGCCCCCCTCATAGCCCCTCCAGATGTGCCGCATATCATTATGGGCAGTATGCAGCACATCTGCAATGTGTTGGTGCATCGGGCCCCTTCCAGAATCATGCTACGGCATGAGTCAGTGATGTGCCGGTGCATCTTGGATGTGCGGGGCGTATCCCTTTTGAGAATTCTGCCCCAGATCTTTTAGTACTTTAAAGAAGTTCTCTTCCTAAATTTTAGGTGCTTATTGTAATGCAACAGGTGAGACTGAGGCATTCCAAGCCAAAGATGCATTTCCATGATTCTCTCATTGCTACCCATCCTCCTACAGAGTTTAGTGTCCAGGGTGTAGTGGGACAATAATGTAGGTTGGGCAGAAAGTTTTTAAATTCCCGACAAGAAGGCCGGGGGTCTGCCAGGCCACCAGAAGCTCTGGATATTTAGATGCTTTGTGGTGAGTTTTGGGGCTTTTACTGAAGACAAATCACACTTTTGTTACATAGGTCTGTTCATGAAAAGGGGTTACAGTGCATACCACATTTTTAAAAATCAAGAACTGCCAGGCATATATTTTTGGCTAAATCTCAATGTTGGCTATATGTGCAGATAAATAACATAACTATAGAATTCTAGGGTATCCATATTTTTTATGGGGTGTCCTGCTCCATTTTGCTGCTTTTTTTACCGGAAAAAGTGTGACATGCAAAAACACAGGCACCTTATCACCGTACCCTCCCTGCCGCTGCTACCTGTCCCTATGCCCGTCCACGATATATGTACTTCTGATCTTTTCCGCTACTCTCGTCTCCCCTTCTCCTTCTACAGTCACCTCTGGCACTCTCGCTCCACCTTCTCAGGGTTAGTGTGTGTTATCCGTACGCTGTAATTGTTCCCAGGAAATACCTGCTGTATGCACTTACTATGCACTTAATATGTACATGCTGTTGCAGTGCATTGTTGTACTCATTTGATACAATGTACACACTGTTGATTAATGCTGTCTATACTATGTATCTATGTACAAATTCTTGTGTTTAATCTCTGGTCTCCTACTGGCTTATTTGTAGTTCTTGTATATTTTTGACCTTTGTAAAAAAAAAAAAAAAAAAAAATAAGAATTTTATGTGAACTTTGGGAACCTGCCCTGGCGCACCTTGTAAATGAATCTTTATCGAGGGTGTTTCACCTGGTTAAATAAAGATTGATTGACTGATTGAGTATATGTCAGTGCTGGTCACGTGATGATGCTGAACGTGGCAGCACAGGCTGCAATCTTCAGACATGAAGGCAGGCCATACAGTACACATACTTTATATATATTTTTTCTCTTTCCCCATTATCTCTGTATTTTTATTTTCGGACTACAGTATAGAAAAGGGCAAGCCATGTTTCCAGCAGCAGCTTGTGCCCTGTTCGTCTAAGCACACCTAGTTTTTTTTTTTTTTTGCAGTTTCAGTTCAATTCACCTGCTGGCCGGTGAGCCAGACACATGTCCACAGTCCAATTACTGTCCTCCTCTTCTCAAGATGACATGATCGGTGTGATTTCTCAGTGCCAACATGTGCACTGACTATACTATTAACTTACCACATAACTCTTATAGCGGTCCGCTACAGAGCCATGTATTAAGTTAACGGTGCACCTTCATACCATGTGATCCCCCAATCCCCCTACTGCTGCTGTCTCAGTCTCCCAAGTCATTCAAGCGCAGTGGCACAGACTTTGGTGCTGGTAAGGAAAAGAAATGGCTTTGTTAAGGTGCATGCATGGCGATTTTGTGGGGAATCTCCCAACAGAGTAAAACACTGAAATGACGATCAGGCATTTGCCCAACCTGCCTCCCCCACTGCACCACTGTTGGTGTCATCTGTAAAGAGACACAGTCTGCCCTTGATTCTCTCACCAGTGTTGCTGATGAACATACTGAAGAGGACCAGACTCAGGGCAGATCCCTTTGGTACCCCGCCTGTGACCTCCTTCTCTTCTGATTTAACCCCGTTGACCACAGTACTCTGCTGCCTCCACTTTAGCTAGTTACTATATCTACCCAGTTTACTATGACCTTAACCACACCCAGATCCTCCATCTTCTTCAGCAAACATCTGCGAGACATTGAGTCGAAAGCCTTGCTGAAACTAAAGTAGAGCAAATCCACAGCAAGGCCCCTATTGGATTCCCTCATCACCCAGTCAAAGAAAAGTATCAGGTTTGTCTGACAAGACCTCCCTGTCATGAATCTATGCTGTTTACTATTCTGGAGATTGCTGCTCTCCAAGTAGTCCACAAGGTCCTCTTTGACCAGTGACTCCATCAGCTTTCCTACAATAGAGATAAGACTGACAGGTCTGTAGTTCCCTTCATGTTTTTTAGTACCCCCCCTTATGGAGCAGAACTACATCTGCTACCCTTCAGTCCATCGGAACTACCCCTGTCCTTAGTGAGCTGTTGAAGAGCCCTACTAGGGGCTGAGCCAGTTCAGTTGCGAGTTTCTTGAGTATCCTTGGATGCAACCCCTCTGGTTCCGAGACCTTAGCTATCATTAGGCCCCAGGACCAGATGGGTTGTTGTTACCTCCTGTTACCTACTTTTAGTCCCTCTCCACAAAAGTGGGAGGAGGCTGGCAATTACAGGCCAGTTAACCTGACCTTGGTGGTGGGGAAATTAATGGAATTATTGCTAAAGGAAAGGATTGTGGTATATCTTGAATCCAGCAGATCACAGGCTCTGAAGCAACATGGATTCACAGCAGGAAGGTTATTTCAAACTAATCTTATAGATTTCTTTGACTGGGTGACCAGGGAAATAGATCAGGGTGGGGCGGTGGATGTGGCCTGCCTGAATTTCAGCAAGGCCTTTGACACTGTTCCACATAAGAGGCTTGTAAACAAACTGAACAGCATGGGAGTGGGTCCCAAGGTGGTAAACTGGGTCAGAAATTGGCTGAGGGATAGAACACAGAGGGTGGTGGTAAATGGAGTTTATTCTGAGGAGAAGAGGGTGACCACTGGGGTGCCACAAGGATCAGTTCTGGAGCCAGTCCTCTGTAATGTCTTCAATGTCTTCAAAAGAGACATTGCAGAGGGGCTAGAAGGGAAGGGAAGGGAAGGTATGCCTTGTTGCAGGTGACACTAAGATTTGGAACAGGGTTGACACTCCTGGGGGCTGGGAACAATGACGAGAGACCTAACAGGCTGAAGGAGTGGTCAAGACCAAACTATTGACTACCTAACTAAGTATAACCTTCTCTCGAAAACTCAACATGGGTACAGAAAAGGTTATAATACATCTACGGCTCTTCTCAAACTTACGACAGATATGCTCTCCAACATGGATGCGGGACTACTAACAGAGGTGGTTTTTATTGACCTTACGAAGGCCTTTGATCTTGTTGATTATTCTCTGCTTCTCTCCACTCTTCAAAACCTGAGCTTTCACCCCCTGTTGTTGACTGGTATAGAAGCTACCTGTCAAATAGGTCACAAACTGTGAAATTTAACTCCTCCCTATCTGACAGTACTGTCATTAATATTGGGGTATCTCAGGGCTCTATACTGGGGCCCCTTCTTTTCTCACTTTTTATTAACAATATTGCTGACGTTTTTCAATCCTGTTCACCCATCCTCTATGTGGATGATCTTGTCTTCTATTTCAGCTCCACAAATATTGCCAGTATAAACGTGCCCCTTTCCTCTGACTTCAAAAATGTTCAAAACTGGCTGCATGCCCGTAAGCTGGTACTAAATGCAAAGATATAAAAAGCCATGCTTCTAGGCTCTGCACCTAAACTTAAGGCTTGTCAGACGTCCCTGATGGTATGCGACTTAGGAGGCACACAAATTGAGTGTTTAACGTCTTTTAAGTACGTGGGAGTCCTTCTTGACCAATCCCTTGATTTCAATCTTCATATACAGTCCACAGGCAAAGCTGTGAATGCTAACTGGGTCTTGATTATAAGACCAGCTATATGCTGACCCCCTCTGCTAAGCTGGCTATCGCCAGAGGTATCCTGCTCCCTGCCCTTACATACGGTGCTCCAATTTTTGCTGCTGCTCATAAAACTGCCCTCCACAAATGGGATGTTACATGCAATAATATATGCCATTATGCCTCCTCGTCTCCTCATCTCAAGCACCATTGCCAACTTTATAGAGACCTTAAATGGCTTTCTCCCTCTGACTGCCAGCAATACTCACTAGGCTCCCTTATTGATTCTGTTATCAGACAACAAACTCCCGCCTCACTTGCAGTGCTGTTTGTTCCCCAAACCTCCTCCCATGGGCTGCAATCAGCTGGTAAGTCTTTAATTAATGTAACAAAGTGTTGCACATCCAAAGCAACTGGGGCTTTCCATCATGCTGCACCTCTGCTATGGAACTCCCTTCCTATAGTACTTCGGCAGTCGAGATCCCATCTCATCTTCAAAAGGGAGCTGCATTGTTATGTATCTCTTGCAGACCCATGCACTTGTTTTGACCCCACCTGATTCCATCATGCTTTCACTTATCTCCAGTCCTACTATTCGCCACCTTACTCCTCTCACCACAGTCACCCAACTCTACTTTCCCCCAATCCCTATCATTCCTTCAGACTACTCCTTGGCCTCCCATCTTCCTTTGTAAGCCCTTACTTGCTCTTATCAATCTGAATTTACTACCCTGTTGTCACTGTGCTTACTGTCACTGTTCCCTCCTACACTGTCTCCCTCTTTACATTATTACATCATGAAATTTACTTCTAGCTGAATGGTATTTCTTCTACAAACTGGTACTGCTACTCTACATGTAATCTTATATGATTCATTGCCTTCTGCAGTGTTGCTTTTGACTGACTGTATCATCTCTCATGAACTGTTTTGACCTGCCCGTATATGTAATTGTCCTGTACTTATGAAATACTACCTGTCTGTATTTTTTGTTGTACTCTCCTGGGTCATGCCTGAAAATAGTCAATTTCTGGCTAGTGTACTTACCTGTTAAACAAAAACTAAATAAATAAATAAAATAAAGAGTGTGACAGCTAAGATTCAATGCAAAGAAGTATAAAATTATGCATTTGGGGCAGAGAAGTCCTGGGAAAAGAGTACATGATCCGGGGAGAGGGGGAGGCACTGACCACCAAACATGAAAGGGACCTGGGGGTAATCATATCTGATGACCTAAAGGTGACTAAGCAATGTAAAAAGGCTGAAGGGAGAGCCAGTGGGATGCTAGGGTGCATAGGGAGAGGTATCACCAGTAGAAAAAGGAGGTGATGATAGCACTGTACAAATCATTGGTGAGACCTCGTCTGGAGTACTGTGTCCAGTTCTGGAGGCTGCATTTCCAGGAGGACATAGACAGGACAGAGGCAGTTCAGAGAAGGGCAACAAAAATGGCACAGGGGCTGCACGAAAAGTCATGTAAGGAGAGACTAGATGTCCTTAATATGTATACCCTGGAAGAGAGGAGAGGGGAGATATGATAGAGACTTTCAAATACCTCAAGGGGATAAATAAGGTACAAGAGGGTAGCATCCTCCAGAAAAAAAGATGTTCAAGAACAAGGTGTCATGACATGAAGCTGAAGGGGGTTAGACTCGGGGTAGCATGAGGCAATATTTTTTTTCACGGAAAGAGTGGTGGATCCATGGAACAGCCTCCCAGTGGAGGTGGTGAAGGCGAAAATGGTAGAGGAATTCAAGAATGCACGGGATAAGCACAAGGGAACCCTAAAGATAGGAAAGCAAGGGTAAAAATGGAGATCAAGTAGGGTCTGTGCTATTGCGGTAGGTAGTGACAATGGGCAGACTATGTGGCCAAGCGGTCCTGATCTTCCATCCATTTCTTCAGTTTCTTCTTCACCGAGGAAGTGGAAGTCCTCAGAGAACTCCTTTCCCTGAATAGTCTCTCTTCTGGAGGATCTGGCAGCCTCTTGCTCGGACTCCTAGCCACTGAAGCGCCAGCCCTGGTCTCCCCTATCATCCACATTTTTAATCTATCTTTGGGTCACTAATACCTTTTCTTCATGTTGCCCTGGTTGTCCCACTCCATAAGGCAGGCACCACCGATGCCCCAGCAAACTACTGTCCGATATCTTTACTTCCCTCCCTCTCCAAAATACTCAAGCGGTTGGTCAATAAACAGCTCTAATCATTTTGACAAATCAGACTTCATCACTCCTTTCCAGTTGGGTTTCCACCAGGTCCATTCCACTTCTACCTCCCTGCTCAGAATTACTGACTACATCCATCTGCACATGGATAGAGGGGCCAGTACAATTTTTATAGACTTGGCTAAAGCATTTGATAGTTACTGTAATCACACGTTGCTCTTAGCCAAGCTAGCCTCCTCTGGTGTCTCTACTTCCTCTGTATGTTGGTTCAACTCCTACCTCTCTGATAGAACACAATCAGTCAAATTAGGGTCCTCCATTTCCTCCCAGTTCCAAACCTCTTTAGGGGTTCCCCAGGGGTCAGTCCTTGGTTCCCTTCTTCTCTGCCTTTATTAACTATTTCACTAATTGCCTCAAAATATGCAAATCCCACATGTATGTAATCCCTAGGCAATGCTATTCCAAGGGCTACTACCACTGCCTTGCAGGCCTGAACAAGGATGAGGGGCCTGGGTTCCTATTTTTGACATTAATCAGATTCTTCCCCAGGTTAGTACATTGCGCAGTGTCTCCACCCAGAGTTTACCTTTTAGTGGGTTAGAGCTTAGTCTATTACAGTCCTCTGGGAAGCGGTACCCACTTACCTTACCAGGATGTCACCTCAAGCATGACCCAATATTCAAAACCCCACATTCAGATGTTTTTGCAATTAGTGATTACTAATAATAATATGCTAACGACACAGGTATCTGCAAAACAAACAAGAAGTTTATTTGCAAGGGGAGGGTTAGGATGGGTGAATCTGGAATAGCGGTTGTGCTATTTACAGTTGCAGTAGATTGGTTTTGATTAGGTTTGGTTTAAGGCAATCACAATAATCATTAGCATTTGTATTTTCCCTATTAAATCATAATAGCACCCACCAACCTTCTGAGATAGTCAGAGCCCTGGCTATCTTGCTAGCTACCCTTATGGCAAACATACTTATAGTTGCCCACACTGGTACCAGCTCTCAGGGACATACAGATCCCCACAATCCCATATGCAATACCTGGATTTCCAGTAATTAGAGATCTTCCATGGGGATAATCTCTTGCAGCAGGTAATACAGTTGGGTCATCGCCAGAGGGTGATGTGGCACACAGCAGCTCTCTTCCAGCAGTCTTTTGCCAGGGGCCGCCCACACATCATCACTCTGCTCACTTAAAAGAGTGGGCAATCCCTGGTATCCTCAGTTCATTTTTGGCATGGGGTCATTATGTTGCAAGACATACTGTTGCATGACATAATCGTGCTGCATGATTTATGCCATGAGGCATTATGTTATTGTTCTGTGGGGGGATCTTTATTACAGGGGGCTGCACCCACTGGACCCCCTCCTCTAAAGATCCTCAATTCCAGGGGGGTCCAACTCGGGGACTGCACAGGTTTGGGTTCACCATAATGCTGTGCGCTATTAAGCATGCAACATTATGACCCGCTACGTTTGTCCCGCCGTCTTCAGCTTGCACACAGCAGCTAGTGCAGAGAGCAGCAGTCATTTATGAGAACTTGAGCTGGAAATGAAATTGCTCCATTTCCTTTCCTTCATTGAAATGAAAGTCCAAAGAATCTACAAGCAAGACAACGCTTTTTCACTCATGTTGTTGCGGTAGGAAGGTCTACCGTTATGACAACCATACCGTTTGTGTCTGGTGTCTGAGTCCCACACACGACACCATCTCCTGCTTCCATTGCCAGGAATTCAACCAGGTAACCTGTCAACAACGGCTTCAGGAGATCGAAGCACACCTTATAGAGCAGAAAGTATCCCTCTTAGAGAAGGGGGCCCATTCCAAGGAGCCCCCTATTACTACTTCACACAAGAAGCATTAACAAGACAAGGATAAATCCTCTTCATCTTCATTGGGCAAACGCTTGTCGATGGCCACCATTACCAGTGCTCCACCATCGATGATGCCCTCCAGAGCTGCTTCCTCATTGGGGATTTACACCTCATTGACAGCACTTTCCAGCAGTCTCTGTGGAACCCTATGGTGGTTCTTTTGATGTTCCATCGACGATGCCTCATTTCCTGTCGATGGCGTCTTCCTTTAAACATTCCAATGCCTCTTCCCTTGCTGCCTCGTCGATGATGGGCCATTCCTCTATGGTCAGAACTACTAGGCTTGCAGTTTCCACTGCTACTGTATCTTCACAGCCTTTTTCCAATAGGGGCCAAGTGGACAGAGAGCGGGACCCTGGGCTTTACCACCCAGGGACTAGGCCTGTTTATACCTCATGTCCTATTTCCTCAATAATCCCCCTGGTTTCTCAGAAACCCCCTACTCCTTCCCCTACCCCTTCCTCCTTGGATGTAGCTGCAGTTTTACAACAGGTTCTACAACTAATGAGGCACTCTCAATCTTCCACACCCAGGGAGGCGAGTCACCCTTCCCGTTCTCCTACCCCTCCGCCAAAACATTTATAGGGAGACGAGATGCTCACCAACATGGTCCCTTCCCTCCTATGAGGAAGAGTGTTTTTCAGATGAGGCAGAATTTCTGGATGACTTTTCTGGGGATCAGGAGGAGATTGAACTACAGGACCTGGGCTCACGTTACTTACTTGGTATTACTTGGTATGAAAGAACAGAGGAAGGCCAGAGCCCAACGAGACTGTTCCCCACACTATGTGGGACATTATTTATCTATTATTCCTCAACCAAACATCTAATTTGTTTTTAAAGACAGTGGCACTAGTTGCCTCTACCAATTCTTGTGGCAAGGTGTTCCATACAATGGATGCTCTTATTGGAAAAAAGTTTCCCCTTTTGCTGGTTTTATAAGTTTTTACTTCAAGCTGTTTATTATGCAGTCTTGGAACATGTCACCTTTTGGAGAGTATTAGACCACATTTTTCCATTAGATCTGGTGAATTTATTAAATTAAAAACCATAAGCATATCACCTCTTAATCTTCTAGTTTGAAGAGAGAAGAGACCAGTAGATTTTAATCTGTTCCGATAATCCAAGTTTGTTAATCTTGGAATCATTCTAGTTACTCTCCTTTGAACCTGTTCAAGAATTGCTATGTCTTTTTTTTGGTTTGGATTCCAGAAAAGTGAGCCATAGTCTAGATACGGTCTAATGTATGCGCTATACAATGGAATAAGGCATTGTTCAGTGCGATTAACAAAAGTGCATTCTATTTGCCTCAAAAGTCTGTTGGTCATGCAAGCAGTTCTAACACAGTGATCATTTGATGTAAGTTTATTATTAACATATATCCCTAAATCTTTTTCACAATTTGATGAGTGAAGTGGTAGTCTGTTTATATGATATATCGTTTTTGGATTATTTACACCGAAATGCACTACTAAACATTTGTCTTAATTAAACTGCATATGATTTTCATTTGCCCAAAGTGTTAATTTTTCCAAATCCTTCTTTAATGCAGAAATATTTTCTTGGTTATTAACCTTGCCCCCTCCAATTTAGTATTGTCTGCAAATTTAACTATGAAGTTATTTGTTTGTAAATCACTGATAAAGAGGTTAAACAATGTTGGTCCCAAGACCGACCCCTGTGGTACACCACTTGTCACACTATCCGAATCAGACAAGATATCATTAATTCTGACTCTCTGAGAATGATTTGTCAACCAGTTTAAAGTCCAGTTGACAATATCAGGTGACAAACCTAGGTTGTGCATTTTAGTAATGAGTTTTTCATGTGAGACTTTATCGAAAACTCTACTAAAGTCCAAAAGAATTACATCAGTAGGGATACCCACATCTAGTAGAGTACTTGTATTATTGTAAAAAGATATCAGATTGGTGGTGCAGGAATACTTGGGAGTAAACCCATGCTGATTTGAATTATAAATTCCTAATTTTTTACAGTCTTGATCTATTAGAGACTTCATTACTCGTTCCATTAATTTACCAGCCACTGAGGTCAGGCTAATTGTACGATAATTTTGCACAGAACCTCTATTGCCTTTTTTAAATATGGGAGTAACTATTGCTGAACGTCAATCATTTGGTACAATGCTTTCTTATAAGGATTTATTGAAAATAACTGACAAAGGTATAGAAATATTTATAGAGGTTTCGATCAGAAACCATGGATGAATACCGTCTGGGCCGGACTAGTATTTTTTTTTAGTTTTTTGATAACCTATATAATGTCAGTTGGATAGAACCTATGATAATCTATGTAGTGAACTTTAAATGTACTAATAGGTGATTTTTGAGAGAAGATAGAACAAAAGTACTTATTAAAGAGATTTGAGGTTTCTATATCAGATAGAGAAGAGCCATTGGTTATAATGGGACCAATGGTCCTTAATACACCTTTTTTACTGTTTATATAGGAGAAAAGAGATTTGTGACAGTCTTTTGTGTGAGCTAGTTTAAATTCTAGCTTATTTTTTGCCAATTTAATAGATGTTTTTAAGTTTTTCACAGATAGTCTGTATTTATGTAATAGAGTAGTTTTAAATGGAAAAGAACTATTCTTAAGTTTCCTAAAAAGTTACATTTTTATTTTAATCTGATTTTTAATTGTCTTGTTGAACCAAGGGGGAATTTTTCCTTTATTATTAAATTTCCTCTTAGATGGAATAAAGGTATTTTCCAAATAATGTACAATGTTTTTAAAAAAGTCCCAAGCTTGTTGTGTTGTACAATTAAGATTAGATTCCAAGTTTATGTTTTGTAAATATTCATTGATTTTTATAAAAATTTGCTTTGTTATAATTTTTTGTATAGTATAACTTCCTTTGTGTAGTTTTAAACTGTTGAATTTCAAAAAGAATAGATGAATGATCACTGGTCCCAAATGGATCCCAAATTTGTAAATTGCTAATTTGTTACTCTATGTTAGTAAATAATAGATCCAAAATATTAGGACCTCGAGTGGGTTCAGTAACAAGTTGTTGTAATCCAGTACTAACTACCACATCTATTAGTCCTTTCTCGCATAGGACTGTCCTGAGAATGAGTCCCAGTTAATATGAGGGAGGTTAAAGTCACCAAATATTACAGTATCTTGAGATTCTGAAAAATGTGTAATTTCTTTAAACATATCAGTTGTGTAATCTGAATTTGCAGATGGAGGTTGATAGATGTTACCAATAATTATATAGGACTGCTCCTTCAATAAGATTTTAACCCATATACTTTCCAAAGGAAAGGGAGAACACGCTTCAAAAGAAGGAATATCATTTCGTATGTACATACAAACTCCACCACCTTGCTTATCTAATCTGTTTTTATGATATAATTTATAACCTGGAATTTCTTTGGACCAAATGGAGGATGCATCCCACCAAGTTTCAGTTACTCCCACCACACCTATATTTAAAGTTTTACATTTGGCTTCGAGTTGTGCAAATTTGAGTTGGTTTAAAGATCTTGCATTCAAAGCTAGGAATTTACATTTAGTTGTAATAATATTTTGGTAAGTATTCAGAGACTTGGGAATAGATCCATTCTCCCCCATTGTTTTTAGTTTAAACAATGATTTATGATTTTAGTGATACTTTTCCCCATAAGTGTACTACCCCTACGACTGCGATGTAAACCGTCCCAGCAAAACAAGGAAGAATGATCTGAAAATGATTCCCAGTGGGTAATACAGGGTATATCCTGCTTAAAACACCACTTTCTCAGCCATTCATTTAGGGCTTTGATTTTCTGCGTCATGTTAGATGTTGCTCTCGGGACAGGTAGAATTTCAGATATACATACACAGCATCCCCTATCAAGTAACAGGTTACATAATGCCACATAGTCCTGTTGTAACTGATTAAATGGGGTGTTGTTTATATCCCCATCCCCTCTTTCTACTATCTACTCTTCACATGAGGATGCCTCCTGTTGGGCGCCTGCTTCTCCCCCTGATGACCTATCTTTTCAAGAGATGATGGTTCAAATTCAAAAAATCGTGGGTTTTTCAACCACCGAGCATGATAAACAAAGAAAGGACATGGCAGACTATCTCGAACTGCCCTAAGAGCCTGTTGTAGTGGTACCCCCACTTATACAAACCTACCAAAATGCTGTTTTGGCAGCTTGGAACCACACATCGGTGGCCCCAGCCATTTCTAGGAAGGCAGACAGCCTTTACCAGTCTCCTTTTGACCATCCTTTTCTTTCCACTAGCCCCAAGGCTGACTCGATAATGATTACCGTGGCTCGTGATCGTACTAAATGACCAAAGCACATGAGCTTTTTACCCCCCCGATAAGAAGCCCTGCTGACTGGACTACCTTGGGAAGAAGGTGTTTCAGGCGGGGACTATGAATCTTAGAATTATAAATTATATGGGACATATGGTTAAATACCAACTCTGGTCCTCTGCTATAGAACTAGTCAATAAACTCCCTCCATCCCAGAATAAGGACCAATTATTGGCTACAATTTCCACTGGCAATTCCATATCTCAACATCTACTCTGATTGGGTTATGATGCAGTGGATTCTTCGGCCCGTACTACAGCCACGAGGGTTACCCTCAGACGCCACGCTTAGCTCTGTGTTTCAGGTTTCACACTTGATATACAACATAAAGTGGCAAATGCTCCTTTTACTGAATCTAAACTGTTTGGTCCAGGTACACAAATGCTTCTGGATGATCTCCAGGCTTCAGGATGGACCTTGCATATGGTACCTGGCATGTATCATACCTCACAGCCATCTTACCAATACCACTCTCAGTCTTCCTTTCAGTCAAAAAGAGGCAGTAAGCACAGAAGTACCTACAGAGGTGGATTCCATGGTCACTCCCAGTCTTCTTCCAAAACAGCCACTTCTACCTCCAAGGGCTCCTGCTTCCACCCCCCGGTGGAGCCGGTCAACCCCCTTCCCAGTGACCAACTGGGGCTTTGTCCAGGCTTCTTCAACCAGGCCTCAGAAGCCATGGGCAGTTGCTTTGCCCTCCACTTAGAGGCCTGGCAGATGATTACATCAGATGAGTAGGTACTTCAGATCATACAGACGGGGCACACGCTGGAAGTCACCTCAGCGCCTCCCCCTCATCCCCCCCACTCTGTCCATTACCCACCCAACAATATTCCTATTCTCCAGGGGGAACTTCAGGCACTTCCTCACAAGATTGCCGTCTATCAGGTCCTTCAGTTGGAGTACCAGCAGGGATTTTACTCCTATTTCTTTGTGGTACCAAAACGCACTGGAGATTCCAGACTATACTAGATCTTAGACACCTGAATCTTCACATTCAGTACAAAAGGTTCCGGATGGTCACCTTAACATCTATAATGCTGATGTTAAAACAAGGGGATTGGCTATGCACATTATACTTTGGGCGCTCCCGTTCATTCTGTCATCCACCCCGAGAGTCTTTACCAACTGCCTAGTGGTTGTGGCAGCAGCCCTGAGGCAGGACATACATTTCATCCTCCCATACGTAGATGATTGGCTTATAACAACGGACTCTGAAACCACTCTGCTTTTGTCCCTTTAGGCAATCCTTACCCTATTCCAGTCCTTGGGTATTATGGTCAACTGGCCTAAGTCCAATCCATCCCTTACCCAGTCATTCCAATATATAGGAGCCGTTCTGGACACTGCCCCCACCAGGGCTTACCTTCCAGCTGACCGGCAAGACAAACGTCTGTTTTTGGCTTCCCAGATATGAACTCAGCAATTTATCACAGCCAGATGTCTTTTATGCCTTCTGGGGCACATGGCAAGGCCATCCCTGCTGTGGCTTTTGTCCGCCTACAGTACATATGAGACCAGTACAATGGACTCTTCAGAATCAGTGGCGATAGAAGACGGGGAATTTCAAAGACAAAATCAGAGTTTCTCCTACTCTCCACTTGGCCCTGCATTGGTGGACCCAGCATGTTAACCTATCTCAAGGCATGCCCTTCTTCTCCCCTCCTCCCCAGCAGATGTTGTCCACGGATTCATCCCTCGACGTCTGGGGGGGCACCTAGGTCCTTATGGGACACAGGGCAGGTGGCCTCATTTTTTCACTTTATCTCATGTAAATCTGCTAGAAATGAGAGCAGTCTGCCTCGCCCTTCAGGCTTTTCACCCTCACCTGTCTCTGGAGCCTCTACTGATCCAATCAGACAACACTTCAGTGGTGTATTACCTGAACAAACAAGGAGGTACCAAGTCCCGCACTCTCTGCAGAGAGGTGATGGCGGTTTGGCAGGATGGCATACTTCAACACCTATCATTGATAGTTGTCCATCTACTGGGATACCACAATACCCTGGCTGACTTTCTCAGTTGCCAGTCCTCGACACATGAGTGGACACTTTACCACAGAGTTCTTCAGATGGCCATCTATTGTGGGGAACCCCGCACCTAGACCTTTTTGCCTCCCCCCACAATCAATGACTCACCAAATACTATTCCATTATCCCAAACAGAAAGGGACAGTCTACAGATGCCCTGTCCCAACCGTGGACAGGACTCTTCTTATATGCTTCATGCTGTCCCTCTCCTGCAATGGACTCTACTGAAACTACAGCTCAAATATGTCACCTTGATCCTCATAGCCCCTCTGTGGCCCGGCAGATGTGGTTTCCCCTACTTCAACAGTTCTCAGTAGCAGACCCCTTTACATTGCTGATCAGGTCAGATCTGTTGACACAAGATCAGGGGACCCTTCTTCATCCTAACCTGAAGTCACTGCATCTTCATGTTTGGCTCCTGAGGATGCTTTCATAGCCTGGCTTCAAGTCTCCTCTCCTGTGGCCAATAGTTTATTGGCTTCACATAAACCATCTACCAGGGAAACATATAATACCAAGTGGAAACATTTCTCCATATTGGCCGCTTCCTGGTCATTGGACCCTTATTCCTGTCCACTGACTAAAGTGTTGGACTACCTGGCCTTGCTTGTTGGGACCGGTTTGAGCTACTCCTCTATTAAAGTTCATTTGGCCTCTATCTCAGCCTTCTATGAGCCCTTGGAAGGGAGACTCCTGTATCAACATCATCTTGCCAAAATGTTTCTAAGAGGCATGTTACATATTAGACCTCCCACTGGACGGCCCACCCCTCCGTGGGATCTGAATTTCTTTTTGGAAAAACTGACCCTTGAGCCTTTCAAACTGGCAGTCACCTGTGACCTCTGCTTCCTTTCTTGGAAGGCAGTATTTTTGGTGGCCATCACCTCTGCTCGACGTATGTCCGAGCTTCATGCCCTGGTGTGTAAAGAACCTTACCTAATTTTTTACAAAGGCAGGGTGGTTCTCTGAACCAATCCTTTTTTGCCTAAGGTGTCTCAGAACACACCTTAAATCAGACCATCAAATTACTGGTCTACTACCATAAGCATTCTAATTCGGGTGACTACCTCTTACACACTTTGGATGTACATCGTATGGGATCCATATGGTACCTCAGATCTCCCTTGGTCCTTACTTAGCGAGTTGAATCCAGCGGGGAACTGAGGATACCAGGGACCGCCCACTCATATGGGAGCAGAGTGATGATGTCTTGTGTGGGCAGCCCCTGGAAAAGACTGCTACAAGAGGTGCTGTGCACCACGGCACCCTCTGGCGATGACCCAAGTGTATTACCTGCTGCAAGAAATACCCCTCAAAGATCTTCCGTTACAGTAAGTACGCAACTGTGCTTTCTTAATGGTGCAGCCCTGTTTGGTGCAGCTGTATGTTGGCCAGCTAGTGGGAGCCCTTGAAGGAAATAAGCAGATTAAACACACAAGCACACTTATCTTGCCTATGACAACTGTATCTATGGCCGGATGGCCTAGTCCATTGGAACACATTTAACTATGTACAATCCTTTTTAGCTTTGTGGCAGAGCATTGGCCCTGTCTACTCCAAAGTCACATTCGGTTAGTCACAATTAGGTTGTAGCATAGAATTAAGGTGATCACAGCAGGCAGACCCTGATCTTGGAAGACAAGGAGGTTGACAAAGGCTTGCAGCCAGGAGACCCAAACTGGTTGCCAGATGGTACACTTGCAGGTGGCAGCAACACTCTTTATTTCTTTGACCAGTGCCCCTTATTAGGCTGTAACCACTTTACTGGATAGACCGGGCTGGGACCCGCGCTGGCACATCTCACACCCCACGTCTAGGCTATGCCCCTCGGGGAAACGCACATGGGGGTGCCAAGGTGGCATACTCCCAGGCTGTGTCCCAAAGCCCAATCTGATGGTTACGTTACATTTAGCACATTCATTAGACTTAGCACATTTATGTATTTCTTTATTACAATCTTTCAACCAGAAGCCATCGTAGCTACCCTGGTCCTTTGCTTGCTCACAACCGACTTCCAACACAAGGGGTACTTTTTTTTAGTTGTTTAACCAGGAGTAGCACACTAAGCACAGGGAAGTTAAGTGACTTGCTCAGGGTCACACAGTATGCATGTGGAAGCTGTGGGATTCAAACCCAGGTCTGGTCTCTGGATGTCACCAGATTTGCAGCTCAGAGCCTTAAACCACTGCGCTATACTGCCTCCCTGCTGCTAGGGTGACCTAGATGCTTACAGTCCTTGCAGACACTAGGAGCTTAGATGCCTCCCTTGCACAACACCATGCACCAGAATCTTGCTTTTTACCACTTGAGACACTTTCTAGAAACTGACCTTGAGACACGGCTCCCTACCACTGCGAACAACTTTAACATAGACTGAGCATGAGGCATGGACAGCTACTTTAGCAGACTTTACTCGTTGGCAAAGCTGAACTGTAGAACTTCCAGACAGACACTTTACTAAAGGATTTCTGTAGCTCTCTAGGCTCTCAACACATTATCTGGGAGTAAGACAGTTATTTTACAGCTCTGTCAGGCTCAAAATACTCTAAACACAGTCCCTTGTGGTTCTCGCTGGTGTTTACAGCTCCCAACTGGACACATAGATGGTTACTGGTCCACCAGGCACTGTCCAGAGAAATTCCGCATGATCAGGGAACTCCCATCTAGCCCTGTGGCACTGCTCAAGTCAGACACATTTATATACTTTTAAACCGGACCATCCACAGTCACTCAATCGGTGGGCATCCACCCTCTCCAAGTGCTGATCTGGCGCAGGGTGCAGACAGTCACATTCTATCTTTTGGACTTTGCTGCCCCTTGCAGATTCTCTTAAATGTGTACAGTCACAATATCAAATTCTAGACTTCGCTGTCTCTTAGAGCTTCTCACACTTGTACTTGTTAGACACAGTTTACTCACTCAGGTTACTTTGCAGAAATGGCTTTCTCTTCCCTGAAGTTTCAGGCTTGCTTCAGCACTCTCACTGCTGAGGTAGAACTTGCATTCAGCTCTGTCACCATTGAAGGTTCAGGTTGCCCACATTTTTCCTGAAGCATGGAAAGGTGCTGGCCAGCCCTGGAGGACAATCTATGGCAACCCCTAGCTAGCAACTTTTGTTGCCTGTAGCCACTTTGTCTCTCTGGCAGAAGAAAGCCCCTTCCCCTCTGGAGGGGCTTACACTGGATCACTAGGCCCATTTTGGAGCAAAGGGCCTGATTCCCCACCCCTGTGGTGGGCTCCCACTCGAATCTGCTTGCACAGCCAAAAAACACTGTCTTTTATGGAGACCTTTTGAGGCTCCCTATTGGCTGAAGCTGTTTGCTCCTCCCACCCTAATTGGCTGATCCTGCCTGTCAGTCTAGAAAATTAATATTCATTAACTCCACTCAATGCACCATAGGCTCCCTTTTTGGCACCTGAAATTTGGTCCTGGCAGCTTCCCCATAAGCTTTTTGCTATAGCCCATGAGCTCTTGCAAATGTCCCATAAATCCTGGCTGGAAGTCCTTGCTTTTCAATTGGTTGTTGCTGCACTGTAATGGCTGCTAATACACACAGTCCCTTTGCAGATTCTACACAGTCCCAAATAAAAGTCCTGGTGCATCCAGAATAAGGATTTATTTTACTTTCTTGCCCTTCAGTCCAAAAGCTCCTTTTGTGCCCTGAAGATTGCTGCCCAGGTTTATTGTTTTATTTCAGTCTTCAGCCTGTCCCTGCTGCCAATATTTTATAACTCCCTTTGCAGCAGGCAGGCAGTTATATCAGAGTCCCACTGTTAATGCTGGTGCAGTCAGGACATACTTTTTATTTACATTACTTCCCCCCTGAACACTAGCCCCTTTAATGTTCTTTATGGCAGATGCTGTAGTTTATTTACATTGCTGACAACCCCAAGGTACACCCCATGCCTGATTTGTGAAGATGCAGGAGAGGTCATATAGTACAGTCATTGTTTTTTCCTGTTGCTGCCTGCAGGGTGGGGGTGGGGCATTAGGGTTGGGAACTCGAACACCCACATTTCCCTAATTTTGTTGGTTTAATCCTAACTAGTGCATTAACAAAGTTTTTGACAATGAAAAAAATATGTATATATGTAAGGAATAAGACATGACGAGGTGTGGTTTATGGCCTGATAAGAGCACACCCCAGGTGCGTAATGAGGCACAAGGCACTTGCACTGAGTGCCTTTAGCACCTAGGAAGTGCTCTTATCAGGCCATAAACCACACCTTGGACTGTCTTAATCCACTTATAAAATGAGTCCCCCATTAAAGAAGTTAATTAAAAAACACAGAAAAAGTGTATATAAAAGTAGTAAAAAATATTGATCAAATCAGTAGAAAACAAGCATTTGTCAATGCCGAATGTTTGCTTGCTGGTATTAGCATTGGAAATGGAGGAGGTAGACAGATGCAGAATAGGAATGGCAGTGAAATATTGAACTTCATGCCAGCTGCACCTCCATCCTGTAAAGATGGACAGGCATTAGGGTAAGAGTTTGGGTGTTTGCCCGTAACATTCATGCTATGTCACCTCACTGTATTCTACAGACAGCGACACGTGTTGAGGTGTGTGTTAGGGTGTTTGGCTATACAGTCACCCCATTCCATAAGGACATATGCTGAAATGGGTGCAGCATAGGAGAATGGAGTGAACTGTGGGGCCAAAGAGTCCATGGTACACCTCGATGCCTGTCACTGGGTGGGGGATGGGATGGCATGAGCAGTACAGTTGGCAATCCAATGGCACACCCTGATGTCTGTCAGTCTGTATAGGGTGGGATGTTATGGTTAGAAAGCCTAACAGCCCAGGTGTTTGTTAGTATTTGCACCACAAATTTTCAACATGGCATTTTTGGGACCCCAGCTCATGAAAGCATTTGGGACCTCTTCTCATGAAGAGTGGTAGCGTGATTTTTGTCAATGTGTCCTGAACTTGGACTTTCAACAGCGAGCGTGCCATTCTGCGCCACATGTACGAAAACACAGATCGGGCAGGATATGAAGAATGACAGCTGTACCATCCATAGGGAGGTGTGAAGAGATGGCAATGTTGAAAATCAGTAGTGGGAATAGTAAAAATGCTCGCACTCCCAAGCATATGGGGAAACTGCACAACGCATGCGCATAACAGTCATTTTATGGACTTTCATCATCAAATTTTCAACATAGGCATTTTAGGATCTCTGCTGATGAACAGTGTCACTGTGATTTTCTTAATGCATCCCCAACACTGATTTCCTTCAGCGAGCACGCTGTTGTGCACCGGAAGTACAAAAACACATTTCGTCCAGAATGTGAAAAATGACAGCTGTACTGTTCATAAGGAGGTGTGTAAAAATGCCACTGGTGAAAATCTGGAGTGAAAACATAACAAATTTGCGAAGTTACGAGTGTGCGTGGGAACTGCACAAGGCACAGTCGTAAGACGCTCATTTTATGGATGTTCATCACAAAATTTTCAACATAAGCATTTTAGGACCTCTGCTGATGAACAGTGTCAGTGTGATTTTCCTAATGTGTCCCAAACACTGATTTCCCACAGGGACCGTGCTATTCTGCGCCAGAAGTGCGAAAACACATTTCGACCAGGATGTAAAAAATGACAGCTGCACTGTTCATAAGGAGGTGCAGAAAAATGGCAATGTTGAAAATCTGGAGTGAAAATATAACAAATGTGTGAAGTTACAAACGTGCGTGGAACAGTGCAGCGCATGCTGGTAACACACTCATTTTATGGACTTTTGTCACAAAATTTTCAACATGGGTCGCACGCATGGCGCTTAAAATGGCAGTCAGGTGATATCACAGCTCCTGCCTGCCTGTTAATTTATTTATCAAGAATACATTTATTTGATCGAATTTCTTTTTAAAACGTTAGTTTTCGTTTTCAAATAACAATGACGTTTATTTGCAAGTGAAATATTAGGGTATCACTGCTTCTAAATCGAATAATCCTGTTAGCTCCTTCTTGACTGAAAAATGTCATCTCCACTTGTTAGGGCCACTATGGACAGCAGAAGACAGCTTATTCAGAACATGAGCTCCTCAAGAGACCAGCATTGTCAATCAGACATCCAATATATTAAAGAGGTGCTTGATAAAATGCAGCTAGACGTCACTGATACAAAAAATTCAGTTGGGTCCCTTCATTGTGACATTAGCAGCAATACTCAGAGATCTGAACTGTGTGTAAATAAACTAGCTGGTTTAACAGACACGGTTAATTTTTTGGAGGACAAAATTGAGCAGCAAAATGAACACATAGAATATTGACTTAAAAAAGTGGACGATCTAGAAAACAGAGGGAGATGCAATAATCTCCATATAGTGGGTTAACCAGAGGGGGCTGAGGGTAATGATTGATTTCCTTTCTACAGTGCCTTATTCCTGATTTGCTGAGCACACAATGGCATTGGACCCTTGAAATAGAAAAAGCACGCAGAGCTCTCAGTGCCAGACCTGCCCCTGACAACAGACCATGTTCCATCATAGCTAATTTCTTACGGTACACTATAAAGAAGGAAATTTTAAAAAGAGCCAGACAGCACAGGCAGCTAATATGGAAGGTGAAAGAATTTATTTTTTTCAAGACTTTTCAGCCGAGGTGATTGAGCAGAGGAAAAGGTTTTATGAGGGGAAAAAACATTTACAAAAACTGGGCTGGTCCTATCATTTTAAATATCCTGCCACTCTTGTTGTTTCGATGCCAGGGGGTAAACCATTCTGCTGTGAATTTTCAGACCAGCTGTGGAATCTAATAGAGAGACAGGGTAATCATAGGGACTCATCAACGGCCATTTCTCACTTAAAAAACTCAGACAACAATGGATGCTGGTGAGACCTGTCAGGATTCTAGTGCTGGCTCCCCTTGCGCGTCTCGCTCTACAACCATTGCACAGACAAAGCCTGAAAGTATTTCTGCAGGGGGCTCAAAACATACATGTCTGCATGCCTATTGAGTATGCCACTGCTGTGAAGAATAACGTCCTGCCCTCCAAAATTCCTACATATTCATCCATTACATGTCGCAGTAAACCAGCCAATAGAGTTTCTTATACACACAGATTCACTCAACCAAGTTTCTTTTTAAACAAAAAAAGACAGAGAAGTAGAAGTAGGGATTCCCCTAAGTCAAGAGGTAATTCTTTTGTGAGGCAGGTTCCTAAAAATCCAGGAAGATCTCCCAATAGAACTCATCAAGATTCAGCAAACGCTCCAGGCTGCTCCATCGAGATGAGCCCAACTTGAATCAGTCTGCTACGAAGACGTTACGCTGCCAGGAAATGGATCGTACTTCCTTTGAGGTCCTAAAAGGAACAGTATCTCTGGGATCTAAATGTGGTTCAGTTGCAACATATGTTTATTATGTGGGGTTCCTGCTTACTGTTCCCATTGACCCCTGTTCATTTAACTTATTGCGGTCTGCGTTCTTCATAACATATAGAGGTTTGTCTAGTATGTTATACTGGTGACGTTTATCTTGCAGAGGAGTCGAACAACTTCACCTTCCATGCCTACCTTCTAGCTGAAAATGGTTTCATTTAGAAATGTTTGAAATCAATCTGGCATATTATGGCGCCATCTAGTGGATTTATTTTGTCATGCAATACACTTTCTTCTCGCTGTACTAAATGTATTTCATATAGATATCATTTACAGCGTCTGACTTATTGTTCCACTGTGCTGTGGAGATATATTTTGCTAATCAGGTGCCGCTTGAGGTTTTATCTATGAAACAATGACACTTCCTTTGGTGAATGTAAGATGTTGAAGTAGTCTCTATTGTTGTGTCCTGGTGTGACACTATATATATTTTTAATCAGAGAACACAAGCTTGTTTTCAATTATCTAATATAAGAATTATTTCTTAAGGGAGTTAATTACCTGTACAATACGGAAAGACCTGCAACATATAATTATGAAGCCTAATATCTCATTTAGGAGTATTAGATAAAAGTCATGTATATCATTAGTGGCAGCATTTGATTAATTTGGACTGCACATACAGTATGCAAGGCTGTCATTGTGTTTCTTTGGGAGACACACAGCAGAAAAGAAAGAAAAAATATATAGTCAAATCATTTTTTTAAACGTTTTAAGGCAGACTTACACAGTTAGTTTACCTTGTGATTTATTTGGCTCCCAGTTGGGCTGCTGTCACCTAACATGTGCATTTTTATGTTGTACTTGGTTTATGCTCATAATGTTAATGCTACATTACTCCCTTATATTGTTCTACTTAGAACATGTTTGTGTTCATGATAGTTCTCAGCAGGTTATTAATTCTCAGTTATACTTATTAATGATATGTGACGCAGAGCTGCTTTGTCATATCTCATTCTAACCTAAAATAATTTCTTTGTCATCATTAAATTACTTATATGATGATTGGCGCTCAGTTTTTAGTAAGGGTACCTCCAGTGTACGAGTTGCAATTGTACTTCTTTAAGTCTAAATTAGTATTGTATGATATCTATTCCAAATCTAACAGGTGTGGTTGTCTGGATATGTCAACCACTTATACTACCTTTGAGAACTTGAATTCTGTTTTTTACTTAATAAGCATAGTTTAGAAAACCTTTTTTTCATTTCCTGTTTCTTTTTTATTAGTCTTCATTTACCTTTGAGCAACAGGTTATTTATATTGAAATACTTTTTAGCGTTATGTTTTTGCTATAGTGTGTTTTACTGTATAATTATAGATAAGTTTTACTTAAGCTGGACCTAATTTTACTTTGTATATCCTTTTTAATATATTTATTGTGCTGTTTTAGCATTGTAAGTTAATTGTTTTATTGCTTAAGTATAATTGTAGAGGTGTTTCCTGAAATTTAATTTCACATTTAGTCCTTCATAGAAATTAGTGGACAATCATTTTAGAAATGGCTACAATAAACCAGCCACTCAAAATTGTTTCATGGAATATCCAGGGATGTAATAACCTCATCAAAAGGTCTAAAGTTCTGACTTATTTAAAGAATTTGAAAACAGATATTGCCCTTTTACAAGAAACACATTTGACAGTAGAGGAAACTGCTAGACTTAAAAGATCTTGGGTTGGTACAGTGCATGGCCTTTCATTTAACTCTAGGAGTAAGGGGGTTTGCAACTTATTCCACAGAAACTTGAATGTTGTGATACAGTCCTCGGTGTTGGATACAGAGGGCAGATTTACTATGGTGAATGTTAAAATAGAAGACAGACTACTATCTTTGGTAAACTCATATGCCCCAAATATTAATCAGGAGGTGTTCTTTACCAGTGTAGCTGAAAAAATTTACAAAAATGCCACTGGAGAAATTATATTAGCTGGAGATATGAACACTGTTATGGATGTGTTCACTGACAGAACATTTTCACAACTGCTTGCTCATTCTGTTTCCTCAAAGGCCTTAAATTATCTATGTAATGAATCTTACTTAATTGATACCTGGAGAATTACTAATCCTATAGGGAAAGTCTATACCTTTATATCCAACAGACATGGCTCTCGCAGCAGATTGGATTATATTTTTATAGCTAAATCCTTACTTCAAGGTCTTTCGGCAAGTCACATTGGTAACATTGTCATGTCTGACCATGCCCATGTGTCTATTAATCTATCCGTTAATTTCACTTTGCCTTCAGGAAAAAAATGGAAATTCAATAGTAGTTTGCTTAACTCCCCAGACTTCCCTGATTGGCTACAAAAATAAATTAAATTGTTCTTCCAACTTAATGACAATGGGGGAGTTTCGACCCCAATTTTATGGGACGCCTTTAAGGCATATATTAGAGGATGCAGTATCTCCTACTCGTCCTATAGGAAGAAACTTAGACTAGAAACATTGAATCAACTAGAGGCTGATTTAAAACATAAAGAGAAAACATTCATCTCCACAGGTTCTAAAAACCTTACATTATTCAAAGAGATAATTGATGCTAAATATGAGATCAACACAATATACAATCAAAAAGCAGAATATGCTTTGTTTAGACTCAAACAAGCTTACTGGGAAGCTGGAGAAGTACAGGGGAAGCTCTTGGCTCACAAACTCAAAAAGTTAGAGGCAAATGTGGTAGCCTCAGTAAAACAAAAGAATGGCAAACAAGTGTGCAAATCTAAGCAGAATTTAGAAGCCTTTAAAAATTTTTATTTTAATCTGTACAAATCTGAAGGTCAATTTAAACAGGAGGACTTAGAGCAGTTTTTGGGAGATATTAAGTTAACTTCTATATTAGAACAGGATAAATCCAAGCTAGCCAAGCATATTACCTTGGAGGAACTCCAGAAGGCTATACAATTGTTTCCGGATGCTAAGGCCCAGGCCCAGACAGCCTTACAAGTGAATTTTATAAAGCCACTATACAACTCACGGCACCAGCTTTACTCAAAGTTTTCTGTAACTCCAATGAAATGGCTTTTAGCCTCCTTCTATGAGGGAAGCCACTATTGTTGTTATACCCAAAAAGGACAGAGATCCAACTTTACGTGGTAACTATAGACCAATATCTCTCACTAATGTGGACTGTAAAATTCTTGCTAAAATAATGGCTAATAGATTGAATTTGGTAATCCAGAAATTAATACATCCTGACCAAGTAGGATTTGTATGCGGACGTCGTAGCTCGGATCTCTTTCGCAAAATTCTACACATCATACATGAGGCAAGACATAACCCATTCTCTCCTATACCTCTATCCTTAGATGCTGATAAATCTTTTGATAGGATAGTGGAAATATTTAATGAAACTTTTAGAGAAATATAATTTAGGAAGTTATTTTTGCAAATGGGTGCAGATGTATGCATCAGTCAAGATCAATGGTATATCCTCTAGTAAATTTCAAATACACAGGGGTACATGCCAGGGGTGTCCCCTCTCTCCACTTTTATTTCTACTAGCGTTAGAACCCCTTCTTATCAAACAACGCTCCTCCACTATAATATCAGGTGTTGAAATAGGAAAGGAACAAAAAATCCCAGCTTATGCGGATGACATTCTACTTTCAATAACTAATCCACAACAATCTATTCCCCAAATTCTAGCCATTGTCCGAGATTTTGCTTCCTTTTCGGGTTTTAGGATAAACTTTGAGAAATCTGAGGCCCTGCCATTATTGATTAAGGTTTATGACGAATCAATACTTAAGTTACATAATAAGATTTCAACTCAAAATATTACATTTTGGGCATACTTATTACTTCTAAGATCTCTCAGATAGTTTCATTAAACTTTAGGTCAATTTTAGAAAGGTTATCAGCTGATTTTACTAGATGGGGTAAAATTTGTCTGTCTTTTTGGGGGAAAATACAAGCTTGCAATATGATGCTAACGCCAATTATATACTATCTTTTACAACATTTACCTACCCAGATCCCTAGAATTTACTTTAGTAAAATATATACATTGATTAAGAAATTTCTATGGGAGAATAAACCCCCAAGAATTTGTCTAATCAAACTTCAACAGCACATAAAAGGTGGCTTTGGCCTACCAAATTTTAAATTAAGGCATGACGCTTTTATTGCTGCTCAGTGTATTAAATCCTTATGTAGTAATGATAAACAAGATGTTCCAGGATGGGTTCAGGTAGAACAAAGTCTATTAAAGGGCATACACCCAAGAATAGTTTTGTTCTCTGATACAAAAATCTCTTTGCTCCCAACTCTGTTTTTACTCAAGTTTATAGTTCTTGGAACTCAGTAGCTGGTCTCCACGGACATCCCCATATTGTTCTTTATGGGGGAACTCTTTAATTAAAGTCAAAGGGAAAAGTATAACATGGTCAACTTGGAAAAGGGCTGGAATTTCATTTGTAGAAGATCCTCTGGATTCCAGCAAAACAATGCTAATGTCTTTTACACAAATTTCTTCAAAATATAAACTTCCTAGGATAGAGTTCCACAAATACATGTGGCCCTCTGATACATCACCTAGATAACATTTGCTCGACTAATAAGGGTTATAAAAAATATATACTTCATTGCTTGATTCACAGTCAGACCCAAATTTATCATTAATAGACAGATGGCAACAGGAATTAAATATTAGTATTTCACTGGAGGAATGGCAGACAATATGGAGAATGACTTTAAAGGCTTGTAGAGAATCTAAGGGCAGACTAACACAGTACAAAATTATTCATAGATGGTACTACACACCTCATAAAATGTGTAAACTTGGCCTTACCACTTCAGATACATGCCGGAGATGCTTAAAAGAGGTGGGCTCTCTTTCTCATATTTTATGGTTTTGTTCTTGTGTTAAATCTTTCTGGGCAAATGTCTTATATATCTGTAATAATGTCCTGGGTTGCACATTTCATTGTTCAGCCAGTTTTGCTATCCTGGGTATCTGTTCAGAGCTTTCTGGCTTATCAACAAGTCAAAAACTTTGGCTGATTGCGGCTTTCATAACAGCAGAGAACATTATTCTTAGACACTGGAATAGCCAAGAAACCCCAGCAATTAAACAATGGTTACAGGACCTGAGTTTGAGAGCTAGTTATGAAAGAACAGCCTATTTGAAGTTGCAACGATTGGACACATTTTTAGATATCTGGAAACCATATGTGAATTGGACCCTTTCTAAAAATCAGTAATTGATGTCCTTATATTATATGCACTAGTCTTGTTCTGTTTTGATGGTTATGGAAACACTCTACCCAAATTCATTTATTATAATATCTTAAATGGTTATGTATCTTCAAATGCTTGTATTACATATGCGTATTGTCTGGCTTTATATTTATTACGCCTTATACATATTGTTGTACTTAAATGCTAAAATCTCAATAAACTTTAAATTATTAAAAAAAAAAAATCAACATAGGCATTTTAGGACCTCTGCTCAAGAACAGTGTCACTGTGATTCTGTTAATGTGCCCTGAACAGTGATTTCCCACAGCGACAGCACTATTCTGCGCCGGAACTGCGAAAACACATTTTGGCCATGATGTGAAAAATGACAGCTATATTGTTCACAAGGAGGTGTGTAAAAATGGTAATGTTAAAAATCTGGACTGAAAATATTGCAAATTAGTGAAGTTACGAGCGTGCGCAGCAACTGCGCAATGCACGCTCGTAAAACTGTCATTTTTTGGATTTTTTCCCACCAAATTTGCAACATAGACTTTTTGAGAGCCCACCTCATGAACACTGACACTGTCGTTTCATTAATCAGTCCCAAAAGGCGATTCCGTGCTGTGACTGCGAAATCACCTTTTGGGACCGATTAACACCATGGCAGTGGCTGAATTCATGAGAAGGGGGCCAAGTAACCCCATGTTGAAAATTTGGTGCCAAAATTCCCCAAAATGCCCGAGATATGTAACAAAGTTGGAATAACCCTATTTATGCCATTATACAGCTTATCGGCATTTCCTCAGTTCGCGGTCGGTTTTGACGAGTGCAGACGTGTTCCCGGTGCACCGAAGATCATCACGCTGGACTCTGGAGGTAAGTATGGGGTGAGGGGGGGTGCAGGGAGGCAGGGTACACAGAGGGTGGGCCCGGGTGGGGTGGTGGTGCTACCAGACGCAGCGAGGGACCGTTTTCTCATTTACAGGTAAAATAAAAATAAAAAAAATATCATGGGAGAGTTTGCTTTTTTAACAGAGACATGTGGCATGCTGGGGTGGGCTCCCAGTGTGCCAACTGAATGTTTTTTTTTGGGGGGGTGGCTGTAACCGATGAGGGATTGTGCACCCCTGTCGGCACATAAGGGGGGGACGCCAGAGCCGAGGGGATTGGGCACCCCCCTCAGCACAAAGCTACTGTTGCTTTTGGGGGGACATTATGCCAATGGGGAGTGGGCTTCCCCATTGGCGCATCAAAGTGGGAGGGGGGACATCATGCTGACAGGGTGTGGGCTCCCCCTGCGACAACATGAACTAGGGCGGGATTGAAGCCAATGGGGAGTGGGGCCCCCGTCGGCAAACAAATACTGTTGTTGGGGGGGGGAGGCACGTGCTTTTGAGGGCACTTAGTTGAGTAACATTGTTTGTGAACACAGTGGCAAGTCGTCGTCATGTTCACAAACAATATTACGGTATCTAACGTTCTGCCCAGCAATGACTGGTCGCTCCCTCATTGCAGTGAATGGCTGATGCTGCAATGATGATGTGGCCCCTAATTGCTGTGGCAAAAACATTTCAACTTGGTGGCACTTTTGGAGACCAGTGTCATCAGCACACTGTGCCTTCATTGGTCCACCACTGCCCAGCTCCCAAACCTACTGCCTCTGTTGGCTGCTACAGTGCCGTGCCTCCACAACTTGATTCTTTCCTAAGCTGCCACATAATGTTTCTTGCTCATGCGTGCAAGCAAACATAAAAGGGAAAAATAGTCACTGTCATTGTCTTGGAATGGAGCTGTTTAATTATTAAATTAAATTATGTTAATTGTTTCATTTTTTAAGGGAAGTAACGTCTGTTTGCCTGTCTCTCCCCTACACCCCCTTCCTAACTCTCCACACACACACACACACACACATTATTTTTTGGTTTTTTGGTAGGGTGACTTTGGCAGGCAGCTAAATGGTGGCTGGTTTCACTGAGCGATGTCCTCTTCCTGCCCCATTTTTATGTTTTTTTTTTTTAATGCATGTTGCTCAGATCTTCTTTTACTTGTAGTGTCTGCAAGGACGACAGTCCTCTGTGACTGCAAACATGGGGCCAGGAGCAAGTATGTCCGTTGCCAGCCGCCGTATGGTGGGGTTTCTGCTTCCTGTTTCTGAAAAGCGGCTTCCCAATCTGCTTTCTCTGACATGTGGATTCTTGTGTTTGTGTATTTAAATCCTGTATGGCTTTCCCTTTCAGTGCATCTTTCAAAGGGAAGGGAGCCATTGATGAGGGGAGCGCATCTGGCTTCTTCAGAGTGTGTGTTTAAAATGGGGAAGCCATTGTCGAGGAGAATGTTTCCTGGTCATGTCTGGCATGTGGGTGGCCAAGGGATGAGCCTAGGAATGGAGCAGACAGCAGTGTATTGAGGCTCCGGTTCATGATTTGCCATGGTGGGGAGAGAGAAATGGAGCAAGGCCTGCAGACTGCACACAAAAGGAACTAGCAGCTGTGAAATGTGGACTAGGCGTAGTGTGGACCTGTAGCATGTGGCTTTGAGCTGGAGAGCCGTGGATCAGCTGCATTCAAAAAACTTTGAAAAGAAATGGGGAAAAAGGTCAGATAACATGTTTCTACTGTCTTGAGCATTAAACTGGGATTGTATTTACTTATTTCAGCAATTCAGTACTGCCAGGTACTGCAGTGAATGTGGGTTACCTTTTGGACAGTCTTTCTATGTTTCAGCCAGAACAGAAAAAGTGTTGTGACAGGCAGGGACAGGCTGGATGAATCTTTACTGCTCAGCATCCTGGCTGGCTAAAGAAGAACCGGTTGGCACATTGTGCCTTGATAAGGATTGATAAGCACACAGCCAAAGGTACCTGTTAGCCAATTAGGATGCAGAAAACTCCAGACCCATTTTATATTTATATATATATATATATATATATATATATGGGCTACATAATGGATTGCAGTGGAATAACACATTTATCTCTACTAGTGAGTGGTACCCATAACTTAGGGGTGGCAAAGCCATAAGTTAGTTATAGAGGCCCTACCACTCATGTGTGGAGATAAATATGTTATTCTACTGCAAGTGATTATGTATTTGATATATACCACACCATTTGTAATGTTTTTTATTGGTGTTTTACCTTGTTTTAGCTTAAAGCAGCAGTGCAACGAAAAAAGTTATTCCAAAAAGCTAATTTTATGCAACAGTTATGAAAAATATTATCACAACTATTGATTTGGGTTTTCTGGATGCTTCCCATGCTGTCTGTTGCACTTTTGTGGTGTTGTCTGGTCTCTTGCCCTCCTCGGTTCTCAATATTTCTATGCAAAAATGAGGCGGACATCTTTTCTTCTTGAGAAATAATTACTTTAAAACTTTTATAAAATTCTTAAATGAAAATGAAAACTGAAAATTTCACCACCAAAATAAACTGGAAGACATCTGGCATCAGTTAGGAAGAAAAAAGGTTGGGTTATATTTTAGCCCATTTTCGTTTGCACTGCTGCTTTAAAATTGCGTTTCTTTCATTGTCTGGCCCATTTTTCTCTGTGTTCTATTTCCAGATTCTAAGTGGAAATAACATGTTCTAAGTGAAAAGGGCTGGCATCTTTGGGAGGGTGGTGGGGTGCACTGGGTGTGGGGCAGCCATGATACTGGACTGGGCTTGGAAGTTTGGTAGTTGCCCAGTGTGCTACCAGCTGGCACAGTTTAGGGAGGAGGTTGCGGGGATTAGAAGACAGCTGGGGGAAGAGGGGAGGTATGGTTGGGGAATAGGACAGGGGCTCTCCCACGGGGTTGCACCAAACACTAGGGGCGGGGGCATAAGGAAAGGAGTGCAGGAGAGTACTCTGGGGTCACATAGGGACCCTGGCAGAAGGGGGCCCAAAAGGAGGATACTATGAAGGAAGCTGGCAGGTAACTGGGGACCCTCACAGATGGGGGCCAAAGGGAGGACATTCTCAGGGAGTAGGCAGATGGCTGGGGCGGGACAGAAGGAAGAAATGGGGGGAGGTGGATCGGACCTTAACCTCAGTAACCGCTTCGATTCTCTTCTTCTGCTTGAGGATGAGGGGATGATGTAGCCATGACAGGGGTGGTTAGAGAGGAAAGGAGTAGGGGGCAGGAGGCGGGGGCTGGATAGCAGGAGGAACAGGGGGAAACTTGGAATGCGGGAAAATGGGGGAGCAGGGGATCAGAGCAGGAGGATGAGGGGGTAGAGGGAGGAAAGCACAAGGAAAAGTACCAGTTGGGAGGAAAGTGCAAGGAGAAGGACCAGTTGGGAGGAAAGGGCAAGGAGAAGGACCAGAAGTACAAGGATACAGTAAAGGGAGCCGAGGGTTTAGGCCAGGAGAGCACAACAAGCAAGGAGGGGCTGAACAGAGACAGGAAGGAAGGGAGGACGAGCCAGGCTAGTTTAGCAGATGGGGGGAAGGACCAGTCATGAGCAGTACTGGTGGGGGTAGCGAGGTACAGAAGGATACTCAGGAGGACAAGAGGCATAGGATCGGAGGAGGGATGGCAGGTGGCACCCAGATAGGGGAAGGGGCAAGGAGCCAGCTGAGGGGAGGGGCTGGTAGAAAGGATGAGGGATATGGAAGGGGGGGAAATTGAGGAAAAGGGGCAGCCAGAGTGCTCCTGCAGGGTGATTCCATGATTGGGGGTTCAAATGGGATAGGGAGGGAGAAGTCTGCCCAGTTAGAACAAAATGCTTCCCTGGACTAACGGTGCACAGGACCAAGCATGAGGTATATCAGCTGGCAAAGGATTGTGGGGGTTCCCCAGACATACTGGTCCACCTGGGTACAAATGACATTGAGGGAAATAGCGAGCTAGAGATACAGGCAAGATTCAGGGAGCTTGCCAGGGTCTGTCATGACATAGGATGCACAGTTTCCTTCTCAGAAATCCTGCTGGTGCCAAGAGCTAGTGGGGAACACAAAAGGAAGATTAGGGAGATAAACCAGTGGCTCAGGGAGTGGTGTGAGGCCAGAGGGTATGGGTTGATGGCGGATTGGGGGGAGACCTGGGAGGATAAGGAGCTGTATGCTAGAGATAGGCTCCAGTTGAAAATAGAGGGGTTCATTGGTGAAAAGTGGGTTTAAACTTGTGAAGGGGTGGGATGGGAGAAAAGGCTGTTGAGGGGTCCGATAAAGGAGGGACTCTGTCTCCACCCCAGGGGAGCTGGAGGAATGCAGGAAAAGGCAGACTGGTGAGGTGCAGACCAGGGAAAGACAGAATCCCCATGGGAACACGAGCAGGGGAAATGTAAGTATAGGTAAAGGGTGGAAGGTAGTCCTGCTAAATGCCAGGAGCTTGGGCAATAGAATGCCTGAGCTCCAGGCGATGCTAACTGAGGGAGAGGTGGATGTGGCAGTGATCACTGAGACCTGGGCCACCGCAGGACACGACTGGGACCTGAACCTGGAGGGTTACACCATGTTCAGGAAGGACAGGGGGAGGGGAGGAGGGGTAGCAATAATAGTCAAAAACTGAATTGCCATAGGAGGAGTGGAAGAGGTGGAGGGAACTGTGGAGGAAATTTGGGTCACCTTGATAACAAGAGGGGGGCAAGAGAGTAAAAATATAAGTGGTGTATAGACCCCCTGCACTGGCGGAGGAGATGGAGGAGCGTCTGGTGGCAGATGTTGGGAGACACTGCAGATTGGGAAGGGGAAGGGTGGTGGTGTTGGGGGACTTAAACATGCCAGGAACAGACTGGGAGACTATGACATCCTCGGTGGCCAGGGAACAGAGGTTGTTGGATGTCTTTCAAGACGTGTTCCTAAATCAGCAGGTGGGGGAACCGACCAGGGAGAAGTGGATATGGGATGTGGTCCTGGCAGACAGTGACCAGATTGGGGGCCTGGAGGTAAGGGACCCATTGGCGGAGAACGACCATGCCACGGTCTGGTTCTGCCTGAACCTAGGAGGGGTAGAAGGCTGTACAAAGATGGAGGTAACTGACTTCAGGGGGGTGGATTTCAAGGAAATGGGAATGATCCCTAAGGAGCACTTGGATGGGATTGGGCCAGACATGGACGCTGACAGTAGGTGGGAAATCATCAGGAGGTGGTGCAGGATGCTACCAGCACCTGCGCAAGAGTAAGACGAAAATGCGGTAGGGCCTGAAAACCCTGCTGGTGGACCAGGGAGGTTCAGGAGGTAGTGAGGGGAAAGAAGGAAGCCTATAGGCAATTCAAGTGTTCAAGGAGTGAAAGGGATTGAGGAGAGTATGAGCTGATGGCTAGAAGGGCCACTAGGGTGGTGAGGGCGGCTAAGGCAAGAAAGGAGCAGAACCTGGCCAGGGAAATTAGGAGAGGGAACAAGGGGTTCTTTAGATACATTGGGGAAAAACGAAGGGTGAAGGGGCAGATTAGCAGGACTAAATCAGGGTAGAGATGGGCACAAGACCCGGGGGAGCAGGCTGAGGTACTAAATGAGTACTTTGCCTCAGTTTTCACCAAGGAAAATGGGGGGTGGCTGCATCATACATGGGAGGAGACAGTGAAACTCAGGGTGGGGGGGGGGATCTGTGAATAGAACAATCCTATACCAGCTAGGACAAGTACATTGTTTTCCCAGAGGCAAAAGGCCCCTGGAACAATATCCAGTTTGAATACATTGGCCCTATGCCAACCACTAAGAACAACTAGTTTGCACTAGTGATCACCGACCTATTTTCCAAACAGTTTAAAGCTATCCCAAAACAGAACAACACAGTCAAAGTGATTGCAAATGTCTTGGTAAACCAGCTATTTACCAGGTAGGGTTTTACCCCTAAAGGTAAATTCTGATTACCGGGATCCGGCTTTATAGCCAAAGTAATGCAGGAAATTCTGGATTTGTTATGGGTAAAACAAAAGTTTCATATCCCTTACCACCCACAGTCATCAGGACAGGTGGAATGGGCTAACAGGCAGAACAAAGTTATGTTATTCAAACTTGTTCAGAAAACCCTAAAAGGACTGGAATTTATTATTTCCTTTACTCCTTATGGCAATAAGAGGAACATCCTCTGCAGGTACACAGCATACCCCATTTTTGAAATCATGACCGGTCTGTCCATAAAACTCCCAGAACATTTACTTCTGGATCTGTGTACTGCCACTACTGATGCAATGTAGCATCAGTAGATACATATGTTAAATATCTCAAACAAGACATCCAAAAAATACACTTGTTTGCTTTACAATGGATGGGCAAAGCCAAAAAAACATGCCCTATCCCATTGTAAACCAATGCAGTCCTGCAGGCTACCAAGTTTGACTGCCTCACTATAGCAGTCATTGACAAATGGCTATATGCCAATCAAATGAACCTGCTTAAAGGAGATTAAATTATTTTTCCATACCCCAGTGGGAGGAATAGTACTAAACTAACTATGTTTTTCTTTTCTCTTTCCTTTTAGGTTTCAGAGACAGATGCTTGCTTTTATGCTTATTATTCTTTTTAAAAGTATGGGTCTTCTTACAAGCCCAAACTGCACATCTTTTTGCAAATAAGGACCAGTGACCTAATCCTAAACAGATTGTTGAGGCAGAATACCTCACAAGCCCACATGATCGAATTGCATCCTGTGGAATTCCTCAAAGACATGTTCATTGTCCAGAAGGGTAGTGAGGCCCTACTGAATGCTATGGTCATTGCTTTGGATCAGTTCTAGCAGCGAGACTTGATCTGGACTCCTGTTTACATTTTATTGATAATCAGAAATTTTGCATCCATAATTATATGGCAATAAAAGCCATTAGACCTTAAGATTTTTAACCCTATGATGCCCCATAATTTGTGACACTTAATATTGAGTGCCCAAAATAGAACCCTGGCCCACCCAGTGGTCTAACAGCCACTTCCAAACCAGGTACCCTAGTTAATAATGTACAGTTCATGCACATCCCAGTGATTTTAAATCTCACCTTTTAAACTTGGAATGATTTGTTTTATGTTTCACAACAAACATTTCCCACTTTCTTTTTAACAAAACACAGGCTTAGACCCATACCTATTTGGCTCTGACATCTATTTGAAATAAGGCTGATATAGCCATTATTCAAGCACATATGTTGAAGGTTCATGATAGTATGAAATATATCACACACCCCCATTGCATGGTATACATGATTTTGCTCATTAAGAGTTATTGACATTTACAATATTAAGGATATTATGAAGGGGTTTGACCTGACAAATGTTCATGTAATTAATTAATTTCTGCTCACGTTAAGGAAGCAGATGAGCATCACATAGCTAGGAAAGTCCTTTGTGCTGCCTATAGATATTATGTTTTTACAACCCTTTGGTTATCTCTTCTGAGATCTGGAATTAGGATATATCCTTGGTCTCATACGTGAAAGGCGTATGGGTCAGTGGTGTTGCTACATTTTGCACTTCTATTGCGTGTGTTAACAAATGTTTATTTGAATCTAGCACTATTCCCCTGTCAATGGCAAGGAACCTTGGATATGTCACCGCACACACCAGTATTGCTACATGTTTCAAAACTTATTCCTGCACAATCCAGGAAGCCATGTTTGTGACTCTCACAGTGTCATTGCCGCATTTTCATCCAGCAACATCCATCTCTGATCGTCTGGCAACTGTCCACTCTATTGGTCATCTTGATGGGAACTGTTATCATGAAAAGGTTAAAACTACCTCCTTTCCTTGTTTAGCATGAGGTCTTGGAATCGTGACTGACTCTGAACTTTGAATGTCGCACCTGAAAGGAACACCACCATGTATGCAGATGTGACATATTCCAACTTGTGTTACCAACTTGTGAATACTGGCCTAATAACTGAAATTAGGCTCCCACTTGTGAACTTTCAAATCAACTGTATTCAGTCCAGCCAATTAAGATTCTACAATTAAGCTTATTGTTATGCATACCATGAAGCTAGTCTGGGGTAGGGGCAATCCCCTAACTCCAGCAAGAAGACTCTTTTTCATTTGATCTACAGTCAAGAAATCCATTTTCTTCACTGCTTGTTTTCCAAGTCTGGGTGGCACCTGATACAAACTGAGTGCTGTCATAAACTTTTACACTTTGTGCAGCAGTGTGATCATCTTCAACTGAACACTGTTGCTATTCCATTGTAAAACTCAATGTGCAGTCTAATGCACCCCTTACTGAGGCCTATGAAAATACTGCTGCCTTCTGAACATTTTGATCAACCTTTGGAAAATATGACTGCATCGAATATGAACTATGAATCTTCATCTAACACGTGAAGAAACCCTGGATTTATCCCTGGAACTGTTCGTAGTTTATTCCTTGTGGACATTGACATTTCATGTCCTGTTCAACTTACCAACTGAAAAATACCATCCTTCAAGGTGGTATATTCTGCTGATGTGGAACATTGTGTGGTGACCAACTATACATTCTTCTGATATGAACTAAAAGTTATGCAAAATAAACTTTTATAACTTCTGTTTTTATTCCCTAAACAGGTAATAGGTTATACGGTAATCACACCTGTTCCCATCCCGGAACAAGATATCATTAAGTCTAGTCCTAACTATCTTGATGCTCTATCTCGATTTTTACTTATTTTTAATATCCATACAGGCAACTTATGTTTGTCTCTTCAATTTCTTCCCAGTAGGACAGTTGCACACCTGATACATATCAGTATTTACTAATTGTTTTGATATTGGAAAACCCCACTGTGAGGCTTTATTCCAAATGTTTATAGTAATACAAGGTTTACTAACATTTTCCCTTATAATTACATTTTGTTGTTTAAGGAAAACCCTGAAATACCTGTGTGACCAGTTAATATTCCTCTGTCAGGTTCGTGCCACGGGCCTGTAGACGAATGGTGCCTAACCTCCATCTTTTTGTTGTGTTGCCACTTTTGCAATTAGGGCAACAAAGAGGGGATTGTTACGCTTGGGTTATGCCCCTATCGTCCCACATACACCTCACATACACTGCACACTGTATTCCTGGTCTATTGTACTGTGATACTGCTATTTTGCACTTGCTAATATTGTCATGCATGATTCATTATACCGCACTATAATATATTTATTTAGATTATGTTTGTCCTTTATAGATATTCCATATATAATCTACCTATCACTGATAAGATGACTTGGAGGGATCATCAGTGATTATTGTATACTTATGTTGTCATATAATTATATGTAGTGTGTATTTTACACTCAGGCAGATATGCCTGTCAGCAGTTCTCTTTGTCTAAGCAAGCTGGCACAGAGAGAAAGCCTTTGTTATGTCTATGTTTTATACTGGCGTAAGTAAGAAATGCTGCATGTAGCTTGAACTGTCTAAGCTATAATGCTAATGGAAGCATATTCTGTCTCATATAATACTCATTAGTAATTCTGTCTCCTAAGTCATTATCCAATGGAGAATGACTTAGTACCAATCCATATTGTTTCTCATATCTGTAACTATGTTGTAATCTCTGTTACTATGCTGTTATCTGTAGTATTTAGCTGTCTGCAACCCACTGTAGCTCTCTCGAGACACTACTGTAACTTCTTTAGAAAGGCAGAGAGCTGGAGCATGGGGAGAGATAGAATAAGATCTTAGAGAACCTAAGATCTACAATTCTGGAGATTATGTACATTCTTCAGACTAGTGGTGAGAAACCCATCTCCCTTGTGAATTTCTCTCACATGCTTGGTGTAAGTAGTATAATAAAAACTTTATTAGTCTTCCTTGCTTGTTTACGAATGTTTCTTGGCAGACTCCAAGACACAAGAATCTATATTATTATTATTTTTATTGTTTACCCTACACACCAAGAGTGTTTGACAACACTGACACTGCTGTCCAGTCCTGGCCACCCAAGTTCACTGCACTAGTGTGGCAGCAATAGCCTGCCACACAGCCACATGGGGCTACTGTAGTGGTGCCTGGCTGAACAGCTGGGATGCATGGGGCTGGACAGAGGCCACAAGGTTGGCCAGCTCCACCTGTGTCCAGTTACTTGCCCATCGAGACCTGCACTGCACCATGTCTCTGAGAGCCATGGAGCAAAATGGCGCCATAGTCGCACATAGCCTAGCATGCACCAATCGTGGGCGAGGAGAATGCACTGTGTCCTCCTATCGCGCAACAGCGGAGATGCATGGCATGGGTGTGGCTGGGTGGAGCCACATGTGCGGGGTCATCCAGGATCAGAGTCACTGCAGGGGTCAGAGCATGGCCATGCACTGTGTACTAACTGCGCAATAGCAGCCACGGTGCACTGTGCACCATGGCTGCTATTGCACAGTTGGCGCACAGTGTGCAATAGGTGATGGTGCACCGAATGGCGCTTGTGCACAGTGCCAATGCGCACCATGCATGTGTGCGGATTGCGCCATGTCATGCTCTGGAGCAATCATATGACTTGCTCCGGAGCACTCTCATTGCACAGAGCGCAAATATGTGATATTCAGCTGCCACGTGCTAATGAGCTCATAAGCCAATGTGTGGTGCAATGGGGGCATTAGCATATCATTACTGTTGCGCCAAAGCCCATTTGCATACAATGTGCCATAAAAGCGCCATGGAATGGCACAGGCCACGGATCGGTATTGCATCCTTTTGAGGTAAGTTGCACATGCTGCTGGAGCACACTGAGCACAGAGGGCACAGCAGGGGGGATGACAATGGGTGTTGCTGCCACTGATACACTGTGCTGTCCATTTCCATAGGAAGCGACATGTCGGAACCTGAGGAGGTTGGGGAGCGTGGGCCTGCTCGCAAGCGCAGGCCCAACTTCACAAAAGCAGAGTTAGAGGCCCTGTTTGAGGCCTACCTCAACTGGGATATGCTCTTGAATGGTGCCACGGGCACACCACAGGCCAGAGTTGGGGCCTGGGAGGAGGTGGTGGAATGCATGAACCAGCAGGGCAGCCACCAGTGGTCAGTGCAGGAGTGCTGCAAAAAGGTAAGCACTGACAAGAGGTGGATCTAGAAGAAGGTGGCGGCCATTCGTGCGTCCTGGAATGCCACCAGAGGGGGGTCTGCTGATGCGCCACAGCTCATGGTGCAGGAGGAGATAATGGCAGCCACCTTGCACTGTAGCACCGTGAAGGGTGTGCCTGGCAGATGATTCCAGACAGGTGGCAGCCCATCCCTGCATGGTATGTATGTCAGCAATGCATAGCATGCTGTGGCATTGTGGGGGGGAGCACTTTTGGCCATTTTCTTCACTGACGGACCTGTTTTATCTTCCTGCACCGTCACACCTGCCTGCAGAGGATGGGACACTGGTAGCAGACATGGAGGCAGAACGAGTCCTGGATGACCAGCCATCCGCCTCCATGGGCATCCAGGGGCCTGGGACGCCACAGCACACCACCACTGTCCAGCCAGATGTCCTGGGCATGGAGTTGGATGAGGCCCTGGATGTGTTTCTACAGGATGCCAGTCTCGGTGTCCTCTGCATGGTTACACAGATTGGGGCGGGGTCCAACAACAATGACGACCTCACCATAATACTGGACAGCATGGGCGGTGTTGTGGGGGAGACACCCATACCAGACACAGACAGCGTGTCCAGTGATCTGACAGTGGGGGAACAGCTGCCTGCCACCACTGCAGGCACAGCTGTGTGCACTGCACAGCTATGCCATGCAGTGGTGGTGATGTGGCCGCGCAGGTGCTGGGTAATATTCAGTGGCCAGAGGGGCAACAGCAGCAGGCTGCTGGTGCCACAGGGCAGCCAGATGCAGAGTCCGCCACTGGGGCATCAGCTAGGGACAAACCCCAAGAGGACCCCGGCAGCGAGGCAGCCGGATGGGGTGCTGCCACCCACCAGCTGACGGGGGGAGCGGGGTGGTGGGGCTCCGTGGGTGGGGGGCCACTAAATCACCAGGGTACTTGGACCTGGGGGGGTTTGACTCTAATGCCCACGATCGGGCTTCACGGTCCACTGGACCACCAGGGATATTGGTCTTTGGGGGTTGAACTCTGTTCTTCCCATGATAGACTAGTGGGGGTGGGGTTACTACAGTTTTGCCTTGATCGGGTCAGTCAGAGGGTTACTACAGTTTTGCCGAGATCAGGCCAGTGGGGGTTGTTCAGTTCTATTCTGCCTGTGATCAGGCTATGGGGGGGTTACTATTATGCCCCAATCGGGCTGCAGGGGGGGCACAGAGAAAGAAGTGGAGGGCCACCCACAGGTGGCAGCTGCAGTGTTGCGCCCTGCAATGCAGCAGCTCACCTGTGGGTGGCCCTTGACTTACTCCTTTTTTTTTGCTCAAAGTTGTGCAGGCTCAGGTTGGGGGTTGCGCCTGCACAACTCTGCACAGCCCAGCTGAATATCAGGCTGTGCAGTTTATGCATGGTTCCTCCCCCTCCAGTTGAGCATGCCTTCATTAGCATTGCGCTGTTGCTCAGCATGACTTGGGGGGCACAACTGCCTCCTGCTGAATATCGCAGAATGGCGCAATTTTGGACCTGCGCAGGTGCAACCCTATTGCGCATGGTGCAACCCTTTTGAATATCCAGCCCATCAACTATATCTAATATTAGATTTAATTTTTCGGCCTTTGATAAAGGCATTTTGATCTTGATGAACGATACCTGGGAGGACTCTTTCCAGTCTCGTGGCAAGGATTTTTGCTAAGATTTTAGCATCTGAATTTTTTAAATAAATAAGGTGGAAAGATCCTGGCTGTAATAAATCTTTCTTCTTTTTTTAAAGAGTAATATAGTAGCTTCTTTAAAAGCGGGAGGAAGATTTTGAGTAATGAAAATACTTTGAAACAAAATTTGGAGATGGGCAGCAATTGTCTCTGAGAATTTTTTATAGAAATCGATAGTTATACCATCTGGGCTGGATGCCTTAGATGGAGGTAATTTCTTAATTGCTTCTTTTATTTCTTGTAGAGCTATATCTTGTCCCAAAAACTGATTATATTGTTGAGGTACTCTGGGAAGAGGAATTCTATTTAGACAACTTGTAATACTATCTAGTGGTAATATTTGTTCAGATGTATATACATTTTCATAATAATCTTCAAATATGTCATTAACATCCAGTGATTTTTCAGGGATATTTGCCTTAAAGTCATAAATGGCATTAATGTAATTTTCCGCTTGCTCTTTTTTCAACTGCCAAGATAGAATTTTATCAGGTTTGTCACCCATATCATAACATTTACTACATGTGTATAATAGCTGTCTTTCTGCAGTCTTGGTAGAAATTATACTGAATTTATTCTGATACTGCAGTAAGTTTTGAAATATCCCTGGATCTGCATTTAATGAATGGGCAATTTCTAATTGAGAAATTTGCTTTTCAAGATCAGATAATTCGACATTCCTTTTTTAATTTCTTAGGTTTTTGAAGAGCAAAATATGCCCATGAATGTATGCTTTGAACGCGTCCCAGGTAACCTGGCAAGAGGTGTCATGATTATTGTTAACATCAAAATAATCATTTATATTGTTCAACATATAGTGAACAAACTGTTCATCTTTTAATAAAATAGGATCAAACCTAAACATAGGTGGAGCTTTTTTTCCCTCCATAATAATGTCCATGGTTACCAGGGCATGATCAGATTTAATAATGGTTTTATATTTTATATTCTGGATCATATAAACCATAGTCTCTGAAGTGATGAAATAATCAATTTGCGAGTCATTTTGATGAGCCACTGAGAAAAATGATTATTGCTTCTTAATTGGGTTTCTAACACACCAAAGATCTACCAAATTATAATCTGAACAAAATTGTTAATTTTTATGGCATTATGGGTGGGCTTTTCAGAAAATATCTAAGATTTATCTAATTCAGTGATTAAATTGGTGTTAAAGTCCTCAGCTATTACAAATGGATTTCTAAAGTTAGCCAATTCCAAAAACACATCATTAAAAAATGAGGAAGAGTATGGTTAGGGCCATACACATTAGTTAAAGTGAATTTAAATTGGGCATATACAATTTCCGTAATTATAAATTGGCCATTTGGATCAGTTTTATTATGTCCAAATGTTAATCTAGATCCTTTTTTCAAAAATATGCCACACCTCTTGCATTATTACTGTACGGAGCATTAAGACCACTTCTCCATTTTTTGGTGTAGAAAATAAATTCCTCCTTGAGTAAATGAGTTTCCTGGAACAAGATACAGTTAATGTTTTGCTTACCTACATAGTTAAATACTCATTTTGCCTTTGTACTATCATGTAACCCCTTCACATTCCAGGTCATCAGTCTTAACGGACATTCCATTTGGACATATTTTGTAATTTAAAACCATGAGGTCCACACTTTATAAATACATATCTAGCTAACAAAACATAATGGCCCAGATATTCAAACTGCACCCAAAATGTGCGCAACAGCAGGAGCAAGCACAAATCAATTGCACATATGCGCAACAGACGCGATATTCAAACATGGAGCAGAACAAATTGCGCAAGCAGCCAACATCTGAATATCGCACAAACTGCGCCATAGCGCAACCAGGAAGGAGAAGCTGAGCAGAAAGGTTGCGCTATAGTGCAACCAGGGCAGCCCAGCTGAGCAGTCCAGAGGTGTCATAGCACAAGCAGAGCCCTCCCCCCGCAGAGCAATGGAACTGCACATCCAGGGAGGCAGGCTGGAGCCCACCGCCAGCCATGCCACACATGGGCACAGGAACACACTGCAGAACCAACAAGACACCTGCACACCCCAAGCACAGCATCACTGGGGGTGGGACGGATGATCTACTGGCCCATGGGGACAAGCCAACAAAGCACAGCAGAGCCATGACGCCCCAGCACAACCACTGGCAGGCTGAGAGTGCCACACAGGGGTTGACAACCACAGTGCACATCAGCCCCCGTGACGCACAGCACACCCTGCACCGTGGACCCCAAGACACCACCCATGTGCAGTGACTGGCACTGCAGGAAACCATGCATCCCCCCCGGCACACGTCAACCCCATGCAGCAGAGAAGCATACAAGCCAGACACACCCTGTGCACCCAGCAATGGGTGGCAGCAGACGGCAAGACCAACAGAAAGTCACTGCCATGCTGGAGATACCTCCCCATGCACACCCACACACACACGCGTGTACACACACACACACACACACCCAGGACCATACCACCCCAGATGGCATGCACACCACTGCAATTGAGCAACCATAGCCAGCTGAAAATCAGAGACCAACACAGTATTCATAACAAAATATAAATGTATTATCAAAATGTAAAGCACAAAACAATCAACCATAACTATTTACAGGGGGGGATAGGGGTACAAGGTGGGGGTGGGCAAGGGGTAGGGATGAACAACTTGGAGAGGGAAGGCAGGGTGGTAGGGATGGGTGAAGTGGGAAGGGTAATCAGGCGTAAGGCCCAGCAGGCTGGTCCCCCTCCGCCCGGTGCCACTGTTCCCGGCGATGCCTCCTCTGCAGGCCATGTCAATGGATGTCCCTGAGGATGGCCTGATTGTACAGGGACACTTGCGTCAGCCCACGTATCTCCCGGTGTATCCTCCTGAGAACAGTGAGGCCTAGGAAAATGGGAACACAGTCAATGTCTGTGACTGACCACAACCCTGAACACCACCCAACCTGCAAGCCATATAGCCCAATGTCCCGCACCTGTGATGGCATGCACCCACCCACAGTGAACATGCACATGGCCATCACAAACAGGCGGCACCAGCTATGTGCACCACTGCACACACACACACTGCCCATGTCCATCACAGCACAAACAAGGCTGTCAAGTGACGTGGCAACGTGGAGCAATGCCAGTTACACAGCTATGTGACCAGTGCATGCATGGACCACCATGACGCATACACAGACGTGCTGTGACACCGGACAGTGATGCATGTCGCCTGTGTCGTGCATGGTTGTGTTGTGCATGGCTGGTGGTCTTGCCCCCCCCAGCATGCAATAGCATCCATGAAGTAATGATACTCACACTCCTCAAGCAGCTGGGTCTGCCGCTGCTGCTGCTGCTGCTGGGGCGCACCACCCACAGCACCACCGACTGGCACCGGGGCCCTGGCACGGCCCTCCTCACCCCGTGCCTGCATCCTCACATCCCGGCCTGTGGGAGACATATGTTGAGAAAAACATCAGTGTGACTCCAAAGCAGACTGCCCCCTGCCCCAGTGAGAGTGCCTGCCCACACAGCCAGACCCATGCATCTCACACCTGCACACACTGACACAGCCAACCATGGCAGAGCCATCACCTATGCATAGCCACCAAAACACACTCACACCCCTACAGAGAATACAGGTGCATAGATGGTACACCCACCAGGCCTAGGGACCACGCCCCTCCTGGCACGTGACCGTAGCCGCTCCAGAAGCTGAGGATCCCTCCTGCGGAGGTCACTGTAATGGTGCCGGCACTGCTCAGCTGACCGGCACTGCCCAGTGACCCCCACCAGGTCACTGGCCACTTGCTGCCAGACCTGGGTCCTAGCAATGGTGAGGGTCACCTCACCATACAGATCCTTATAGTGGGGCTCCACAGACCTAGGTTGGCCACTTCTCAGGGGCTCCACTGCACTGCCCTCCTGCGTGCCATGGTACCAACTTTACAGCAGGCAATATGGCGCCCCGCTGCGCCGTAACCCCACGTGGAGATGTTGCGCAATAGACCACCATAGGTTCCAATCGTGCTGTTCGAACAGCGCCATCACTTCACATAGCGCTGTCACCAGACAGCACAATAGGGCCGTACACATGGCAGCCAAACAGCGCCAGGGGGCAAAGGTCGGACACCAGGTCATGGGCAATGACGCAAGGCCATGCACAGCGCCATCTGACGTATACGCATCCTGCGTGACCGACCTCCTGCGTACCAGTGCCACAGTGGACTATTGCGCAGTAGTGCCACAGCGCCATATAGTGCCCAGTGCTGTAGCGCCACTGGCACAATGGTGGCCATGGCCTGAATTGCCGATCGCGCACAGCACATCAGCAGCGTGGCAGACGCCTGTGTAAGCTATCTGGGCATGCGCAATGCAGTGTACCACACAGTCACAGATCTGCGCCATTGGCTCAGCCGACTCAACCGTATTGCGCAAAGTGCAACTGTGCGATATTCAGCCGACACATGCAAATCATCTGATCAGCCATTCAAAGGCGCAGTGGCGCGATTTGCATCTCATTATAGTTGCTCCACTCCTAATTTGCATGCATTGCGCTATAAATGTGCGACATTGGGCTGCGCTGGCCAGATTGGGTACTGCAGGTGAGAGGTGAGTTGCATGCTGTGTGATGTTCTGGACAATGGTCATGGGAAAATGCTGTAGACTGCACAGTGACAGGTGTCCACTTCCCCCCATACAGATTGCCATGACCGAGCAGAGACAAGGTGAGGGTGAGGATGGTGTGCGTAGGAGGAGGCCCAACTTTACCCCAGCAGAGACAGAGGCCCTCTTCCAGGCCTACCTGGAGGAGGAGCCACTACTGAGTGGACGGCGGGGCACCCCTCAGTCCCATGCGGCTGCATGGGAGGGGGTAGCTCGGGCCGTGAACCTGCATGGAAGCCACCAGCGCTCCGTGCAGGAATGCAAGAAGAAGATGGGGACAGACCGCAGGAGGTTGAAGGAGAAGGTGGCAGCCTTCAGGGCGGCACGTGCTGGCACTGGCGGGGGCCAGCCAGCAGTGTTGGAGCTGACCCCGGCTGAGGAGAGACTGGCTGCATCAATGCAGCGGAGCGCTATTGAGGGCATACCAGGAGGTGGATTCCAGACAGGTGGAAGCCCATCACTGCATGGTATGACATGGTGGTGGTGTTGGGGAGGTTGTTCACATGCACTCACATGTACTCTCTTTCTGTTACAGATCCTGTTCATCTTCAGGAGACGGTGGTGGTGGGTCCAGGCAGTGATGATGACCTGCTGGACATGGAGGAGGGTCCATCCACCTCTGTCACCAGCCAGCATGCACTGCAGCAGCATGCACGCTGGCCGCCAACTCTGGTGTCGGGTGATTTGGTGTGGGGGTGCATAGCCTGTGTCTCAGCAGTCTGGCATGAGCTACGCCAGCACGCTGTGACTGTGGCTGAGGCACGACTCCGCATCATTGATGATGCAAGGACTGCAATGGGCAGTGATATGTGTGTCCCATGACGGACACACAGCAGGCCAGCACGTGCCCCTGGGCCTTTCTGGTTCCAACTTGTGTACCAGCATGTTGGCACAGTCCCAGGCTGTGCCTGTCAACACCGTGGGGCAGCACCGTGGCTGTGCAGGTGTCTGGCACTGTTGCGCCACAGCGGTGGAACGGTGGACCCTGGGCACAGCGGTTGGAGGGGCAGCAGCAGCAGTCACCCACCAGGTCTGGGGGTACAGTGTCAAGCGGTGGCACATGTCCGCCGCCTCTTGATCTGCCCATTCCTGGTCCTGGCGAACAGCGCCACCCTCAAGGGGTGTTGTGCATCAGGACCTTCCACACCTTGGGGGACAGGATGCCGTTGGGGCACAGTACCCATTGGATGAGCACACCCACCTGCTGCAGGAATCAGTACAGCAGCAGAGGCGGGTTGCAATGTCCGTGGAAGCACTGTCTGTGGCTGTGGAGTGGCACAGCAGGGAGTGTGCTCTGGACCGTGCAGAGCTGGTTCGTATGGAGACGGATGTGACCGCCGCCATTGACAGGCTGACCCAGGCAGTGGTCTCTGTCGTGGATGCATTGGGCACACAGTCAGGTGCCTCTGTACCGCACACCCCACACAGTTCACTCTCCACTCCCTGTTCTGGCGTCGTGCGACACCAGGCCTGTCGACACCGGGTTCTGCTGTGGGCATCCCGAGCACCTCTGGTGCAGGTTTGTTTGGCATGCTGCAGACCCCTGTGCGGGCAAGGTCACGTTCGTGCAGTGGGACCCCTGGTGGTCCAACAGTGCCACCCCATGTGGCCCCTACTCAGCCTGCAAGGGCTGTTGGGTCACGGCAGGGCCGCCCATGCATCCGCGGTGGCCGTGGGACAGTGCTACATGACTGACCTGTCTCCCAGTGCGGGCCCTGTCTGGTGCTGCCCTGTGTGCAATGTGTGTCATGGTGGGCAGTGCACTGACGGGTGCTCTGCTCAACATGTTAACACATGGACCACCTGCACACCCTCCCAACTGCTGTCCACAGGTGTGTGTGCATGATGATGCCTGCATTGTACTGTACACCAAGGTGCAAGGTGCCCAGCATCTGACACGTGTTGGACAGTACAGGTGGTGGGTGGTCGGTGATTCTGTGTGTTAGCAATGTCGGTTCTGCTGTGCTGTGCATCTGCCCATGTATGCTCTGGTGTGTGTGTGTCCATATGAGTGTTCACCCCTCCCTGATGGTATGTTTGTATGCCTGGACCCTTCCACTCCCCTGGCCGTCATGCACCCCTGGTGTGTTACCCTGTGTGCCTGTGGTTTGCGCATGGACAGTGTTGGTTGCACATGTCCCCTTGACTTACCTGTGTTCTGCATAGTGCTCCTCTGTGATGGTGTCCCGGTGCAGCTGGGCCTGCCGGATCAGTCGGGGGTCCCGCTGTCCTGGGGGGGCTGCTCATCACCATCAACACCGGCGCCACTGATGTCCCTATCGCTGTCTCCCTCTTCAACCTGTAGGGCTATCCCATAGTCTTTGGCCATGTTGTGCAGGATGCAACAGGCCAGGAATATCCCACAGGTCTTTTGGGGGCTGTACTGTAGGGCACCGCCGGAGGTGTCTAGGCATCGGAAGCGTGCCTTGAGCATCCCAAACACCCGCTCTATGATGTTGCGTGTGGAAGCATGTGCCTCATTATAGCGTTGCTGCGATAGGGTCGTGGTGCACCGGTACGGTGTGAGCAGCCAGGGACGGAGTGGGTATCCGCTGTCACCTGTGTGGAGATAGTGGAGATCAGTATCATGTTCAGGTCCATATTGCCCATATCCCTGTGTGCCACTACCATGGCACCTGTGGCATTCCCACCCTTGCCCCGAGTTTGCATTCCATACATGCGTACTCACCCACTAGATGGCCTGTGGGGATGTCCCCACTCTCGAATCGATATGGCACAGTGCGGACTGATATATGAAGGCATCATGTGCTCCCCAGGGTGTGTGGCACAGACATTGATTATGCGCCCAGTGGCATCACACCACCTGGCAGTTGACACTGGAGAAGCCCTCCTGTTCCTATATGCAGCCCCATCGGGGCCAGGTGGCGTCTGCGAATGGCCACATGGGTGCAGTCTATGGCCTCAGCACGCCAGGCATACATGCTACCCTGTGGAACTCCTGCATGTTTGCTGTACGCTCTGCCACGGTGCTGGGGAAATGGATGTACTCCGTGAGCATGTGGCAGCAGTGCGCTGAGGAACTGGGTGAGGATGCGTGACGCGGGCGACTGTGTGATGCCTGTGGTGTCCCCTGTCGGCCTCTGGAAGGTGCCCGTGGCAGCAGGCACATGCAGGCTGTCACCTTGGTCTCCACCGACAGAGCGTGACTGCCGTGAGGGTGTCTGCATCACATCACTGCACAGCTCACAGAGCCGTCTCAGTATTGCCCTGTTCAGGGCGGTACGCCATGATCTCTACATCTGTGACAGCTCAAAGCTGATCGGGCACGGTACTGCCTGTTGAGGCGTGCAGCACGACGGGCCTTCCACGGTCACGCCCCTGCAGCATGCATTCTCACCTCAATACAGCTCCATGTGTGAGCTGGCACTGTCCATCTCCCTGGCTTCGACCCCCCAGGCTGGTGTTGCTGTGTACCCCGCTGTCCTCACTGCTACTTCCACTGCACCAGGCACCCCGCTGGCCTCTACAGCCTATGGCCCGCTCTTGCCTTGCCTGCCCTAGCCTGTCACTGTCTGTCTGTCTGTCTCTCTCTCTCTCCCCCACTTGGCATCCTTGTAGCGTTCTTGCGCCACTTCCTTGAGCCTCTTTATTTTGGCTCATTTCCGCTAGTGCGCATTTCCAGCTGTTCCGCTTGTTACATTGGCGAAGTCTTTGAATATCGTGATTGGCGCTTGTTTATGCATGGATCCACCCTTCGGTTGCGCATGCCTTCATTTGCATTGCGCTGTTGCTCAGCATGTTTTCGGTGGCGCAACTGCCTCCTTCTGAATATCGCAAAATGGCGCACTTTTGGACTTGCGGATGCGGAACCCTGTTGCGCATGGCGCAACCCTTTTGAATATCCAGGCCATTGTCTATAATTAGCTCTGTAATCCCAAACTGCATAACAGATTCAGACTGTAATAACTGTAATAGTTTAACCATACTTTCTCTATATATTTTACAATAGCAATAAATATTTAAATTGAAGTCAGTGACCCCCTACCCACCACTGAACCAAACTTTCTATATCTAATATTAAGACATAAAACCCTCCCCCTTTGGTCTTAGCGCAAGCTTCTAATTACCCAGAACTATGTTACATACACTTGTACAGTAACCATACCCCATCCATCAGACATGATGGCTGTTTCGTCTAGCCAAGCTGAAACCCACATAGGGCCATAATTATTCCAGTATCACCAATAAAGATATATTTAAACATCCCTAGTATTTAATGATGGAAGAAACCAAGTTGTATCATTACTGTCCTTATATCTAACCTACACCCTGCTTACACCCCACTACTACTCGTATCCCTTCATCTACCATGGGTTCCAAAGCATTTAGCAAAAAAGCCTTTGATGTCTTTTGCAGACTTAGTCTACTCACTTATCTAAGTGCTAATTAAATAAGATTTATCAAATTGGTGTGTAATTATAGCACATTTTTACATTTAATTACTGAGGGTCTTTTACCCTTTCCCTTCTCCCCTTAAATAGAGTTTTCAATGAGTCTTTTGAATCAGGGATTTTACCAGCTTCTATGAGAGAGGCAACCATAAGTGATCTGGATAAACTAGATCTGGATACACTAGCAAAATGGTCAAAAGAGTGGCAACTGGGGTTTAATGCAAAGAAGTGCAAGATCATGCACGTAGGGAAGAGAAACCCTGAATCCACCTATAGGCTGGGATGGGAGTTGCTGGCAGTCACAAGGGAAGAAAAAGAGTTGGGCATCATCATCACTGATGACCTGAAATCATCCAAGCAGACCACTAAAGCAGTAGGCAAGACTAGGGGGATGTTGGGGTGGTAGAGGTATCACAAGTCAGAAGAGGGAGGTAATAATCCCTCTGTACAAGACACTGGTTAGGCCCCATCTGGAGTACTGGTGGCTGCACCTGCACAAGGACATTAACAAAATAGAGGCAGTCCAGAGAATGGCAACTAAAATGGTGCAGGGACTACATCAGAAAACATATGAGGACAGATCAACAGAGCTCAATACATGTATACTAGAGCAAAAGAGGGAGAGAGGTGATATGATCAAAACATTCAAGCATCTTGAGGGCATTAATAAGGTGAAAGAGTCTAACATATTTCAATATAAGAAAAATAGCAGGACAAGGGAACACAGCATGAGATTAGAGAGAGGCTGATTAAGGGGTATTGTGAGGAAGTTCTTTTTCACAGAAAGGGTTGTGGATGCATGTAACAGCCTACCTCAGGAAGTGGTGGATATGAATACAGTGCAGGGCTTCAAACAGGCATGGGATAGGCATAAGGGAGCAATACAGATGAGTATGAATAGATAGACTATTGACAGAGTACAGACCTATGGCACATTCATAAGGTAGAAAAAATAGGCAGACTGGATGGGCCTTGCGGTCCTTATCTCTTGTCAACTTCTATGTTTCTATGTTTAAGAGAATTTGCACCTTTGGAGGGGATGGGGCCTATTCAATAGTCCATTAGGATGCATTGGACCCTGCTTATAGTCATGGAAAGCCAAGATAGCAGCTAGATAGAAGAGGCGAGATATGCTTAGGTTCAGTTGGACCCCTTCAGGATGCTGAGAACCCTGCAAGGGGACTGTGATAGCCAGGAAAAAAGTTAGATGGGAAGGGAAAGGGGAGGGGACAAGACTAGGCACAGTAGGACCCCCTCAGGATGCTGAGAACCCTGCAAGGGGGACTTTGAATACTAGGGAGAAAGATAGATGGGGAGGGGAAGTAGAGGAGACCTGACTAGGTGCAGTAGGGCCCCTTCAGGATGCTGAGAACCCTGCAAAGGGACTGTAAAGGCTAGAGGGACAGGTAGATTGGGAGGGGAAAGGAGAGGAGACAAGCCTAGATGCAGTAGGTCCCCTTCAGGATGCTAAGAACTCTCAAGAGGACTGCAAGTCTAGGGAGAAAGGAGGGATGGTGGAGGAAGGGAGTAGATGAGGGATACAAGCCCCTTTTGGGTAGAAGAGGGACCCATGGAGAGCATTCGGGGTCCCTTACTTTCTGTGAGAGATCAAGGGAGGCCAGTAAGGGGGGGCAATTTGGGGGGAAGGGAGGGGAGCTAGAAATTTGGGAGGTGGGCTGCACAGGGTAAAATGAAGGTGACGGTAGAGGGGTAAGGTTTGTCCAAGGCTTAGAGGAGGGAATTAGGAAGGGACATGGCAGAAACAGCTAGGTGCAAGGTAATTATTTAGGGCAGAGTTGATGGAGTAGGTGGAGGATGAGTGTCAGATTTGAGGGGGGAGGAAATTCCAAATTTTGGGAGGCGGTGAGAGTAACTGGATTGGTCAATTTGGGAGGATCTGCAGGGGGCTACTAAGGAGCGAGAGTAAGTTGATCTAAGGAAATGGGCGGATGGGGGGTGTTATAAAGGAGGAGGTGAGGTATGAAGGGAGCTCACCCAACCAGTACTTAGAGGTGAATTTAGCACAGTGGGAGAGTGTCCTATTTGTAAGAGAGGGGATTGATAGGGCAGGATAAAGACTGCAGTGGTGGGTGTGAGGGGGGCATCTAGGGCAAAGAGGCAGAAGGAATTGAAGAGGGTGTCCAGTCTGGCCAGGGAGGACTTAGTGGCAGCACCAGCACAATAGACTATGCACAGTAGTCAGCAATGGGCAGTATCATCTTCTGAACAAGTTCACGCCTAGCTGTAGGAGGGATGCAACTACAGTTCCTGAAAAGGGCACCAAGCTTGGGGCACAGGTTTTTCTGAATGGCGTCAATATGTCCAGAGAAGTTTAGGTGTTGGTTCAACCAAACACCTAAGTACCTGAAGGAGGATGTGTCCTAAAGTAAAGTCCCATCAAAGATGTGGAAAGTGGGTAGGGAGGGAAGCCTAAAGAGTCTCTGCCTTGTGCCAAAGGTCATGGAGATAGTCTTCTTGGCATTGAGGAAAAGTTGATGGTTAGCAAACCAGAGCTGAACCTTTTCAAAGTCTTGCTGTAAGCTAGTTGTAACCTCAGCAGGACAGGAGTCAGATGCATACAGGACTGTATCATTGGCATACATACAGTATGTATAGCGGAGGAGGGGGAGTAAACAGTGGGAAGGTTGTTTAAGAAGATGGAGAATAGGAGGGGTCTAATACCGAGCCATGAGGGACACCAGCGCTAATTGGGAGGGGAGGGAAAGTGGTGTCTAAGATCTTAACTGATTGGGTTCTACCAATAAGATAGGCCTTGAACCAGTTTGTGGTAGAGAGAGATAGGCCAGCTGCTGGGAGAGTCGAGGAGAAGGGTATAAGGGATGATTTTGAAGGCCTTTGCCAGGTCGACAAAAATGGCAGAAGTGATTTAGCCATTGTCCATCCTGGTTAGGATGGAGTCTGTGAGCCATAGGAGAGAGGTAGTGGTTGAGTGTTTTTTCCTGAAACTAGACTAGACAGGGCTGAAAAAGGAGGTGTCAGATAGAAAAGAGGTGAGTTGGGAGAGGACAATGTGTTCTTGAAGCTTGGGCGATAGTTGCCAGGGGATAAGGGGTCATCCCTTTGAGTACAGGGAGGATCACTGCATGTTTCCATGAAGAGGGGACTGAGGCAGTAGAGAATGAGAAATTTAGGATTATTGAGTTGTGGTCTCTGTTTGCCAGCGGCTCCATGACTCTTCCTCAGTTATTTCCAAGTTAGTGAGGACCACATTCAACAGGTTGTTCTGCCTAGTAGGATCGGTGACTAACTGTGTGAGAAAGCAATCCTGTAAGGCTTCTACCACCGATTGATTCCTTGATGATCTAGACACCAGGATGCCCCAGTCCATATCTGGCATGTTAAGGTCCTCCACTACCATTTGTTCTCCTTTTAGTCACATTTCTTTGATGTCCTCCAAAAGCTCCTGATCATTGTCCTCCACTTGGTTCGGAGGTCTATATACCACCCCAACATGGATTTTCTTTCCTGAGGAATGAACTAAGCTGAACCCACAGGGATTCCACTCCTTCACTAAGGCTCATTTCACAGGATGTGGCCTCTAACCCCTCCTTAACATAGAGTGCAACCCCCCTCCCTTGACACCCCTCCTATCTGTCCTAAAGAGCACGTAACCAGGGTCTGTGAGATCCCAGCCATTGTTGTCAGATGCGCAGGTCTCTGTGACTGCCACAAGATCCATACAAGACTCCGAAATCCATGCCTGAAGGTTGCTCATCTTGTTACCCAGGCTCCTGGCATTAATACCAACCCCTGCCCACAAGCCCGTGGCTGAATTGTTGCTTCCTCCTGGTAAATTCCTGTGTTTCCCATTATCCTGAACCCTTGCTCAGTTCTTCAGTGTTTTTTACTTGTTATTCTGGTTGTACCTGTGGTGTAATTCAGTATGTCTTGATTGTGGGGGAGTGGCGACTAAGTTTTCATCTTCTAAACTATTGCTTATAGGTTTCCTAGTGCCATACTCCCCTTTGCCTAGGTTAATGTTGAACGTCTGTCCTAATGCACTTGTTCCTTGCCTGTTTAAGTGAAGCCTGTCTGACTTGAATAGTCTTCTGTCCTAGAAGCTTCCCCAGTCACCTATGGCATGGTAACCTTTTGCCTTGCACCATTCCTGTAACCAACTGTTGAAATCCTCAATTTCCTCCTCCCTGATCCTGTTCATGTCAACACCTTTTCCCCATACTGGAAGGATCTCCGAGAGGGCTAGCGAGGCTGTCTGTACTTCCAATCACTCCACCAGCTTTCTGAAGTTTAGCTTGACTTCCTCCACTGTCTGCTTCACTAGGTCATTGGTGCTGAGATGGATAAGGACAATTATTCCTTCATCTGCCTGGTCTATTATCCTCTCAATTTTTGGGGTGTCTCTCTTGGCTGAGGCGCTGGGAGGCATCAGACTTTTACTGCAGAACCATTCAAGTGGAACTCGACTCCTCTAATCATAGAGTCACCCAGATTGAGTGTTTGTTTTTAGTTCTTTTTCTTCTGCTCCCTTTGTGTCCCTCTGTAGCCTTTCCTCAGTTCTGCCTTGTCCCCCTAAGGTCCCCCTGTATCTATCACGTGCATGTCTGAAACCTGTAACCGTTTTGGTACCCACCACCTCTGCTGAGAGGCTGTTCCAGGTGTCCACCACCTTTTTTATGAAGAAATATTTCCTCACATCCCCTCTAAGTCTTCTCCCTTTCAGCTTCATATCATGCCCCCTCATCCTTGAGCATCTCTTTCTGTGCAATATGCCACTCTCCTGTACCTTATTGTAAGCCCCCCTCTTATGGGGTGGACTTATTAGCCTGTGGTTTTGTCTCTCTCTCTCTTTCTCCTATAGGGTTCTTTTTCCTTTTAGTGCTTTCAGGCCATTGCATTACTCTGCCAACACGGGGTAATGTGATGGCCATTATTTAAGCCCTGGTTTCCTCAACTCGAGGGAGGATGATGAGGAGGCAGTGGCTGTGAGTAGGGACAGTATCCGATGGGGACCCCCCCTCAACCTAGGAGTAGGGAAGGGTAGTGTCAGTACAGCATGGGGTGGTTTTGGTCTCCGAGTGAGGGCTGCCAGGAGCTTTGCAGCTCTGTTGAATCTGGGAAGAAAATGGCATTGGCTGCAGGTGTGGGGAAGGCAGGAAGCAGAAAGCAGAATCTGGACAGGCACCACAACCTCTCTGCTGTGCAGGGGTCCTGGCACCCCATTTTTCTGGAAGGGGATAACCTGGCAGTGGGGCTGCTGTAGTGGTGGCAGGGCTGCAACAGGGCTGCCGGAGGTGGCATATTCGGTGGGCCATACCTGTGTGGCATGCTGCCAGTAGGAACAGATGCAGAAAGGGGAGTGTGGCTTGGGATTTGCTATGGGACTCCTGTGCCCATATCTGGGGCAGGTCACGGGACCTGCCATGCCCATGTCTGGGGCAGGTTCGTCAGACCAATTTAAGGGCCATGACTCCTGGGAACAGGAACTTTGGGAAGGAAGGGAGCTACCGCTATGCTTTAAGCAGCTTGGAGCAGGATCAGAGTGCCAAAGGAGTTGTAGGCACCATTTGTGGCTCAGGAAAACCGTAATGGGTGACCAATTGGGAGCAGTTGTGGGAGGCATAGGCTGAAATAGCTCTGAGGCCATGTTTCTGGTTTGGGTGGCATGGGGAGGAGTAAGACACTACCCCCACTGAGAGGTTGACAAGTGAAAAGGTTTGTCCATGAAGAATTTGTGAAGAAAGAGCTGTTCTTATTTGAGGAAAAAAATCTCTGCCCAAGGGGAAAAAGTACAAGTGGAGCCAGATTGGTCTATGATCTAGGCCTGTGTGATAATCTAAGCTGCTGTGCCAATTTAGTGTGTCCTATAAAAGCTCCTGTATACCATTTAATCATCTCTCAGCCCCAAGGAGCTGTTCCTGGTTATTAAATCACATTTTTTGGACACAATCATTTTCCACAACCAAAAATAAAGTTTTATTGTTCCTGTGACCCTGGTTGTGGTGAGTGATCATTTAAATAATGAACTGGGAATTAATGAACTGAATCCACTTGCTCACAGTATATGTTTTTTTCTGCTTCTGCGAATGATCCTCCCAGTCCAGGATACCAGTGTAGATGCCAACTCTAAGACTGCTGTCACCTGTAGCAGAGAGGTGCTGCATTGGGTAAGGGAAGGCCTGAATAGAAATATAAGACATCAACAGGTAAGGCCACCCTGCTTGTTCCATTCCCACTGTGAAAGTACCAGGAGGTGTTCAGGTCTGTGCCCTCCTTTTATAACATTGGGACCCCTAGACAAGACTGAGGACCAGGGGTGGTTTACAGATGTGGGGGCTCACCTGGGATTTCTTTTGCTTCTACTCAAAAGACTGTTGGCACCACTGATGTGGTGAGTCAGAGTGGGCTAGCCAGGTGTGGGGCTTGCTGGTTTGATGGAACAGTTATGGTAGGCTGCACGAATGGTGGAATGCTTCTTGTGGATGTGTGTCTCTCTCTCTCCTGGTGCCTTTATGTCTGGGACTGTGTCAGGTGGTGTAAAAGGACACTGGTGATTGGTCAGCTCCAGGAAGTGTCTGGAAGGGAACTGGGAGGAGGTTCCATTTTGCCAACATAGCAAAATGAGAATGACAGAGAGAGAGAGAGCAGAGATGTGATCTAGAGCATAGTGGAAAATTGACAGAAAGTGAGACCTTGTGGAATCAGAAAATCATGACTGAAAGATTTTCAGAAGAGCCCCATGCAACAATTCCTACCTCCCTGCTTGCTTGGAGAAAAGCTGAGGAGAGGTACATGAGATGTGGGTAGTGTGGTGAGGGGGTGGTCAAGCTGCTAATTTGTTCCACCTGCTCCAGTTCTACACCAGGGGGACTTTTTGAAGGTTCACCATATGGGTACCCCTGGCATTTCCCCACCAGCACATCAGTGGGCATGGCCTCCCTACTCGCTCAGTGAAGCCTGGATATGGGAGCTGAAGCAAGGTTAGAGGTGCAGATCTGTGAGGAAATGGCAGTAGAGAGAAAAGACTATCTCTCGGCCTTTTAGCCATCCTGCAGTAACTTTACCAGACACCACCTGTCGTCGTACTGGGTCATAATGTTGCACACATAATAGTGCACGACATAATGGCGAACCCAGACCTGTGTGCTCTCTGAGTTGGACCCCCCTCCAGAGTTGAGAATCTTTGGTAGGGGGGTTCCAGGGGGTGCCTTGTGACATAATGACCCTGTGCCGCCTGGCGTTGCAGTGCAAAACTCTCCAAGAAAGGATGGATGGCCTTCTGAGAAGTGACCTGGCTAATACTAAATACCCAGGTGTGGTTAGAGTCTGGGACTGCCCAGTGCACCAGCGTGATGTACCTGCCTGAGTGGTCCCAGGCCGAGCAGTGGGTAAGGAAAAGAATTCACACTGAGTGCCCCACTGCAGAGTATCCCCATGTTCTGGGGTGGTTATGGGACATAACTGAGGAGAAAAGGTCTGACTGCGTATTCAGAGGGATGCTCCATTAAGTTGCAGTCAAATCCTGGAGGGAGAGGACATGCCACTCAGCAGACCATCCAGAAGGCCCAAACAATGTGCTTCTCCATCCTCTGGGCTGGTCTGATCCTATTCAAACATTTTGCATTGGTGCAAGACTTGGTTGGATATACAGTCAAATATTACGTCATCTCAAAGGACTCTTTTGGGGATAAGACCACCAAGCCAGACCCTGACTAGTATTTCCCTCTGGGGTGGTGGGCCCCCTATTTGAAGCAAACTAGCTGTGGGTGTTGGTGATTGCCAGGACTGTCCCCTTTTTTGAAAAGCTTAGAAACATAGACGTTGATGGTAGAAGGAGACCAATAGGTCCATCTAGTCTGCCCATTTGTTTTAGACCTATTTTGACACTCTAGTTGCCCTTTGTAGTCAGGGCTTCCTTGTGTCTATCCCATGCATTCTTGAATCCCCCTCCCCCAGTGTTGACCCCCACAGCATCTTGGGGCAGGCAGTTCCAGGCGTCCACCACTCTTTCTGTGAAGAAAAACATCCTGGTGTTGGTAGCAAACCTCCTTCCTTGTAGCCTGAGGTCATGTCCCCTGGTCCTGGAGCCTTTCTTGAAGTGACAAAGTTCCTGTGCCTGTACCTTGTTAATGCCTTTTATGTACTTGAATGTTTCAATCATGTCCCATGTCCCCTCTCTCTCTCTCTCTTCTCTGCTCCAGGGAGTACATATTCAGTTCCCTAAGTCTTTCCTCGGAGGACATATATTGCAGACCCTGAATCATTTTTGTTACCTTTCTCTCTACTGTTTCCACCTGGTCGATGTCCTCCCTGAGGTGAGTGCTCCAGAATTGGACCCCATATTCCAGGTGAGGCCTGACCAACGATCTATACAGTGATAGTACCACCTCTCTCTCCTTCTGCTCATGATTCCTCTCCCAATGCAGCCCAGCATTCTGTTGGCCTTCAATGTTGCCTTCTCACACTGCTTACTAACTTTCAAGTCATCTGAGATTATGATTCCCAAATCTTGTTTCTGGGTTGAGGCCACCAGTCTTTACCTCCTAGGTAATATTCCTTTCTTGGATTTTTCTTTCCTATGTGCATGACCTTGCACTTTTTGGCATTTAATCTCACCTGCCAGATTCCAGCCCATTCTTCTAGTTTCTTGAGGTCAGCTTCCGTCTTGCTCACTCCTTCTAAGGTGTCCACCCTGTTACAAATCTTGGTGTCATCTGCAAACAGACACACCTTCCCTTCCAGTCTGTCAGTGATGTCTGCTATAAAAACATTGACTAGCTGAGGCCCCAGCACTGGTCCCTTGGGTACCCTGCTGGTCACCCTGCTTTCCATCGATTGCATTCCGTTAACCTGTACCTTCTGGGTTCTGCCTTGTAACCAGTTTTGTACCCAACTGACTACTTCTGGATCAACCCCTGTGTGGTCAAGCTTCTTTACCAGCCTTCCGTGTGGAACTGAGTTGAAGGCCTTACTAAAGTCTAGGTAGACCACATCTACTGCCCCACCATCGTCCACTATTTTTGTAGCATAGTCAAAAAACTCAAGCAGATTTTTCTGGCATGACCTACCTGCTGTGAAATCATGCTCTTTAGGGTCTTGTTGGCTGCTAGTTTTGAGGAATGCTATGATCCTCTGTTTGAGTAGTGTCTCCATTAGTTTTCCTACTATAGAGTGAGACTCACTGGTCTATAATTACTAGTCTCTTTGCAACTGCCTGATTTGTGAAGTGGAACCACTATTGCCTTTTTCCAGTCTTCGGGTACCACACCGCTCTTCAAGGATTTCATGAATAGAAGTGCCAGAGGGGCTGCTAATTCTGCCCTTAGTTCCTTAAGGATTCTGGGGTGCATCTTGTCTGGTCCCATGGCTTTGTCTGCTTTTAGTTTATTTAAGCACCTCCTGTACTTCGGCTTCTGTAAAGGGACTCATGTCTACCCCTGGTCCTGGGGTGTTGTGTTTTTTCAGGGCTGGGCCATACCCTGGGTCCTCTTTGGTAAACACTGAGGAGAAGTATTTGTTGAGGACTTCGGCTTTCTCCGGGTCATGTTTGGTGCATTTCACTTCTTCAGTAGCAATCTTTACTATCCCCCCTTTTGCCTTCCTACGTTCCCTAATATACCTAAAAATTTATTTGTCTCCTCTCTTTGCCCCTTCTGCTGTCTTTTCCTCTGTCTGGACTTTTGCCATTCTAATTTGTTTGCAAGACTCTCTCATTCTTTCCTTGTTCGACTCCCAGTCTTTCTCAGTTTTGGTTTCCTGCTATGTGCTGTACGCCTTCTCTTTTTCTTTGTCAGTGATAGCCACTTCCTTGGAAAACCGCAGAAGATTTATTTTTCTTTTTGCTTTGCTGACCCATCTGGCACATTGAACCGTGGCAGTCTTTATTGCTCTCTTGAGTCTCCCCCACTACCTCCACCTCCTCAACCTCTATTTCGATTAACTGGCTACTTATGTTGTTCCTTATTTTTTGGAAGTCAGCCTTTCTGAAATCTAGCACCTTTATCTTTGAGTGGCTGGTGTCCTGTGTTATGTTTACCTTAAAGCTTACCATGCGATGGTCACTGTTGCTCATATAGCATCCCACTTCGATGTCCTTGATCCTTTCCGAGTTTGTGAGGACAACAGCGAGAATGGCATCTCTCCTTGTTGGGGTTTTAACAAGTTGGCTCAGTCCCGCGCCGTGTAGTGACAATAAGAAGTCTCTGCTTCTTGTTGTTGCTTCCTTTAGCGTGCTCTAGTAATATCTATTAGGTTGAAGTCCCCCACCAGTATTACTTCGCCTTTATAAGATATTTTGTGGATTTCTTCTATTAGGTCTTTGTTTCTCTAATCTCCTTGATTTGGGGGCCTGTACACGCTGACTCTGAAGGGTTTTCCCTTGCCCGTGTCTACTGTTGGCCACAGTGACTCGAAGTCCCCAGGTTGCCCTTTTACTTCTGTGGGTTTTATTTCCTCCCATGTGTAAATGGTTATGTCCGGCCCCCCCTTTATTTTCCCTACCTATCTTTCCTGAACAGATTATAACCGGGAATGGCCGTATCCCAGCCATGGTTTTCCATGAACCACGTTTCTGTTACAGCCACCCAGTCCAACCTTTCTGTCTCCAAGATGGCTCTGAGTTCGTGAAGTTTGTTGGTTAGGATCCTAGTATTTGCAACCACTGCCTTCCAGGAATGTACATCCTCTTTGGCGTAAGGTTGTACACTCTTCCTGCAATGCTCCAGTTTGCTCTTTCTGGCCAAGAGGTTATGGAGGTTGCTGGTTTTGGTGGATGTCGGCTCTAATTTGTTTTCTGAGGATGTATACGCACATTAGGTGTTTTGGGGAGTGATGACCAGCCCACCGATGGCAGGGGTGTGAGCTGCGTCATACTCCCCTTTATTTAGTTTAAACTACCTGTATAGACATCAAATTTTTGTCCGAGTGCTCTCACACCTTCTCTGTTTAGGTGCAATCTGTTGTATTTAAAAGAAACTCTTTCCTAAAAGTTGTGCGCGTTCCCTATGTAGTGGTATCCCTTGTCTTGGCACCAATCATACAGCCATGACTTGAATTCACCTACTTCAATCTCTCTGACTCGCTTGGTGCGTTTTCCTTTTTCCCATACTGGCAGCACTTCTGAGAAGGCTAATTTGGACGGAAGGGAAGAAAGTTTGTTGGCCAGGTCCTCAAAGTGTTTCTTGGTCTCCAAAACTGTGAGATTTGCCAAGTCATTGGTACCAAGGTATATTGTTATAGGCGTAACATCCCCTGATTCCTGCACAATTATCTTTATGCAGTTAGTGTCCCTACTTGCAGAGGCTTCTGGTAGACACTTTACCACAATGTCGCTTTTAACATTTTGTGTTAGGTGGTGTTTGACTGCTTGGATCATGAAATCCCTGATTATGAGAATTTTGCTTTTGTTTATATTTGTGTTGTTTTTATTTTGAGTTTTAGTATTTTTATTGTTATTGCATTTGGTTTTGGTATTGTTGTTGGTTATATTTTGAGTATTACTATTTTTGTTTTTATTGTAGTTTGTATTTTTGGTGGTTTGATTTCTTTACCTTGTATTACTTTGTCTGTGGTTGGTAGTAGTGGAGTGAAGCTGTTTTTTGTTTGGATGGCAGGGAAATGCTCCTGGTTTTTGGCTTCCTTCCTGGGCCTCCTATGCTGCCTCTTTTTCCTTACCATCTGCCAGTCTCTAGGCCCTGCCTCGAGTCCTGGTCCCTGGCTGACATGCTGGTACTGCTGGTGGGGGGTTGAGGAGGTGTGCTATAGAGTTCCCTGCATTGGAGGTCATATATTATAGTCCAAGCATCCTGTAGTTGGACTACAAGATCTGCTATGGTACAGCACGCATGGCAGTTTCCTGGTTGCTGTTTGTAGATCCTGTTGTAGAGCACACCACAGTTTTTGCAACTGACAAGGTCCATTTTTTTGTGTGGTTTTAGTTGTGAGGCAGTGCTGATTCCTGTTTCTTGGCAGGAAGTGTGAACAAAAAAGAAAACAGAACGGTGAGGTTTTTTTCTGTACCTTACTACCTCCTCTCAGGTGTTGTGGGCAGTGCTACATGCCTATAAAGCAAGAGCACTCGGGGAGGGTGGGATTAGGGGGAGGGTGTGTGGGCGTATCCGACTGTTCCCTGTATGCTGTAGAAAACAATCAGGTAGCTGTTGAACAGATGAGGTCTAGCTTGTACTCCTGCAAGGTAAGAAGGAATCTGGTTACTAGCTCAGTTGTTCTGCCCTTTGGCACAGAACAGCTCCATGGAGTCCCCGCTGCTTGCAGTAAAAACCTCTGCCTGTGGTCCGTGCGTCCCGGCTCTCTGCTGCTGCGAGGGAGAGGGGACTGATCCACTGGCTGCAGGACAATACCTGCCCTTCTCAAATGCTGCTATGCCCAGGGAACTGCTGTAGCAGAAGCTGCTGATGAGATGGAACCTGGATGCCGCTATGCTGCTGCGAGTTCCACTTGTAGTGCTTCAGTCAGCAGACCTGCCGGCAAGAGCGTGAGAGAATTTAAATCTCCTACTTGTAGTTTCCTCAGGTGAAGATCAGTGAAGCTCAGCAGACAATAAGGCTAGGGGCTGGACTGCACTTGATGTATGCCTTCTAGGGCTGCCTTTTGTGTCTGAGCTGTTCTGCTCGAGAGAATTGCAAGGTAGGAAAATTTTTTTTTTTTTAAGTATTTTTTCTTCAGAAGAAATAAGACTGTTTTATGGAAATGCATGCTGTGTTGACTTAAAATCAAGCAATAAACTGTGCCCAGGGAGACCCTTTATAGCTGAAGATCTGGACTTTGATTGTTGTTTTCCCTCTGAGACTCTAAAGTGTTTTCAGTAAAAAAAATAAACCACGACCAAGCAATCTCTTGCGGTATGCTTGAAAACAATTTCTATACATCCCTACCTCTGTGTGAATGGAGAATTCTTGAGAGTGTGACTGGTTAAGTAAGCTCTCAAGAAAAAAAGTTACAGATTTAATCTGAAAAGTTATGTCATTACCTGTTGGTTAAAGTGTTAAACAGACAGTCTGGCTAGAACAAGAAGTGGCGTACTACTTTTAAAGAGAGTGTTTATTAATTTTGTTTTAGGGATAAGATGAATTTTTGACCAAATGTTCTCCACAGAGCGATTTAGGTAGGCACTTAGGAGGGTGGGGGTAGGTGTGCCCAGGGGTGCCTTTGGGCTGAGTGTGGAGTGCGCATACCCACTTGATCTGGGAGGGTCTCTGGAGGTGCCAGCACTGCCCCATTTCCATGAAGAAATGGTTTTAAAGGGGAGGGAGAGTGTAATGAACAGAACCTACTTGCTCACAGTATATGTTTTTGACCCCCCTCACCAGTTCAGGATACCAGCATAGATGCCAGCTCTAAGACTGCTGCCACCTATAGTGGAGAGGTACTGTGTTGGGCAAGGGAAGGCCTGAATAGAAATAGAAGACGTCAACAGGTAAGGCCACCCTACTTGTTCCATTCTCTCTGTGAAAGTACCAAGAGGTGTTCAGGTCTGTGCCCCCTTGCCCCTCTTTATAACATCAGGACCCCTAGACAAGACTGAGGACCAGGGGCAGGTTACATTATTGATACCCTTGATGGATTTGAATATTTCCGTCATGACACCCTTTCTCTCCTTCCTCCAGTGAGTATATATTTAATTCCCCTAAAGGAGGCAGTATAGCGCAGTGGGTTAAAGCTCTGAGCTGCAGATCTGGAGACCTGGGTTTGAATGCCACACCCGCCTAGATGCATACTGTGTGACCCTGAGCAAGTCACTTACCTTCCTTGTGCTCCCAGGTCGCAACTGGAAACAAGCTTCGGCTTAGTGTGCTACTCCTGGTTAAACAATGTTCCCTTTCCCTTTCCTTGTAGAGCTTCTGTTGCAGGCCATGCACCATTTTGACTGCTCTTTTTTGTACTGCCTCCACCTGATCTATGTCCTTCCTGAGATGGGACCTCCAGAACTGGACACAGCATTTAGCGAAATCGGGGCATGCCTATTTTAAGGCACGATCCAGGAGAGAACATGATGAAGTACAGGGTTTAGGTAAACTATAAGAAAAAACAGCTTCAAAAGAACATAAACAGTAAGTGTATACATTGATGTCTCAGGGACACGATGAATGACGCTAGCACCATGAGTACCCTTTCTCTGTGAGGCTCTGTCACTTCTTTTCATAACAGGAACTCTTTACACGCATGGAAGATTTTAAAATTTTTATCTCCCACCTATAAGTTTGCACTGTTTACGATGTCGGATGACTGTGAGGGGTCTGAGCACATAATGGTTCAAAGTACAATTGTTCTTTCCTCATTTGAACCATTATGTCACCCACACAAATCTGACTCTGATTCATCTGACTTAGTTTCCAGTGATGAAGAAGAATAAGTGACAGCACAGGCATTGATATCGATGACTGGTATATCCTATTATTTTTTGAACATCTGTCAAAGTTGTTACTTTACACATAGTATTGGTAATGAATATACACAACATGTTTTTAGATGCCATTTGTTTCTATCTTACTTCATATATCTACAGATCTGAATATCTGCTCATATAGAAACATAGATTTTTATTGGTAGAAAAGGACCTGTAGGCTCATCCAGTCTGCCCCTTGTACCTGCCTACTCCATCACCACTGACCCTAGTTGGTTATAGGTGTCACGCCCTCCCCCCTGTTCCTCTATCGAATATTCCCCTGTGCCTATCCCATGCATGCTTGAAGCTCCCCACAGTCTTTGCCCCACAATCTCCTCTGGCAGGCTGTTCCAGTCATTCACCACCCTTTCTGTTACAAAGTATTTCCACACATCTCTTACTTTTCCCTCTTAACTTCATTGCATGCCCCCTTGTTCTAGAGTCTTCCTTTCTCTGAAATAGACCCTCCACTTGCACCCTGTTAACTCCTGTGAGGTGCTTGTAGGTTTCAGTCATGTCCCCTCTTGCTCTCCCTCTGTTCGAGGGAATACATGTTGAGTTTCTGCAGCCTTTCCTCATATGGTTTCTCATGCAATCCTCTCTCCGTTTTGGTTGCTCTCCTCTGTACTGCTTCCACTCTTTAAATGTCCTTCTGGAGGTGCGGCCTCCAGAAATGGACACAGTACTCCAGGTGGGGCCTCACCAGCAAGTGATACAACACAGTACCACCTCCCTTCTCCTGCTAGAAATCCTTCTCCCAGTGCATCCCAGCATCCTGCTAGCCTTTTGTACTGCGTTATCACACTGCCCAGCTACCCTGAGGTCATCAGATATGATGACCCCCAGGTCTCTTTCTTGCTTGTTGACTGTAAGCTCCACTCTCCCCATCTTATACACAGCCCCTGGGTTCTTCAGCTCTAAGTGCATGATCTTGCACTTTTGGCACTGAAACCCAGTTGCCACCATGTAGATCTTTACTCTAGTTTCCTCAGATCCCTTAATTCTCTCCACCCCTTCCTGAGTGTCAACCATGTTGCAGATTTTTGTTATCATCCACAGAGAGACACACTGTACCCTCAAGCTCCTGCACAATGTTGCTTATGAAGACATTTAAGAGGACTGGTCCTAGCACTGAACCCTATGGCACCCCAGTACTCACTCTCCTATCGCCTAAGTGACTACCATTTACTACCACCCTTTACTTCCCATCCCTTAACCAGTTTGATACACAGCTTGTAACTTTCTCCGCCATCTCCAGGCTGCTTACTTTCTTAACTAGCCTCCTGTGCAGCACAGTGTCAAAAACCTTATTGAAGTCCAGATAGGCCACGTCTAGTGCTGTCCCTTGATTCACCTCCCTGGTAACCCAGTCAATGAAATCTATGAGAATAATGTGACATGACCTCCCTCCTGTAATGCTGCTGGTAGCCCTGTAGCCTTTTTGCCTCCAGGTACTCCATGAGCCTCTCCTTCAGTAGTGTCTTCATTAACTTACCCACCACATTGCTGTCAGAGGGGTGGCCAGTATCGTGCTCAGTTCTTTTAAGACCCTTGGATGAATCCCATCTGTCCCTATCTCCTTATTCTCCTTTAAGGGTTCTGATCCCTTTTGGATCCTCTTCACCAAGAAAGGAATTGTCTACTCCCCCCCCTCTTCCTGTTGCTTACTGCAGTACTCTGGTCTGACCTCCCCACCCTCTGCATGAAGACTGAGTAGGTAATCGTTCAGTATTTCTACTTTTTCTTGATCTTCTTCTGTGCAGCCCCCATCCCCTCCTGATCCTTAATATCTTTCCCCTTGTCTTCCTCTTTTCCCATACATACCTGAAGAATATCTTGCCCCCTTTTTTGACCTTCTTAGTTATCCTCTCCTCTGTTACTGCTTTAGCTGCCCTGATTCGCCTTCCTGCTTCCCTTTGGTTTGCCAGATATACCTCCCTGTCTTCATCCTTCTGGGTCTACTTGTACTTTCTAAACGCTGTTTTCTTCTTTACTGTCTTTACCAACTCTTTAGAGAACAATAATGGCAGCTTCCTCCTGTTTCTCTTGCTCACATCCTTCTAACAGCATGCATACCGTTTCCTAGGCTATACCCTCCTTAATTTTTCTCCATTGAGTCTCCACTCCCGCTCTGCCCCCCCCCCGAGGCATTCTCTGAGGCAATTTCCCTTTTCTTTAAAATCTGCCCTCCTGAAGTCGAGGACCCTTGTCTTAGTGTGTTTTTTCCCCTGTCCTATCCGTATGCTGAACCACACTGTACGGTAATCACTTGTACACAGGGGACTACCCACTGTGACATCAACAATGCTATCTCTGTTTGTAAGTACCAGGTCCAGCACTGCCCCTTCTCTAGTGGGTTCCAAAACCAGCTGCCTGAGAAATGCCTCTTGTATGGCATTGAGGATGGCCCTGCCTCTCGATGTAGCTGTGGCCAGAATGCCCAAATTTAGATCTGGCAGAGTAAAGTCCCCCATTATCAAAACTTCCCCCATGCTGGCCATTTTGCTAATGGTTTCCCTCAGCCTCTGTCTAAATCCTCCCCCTGTGCTGGAGACCTGTACACCACCCCTGTGTGGATAACACCCTCCCGACCCCATCTCTAGTCTGACCCATAGTACCTCCAGCTGTCTTTGTTGCCGTGTTGCTTTCCAGACTTTTCTTTACTATCTGGATTAGTTTTTTACTATATGGCTAGTACTTGTGGGTTTCATTTTTTTTGGGGGGGGGGAAGTATAGTGGTTGAGTTTATATGGCAGTGGTGGGGGATATGATTTAGTTTTCAGTGCATGGCAATCCTAATAATGTGTCTTCTCTGTCACACAATCAGACATTCAGCTCATAAGAAGGAATTTTTTTTGGGTGGGTTGTGGGATTGACTGATTAATTTTGAGAGTTTTTCTGCTGCCGTTTCTGTCTGTTAGTGAGACTCCTTTGATGCTGCAAATTGTAGCCCCTGGAAATGTGAGCAGCAGCATAAATGAATTGAGCTCTGATAGAAGAAATGGAATGACGTGCAGAATCCATATGTTTTGAGTGATGATTTCCACATACAAATCTGTTTTATTTTACAGGTCTGTCATACTACCCCCAGGATGTGTATGCTTTATGAAGTATCTGCTATTGCCATTTGACTAGCTGGCATTTTTCTTCTTTCTTAGTTGACATGACTATACAGATTTGAATATCAACTCACATTTATTTATATGATTTTTTTTTACTATGTTGTCATACAAACATACAAAGAATCCAGCAGAATAAGGCAATTTAGTCTATCTAGTCTGCTCATATTGCAGGGTCCACAGCTCAAGCTACTAACCCTGCCCCCTCCTCTCAATTCTCTAATCCTTTCAATTTGCCCCCTCCCATGACCACTACTTTCCCCTTATATCTATCCCAGCGTCTCTTGAAGCTGCCCACTGTCTTCAACGAGGCCACCTCTTCTGGCAGTGCACTCCAACCAGCCACCATCCTCTCTGTGAAGAAGTGCTTCCTAACCTCCCTCCTAAACCTCCCCAGCCCTCCCACTTAAGACTGAGCCCTCTTGTATTATGGTTGCCACTTAGCTTAAGGAGACCCTCCTTATCCGCCTTATTTATCCCTTTCAATTACTTGAAAATCTCAGTCATGTCCCCTCTCTCCTCTCCTCCAGTGAGTACATGATCAGGGCCCCCAACCTCTCCTCGTGTGCTTTACCTTGCTGACCCGTGATTATCTTTGTTGCCCTCATCTGGATCATCTCCAGCAGGTTAATGTCCTTTTTTAAGGCGTGGGCACCAGTACTGTACTCCTCACTCTAGATGTGGCCTCACGAGTGACCTGTACAAGGGCAGTATAACCTCTTCTCACCTACTTCCACTGAACCCCTGGCTATACATCCCAGTATCTTAGTTGTCCTTGCTGCTGCTTTCTTTCACTGCATGGGGTGCTTCAGGTTGCTAGTGATCATCACTCCCAGATTGTTCTCCTCTGTTGCAGATACCCACCCTTCCCAGTTCATATTCTGTCCTGAGATTCTTGGCTCCAATGTGTATATCTTTGAATTTCTTTGCATTGAAGCCAAGCAGCTAAATCTCAGACCACCTGTCAAGTTTTTTCAGATCCTCCTTTAGGTCCTGTATCCCTTTGACCATGTCCACCCTCCCACAGAGCTTGGTGTCATCCACAAACAGACACATTTTGCCCTTAATGCCATCCCCAATGTCATTTTCCACCCATCTGGTTATCTTCTCCCCAACCCCGAGATCCGCTAACTTCCTGATCAACCTCTTGTGGGGTACAGAGTAAAAGGCCTTGCTGAAATCCAGCCAGAAGATGTCCACCGTGTGGCCTCTCTCTACTGTTTTGATGACACAGTCAAGGAAGTCAATCAGATTCATTTGATACGTCCTCCCTCTCATAAACCCATGTTGCCTTGCATCCTGAAGACCATGCTCCTCTAGATATTCTAACAACCTTTCCTTAAGTATAGTCTCCGTGAGTTTGCACACAACTGAAGACAGATTGACCGGTCTGTAATTCCCTGGGTCATCTTTGGGATGGCTCTTATGGAGGGGCATTACGTGTGCCATTCTCCCATCCTGTGGCACTATGCCTGACTCCAGTGAACTATTGAACAGGCCCACCAGTGGCTCTGCAAACTCCTCTGACAGTTTCTTCAGCACCCTTGGATGTACTCCATGTGGGCCTGGTGGTTTTTCTACCTTCAATGATAGCAGCCCTTTCCTCACGCTATCCTCCTCTACTACCATATCTGTGCTACCTTCCTGCTCCTCTCCCCCCCCCCCCCGTTGACACTGGCCTGTCTTCCTTCCTGGTGAAGACTCAACAGAAGTATTCAATCAGTACCTCTACTTTCCCCCATTCTTCTCCACCTACCCATCCCCTTTCTGAAGCCTAACAATCCCATCCTTCTTGTCTGTTTTCTCACTTATATAGTGAAAAATGACCTTCTCCCCTTCTTAATTCCCTCCACTAACTGCAGTTCCTTCTGAACCTTAACCCACCTGACTATCTTACTTGCCTCACTAGCCATCTTTAGGTAATTCCCCCAGTCCTCCTCTCTCTTGGTTTCCCTGAATTTCCTATAAGCTAACCTATTGTCCCTTACTGCCTGGGCAACCTCAGTACTAAACCAGCTGGGTGCTTTGACTTGTGAGTTCTCTCCTTGAGCCTAATGCACTCCTCTGTTGCAACCATTATTCCTTCCTTAATGATGGACCACTTTTGGTCCACCCCCATATGTGCCCTGATACCCACCAGGTGTTGCCTTAACAATTCACCCATCTTCCTGAAGTCTGCCCTTCTAAAGTCCAGGATGTTGGTCTTAATGGAGATGTTTTCCTTGCCCATATCCAGCCGGAACCACACTGTGCATTGATCACTTCCACTCAGGGGCTCCTTGACCATTATATATTGTACATGCACCACATTCATGAGCACCAGATCAAGGATTGCCCCTCCCAGGTGGGTTCTGTGACTCCTTGGGTCAGGAACCCCTTATGCAATGCTTCCAAGACCACCTGACTCCTGGCACATGTTGTGGTAGGTACCTTGAGCAAGTTGAAGTCCTCCACTATTACCATCTCTCCCTTCCCTGTGACATTTGATATTTGAGAGAAAGTTTAGTTCTCTGTCTCTTTCCTTTTCCTGGTTGGGTGGTCTGTAAACCATCCCCAACCTCACCTTCCTCCCTCTACTGGACAGTACTTGAACCCACATTTCTTCCGCCCTCCCTTCTTCTGACTCCTCCCTCATACATGTTATGCCCTCCCTGTTGTAAACCAGCACCCCCCTTTCCCTACTGCCCTGTTCCTCCTGTATGATTTATACCCAGGGAATGAGAGGTCCAAGTCACAGCTTGATGTGGCCCAAGTCTCAGTAACTGCTGTGATGTCCACCCCCCTCTTCTGTTAGTAGAGCTTGCAGGTCATCCATCTTGTTACCGAGACTTTTTGCAGTCAGGGACACCACTGTCCACCTAGAATCTGAGTTTCCTTCCCTTCCCTACCCCCACTTCTTTAGTTTCCCTTCTCCCTTCTGTGTGCTTCCCCCCACCTCCACCCCCACTGCAGACTGCTTTGTTTCCTCTCCGTCCGCCAGTCACCTTCTACTAGTATGGGAGAAGAGATCTGTTGACCTCTTCTTCTTGGAGTCATTGGGCCTGTAGGCCCACCCCCCCCTCCCTCAGTGGTTGGGAGGTAAGCTCTGGGTTCTGTACCTCCCAGTTTGTCACTGATTACCCTTGAGCCTCCCTACTGTCAGTATAGTCTCACTGGTGCGCTGCAGTATTTTTATGACCAGGTCTCCCCAGTTCCATGTCAGGATATTGACAACAATTCTGAACAGCGATGGGAACAATGCCGACTGTTGGCATTGTTCCGCAGGCTTCTAAATGTTTTTTTGCACCCACACCCCCCATCTCTAATTAACAACTCTGGTCGAGATTGCTTTGGGGTAGGGGTGACTACCAGGATAAAAGTGTTTTTGCACCCCACCACCTGTCTAATTGACCAATGCGGGTTGGATTGGTTCCGGGTGGGGGCAACACCGAGTCGCGTGTCGCCATACAGTGGACCACCACAGCGATCTGACAAGATTTGTCGCTGTGGTGGTGTTTGCTGTGAAAAAGTTAGTAGTGGTGCTACCGTCTCCCCCAGTCCCAGTACAGATGAACCCCCCCCTCCTTGCACCATCCACTGTGCCAGACATTGAATTCTTCTACCCTTTTCTTCCTGACTGTGATAGCCTTTGGCACTGGTAGCATCTCTGAGAATGCCAGTGATCTTGTTACCTACCTACAGATCCTCCCTAATGCCCTGAATCTACTTTTTACCTCCTCCCCAGCTAGATCATTGGTACCTATGTGTATAACCATTTTTGATTCCCCTCAATCCACTTTACCATTTCCCTGATTCTTGGGCACACATTTCCTGTTGTCATCCCTGGCATGCAAACCACCTTCCTTCTTGGATTTGGGTCCCATTTTCTTCCCCCTTAATTATGGAGACCTCTGAGATTACCACCCTTCCATCCCCTCCATTCATGTCTCCCTCCCTCCCTTCCTTCGTTCCTTCCTCATCTGCTATACAAGCTGCTCCCCCAGTTAACTGCTCCTGTTCTGCCTTGGGTAACTTCCCACCACAGCCTCTACTTATCCCTCCAACCATGTTACTATTTCCCTCTATGACCTTCTTTTTCTGGCTAGCTATACTTGACTTGACCTTCCCCTCTCTTCCTCCTACCCTACCCTACTCTCACCCCCAACCCTTTGCTCCACTTTGCCTGCTTCTTCTTCCCTGCCCACTTGACTACCATCAGAGTCTCACCCCTCCTCTCCTGTCCTTCGACCCCCAATGCCATTGTCTTAACCTGACCTCTACCCTACCTACAGTTGCCTCCTCCCCTTTTCCAGAAAGTAGGTCAAATCTATTAAATAAAGGCACCCCTTCAAGAGTGCATTCCTTAACACCACTGCCCACATAGAATCTAAGTTTCCTTCCCTTCCCACGCTTCTTTAGTTCCCCCTTCTCCCCTGTCCCTTGGCTCCCTGGCATTCTGAGGAAGCAGTTCCCCTGGATACTGGGTGATCCTCCTTGCTTCTTTCCCCTGCCTGAGACCCTGGCTCCCCTGTGCACCTCCCCTCTGCTTTTCTCTCCTTTGCTCTGCTCCTCAGTCCCTCCACTCCATCATACCCAGCTCCCATCTGAGCTGTCTTACATCTGCCCTTAGCTGCTCCAGGCTCCCATACACTGGACATCCCCCTGTACTCCACATCATTTCCAGGAAGACTGTTGCTCCACAGCAATTACAGCACACCATCCTCCTCCCACTATCCTGATGCCTGTACATGCTTCCTATTCTCCCACATCCTTCCGACCCCAGCTTCTCCTAACTCCTAGATAACAGGCAGTATAGCGCAGTGGTTTAAGGTTCTGAGCTGCAAATCTAGAGACCTGGGTTTGAATCTCACATCCCCCACTTGCATACTGTGTGACCCTGAGCAAGTCACTTAACTTCCCTGTGCTCCCAGGTCACACCTTTAAACAAGCTTTCAGCTTAGTGTGCTACTCCTGGTTAAACAACTGCAGATAGGTATCTCCATATTTAACTCAGTTAGAAATGTTTACAGCAATTGCCAAATTCCCTCGATTCACCTAATCCTCCTGTTTCCTTGATGTTCAGTACAGATGACCCTAGATAAGGATCAGCTGCATTCCCCTTCCAGTGCCTTAAAGTAAATGTCCTACCCTCCCTTTACACTTACCTTTCCTCTGTTAGCTGTGGGTTCTTTTTTTTTTTTTGCAGTGTTGTGGCTAAGTTTATGTGACAGTGGTGGGGATCAAACTTTTATCTGTTAGTTCAGTGAATGGTGGCTGTATGTTGGAGACCAGAACAGTCTACTCAAAACTGCACATAGGAATCACAGAGTGAGAAAGCACATGCATACCAAAAGGATTTAAAGTAAGCAGAGTTCTGGGAAACACCCTACCTAAGGCAGTGGTAAGAAAAAGTTTAATGGTATGTAAACCCCCCAACCCCCATGTGGGTATTATCTGAGTTGGGCTATGTCCCATTTGCTGCTCAGTTTCTCTGATGTCCTGTTTCTGCCTCTGGTCCCCTGTGCTAAGGTTGTCAGAACTAGTTCTAAAAAGATTTGAACTGTGCTCGAACTCTGGTGTTCGAGTTCTAAATTAGAGCTCGAGCTCCAAAGGGTTCACGTAAGGGTTCGGATCTTTTTATTTTTTCATCTTGATGAGGGGGTTGGCAGCCGGGGAGTTGCTGTACTGCTGGTGTCAGCTGACAGATCTAGCCAACAGCAGCAACAGATATCCAGTGAGTGATGGGGGTCTGCCTGCTTTGATGGCATCTGCTGCTTGCCAACTAGTTACAAGTAATGGTGGTAGAGGCGGGCTCATGGCCTCCTTCCCCTGCCTTTCCATGTGCTGATTTGCTGTTGTGAGTTTACCTGCCTGTCCACCATGATGACTGATGGCTGACAGCGGTTGCTGCATTTGGTGCCATTCGCCAGTCATCTCGTGGTGGCCTGTGGATGTGGGTGTACTGGGCACTTTGAGTGTTCCGGACCGCAATTTTTGCCAGGAGCAAAAGACAAGCTGTCTTTAAATTGTGGTCATTGCCGGTGTTACAGTAGTCTGGCAGGAGTAGTGTAGAGCGGACACACCGAGCCAGTGCTCGCACCCTTGCATGTTGTTGGAGTAGAGAGGAGGAGCAGAGGACCTGTAACCCACCTGCTGAGTTGACCCAGCAGCAATCACCACGACTCGTCGGAGCAGCAGGAGAGGGAGCAAGAGCCACATGGCATCAGGCCTCAGGTCAGCAGCAGCGATCAGTTCAATCCAGTGGGTTCTGTTTGGGTGTTGAGGTGTTTGGGGTTGGTGAGGAGGGGGAACAGAGATGAGTGCTGTGCAGCAGGGTAGAAGACAGTGATGTGGATGCAGCAGTATAGAGGTAACACAATTAATCAGTTATAAGCAAATTGCTTTGGATGAAGCAGAACTACACCCAGCATTGCAGTAAAAGGCTTCAGGCAAAGTGCAGACGTGCACTAAAGTATAGGTGTGTGGGAAGTAAGGGGGGCAGGAGTAGGGGCATTGGAGGTTCAGGATGGTGTTGTAGGAGAGGTACAGAGAAGGTATATGACAGATAAGGTGATGGGGTTGGTGTAGTGGTGTTTATATTGACCCTAGTGTCAAGTGACTGGAATATTGCGTGTACTCTAGTTCAAGTTGTTCCTGGAGAAAGGCAATTATGCTCTTGTTATTAGGTATTTGCAAGGAGGAACTAAGAAGGTGGAGGATTAGTCAGGGGGAGTGGGAATAGCTACTGTACTGTAAATACATTTCCATTTGATTCACAGAATTGGTACACAGCACAGGTGACTGCAGAGCTGTTCACCAGTGTACTGTACAGTACCTCAGCCCTATAATGGAGTGGCTCCCAGTTAGCGAAAGAAGGAAGTTCCGACTCCCCCTATTCAATTTTTGATTTTGTGAGTCACTGGCAGCTGTCATGCCATGTGTGTTTTGTGTTTTGGTGGCATGAACACCTGCCCTCTGTGAACTGGACTGAAACGTCATGGCTCATTTTGTTTTGCACCCCGAACAGCCATTGGAGAGGCTGTTAGTTACCACTAAATAGGGCAAAATTACAACCCATGACCCGGAAGTGAAGGGGTTTGTAAGTAACTCAAACTCCTCCAGCCCCTCATGGAGACTGTTTTGAATTCTGCTTTTCTGACGTTGAACCTGATAGAGTGGTTAATAATTTGCAGAACTACTCAGTTGAAATACAAATCCTCCCCCAATTCAGTGTTTACTGAAGTTAACATCTACGAGGCATCTCAACGCATAGTTATTTAAATTGGTGACCCATCTGTCAGGTTTTGAAGTTGGAATTAGTCATGTAAATCTAGATAACTTGTTTAACTGGATCTTAATTTTTCTCTGCATTAAGTGCTAATGACGCCTGGGGGATAATTTTCAAAACCACAATATTAAGACACAGTTCAGCCATGTCATAGAGTGTTTTTATGTTTGCTTGCACGCATGTGCAAGAAACATAGTGCCATCATCGGAGATTTCGGAGGTGTGTCACCTCCTCCTCCAATTCAGGCAATGTGCTTGCAGGTGTGGCCCCTGTAAGCCAATGCATTTTGGAGCTGTCTATGATACGCTCCAAAATGCAGTGGCACTCTGATTGAAGAGGGAGCTACACTTGGTGAGCAGCAATAAGAAGCTGCTCACATGCCCCCAGCCGCAGGCGTGCGCTACTTCTCTGCATCGCGAGTGCATAGCCGACGGGTGCCCAATCCCCGCCGGCTGAACTGGCGGCCTGTCTCCTCCCCTCCCGTAGTTGATGCCACGCTGGGAGCCCACCCAGCGTGGCAATCACTATGTTGCCGAGCGGGTGCCCAATCCCGTCGGCTGAACCGCCCCCCCAGGTGCTTGTGCCACGCTGGGAGCCCACCCCAGCGTGGCAACGCTCCCGCGGTTTGTTTTTTACCGATGGGGGTGCCTAACTTCCGCCGGCCTGAACGCCCCCAAGTCCTTGTGCCATGCTGGGAGCCCACCCCAGTGTGGCAAGCGATCCCACGACATCTTTTTTTTTTAACCTGTAAGAAAAAAGCGGTCCAGCGGCGTCTCCCGGCCCCCCTCCCACAGCCGCACCCACCCACTGCGCACCCAGCCTCCCCACCCCCCACCCCATATTTACCTCCGGACTCGGTAGCGGCGATCTTCGGTGGACCTGGAACACGTCTGCACTCTTCAAAGCCGACCGCGAACTGAAATGCCGGTAAGCTGTATAATGGGCTAGATAGAGGGTTTCAACTTTGTGCATATCCAGCCATTTTTTGGAATTTTTGCAATTTCAAAATGGGGTTTTGGGACCCTTCTCATGAATGATGTCACTGTCATGGCGTTATTCGGCCCGAAGGGTGATTTTCACGCAGTGACTGCGCAGTGACTGCGAAATCACCCTTCAGGCCTGAATACCACCATGACAGTGACATCATTCATGAGAAGGGGCCGAAACCCCATGTTGAAAAATTTGGTGCCAAAATTCCAAAAAATGACTGTTTAACGAGCGTGCGTTGCGCAGTTCCTACGCAGGCTCGTAAGTTCGCGAAATTTCAATATTTTCACTCCAGATTTTCAACATTGCCATTTCACCACACCTTCTTATGAGTAGTACAGCTGTCATTTTTCACATCTCACCCAAAATGTGTTTCAGCCCATGTAGCACAGAATGACGCAGTCAGTGTGCGAAATCAATGTACGGGACAAATTAAGAAAATCACAGTGACACTGTTCATGAGCAGAGGTCTTGAAATGGCTATGTTGAAAATTTGGTGAAAAAATCTAAAATGACTGTTTTACGAGCGCAGTATTATGCAGTTCACGCACGCTATAGGTTTGCGAATTTTAATATTTCACCCAAATTTTCAACATTGCCATTTTCCACACCTTCTTATGAGTAGTACAGCTGTCATTTTCACATCTCACCCAAAACGCTGTTTCGCCATATGTAGTATTAAATGGCGAGTCAAGCAGCGTAACTCAGTGTGTGGGACATTAAGAAAAATCACAGTGTCACTGTTCATGAGCAGAGATCTTAAAATGGCAATGTTGAAAATTTGGTGACAGAATTCCTAAAAATGACTGTTTTACGAGTGTGCGTTGCACAGTTCCCACGCACGCTCGTAGGTTTGCAAATTTTCAACATTTCCACTCCAGATTTCCAACATTGCCATTTTTCCACACCTCCTTATGAGCAGTACAGCTGTCATTTTTCATATCCTGCCCAAAACGTGTTTTCCCATGTAGCTTATAATGATGGTGCTGTTGGAAAAGTAAAGCAATGTTTAGGACAGATTAAGAAAATCACAGTTACACTGTTCATGAGCAGAGGTCTTAAAATGGCTATGTTGAAAATTTGGTGACAAAAGTCCATAAAATGACTGTGTACGAGTGAGCATTGTGCAGTTTCCACGCATCCTCGTTAGTTCATGACTTTGTAATATTTTCAGTCCAGATTTTCACTAGTGGCATTTTTCAACACTTCCTTATGAACAGTACAGCTGCCATTTTTCACAACATGGCTGAAGTGTGTTTTCACACTTTCAGTGCAGAGATGCGTGGTCGCTGTGGGAAATCATTGTTCGGCACAGATAAAGAAAATCACAGTGACACTGTTCATGATTGGAGGCACCAAAATGCCTGAGTTGACAATCTGCTATAAAAATCCCCAACCTAATTATATAACGGGTGCGCTGCACAGTTTCTATGTCGCTCGTGACTTCACCATTTTTAAATATTTTTACTACACAATTGCAACATAGCCATTTTACACCTCCCCATGAAAGAGTACAGCTGTCATTTTTTACATCCTGTTCGAATATTTTTGCACCTGTGGTGCTAAATCCCGTAGTCACTGTGCATAAGCAGCTTTTGGCTACCAAACTGATATTCCCCTGTTCATGAGGTGGGGTCACAAACAAACATGTTGAAAATTTGAGTTAACATACCAACGAATGCCTGAGGTATTAGGCTTTTCAACTAAATCGCCTAACCCTATAGAGAATGACAGGAATCAGGGGTGTGACTTGGGATTCTTGCCTGTGATGCTCATACCATTCCACACCCTGCAGTCACTGAGGGCATCGAGTATGCCTTGGACTCTTCGCCCCAAACTTCACCCCATTCTCCTATATCACACCCATCTCACCGTTTTCCTAATGAAATGGGTGCGATAAGGGCCAAAGACCCCAAAGAACACGTGACACTTGTCAGTCTCTGCAGAGTGGGGTGTGGTGAAATGGCGTGGCCGTTATGCCTGACGAGTGACGACCCAAACGCACACCCCAATGCCTGTCACTCTCTGCAGGGTGGTGGTGGGGTTGGCTTCAGTTCAATACTTCACTGACATTCCTATTACGCAGCTCTGTAACTTCTACACTACCATTGCCAATGCCAGCAAGCAAACATTCGGCATTGACAAATGCTTGTTTATTAGTGAATTTGTTTCTTGTGAAAGGTAACAAATTGACAGCAATGGAGTGTGCAGCCTTATGTTAAAAAAAACATTTTATGATTGATCACGTTGTGAAGATGGTGCTGATGTATCTGATAGTTTACTTACTCACAATCAAAAAAAAATTTGTGTTGTGTCTTGTGTGATCCCCTCTCCTACGTGACATACTGGCCATCGTCCGTCTGTGTGCCCTTTGACAGTTGCTCGGTATCGTGTGTGTGACTCCTCTGTGGCGTACAGGCCATCATCCAGCTGTTTACACTTTGACTGCTGCACTGTACCCACTATATCAAAGTCACGCATGAGCATTTCTCACTCTCCTTATATTGAACAGATTTCTTTTTGTCCTCATTTTCAGGTGTATGTTACTGTTATCTTCATTATTGGCAGCATGTGCTCAATTTCACATTTATTTCAGTATTATATTCATTATTATAAAACAGGTCTGTTGAATCTTGGCTCCTGATTGGTTGACAGCTACATTCAGCCGGGCTGATATCCCAGCACAACAGCCCGGGTGAAAGTAGCTCCTGGAAGAACAGACTCTGCACCTTAAAAGAAGCCCTATGCACAACTACCCACAGCTTGCCCCCACACAACACCTAGGTCTTAGCAGGAACTGTCATCTGCTCCGTTCCCACTCTGAACAGATATGACCTGTATACACAGCTCCTGTGTCCCCGATGTCACGTTTTTTAAACAGGTTTCTCTAATTTTTAAAAAAATCTGCGTTTCACTACTTACATTACATGGCTGAATCTGTATCTCGCGCACGTAGCACCATCAACGGCCGCCAATTACCATGTGTCTCAAGTAACAAACATAAAAAAAAAAAAAAAAGAGTAAAATGCTAGGCGCCAGTTAGGAATCTTACTTTTTTTGTTTCTCCAATAGTAGTGGCACAGACCAGAGCGTAGGACCGGGACCCGGAAGTACTGAAGCGGGAAGTCACCGGCAGCGAGCGATACTCGGGGACAGCGAGCAACCAGGCACTACTTTCCCAGTTTTCCACTACTTGTTAAAATTTAATCATTTTGTGATGTAAAAAACAGAAAAGGATTTTTTTTTTATTTATTAATAGTATCGCGACCCATTTCATAATTGCAATAAGGCACTCCAGGGGGGCGTTATGGTGGGATAACGGACCACCTCGGGTGGTGGAAGCACTCGGCTTCACCTCATGCTTCAACCCACCCGAGTCGGGCCTTTATCCCACCATAATGCCCCCCATCGTGCCCTATTGCTTAATTGGCAGCACAATTAAAAAAAATAGGGTTCGAGTTCTAAAAAAGATTAGAACCCTAGAACTTTTTAAAACGTTCTAGACTAGAACTAGAACCCAGAACTTCAGAGGGTTCTGACAACCCTACCCTGAACTGTTGGAGGTGGGACCGGAGGGCTTTCCAGGAGCCCTGGTGGGATTCGGGGCAGGACTCTCGTCCCCTTTCTTCATGGCATGCTGCTGTCTGACATTCCTGTTCCTTGGTCCCACGGGCCAAATCACTGGGGAGACCTCATCTAGAATACTGTGCCCCGTTCTGGAGGTCACATCTCTAGAAGGACATAGACAGAGCTGAGGGGGTCCAGAGGAGGGCAACTAAAATGGTGCAGGGTCTGCACCAAAAACCCTAAGAGGAGAGACTGAAGGACCAAATATGTACACCCTAGAGGAAAGAAGAGAGAGGGGGGTATATGATAGAGACTTTAAAATACCTCAAGGGTGTAAATAAGGTACAGGAGAGAAGCATTTTTCAGAGAAAAGATGTTCAAGAACAGGGAGTCGGGGGTGCGTGCGAGGTGCCATGAGTGAGGGATGCTTGATCACGCAGCTCTAGCCAAGTCCTCTGATTTTAAAATAATATCCGAATGAAATCTGCTTAAAATAACAACTTTGTGTCACAATTCATTAGGATTCATTTAATGGCAATGAACTGTGTTATTTGTTCAGGGTAAATCTGTGATTTGTGGTGTTAAGTGTCATCTGAAATTTGGCAGTGTCTTGTCACAAAGCTGACCACTCTCCTCAGGTGTTCTCACGGTTCTCTTTTGAACAGGTCAATGAAACGCCAAGCATCTAGTGCCAACTCTGATACTCTGAAGGACTCCAAAAAATCAGATAAAGAAGGTAGCATGCCCTACATCACTAATCTACTTGAAAATATTAGTGCTGACATGGCAGCTGTTACGCTGGCTATTTCTAATATTATGGAAGACATTCACAGCATTGGTGCCCATTTGAATGTGGTAGAACGTATGTATGATAATTTGGACATGGCACAACATAGACTCTCAGAAAAAGTTGACTTACATGACAAACATCTAGAAATTCTCTGGAACAGGGTTGAAATGCTGGAGTGTTGAGCCAGAAAATGTAATTTTAAGCCAAGACAGAGATAGTTTTAAAAGACAATTGGACAATTACATAGCCAGTGGAGGAAATATGAATTATTATAGTATGTTCTAACAGAGCAATTTTATGGGCCTCAGCCTTCTTTTGCTCTGACCTTCTCAGTGAATCTTAGTGAAGAAATAATTTACATATTTTGGGAGTTCCAGAGTGAGGGGAAGGGTCAAATAGGATCACTTTCCTAGAGGTGTTTTTTAAAGGAATCTCTGGCTCTTGTATCCCCGATCTGCTTCACACTGAAAGGGCACACTGCTTGAATGGTCCAATAAAAGCAGAAGGAAATCTCCTCAGGACCACTATAGCTTATTTCTTGCGGTTTACTGTAAAGGAGGCAATTCTACAACATGCCAGATTATGTAGTCCCCTGATCTGGAGAGGCAATAAAATTTCAATTTATTATGATTACGCGGCAGATGTGGTGGCACAAAAAGAAGAATACATCCCATTAAGGCTTTGTCTCCGCAAGCTGAATATTAAATATAGACTAATTTTCCCTGCAACTCTGCATATCGATTTAAATGGTGGCATACACAGTTTCGACTCCCCTGAAGCTGCTTGCCATTTTAACAAACATAGATTCCCACATGGTAGACTTGAATCATCTGCTTACAAAAAATATAGGTGTAACCCCCCTACAAATGGGGGTCCCCAAAAGTCTTCCCAGAGCTTGCCTATTTGCTCAGAACCTGGTTAGTGTTCAGCGTTTAAGCCGTTTAACTGTGATTGCCAGTGAGTGCTTTTAAAGTCTCCAAGTCCTGTCTCTTTAAGGGCTGCCTGCTCGCAGTCATACTTAGTTTGGATGGGGGGACTGTGCGTGTCTAAGCCCGAGTCCCGCCCAGGCTGCTGCCTAAGCGCTCCGTTTCTGCCATCACTGCAAGCACAGAGGGAGCACAATTGAAAGCTGTAAATAATCGTTGGGGAAACATTGGCATAATAATGAAAATGTAATTTGTCTAACCTGCCTTTCTTGCAGCATGAACGGTTTCTGTTCTGCTCCACCATTTTGGTCCCAAACTGCCGAATTGGACCAATCGGGGGGCGAGGACTCTAAAATGGAGCCAGCTCAAGTGGATCGGTGTGGTGCCTGACTCTGGGTAATGTAGTTTTGGATCCTTGGCGCCTTTTTGCACCTATAGAGGGAGCCCTGCTGTGACTGACAACTGAACCAACCAACCGAACCGTGTGGATCTAAGGGAAATCCCCTGAACTGTCTGCTGGCAAGGCAGATTTGAGTTGGAAGCTGAAGGAGCAGCGCCTGTGTGTGTTTGAGTGGCCATTTGTGGCGTAGTTTGCACGGGAGAACCGTGGAAGGCCTGACTTCTGGCCTACTTGCTTGATTTCTGCCCTGAGAGGGAGAAGAGGACTTTTTCGGACTGAATCCGAATTTGTAGAGAATGGAACAAGCTGCTGTGGGACCAGGCTTAACCTGTAGAAGACCGAAGATTTTGCTGAATGCGATTGGCCTGTCAGGAACTTTGGCTACTGTAGTGCTCCCAGGTTTATCAGTGATTTTGCGATCGGGACCAAGGAGTCGTTTGCCTGGTACAGTAAACTCTCTTTATATATAAATGTGCTATGTGCTGGAAGGGATCACGATCTGATTTCCCCATTTGCTGTAAACTGTGTGCTAGTGCTGGAAGTTGTTTTCCCAGCCAGAATCAGACTGAATCCGTGCTGCTTGATGCAGATAGGCCCTGCCATGAGGGTCTTGTCTCACTACCCTGCTGCTCAGAGAAAAGATTCATTGATGAGGGACCAGCCCCTTACACCTCGCCTGAACAAGAACAGAGCCAAAACAACTCGTGTGGGCCCTGCTTCCTCTGGCAATCCAGAAAATTCATCCATCAGCCCTCCTGTGTTTAGTCTGGGTACCGTGAGTAATTATCAGGGTAGCTCCTTGCAACTTTTATTTAATCAAAGTGTGTCACCTGATTGTCTTGTGCTTTTCTTTCCATGAACTGAGCCCTCCAGCTCCGGATTACAAATTGTGTGTGTGTGTATGTTATTTTTTCCATCACAGGGCCCCAACCAGCTGCACCGCTGGCCTACCCAGGCACTGGTCCTGGCTAGCCTTTTCCCCCATCCTGGGTACCCAGAGGGTGTGACTGTGTTGACTTTCTTTGCATGCTCCATACTGTGGTGATTTATGTGTTTAATGCCAATTAACCTGATTTACCCCCTCCTTGTTACTGTCCCCTTTAATAAATCAGATCTATTGTTGTTGAAATATACCTTGTTTGTGGTGTCAGTACCTACAGATGATATTGCATTATAGCTGTGTGCATTGCATAACCTTGTTTTACAGGGGGTCCTCAGAGACATGCTGCAAGAATTAGTCCTGGGGGTAAGTGTTAACTGTATGTGTAATAAGTTGGCATATCGGGGGGATTGAGAAGGTTTCTTCTGTGTGTTAAAAGGGCCACTAGTGGGAATTGAGGGGATCACAGTGTCCTAGAGGGCTATGATTTGGTTAGGCTAACCGCAACCAACCCTGACCTTTGGGTGGAGGCACCTGTCATTGAACCTAGGCCCCTCAACCTGTCACTAACCACACAGGCAGGGGTAGTAGCCCTTGGGATAGCGCCACCTAGGGGGTTACATAAGAACAGAAGATTTCGACTTTATAATGAGTTTTTCTGTGGCAGTAATGATTCTGCGCCCTCCTCCTTATACCAAGTGGACTGGCAAGACTCCTTTCAGACCCCCTTGCCCCTGCAGGATAATAGCTGGCAGGCAATTCCCCTGTGGAGGTCCAGTAATAGAGGTAGACAAAGAGGCAGGGAGTGGGAAAGATCCAGGGCTCGACTGGATTGCCAGCAGGCTGAACTTCCCAGAAGAAGGAACAGAGGTAGCAGACGAAGCCTGGAATCAGACAAAACCTCTCAGTCATCAGCTGCTGAAGATTTTTCTACCACTAGCAAATGAACCATGCAAATGGCAACTGATCTACAACTTTCTGGACAAGACCTCTTCCCCCATAACAGGCGATTGAATCCTGGGCTGATGCAGCAGCAAACACTTTGGCAAATCTGAACATTTGACTTCTGTTGCCCTAAAGCAAGGACTTTGGATGATAACTTAAATCATTTGCTTCACTAGAATAATGAAATTCCTTGCTTACTAATTTTTTTAAACCTGTTTGCCATCTTCTACTAACGCAAGTAACTAACCGCTAGGATTATCCCTCCCTTATGAGTTCTCCACCCATTCTCTCCCCTTCCTGTCTTTCCCCCTCAAGGGACAATGCATGTCAAACAACAGTCTCTTACGTTCCTCTTGAATCTACCCCTTAGTTGTCATTCTATTCCCTCCCTTCCATTACTCATTAACCAGTTGCAATTGCTTGACTGGCATAGTGAAACCCTTTCCACATGTGACTGTGCAAATGTGACAGCATGAAAATTTATCTTCCTTTCTGGGAGCACTTGGTGAATAGTTTACCAATGTTTCACCACGACCAACTACCTAGTATTCTATTTACATATTTAAATGTTTACTGAATATTCTATTTACATATTTAAATGTTTACTGAATATTCTATTTACATATTTAAATGTATACTGGCTATTCTATTTACATATTTAAATGTTTACTGAATATTCTATTTACATATTTAAATGTATACTTGCTATTCTATTTACATATTTAAATGTTTACTGAATATTCTATTTACATATTTAAATGTTTACTGAATATTCTATTTACATATTTAAATGTATACTGGCTATTCTATTTACATATTTAAATGTTTACTGAATATTCTATTTACATATTTAAATGTATACTTGCTATTCTATTTACATATTTAAATGTTTACTGAATATTCTATTTACATATTTAAATGTTTACTGAATATTCTATTTACTTATTTAAATGTTTACTGGATATTCTATTTTCAGTGTTGTGGTCTAATATTTTTATTTCATCTTTCTTTGTTTTGCAGCTCATTTTTACCTATATGTTATGTTAGCAGTAATAATTTGTCTGTTTTTTGTTGAAAGCTCTTTTATTTTATTTGATTGAAAATGTTTCACCAAGAAAGGCATACTAAGCAACAATAGCTCGTTTCCAGATGCATCCTGGGGGAAAGGAGAAATGGGAATACAAACTGCAAGCAATATCCAATATACGTAAAGATAAAAACCATACAGTTATATGAACAACTTGAGACAGAAGGGTAGGACATTCAAGTTACGAAAGTAATACAGCAAAACAAGAACAAAACAAGTGACGGTCATGCAACTGAACAATTAAGGTTATACCAAGCATATTTTGTGGGAACAGACGAGCAGTACATACAATAATTTTACAGGATATACACTTGAGGTAGAGAAAACGAGAGCAGAGAAATAAGCTAAGAGTAAGCAGTAAGAGAAGAGGATAACATGATAAAAGTTAATGAGGTTAGATGCAGTTGCAGGATGGGCAAATGTAGTTTCAAAGAAGATAGAATGACAAACAAGTGGATGTGGCAGAGCAGAGCAGATATCTAAGGGGAGGGAGTTCAAATATTTGGAAAGTGGTAGGAGAAGGCAGAATGACCTGCAGTGGAAGAATGGGTGGGAAGGGCAAGGGCCCTGTAGGAGGAGTTGTGGAGAGCACAATTGGGAGTAGAACGGGTTGATAGGAATGCATTTCATTTTTTTATTTTTAACCAGGAAGTGAACTGGGCACAGCCCTTTTTCAGTCATGCCTGACATGTAACGTACAACAATAATGACAGACAGTAAACAATACAAATTAATTTTCATTTACTCTCTGCATGGAAGTAGGGTGGAAGGGAGCCAAGTCACAACTTACCAACTAATGAGGCACTGTGGTCTAAACGTCTGGCCCCAAGAGAGGTGAAAGATGGAGCAGTGTAGAGGTCACAGTAGTGAGTACGAGGCAGACAGTCTAGAGCAAAATGACAGATGGAGTTGAATAGAGTGTCCAGTCTGGTGAGGGTGGTCTCAGGGGCAGCACCATAGATTATGTCTCCAAAGTAAAAAATTGGGGGGGATCATCTTTTGGATGATTTCACAATGGGCCTGATGGGGGATGCAGCTATGGTGTTTGTAAAGCACGCTCAGCTTGGGATGCAACTTTTTATGTATAGCGACTACATGCCCAGCAAAGTTGAGTTTCCTGTCAACCCAGAGGCCGAGGTATTTAAAGGAGGAGACATCTTCTAATAAGGACCCCTTGAGGGTATGGAAGGAAGGGGTGGCAGTTAGCCTGGCGAGTGTTTGTCTAGTGCCAAGGTCATAGAGATCATCTTCTTGGCATTGAGTAATAGCTGATTACAGCAAAACCAGTGCTGGATGTTACTGAAATCCAGCTGGAGGCTGGTCACCACATCAGAGGGGGAGGTGCTGGAGGCAAACACTACAGTAGCATCCCCATACATGTGGATGTCAGTGGTGGAACAGGCAGTAGGTAAGTCATTTAGAAAAATGAAGAAAAGTATTGGTCCAAGAACTGATCCATAAGGCACTCCAGTGTTGATGTGGAGAGGGAGTTCCCTATCCTGACTGATTGTGTTCTTCCCATAAGATAGGAATGGAACCAGCTAGTGGTGGACTCAGAGAGACCAGCTGCCGCAAGCTTGTTGAGGAAAAGGATGTGGGTTACAGTGTCGAAGGCCTTGGTGAAGTCGACAAAGATGGCAGAGATGATGCGGCCCTGATCCATGCCAGAGAGAATGGAGTCAGTAAGCTGGAGAAGGGAGGTTGTGGTGCAGTGGGCATTGCGAAAACCGGACTGGAAAGGGGTGAAAAAGGATGTGGCATCAAAAAAAGGAGAAAGCTGAGCCAGTACCAGGTGTTGTTGGAGTTTTGCAAGGATAGGGTGTAGAGATATCAGATGGAAGTTACCTGGATTTGAGGAATCACCACCCTTAGGAAGGGGGATGACTGTAGCAAGCTTCCAAAGCTCTTCATTTACTCTATAGTGTGGTACAGCCTGTTTTACATGATGTTTTTATATCTTGTTTTAGGGAACAGCAATTCTCTCCCATATTTTACAGGGCATATTGTTTATTTAGTTTTGTTTCACAAATCTTACAGCGGGGCTCTTTCTTTTTTGTCTAGGTTTTGGACCTCCCTGTTAATGTATATTATTTTAATGGCTGCTTACAACAATCAAGGTTTTAAGATGGTCTCCTGGAATGTGAAAGGATTAAATCATCTTCTTAAATAAAACAGCTACTTTCCCATTTGAAGTCCATTCACACTGACATAAAGTTATTACAGGAGACTCATCTTATAGCAGAGCATACACAATGGTTGGTCAAATCCTGGGTACGAAAATTAGTACATAGTTCAACCACTGTTAAAAAAAGAGGAGTGGTAATTTTGTTTCATAAACATATTAACTGCAAGATTTTGCAAACATATTCTGATGCAGAAGTTAGGTGGGTTTTTCTATAAGTGGATATTAATTGTACAAGTTTTTGAATTGGAACTATCTATGTCACTAATCATGATGATGTCAGGTGCTTTCATGATATTAATCAGTTTATGCGTGACAATATTGTGGGAGAAGCTCTCATATTACTTGGTGGAGATTTTAATTTAGCCCTAGATGGTTTTCTTGATAAAAATAAACCTACTGGGGAATCTCATATAAGGGCTAGAAGAGCACACCATTTTTTATTGAAGGAATGGAATTTAACAGATACATTGGGAGCAGAAAATCCAGCTGAAAGGGATTTTACTTTCTACTCTCTACTCTCGCAGGCATGATTCTGATAGCCATATTAACTACTTTTTTGCTAACAATCATGATCTCCCAGGAGTGGAAAGTAGTCACATAGGAACCATGGCCATCTCTGATCGCACGCTTATCTCATGTTTTCTTACAGCCCTTGGACAACGTCACAAGTCACCTAGATCGAGGTTAGACCCTTAATTAGTTTCTAATATTAAATTTCAAGAATGGGTCCAACAAGAAACAAAACAATATTTTGCCCTTAATGTTATGCCTGAAGTTTCTGCTTCTACTGTTTGGGAAGCATTTAAGGCCTTTATTAGAGGCTGGATAATAAGGTATGTTGCTGCTCAAGAAAGAGAAAGGAAGACACCTAGATGCCAGTTAGAAACTGAGATACAACATCTAGAAAAACACTACAACAATGGGATTAATAGGACAGAGGAGCTTCGAGCAAGGATAAGGGGGAAGAAATATGAGCTGAATAAACTACTATACAAAAAAGCTGAATTGCTCATTTATAAAACAAAACAGCTCTACTGGGAATTGGGAGATGAATGTGGGAAATTATTAGTATGTAGATTGAGGAAACAATAAACTAAATCTTATATACTTTGAGGCGCTGATGGTAAAATGTACACTGACACAAAATCTATTAACAAAATTATACAAGCATATTATAAGAAATATTATACGTCCACTGTGCATCTTAAAGAAATTACTTTAAAATATCTTTTGAGTAATGTTAAATTAACCGAATTAACCTTCGAACAAGCCCAGGCCTTGGATACACCCATTTCAGCCACGGAAATACAAGCAGCTCTTAAGGCATTAAATAAAGGGAAGGTACCAGGAAGAGATGTATTTCCTCCAGAATTTTATTTTCCCATTCTTTCTCTGATAATACCGCATGTTTGTAATATGTTTAATGAATATTTAGTTAACAAATGATTTCCTCCACCCATAGAGAAACTTTAATTATTTTGTTGCCAAAAAAGGATAAAGATAGCACCCAATGTGCAAATGATCGCCCTAAATCTCTTATCAACACCGACGCTAAGATATCAATCAAAATGTAAGCACTATTTTTAGAAAAGTTCTTACCTAATTTAGTCTGTAAATCACAAGTAGGATTCATTAAAGGGTGTCTAGGGGCTAATAATGTCAGAAAACTTATAGACCTAATTCAGTACTCCTACATAGCCAAGCAAAATTCAGCAGCTGTTTTGACTGATTTCAAGAAAGCTTTTGATACAGTTTAATGGCCATATCTCTTACAAACCCTAAAGGCCTTTAACTTTGGTCCTACTTCTCTCCTGGGTAGAAGTCCTATATACTAAACTTCAAGTATCGGTCATGACAAATCAAGTTATTTCCTCCACCTTCCCTCTTGAAAGGGGGACACACCAAGGCTGCCCCTTGTCCCCGCTTCTTTTTTACTTACTATTGAACCCCTTTTACAAAAAATTAGAGATGAGCATCAGATTCGTAGTTTGAAAATAGGAAATACACATTACAAAACCCTAGCATATGCAGATAATCTTTTAATTATTATGTCTGACCCCAAAAGATCTTTGCCTCACCTCTTAAAAGTTTTAAATTCTTTTGCAGGCTGCTCTGATTTGCAGGTTAAGATGTCTAAAACCGAGGTCAGGCCCCTGAATTCTTACTGTGACAGACTCCCCTTTATAACAGCAGGGTTGAAATGGAATTATACAAATATTACTTACTTAGGCATTATTATTACTAATACTATAGCTAACATTCCCAAGCTGAATATTAAACCCCCTTTACTAGAAATTGAACACGATTGTATTTGGTGGTCCAAGTTACAGTACAGTTATCTCTCAGAGGCAAGATCTTGGCTATTACAATTATACCTATTCCCAAACTTGCATACCCATTATCACGCATACTCTTACCTATCTCTAAATCCTTACTCTCATTATTAAAACAGATTGTTTCCAAATTTATATGGAACTCTAAAACAACAAAAATAAGTAAATGAAAATTACATCTTCATTGGAAAAATGGTGGCTGGAGCTTACTTTGGGCAGAAGGGTACTACTGGGCATATTTAACTAAACACGTTTTGCAATGGCTCTTCTTTGACCCAATTACTTCCCCCTTATGGATGGAGTTGGAGAAGGATCTAGCAAGAAACTTTCATCCAACTAATTTCCTTTACAACTCACTTACTCCCACCCAAGTCCCTTTTAAAACCATTGTTGCTACTAAAAAGCATGGACCTTCAGTCTTTCCCACTGTACAGGAGAGGGCACAATGCTTCCCCCTACTGACCTGATATCTTATGGGACAACAATAATATCACAGTGGACGGTGCCACTTTGTCTTAGCCCCCCTGATTAAGAAACACATATGGCTAATCACACATTTGATGTACCCAATAATTGGAATTTTTAAGTCATTTGACCAATTAAAATGGGAATTCTCTCTTTTAGAACTGATTTTTGGTGTTATCTGCAAATCAAAGATGCTTTACTCCCTTTTCTGGATTCTAATATGTGAATTTTGGACTGCTCTAGTAAGCAACTTATAGAATTATGGTCTTCCAAAACCAAGGGTTGGCTGGTTTAATTTATAGTAATTTACTATCTTCTCATCCCAATGATTTAGAGGTAATATGTAGGATATGGGAACAAGGACTTCAAGTCACTATTACTCCTCAAGAATGGTCTATGGCATGTGTTAGCATCTACACAGCTAGTTGAGATGTGAAGAACAAAATTATTCAGAAAAAGATTTTACGTAGATGGCATCCTATCCCCAAGGTATTGTGTGATAGAAAATGTCTGTCTGACTCATTGTGTTGGCATTCTCAGAATTCACAAGGTAATATAACTCATGTTTTATGGTCTTGCCCCAAACTAAGCAATGTCTGGTCTTCAGTGCTAACCACTTGCTCTCAAATAATTTCCTACTTGATCCCTCATTCCCCCAATGTAACACTGCTAGGTATTTTACCAACAAACCCAAACCTTCCTCTTTACTACCAAGATTGGATTAGGACTGTTCTAATTGAGGCAAAGAGATTAATTATTAAGCACTGGAGATCTCCAAATATACCATTCTCTGAGGCTTGGAAAAATGCACTTCATATGCTAGCTGTTAATGAACCTTTATCTTACATAGCCCTTAATAAATTGGAATTTTTTAATATGAAATGGGAGACATTTTTATCCTCACATTTATGTCAAGTAGAGTGGACATATTATGGGATACTTTATTTATTTAACATTTAGTAACTGGGAAAGGCACACTGAACCGAGACTTGTTTCCAGGTGTGATCCGGGTACAGGGGGTACAATGCGAACAAAGAGTAACTAAAAATCATATACAGTAATATACAATAGCAGGCAGGGATTACAGAAAACTAAATACAGTAAAACACAATGCAGTCAGTTGAAAACAGCTGCAAGCACAATCAGAACAATAAGTGCATTCAGTAAAAATCCATCAGCAGTTAAGGTGTTGGTTGATTAGGGGAGGCTATGGAAGGAGTGGGGGTGAGGCAGAGGACCAGAAGGGGAAGGAAACATATTCATTTCAGGGGAAGGAAACATATTCATTTCAGTACTTTACAGTAACTGGTAATTGCTATTTTTGTTATTAAACTTAGATTGTGGGCTTTTAGTGACACAGTCATTTCTTTGCTGTCTTTACTTAGAATTGTTTTTGGGCTGTTGAAAATTTAAGATGTAGTTGTGGTGTATCTCTTTGCTGTCTTTAATTGCTGCAAATTTAATCTTGGCTTGTCTGACTTGCCCTGTAGTCTGGGTGAGGGGGTGCTAATTGTCTGGCCTCTGACCTCAGCTACGTGATAACTGGAGGTGGGGCTTAGTCAGAGTTGAGGTAGCAAGTGATTTTTCTTTCCTCAGAAGAAGCCAGAAGGGGAAGGAAACATATTCATTTCAGTGCTTTACAGTAACTGGTAATTGCTTTTTTTGTTATTAAACTTAGATTTTGGGCTTTTAGTGACACTGTAATTTCTTTGCTGTCTTTACTTAGAATTGTTTTGGGCTGTTGAAAATTTGAAATATAGTGGTGGTGTATTTCTTTGCTGTATTTAATTGCTGCAAATTTTGGCCCCCCTCCCTCAACTCTTAATTATATGCCCTGTTAAATCTGATTGACAGGAGCTAAACACAGGGGATAGTAGGGGTTGTGAAGTAGGAGGGGCATAAGGGGAAGAAGCCCACCCTTAGCACGACAAGTGTTTTGACACATTTATTTGTTTATTTTTTTTTTAAAGAAAAGTATCTGAGGATCAGTGGCAGGATTTTTAGGACAGTAAATTAATAAAAAGGTAACTAGGAGAGCTTCAGTAACAGACAAGTAGTGAAATAGCAGTATAATTGCAGTATAATGTGGGGAGTGGTGCAATGCATTAGCTGTGGGGCAGCCATATTCAGGCAGACCTTCTGGACACTGAGGTGCTGCCCTATCTGCATGCATCTCTCTGGACTGCAGGATGAGGTAGCCAGACTCAGAGTGGAAGTAAACTGGGTCAGGAGTACCATCACCCCTATCCAGAGACCACCCAGTTCAATGCTGCTGCCTCAAAGGATGCTGAGAATGAGGAGCACTTGGATGACAGTGGGCTCAGGGAGGGTTAGGGTGGTCAGGCAGAGGCACATACCAGATCCTATTCCACTCAAGAACTCATATGCCAAACTGGAAAATGGGGGCAACCAAATAGAGGTACCCAAAGAAGTGGAGGGAGAGGATATGGAGGTTAGCCAAGGAGGTGACCTCAGCGGGGAGAGCAGTGGACCCCAGAGGAAGAGGAAGCGAATCTTGGTGGGGACTCCATCATAAGAGGGATCCAGCTAGGAACACAGGAGGGGGAAGACAGGGAGGTGAGGTGCCTACCAGGTGCCACGGCATGGAGGGATGGACGGAAGATCCTGGGGATCACTGGGAAGGCAAGATGGGAGGGTGAGCTGGATGTCATTATCCACCTAGGTACTAACGACCTGGCAAATGGGGAGCCAAAGGAAGTTCAGGAAGAGTTTAGGAAATTAGGTAGGGGTCTCAAGCAAGTAGCTTCTTCTGTCACCTTCTCACAAGTACTACCTGCGAGAGGCATGGGAGAGCATAGGGGTGCATGCACCAGGAACTTTAACTCATGGTTGAAGAACTGGTGCTGTGAGGAAGGGTTTGGATTTGTTGGTGACTGGGGACCCACCTGGAGGGATGGAGGTTTGTTCAAGCCTGACGGCCTGCATCCATCCTGGAGGGGAATCCAACCACTCAATAATAAGTTTAAATGCTACATTGACAAGCATTTAAACTAGCCAAGGGGTGTGGCAGGCCAGCAAGGAGGGTACCTACTTACTCACCCCCCACAGCTAGCAGTGGAACCAGTGAACTGAAGGAGTGGATATCTCAACAAAGCAGTGTGCAAAAGATGGAGATTAGCACCCAAGAGGTGGATAGGCAGAAAAGGGGCAAAAATCAGTAGAAGGGCAGACAGCAAGGAGAATCAGGGATAAAGGACAACCAGGGAAGGGGCTGGAGTAGAACAGCTAAACAGTCTAGGGAGGTCAAATCATGGAAAGCCATGTGTGCCAATGCCAGGAGCCTTAGCAACAAGATGGAAGATCTGGAGGCTGTCCTGGTGCAGTCAGACCTGGACATTGTGGCCATCACAGAAACCTGGTGTAATGATAACCATGACTGGGAGATGGCCATTCCTGGCTACAACATATTCAGAAGAGACTGGGCAGGTAGGAAGGGAGGAGGAGTGGCACTGTATGTCAAAATGACATAAGGGCCACACAGATCCAGGAGGAACAAAAGGGGGGAGAGATACTGTGGGTTAAGCTGGAAAGGAAAATGGGGCCAGCCATCCGCACAGGTGTGGTCTATAGACCACCAGCTCAGGAGGAAGAAACAGATAGGGAGCTGATGCTAGCCATCCAAAGGATGGCAGACAAGGGTGAGGTAGTACTGGTTGGAGACTTCAATATTCCAGACGTGGACTGGAGCATCCCAGCAGCAGCATCAACTAGGAGCAGATTTATCCTGGACTCCTTCAGGGTGCATTCCTCAAGCAACTGGTCATGGAACCAACTCGGCAGAAGGCAATAGTGGACCTTGTGCTCACAAACAGGGACAGTGTGATGGGGGTAACAGTGGGGGAGCACCTGGGGAACAGTGACCACCAGTCATTGTGGTTTGAAATCACAGAAGGAGCAGAACCAAACCACACAAAGACACGTATCCTGGCTTTTGGGGGGCAGACTTTGGAAAATGGGGAGATACTTGAAAGAGGCATTAAGGGGAATGGGGCAGGAATCAGGGGTTGAGGAACAGTGAGCAGTATTTCAAATGGGGATTACAAGAGCAACAGAATTATGCATTAAGCAGGTTAGCAAGAGGAAAAGGAAGAGGAGGCCATTATGGTTTTCTAAAGAGGTACCAAAGAAAGTGAAAGCCAAAAAGATTGCATTCAGGCAATACAAAAAGACACAGGTAGAAAGGGATAGGGAGAAGTACCAGGAGAAGCAAAGGGAGGCAGGGAGGTCAGTAAGGGAAGCCAAAGCTCAGACAGAAGAGCACATTGCAAAATCAGTGGGTAGAGGGGACAAAACCTTTTACAGGTATATAAGTGAAAAAAGAAAGGCAAAGGGAGGGATAGTGAGACTGAAGGGGGAGGATGGGGGCCACGTGGAGGATGACAACAGTAAAGCTGACATACTGAACAGGTATTTCTGCTCATTCTTTACTGAGGAAGAGGAGGGTAATGGGTCTGAAGGAGTACAAGGGGTGAGAATGGTGCAGAAATGGACACAAGTCCCTTTACACGAGAAAGGTTCTGAAGGAACTGGAAGTAATGAGTTGATAAAGCAATGGGGCCAGATGGGGTGCACCCAGGGTCCTTAAAGAACTCAGAGAGGTGGTGGCTGAACCTCTGGCTATCCTGTTTAGCCGATCACTGGAAACAGGGAGGCACCCAAAGACTGAGGACAGCAGATGTAGTCCCTTTATACAAAAGTGGGAACAAAGAGGAAACGGGGATCTACAGACCAGTCAGCTTCACCTCGGTAGTGGGGAAGATCATGGAAGCACTACTGAAGGAGAGATTGGTGGAACATCTGGTTGTCAATGGACTGCAGGATCCAAGGCAGCATGGTTTCACCAAGGGGAGGTCATGTCAGACCAACCTCATTGAATTTTTTGACTGGGTGACTAGGGAGGTGGATCAGGGGAGGGCAGTGGACATGGCCTATCTGGACTTCAGCAAGGCCTTTCACACTGTACCACATAGAAGACTATTACAGAAACTAGGGAATATGGGTGTGGGCAGGACAGTAGTGTGGTGGGTAGGTAACTGGCTGGGTGGCAGGACACAGAGAGTGGTGGTAAATGGCTGTCACTCCACAGAGGGAAGAGTGACCAGTGGGATACCACAGGGATCAGTGCTGGGACTGGTCCTATTCAACATCTTCATCAGTAACATTGCATAGGACCTAGAAGGCAGAATTTCACTGTTCGCTGATGACACAAAGCTCTGTAACACAGTAGACACACCAGAGGGTGTAGACAAAATGAGAAGGGACCTGCAGAAACTTATAGAATGGTCAGGGGTTTGGCAGATGAAATTCAATGCAAAGAAGTGCAAGATAATGCATATGGGGCACAAAAACCCTGGCACAATATATCAGTTGGGGAGTGAGGATATAGCATGCACCAAGCAGGAAAGGGATCTTGGGGTTATCGTCTTTGATGACCTCAAGGTAGGGAAACAGTGTGACAAGGCAGCAGGTAAAGCAAATAGGATGCTGGGATGCATAGGCAGGGGCATCACCAGCAGAAAAAGGGAGGTTATGATTCCACTATACAAAACACTAGTGAGGCCCCACCTGGAGTACAGTGTACAGTTCTGGAGACCATACCTACGTAAGGACATAGACAGGGTAGAGAAGGTTCAGAGGAGGGCAACAAAGATGATACATGGATTGCATCACAAGTCCTATGAGGACAGGTTGAAGGAATTGCATATGTACTCCCTGGAGGAGAGGAGGGAGAGAGGGGACATGATAGAGACATACAAGTATCTTACAGGGAGGAACAGGGTGCAAGAATACACAATTTTTAAGCAAAAAAGATGTTCCAGGACTAGAAGACATGGGATGAAGTTGGAAGGAGGACTATTCAGAGAAAAGGTGAGGAAGAATTTCTTCACAGAATGGGTGGTGGACAAGTGGAACACTCTGCCTGAGAAAGTGGTGGGGGCTGAAACAATCACAGGATTTAAGAATGCATGGGATAGACATAAAGGAATTCTGGAGGTGAGGGGTAAGGGGCAACAGAGTTCTAGGAAATCATAAACTGAAGTTACAAACTCAAATGGGCAGACTAGGTGGGTCATAGGCCCTTATCTGCCAACACTGTCTATGTATCTATGACAAGAGTAAGGGGTGACAGAAAGGAGCCGGATGAGGGGTTTACAGTCAGGGTAAGAGGAAAGATTTTGGATGTTTGGGTGGAGCAGATTCTAGAGGAGAGGAAGGTGGTAGGAAAAGGCAGACTGACCAGCAGTAGAGCGGGGATGGGGAAGGGAGAAAGAGCAAGGGTCCCTGGTGTGCAAAGCATAAGAAGAAGGAGTATTGGAGGATAGGCAAGTGGAGAGGTAAGGGGGACTAAACCTAACCCAGAATTTAACAATCAAAGACAAGGAGTGGACTAGCTTCCTATGGGACAGGGGTGACATGGAGAAAGAGGAGTAAAGAGAGCAGTGGTGAGTATGGGGAGGGGACTTGGTAGAAAAGTGACAGATGGAGCTTAGGAGAGTATCCAGTTTGGAGAGAGAGGCAGTGAGGGCTGTGCCATAGATGACGTTGGCATCATCGAAGATTGGGAGTATCATTTTTGTGACCAGCTTCTGATGAATAGGGAGGGAGAGGCAATCTTTATTGCAATAGAGTGTGCTGAGTTTGTGGCAGAGTTTAGAGCATATAGTGTCGACATGGATATAGAAGTCAAGGTGGCTGTCCAGCCAGACTCTGAGGTATTTGAAAGCGGGAACTATTTCGAGGAGGGATCCGTCTTAGGTGGAGAACACTGGTAGGGTCTGGAGTCTGGCTAGTTTCTGTCTAGAGCCGAAGGTCATAGTAACTGTTTTCTTGGTATTTACTCTTAATAAGTTAGCTTGGAACCAAGACAAGACATTACTGAAGTCTTGTTGGAGAGGAGTTTGTACTTCGGCTGAGGAGGGTCCCAAGGTATATATTACAGTATTGTCCATATACTTTTGAGTGTGGGAGTTAGTGCAGATAGAGGGGAGGTCATTTATTAACACAGAGAAAAGGACAGGTCCGAGGATGAACCTTTGGGGCATGCCAGTGAGGACTGGGAGAGGGGGGGGATAAGGAGTTTTCCACCAGCACTGACTGTTGCCTACCATAGAGGTAGGAGCTGAACCAGCTGATGGTGGGGGTGGCCAGACTGACCACGTGGAACTTTTTTAACAGGAGTGGGTGGGAGACAGAATTGAAAGCATTGGCCAGGTCAATAAATATTGTGGCAGTAATATGACCCTGGTTCATAGCCGTGAGGATGTAGTCGATGACTCGCGGTAGGGATTAGATGGTAGAATGATGTTTCATGAACCCTACTCCAGAGGAGGATAACAACTCCAAGAGCCTTGAGTAAACAAGAGATTCTTGTAGTTTTGTGACAGAGGGGAGGAAAGAGATAGGTTGGAATTTATCGGGGGAAGATGGGTCATCACCTTTGTGAAGGGGCAACACTTTGGCAACTGTCTAGGCTTGCTGTATGGTGCAAGTGGAGAAGGAATGGTTTAAGAGGTGCACAAGGAGTGCGGCTATAACCAGGGTGGAGAGGCGGAGGAGCTTGGGGTGGGGGCCATCTGGGCTAGATTTGTTAGGATTAAGTGATTTCAGTGCCTGGAAAACTTCCTGAGGGGAACCAGTGGGAAACAATAGCCATCAGGTGAGAAGGGAGGGAGGGAGGGAGGAGGAGGGATGGCTGGGGAGAGCACAGGTTGAAAAGTTATTGAAGAGCTCTGCAATGGAGGACAGATCTGTGATGGGAGAAATGTTAAACTTGAGGACCGGGAAGGATGATTGTGTTTGAGGGTCAATGAGGGAGTGGATAACTTTCCAGAAGGAGGTAGGCAGAGATTTGATTGAATGCAGGCATTCGGGACAGTCGCAACTTATTGAGCTCTGTGTTTTCCTCGGCCTACCCGTCACTGGCATAAATCATTTACGAAGGAGCCTGTCTTAAAGTGATTAAGTTCTATTTTAAAATAAGTATTGATTTGACTCCTCTGCATTGGTATACAGGCTAATACATATATGATTCTTATACTGATAATATGGAGGTGAAAATATGGACTATCAACAGGCATGTGACTATAAAAATACTATTCCTATTCCTGAAAAGAAAGCGGGGGAATCCATCTAAATGACAAATATTGGAAGTAAACGCAGACAGTGATGACAGTTTAGAAATTCAAGAAGTTTCCACACAACCGCTAACAGTTATTCATTTTAATCAAATTATGACAAATATGGAAGCTATAAGTGTTAACATTCTTGACATGTCTGATAGTTTAAACAACTCAGGAAAGAAACTGACAAACATAAGATTCGTATTTTGGATGCAGAGTCCAGGATCAGTAGTGTGGAAGATAAAGTTTAAAAAGATGTCAGAGAGGGTATTATTAATGCTAAAAGGATTACCAAGCTGGAGGCAAAAATAGAAGACTTAGAAATTAGGAATATAAGGAATAATTTGTGTATTTTTGGGGTTAAGGAAGGACTTGAAGGGAATGACACATTAACTTTCATTAATAAATTACTTTTCTCAATTTCTGGCCCACCTCCTGATTGTGCTCGATATGTGTTGGAAAGGGCGCACAGATCCTTGAAACTATCTCTAGGTTCTAATGCAAGACCTAGATCCTTTGTTTTTAAGTTTCTATATTTTCAACACAAAGTGCACGTGCAAAAAAAAAAACTGAGGGATAAAGTTTCCATTGACTATGAAGAATGCAAAATTAAAGTTTTTAATGACTTGTTCCCAGAAGTAATAAAGAAGTGTGACGCTTTCATCCTGATTAAGAGAAAACTAAGAGAAGCTAACCTTAAATACAGCTTGCTTTATCCAACAATTTTAAGAGTATGGTCTGCAGAAGGTCCTAAGGATTACAGTGGATATGAAGTAGCTAAGATTGGCCTGAAGAAAGACTTTTCTGCCCTTTTCGCAGACTTCCAATTTTAAATTTCTACTGCTTATTTAGAGTATTATTTAAGGACTGGGGAAGGGGGGTTCGGAGAGCGAACCAGAAGTGCACTAAAATGCAAATATAAACTTTTCATTAAAATATGGTTGCTGGTTTGGTCACCGATACACGTCTGCGTACTCTTTCGTGCTTGGTTCTCAAGATACATCACGATGTTAATGGAAGGAAATGCATTGCCCGGTATTATCTTACCTCAGATGAGAATGCTGTTATTAGTTGCCCAGGTACAGAATGATTCAAACAGCGTCATGGCTTTATTTCTGTTTACCACAGAGAAACTAAGATTCACAAGTTTAAAACTGGCTTGAGAGAGTTACCGTAACTCTGACACAGGGGGCATAGGCTTGCTATTGTCAGATGGTGCGACTCTTCTCTTCAAATTAACAAAGAGGTGCTAGTTGCGAGAGGCTAAGGACACTATTGTCATATTTCTGACACAAATGGTACCAGGTAAAAGAGATGGCGCTATACTTAAAATTAAGGCAGGTTATGCCAAAGTGGTGAAATGACAGATAAGCTTATTAGCACTTTTGATTTTTGGGGGTGAGCTTGATGAAGGCTTGGCACCTTATCTGTACATCATCGAGTTGGGGATCCGAGTAATGATGGAGTGGGGATGAGCTTGTTGGTGACCTGCTGATAAATACATAGTAGATGTGTTTTCAGTTTTAAAACATTGTACTATTTGGTGTCGCTCTCTGCTTTACCCTTTCCTCTTTAAGATTTATTACTCAGTTCTTGGCTATGGGTATTGTTGGGGAAGTTCTTTCCACTGTTAATTCTGTTCTGTTGGGCTGTTAACTGACTCCAATGAGTACATGCAACCAGCAGTACAGAAAAGAGCGATGTGAACTGCTATTTTGAACTTTTGCCATCTTACTGTTTTTAATCCATACCAGACAGTTGGGATTTCAAAGTTGCCTCAGAACTGTCCTCATGCTAGTTAGATATGTTCTATGCTCGCTCGTGCCTTTTGCTCAGATGCTGAATGCGAGGCATAAACTACACTTCAAAGACTTATGGGAAATGAAGTACTTACACTCCGGCAAGTCATTTTTATGATAAGCAGAACTATTAAGCAATCTTATCGAAACACCTTTGTTGTTTTTTTTAATTGCAGGTTTATTTTTAGTTTACTTACAAATGTTATAGTTTCAAGTGTTATAATTTATCCATGATTACATGATCCACACAGGAATTTCAAGCATCTCCCACACAACCATCAATACCATTGAATTCTAGAAGGTAACGTCAGTGCTTGATGCTGACTGTTTGTTTACAGGTATGGATATATGCATTATCAAAATAGTGACAGATGTTAACGTTCATTTAAAGTCTTATTTAATGGTTCCATTGTAATGTGTATTCAACTGGCTGTGATTTCTTCTCATGTAATCAGTTAGTAATCTATGTATGCTAAGAATTATATTTTTAGCATTTTTTAAAATAAGATTACATATTTTACTATTTTGAGAATATCAACTATTTGTTTGAAAAGACATAGAATCTGTGTGGGGGTAAGCAGAGGTTCAAGTTTTATGAAAATAGAGGTTCAATAACTTTGTTATTTAAAGTACATAGTTATTTAGTAACATAACATAAATACTTATGCTTATATATTAGTAAGTATAATATTCCCTATCTAAAATATACGCCCATATTATAAGTTATTTGATTTAAATGTTTACAATGACATGTTTGAGTTGTACCATATTGTGTAGGTTTTTTTTTTTTACAAGAGAAGTTTGGATAATTTGAGTAGATATTTCTATTGTTATGTAGTCGAACCTGGACAACTTTTTATAAACATCTTGAGTGACAGTTGAGAAGGAACTGGATCATCTCGGTGACAGACACCCTTGATTACCTCATTCTGGAATAGACTAGGGAGAGGGTGGGGGGCAGGGTTCTCCATTATAAATTACTTTAAGAGTAGCATTTTTAATTCTTTCTCTTTCCCTTTAATTTTCCATCTTTCTCTACTCCTTTTATTCAGTTGTCTGAGAATAGTACTTTCTCTTAAGGCTTCAGAGAGGAGATTTCAATATATGTATAACACATTTGCAGTCATGGAGATGCATATAATAATATGTAAATATAGAGGGTGCATATGTACCCAGTATAATTTAGCATGACAAGTAGTAAAACTTTTGATCTTATTACCAGGGCCACTGGGAAATTGCAGAATTTTTAAGCAGATTTTGCAGGGAATTTGCAGGACTTTTTTCTCCCAAATTTTGAGGAGATTTTATGGGACTTTATGGGGATTTTGCGGGCTACTGGACAGATATTTACCTTTGTGAGGTACAAGTATGGGTTTTCATTTTCAATTGCTTTGTGATACATATTAAAGCCAGCCATCAAAAATGTATAAGTTTTTGTAAAAAAAACAAAACACACAGACACACTCAAAAGGTATAAGTTTTTATTAAGACACACATGACTGATCAAAAATAATATACATTATAAAAGTAGCATCATTGTCAAATCAGTACCACCACCAGTTCTTTTTTTTTAATATTTATTCCACTTTTTCTGGCAGGACCCTCCTTTTGGAATCAGCCCTGGTTACAGCCCCCGGGACTCCCACCTACTGCCTATTGCCGTTGCTACTCCCGGTCACCCTTAGCTTACCACCCAGAGGGCAGGACCATGGCACCAGTCTCCGGTATTCGGTGCCCATGGGGTAGTATCTAGTTGGGAGAGCTTATGATGGCAGAGGCTAATTGAAGTCCCGGGGAGGGCTTCACAGAGACAGGGGTCCCATCATGCTTTCTCCCTTTCCCTGTAGGCTGGGGCAGAGACGTGCAATGATGCCAGCGTCTCTCCAACCCCAGAGAGCATCGATTCTGCGTTGCGTACAGGGCGACCACACAGCCTCCACCAGGTGTTGCTCCTTTGTGATCACGAGTCCCCACCTCCCCCCCAGAGAAGGAGAGCAGACCTAGGGATGCTCAGTCCCTCTCCCCCCAGCCAGCCCTCCAATGACCCGAGTCCGTTCCCGAACCTGGGTCTCCAGCGCCGCAAGCAGAAATCCAACTGCTGCACCGGTGGGCCTGCTCCAGTACCGCCACCAGTTCTAATGATCCAAACAATAAATATTATTAGTATTCTACAGTAAAAGTATAGTACCACCACCACCACCACACCAGATCATCAAGAAAGGGTTTTTACATCATTGAATGAGCAGCAACTGTTATCCAACTAAGATCTTTAAAATTTCTAATTGTACTTCAACATAAGAAGTAGTCTAGTGTTGTCATCTGTCAAACAAGTGACTCAGTTTAATTATTTGGGTATAGTTTAAGGATTCTAACTTGACTTTCTTGGTACATATTAAACAATCCTGTAAAAAGGTTAATCCAAAATTAGGTGAACTCTTTAAATCCCTAAATTGCCTGAAGTTTCAGGTTCGTACAGCCATTGCTAGAAGTAGAAAACAAAAACACGGTGCTGCGTCAGCATGTGGTCTAAAAGCAAAACAAAATGGTTATATTAAATGCACACTGAAAATAGAAAATAGAGTTAAAAATCTACGTTTTGACCTTAGGTCTTCTTCAGGACATATCTAAAAGAGAAAAAAAAAAACTAACTTTGTTTTTTTTCTCTTTTAGATATTTCCTGAAGAAGACCTAAGGTCAAAACATAGATTTTTAACTCTATATTCTATTTTCAGTGTGCATTTAATATAACCATTTTTCATTGCTAGAAGTGCTCTATTAGCAACTATGAATTATAACTCATTTCTTTTTTCTAATATCACAAAAGCAGATCTATCATTATCTACTACATTTCACAGTATATGTTGCTTTGTACTTAAAGCACCATATCAGACTCATCATTGTTTATTGCATCAGTTAGTTGACTGGCTTCCTCCAAAGTTTAACATTGCGTATAATTTAAACTGTCTTACGGAAAAATGTTATGAGACAAAAGACCAAATCCCCTTTATATTTGTTTTATCAGTTTAAGGAGCTAGAAAGATCATTGAGATCAACTACAACTATTAAGTTAGTGGTTCCAAAAAGGAAAACTAAAATGGGAGCGAGTTCCTTTTCATTGGAATGGCCTGCCACCAACCTTTTCTGAAGATATTAGTCATGTGGTTTTTAATTTTAGGTTAGAACAATATTATATGAGTAAAGTGCAATGTGAATGTTACTAACTTGTAATGATAATTGTTGTTATAATGCACTGATGTTTTGTAATGTAGTGTTATATATTGTTTGTAATACTGTATTGCATTTGTTGCAATTTTTGTATTCTATTTATTATTGTAATTGTAACATCTGGATCTATTGTAATTTGTCCTGGGTCATGTCTGAAAAAGGGCCTTGGCTCATGACACTTACCCAGTTAAAAAAAGTTGAAATAAATAAATAAATATATAAGTAAACTTCGCTGATTGTCTTTTAAAAGGTCTGTGTACAGCAAAAAAGTCCGTTCAATGTCTGCTGTGCTTACAGGAAGCCAGATATACCTTTTTGCCACAGCAGCAAGATGTGGAAGTGTATCCTTTTTGCTTACCACCACTCAGCAATATTAAAATCGTCACTGGTTACTGACTGGGCAAAAGTTCTGTACACATACCATTCAAAGTTTGAAACACCAGCCAGAGATGGTAGCTCCTGTGTGTGTTTTGCTTTTTCCTTATCCAGTGTTGGCAGCTGCTTTACATCAAATATTCAGGCAGCTTTGAATGTGCCGACTGAGGGATGAGATTTTAAAATTTTGTCCAGTTTCTCACTGCTGTCCAACATAATCTTCTGAAAAAGGTTCACACAGTTTTGATTTTCATGCAACTGACAGCAGGACAACAGTTCTACTGTATTTGGTCCGTATTCAGTTTCCCCTGCAGTGGCACAGAAGTCCAAAAACATATGCACATTTTGCACCCTTCCAAATATGGAGTGTCCCTGTGGCTGGCTGCTTGACTGCAATTGAAGAATCAGATTAACACATTCAGAAGAGTGTTCCACCACAAAAGTGACTAGTGTTACCAGCTCTGCTGCTTTGCCTTTCAATATGCACTTCAGGCGCTTCAAGGTTGCTGCATCAGATTGTGGCGTTTCAACAAATTCTGTTAACACATGCAAATAGTTGGCCAAATACTGAACAGTGTTAACCCAGGAGCACCACTGAGTTACCCCTGTGTATACTGGCTTCTTGGGTACAATGCCCTGCTTGGATTCCATGAAGGCAAAGTACTGATACCTATGCATTGGGCTCTGGCAACATATTTTTTTAACAAGGGAAACAGCAGTGTTTAAGTCTTCCAGTGTATTCACCCAGACCTCCAAGACCAAATTGAGGAGGTGGGCAATGCAAGTGACATGCACTGCATTTGGTAGGACACAGGACAGCACAGTTTCAAAAGCCTTGTGCATATAACTTGCACTGTCCGTGACAATGGCGAAGACTTTACTGAAGTTCACCCCATTGGTGTTTAACACTTTTAGTAGAGCTTGGGATACTGTGGCATTGTTCACATGATGCAAAAACTCCACACCAATTGGGAGTGGCTGCTCCCCAGCGTTAAGCAAAAGTTGGACCAAAATAGCCAACACGCTATGCCCACAGGTATCTGTTGTCTCATCCAGAAAAATGAAGACATCTTGATCCTCCACCACCTCTTTCAGTGACTGTTTGTGATCAGGCCGAAGTTCTTGGAGGTACGTGCTCTGAAATTGTGCTGGTCCAGGAAGACCGCTGCCTTGTTTTGTTGCTTCTTTAAGAACTCTTGAAAGCCAGAAGCCTTCTCCAGTGGCATGTCTGCATGAGTCAAACAGTGGATGAAGTCTAGAACAAATTCCTTCCGTTCAATGGACGATTCCGTTGCTGACTGAAATAAGAAGTCAACGACTGCTGTCATAGAAGTGTGCCTAAAAAAAAACAAACAAAAAAAACAAAACAAGATATAATATTTTACAGGGAAAAATAAACTGTGCCTGGAAAACAAAAAAAAAAGGAAACAAGATTTAATATTTTATATGGGAAAACAAAGTGTAGGCCAGCCCAGTGGTATGGAGGGATGAGGAGCTGTGAGACTTACCTCCTGCCACACTGGCAACCTGTTTGGGATCAAGTTCAGGTCAGCGGGGAGGGAGAGGATCAAGTGTCCAATTGGCTGCTGTCCTGTCCCATGTGGGGGTGGGAATCTGCTGTCTTGCTCTTAGAGGCCATGTGGTAGTGTTGAACTCTAGCAGCAAGGAAGGGGGATGCAGAAACAAGGTACATGTGCACGTCGGGGCATGGGCGGATTAGCATATACGCAAATTACGGCATGGCGTAGGGCCCCGTGGTTCAGGAAGGCCCCCACCATGCACCATTCACTGCATTATTTTTTTTTCTAATTTCTTCCCCAGCCCTGCTGTGTGTGAGACTGCCCTCCAACCAACCAAATGCTCTGAAATGCTCCAAAACACCACAGACAGTGAGTCCCCCCCACCCGCTCGCTCAGTGAGCATCTCTGCACTGACCCCACAGGCACACACCAATCAGATTGTGTGAGTAGGTCCTCTGGAGGTGTGGCTACTGAGGAGCGGGAATCACTGTGTGGCAGACTGGCGTGCGTGCATTGCGTCCGGGCTGTGCAATGAGCTAACTGCTAACCACAAAGTCATCTCAAGTCGATGGACTCAGATCAGCCAGGAGCAGAGCCGAGGACAAGAAGGAGCACACAAGGTCGTCGTCGACAGTCTGACCGGACTACTTGAGTCAGAGTCATACTCATTGTCCATACCGGTGGAGCCGGAGTTGCTTGGTCTGTCTGAGCCTGAGTCTGCGAGAGAGGGGAGAGAGAGAGAGAGACTAGAGTGTGCCGCTGGTTCATTTGATGTAAAGGGACATGGCAAGCGGCCTCCATTGCTTCACACTTAACTTGCAGGCTGCTGGCCTTCACCTGTCTGCTCTGCACCACCAGTCCGCCACCCTAGTGTGTGCAGCAGCCGCCAGTCAGTCAAGTCGCGAGCGTGCTTTGCTGAGGTGAGGGTGTTTTGTTTCTTTGAGGATGAGGAGGAGTCCTATGGTGCCACTGGGAGCAGTGGGCCGAGACCTCTGTCACCCGAACTGAGTTGTTGTGCCGCCGCCTGCCTGCGACCGCAATGTGATCTTGACAGGTTGAGGGAGATTAACCATCTGAGACAGAGGAGGAGCCGAGGTATATACTAAGTATGAACAGATTCATCATGGCATTGTTGAATTTTCAAATGTGGTGAATAATTTGCACAATTTCTTTTTAAATGTTAGCATAGACCTATGTACCTCTTAGCTTAGGGTAGGAGTAGGCGCTCCTCGATTATTTCATTTACCTACCACATTGGCTTCCTCTGCTGCTGCTACTTTTCCCCTGTATTTGCACTGTTAAAAAAAAATAGCGTAGACCTAGCAACCTGCTTCTGTAATTTCTAGTTAGCATTGGAGTGTCTGTTTCATTTTACCCACTGGTTTGATTTCCTCTGTGCTGCTATTTTACTAGTTTGATTTGCTCTGCCTGTGCTGCTATTTTTCCCATCTTGCCCCCAGCTAAACTCCTCTCTTCCTCACCCCCGCCTTCTGTGCTCCTATTTTTCCCCAGTTTGATTTGCTCTGCTGTTATTTCCCCAATCTTCCCCCAGCTAAACTCCTCTATAGCGTATGGTGGAATGTGGTGGCCTGTCCATCTTGATTCTATTAGTTATGTATAATGGAACAAAAATGATCAGCTTAAAAAATTATTGTTACAGAAGATCTTTACAGATCTGATAGTTCATGGCATATTGGCAATTGGGCATATTTGACAGAAAAAAATAAATTAATAATAGAGCTGCTTGGGAACTGAGGGGGGGGGGCCCTTACCAATTGGCTGGTCTGGGGAGAGGGGGAGGCATCACTGGCAGGAGGGGGGGGAGAGCTAAGCAAGGAGAAGAGGTACTGGAAGTGGAAATCACAGCAGAGAGAGTGAGGGAAGCCCTCAGCTCCCTTAAGATGGAGAAAGCACCGGGGTCGGATAAATTACATCCCAGAGTGCTGAAGGAACTTGCGGATGTCCTGGCGAAACCCCTGGCGGAGCTTTTCACCATCTGTCTGAGGACAGGGTGGGTGCCCCAGGACTGGAAGGTGGTGCATATAGTGCCTATCCACAAGGGGGGATCAAGGGAGGTGGCAGGGAACTACAGGCCTGTCAGCCTGACATTGGTGGTGGGCAAGGTGATGGAGGGCATTGTCAAGGAGAGGCTGGGGGGGACCTGGAAAAGTCAGGGTGCCTGGACGATACACAGCATGGATTTGTCTCAGGGAAATCATGTCAGACAAACCTTGTGGAGTTCTATGACCGGGTGACGAGTGCCTTGGACCTGGGTAGACCAGTGGACATCCTCTTTCTAGACTTCAGCAAGGCATTTGACTCTATTCTGCACGTGGGCCTGTTGGATAAGCTGGGAGAAATGGGGGTGAGGAACCAGATGATCAGATGGATAGGCAATTGGCTCCAGGACCGGACCCAGAGGGTTGTAGTTGGCGGGATAGTCTCATCCCCAAGAGGGTCATTAGTGGGGTCCCACAGGGATCAGTCCTTGGGCCCCTCCTGTTCAACGCCTACATCTCTGACATAAGAACAGGAATCAGGAGTGAGATGAGTCTCTTTGCAGATGACTCAAAACTGGGGGCGGTGGTGGATGGGGGAGGTGGCCCTACAGGGGGACCTGGAGGCTCTGGAAAGATGGTCTAGAAAGTGGAAGCTGAGGTTCAATGCAGGGAAATGCAAGGTATTCCACCTGGGGGCCAGAAACCCGGGCCAAGTGTACACCTGGGGGGGGAAATGCTACAAGTCTCGATGGCTGAGAGGGACCTGGGGGTGGTGGTGGATGTCAAGATGAACAACTCGGAGACTTATAGGAGGGCAGCAGCCAAGGCCAACAGGATGCTGGGATGCATCGCTAGGGGGATCACCTCCAGAAGGAGGGAAGTGATGCTCCCTCTGTATAACTGCTTGGTGAGGCCACACCTTGAGTACTGCGTGCAGTTTTGGAGGCCACACTTAAAGAGGGACATTAAACTCCTGGAGAGAGTCCAGAGGAGGGCAACCAAAATGATTTGGGGCTTGGGGGACTGGACCTATGAGGAGAGGCTTGAAGAGCTAAATATGTACACATTGGAAGAGAGAAGGGACCGGGGGGGCATGATAGAGGTCTTCAAGTACATGAAAATGGTAAATAGGGGAGGAACAGTCGGGGTGCTTCAAAGGAAGGAGGAGGTGGCCACTAGAGGGCATGGGTGGAAGCTGGAGGGAAGATTCAGGGGAGAAAGGAGGAGGTACTACTTCACTGAGAGGGTGGTGGAGTCATGGAATGCACTGCCTAGGGGGCTGGTGGAGGCAGAGACGGTGGAGGGGTTCAAGAGGGACTGGGACAGGTACAGGGGAAGGGTTCTGGAAGCAAAATCCAATGCAGCAAGAATATCCGGAACTGGGAAGGGAGAAGCCAGAGAAGGCGAGGGGGGCAGCAAGGTCAGCACCCAGGGTGGGGGCTGACCAATCGAGCAGACTCGAAAGACTGTTAGGCCTATTCTGCTGGCATTTTAGTATGTTAGTATGTTAGTAACCATTAGCAGTTTTTGTTTACAATATAAACTCAAACCTGTTCACTTTCTTTTGTGTCATTTCTCCTGTCCATCTTGATACTACATATACAGTTATGTATAATAGGAAACAAAAAATAGCTTAAAAAATAATGATTGTTACAATAATCTACAGATCTGACAGTTCATGTCTGATGGATTCCTGACTGTGTTCAATGATATTTCCCTGATTGTTCTTATATCTCTGAATGCTCATTTTCCATTGTGTGTAATGTGGGGGATTGTCTGAAAATGCAAAACAAACGCAGCAAAAGTAAAATGCAGTCTTTAAATTCAGTGTCTCTGCTTCAGAATGGAGTTTCAAACAGTATTCCTGGTGGGGGGGGGGCAGCCAAATGGCAACAGGTTAACTATATTTGGAAGGACTAGGGCTTTTGTGTAGCATCTTAAGCCTACAACCACAGCAAGCTTGTTCCCCGGCTAAAATCTTTCTTCCTTCCTAAGCCTTCCCCTCCCTCTCTCTCTTTCCCTCCTTCATTGTTTTCTTTTTGTTCCTTATTTCAGAAGTTGTTGCAGCCTTGCCGGCACGGCACTGTGTATGAGTGGGATGTTGCCATTTAGGGGCCCCCGGCCACAAAATATAACTTGGAGTAGGGCCCCCACATCCATTAATCTGGGCCTGCGTCGGGGAAGGAATGGGGTTCCATGGTGCCAGAGAGAGATGAGATGGACTAGGGAGGCAGGGACAGAGCAGTTACCAGTCACCCAAGGGGAAAAACAGACTTGTAAAAAATAAAATAACTGCAAACATCTGTGCGACTAGTACTTACTTTGCTTGTTTTTCTTAGCAGCTTCTTTTATTTCTAGATGTTTCTGTGACTTCATGTGCATGTCAACTGTATGCTTCTGCACGAAGTCAATTGTGTGGGTGCAAGCACGACAAAACAGCAATCCTCCATCCTCGTAAAGATCCTCCGGATATAACTTAACCCGATCGTGGGCACACATGAGATAAGAGACATGACGGTCCTTGTCCTCTTTGCGAGAAAGGCGGAAGCGCTTTGGTGGCAGTATAGACATGGGCCCAGATTTTCAAACTGCGCCATTCTGAGGCGCAAGCCCCTGCGCTGCTCAAAATAGTTGCGCAGGGGTGTGGCCGGGGTGATATTCAAAGGAGTTGCTATTGAGCAGCTCGCTGATATCCCCAACCACAACACTTGCGCATGGCGCGCGGTGGAACTTTGCGCCACCGCAAGTTGCCAAGTTGAGCATTAAACTTGCGGTGGCGCCAAGTACCATTGCGCCATGCTCAAATTTCCGATATTCAAAAGGTGACATGCAAATGGGGCCATAATTTATGCAAAAGCGCAGGGGGCCATTTGCATCTATTTATAGCCCCATTGCATGCCATTTGCATGTAGTGCGCTGATCCCGGTTTGCTCCTGGCCACCCTGCCAGGCAGCGGCGTCGGGACCCGACGCCTAATGCAGCCGATCGCGGGCATCACAGTTACATGAAACCCCCACACATATCCGAAGCCCGATCGTGGGCATCCACAGGTACATGAAACCCCCACACATATCCTGAAGCCCGATCGCGGGCATCACAGGTACATGAAACCCCACACATATCCCGAAGCCCGATCGCGGGCATCACGATACATAAACCCCGCACCGCCTCACAGCCCGATCGCGGGCAGAGCGATATATGAACCCCCAGTGCCGATCTCGGGCAGAATGTAACCCTCCCCACAACCCGAATATCTCCCTGGTGGTCCAGTGGACCGTAAAGCCGATCGCGAGGCAGAATGTCACATCACAACCCCCAAACATCTCCTGGTGTCTAGTGTCCCCCACCCACCCGAAGCCCTCCCCGCTCCCCCCGCAGCCGGTGGGCAACAGCATCCACCCTCTGCCGCCCGCCGCCCGCCGACTGACTGTCCGGTGGGGCTGCCGCCCGACGATGCAGAGCTACAGCCAATGGCGTACTTGCCAGTCTATGACAGTCAGATTGTGTTCGGGTTGTGGGGAGGGTTACATTCTGCCGAGATCGGGCACTGGAGGGTTCATACACGTTCTGCCTTGATCGGGCTTTGTGATATGTGTGGTGGGGTTTCATGTACCTGTGATGCCGCAATCGGGCTTCGGGGATATGTGTGGGGGTTTCATGTAACTGTGATGCCGCGATCGGGCTTGGGATATGTGGGGGTTTCATGTAACTGTGATGCCCGCGATCGGGCTGTGGGAGATGTGTGGGGCGGGGGTGGGGTTCATGTTACTCTATGCCCTGCGATCGGGCTGGTGGAAGACAGGGACGGGGTTGGGGCCAGCCAGGGGTGGCAGCTGCTGTGTTGCACCCTGCAATACAGCAGCTCACCTGTAGGTGGCCCTCAACATGATCCTTTTTTGGCTCAAGGTTGTGCAGGCGCGGGTTGGGGTTGCGCATGCACACTCTGCACTACCCGACTGAATATCGGGTTGCGCAGGTTATGCATGGTTCCTCCCCCTCCTGTTGAGCATGCATTCATTTGCATTGCTCTTTTGCGCAACCTGTTGCCAGTGGAGCAACTGCCTCCTGCTGAATATCGCAGAATGGCGCAATGTAGGACTTACGCATGCACAACCCTGTTGCGCATGGAACAACCCTTTTGAATATCTGGGCCATGGTGTAGTTTAACTAATACAAAATTAAACCAAACATAATTAAGACTTGAAAGAGAGCATCAGTGCATAGAGGAAGGAGAGATTTCCTTAGGATGCGTGATCCTCCAATATCACGCCACTAATTTGCATCCCACAATGTTCTAAGCTGGGCAGATTGGTTTCAAATTCTCAGCTCCTGGAGTTACCTTGTCGTGGCGCTGAGCTTGCCCATAGACTTACTAGTATCCATGGAACAAAAGACTCCAGAAATTCAGTTTTCTTGCTACCTTTCAATTTCTTTTTAATTTGGGCACTATATAGAACACAGGAGCAAGACATTGTGCCATGATGGCTCAACCCATTCATCCATTCTCCAACCCACAAAATCGACGCATGGACGAACCACAGGATAGATGCATGGACGAATCACAGGAGCGATGCATGGATATACCACGGGACCGAGGGATGGACCCAGGCAACTACCATAAATATTGAAAAAAAAATTGTTCTGTGCCATTCTGGTCGCCCACCCACCCTGCTCCCTCACCAGAGGCCAGAACAATTTTTTGCTATCTGTGCCAGTCCACAAGGCCCACCCCTCCACTCCCGTCTCTGAGGAACCACAGGAGTGAGTCAAGGAAACACCACAGGAACAAGGGACAGACCCAGACAACTGCCATACAGGATGAAAAAAAATGTTCTGTGCCATTCTGGTCGCCCACCCCACCCTGCTCCCTCACCAGAGGCCAGAACAATTTTTTTTGCCATGTGTGCCAGTCCGCCAGGCCCACCTATCTACTCCCATCTCCAAGGAACCACAGCAGCGAGTCAAGGACACACCACGGGAGTGAGGGATGGATCCAGGCAACTGCTATACATGATGGAAAAAAATTGTTCTGTGCCATTCTGGTCGCCGGCCCCACCCTGCTCCCTCACCAGAGGCCAGAACAATTTCTTTTGCCATGTGTGCCAGTCCGCCAGGCCCACCTCTCCACTCCCATCTCTGAGGAACCACAGCAGTGAGTTAAGGACACACCACGGGAGTGAGGGACGGACCCAGGCGACTGTGCCCACCCCACCCTGCTCCCTCACTAGAGGCCAGAACAATTTTTTTTTGCCATGTGTGCCAGTCCACCAGGCCAACCCTTCCACTCCCATCTCTGAGGAACCACAGCAGCGAGGTAAGGACACACCATGGGAGTGAGGGATGGACCCAGGTGACTGCCATACATGATGGAAAAAAATTGTTCTGTGCCATTCTGGTCGCCTGCCCCACTCTGCTCCCTCACCAGAGGCCAGAACAATTTTTTTCATCATGTGTGCCAGTTCCACCTCTCCACTCCCATCTCCAAGGAACCACAGCAGGGAGTCAAGGACACACCACGGGAGCGAGGGACGGACCCAGGCGACTGCCGTACATGATGGAAAAAAATTGTTCTGTGCCATTCTGGTCGCCCGCCCCACCCTGCTCCCTCACCAGAGGCCAGAACAATTTTTTTTTGCCATGTGTGCCAGTCGGCAAGGCCCACCCTTCACTCCCATTTCTGAATAACCACAGCAGTGAGGCAAGGACACACCATGGGAGTGAGGGACGGACCCAGGTGATTGCCATACATGGTGGAAAAAAATTGTTCTGTACTATTCTGGTCGCCCCCCCCACCCTGCTCTCTCACTGGAGGCCAGAACAATTTTTTTTGCCATCTGTGCCAGTCCTACAGGCCCACCTCTCCACTCCCATCTCTGAGGAACCACAGCAGTGAATCAAGGACACACCACGGGAGTGAGGGATGGACCCAGGTGACTGCCATACATGATGGAAAAAATTGTTCTGTGCTATTCTGATCGCCCGCTCCACCCTGCTCCCTCACCAGAGGCCAGAACAATTTTTTTCTCCATGTGTGCCAGGCCCAACCATCCACTCCAATCTCCGAGGAACCACAGCAGCGAGTTGAGGACACACCATGGGAGTGAGGGACGGACCCAGACAACTGCCATACATGATGGAAAAAATTATTCTGTGCCATTCTGGTTGCCCACCCCACCCTGCTCCCTCACCAGAGGCCAGAACAATTTTTTTTGCCATGTGTGCCAGTCCACCAGGCCCACCCCTCCACTCCCATCTCCGAGGAACCACAGCAGCGAGTCAAGGACACAACACGGGAGCGAGGGACAGACCCAGGTGACTGCCATACATGATGGAAAAAATTGTTCTGTGCCATTCTGGTTGACCACCTCACTCTTCTCCCTCACCAAAGACCAGAACAATTATTTTCACCATGTGTGCTGGTCTGTTAGGCCCACCTCTCCACTCCATCTCTGCGAAACCACAGCAATTTGACATGTACATTTGAAACACTATGCATTTTTTCTCCCTCCTTCACCTGATCTGGACCCTTCTGGGCTCTCTCCGAGGGGGACACAAAATTATTTAGAGCAGCTGCCCCCTATCTGGACCCTCCTGGTCTCCCACCCTCCCTCCAAGAGGGGCACAAAATTACTTAGAGCTGCTGTCCCCTAGCTGGACCCTCCTGGTCTCCCACCCTCCCTCAGAGAGGGACACAATTTTTTTACAGAAATGTCCTCCCCATCAGAGCCCTCCCTGTCTCCCTCCCTCCCTCCGAGGGGGACACAAATTTTTTTTAGAGCAGCTGCCCCTAGCTGGACCCCTAGTCTCCCACCCTTCCTCCTAGGGGGACACAAGTTTTATGCAGAAAATATAAAATTTTATACATACCTGGCAGTGTAGTTCAGCTCCTAACAGCAACAGCAGCAGTCTCCACAAATGGTCACACAAATTAGGGATCCTGACAGGCTGGCAGCACAGAAAGCAAATTGACAGGGGTGGTGCCCACTACTGGCAGCCAAGGATTCAGCTCTTTTATGGAATTTAAAGGCTAGCCAGCCGTCAGTAGCTCTCCAGAAAAATACTCTCTGCTCTGTTCTCTCTCCCTGTGCTCCACGTCCTTTGGTTCTGCTTCATGTTCTCTCCCCCAGCTAAAGCGCTATCCTGGCTGACTACTCTAGCAGCTCCCAACTGGTTCTGATGCAGGTCCTCTCATGTGCTTGCTCACTCACTCCTTCCTTCGTTCTTCCTCTCACCTCCCTGAGGTAGCCCCCCTCACCTGTCCGCGCACTTTTTTCATGGTTTGGTGGACCTGAGGGGGAGCAAAGCACACAAAAAGAGTGCCAATGTTAAATAAATTTCCGACTGGCGCGATTGACCCCTAGCTGGTGTGATGTGCTTCCTGACGATGTCACTAAGTGTGTCACACACCAGAAAACTGAGGGGTCTTCTTTGTCCAGGGCAAGGAGTGTACAGGATATGGGGGCACATTGGGAGGGATGCCGCAGTGGATACACTACACACACATGCCAGACGGACTTGGGATGCAAGCCTGAAAGCCGCAGCAGACCGAAAATAGGCTAATTCATTATTACAGGTACAGCCTAGCTGGAGACTTTGCTTGGAGTGCTGGTGGGAAGGCATTGTAATTGTGGACTTGCGGGTGGGCGGGCATTGTGATTGTGGACTTTACTGGCATGTGGGCAAGCTTTTTTTGCACTGGGAAGTGAAATTTTTTTTTTTGTGGGAAGTGCGATTTTTTGCGGGAGACCCTAAAATCGCGCTTTCCGCCATATAATCACGGCTGCAATTTTCCAGTAGCCATGCTTATTACATGGAACGTGAAGGGCGTCAATCATAAGATGAAATGATACTCTGTGTTAAGACATCTAAAAAAGATGGACCCATCTATTGTGTACTTGCAAGAATCCCACCTGCATGGCGACTCTATTAACCTAATGTGAAGGGAATGGGTAGGCCAAATATTTGGTTCAGGCTTTAACTCAAAGAAAGCAGGGGTATTAATTCTTGTCAGAAAAGGAATAAACTTCCAAATGAATAATGTTATTACAGATCCACTGGGCATTTTATTATAGTAAATGGGGAATTAGAGGATGACGATGCTATGCTCGTGAATGTCTGTGTGCCAGCTGGTTTCTCACATGATGTATTTAATGTTCTTTGTTCAAAACTCACTGTTTATTTAAAGAGTACAATTTTATTTGCAGAGGACACTAATAGCACATTAGACCCTTTATTGGATAGGAGTAATGTGAAGTACAGAAGTAATAGAACAGGTAGAAGATTGTAAAATATGGTAACTACCTTAGGTTTAATTGATGCATGAATGAAGACTGTTTCACCCTAGGGAAAAATCCTTTACCTTTTGGTCAGAACATTGCCATTCAGGTTCAAGATTAGGCCAAATTTATGTCCCTGAGACTTTTGTAGACAGAATAGTCTTTAGCCACATCTTGGAGCAAGTTATTTCAGACCATTCACCTGTCTTAGTTTTATTTAAAGAGCGTAATCAGACAACTTTGTCTAAGCGTTGGAGGGTTAATAACTTCTTACTAGAAGATGAAGATTTTCTCAATAAACTCAAACAAGAACTTAAAGTCTTTTGGGAATACAACAAACCAGAAGGCATTTCCTGTACAAATACTTGGGATGGTTTTAAATGCTATATGAGAGGGTACATCATTAGTGCATCTTCTAGGTTAAGAAAAGAAAAAAAAAGCCAAGCAGTAGGAGATACTTAAAAAAAAATAGCAGAAGCTGAGAAAAAGTTACTTCCAGAGGCATCTAATGAACAATGGGCACTTTGGTCCAGACTTAAGACTGAATATTTTGAATTAATCAAGGGAGAAACAGAATTTGCAATAAGAAGGTCAAGGCTCAATTATATTGATTCAGGCCCCAAGGCTACCCAAATATTGGCTATTAGATTAAAGCAAAACACAGGGAGAACAAGAACTGGTCACATCAAAAAGTTGGACGAGGATGCATTGGTGACTGATCAAAGTAAAATAAATGTGGAATTTATGAGATACTATAGGGAATTGTATGATTGTGATGTAGTGCCAACGACAGATGCTCTAATACAGTTCTGCAATGGGGTACTGGTGCCTAAAGTTCCTGAGAGATATAAAAATATCTTAAGGAGACAACCAGAAAATGAAGAGTTTGAGGCGGCTATAAAAGCACTTAAGAAGAACAAAACCCCAGGACCAGATGGATATTCATCTAATTTCTTTCACAAACTCAGTGAGGAAATTGTTCCAATCCTGACTAATGTGTATATGGAAGCATGGCAGAAAGAATATTTTCCTGATGACATGATGAAAAGTTTAATTACTCTCATTCTTAAACCAGGAAAGGAACCAGATAATTGTAAAAACTACAGGCCTATATCGCTTATTGACACCGATAAAAAAATTTTAGCAAAAGTTCTTACTGACCAGTTGGAACAGGTTATGCCTTTTCTAGTGGATAGCAGACAGGTAGGTTTCATGAAAGGGAGAATGGCAGCAGACGACACTAGGCTGTTATTTCATATTCAAGAGGCTGCAAACAAATCAAATTTTGCTGCTGGGTTACTTTCATTAGATGCAGAGAAGGCCTTTGATAGGCTGTTATGGCTCCATATATTTAACACTCTTAACTTATGTGGTTTTCAAAACAACTTTTCAAAATGGGTCCACACACTGTATAGAAATATATCTGCATCTGTTATAACTAATGGTCTAGTATCATTTAGTTTTTCACTCTTAAGGGGAACTAGACAAGGTTGTCCCTTATCCCCGTTGCTTTTTAATTTAACAGTGGATCCTTTAGTTAGGAAGCTAGAGCAAAATAAGGATATAAAGGGAATTCCTAACCAGAATAAAGAATATCTCACATCCCTTTATGCTGATGATATTATTATTTCAGTTCAAGACCCAGCAAACTCCATTCCCAAGATTCTTCAAAGAGTGCATGAGTTTGGAAATATTTCAGGGTATAAATTAAATAAGGAAAAATCTGTTTTCCTACCTTTGAATAGGTTTTGTGATAGGAGGGATATTGAGGACATGGGTATCAGGTGGGAAGAGGAAGGAAGAGATTATTTAGGCATTACCCTCCATAAGACAACATAAAAAACGTATACAGAGAATTTAAAGAAACTCAAGTTAATTATTCATAATTGTCTGGCTAAGTGGAATTGCTTGCCACTAGGTTTTTGGGGTCGAATGGAAGCAATAACAAGCATACTAACATACTGAAATGCCAGCAGAATAGGTCTAACGGTCTCTCTCTCTCGAGTCTGCTCGATTTTCAGAACCCGCACTGAGGGCCGATTTTGGTGTGTCCCCCTACCCCTTGGGTTATACTGTCCCCAGTCCCAGATGTTCCACCTGTATTGGGCCTGGTCAGATTTACCCTTCCCCGTACCTGTCCCATCCCTCTTAAACCCATCCACAGTCTCCACCTCCACCAGCTCCCTGGGCAGTGCATTCCATGGTTCCACCACCCTTTCAGTGAAATAACATCTCCTCCTCTCCCCTCTGAGCCTGCCCACTTCCAGCTTACACCCGTGACCTCTTGTTGCCCCACCCTCCTTCCTTTGGAGCACCCTGACTGTGCCTCCTTTATTGATCCTTTTCATGTACTTAAAGACCTCTATCATGTCCCCCCTGTCCCTCCTCTCCTCCAGGGTGTACATGTCAAGCTCCTTGAGCCTCTCCTCATAGGTTATCTTCCCTAGGCTCCAGATAATTTTGGTTGCTCTCCTTTGGACCCTCTCTAGGAGTGTAATGTCCCTCTTTAAATGTGGTCTCCAAAATTGTACACAATACTCGAGGTGTGGCCTAACCAAGCAGCTGTACAGTGGAAGGATCACTTCCGCCTTTCTGGGAGGAATCCCCCTGATGATGCATCCCAGCATCCTATTTGCCCTTGCTGCTGTCCTCCTACAGGTCTCTAAGTTGTTCATTTTGACATCTACCACTACCCCCAGGTCCCTCTCACCCTCTGTGACTTGAATTATGTCTTCTCCCAGGGTATACCCCTGGCCTGGATTTCTGACTCCCAGGTGCAGAACCTTGCACTTCCCCGCATTGAATTTTAGTTTACATTTTCCCAATCACCTTTCCAGAGCCTCCAGGTCCTCTTGCAAGGCCACCCTCCCCTCCTCCCCATCCACCACTGCACCCAGATTTGAGTCATCTGCAAAGAGACTTATCTCACTCCTGATCCCCCTCCTGATGTCTGAGATATAGGCGTCAAACAGGAGTGGCCCCAGCACTGACCCCTGGGGAACCCCACTAGTAACCCACCTTGGGGATGAGGCTATCCCTCTAACCACCACCTTCTGAGTACACTCAGAGAGCCAATTTTCTTAGCAACTGTCTCCCTACCCCCATTTCCTTCAGCTTAGCCAGCAGGCCACTGTGGGGTACCAAATCAAATGCCTTGTTAAAATCCAGAAAGAGGATGTCCACTGGCCTACCCTGGTCCAGGGCCCTCATCACCCAGTCATAGAACTCAACAAGATTTGTCTGGCATGATCTTCCCTTGACAAAGCCATGCTGCCTATCATCCAAGTACCCAGTTTGCTCCAGTAACCCCCCTAGCCTTTCCTTGACAATACCCTCCATCACCTTGCTGACCACTAATGTCAGGCTAATGGGCCCGTAATTTCCTGCCTCCTCTCTTGATCCCCCCTTGTAGATCGGCATGACATGGGCCACCCTCCAGTCTTGGGGCACCCACCCAGTCCTCAGAGAGATGCTGAAATGCTCTGCTAGAGGGACTGCCAGGACATCCGCCAGTTCCTTCAGCACCCTGGGATGTATCTCACTGGCCCAGGTGCTTTCTCCATCCAAAGGGACCTGAGGGCTTCCCTTACTCTCTCTCTCTACTGGGATTTCAGTCTCCACATCCTGCCCCTTTTCACCATGCACTGTTGGGCCCCCACCTGTCTGCGGTGGCCACTCCCTTTCTTGTCAATGCTGAATGTTGTCTCGCTGGCATTGGCATTGGTAGTGCAGGAGTTAGGGACGCATAATAGGAATGGCAGTGAAGTACTGAACTGAAGCCAATGCCACCCTCACCCTGCAGAAACTGACGGGCATTGGGGTGTGCCTTTGTATCGTCGGCTATAATGCTTATGCCATTCTACCTCACCCTACCCTGCAGACACTGACAAATGTTGTGGTGTGTTTTGGGGTCATTGGGCCTTATACTTACACTATTCCATAAGGAAATACACTGAGGTGGGTGCAGTATAGGAGAATGGGGTGAACTTTAGGGCCGAACACTCCAAGGCAGACCTCGATGCCTGTCACTGGCTGCAGGGTGGGTGTGGAATGGTGTGAGCATTACAGTCAATGATCCCAAGTCACAGCCCTGATACCTGTCAGTCTCTACAGGGTAGGGAGTTACAGTTAGAAACCCTAACGCCATAGGCATTCGTTGGCATTTTCACTCCAAATTTTCAACATAGGCTTTTTGTGACGCCACCTCATGAAGAGTGGCACTATCAGTTTGTTAGCTGAAAAGTAGTTTTGCACAGTGGCTATGCCATTTGGTGACACAGAGACAAAAACACATTGTGGGCAGGATGTGAAAAATGACAACTGTATTGTTCATGAGGAGGTGTAAAAAACTTGCAACGTTAAAAATCTGGAGTGAAAATATGAAAAATTGGTGAAGTCATGAGCATGCATAGAAACAGCGCTACACACATCCGTAACCCAATTATTTCTGGATGTTTCTTAACCACATTTTCAAAATAGGCATTTTGGGACCTCCCTTCCCGAACAGTGGCATGTGATTTTGTTAATTTGTCCCAAAAGTTGATTTCCCACAGCGATCACACCATTGTGCACCATAGGTGCAAAAGCACATTTTGGGCAGGATGTTGAAAAATGACAGCTATACTGTTCATAAGGAGGTGTGAAAAAATACCAGTGTAGAAAATCTGGCATGAAAATATTGCACATTTGCGAAGTTACAATGGTGCGTGGAAACTGCACAACGCACGCTTGTAACACAGTCATTTTACGGGCGTCCGTTACCAAACTTTCAAGATAGGCATTTTAGGACCTCTGCTCATAAATAGCACCACCATCATTTCCTCAAACTGTCCCAAAAACTGATTTTGCACAGCGACTGAGCTATTGTGCTCCGGACGTGCAAAAACACATTTCGGCCAGGATATGTAAAATGACAACTGTACTGTTCATAAGGAGGTGTGGGAAAATGGTAAGTTTGAAAATCTGGAGTGAAAATATTACAAATTTATGAAGTTACGAGCGTTTATTTGTTTATTGTATTCTAGGAATTAATACCTTTGAGCCAAGGCTCTTTTACAAAGGTTCCGCGTCAAATTAGGTACAAACAATAGGGTTACAGTGCGTTGTACATTTAGATTACATTGTGGAAATAAACAGAGACATGAAACAGTTAGACATCAAAGACATTTGTGAACGACAGATAATTACCAATTAAACACTTTCATCAATTAGAAAACATATGGGAAGGGAAAGATAGGTAAGGGAAGTGTGATAGGTAGTACAAGAGAGAGAAAGGAGGGAGGAGCGGACCATAGTTAGAGAAAAGGAAACCTCTACCAGGCCTTTGTCAGGTAAGTGGTCTGGGTGGAAGGGAAATAGTTAGGATTTAATCAAGGCAGTCACAAGAGTTGGAGGTGGCAAGGTGAGAGAATAGGCTAGATTTAAATGCACCCAAAGAGTTAGAGGAGGTAATAGTGGTGCTAAGGGTATTTAGCCAGTTGGGGGCACGATAGGCAAATGATCGTTGACCCTGTGTGGTCCGGCAACAGGGGATCTGAAGAGGCTGATTTTCTGATCTTCTAGTGGGTCGGACACTTGTGTTCCGGCATAACAGGTCTTGAATACAAGGTGGGGTGAGGCCCATGATGGATTTCTTAGCCATAAGACAGGTGAGATACTTTAAGCGGTTTGAGAGTTGTAACCACCCCGTTTCAGAATAGAGCTTGCAAGTATGAGTATGTTGATGGGCACCAGTATGCAGCCGACAGGCCTTGTTAAGGGAGGTTGTGATACGTTTAAGTGCGCTAGAAGAGGCGGACCCATAGACAATTAAGCCGTAGTCGATGACTGAGATGATTGAGGATTGAATAGCTAGCTTCAGTGCTGGTAGGGTAAGGAGTTGTCTGTTTCGGTAAAGTATCCCAAGCTGCTGATTAATAGTTTTGGCTATAATATCAATATGTGTTGCCAAGACTAGGCCTTGATCAAAGGTGATTCCAAGATATTTAAAGGTAGCCACCTGTTCAAGGGTGATTCCTAAGGATGTGTTAATAGTGAGAGGTACTTGCCTTTTCTTGTTTTGCAGGCTTGAGAAGAGCATGGATTTTGTTTTTTTGTGGTTTAGGACCAGCTTATGTTCAATGAACCACGCCTCAACACAGGCAAATGCATGCTGGAGGCTAAGGCGTAAGGGGTTTGGATCTTTATGTGAGGATAGAATCATAGCATCATCAGCGTAGAGGATAATTTGCTCTGGGCAGGATTTAGGGAGGGAGTTTAGAAAAAGGCTGAAAAGGAGAGGGCCTAAGATGGATCCCTGCGGCACTCCTGAGAGGACAGGCTTAGGGTCTGAGAGAACTCCTGCTATTTTTACAACCTGAGTGCGTTGGGCAAGGTAGCTTTTTATCCAGGCACCAGAGCCTGGGGAGAGCCCAAGAGACTGTAGTTGACTGATGAGTAGACCATAATGTACTGTGTCAAATGCCTTCGTTAGATCAATGTACACAGCTCCGGTTAGGAGTCCTTTGTCCAAGGCCTTGTGGATTGCTCCTGAGAATTCGAGCAGGGCTGTCGATGTGCTATGTCTTTGTCTGAATCCATGTTGCTGGGCACAGAGGATGTTATATTTCTGAAGGTAGTCTGTTAGTTGGTCAGCCACTATACGTTCAAGAGCCTTTGACAGGGGAGGAAGTATTGAAATAGGTCTATAGTTACCAGGCAGAGACTTGTCACCACTTTTGTGCACAGGAGTGACTATTGCAGCCTTCCATTTACTAGGGAACTTGCTGGAGCAGAGGGAGAGGTTTAATATTCTGGTGAGGGGGAGTAGAACTTCATCCAGAGTAAGGGACAGTATTTTAAGGTCAGTAGAGTCACTGCTTGCCCGGGATTTAGATATAGCCTTCTTTATGTATTTATGAACTTCATATGCTTTAACTATTTTAAGATGGAAGGGTGGTATGCTTGGAGGGGCAGAGGGGGATATAGAGATTGGAGGGTCAGTATCAGTGAAGTAGTCAGATGAGAGGACACTGCTAAGGTCAGTGAAAGTCTCATTAAGGGTGTTTGCTATGACCAAGGGGTCAAGGGTGGTAGTGCCATCCACATTCAATATAGTAGGAGAGGACTTGGACTGCTTACCCATGATATTTCTTAGATTGTCGCAGAAGGATTTCCTTTCACCCCAGGAGTTGGAGAGGGCATTCTTGAAGTAGGCGCTCTTCACCCGGTGAGTCTCTTTGGTGTAGTAGTTTCGGGCCTGTTTATAGTTTTGGATGTCAGTCAGAGAGCCAGTGCCTCTTGCTATAGCCCAGAGGTGGTCCCTTCATTTGTGTAGGGCCAATAGATTAACAGTGAGCCAAGGATTTGAGATCGCTTTCACTTTGCGCTTTTTTACAGGTGCATGGGAATCACAGGCAGTGTTGAAAGTGTTGATGAAGTGATTAAGGGCTTCGTCGACATCTTGAGTATTGTTCAAGTTCAAGTTCAAGTTTATTGCAGGAAAACTCCATTGAGCAAGCTCATTCACAAGGAGGTCCTGTGACATAAACACTTAAAGTACAAACACAGATAGATAATAACAGTATATACATGAAATGCACGTTACATGATACAGGCTGGATGTACATACAAGGGTACCACATAGGGTGACCGCAGGTGGTAAACATTGATATGAGACAGGGAAGCGACTTACAGGTTGTATACTGATAAATGAAACATGATGACTGGTGTGTGCATGTAGCGGAGGTAAAAAAATTACCATTAATAAATTATCTATTACAAATACTTAGAAAGGAGACGAACGGAGATGAGGCTGATGGCGGAAGAATTTAATGATTATAACAATAATCACAGCGAGAGATTACAAGTGGTACATCCTTCATTCTTCATTCTTAATTCTTCAAACTAACAGTGTATAGTGGCTTGCTTATATAGTGGAAGACAGTACTATGGTTGTCTATGATTGGTCCAAGACAAATATAAACATTCACTTAAAAGGCAATTTTTCTTTTAGTTCATGCATGACAAGGCAACTCTCCTTTTAGTACATGCATTAGCTAATCTCTGCTTAGCATAAATGTATTGATAGTCTAAATTATACTACTATATAAGGATAATAATAATGGCCATTACTAGTTACTAAGGTTTAGGAGGAAGAAATAGGTTTGCACTTAAGAATGTGCACACAGGCACTCTGGTCCGTCCTAATAATAAACACTAAAAATAGTCTGAAGGGATAATTTGAACTCTATCCCTGTATCTCTGTTTGTGCAGACACTTAAGACACCTGTTTTCTATTACTCATATGATTAGTACAAATATCAAAAGACACTTTAATAATACAAGTTGTTGCTCAGTTAAACTTGTAACTTCGCAAGTTTTAATATGATTCAGCTTCATAGATCAATATTTGTTACACAAACACCTTATGTTTTAGACCAAAATGAGGTTTGCCTGTAACATAGGGACACACTTCTATATCCCTTGTTACAAGCCCCCCTTGGCCCTATGTTTCTTAATTATTATTTGTGCAACAGTGCAGCTCCTCGGAGCATGTACATCTCATTTCGTACCTTACGAATAGTAAGTCTTAAGTGACACAGGCCTATAATTACCAGGAACACTAAGACCACTTGCAACACAAGTAAAACTTTAAAAGACAGGACTCCTAAGGGTCCCCCTGCATAGCTATAAATCAAGTGCTCATTATCACTCTCACTGAGCAATTCATTTACAACTACTTGTGCCTTATGAGCGGTATTTTGTATTTGTATCAAATGAGTATCTTTCCGATTTAAAAGTGACTGCACGTTAAGAGATAGGAGAGGTATCACAGCTCCAAATGATGGCGCATACTTGTTAATATCATATGCCTGGTGTGGGGTATCAAATGTCACATTATAATTTTCATCCTCCAGGTTGGTAATAGGGTGCAACACCTTGTCACCAATATATACGCTATGTTTGGGAATAATACAAAAGTTTGGGTTGTGAATAGTACACATTTGTCCTTCATAAAATAAGATGGGTGTATTTGTAACAACACAGTATTGGTTAGTACTATTATAGGTTACAACTACTTGTGGGGTATACCATCGTTTTAACTGGATAGGGCACAAGGCAGTATTATTTTCGCTTGACCCAGTAGAATTTCCCCACAAATGGGTTGCGTTTGTGACATACGTCACACTGGCATATCCATTGACTATTTATTTCTTCACAGCAATGTAAGTTTGGCTACCAGGACCCATCATTACTGCGTGCCTAGAAATCTGAGGCGAAATTCGACTGCATAATACTGGCCTTGTAAATACCCTACAGTGTACTTTTACTGTTGGGTACACCTCCTTGTTATACTCAACTTGAGTAGTCTTACCACAGGGACACCCTCATGGTGCTACTAAGTGTATTGTTAGGTCTAAACACTTGTGGTTTAACATATACTTTGGTTACCTTACGAATCCACCACATAGGTGGGGCTCGAGATTTAACACAAAAAGTTATACACTTACTATCATTAACATTGACGCAATCTGGACAATGCCACAATTTTAACTGTGTGTCAGAAATTTGGTTAGGCAATTGATTATTAGTAATCTCCTGTAACAATTGACTAACTTGAGTTAAAACATAAGATCCATAAGCACTACACACTATAGCTGTATTTATGCTATTATTAAAAACTTCTTCATTATGTTCAACCACAACTTCATTAATTTTGTGCTCTACCTCTTTAAACAAACGGCCTACCTCATGTATATTGTACACAGATAAACGCTCTTCCATTGCTAAACCTTGCTGGCCTAATGTAAGTGGTAGCAAGACCCTTTCTCCTGTATTAGTATTAAACTGGTCTTGGTACCCCTTAATGGCCTCAAGGTCTGCCCTATTCCATAAGCTCATTCCTGATCCAAAAAGTCCAGCCAGATCTCCCCACAGATCTCGTTTCTTTCTAGTATTATTAACCCTTTCTTTACTAATGAGAGGGGCCATTATGCTCCCTGTTTTGGCATGGAAGGCACTTAACATGTCAATTAACCTGGTGGCATAAAACTTTGACACACCAGTGTCTGCACAACTACTGTTAACATTTATATTCCAAGCAGAAAAATCTAAATTTATATGCACTCTACTGTACTTTACATTATTCACAAGTATTTGATCAATAGGTGTTGATGTAAGCCCACTCTCTGGCCCTTTTGTCACATTTGGGCATTCAGTTGGTGTCACAGTCAAATATATGGCATCTGAGACTACAAAACGTAATGAGTTGTTTACACCAGCATAGTTACAAACACTATTATCACCCCAAAGACAGTAGGACAGAGTTAACACATAAACACCATTGTCCTTTGGTGTGGCTCTGTTTATAACAAGAGACCCATTTTTCTGTTCCCAGTCCATGTAGCTTTGCGGTGATCCAGTCTTGAGCTCTGATGCACAGCTGGACCAGCTGTTAAAAATATCCACACACCAGTTTGTAGATATGAAAGTACGGTTGTTTTTAGTCCAGGTGGCTTTCCATGCTCGTGTCGTGTAGGTGTTGGTATCAACAGGGTCCCAGTTCCAACTGATTAACAGTGTAATGGACTGTTCATACTCACACTTGACATTAGTCTGTTCCACATTAATGTTTAGGCTGGGGATTATAGAAAATCTTATGGCTGTCACCAAGCCGATGATAATGATGCTTTGTGTCTTCATGGCTATAAACATCAAAGTAGTATTTAATTTTCAACCAGCTTTGTTTGACACTTTTTACACTGATCAACATGTACCCAAATTCTTGTTTCCTTCCTCCAGCCCCTTTCTTGCCACTTACTTTAACCACATATACCGTACTCTCACCTAACGTTTGCACACTTGGTACGGTCCTAACCAATTAGCATCCTTCCAAGGATTTTTCTGTTCCCAATTTTGCACCATCACTACATCTCCCTCCTCTATAGGTAGCCCCATCCTGCTACGGCTGTCTACTTGCCTTATTTTGCTCATGTGCCACAGCCATGTTCCTGGCTGCAAAGGTTAAATATTTGTCTAGTTGATACTGTATGCCTTTAAAACTGCTCATGTTTAACCTTATCTTGGGTAGCTGAGCCTGGTGGGGGTACATCCTGTGGGTGAACCAACCTCATTTTTCTTCCTGTCATCAATTCATAAGGGGTTAATCCTGTACTAGCTTGGACTGTCCCTCTAAAGGCCATCAAAATCCCTGGGAGGTGTGTAACCCAGTCCTTTCCTTCATCCAATACTGCCTTTTTAAGGGCATTTTTCAAGGTCCGATTTAATCTTTCCACCATCCCTGAGTCCTGAGGCCTATATGGCAAATGCAGTCGCTGTTGAACTCCCATTATCTTACACATTTCCTGCATCACTTGATTTACAAAATGAGTTCCTCTATCAGATTCTATGATATTAGGAAATCCCCACCTAGCACAAACTTGCGTATATAAAATTCGAGCTGTTGTTATAGCATTGGCACTCTTAACTGGAAATGCTTCTACCCATTTTGAGAACATATCTATCACTACCAGCATATACTTATATCCCCCCTTTGCGGTGGGCAATGGCCCAACGTAATCAATTTGTAATGTATCCCATGGTCCTTCTGCTAAAGGTAATCGCTGTAGGGGGTATTTTTCTCGCTTGGGGTCCTGCTGGAGGCATATTAAACATGTCTGTAATACTGATCGGACAGTTTTAGATATGTTTACTGCCTCCTGTGGGATGGGGTACTGTTTAGTATGTCCAGGGTCAGGGCCTTCCACTGCTATCTCTGTGTCACTGACTGTCCCACAATCAGTGCCAGACACTGCCCAGACACTGGGGTATTTGTCTATTATTTGTTGTAACTCTGTTTGGCTTACCTCGGGTCGGCTATATGCTTTATTGGATGTAACTGAAGCCCAAATATAACTCTCAGGTACTGTTGTAATACTTTAACTGTTACTAGCCGCAAGCACTTGTTGAGTAAATCAATAATTAGGGGTGTTTCTTTGAAAAGTCACTTCCTATTATATTTTGCTTTGTGAGGCTTCCCTCCATTACTATGAATCTTCCCTCCCCAACTACCTTGGTTCCTAAAACAACTATTTGTGGGTAAGTCATGTACCCTTGTGCTGTGTGTCCTGTGCAGCCCTCTATTTGTAAGGGAGGTTTTTCTGGATCCAGTGGTATGTGCATAGTAGTAAGTGAGACGGCTGCCCCGGTATCAACTAAAGCCATCACCTGTTTTTTTCCCATTTTAAGTGGCACGGTTGGTCGCCCCTGGTTATCAAATGTTAGCGCACATACCCATTGTGAGTCAGGGGCCCTGGGGCCTCCGCATCCCTATTCTTCAGCCAACTGTTTGATCGCTGCCAGCCGCTTGATGATGTCTTCATCATCAAATTCTTGAGGCGGCGCGGTTGGTTTTTTTCGTTCCACTGCATTTAATATTGTTTTTAACCGATCCAACAAATCCTGTGCACTATCACCCCCTCGTCCTGGTTTATCTCTTGCATCTTGCCTTTTTTGCCCTCGGCCCCTTCCCATTTGCCGAGGTCCTTGTCCTTCCTTACCTCCCCCCTTTGCCCAGCAATCACTTATTATATGCCCAGGCTTTTTACAATTAAAGCACGTTCTAGTTTCTTTTTGTGGTCCCTCACTTGTCCATGTCACAGCGGCAACTTCTGCCTTTCGCTGTTTCTCATTAAGATAAGTCTCTAGGAGGGTGATTCGCTCCTCCTGAGTTGGAGCCAGTTTTACAACTGTCCGTAGGGTAGGGTCTAAATCATAGGCCCTAATCCATAAATCTCGGAAGGTAGTATTATCTTCTGAGGGGCAATCCTGCCCTCCGTACCTCTGATAGACCTCAAAAAGCTGAGGGATAAAGACCCGTGGTCCCTCTCCTGACTGTGGCTTTACTTGCAGTATTCTGTCCCAGTCAACTTCTTGTTTTGCAGATTCTCCTCTAGCTTTTCTGATCGCCTCAACTACTTCATTATAGTCTGCCCATGAATTTATGTTTTACATGGCCCCTTTGTGTGTCCCCTGGACCTCCTCTCGGGCATAGCTTCTGCTAAGGCAGGGACATTTAAACATAACCAACCTACATACATCTTGGTTGGTTAAGCGGAGGGTGGTTGTTAACTGCTTTAATTTTATGCCTCAATTGAGGTAGGTTGGTTTTGTGATCTATTGGACCTAGCATTTGGCCCAAATTGGTTATTTCCTCTATAGTCAGATCCTTGACTATAGGGCTTTTATCTTCCTTTTTAATGGTTATTGGTGATTGCGGGGGCTCTCGTACCACCTTTCTTGTCTTTACCACTTTACCTCATACTGCTTTCCACATTTCTCCATCCTTCTCCATTTCCTGTGTTTCCTCCCTTTCTACCCATTCCTCTTTTTTAGCTCCTGGTGGGGGGGGGTAGTGGGTCCTTCTTCATCACTTTCTCTATCCATAGCCTGACGTGCCTCATCATCCTCTCTCAAAGTATCTCTTACTTTTGCATATTTTTTATCATAGCTATCTTCTTGCTTTTTATGTCTTTCTGCCTCTTCCTTGTTTCCCATTTTTTCAGCGTATTCCCTTTTTAATCCATGTTTAGCACACTTGTTTCGCAGCTCTAAAGCATATTGTTCTTGCTGATACCTTGTGGTAGCAGACATAGGTCCGCCGGTGGCCGTCATTCCCCTTGTTTGCACGGGTGCCACTTTAACCTTTATCACCCCTTCTTCTATATTACTTAACTCTTGAATCTTTTCCTTTGCATCCTGTAGTTCTGTATACAGTTGCCTGGTTTCACTAGCCTGCTCTTGTGACTGTTAGTCTATCTTAATCTGTAGAAGGGCATGATCCCTATTTAACAGACACAAATCCCTTTGTGCTTTTATTAGCTGTCTCCTAAAATTAATACACTGCTGCTCTAACTCTTGATGTTGATCTATTGGGATGCTATCTTTATACATCAATGTTAATTCTTCTAGTTGTTTAGCACTTTGATCCCTTTGATCCCTCATCTGGGCTACTTCTTTATTCTGACGACACACAATAGTCTGATTATACTGCCACAGCCCTTGCAATGCATTTGCAAAGATTTCCTTTTCATTTTTTACTCCCTCATTACGAAGGGACACTTGCTGAGCAAAATACAATTGTGCCTGTTGATCATCAGGCACTGGTTCATATGCTTCCCCCTTTAGGTGTTTTCCTAGAAAACGACTATTATTGTTCCATACTCATTTTTCTTATCTTTTCTTGCCTGCCTAGCCTTTACAGCTGGGTACCCGTGCACTGGTGCCCTGGTCTGTCTAGCTATGTCTTATGGCTCCCTTGTGAGGTCCGCTTGCAAGTCCCAGCACCTTCACTAACCTTCTCTGCCCCTAGAGTTCCTACAGAGTTAAGCATTACTTTATATTTAAAAAAATTTGAGAAGCATACAAAGCATACATCGCCTGATTGTCAAGTGGCTGTGACTGCCTGTGTGTACCCTCTTCTCTCGCTTAAAGCCAGCAGCACCACATCTCCGAACGTCCTCACCTTCTTATTAGGGCTTGCAGACTAACCAACCAGCAGTTAGGCAGCCTCCTCAGCATGCAGCACCAGCGATCCAAGTCTTTAAGGCATCAATTGTAGAGGTGGGTAAAAAAATTACCATTAATAAATTATCTATTACAAATACTTAGAAAGGAGACGAACGGAGATGAGGCTGATGGCGGAAGAATTTAATGATTATAACAATAATCACAGCGAGAGATTACAAGTGGTACATCCTTCATTCTTCATTCTTAATTCTTCAAACTAACAGTGCATAGTGGCTTGCTTATATAGTGGAAGACAGTACTATGGTTGTCTACGATTGGTCCAAGACAAATATAAACATTCACTTAAAAGGCAATTTTTCTTTTAGTTCATGCATGACAAGGCAATTCTACTTTTAGTACATGCATTAGCTAATCTCTGCTTAGCATAAATGTATTGATAGTGTAAATTATACTACTATATAAGGATAATAATAATGGCCATTACTAGTTACTAAGGTTTGGGAGGAAGAAATAGGTTTGCACTTAAGAATGTGCACACAGGCACTCTGGTCCGTCCTAATAATAAACACTAAAAATAGTCTGAAGGGATAATTTGAACTCTATCCCTGTATCTCTGTTTGTGCAGACACTTAAGATGCCTGTTTTCTATTACTCATATGATTAGTACAAATATCAAAAGACACTTTAATATTACAAGTTGTTGCTCAGGTAAACTTGTAACTTCTCAAGTTTTAATATGATTCAGCTTCATAGATCAATATTTGTTACACAAACACCTTATGCTTTAGACCAAAATGAGGTTTGCCTGTAACATAGGGACACACTTCTATATCCCTTGTTACAGTGCAATACATATACAGTATTTTGGCAGCTAGAATAAACAACAGTCTACAACTGATATGGGGGGAGGAGTGATTTGATAGAGTAGCAGTGGAGCGTAAGCAAAGATAAAGCCAGGAGTAGAAGGGGAAGGGAAAGCAGTTAATGTGACAAATCAATTATACCTTACCAGTGGATAAATGTAAATGTAAATTGTAAATGGCGTGCGTGGAAACTGCGCAACACACGTTCATAAAACAGCCATTTTTTGGATTTTTTCCACCAGATTTGCAACACAGGCTTTTTGAGCACTCCCCTCATGAACAGTGTCACTGTCGTTTTGTTAATCGTTCCTGAAAGGTGATTCCAAGCAGTGACCATGAAATCACCTTTTGGGACTGAATAATGCCATGACACTGACTGAATTCATGAGGAGGGGTCCCAATAACTCCATGTTGAAAATTTGGTGCCAAAATTCCCAAAAATGGCTGAGATATGTACCAAAGTTGAAAAAACCCTATTTATGCCTTTATACAGCTTACCGGCATTTCTTCCATTCGCGGTCGGTTTTGAAGAGTGCAGACGTGTTCCTGGTCCACCGAAGATCGTTGCGCCGGGCTCCAGAGGTAAGTATGGGGTGAGGGGGTATGGGGAGGCAGGGCATGCAGAGGGTTGGTGCAGGGTAGGGGAGGGGTCAGGGAGACCACGAGGGACTATTTTCTTCTTTCACAGGTTTAAAAAAGAAAAAAAAAATTGCAGTACGGTTTTTCTTTTTCAGGGGATTTAGCATGCTGGGGTGGGCTGTCAGCATGCCACCTAAGTGTTTGTTGGGGGGGATGCTGTAGCCAGCGGAGGACTGGGCACCCCCCATCGGCACATACTGAAGGGGGGACAAGAGCCGAGGGGGACTGGGCACCCCCCTCAGCACACAACAAAAGCAGGGGGACATTATGCTGATGGGAGTGGGCTCTCCCTATTGGCAAAATAAATGGGGAAGGGGGACTGAAGCCGATGGGGATTGGGCCTCCCCATCGGCAAAGAAAGACTGTTGGGGGGGTGCATGATGCCGAGGGGGATTGGGCACCCCCTCGGCATACACTGTAAATGTGAGGGGGGTCATTATGCTGATGGGGAGTGGGCTCCCTGTCATCAAAAGAAGTGTATCAGGGCACTCTGCAGGCACTGTCACCAGGCACATTAGGAGGGCATGTTATTGTGCCGCTGCATGATTGCAGTGGACCTTTTCTTAGATCTGGTGGCCACCTGATGTATGCTTGGTGTCAGCGCCTGCAGCTTCCTTATTGGGGAATGAGGGACGCACCTTCTGATGCATGCCCTGCATTCGTCCACAGTGACCGCACCTCCAAATCTGCTACCAGTGCAATATGTTGGCTGGTCCGCACGTGCAAGCCAACAAAAAAATGAATATCTTGCCCACAGCATTGTTTCTTTTCCAAATGCTTCCTTTCTTTATACCCCAAAAATGGTTCTCAGAAATGCAAAGCAGTGTTAATAAGTTTTTATGGAACAATAAAAGAGGCAGAATGGCTCATAATAGGTTGTCTAGATGTAAAAGAAATGGAGGATTCAAGTTCCCTGATTTTTACTTTTATTATTTGGCCTGTAGAATGTCTCAGTCTGCAAAGTGGCTCTATATATCAATCAGTGAGCAGGAAGTACCTGAATGGCTATGTATTGAAAGGGATATACTAAGTACACAAAACATAAATACTTCGACCTTGTTTTTTGCTAAACCTTCCAAAAGTATTAAGCGCAAGATTCTCTTAGATGGGATAACCATCTATACCAGCTCCCACTATACTGGTGAACAAAGAGTTGACTCCTCCTTAGCTTCAAACCTATACTGTTGAAACAAGTTGAGGATCTATTATGGCATCTAGATACCAAAAAAAGTGCAGGAGCAGATCTTCTGGACCCATTCTTTCTAAAGATTGCATGTCATGTGCTTGCAGTCCCCCTCAACTCACCTCTTTAACCTTTCCCTAAACTCTGGCTCTATTCCCACGCTGTGGAAGACAGCCCAAGTGGTCCCCCTTCTAAAATCAGGGGACCCTATGGATCTTAATAACTACAGGCCCATTTCCATCCTACCTGTGTTATCCAAGATGCTGGAGAAATTAGTGAGTATTCAGTTAAGGGAATATCTGGACAATGCTAATCTATTAAATCCAGCTCAATCTGGATTCAGGGCCAAACATAGCACTATCACTGCATTAGCCAAGGTCACCAATGATTGGCAAACTGAACTGGATAAAAAGAACAATGTCTGTGCAGTATTCCTGGACCTGAGCAAAGCATTCGACACTGTGGACCATGAACTGCTACTCTCATCCCTACACTCCATTGGCCTAGATCCATCCTCCCTTAAGTGGTTCAGATGCTACCTCTCTGGTAGATCACAGCAGGTAAAAGCTGAAGGTGACCTCTCCCCACTAAGACCACTGTCAAGAGGAGTCTCCAAGGCTCTATTCTGGGTCCTATCCTTTTTTGCCATTTATATAAATAATATTAATTCAACCCTTACCAAGTCCTCAGTACATCTCTTTGCTGATGACACTGTACTGTATGTCAGCAACCCTTCACCTAAAGTTGCTCATGAAATCCTACAAGCAGAATTCTCCCTGTTACAACATCAGCTTCTCGAGAAAAAGCTTCTGCTAAATGCAAAGAAAACCAAAGCAATGATGTTCACAACCCAAAACTCCACCAACACATCCTCTTCAATCAGTCTCCCCCAGATATGCACTATACTTGGAGAAAATCTGGAGTATGTTGAAAATTTCAAATACCTAGGTGTGTGGATTGATAACAGACTTGACTTTACTCAGCATCTAGAACAACTGCTGAAAAAGCTTCGCCTAAGGCTTGGCCTCCTCTACAGATTAAAACCCTTCCTTAATAGAGATTCAAAGATGAGATTAGTCCAGGCCATCTTTCTATCAGTCATTGACTCATGAGACTTCCTCTATAGTCACTGCTCTACTCCCTACCTTCAAAAGTTGGATACCTTATACCATAGAGCAATAAGGTTCATTACAGACCTGCCATATAATACTCACCATTGTTCTCTCTATGATTCAGTTGGATGGGTTTCCCTTCATGTCAGGAGGAGCAGAAATGCAGCTTTATGGATCTACAGAGCTTTATCAAAAAAACTCCCAAGCTATATCCTGGACTGCTTCAACCTGACCACTCCCAGCTCCTATGCCCTAAGAAGCAACAATATCATCCTGCTCAAATTGCCCAAAGTCAACACCAAAATAGGGAGGGCAGCAATCAGCTACTCTCTAGCCATAGCATGGAACACCCTACAAAAATCCCTAAAACTGTCCATAATCATTCCATTTACATCCTTCAACCAGCACTGTACAGCCTTCTTCACAGAGAAATGCAGTTGCTACCGCTAGAGATAGAATAGTCATCCCACAAAACCTTATTCCAATCACATATGGCATATTCCTTCCAGCCATACACCGCCAGTATATGGCACCCAATATTCCCTTCACCATCCTTGTACTCATTATGTGAGTGACTGTCATGGCCCTCATTGTGATATATATGTATTGCACATATTGTAGATGTTTAACTTTCTTTTGCCAAGCTTTAACATGTGAATTCTCTGTATATTATTGTGTTATAAATAACATTTTCTTGTTTCTGTATGTATAACTGTCTCATAGGTATGTGATGTAATTGCTGTGCACCAACTCGAACCTTGACCTTATCAGGTCCATCTTGTAAATGATCCTTGCTCAATGATGATTGCCTGAATAAATAAAGATTTGATTGATTGATTGATTGATTGATAAAGTTGATATCTTTGTCGAGAAATATATTAAAAATGGACATAAAGTACTCAACTACTCAATCCTTATGGGGTAATTTAAATGTCTTGTTAGATGGCACACTGGTACATTTTGAAGAATGGTCTGAAAAGGGTATATATAGCATTAGGGATATTATAGTTAATTATAATATAGTCCCTTTTAATTCTATAATGTAAAATTATGGGATGCCTCCTCAAGATTACAATAAATATGTCTCTCTTACAACAAGTATATCAAAACACTATCACAATGATCTAACTAAAGCTAAAACAAATGACAACACCATAGCTTTTCTTGCATGTATGCAATTACATCCATCTCTATCTTGTTTTTACACGTTACTGATAGAATGTGTAGGAGGTATAGACCAGGAAAATATTAGATGGTGGTCGAACATATTAGGGAAAAATGTGGACGAATGGGATTTGGAAAGCATATGGATTAGTTCTCTGAAATGTTTCAAAACAGTCAATATGAAACTGGTACAGTTCGAATATTTGCATAATTTGTAATATACTCCCTTCCATCTGTTTAAAATGGGTATTCGTAACTCTTCTGTCTGCAATAAATGTGGAAAAGAGAATGCAAATTTGATTCATATGTTCTGGCATCGTGAAAAAATTCAGAATGTATGGCAAAACATTATCAGATTATTTAATAATTTGCCATGGCTTCAGGATGAGCTAAACTTAAAAACATGTATTGTAGGACATTTTGCTTAAGTCTCCTTATGGACTAAGGAACAAAAATACACAGTTCACCTTATTTCAGCTTCAGTTAAGAATGTTATTCTTGGAAGCTGGATAGACGATGAAGCACAATCAATGAAGGAATGGAGGAATGAATGCTTGGGAATGTTACACTTAGAAAGAATAGCACATTCAATGATAGGGCAAAAACACATATCTGAACATAAATGGGGAACAGTATATGCTTTCCTTACTCTCACATAAATATATACATGTGCTCCCTTAGCTAACAGTTAAAATATAGTTGGAAGCCTCTTTCCTTCTTTCATTATAATTGATACTCTCTGTAATATTTGATTTTAAAGTCTCTTTTTTCTGTACGTTCTCCTCTATCTATCTTTATATCTCTTCTTTTTTCAAATCTCTTCCTTTTCTCAATAAGAGATGGTTACTACTTCTAGAAGAGTGTAATATGGGAATGTACATCAACTAAGTTAAACATGCAATATATAGATTACTTATGCAAATCTACAGAAATGTTTATAAGAGCGTATTCTCAGAGTGTGTAGAGATATTTATCTTCCTTTAACATCACTAATATTAAGAAAGTTGTTGACATTGGATTGTATTAGAAGTAGCATCCTTTATAGTTTAGTTCATTTTTAATCTAACACCTTGATTAAGATGCAAATGGCATACATATGATTATATATATACTAAAGTATGCTAACTGCTGTTGTTTCTTTTACTGTAAATATTGGCCTGGATATTTAGAGTGGATGCACCATGCACAACAGGGATGCGCCAGCGCAAGTACGGATATGCGCCATTGTGCGATATTCAGCGGGAGGAAGCTGCGCAGTGCAATAAGCAATGCACCAGAGCACAATAGTAATGAATGCATGCACGGAACCATGAATAAAATGCACAGTGCGATATTCAGCAGCATGCGCCATGTGCAATAGGGGAGCAGGCGGAAGTTGCGCGACAGCGGAAATGATCCAAAATAAAAGGGAGCAAGAGAGGGGCACAAGAATGCAAAAGGGAAGCCACAGGTGGGAGTGTGGTGACAGAGAGCCAGGGTGGTAGAGAAGGAAGCAATGCGCAGGACTGGGCAGGAGCAGGACGGGGCCCACCAGACCTGAGCAATAGACAGGGTAGGAGTGGGTGTGCCTGTGCCACTGTGTAGCAAAGGGCGTGGAGTGCCACAGTGGACTGAGGGAAGTGGCAGGAGGCAGGACAGCCACAGCCAAAGGCCAGAGGTGTACCCGGTGCAGGGGGAGCATCAGGAATGGACAGCGGGGGGAACGGGACAACAGCTGCCGGGGAACAACAGCCAGGGACATGACCAGCGCCACCTTCCAGATGAAGGCAGTAATGAGGGGTGTGAGAAGGCAGGCAGCAGGGGGGCACGGCCATGGAAGGACCCATCGGTGGTATGCTCAGAACAGGCAGTACCGAGCCCACACCAGCTTCAAACACTACTCTGACACAGAGATTGTGGGCCAGTACCACCTGAACCGGGTGATCCTGAGGCAGCTCTGTGAGCTGTGCACTGATGAGATGCAGGTGCCCACATGACAGAACCATGCTCAGTCAGTGGAGATGAAGGTGACAGCTGTCATGTACCTGCTCACCACGGGCACCTTACAGAGACCAACAGGGGACACAACAGGCATAACCCAGTCGGCCGCGTCACGCCTACTCACACAATTCCTCAGCGCACTGCTGCCACATGCTGTGGAGTACATCCATTTCCCCAGCACACAGGCGGAGTGCGCAGCACACATACAGGAGTTCCACAGGGTAGCATAGTTGCCTGGCATGCTCAGGGCCATTGACTGCACCCATGTAGCCATCCACACTCCACCTGGCCCGGAGGGTGCGGCATACATCAATCACAAGGGCTATGCAAGCATAAACTGCCAGGTGGTGTGCGATGCCAGGGGGCGCATTACCAATGTCTGTGCCATGCACCCTGGGGAGCACATGATGCCTTCATCTGGCACCAGTCTGCAGTGTGCCACAGGTTTGAGAATGGGGACATCCCCACTGGCCATCTAGTGGGTGAGTATGCATGTCACGCAGGACGACATAAGCAGATGTGGGGGGGTGCATAGTCAGAGGTGCCATGGGTATCGACCTTGTTGGTCCATGGCATAGCGACACAGACCACCATTCTAATGTCCACCCTCTACACACAGGTGACAGTGGTTACCCGCTACGTCCCTGGCTGCTCACACCATACTGGTGCCCCACGACCCCATCTCAGCTACGGTACAATGAGGCAGATTCTACAACATGTAATGTCATCAAGCGGGTGTTCGGGATGCTGAAGGCACGGTTCCGGTGCCTGGACACATCTGGTGGTGCCCTACAGTACAGTCCCTCAAAGGCCTGCGGGCTATTCCTAGCCTGCTGTATCCTGCACAACATGGCCACCAACTGTGGGATAGCTGTAGAGGTTGAAGAGGGGGACAGCGGTGGGGATGATGAGGATGACAGTCCAGCTGGTGATGGGCAGCCACCCCCTGGGTGAAGAGACCCCCGCCTGATCCGGATGTCACAGCTGCACCGGGACACCATTACAGAAGAGCACTTTGGTCAACACAGATAGGTCATGGGGCCATGCGCAACCACCACGGCCAAGGGCACAGCCCACAGACAGGTAGGGCAGGACACCAGGGGTGGATGGCAGTAAGGGAATGGGTCTGAGTGTGGCACCACACATGACGTCAGGGATGGGCAGGGCCGAACACGACATGTGCACACACATGCACACACGCACACACACTACAAGACATGCACAAGGGGTAGACAGCACGCCAACCCCAACAGCCACCCCATCCCCACACAGATCCACACACGACCATGCCCAGTGGCCGTCACTGTGCATGCCTCAGACGCTGGGCACCATTGCACACTGGTGGCCATCAGCCAGGAGGGTGTGCACAGGGACCGTGTGTGTGCAGGGCCGGGTACCCCACCTGTGCATTGGACAATGCACACCACACTGCACATAGGGCAGCGGCAGACAGTGACCATGGTGAGAGACAGGTCAGTCACGTGGCACAATATCACGGCCACCACAGATGCATGGGTGACCCCGCCGAGACCTGCCAGCCATGCCAGGCTGACCATTGGCCTCATGAGGTGGCACTGATGTCCCCAAGGGGTGATGCTGCGTGAACACGACCGTGTTCATGCAGGGGTCTGCAGCCCACCAAACATGCCCGCGCCAGGCGGGCTCGGTATGCCCACAGCAGAACCCGGTGTCGACATAGCAGGTGTCGCACGGTACCAGGAATGGGGGTTGGACATGACACTGCACGGTGTCTGTGGTGGATGGGCACCGAACTGGGTGCCCAATGTGGCCATGACAGCTGTCAATGCATTGGTCTGCCTGTCAATGGCAACTGTCACATCCGCCTGCTGCTGGGCCATCTCTGCCAGGAGCAGACTGTGGTCCCTGCTGCGCTGCTCCTCTGCCTGGCGCAGAACCCCACTAAGTGCATCCACCACCGTCACGAGCCGCATCTGCTGGTCTACTGAAGCCTGGAGTAGACGGCTGTGCTCATCAAAGAGGTCATCCGCCGGTCCGGCATGCTGTCCCTTGTGGTGTCCCTGGCCCTGCTGGCCAGCACCCCTTGATGATGGGTGCTGCACAACAGAGTCATGCAGGGGCACATCCACACGTGGTGCACTTCCACTGCCCCCAACACTGTCCTCCCATCACCATTGGCCAACTGCTTGCGCTGCCCTTCCAGCTGCTGATCACCAGGACTCACCGGTGCTGCCGCAGCGGCCACAACAGCCCCACTGCCCTGGACGCACACCAGTGCTGCCCCACTGGGGCATATAGGCTGAGCTGGGACTGTGTTTTATTCATGAGCCAGCAGGGGCACCACCCACAGCAGCACCCATGCTGTTGCCTGCTGTGGGACCATCCTGTGTCCCACACGTATCACTGTCCGGGACATGTGGTCCATCATCATCATCAGTGCTGGATCCGGCACCAATCTGTGTCCCAGCACGCTGGAGACCATGGGCGCTGTCATGCTGGGATACAGGCAGGGCCTCGTCTGCACCCACACCACCCTCATCAGTCCGGACAGATGTGCAAGTACGCACTAGTCCGGTCTCTCGGACACCTGTGGAGGTGGATGGGTGATCCTCCGTGTCAAGGGCATCCCTTTTGGTGGACACACCCACCACCGCCGCTGACCCATGTAGACACTCAGGAGCTATAAGGGAACACATTAGTGTTAGTGGCTCCACCCTGCCCTGTGGCATTCCCTCCACCACCCACACAGTGACTGCACAGGACCTACCATGCAGTGATGGGCTACCACCCATCTGGAAGCCACCACCAGGAACGCCCTCAATGGCACAATGCCGCATGCTGCTGGCCACCCACTCCTCTTGTGGCATCAGGCGTGGTACATCTGGCTGGCCACCACCGGTGGCAGCATGTGCAGCCCTGATGGCAGCCACCTTGTCTTTGATCCGCCTCCTGTCCATGCCAACCTTCTTCTTACACTCCTGCATGGACTGCTGGTGGCTGCCATGCTGATTAATGGCACGTGCCACCTCACCCCACCCCATGCTGCAGCACAGGCCTGTGGCGTTCCCCGCTGTCCACTGAGCAGTGGTTCCCTGTCAAGATATGCCTCGAACAGGGCACCTGATTCATCCCAGGTGAAGTCGGGCCTCTTCCTTCTCCCCCGTCCCTGTTCCTACTCTTCCTCACTTTCGGTCATGATTGAGCCTGTGGGAATGACAGGTGTTAGCTTGGACTGTGCAGTCCCATTCAGCCCTCACAAACCACAGTTCCCACATCCCAACAGCATGCAACCCACCACAATAGACTGCAATACCTAACTATGTCCTCTGCAGCCCCATGTCGCATTTATATAGCGCAGCACATGCAAATGAGGTGAGGCACAACTGTAAGTGGATACTAACGCAGTGGTTGCACTGTGGAATGGCTAATTAGCTGATTTGCATATGCTGGCTGAATATCGCGCTTTTGTGCCTTGCGCAATGTTGGTGAGCATGCTCAGGCTATGGCGCAGCACTGTGACGTGCGCAATCTGCACCGCACGGCACATGCCCGGGGCGCTGACGCTGATGCATGCGGTGCTGCTGACTTGCTGTGTGTGGAAGGCAGTGCAGGGCACAGCCACCACTGTGCCTGTGGTGCTCATGCCTTGGTGCACCATGGGCGCCATGGAGCCAGAGCGCGGAAGGCCACTGCAGGGCATCACACACAAGCACCCTACCGCGCTACACGCAGGGCATCCCAATAACGCTGGTGCTCCGTGCGCGGACAGACCCTTGACCCTGTGGTCGACCTTTGCCCCCTAGGCACCATGCGTCCACATGGGTGCACCCCTATCACACAGTTCGGTGACAGCGTGATAGGGACTGGCAGCGCAGTACCACACTGCCTCTGCACGTGGGGCACTTGCGCTACAGAGCACCATTTTGATTGCGATACCAACTGCAGGATGCCTCATAGGAGAGCACAGGTGTGGAGCGCAATTGAGCTGGCCAACTTGGTGGCCCTAGTTGAGCCACATGCTGGTGCCCTATTTGGTCAGGATCCCCTAGACAGGCCATGTAGTGCTGTGTGGCAGGAGGTGTCTGATGGCCTTAAGGAGGTGACTGGGATCACCCAGACAGCAGAGCAGTGTCGCCACTGGTATGGTGACCTACAGCAGAGGGGACCCTGACAAACTGGGGCATCTGCAGGCATGCGCCCAGCGAGGCGCCGTGCCACGGCCAGGTAGGTGCTCCATCCAAACACTGGTAGTGTTCGTCTGTCTGGGTATCGCGGTGTGCATAGCTCCACCCTGCAGGGGGGTGGGGGCTGTCTAGTGGGGGTGGTGGTGGGGATGCATCATGACTGGGCTGTGCGGGCATGCACACACCGGGGGGGGGCTTTGCTACTGGCTTGTACTGATGTTTCCCTCTCCATGTTTGCACCCTAGGCTCACAGGAGCACTGTAGGGCAAGGCTGGCCCAAGAGCAGGTGGAGCAGGCCCATGTGGGTGTGTTACCAATGCAGCCGGGCCACGTTGGAGGGGCCATGGGCCAGCAGCGCCCTGCTGGTCTGGATGCAGGTGAGTGCCGTGTTTCCCCTTACATCTGTGCATGCTGGGTTGCAGGGGTGGTGGCAGGGCATGGCTGCCAGCACTTGGCCCCACTGCCATGCACGCCACACAGTGCACTCAGCACTGTCCTGTGGCACTGCATGTGTGGGTGGGCATCGCAGGTGGTCCATGCGTGCACTGGGTACATGGCTGTGCCACTGCCTTCACACCGTATAGCCATGTCACTGTACGGCCACGGTGGTGCTGTGCAGGACATGGGTGGTGGGTGTGTGCAGCGTTCCATGTGGCTTTGTGTGCCCGGGTAGGTGGGTCATGTGGGCACGGACACTGCGGGTGCTCACATGCCATCACCAGGGCATGGCCCACGTATTGGGTGGGCTGCAGTGGTCTGGCCAGTCACGCGTAATGACTCTGCTCCCTTGTCCTAGGTGGGCAATGCTGGACTGCACTGGAGCAGAGTGTTCAGAAGCTGCTGCAGCTGGTGAGGGCCACCCTGGAGCTGCTCCAAAGGATGGAGCAGGGCGGAGGATGGCATCACAGGAGGAGACACCGAGATCGTAGTGGGGAGAGGGGTCAACATTAGGCCCACTACACCACTGATGTACATTCCCCCGGACTAACCCTCACACCCCTTCATCCCACTCCCAGTTGTACACCCTTGCCCCATGCCCACCCCCACCTGGTATGTGGCCCTTCCCCCCCACACATTGTAAATAGTTTGTTTTTCTGTTTTGTATAATGTTCACTACTCTAATACAACTTATTTGTTATGACAACTGTGGTGGTCTCTGATTTGCAGCGGGCTTATGGTGCTTGGCTGCAGTGGTGTGCATAGCATCCGGGGTGGTGCAGGCCTGGACGTGTGTGTGTCCGGCAGAGACCCGCCTGTGGTGTGGGTGGGGGACTCGGTCCCTGTCTGTGGTATGTGTGTTGTTCCCTGTGCACTGGATGCCTGTGTGCAGTGGTCCCTGGTGCATGCGCTGTGTCCCTGGTTCCCCTGTCAGTATGTCCATGGCCCGTGCAGCTCACCCCCTTGCATGTCTGTGGTATGCACGGTCTGCTGGCATGTCATTGGTGACTGTCCATGCTGGCCACCCTCTGGCCACGGTGCAATGGCGGCTTGCCTCCTGTCACCAGTATGGTGCACGTCTGCCTCGGTTGGCACTGTGGCCTATGCTGTTGTTGTCTCCCCTCCATGCTGTCGCTGGTGTCTGTTGCAGGGTCTGTGTTCTGATGTCGGTCACTTGTGCTCCAGCTGCATGCTTGTGGCGGATGGCTTTATGGTGCATGCACAGGATGGCTGGTACACCTGTGCCATGGTGGGGTGCAGGCTGTGGGTACACAGGATGAGTGGTCGCACACCAGCAGCATTTGTTGCCCCACTATTGTGGCCCTGTGTCGGGGTGCCCTTGGGTCTGGGTGGGTGTTTGTCCGTGCCCTGTGTCGCATCCTGTGTGGTGCTTGCCTCCATGCACCACCGTGGGTGGCTGTGCTGGCTGTTGGGGCCAGTGCTGGGACATGGTTTATGCTTGGGTGGGTGTGTGGGGTGCTGTCCTGCTGGTGGTGGGGTCCAGGACAGGCCTTGTCGCATGTGGGGTCCCTCGGGTACCGACGCAGGGTCGACCTCTCTGCTGTGCCACGGGGGTGGGGGCGGGGGGCCATGCAGGGCGGCACTACATCTGCAACTGTTGTGTAGGTGACTGGTGCCACCCGCTGTGGGGTGCTCACAGTGGGGCTGCCATGCATGGCTCCATGGTGCACAGGGTTGCATTGTCACAGTGGGGGTGGTGGCATGCATTCGGTGCCATGCACTGTTGGGCGCTGCTCCTGGGCAGGGTGTCTGGGGATCGCTGTGCAGGGTGTGCTCTGCATTGGTGGGATGGGGTAGCACTGGGTGGCTGTCCCTCCTTGTGTTGCAGTCAGTGCTTGCCGGGGGGTGTGCTGGGGCACCATGCCCCGGCTGTGGATTCGGTGCTGGTGTTCATGGGCTGGTGGTCCATCCCTCTCACCACTGGCCATGCAGTTCATGGGGTGCGGGGGGGCTGTCTGGTCTGCTGTGTGCTCCTCAACCCATGGCTTCCATGGGTGGTGCACCCCTGCATCCTGTCCCTGTCCCTGCGCATCCCTAGTTATGCTACTGCATTACTACCCTGCTCCACTGCGCATCCCTGGTTGTGCTATTGCGCATTAGCCCTGCACCACTGCACATCTCTGGTTGCGCCATGGCGCAGTTGGTGTGATATTAAGTTGTGTTGCGCAAGCACACCTTGGCCTGTGCTGTGTTTGAATATCGTGCGTGTTGCGCAGGGGCGCACTGCACTTGTGCCTGCTCCTGCTATTGCGCTATTTTGTGGCGCAGTCTGAATATCCGAGCCATTGTCTGTAACCTTTTAAAGACAAGTAAAATTTTATTGGCAAAAAAAAAAAAAAGGAGGTAGGCAAGTTAAAATTTGTGCGTAGATGTGTTTTGAAATATTTGGATTTTGTGAGGCAGATAGCCTTGGTACAAGCATTTCTGAAGAATTTGTAAAGTAAAAGGTTGGATGGCGAGTGTGAGGATTTATAATGGCCTAGGCTTGATCACAGGTCTTACACATGGAAAGGAGGTCTGATGTTATCCAGGGGTGGGGTAGATGCTTGACTCTGACTTTTATTAGAGCTGCATGGAGATTCCAGATATGGGTAAGGGTGGTAGTAAAGTGGGTGAGAGCAGAGATGACATCTGGAGCTGAATAAACTGGAGACCAGTTGGCATAGGCTAGGTCATGGAGAAGGGCTGCAGTGTTCTGGGCACGGAGCAAGCAAAAACCAATGTATTGGGAGCAGAGTGGGGGGAAATGTACTTACCTCACGCAATAGTTTATGCAATGACCACTAAGGGTGTCAGGTAGGATGCCAGCAGCAGTGATGCAATGCTGATGGGATGAAAGTATCCAATCTAGGAGGGAATGTTTGGGGGAGTGAGGATTGTAGCGGGTGGGTTCAGAGAGCAGCTGGGTGAGGTTGAGTGACTCTATCTTGATGAGGGACGACTTAGAGGAGGGGGAGTGCCAGTCTAATCACCCAGATGGATAAGCTTGCCGTTGGCTGCAAGTGAGGTGATTGAAGAGGTACATGTGACAAAGGAGTGAGGAGCAAGCCTAGGGGAAGCACAGAGTACACTGATATAGATAGGGAGCATGGAGGGAAAGGATAGGAGGGCGACAATAAGCTCATGGGAGGAAGGATGGAATTCACCAAAGGAGATGGAGCAGGAGATGGATTGACTGACAGACGGCAACACCTTCACCTCACTTGCCATGGTCCTGGCAGTAGAGGGTGAAATCAGGGATAGCAAGGGAGGAGTCAGGAATCCTAGCAGATAGCCAGGTCTTGAAAATAGAAAATACACAGGACATTGGGGGAGTGCTGGGCAATCCAGACTTTTAAAGCGTCAGACTTAGGGAGAAGACTTCTGACATTCAGGTGATAGAGATGGAGTCCCTTGGGAGAGGAGGTGGGATAGGGAAGGGAGGGAGTGTCCGGGTTAGATTAAACATCACAGGAGAGAAACAGGATGATGAAGATGAGGAGGAGGGGACAGAAGATAGAGTGGGGTGTTTATGCTCTTTGGGATGCAGGGGAGAGGAGGAGGGAAAGGCAGAAGCACTGGAGAAGGGATTCATAGCTTAGAAGAGGGATGGTAGCACACCAGGGTGAATTAGAGGACCAGGAGAGGAGGAAAAGGGTGGGTGAGGGAGGGGTGAGAGGGAGAAAGGGAGAGTCAAGCTGGGGGAAGGGAAGGGAGGAGGGAGTACTGGTAGTCAGGTGTAGTAGTAAAAGGAGGAGGAGTCAGGAAAAGAAGAGGGGGAGGTTGAGCATGGTGGGGGGAAGGAGAAAGAGAAATGAAGAAAGATTGAAAGGGTGAGTAGGGAGAAGGTGACAGAGTGGCTTGCTGAAGGAACAGGGAGAAAAGCAACAGTATGTGACACACATGCTGAACTAAGGCATAATTATGGCTATACAATAGCAGCTGTGAAAAGGCACTTGTGTAGCGGGCAGTAGTAAAACAACAAATTAGAGCACAGAGCACTAACGCTGCATACAGAAGAGGCCAACCAAATTAGAGCCAAAAAGTGGTAGGTCAGAGAAGTACGATGGCAGGCATTGAAGTGAACAAATCACAAAGAGGCACAAAACAAGTCCAATCATGTCCTCTGCTCCGCTGTGTATCCCACTGTGATTAGAACTGTGTACTTCAGATTATAATGAAAATATGTGCAGGGTTTTGTGGCTTGTACCAAAGAGAGATAGTAGGGACCGGGGAGTAACAGCCACAATGCTGAATTAGCCAGGCAGGATAACTAGCTAGAGAAGCTTACGATGACTGCAAGCAAGTGCTGAGAGAGAGGAGAACCTAGGTCTAATGGCCTATCAGCACAGGTTTCGGAGTCCTGCAATCGGTAACCAAGTTGGTATCAGTGCGAGTATGCCACCAGTGAGTGGGGCTCCAATTTGTAGGTGTGAGAAGACAGCTGAGTTTGTGTCGCTTGAGCAGGATACAATTAATAAAGGAAACAGGTGCAGGCTATTGAGTAGTGTATTAGTCAGTGGCAGTCGGAGTATAAAATTAAGGATACTGACCACAGGAGAGTGGGAGGGCTTTTCCTATGTGGTGCTGCGATAGCGGCACCGCCTGCCAGATCTCGAACACCTCTTGTACCTGGGATTCTGTTGGCTGCTCTACAGTAGGAGATGGAGGGGGAGGGCTGCAGTCCTGTGCCCTCATGACCCTAGGGATCCTGCGGTGGGTAGCAGCTTTGGAATGGGCCAGTGAGCTGGGGAGGGAAGAAGAAATACTAAGTGGGCAGACTGCAATATCGGCTAGCCAATCAGTACCAGTAAGGAATCAAACAAACCGAATACAAAAAGGCAAGGCAAGGCCAGTGCTTCAGATAACTTTTTAGGCCAGGAAGTAAAAACTTCTTAGTTTTCCAAGCTGGTAGTATTTCGGTATGCCAGGTAGTATTTTGCGACGCGGTCACACTGTTCTGGTGAACTGAAGGAGAATGCCAAGTCCGTGGAAACACCTGGTAGTAATGATACTACCCAGGACTCTACACAGGGTGTAAAAAGGGCCAAACTGGGTGTAAAATACACCGATACACCCCTTAATTGGACCACTGGGCAACACAAATTTTATTTATCTGTCACCCAATCCCTGAGGCTCTGGGTGCCTTTCATTAAAAGGTAGGGTCAATACAAACACAACACACAGTAAACATTTTAAACAAATACATAAATAAATCTCAGCATGATTAAATAACATCATAAAATAAATACAAGTTAGTCACCTTTGTCGGGGAAGGCCAGACAGAAAAGTTGGGCCTTTAGCCCCTTTTTAAACAGCTCGACTGTTGGGGCCTTCCTGATAACAGCTGGCAAAGTGTTCCACAAGGTCGGCCCTGTGACACTGAAGGCATGGTCACCAGATGTTTTTAGCCTGACTGTGAGAACATCAAGGAAGCCCAGTGTTGAGGAGTGAAGGGAACGTACTGAGGAGACAGGTGTTAGGAGATCAGCCAGATAACCAGGGCCCAGCCTGTATAGGGCCTTATAGGTGAACAAGCCCACCTTGAACAGGATCCTTCATCTGACAGGCAGCCAGTGCAGAGCCTGCAGGACAGGGGTCACATGACTGGACCTTGCCAGGCCCATCAGCAACCTAGCCACTGCGTTCTGTGCCAGCTACAGTTGGCGGAGGGTTCCTCCAGTGACTCCGAAGTATAGAGCATTACAGCAATCCAGCCTCGAAGTCACAAAGGTGTGCACAAGAGAGGGCAGGTCTTTGGGTGGAACTAGGGGTTTAATCCTGGCGATGTTCCTCAAGTGGTAAAAAACACTTTTGGCCACAGAAGACACCTGAGCTTCAAGTGTCAATCTGCTGTCCAGAACAATGCCAAGATCCCACACCCTAGAGGAGGCCATCAATGGTATGGATCCCAGAAGCAATCCTGTACTCACTCCAGAGGCACTCCCATGACCTGGCTCAATCACCAGTACCTCTGTCTTGTCCAGGTTCAGTCGCAACCAGCTGGAGGACATCCAGTCATTGAACTCGGCCAAGCAGTTATTAATCATTTCCCTGGCATTGTGTGTTCCTGGGGCAAAAGACATATGCAGCTGGGTATCATCTGCAGAGCAATGAAACCCCACACTGCATTGTCTAATGAGCTCTCCCGGGGCAGCATGTATGCCGCGAATAACATTGTTGACAAGCTCGAACCCTAAGGTACTCCACATGACAGGGGCTTTGGGGAGGAGAAGAAATTCCCCATCACCACCTGCTGCTTCCTGCCAGAGAGATAGGACTCAAACCAGTTAATGACAGTACCGGTGAGTCCACGGTACTCTTGAAGGCGATCAAGAAGCACTATGTGATCAAGAACAATGGCAAGATCCCACACCCTAGGGGAGGCCATCAATGGATCACAGTATCAAAAGCTGATGAGAGATAGAGGAGAACAAGAATTGACCTGTCTCCTCTATCTCTAGACCTGGGGAGGTCATTATGCACCCTGACTAATGTTGTTTTGGTGCTATGTCTAGCCCTGAAATCCGATTGGAATGGCTCATAGATGTCAAACGACACAAGGTGTTCTTCGAGCTGTTGCACCACTAATTTCTCAACAACCTTGCCCAAGAATGGCAGGTTGGAGATTGGATGGTAATTCGCCAGGACATCTGGGTCAAGAGATGGCTTTTTCAGTAGGCGTCTCACCAGAGCCTCTTTCAAGGCATCTGGAAATATTCCCTCAGACACTGAACACCAGACAATTCCAGTGAGCACCAGGCCTACGGTCCGGACGCATCTCATCAAGAAATGAGTTGGGCCAGGTCCAGTTCACAGTAAGTGTGCTTTAGCTCTGAGATCACTTTAATGACCTTGGCCACCTCCACCAGTTTAAACTCATCCCAGACTAATGGAGTGCCTCTGCTCCTTCTGGGCTGATCACTGCGAGACAAAACTTGTTTCAATAATGGAATCCCTGTCTGGACGGAGGACATCCTGCCAGAGAAAAACAGGGCAAACTCCTCATACAACGCGATTGAAAAAGCTTTTTCAGCTGTAGACAGATGAGATGTAGTAATCTGTCCACAGTCCGAAAGAGCTAAGATGGTCTGTTTTTCCCTGCGGCAATCTCCGTGGACAGGAACTCTACCTTCTTACAGTTGATTGCCCCTTTGTACTCATGGTAATGAGCCCGCAAGGCCAGATCTTCCCCCTCTGGGCAGGTCTTCTGCCAGCAACGCTCCAACTTCTGACCCTTAATCTTCATCTCCTTGAGATCCTCATCAAATCAAAGGGATCTCAAGGGAGAGGATCTGGGTGATATACGGACTGGTGTGATGGCGTCAAGCGCTTCAGAGGCCACCCTATTTTAGGCAGCCACTGCCTCGCTCACACCTACCACACTTGCAACTTCTACACTAAATAAGTCAGCCACTGCCAGGAGCCCCGCTGGGGACAATCCCCTTAAAGTGCAGTAGCTGACCATTTCAGTGGGGGAGGGACTTCCAGGGGGGCCCCAACTGGAACTTCACTGTGCAATGATCAGACCAGTTGACCTGATCATTCTTGAGGTTGTCAACGTCAAGCCCCAGCGAGAAGATCAGGTCGAGCATGTGGCCATGGTGATGGGTCACAGAAGTAACAACTTGTGTCAGGCCCAGCGATGACATCAGCTAGAGGAGGTCATAACCAAATTGTGAGGATTTGTCGTAGACCGAGGCATCAAAGTATCCCAGAATTAAACATCTGGGGGACTCTAACACTTCACAGATGATGAAGTCCATGACCTCCTGCAGGAAATCTACCCCCGACCCAGGAGGGCGGTAGATGAGGAAAATCCTGCAGCCTGCATCTGAATCCCCACACACTGCTACACACTTAAAATATCTGGCTGATCCCACTGGGTGCACAGCGAAGCCAAAGTCAGATCTAAAGCAGATGGTCACATCCCCACCCCTGTGTTCCCTCCTGGGACAGTGCACTACGGAGAATCCAGTGGAGACAGCCGCTTCCAATACTGGCCTGGCATCATCATCCAACCAGGTCTCCGTGATGCAAGTCAGGTCAACCGAGGAAATCAAGTTTGCCATAATTGCAGTCTTGTTCCTCATTGACCTGGCATTGCATAGCATGGCCCAAAGGGGATTGGTAGGCACTGCTGGCCCCCAGATACCTGCCCACTTGGTCTGGTGGGAACCCTTGGGACAGAGACCAAACACATCTGGCCTCTCTCTAGGCTCCCCCTAATCCCAGGGCATCTCCTACACCTGATCATCCTGATACCACTCACCTCCGCTGCACCCTACCAGCACTGACCTGCATGTACCCTAGTGATACCGACCTCCCTGCAGCACTGTCTTTAGTAGCTGACACCGGGAGGTCAGAAAATCAAATCAAATTTTTATTTATCCAGATGATCATCATTGAGCAAGCTCATTTACAAGATGGACCTGCCGTTGTCAAAAACAGATATATATACATAGATCGAAGATACAAAATACAAAATGTGCAAAGAGATACAAGCAAATTTACAGAAAAGTGGTAGGCACAAGGTATACATTCCAAGCAATCTCGTAAGAACATATATGCATCACACAACATTATTGTGGTACATACAACCTCCATGGATACAGAAATTGAGGTAGCATATTTATTCATTCTTAATCAAGCCTCCATTGGAAGGTACAATTGTTTGCATTTCAGCCCTCGGTGACCGTTTAACATACTTGGGTGAGGATCTTAGGCTGCATAGGGGCCCCTAATGAAGTCTTATCTTCTGCTTAAGTGGTGTGAAGAGAGTAATATGGGAGAAAGTGGTGCCATGGGTGCTGAGGGCCAATGTGGCAGCTGACTAGTGAACTTAGTTAAAATAGGGAGGGAAGGAACTAAGTTCTTGGCTGAATGTGATAAGCATAAGGAGTGAACCGTCAGCAGGACTGCTAGGAGCTATGGAAACACTTATAGATTTCGGTGAACGTTTTGTCATAAATGGTCCTAAACAGGGCAAAACTGACAGGACAACTGAGTCTCAACGATCTTTGTACCCTGTTCCAGAGTGTGGGCAAAGCGTGGCTTATGGCAGCCCTGCCAAAGTGGGTACTGTTCCTGGGGATTTTCAGAGAAATTAGCGAGTGGCTTCTTAGGGTGTAGCTACTGACTGGGCTCAAGGGGAGGCAGGCAACAATGCAATCTGGGAGTTTGTTGGTAAGGGCTCGGAATGTCCAGAGGGCTGCATTTCTACACCGCCTATATTGAAGGGAAGGCCACCCTATGGCTGCGTATAGAGAGCAGTGATGTGTGGAGGACGGGAGACCAGTTATAAATCTTAGTGCTCTATGGTACAGGACATCCAGTTTTGCAAGGTGTGAGATGGAGCATTGGCCATAGATAATGTCGGCATATTTGATTAATGAGAGGAAAGTTGATTGAACAAGCTGTCTTCTTGCGTCTGCTGTCAGAAGGTGTTTAATTCTGAAGAAAAGGCCAAGCCTCTGCCTAAGCTTTTTAATTAATTCTTCTGTGTGCTCCACAAAGGAGAGTTTGTTGTCCAGCCATATACCCAGATATTTTAATTTAGGCACGAACTCAAGATCTTCACCTAGAAGGGTAGTTATGGGAGGAAGGGTACCAGCAGCAGCAGAGTAGGCCCTAGTGCTAGAAGGGGTAAAGAGCATGGCCTTAGTTTTTTTTGCATTTAGCAGTAGCTTTTTGCTGAGAAGCTGATGTTGTAGCGTATTGAATTCAGTTTGTGGATCTGTGCATGCAGCTCCAGGGGAGTCACGGCTTAGATAGAGCACCGTATCATCAGCAAACAAGTGGATACTGACTTCCGTAATGCCTAAGTCCAAGTTGTTAATGTAGATGGCGAACAGTAGAGGGCCCAATATGGAACCCTGTGGGACTCCTCTTTTTATTGGTTTGAGTGGAGATAGCTTTCCTTCGGCCTTAATTTGTTGCTGCCTATCAGAGAGATAGTCCTGGAACCAGTCCAATGAGGTTGAGTCCATGCCTATGGTTTTTAAGGTGGAGAGAAGTAGGCAGTGGTCGACGGTGTTGAAGGCCTTGCTGAGGTCTAAAAACACAGCACAAACAAATTTTTTGTTGTCAAGGTCCTGTTGCCAGTCATTAGTGACTTTGGTCAGCGCCGTAACAGTGCTATGCTTTGCTCTAAAGGCAGACTGCATGGGGTTAAGCAATGTAGAGTTGTCTAGAAATGATCTCAACTGTAAATCCATGATTTTTTCCAGCATTTTTGAGAGTATAGGTAGAAGAGAGATTGGTCTATAATTGTTTAGATCACATGGGTCCCCTGCTTTAAATAGGGAGAGAACATGAGCAGTTTTCCATTCTGTGGGGATAGAACCCTGAGCTAGGGACATGTTGAATAGGTGTGATATAGGTGTGGCAAGTATGTGGTATGCTATTTTCAGAAAGTATGGGTCGAAGGAGTCGGCTCCTGTGCTTTTTCTGGTATCTAGCCGTGCTTTTTCTGGTATCTAGCCGTAGCATAAGATCTTCAACTTCTTTTATGGTGGCTGGGGAAAAGGAGAAGATCATATCTTTGTCACTTTGGTCTGGAGGCTGGGCGGTGAACTGCAGATGGAGACTACTTACTGGTGTATTATCGAATGCCATGCCTGCAGTGGCAAAGTGGTTGTTGAAGGCTTGAAGAATCTCAGATTTATCACTGATAGTGACATTGTTGATGGTAATTTTGGAAGGTAGTGCACTACCTGGGAAGTGGCCAGACAGTTCCTTTATGGTGGACCAGAATTTGGTTGGGCTGTTGGATGCGGAGAGTAATTCATTTTGATAAAAATTGGCCTTGGCCTCTCTCACCATTTTCATGCAGGCATTTCTAGCTGTCCTAAAGAGACACCAGTCTGCATCGGCATGTGATTTCTGGGCCTTTTTCCATAGCTGGTCTCTTTTGAGTAAGGTATTCTTCAGATCCGGTGAAAACCAATGGCAGATTCTGGTTTTTATTCGAGCTTTAATTAGAGGAGCATGGTTGTTTAGGGCACTGGCTATGATTTCAAGGAGAACATCATAGGCATCACCCACTGATTTAGCCAGGTAGAAACTCTGCCAGAGCAAAGAGTTTTTTAGATCGTGTATGTAGGCCACAGGGTCAAAGTTCCGTCTGGATCTTTTAGTAGAAAACTTTGATGTAGATAGTGGGTTTCTGATGGTTCTTATGCCAGCTATAAGACAGTGGTCACTAACAACTGCTGGAAGGATACCGGCATGGGAAAAGTAGTGTGGCTTATTGACAAGGAGGACATCGAGAAGGGTGCTTCTCATTGGATTTTTCTTGTTGATGCGCGTTGGCTCAGTTATCATTTGGGTGAACCCATGGGAGTCACAGAATTGTTTTAGGGGTAGCGATCCGTTCGATAACCAGTCATAGTTAAGGTCACCTAATATAATTATTTCCAGAGGTGTCATGTCCATTTGTGAAGACAGATGATTCAGGAGCTGTGGTCCTGCTGCTAGGGGTCTATAGCAGCCTATTATGTGGAATGCCACAGATTGGGACGATTCGACCCTGCGAGACAGGCATTCAAAATCCGCCGCAATGGAAGTAGCATCTAATATAGATGCTGTGAATTTGTTTTTAACATAAATGGCTACTCCCCCCCTCGGTCTTTCTATCTGCTCTGAAGAGGAGGTACTGTAGTTGGGGATATTAACCTCACTGTCTGGTGTGGATGCCAGAAGCCAGGATTCTGAGATCACAAGTATATCTGGGGCAGTATGAGTAATCCAGGCCTGGACAGAATCCAACTTCTTTAGAAAGCTGCAGACATTGGCATGCAGGAAACTGATTCCTTTTAGAGTAGTAATTTCGGTTGGAGATAAAATCAACTTTGTGGGGCCAGGATTGAGCTCGACGTCTCCTGAGCATAGTAGTAGGAGGAGCACAATTCTTCTTAGATTGGCAAGAAGATATTTAAAAGCATGGGCCTTGTTGCGTTTTGTGTAAGTTAGATTGCAGGGATCCAGGGACTGAGTCATCCTCTTGTGTTGCCCTGCCAATGTGTAGCTCAAGGTCCATGCAGAGTAACACCAGACTATGCAGTGTATAGGTGGCTGGGGTTTGGGGCCATGCATAGCCGAGTAGATTGCAGTCCCACTTTGAATAGATTCAACATAATTTGACTGAATCAGGGGCAATCAGGGGCAGCATAATAAGTACATAGTCTTAATATGTGGATATCCTGGTGGCGTAGGGCATGTCCCTTTATTAGAATCAGATCTGTCTGGAGGTCTACTAATATTAGGTAGCAGGGAAAGGTTGGCTAATAAGCAAAGTCAGCCGAGACCTCCCATGGTTGCTTTTGCAAAAAATTGAAGTGTACTACCACGGGAGCTGCTAACCAGGGTTTTTAGGTCCCCAAATTTTTTGTATAGGTAGTTACTGCTGCGATATGTTAGGAGTCAGTGTACAATAAAAGAAAATTAAGAGTAGCCCTGACAGTAGCACGTCTCTGAGCAAAGTTTATTTAATGTGGGTTCTTCATTGATGGAAGGAGAATGAACAGGAAGACGGAGAATATAGTTGGGTGTTTTTAAAGAGTAGGGTACAGTGAAAAGGGATGCAAGTCATGCAGCTGGGCAGCAGCTTACATTAAGCGTGAGGGGCCAAGGCTCCGGCACATCCCAACGCAGACCAGAGCACTGTACTGTACTCTTGTAAAAACACCCAACTATCCTAAATTAATACAGCTAACTTAAGTAACAAGCATCCAACACATCCACCTTAGTACAAAGCAAACACTATTCACACACACATCCGACACACACACACCACACACACCCCACCCAAATCAGCAGAAATTTTCCACCCCACCAGAGCCACCCACAACCTTCCCAACAAGAGAATACACAAACTAAAAAATAACTTCCAAACTACCAAAGTGCGGTAGCTGACCACCTCAGCAGTGGAAGGACTTCCAGGGGGGCCCCAAACTGGAACTTCATCTTGCAATAATCAGACCAAACGACCTGATCATTCTTGAGGTTGTCAACCTCTAGCCCCAGCAAGAAGATCAGGTCAAGTATGTGGCCATGGTGATGGGTCGTAGAAGTAACCACTCATGTCAGGCCCAGCGATGACATCAGCTGGAGGAGGTCATAACCAAATTGCAAGGATTCGTCATAGGCTGAGGCATTAAAGTCTCCCAGAATTAAACATCTGGAGGACTCCAACACTTCACAGATGATGAAGTCCATGACCTCCTGCAGGAAATCTACCCCCAACTCAGGAGGCAGTAGATGAGGAAAATCCTGCAGCCCGCACCTGGACCCCCACACACTGCTGCATATTTAAAAGATCTGGCTGATCCCACTGGGTGTACATCGAAGCCAAAGTCAGATCTAAAGCACATGGCCACATCCCCGTCGCTGTGTTTCCTCCTGGGACAGTGCACTACGGAGAATCCAGAGGGGACAGCTGCCTCCAATACTGGCCCAGCATCATCATCCAACCAGATCTCCGTGATGCAAGTCAGGTCAACCGAGGAAATCAAGTTTGCCATAATTGCAGTCTTGTTCCTCATTGACCTGGCATTGCATAGCATGGCCCAAAGGGGATTGGTAAGTGCTGCCGGTCCCCCAGATACCTGCCCACTTGGTCTGGTGGGAACCCTTGGGATGGAGACCAAACACATCTGGCCTCTCTCTAGGCTCTGCCTAATCCCAGGGCATCTCCTATACCTGATCATCCTCGATACCACTCACCATCGCAACACCCGCTGCACCCTACCAGCACTGACCTACATGTACCTTAGTGATACCGACCTCCCTGTAGCACTGTCTGCAGTAACTGACACTGGGAGGTCATTAAAGGGATGCAAGTCATGCAGCTGGGTAGCAGCATACATTAAGCGTGAGGGGTCAAGGCTCCGGCACATCCCAATGTAGACCAGAACACTGTACCCTACTCTTTAAAAACACCCAACTATCCTAAATTAATACAGCTAACTTAAATAACAAGCATCCAACACTACCACCTTAATACAAAGCAAATACTATCTACACACACACCCGATACATACACCACACACACCCCACCCAAATCAGCAGAAATTTTCCACCCCACCAGAGTCACCCACAACCTTCCCAACAACAGAATACACAAACTAAAAAATAACTTCCCAACTACCAAATTTATTCAAACATGTTACTTTCAAACTCACAGCCACCCTAATACTCAAAACAACCTAAACACAATCACACATACACACACACACACATCCACCCCTTACCCAAAATTAAATAATACACCCCCCATAACTGCCCACCTTTACACTAAAAATAAAACAACCTTGAACCAGGTTTCTGCTCTCAGAAGAGATTTGTAAATAAAAGGTAGTGCTGTGGAAACCAATATGAATATCACAGGAGCTCCTGTTAGGAGCTGTGTCCAAAAAGTTCACTGCAATTTTAGGGTTTACAGTCAGCAAAGATCTTTAAACCAGTGTCAGCTTCTACCCGGATGGCAGTCTCCACAGCAAGCTCCCCCCAAACTGGGACAGAAGATAGATGATTAGGGTTGTGCTCTCACCACCAGATTCCCCAAAATGTGGCAGTGTGTTGCATATTGCATATGTACAGCAGGATAGGGAGAAGGTCTGGAGGAAAATGTATCAGTGGGAGAAGTCAGCCCCAAATGCAACTCTCACTTCCACTGGGGACAAAGGATTCACCCAGAACAATTCTGAGAGAAATATGGAGGTGCACACTCATCAGCGGCTGACCTAAAATCTACAGCCCAGCACCCTCTCTCACTGATGCTGAGAACTGACATGGACAGGCAGATTAAAAACAGACAAGTTCCGAAGCAAATTTGGAGAGTTTAGTCCTCTAAAAAAGGCCACAAAAGAGTCAAAGCTAGCTCCCCAAATGAGGGTGCAAATTGTCCAGCTGACTGGGTCACAGCCCTGCGCTGAGATGGCTCACAGTCTGGAGCCGATATTCAAACTCTGGTCAGAAAGTTTTCAAGTGTCGAGCACACCAAGGCACACAATACCGGAGCTTTACTCAATAACAGATTTTATCTCGGTACCACAATTCCCGGCGATCACTTACACTCCCGAAGGGGCAATTACAGCACATGTTCTCCAGCCATGAAAAAGGGAACTCTCCTCGCTCTGGCTTCCTCAGCTGATTTTTTGATGTTTTCCGCAACCTCCAGTGACACAGCTCTCCTGATGTCTGATTTTAGTCAGTACTTCTTGCACCTCCAAACTCTTCTCCTGCAGCAAAATCAACAACAAAATCCACAGCACACTTTTTCAAACCCACTCTAAAAAACAAGAAAACTGGCTCCTACACTAAATTCAATATCCTCATCCCTATCATTTTGGCCCTACACCTCTTGACTAAACCAAGTAACATATCCAAAATTAAGAACAGATTTTATATGACTTTTGTAGCTAAGGTAAAACTGTCTCTGAATACTTACCAAAATATTATTACAACTAAATGTAAATTCCTAGCTTTGAATGCAAGATCTTTAAGCCAACACAAATTAGCAGAACTCAAAGCCAAATGTAAAACTTTTAAATATAGGTGTGGTGGGAGTAACTGAAACTTGGTGAGATGCATCCTCAATTTGGTCCAGAGAAATTCCAGGTTATAAGTTATATCATAAAAACAGATTAGATAAGCAAGGTGGTGGAGTTTGTATGTACATACGAAATGATATTCCGTCTTTTGAAGTGTGTTTTCCTTTTCCTTTGGAAAGTATATGGGTTAAAATTTTATTGAAGGAGCAGTCCTGTATAACTATTGGTAACATCTATCAACCTCCATCTGCAAATTCAGATTGCACAACTGATATGTTTAAATAAATTACACATTTTTCAGAATCTCAAGATACTGTAATATTTGGTGACTTTAACCTCCCTCATATTAACTGGGACTCATTCTCAGGACAGTCCTATGCCAAGAAAGGACTAATAGATGTAATAGTTAGTACTGGATTACAACAACTTGTTACTGAACTCACTCGAGGTCCTAATATTTTGGATCTATTATTTACTAACATAGAGCAACAAATTAGCAATTTACAAATTTGGGATCCACTTGGGACCAGTGATCATTCATCTATTCTTTTTGAAATTCAACAGTTTAAAACTACACAAAGGAAGTTAAACTGTACAAAAAATTATAATAAAGCAAATTTTTCTAAAATCAATGAATACTTACAAAACATGAACTGGGAATTTAATCTTCTTAATTGTACAACACAACAAGCTTGGGACTTTTTTAAAAACATTGTGCATTATTTGGAAAATACCTTTATTCCATCTAAGTGGAAATTTAATAATAAAGGAAAAATTCCCCCTTGGTTCAGCAAGACAATTAACAATCAGATTAAAATAAAAATTTAACTTTTTAGGAAACTTAAGAATAGTTCTGTTCCATTTAAAACTACTCTATTACATAAAAACAAACTATCTCTGAAAAACTTAAAAAATTCTATTAAATTGGCAAAAAATGAGCTAGAATTTAAACTAGCTCACACAAAAGACTGTCACAAATCTCTTTTCTCTTACATAAATAGTAAAAAAGGTATATCAAGGACCATTGGTCCCATTATAACCAATGATTCTTCTCTATCTGATATAGAAACCTTGAATCTCTTTAAAAAGTACTTTTGTTCTGTGTTCTCTCAAAAATCCCCTATTAGTACATATAAAGTTCACCATGTAGATTATCATAGGTTCTATCCAACTGACATTATACAGGCTATAAAAAAACTAAAAAATAATACTAGTCTGGGCCCAGACGGTATTCATTCATGGTTTCTGATGGAAACCTCTATAAATATTTCTATACCTTTGTCAATTATCTTCAACAAATCCTTACAAGAAAGCATTGTACCAAATGACTGGCGTTCAGCAATAGTTATGCCCATATTTAAAAAAGGCAATAGAGGCTCTGTGCAAAATTATCATCCAATTAGCCTGACCTCAGTGGCTGGTAAATTAATAGAACGAGTAATGAAGTCTCTAATAGATCAAGATTGTAAAAAATGAGGAATTTATGATTCAAATTAGCATGTGTTTACTCCCAAATATTCCTGCACCACCAATCTGATATATTTTTACAATAATATAAGTACTCCACTAGATGTGGGTATCCCTACTGATGTAATTCTTTTGGACTTTAGTAGAGCTTTCGATAAAGTCTCACATGAAAAACTCATTACTAAAATGCACAATCTAGGTTTGTCACCTGATATTGTCAACTGGACTTTAAACGGGTTGACAAATCGTTCTCAGAGAGTCAGAATTAATGATATCTTGTCTGATTCATGTAGTGTGAAAAGTGATGTACCACAGGGGTCGGTCTTGGGATCAACATTGTTTAATCTCTTTATCAGTGATTTACAGACAGAGCCAAATAACTTCATGGTTAAATTTGCAGATGATACTAAATTGGGGGGCAAGGTTAATAATCAAGAAAATATTTCTGCATTAAAGAAGGATTTGGAAAAATTAACAGTTTGGGCAAATGAAAATCATATGCAGTTTAATCAAGACAAATGTTCAGTAGTGTATTTCGGTGTAAATAATCCAAAAACGATATATCATATAAACGGACTACCACTTCACTCATCAAATTGTGAAAAATATTTAGGGATATATATTAATAATAAACTTACATCAAATGATCACTGTGTTAGAACTGCTTGCATGACCAACAGACTTTTGAGGCAAATAAAATGCACATTTGTTAATCGCACTGAACAATGCCTTATTCCATTGTATAGGGCATACATTAGACCGTATCTAGACTATGGCTCCCCTTTCTGGAATCCAAACCAAAAAACATAGCAATTCTTGAACAGGTTCAAAGAGAGTAACTAGAATGATTTCAAGATTAACAAACTTGGATTATCAAAACAGATTAAAAGCTACTGGTCTCTTCTCTCTCAAACTAGAAGATTAAGATGTGATATGCTTATGGTTTTTAATTTAATAAATTCACCAGATCTAATGGAAAAATGTGATCTAACACTCTCCAAAAGGAGACATGTTCCAAGACTGCATAATAAACAGCTTGAAGTAAAAACTTATAAAACCAGCAAAAGGGGAAACTTTTTTCCAATAAGAGCATCCACTGTATGGAACACCTTGCCACAAGAATTGGTAGAGGCAACTAGTGCCACTGTCTTTAAAGACAAATTAGATGTCTGGTTGAGGGATAATAGATAAATAATGTCCCACATAGTGTGGGGAACAGTCTCGATGGGCTCTGGCCTTCTTCTGTTCTTTCATACCAAGTAATACCAAGTAATATTGGGAACCCATTGATATCATATTAAGACACAGACTACAAAGCTCCAAATCTTTTTGTGAGCTCTTTGATAAAAAACTCTACATGGGAATGTGAATGTTATTATTAGTTAATGGTCATATACAAAAACAAACAAAAAAATGAATATCTTTGATTATCCTGTCCTACTGAATGTCCAGTTTGTACATTCTGGCCCAGATATTCAAACTGCACCACAAAGTAGCGCAATAGCAGGAGCAGGTGCAAGTACAGTACACCTATGTGCAACACGCGGGATATTCAAACATTGCGCAGGGCTAGATGCGATTGCGCCACACAACTGAATATTGCGGCAACTGCGCCATGGCGCAACCAAGGATATGCAGTGGTGCAGGTCTGGTGTGCAATAGCACAACCAAGGATGTGCAGTGGAGCAGGGTAGCAGCGCATCAGCACAACCAGGGATGCTCAGGGACAGCATGCAGGGGTCCCCCACACATGGAAGATATGGGCTGAAGAGCACACAACAAAACAGACAGTGCACCCACACCCCATGAACCACCCAACCAGAGGAGAGCTGGAAGAACTACTGGCCCAGGGAAACCAGCCACAATCCCACAGCTGGGGCATGGTGCCCCAGCACACCCCCTAGCAAGCTGTGACCGGCAAACAAGGAGGTCCATCCACCCCGTGCTACACCATCCCACCAATGCAGAGCACACCCTGCACAGCATTCCACAGACATCCTGCCCAGGAGCAGCACCCAACACTGCAGGACAACCCATGCATGCCACCACCACCACTGTGACAATGCAACCCTGTGCACCATTGAGACATGCAAGGCAGCCCCATTGTGAGCACCCTGAAGCATGCAGCAGCAGACACCAATGCAACAACTGCAGACACAGTGCTGCCCTGCATGGCCCCCCGATGTACAGCTGAGATACTGACCATGTGTCAGCACAAGAGGTACCACACATGCGACAGGGCATGCCCCGTACACCACCACCAGTGGTACATCACCCTGCACACCCTCCCAAGGACACACCCCATCCCAGCACTGGCCTCAACAGCCAGCAAAGAAGCCCACAGTGGAGCATGGAAGCATGCACCACACAGGATGCAACACAGTGCATGGACAAACACCAACCAATACCCAAGTGCACACCAACACAGGGACACAGTAATGGGTCGACAAACCCACTGGCGTGTGGCCACAGCAGCCTTGTACCCATGGCTAGCACCTCTCCATGGCACAGGTGTACCAGCCACCCTGTGCATGCACCATGAAGCCGTAGGCCACCAGCATGCGGCTGGAGCACAAGTGACAGACAGTGGAGCACGTCCCCTGCAACAGACAGAAGTGACAGCATGGAGGGGGAACAAAAACAGAGGAGGCCACAGTGCCACCTGAGGCAGACGTGCACCACAGTGGTGACAGAAGGCAACCTGGCACTGTGCCGGGTACAGTGGTTGTCCAGCATGGACAGCCACCACTGACATGCCAGCAGACCGTGCATATCACAGACATGCAAAGGTGTCAGCTGCACAGGCCATGGATGGTCTGACAGGGGCACCATGGACACAGTGCATTTACCGTGGACCACTGCACACAGTCATGCAGTGCACAGAGAACAACACACAAACCACAGACAGTGACTGATCCCCCCACCCACACCGTAGGTGGTTCCCCTCCAGACACACACACATGCCCATCCGTGCACCACCCCGACGCCATGTACAACACTGCAGCTGAGCACCTGTAGCCCGCTGCAAATCTGAGACCACCACAGTTGTCATAACAAAACAAATGTATTATAAATATACAATAAACACAACTATATACATAAATATACACAATTGGGGGGGAAGGGCCACAAACCAGGTGGGGCCGGATAAGGGGCAGGGTGAACAACTGGGAGAGGGAAGAAGGGGTGTGAGGGTGGGTCCAGGGAGGTAACAATCATTCAGGGGGCATTGAGGGCCTAACGTCTGTCCCACTCTTCGGTTCTGTGGCATCTGTGCGACCTCCGCCTCCACACACCATGCCTCTCTAGCTGCTGGAGTATCTCAAGGGATGCCCTTGACAGCTGCAGCAACTCCTGCAAGGCCCTCTCCAGAGCTATCCAATGCTGACCACCTAGGACAAGAGAGTAGAGTCAATAGGTATGAATGTCCACCCCCCTGCAGCCCACCCATTGTGCATGGCATACAGCCGTAGGCCACGCCCCTGTGATGGTGTGCGACCACCCACAGTGATCATGTCCACAAGACCTGCCCACCCAGGTGCACACAGCCATGCAGACCACTGCACACACCCACCGCCCAAGTCCTGCACAGCACCACCGTGGCTGTACCGTGACATGGCTATGCGGTGCAAAGGCAGTGGCACAGCCATGTACCTGGTGCATGCATGGACCACCAGCGACACACGCCTACACATGCAGTGCCACAGGACAGTGCTGAGTGTACCATGTGGTGTGCATGTCAGTGGCATCATTGGATGGTGGCCATGCCCTGCCGCCTACCCCGCAACACAGCATGCACAGAATATCCATGAAGAAAGGTACTCAACTGCATCTGCAACATCTTGGTGCTGATGTAGATGTTGCACGCCATCACGTGGCTGTTGCCGGGCAGCCTCCTTATCCACTCATGCCTCTTGGGCTCGTCACCTCTCCTCAGGGCCTAGGGTGCAAACATGGAGAGGGGAACATCAGAACAAAACAGTAGCAAAGGCCTCCCCAGTGTGTGTGATCCCGCACAGCCCAGCCTTGCTGCAACCCCACCATGACCAAAACTGCCCACACTGGACAACCCCCCCCGGGGAGGACACATGCCCTCTGTGAAACCCGGACGTATGCTACCAATGTATGGATGGAGCACCTACCTGGATGTGGCACTGCGCCTCACTTGACGCATGCCTGTATACGGGAAAGCCTGTCTGGGTCTCTCCGCTGGAGGTCCCCATAGCAGTGGCGACACTGCTGTGGAGTTCTGGAGATACCGGTGGCCTCCTCCAGTGACACTGCCACCTCCTCCCACACTGCGCTTCTAGCCCTATCCAAGGGCACATCCCCAAACAGGGCCCCAGCATGGGGCTCTACAATGGCCACCAAATTGGCCAGCTCAAGAGGGCTCCACAGCGCTGCTCTCCTGTGTGCCATTGCTACAGCTGCTAGGATAACAAAATGGCACTCTGTAGCACACGTCTGCCACGTGCAGATGCTGTGTGGTACAGCACTGCCATTCCCCATTGCACTGTCACTGAACAGCGCGATAGGGGTGCACCCATGCGGATGCATGGCACCTAGGGGGCAAAGGTCGAACAGAGGGTCAAGGGTCTATCGTGCACAGGCCGCCACAGCATGATTGGGACTCCCTGCTTGTAGCGCAGTTGGGTGCCTGTGTGTGATGCCCTGCAGTGGCCTACGGCGCTGTGGCACCATGGCGCTTACGGCACTCCAGGGCACGAGCGCTGTACAAGTGAACAGTGCACTACTGCCACTGGCACAGTGGTGACTGTGCCCTGCACTGCCTCCTGTGCTCAGCACGGCATCAGCACAGCAGGCGTTGGTGTCAGCACCCTCGGCCATGCACCATGTGGTGCCTACTGTGCATGTCACAGAGCTGTGCCTTTGCCTGAGCACGCTCAACACAATTGCGCAAGGCACAACAGTGTGATATTCAGCCAGCATGTGCAAATCAGCTCATCAGCAATTCCATGGTGCAGCCACTGCATTAGCATCCACTTAAAGTTGTGCCTCGCCTCATTTGCATGCCTTGCACTATATAAATGCAACATGGGGCTTCAGAGGTCATTGTTTGGCATTGCAGTCTATTGTGGTGGGTTGCATGCTGTTTGCCAGTGTGGACTGTTGTGTGTGGGAGATGCATGGGACTGCACATTCAGAGGTAACACCTGCCATTCCCACAGGATCAATAATGACCGCACGTGAGGAGGAGGAGGAGGAGGAGGAGGAGGAACAGAGACGTGGGAGACGGAGGAGGCCCACCTTCACCCGGACAGAATCAGATGCCCTGTTTGAGGCCTACATCGACCAGGAACTGCTGCTCAGAGGACAGCGGGGAACACCACAGGCCCGTGCTGTGGCATGGGATGAGGTAGCACGTGCCGTCAACCAGCATGGCAGCCACCAGTGGTCCATGCAGGAGTGCAAGAAGAAGGTGGGTATGGACAAGAGGAGGATAAAAGGTAAGGTGGCTGCCATCAAGGAAGCACGTGCTGCATCTGGTGGTGGACAGCCGTATGTGCCATGCCTGATGCCACAGGAGGAGTGGGTGGCTGGCAGCATGAGGCATTGTGCCCTAGTGGGCATTCCAGGTGATGGTTTCCAGATGGGTGGCAGCCTGTCACTGCATGGTATGTCCTGTTCTGTCACTGTGTGGGGGTGATAGGAATGCCACAGGGTAGGGCAGAGACACTAATGCTACTGTGTTCCCTTACAGCTCCTGAGCTCTCCATGGGTCAGCGGTGGGGGGTGTGTCCACTGAGGGCGATATCCTGGACATGGAGGAGCACCCATCCACCTTCACAGGTGTCAGAGGGTCAAGGCAACAGTATACCCACCTGTCTGTCCGTACTGAAGTTGGTGGTGCTGATGTGGAGGAGGCCCTGCCCGTGTCCTAGCATGACAGCGTCCACGGATGCCAGCATGCTGTGACATGGACTGGTGCTGGATCCAGCACCGATGATGATGGCGCACACATCATGGACAGTGATACATGTGGGCCGCAGGATGGCCCCACAGCAGGTAACAGCATGGGCATAGCCGTGGGTGGTGCCACTGTGGAGGCCTGCGTGACATCACAGTCCCAGCCTGTACCTGTATGCACCAGTGAGGCAACACTGGTGTGCGTCCAGGCCTGTGGGGCTGTTGCAGCCACTGTGGTGGCACCGGTGAGTCCTGGCGAGTGGCGGCTGGAAGGACAGTGTCGGCAGTCGGCCAATGGTGGTGGGGGGACAGTGTCGGGGGGTGGTGCCAGAGCACCGCATGTGGACATGCCCCAGCATGGCTGTGGTGTGCAGTGCCCATCATCAAGGGATGATGCCATGCATGGCCAGGAACACCATGAGGGACATCGTGCCGATCCAGCGGATTACCTCTTTGATGAGCATAGCCGACTACTCCAGGCTTCCGTGGATCAGCAGTCACGGCTTGTTAGGGCAGTGGACCCACTCAGTGTGGTTCTGCACCAGGCAGAGGAGCAGTGCAGCAGAGACCATGCTCTGCTCTGGGCAGAGATGGTCCAGCAGTGGGAGGATGTGACCACTGCCATTGACAGGCAGACACATGCATTCACAGCTGTCATGGCCACATTGGGCACACAGTTTGTTGCACATGCGCCGCAGACACCGCACAGTGTCATGTCCACCCCCCCATTACTGGTGTCATGTGAAACCCTCCACGTTGACACCGGGTTCAGCTGTGGGCATCCCGATCATGCCTGGCACTGGCATGTTTGGTGGGCTGCAGACCTCTGCTCGAACATGATCGTGTTTCTGCAGCGTCAACCCTGGGGGACTGTCGGTGCCACCCCATGAGGCTATTGGTCAGTCTGTCATGGCTGGCAGGTCTCGTTGGGGCCGCCCACACATCCGTGGCAGCCATGGCACTGTGCCACGTGACTGACCTGTCTCCCACCATGGTGACTATCTGACGCTGCCCTGTGTGCAGTGTGTTGTGCAACATGAGATGCATGGGCGGGGTACCCAGCCCTGCACACACACACACACACACACACACACACACACACAGTCCATGTGCACACCCTCCCGGCTGCTGGCCACTGTGGTGTGTGCATGATGATGCCTGCGTTGCACTGTCCGCCACTGTACAATGGTGCCCAGCATCTGAGACATGCACAATGACGGGCACTGGGCGTGGTCGTCAGTGGACCTGTGTGTGGCTAGGGGTAGCAGTCGGGGTCGGTGTGCCTTCTACCCCTTGTGCATGTCTTGTGGGGTGTGTGGGTGTGTGTATGTGTGTGTGAGCGTGTGTCATATTAGGCCTTGCCCATCCCTGACACCGTGTGTGGTTCCACGCTCAGCCAATTCCCTTGCCGCCATGCACCCCTGGTGTTCATCCATGCGTGTTTGTGGGTTGTGCCCTTGCCATTGGTGGTTGCACATGGCCCCATGACCTACCTGTGTTGGGCAAAGTGCTCCTCTGTGATGGTGTCCTGGTGCAGTTGCGACATCCGTATCAGGCGGGGGTTCCTTCGCCAAGGGGGTGGCTGCCCATCACCATCTGCACCAGCGTCCTCATCGTCCCCATCGCTGTCCCCCTCTTCGACCTCTACTGATATCCCACAGTCGTTGGCCATGTTGTGCAGGATGCAACAGACCAGGAATAGCCCACGTGCCTTCGAGGGGCTGTACTGTAGGGCACTGCCAGATGTGTCCAAGCAATGGAAACATGCCTTCAGCATCTCGAACACCCGCTCTATGACATTATGTATGGTGGCACATGCCTCATTGTACCGTTGCTGCGATGGGGTCGCGGAGCACCGGTATGGTGTGAGCAGCCAGGGACAGAGTGGGTAGCCACTGTCACCTGTGTGTAGAGGGTGGACATTAGTATGGTGGACAATGTCACTTTGCCATGGGCCATCAAGGCCGGTACCCATGGCACCTCTGACTATGCACCCCCACCCCAGATGCCCATGTCATCCTGCGTGATGTGCATACTCACCTACTAGGTGGCCAGTGGGGATGTCCCCACTCTCGAACCTGTGGCACAGTGCAAACTGGTGCCAGATGAAGGCATCATGTGCTCCCCCTAGGGTGCATGGCACAGATATTGGTTACTCACCCCCTGGCATCGCACACCACCTGGCAGTTGATGTTGGCATAACCCTTTCTGTTGATGTATGCTACGCTCTCAGGGCCAGGTGGTGTGCAGATGGCCACATGGGTGCAGTCAATGGCCCTGAGCACGCCAGGCAACTGTGCTACCTTGTGGAACTCTTGTATGTGTGCTGTGTGCTCCGCCGGTGTGCTGGGGAAATGGATGTACTCTGCAGCAAGTGGCAGCAGTGCGCTGAGGAATTGTGTGAGTAGGCATGACGCGGCCGACTGGGTTATGCCTGTTGTGTCCCCTGTTGGTCTCTGGAAAGTGCCCGTGGTAAGAAGGCACATAACAGCTGTCACCTTTGTCTCCACTGACAGAGCATGGCTCTGTTGTGTGAGTGCCAGCATCTCATCACTGCACAGCTCACAGAGCTGCCTCAGGATCACCCAGTTCAGGCGGTACCGGCCCACAATCTCTGTGTCACTATAGTGCTCGAAGGTGGTGTGGGCTCGGTACCACCTGTTGGGGGAGTACCACTGATGGGCCCTTTCACGGCCGTGCCCCCCTGCTGCCTGCCTTCTCACACCCCTCATTACTGCCTCCATCTAGAAGGTGGCACTGGCCATGTCCCTGGCTGGTGTCCCCCCCCCGGCAGCTGTTATCCTGCTCCCCACTGTCCTTTGTGATGCTCCCCTTGCACCAGGTACACCTCCAGCCTTTGGCTGTCCTGCCTACTGCCACTGCCCTCAGTCCACTGTGGCACTTCCCTGTCTGTCCTGCACAGTGGCACAGGCTCCTCACTCCTGTCCTGTTCCTGCTTGTTCCCAGGTGTGCCCTGTCCTGCTCCTGCCCAGTCCCACTCACTGCTACACTCTTTCCTGTTGCTGTCACCTTGCTCCCACCTCTGGCTTCCCTGTAGCATTCTTGCATCTCTCTCTTGTTCCTTTTTATTTTGGATCATTTCCGCTATTGTGCAACTTCCGCTTGCTCCCCTATTGCGCATGGTGCATGCTGTTGAATATCGCACTGCGTCATTTATTTATAGTTCCTCCCCCTACGGTTGCACATGCATTCATTACCATTGCGCTCTTGTGCATTGCGACTTGTACAGCGCAGTTGCCTCCCACTGAATATCGCAGTATGGTGCATTTTCGTACTTGCGCTGGCGCATCTCTATTGCGCATGGCGCAACCCTTTTGAATATCTGGGCCTATGTCTAAAATTGTCTAAATGGGCAGATTTACATTATATAATAGTCCAACTGAAGATTAATTACTTATAAATATAATGCTATGATGGTTGCGAACCCCTTAGAAATTGTATTGACTAATGTAAGTTTTGTTATTATGCATATTTTTGTGTCTTGTATTTATTTGGTGTATTTTTGTGTGTTGGAACTGATGATTGTTATAACAGGAGCATCTTGAAAATGGGTAATTGGCCCAATGATGTGAAAGTGACATCTTTCCTGTATAAAAATAAACATTTTACTACTACTACACGGTTCCCATCATAATGGCGAAGAAAAAATAGCACCGCACAGTCCTGCGAGTGCACAATGCCAAAAACAGGAATGGCGACAGAACACAACAGCAAGCACAACATCAGCGGGCATCACAGCACTCTATAGAGTCAAAATTTCCTTAAGTTTTATGCAGGGGGCTGCGCCCACTGCACCGCCCACGAAGGGGGCTTTGCCCCCTGCACCCCTCTCTTATTATAATCAACTCCAAGGGGGGGAAGTTGACACTGGGGTATGGGAGCTAAATTTTCAGCATACCTCTCAACTTTTTGTCCCCCAAATGTGGAACATTGCCTCTCAAAATGTGGAACAAATGAATAAAATGTGGAACACTCAATTAAATCTTTACCTAGGAAGCTCAGAACACTGTTAAAATGTTTGCATTTATGTTCAGAAAGTCTGTTATTAATTGAATAATATATTTTTTGCATCATTTATTACAGATTTGTGCTTTAAAATGTTAATACTGAATGTGGGACAAGTCCTTACAATGTGGAACAGGGAGCCTTTGTGAAGTAAAATGAGGAACATTCCTTGTAAAGTGGTACAGTTGAGAGATATGCTTGGGAGGGGGCTATTCAGAGGAAGGAGTGATGGGGGACCATGGAATGGAACACAGTTCTGGGGAATGGTGGAAAAAGAAAGATAAGTACCACACACACTCATAAAAAAAATCTCTAAGCACCTAGTGGGGTCTGAACCTGGGTCCTCTCACGCTGGTGGCACTGACTCAAGCCACAGCAACTAGCGGCCAGCTGGGAACTGCCTGGCCCAACTGCCTCCCATACACTTCTCCCCTAAAGCTCCCTTTACTGTGCGCTTTACTCCTCAGTCGCTGCTATTCCCCTTACAGTATAAGTCATACCGCACCTCGCTATCCTCTTCCATTTGCTAAACTGACAGGCGGTTAAACTGAGTCACTCAATTTGCCCACATCACTGGATACCCATATATACGTTACAGTTTTGGACTCTGGGCACAGCAGGCATCTCAGGAGTCACAAATGATAAAATTATTCCTCCTGAATAAAATAAAATAAGAGCAGAAAGAGCACAAAAAGGAGCACAATCAGACTCAAGGCAGAGCCCTTGCAGATGGCAGTCCAGCCAGGCAGCCATCTTACTCTATCTTGAAAGAAAAAGAGGGTAAAAAATACAGAATCACAGAACAGTAACAGTTATAAACAATCTGCTAGAGTCTGCTGACAGAAGTATGTGATCGTGGCCAAATGTGCTACTTGCGAGGCAGATCTGTGAAACTACTTGGCTGTTCAGGTACAGCAATCTGGGCAGACTGAAGAAAAACTGTACTAAGCTAGTGAAGATAGAATGCTACCTATAAATAGATATACATTGTATTCCTTGTGTAAAACAATCAAAATGGTAGACAGTGTCCAACAGAAAACTATAGAGTCCTGTATTAGGCAGTTAGACTGTTTGGCACTAAATCTCAAATGCCTCTGTCTTCACATATCTGGGGTCCATCGACTGCTCTTCAGTGGGAGCTGGAAGGAGAGGGCTGCAGTTCTGTGTCCTCATGATCCGAGGGATCCTACAGTGAGTAGCAGCTCTGGAATGGGCCAGTAGGCTAGGGGTCCGTTAGCTGCTCTTCAGCAGGAGTTGGAAGGGAAGGGCTGCAGTCCTGTGCCTTCATCACCCGAGGGATCCCGTGGTGGGTAGCAGCCCTGGAATGGGCCAGTGGGCTAGGGGGGACATCAGCTGCTCTTCAGCAGGAGGTGGACGGGAGGGCTGCAGTCCTGTACCCTCACGACCTGGTCCTGTGGTGGGTAGCGGCTTTGGAAAACTACAAAAAAGGATAACACAAATGGATGTGAATAGGTATTTAGTAAATTCAGGCTATATGGTGTTTATTAATTTGGGATGCAGTATAAAAAATACTGATTTATCATTGTTAGGTTATTACGTAGTATTCTTACTGTAGTTATTGATGTTACTTATGTTATAGGCTTGTAATTCATTCTTAGTCTTATCATTGACTTGGTTTTAGTAATTACAGTAATGTGAATTTTTTTAGTTCTTTGGCTGTACTTTTCATAGGTTTATTTGAAAGGAAATGAAAGGGGAAATTGTTTAACCAGGAAAGGCACACTAAACCAGAGCTTGCTTTCAGGTGCAACCTGGGAGCACAAAGAAGTTAAATGACTTGCTCAGGGTCACACAGTATGCAAGTGGGGGCTGATGGGATTCACCCCAAGGTCTCCAGGTTTGCAGCTCAGTGTCCTTAATCACTGCACTATACTGCCTCTCAATTTGAGTTATATTGTATCTTTTATTTACCTGCTTATTTCTATGGTATGCATGCACTTATATGTGAAAGGTGTATTTCCGATTATTGTAAATAAATAAATGACTGTATTTTATGTAATGGTTTACTTTATGGTGTTGAAGTACTGTTGTTTATTTGAAAATTCTAATAAAAATGTTAACTATGAAAAAAAGAACAAGGGGTCATGCTATGAAACTGGGGAGGGGGTAGACTGAGGGGAAATGTGAGAAAGTATTTATTCACCGAAAGGGTGCTGAATACATGGAACAACCTCCCAGCAGAGGTGGTGGGGCCAAAAATGGTACTGGAGTTGAAAAATGCACATGACAGACATAAGGCAACCTTGGTGGTAAGGAGAGGGGGGATAAAGGCGAAGATCAAGTGGGGTCTGCAGTATTACAAGTAGTTAGGGAAAAATGGGAAGACTAGGTGGGCCAAGGGGTCCTTATCTGCCGTCAATTTCTATGTTTCTTTTTTTCTATGCACAAAGCTGTCAGTATTTCCATAGGAAGGCACGGTTTGTAATTTGGCCACTAATGGCACCAAAACATTACAAATGAATGATGCGCTTACAGCAGCTCACTCTTCTGGAGAAATCAGATCAGCAGCCAAACAATGGCGGTTCAAAGAAGACAGCAGTTTAACACAGGAAATGCGCCCTTAATTGCACCGTCTGCCACCTCACCTATGTTGTCCACCACTATTAATTTATCTCTGACCAGCTCCTTCAGCCTGTTGAAGTCTGCCCTTCTAAAATCAAGGACTTCAGTTCTTAGTTGGGGTTTACCAGACTCAAAGGCCATTTTGAACCAAATGGAGTTATGGTCGCTGTTCCCCAGTGGTTCTCCTACTGCCACAGCTCCTATCACCCCCAAGATAGAAACATAGATAATGATGACAGAAAAAGACCAAAGATCCATCTAGTCTACCCAAAGTTCCCTATCTGCCCCAGGACCAATTGTCCATACAGGGTTTTGTCCCTCCTGGGTCCAACCCTCTGCTCCACTCCCTACTGCTACTGACCTGAGCAACAACGAAACCCTTCGTAGAAACAGAGAACCATAGAAGTTGTCAGCAGATGGGAACTGTATGATTCATCAAGTCTGCCTGTGATTTCCTACACCATCACTTAGCTGCCTGCTTGAGTATCCTGCAGTGTCTGTCCCATACCCTTTTGAATTCCCCCACCGTCTTAGCTCCCACCACCCCCTCTGGCAGGCTGTTCCATGGTTCGACCTCACACTCCGTGAAGAAGAACTTCCTCATATTGCTCCTGAACCTACCTCCCTTAAGGCGAAGGTCATGCCCTCTTGTCCTGTTGTAGTCTTTTACCTGAAAGAAGTTTTGCACCTGTACCCTTGTTGTTGCCTTTAAGGTATTTGAATGTCTCTATCACATCCTCCCAATTCCTGCGCTACTCTAGGGAGTATAATTTGAGTTCTCAGAGTCTTGGCTCATACAGTTTCTGATGCAAGCCATGCACCATTTTTGTTGCTCTTCTCTGTACTGTCTCCAGCGTATCTATGTCCCTCTCGAGGTGCAACTTCCAGAACCTGACTCAATGCTCCAGGTGGGGCCTTACCAGGGATTGATACAGGGGCATGGTCACTTGATGCCTCCTACTCATGATGCCCCTTCCTATACATCCTAGGATGCCACTAGCCTTTAGAAACACAGAAACATAGACTTTGACAGCAGATAAGGACCACTTGGCCCACCCAGTCTGCCCATTTCCCTACCTACTGGATAAGCTGCAGATTCTAGTTAACCAACAGCCTATTTCCTGCAACCTCCCACTATAATTGCCTTATGTCTGTCCCATGCATGTTTGAATTCCTCCACTGTTTTAGACCCCACAACCTCTCCAGGAAGGCGGTTCCATGCGTCCACCACTCTCTCCGTGAAAAAGAATTTCCTCACATTACCCCTGAGCCGTCCCCCCTCTAACTTTAAATTGTGCCCCCTTGTTCTTACACATCTCTTTTTCTGAAAGATGCTACCCTCCTGGACTTTGTTGATTCCCTTGAGGTACTTAAAAGTTTCTATCATGTCCCCCTGTCCCTCCTTTCATCAAGGGTATACATATTAAGCTCTCTCAGTCTCTCTTCATATGGTTTCTGATGTAGACCCTGCACCATTTTAGTTGCCCTCGTCTGGACTGCTTCCATCCTGTCTATGTCCCTGCGTAGATGAGGTCTCCAAAACTGCACGCAGTACTCCAGATGGGGTCTCACCAACTGTCTGTATAGAGGGATAACCACTTCCCTTTTTCTACTTGTGATGCCCCTCCCTATGCATCCCAGTATCCCCCTGGCTTTTCCTACTGACTTCTCACATTGCATATCCACCTTTAGGTCATCTGATATGACTACACCCAGATCCCTTTCCATTATTGTTGTTGTTAGTACTTCCCCTGCTATTGTGTACTCTTCTCCTGGATTTTTATTTCCCAGGTGCATTACTTTGCACTTCTTTGCATTGAATCTAAGTTGCCATATGTCTGACCATTCCTCCAACCTTGCCAAGTCCCTTCTCATCCTTTCTACCCCCTTGTGTATCAACTCTGTTACAGATCTTTGTGTCATCTGCAAAGAGGCATACCTTTCCTTCCAGACCCTCTGCAATGTAACCTATAAAGACGTTAAAGAGGACTGGACCCAGTACTGAGCCCTGAGGTACTCCACTAGTAACCCCCCTTTCTTCAGAATGTGTTCCATTCACTATTACCTTCTGTGTCCTGTTGTGCAGTCAGTTTTCAACCCAGGCTACCACCCTGGGACCCACTCCCAGGCTGGCTAACTTGATTATTAATCTTTTGTGTGAGACTGTGTCAAATGCCTTGCTAAAGTCTAGGTAGGCCATATCCACAGCCCCTCCCTGGTCTATTACTTTGGTCACCCAGTCAAAGAAATCGATTAGATTTGTCTGACATGACCTTCCTGCTGTGAATCAATGCTGCTTTGGGTCCAGTGCCCCGCTGGCCTCTAGGTACTCAACAATTCTTTCTTTCAGAAGTGATTCCATCATTTTCCCCACCACTGAGGTCAAACTAACAGGTCTGTAGTTTCCTGCTTCTGCCTTGCTCCCACTTTTGTGAAAGGGAATCACATCTGCCCTCCTCCAGTCCTCTAGTACCACCCCATCTTCCCATGATTTGTTAAAAAGTGTGGTTAGTGGTGTCACTAGGTCCTCCCTTAGCTCTTTTAGGATTCTAGGGTGAATCCCATCAGGCCCCATTGCTTTGTCCACCTTGAGTTTTAGAAGTTCTTTCAGTACTCTTTCTTCTTTAAATGGACTGGTATCAACCCCACTATCCAGAGAGCTTCTACTGTTTGGTTTGGATAACTCCTCCTCTTCTTCTTTTGTGAATACTGAGCAAAAGTATTCATTCATTATCTCTGCCTTTTCACTGTCTCCCTCTGCCCACCTCCCTTCTCCATTATTAATCTTCCCTATCCCTCCCTTAACCTTTCTATGTTCCCTAATGTACCTATAAAAGGTTTTATCCCCCTTCTTAACTGAGTTGGCTATCCTTTCCTCGGTTTGGGCCTTTGCTTTTCTGACTGCCTTCCCCACTTCTTTCTGCTTTAATTGATACAGTTTACTGTCGTGCTCTGTCTGTGATTCCTTATACTTTTTGAATGCAGCCTTTTTCTCCTTTACCTTCCCTGACACTTCTTTTGAGAGCCATAGTGGTTTTTTATTCCGCTTTGTTTTCTTTATTTGTTTCACACAACGGCTTGTTGCCTCCATGATGGCAGTTTTGATTTTTCTCCATTGTTCTTCCACCCCTCCTTTCTGGCCATTTGCTAATGCATTCCTCAGGTATTCACCCATTTTGCCAAAGTCAGCCCTTCTAAAGTCCAGTATCCTTGTATTTGTATGGCTTGTCTCCATGGTTGTGTTTATTGTGAAGCACACTGTGCAGTGGTCGCTTGTTCCCAGGTGTCTACTGACTTCTAAGTTTGTGATCCTCTCTCCATTTGAGAGTACCAGGTCTAATATTGCTCCCTCCTGAGTGGGTTCCACCACTAGCTGTCTAAGGTATGCTCCCTGTAGGGCATCGAGAATGACCCTGCTCTTGGACGTGGCTGCAGTCCATGTTGCCCAGTTAACATCTGGCATATTCAGGTCCCCCATCAACAGTATCTCCCCTTTTTCAGCCATTTTGAGAATGCCCTCTATCATTTTAGTGCTGCCTTCTCTCATTGCTTGCCGACCTTTAGGTCTTCAGAGATGATCATCCCCAGGTTGCGTTCGTGCCTTGTAGCCACCAGCTGCTCCCCTCCCATCGAGCACACTTTCCCCGGGTTACATTTTCCCAGGTGCATCACTTTGCTTTTTTTGCATTGAATTTCAATTCCCAGCTCCTCAACCACTCCTTCAGCTTTCAGAGAGCAGATTCCATGCTTTATTGCCCCTCTGGTGTGTCAACCCTGTTGCCGATTTTGGTGTCACCCACAAACAGTCACACTTTTCCCTTCAGTCCATCAGCAATGTCGCTAATGAATATGTTGAAGAGGATCGGCCCAAGAACTGAGCCCTGTGGTTCCCCACTAGTCACCCTACCCTCCTATGACAGAGTGCCATTCACTAATACCCTCTGTGTTCTCCCATTCAATGAGTTTCTCACCCAGCCTGTTACTTTATGCCTAACTCCCATGTTCTCCAATTTATTGACCAGTCTCCTGTGTGGAACTGAGTCCCAGTCATGCTTGAAACCGGACTTGACCCTGGCTAACTGTCTGACCTTGCAACACCCGCTGCCAATGTCCGCTCCCTCCATTCCTCCTCTAAGAGACTCCTCATGATTTCCAGGATGAGGTTAAAAACTACCGGTGACAGGGCTTTTAGTGTCACCGGCCCTATCTTGCGGAATTCATACTGCCAACTGTGAGGGAGGCCCCTTCAGCTGAGATCTTTAAGACCAGCCTCAAGACCCACTTATTTGCATTAGCATTTCCAGACATCGATTCCTAGGGGCATCAGTATTTACTCCATAAGTTAATGCCTATATATTCGGAACTTAGATTGCTGTCTTTATTCTTATCTTGTTTTTAATTCAAGTTATGTATTTATGCATGCACTGCCCTATTCATAATGTTTGTATTTGCAGAATGTGCTGGTTCGGGGGGTGTCAGGAGAGGGAATCAGGGGTCCAGTAGATGGCAGAGAAACATTGTGGGGAATAAGGATGAAGGAGAGGAACTGTGATGGGAAAAGTGTGGCAGAGCAAATAGCAGGCAGTGGTCAGTTCTAGCTATTCTACAATATTGGGCAATTCGCAGAAAAAATTCAGTAGTGCAAGTAGTAAGCTATATAGACGACAGGCAGTCAGTTAAAGTTCGCTACAACTCTGTTAGACAATTCCTACATATACAGTGCAGTAGTTTAAAGGTAAAATTCCAAAAGTGCCTGTGTTTGCTGGAGGTATGTTTGTAGTGGCTGCGTGTCTGTGTCTGTAGCTTAGTTTTTGTGGATTTACATGGTTTTCTGCTTGGAGTAACTACACCATTCTTGCTCACTGCATCCGTGAAAGTTTCTTGAACTGGATTTCTGCAAAACATCACAACCAGGTATCTGCATTTTTCATTTAAAAATCAACTTTTTGGAAGCTATCCCAAGCAAAACATAAGTCAAGCAATTAAGTCTGACAAACTCAGTGACTCTAGGTCTGCCTGAATCCACATTTTCGTCTGACCTGCCCCATGATCTGTATGTTGGCTTTTCAACAACTTCTTTGAATGACAAAGAAGCATGCAGACAAAAGGATTTCACATCCTGCATATGCACAGGCACAGTTCATCACCTGCAGGAATTCTAACACATTCTGTGACTCTGGACCTCAGCTGTTGATTTCTTTTGGCTTATGACTTAACCACCAGGTATCTACAAGATGCTGAAATCCTTTCTCCTACAAATTCTCCTTATGCTGCTTCTGCTCTCAGGAAATGTTCACCCCAACCCAGGACCACCTGGGCAGCCAGCAGTGGCACCAAGCAGAAGGACAGGGACACTCACCATGGTATCCATCAATGCCTGCAGCATCCTCAACAAACTTGACTCCCCTCCAAACATGGATCCTACAGCACAACCCTGATGTCCTCTCAGTTGTGGAAACATGGCTAAACCCTAAAATCCCTGATACTTCAGTCTCTATCCCTGGCTACTGCATTTTCAGGCAAGACAGGATTGCTAAATGGGGCGGGGGCTGCGCCATCTATCTTAAGGATACCCTTATGGGTCACATCATCCCATCCCCCAGCCTGAGCAACTCCTCTCAGGTCCTCACAATCAAAATCCTCCTTGGTGCACATAACAAGGAACTCACTGTCATCTCGGTTTACCTACCCCCAAGAGACCAGGCTGCTGGCTTCCATAGCATCATGGAATATCTAAGGGTCCAGCAACATAATTCTGAAACCATAATCATGGGTGATTTTAACATTAACTGGCTCTCCGCTGAGGCTGCTACCTAGGGATGCAGCCAGCGCATCACCCCACTCAACTGGTCAATGCCCCCACTAGGTGTAACTATAGGACAGGCTCCCTTACGCTTCTAGACTGGATTCTATCTAACCACCCTGAACGCATCTCCAATGTTTCTGTACCCCAGATACAATAGTGACCACTCGCCTGTCATCTGTTCCTGGTCAAACAAATACCACAAGCCCCCTCCCAAGCTTATCTATGCCAGGGTTATCAAACAAGGGCACCTCCAGCTGTTAAAATCCCATCTAACCAGGCTGAACTGGGCAGTGCTTGACTCCCTCAATGACACCGACAAAGCTCTGGACCTATTTATCAAACGTTTCAACGAAGCCTGTGACATCTATGCACCAGTGAAAAAGATGAAGGTCAAAGGACAGACCAACCCCTGGGTTACTACTGACCTTTTAACTCTGCTCAAGCACAGAGACCACCTCTGGCATTGTGCTCGTGCAACTCTGACGCAAGTAAACATACAATTATACAAAGCAGCCAGAAATGATTGCACTCGAAGAATACGGAATGCTAAACGCAGCTATTACAAAGAGGCTCTGACCAACTCTTGGGGCCAGGAAACAAATTCTGGAACAACATGAAAGAACTCACAGGCAAGGATCCTAAAGCACCACCCACTATGCTCAACCTTCATGGCACTCCTACACTCGACCTAGGTATCATCACCAGCACTTTTAATAATGCATTTACAAACCTGGACAGTGTCCTTCCACCAAATTTTTTCGACGACCTCCCCTCCAGCTCCTCCCAAGTTACCCCCCAACTAGAACGTACAACCCCAAAGTTTTTTTTAAGGAGGTCCCACCACAAGTAGCTAGAAAATACATTCAAAAGGCCATCGGCAAACAAGGTACAGTGGTGACTCCCTTGACCTGAAACTGCTGGCACAAGTCCTCGATGAAATCTTAGAACCACTTACAAAGATCTTTAATCTCTCGCTTAGTTTGGGCCATTTCTCTCTCTGGAAGAAAGCCACTGTCACACCGGTTCACAAAGCGGAGATAGGACACTGCACACCAATTACAGACCTATCTCACCCTCCCCACTATCCAAAGCGCTGGAGCGAATAGTGTCGGACCAACTAGCTGAATTCCTGGATAAGTACAATGTACAGTGCACAGAGCAGCATGGCTTCAGAAAGGGCACAGCACCACCACTGCACTACTGGAATTTACAACCTTCATCCATGCCACGCTTGACAAAGGGAATTGTGGAGGGGCAGTATTTATAGACCTTACCAAGGCATTCGACACAGTTAACCACCCCCTACTGCTCAAGCAACTGTCCTCCATTGGGATCTCCAGCGATGCCCTTCCATGGTTCACCAGCTACCTTGATAATCGGATCCAATGTGTAAGGATTGCAGGGATCTCTTCGGATGAGAAACCGGTCTGCTCCGGAGTCCCCCAGGGGTCTATTCTGGGCCCTCTACTCTTCTCCCTCTTCATCAACAATCTCCCCAGTGCCTGCCACCAAAAAATATTACTATACGCAGACGATGCAGTCCTGTTTTCCAGCCACCATGACATTACAGTCCTTGAATCCCAGCTGCAGCTTGACTTCAATCGCATCGAAGACTGGTTCAATTCTCATAAACTTGTCCTGAACCACAGCAAGACTAAAGCCATGTCCTTCTGTAACCGACAGAGCAGGCACAACTCTCTGTCCCTCACCATCAAGAACCACACTGGGAACCCACTCGAACACGTCAAGGAGTTCAAGTGCCTTGGTATTACCCTGGATAGTACCCTCTCCTACACTCGGCATATTGACACTGTTGCCAAGACCGCCAATATGGATTGGACTACTACACAAACACAAGCACTGTATGCCTGGCGGATGCCCCTTAAACTAGCCATCTACAGCTCTGTCACCTCTATCATTGACTACGGCCTTGCCATCTATGGCTCTGCCCCAACAAGTGCACTCCACGGATCTCAGTTGCTCTCAACAAAGCCTGTAGACTACTGACAGGTGCAGCCCGACTAACTCACACCTGTGACCTCTATGCACAGGCCAGTTGGAGTTACCCTTAAGCAGCAGAATACAATACCAGACCTGCTTACTTAACAAAAAAGATTCTCCTTGGTCTCATGCCACCTGGTGTTAGCTCACCCTTACTACCTACAGTGGCACTCAACAAACATGTGGTGCCCAATCTCTAACCTTTCAGGTTCCCAGATGTCGTACCTCCATGGGTCAGCGGTCCTTTATCTATAGAGCTGCTCAATGGTTCAATTCCTCAATGAAGAATCACTTTCCTCTACTACACTTGGACCCTTCAAAAGGAATCTCAAACTTTACCTCACCTCTACTACTCAATGTGACTGCTTTGTTGAACAGAGATCTCTCTAAACACCTCCCAGCTCACTCATGTCTCACAGCCTGCCCTTTCCCAATCTCATTCCCTCTGGCACTGGGCCTTCCTTGTGACTCCTTCCCTGCTTCACAGCTCCACTGGTACAAGACATTTTCCACTACCATCGGACAGTGGCCCATTAGCCTGCCAACTTCCTCTCCCGGTCGCATGCCTGCAATACTAACTGCCTGTGGTGCCCTCTTTCTCTTATTGTTACCGCAGCCAGCTGCCTACTCAAGCTGCTCGTTTTATGAATATTATCTCAAAGTATGTTATAACTGAGTATCTTTATTTTTTCTTTTAGTTGTTTTGGTTGTTTATTGTGCATTCTTTTACTACCTCTGTATGTATGTTGACCCTCATCCTTTGACGTGGAACCTTTGTAAACGAGCAGTTTCTGCTCAAAGGTATTTGTAATCCGAGAATTTAATAAATAAATAAAAATAAAAAAATTTGTACGGTGCCCAGAGCCTCTGGGATTGGGCGCCCAAGAAATAAGTTACCTTGCCTTGCCTTACTCTACTGCATAGCCTTATGTCATCTGTGGAGATACGCAACTTGCCCCGGATGCCCTCTTCAGTATCACCAATGAACATACAGGTAATTCCTGGCATTAGAGATCTCTAACCTCCCAAGTGGTCCAGAAAGCCAAATGACCGCCAGCCTGCTGGCGCAGCGGTAGTGCTACCACTTGTGACGCCGATGACTTGGACTCATGAATGAGCCTGGGCCATCAGAAGTCCAGCCAGGGGGAGGGGGATTGAGCATTCCACAGGACTCTCTCTCTCCCCCCTCCTCTGGGGAGGGGAGTGTCGCATACTGCTGCTTTACTGCCAACTGGGTGACCACAGGTGGTGGCTTAGGGTATAAGTGACTAGTTGGAGTGGACCATCAGAGCACAACCACTAGTTGACTGCATCAGGGCTCACTGGCAGCCAGTCCTGATGCACGCTTCTGGTGGCAGGGCAGGGAGAACAATTGAAAATGGTGCTGGACTGGGAGGATGAATGTGCTGGCCCACCATGTCTCACACTGGACTCACGTCACCGTCTCCTGGGGACACCATCAGTCTTCACCTCCACCGTGGGCAGCCAGATTGATGCTGGGAAGAAATGCAGCAGAGCTAAAGGAATACCTGGCCCTGGGGGTGAGCCAGTGGTCCACACAGTGGTGTGTTGTGGGTGGGCTGATGGTCCCAGGAGGACAGGCGGTGAAGTCTCAGCCAGGTGGGAACTGGGTAATTGGTGATAGGTGGAAGGAGGTCCTGCCTGGGATTGGGAGGATAAAACAAATTAAAGAACTAAAGAAAGCCAAACAACAAGAAAAGTGATTAAAGCAAAAGATGTCTTGGAGCAAATCCAGAACATGGTGCCAGATCTGCAGCCACAGATAGCATCTGAAGGTTTGTAAAAGGAAAAAGGATATTTTGAAGTCTGCCCTCTCTACTTAGACAGGCAAACCTCCATCCCTTAAGGCTGCCATTTCTTGTGTTCAGCATGAGACATATTACAGTCCATAGATGTAGAGTTTTGTGGGGCTTCCAGGCTCGAGCCCCCCTCCCGGGAAAGCTGAGCCTAAAATAGGTTCCCTGTTTTGGGCAATAATTTTGAGCATGAGAGCTACCCCCCCCCCAGGAAAACCTAAACTCTACACCCATGTTACAGCCTATATTGAAACTGAGGTATACTGTGCAACAGCTGCAAGTGTGTGAAGGGAAACATCATTCCTTTACTGACAAAGTACTTACAGCAGGGTACACAGAGGGCTGTTATTAGAGGTATAATTCTTTTCAGTATAAATGTGAAATGCTTGAGAATGCTGTTAATGGTAGAACACTAAACATGCACTGGGAATTCCATCTGGGGCTGTGGGGAACACATGAAAAATTTGTTCAGAAGTTGTTTCCAGGCTCCTTAGATTTCAAACCCAGAGTGAAAATCTGATCAGTCTATAGATTTAATACAACAAAACTGAAGTTGTGCCTTGGCCCAGTAGGTGGGCGCAATAATCAAAGCAACCCCTATCTTGCACCTCCTGCAGACCAGATTGATATGCCTACTTTTTGACAACTTTGTGCAAGGAACTGCTTTTGCTGTGACAGACCATAACAAGAGGCTGCTGTTTTCATAGTTCGCATGGTCCTACGGGTCTAGACAGCTCACAAACAACTCAGCTGGCATGCTAGGGATTGCTGCACCTTCAAGGGAGATTTTGAGGGGAAGGTGTGGAAACTGCATCAATGTTAAAGCTGACAAAGTTTAGGGTAGGGAATAAGAATAAAACACCTTCTCACTGATTACAATGATGTTAAAAAGGATTTGTGGGGGGGAGTGGCATGGTGGGGCACGATGGTGGTTGCTGTGTAACTGCTCCCACATGGCACTTAATCGCATTGGGAAAAACAACTGATCCAGTGGCTAAAACAAGCAGTAAATAGACTAAAGGGGTACAGATTCTTGATGGTGACCCAGAAATTGCAACCCCCCAAAAAAACATAGACTTTGATGGCAGATAAGTACCGCTCGGCCCACCCAGTCTGCCCATTTCCCTACCAATTGGATAAGCTGCAGATCCTAGTTAACCAACAGCCAACTTCTTCCTACCCCCCCCACCAGAATTGCCTTATGTCTGTCCCATGCATTCTTGAATTTACCCTCTCCTAAACTTTGAGCCCTGTATGTCAACAAGTCATCTGGCTCCAGTTGCTCCTGAAGGGCATATAAGAATGACAGCTATAGTGATGGACGGGAACACACTAAGTCAAGAGCATGACAGTATCAGCAATGTTACAGAACTCAAGGCAGGATTTGAAAATGTAACTGCTCAGATCCTGCATATACAAATGATTGTGTTGGGACTGGCTGAGACTACGACTTCATGCACTATGAAGCTAGATGACGCTGAGAAGAGAACTGGAGGATGAAATGGCGGACCTCACAAGGGACCGGGATCACCTCTGCAAGTCTCTGGATGCAGTGCAAGAAAGAGCCAATGGTGTAAGCAATAATACCCGACAGAGTGGGCGGTATTGGGCTATACCGGACCGCCCTGGGGTGAAATGATGCCCGCACCACAGGTGGAGGGCCTTATAGCCCCTGGAAGGTCTGGTGTAGCCCATACCGCTCACCCTGGAGGGTATTATTGCACTTAGAAAATGGGTACCTGTATTATACGTTTGAGAAAAAAAAACAATTTTGTAATTTTATTTTGTAATGTGATTTTGTAATAAAATAGTTATTCTGCCTGTCTTGGATTGCTGTTTTCCTTTTTTTTTTTTGCTTGAACTGAGGATTTCTGTCCTACTACAGCCTCTGTACCAGGTGAATTTTGAGCTCATTGGTATGGTTACCTCCACTCTGTTACCCCCCACACACACACGGCTTAAAATACAGTTTTTGTTGTTTTACCTTTTTTTTCCTTTTTTGTGTTTATTCATTTAACTCTTTTTTTTTTTTTTTAAATGGGAAGCAGAGCTGTTGTGGTCACAATTGCAGTCGGGACCAGTGACTATTGGGCGACATACTGGTGGATTTTAGTGCTTACAGACATCAAGGGACAGAGAGGAAAAAAAAGGTTCAATCGTCTTGTTTTAATCTGCAGCCTCATCCTGTTCACTGCGGTTGCGATCCTGGCTGCCTGCTGCCATTCTGCCTGCCCGCATGCCTATCAACAAGATGGATCCGAGTGCTCTACAGTAGCACTAACAGTGTGTACTGGAGTGCTATAGAAAAATGTGACAGCTTTTTTTATTTTCTGTCGGAAGCTAATAGGGAATAGGGTTTGAAACAAAAAGCGACCGTCTGCTGTTCTCACGTGACATGCTTAAGTTAAGCGAGTGGTTCAAATGTTGGGGGGAGTGCTACCGGAGGTGTTTTCAACTTATTGAGTGTGAGGAAAAAAATAAGTGCTCAGTAAAAACTCACGGCTTGGCAGAGTTTGTGGCAGTTGTGTGCAGAGACTGCCATTGTTGTGGGATGTTTAGTGAAGCCAGATTTTGGGGCCGGGGCGTGAGAGTTGTCCCTCTCTAAATTTAAAACAACTGAGTTGCGTGAGGGTGGATGTGCCATTTTGGATTGTTGACAGAGTGGTTTTCCATTTATTCATCAGGGAATAGGGAATTGGGCATGAGAGCAGTTGGGGTACCATTTATTTATTGTTTTTCAAGTGTGACCACGATCTGACTCCCATGCTGCTCTCACTTGTACAGCCAGGGGACAGAGAGCGGGTAGCTGGTTGGAGGGATGGGCACAACAGCGTGGTTGGAGGCTCTCAGAGAGTCGGTAACTGTGTGGGACATGGATGTACAGTATATATATAAATAAAGAAAACAAGACAGACAACAAAAATGTTACTTTAAATGTACCCAGGGGAGGCTGATGTGCTGTTTCAAGCAGCTGTCACAGAACAAGCAAGTGTTACGGGCCACGGGGCAGCAGTATCTCTCGCTAAGCGAGAGAAAAAAAATGGTGGCTCCAAATAATTGAACATTCTATGGGCACAGGGACTTAAAGGGTAATCAGGCAGCCAGAGACTGGGGCTTATTATTTCCCAGTCTCTATTGCCTGATACTGGACTGGGTAGTTGTTGGCATCAGCCAATCAGAAAGCAGAATGCTCCCTACCCATTTTCTAACACACAAACAGAGCATGGTGCTCCAACCTGCAAATCATGGGTCTACCAGAGGGACTTGAGGGTAAATCACCAGGAACAATGGTGCAAAAGTGACTGGCTGAAGCACTGAACATAGGTCCGGACGTAGCCAAGTTTGAAACTGAGTGAGCACTTCGCACTGGTCCACGTCCTGAACCCGGTGAATGACTGCAGCATTTTCTTATTCAGTATTTACATTACCCAGACAAAGAAATAGTTGTTACAGCAGCAAAGAGTGAGGGCCCCATCATGGAAGGCAGGAAAGTTCATGTCTTCCAGGGCTATAGCCGAGAGCTGCAATAGAAGCACCCGCAGTTCTCGGGCTTGAAAACATAGCTTCTCTCAAAAGGATGGGCATTCGCTCAACTTCATCCATCACACTTGAGAATTTCTTGTCCTAGGAGACATCCTTGCTTTTTTTATGCCCCCCCCGAAGATGAAAATTCTGTGAACACTGAAGAAGCAGCCATTGAGGGGAGAAGCTCCACATGTGAGATGAGGCCTGCTGCCTGAATATCCTGCTAGTTACTCACCATTTGCAAGTAAGTAGTTTGGTTGGACTGTGGCCTTTGGGTGCCCCCAGTAACGAAGCTTGATTTTCCCACTCATCCTCCCTATCCTCATAGTTCTGACCACAGCAGGCCTCTGTGAGTGTACATGAAGAAAACCATGCTCAAAATATTTATTTAGCATTTTGTGCACCTGTTTTCTTCTTTTGGTATGGCTTACTCCTCCTGTAGTGCCTGAGGATTGTTGTTATTGGGTCTCTGTGAGTGTACACCCAGCCACCTGGCATACTCCAGGAGGTTTCATTTCATTTAGGGAGCCCTAACCAGACACGCTACATGGAAGAGTGTGAGCCACATGCACTGAGTCTGTTAAGCTCCTTTTGGCATTAACTTGGGGTCTGGGCTGGAGGCCAGGGTTAGGGGGTAGGAGGGGGGGTCTCTGAGCTAGTGGTCAGGTCTGATGATGGGGGGCCTGAGTAGCTGCATGGACTGACAGCAGTGGCCTATCTGTGCAGTCTTTTCAAATCGAGGATTAGGTCTACCGTCTGCATATATGTGTGCTTATTTAACTCAGCCTGCAATGCAGAGTGCCACTAGTTTCGAGAAGAGGTCTGACAAGCAAGCAACTGCAATAATACCCAACAGGGTAGGTTGTATTGGGCAACTTCTGTGGAGTAAAAAAAGACTCATGCAAGTAGGGCAAAAAACTCTCTCTCTTTTTTAGGTGAAAAATGATGCCAGTAAGCTGCTGGGGAAAAACTAGTCTTGCTCGGATAGTGCCGCCTTGGATCTTATAGGTTCATAGGTTCATAGAAGTGTACGAGCAATGAAGGTATATGTAAGGATGCCCATTGTATGCTCACCACCCATATGTCCTATGGGTGGAAATCAAATTTTTTGTTTCCCATATGTTTATCCAATCTTTGCTTAAAGGTATTTAAATTATCACTATTAACGACACTTACAGGTAAGTTATTCCACAAACCCACAACTCTCTGTGTGAAAAATAGACTCCTTCTAGTGGATATACGTTTTTCTCCGGTGGGTCAGAGCTCTTAGCTGATTGTTTTGTGAGGGCACAGTTTAGGCCCAACCCTTCCCACCCTTCACCCCACCCACCCCTGGAAATAGTTCCTTTATACCTGGGGTTCTGACATCATTTCCTAAGAGTGCAAGGTATATCAATGTCATATCCTCTCTAGCACACAGCACTGAAAATATAAGCATACACATTGTATAATATATATATTTCTATATAACAAACCAATCACACACACAAACACACGCACACAAAAAAAAAGTACATAATCATGTGGGGAGTAGTGCAATGTAATGGCTATGGGGCAGCAGTCTTCCGGGAGACTTTCTGGAGGCTGAGATGCTGCCCTATTTGCAGACAACTCTCTGCCCTGAGGGAGGAATTTGCCCATCTTCAGGCCACACTGGACAGCAGTAAGGGAACCTTCCCCCAGGCCAGACTGAATGGTAGGAAGGGAACCTCCCCCATCCAGGGAGCACCAGAGCCACCACCACTACCTCAGAGGTTGCAAAGAAAGCACAGCAGTTGGACCACAGTGGGCTCAGGGAGGGTGAGGATGGTGGAACAGAAACACACCCAGTCAGTTGTTCCACTCCACAATCCATACACCATTCTGGGAGAGCACAGCTCCCCTATGGATGCACCTGCAGAGGAGATTAAGGAGGCTGAGGACACCTGTCACAAGGGAGGCCCACAGGAAGGAGGCAGAGACACCACAGGGAAAGGAAGCAGCTCCTGGTGGGGGACTCAATTATTAGGGGATAGAACTGGGGGGAGCAGGGAAAACTGAAGTAAGGTGCCTGCCTGGTGCCATGGCTTGGAGGGACAGGAAACGCATCCTCAGGATCATGAGAACAGCTGCACAGGAGTCTGAGCTGGATGTCATTGTCCACCTAGGGACAAATGACGTGGCTCAACATGAGATTAGAGCAGTGCAGAAGAACTTTGTAGAACTGGGGAGGGGCCTAAGACAAGTAGCACACACAGTATCCTTCTCAGAGGTGCTGCCTGTCAATGGCATGAGTGAGGCAAGGGTACTTTGCACCATGCAGTTTAATGAATGGTTGAAAAAATGGTGTCGAGCACAGGGATTTGGCTTCACTGGGGACTGGGGTTCCACCTGGAGGGACACCAGCCTATACTGGCAGGATGGTCTGCATCTGTCTAGGAAGGGAAGAAGTCTTTTGAGCAATTGGTTTAAATGCTTCATTGGCAAGCTTTTAAACTAGTCTAGGGGGGAGGCACTGATAAGCAGCAGGAAAATCCCAGCCTCTCCCTACAAAACAGGGTACTAAATGAGAAAAAGACCAAGGTGGAAAGGTCAGTGGGGGATGCTGCAACAGAAGGTAAAGCCATCAAAAAATGGAAAGCAATGAGTACCAATGCCCGTAGTCTGAGTAACAAGCTTCCTGAATTAGTGGCCTTGATGGAAGAGGAACATCTGGATATTGTGGCAGTCACAGAAACATGGTTCACACAAAACCATGACTGAGATGTAAACATACCAGGATACACTATCTACAGGAGGGACAGAGAGGGTAAAAGAGGAGGAGGAGTAGCTCTTTACATAAGGGAAGGAATCAAAGCAACAGCACAAAAGGGAAAACAGGGAGGAGAAGAAGCACTGTGGGTAAATTTGGAGACCGGCAATGGCACCACAATCCGCACAGGAGTTAGATACAGACTTTTCAGGGGAGGAAATGGACAAGGAAATGATAGAAAGTATACTTAATATGGCAGAAAAGGGGAGATATTGCTGATGGGTGATCTGAATATGCCAGATGTTAACTGAGTGCAGCTGCAGCAGCCACTTCAAGAGTGGGTTATTCTAGATGCCCTACAGGGGCATGCCTTAGACAACTAGTATTGGAGCCCACTAGAGAGGAGCAATCTTAGACCTGGTTCTCTCAAATGGAGATGAAGAGAGGATCACAGACGTAGAAGTGGGTAGCCATCTGGGAACTAGCGACCATCGAACAGTATGGTTCACACAAACACAGCAATAGAGTCAAGCCACAAAGGCAAAAGGTACTGGACTTAGGAGGGCTGACTTTGCCAAAATGGGTGAGTGCCTAAGGAATGCACTAGCAAATGGTCAGGAAGAAGGGGTGGAAGAACAATGGGGAATAATAAAAACTGCCATCACAGAGGTAACAAGCCTTTGTGTGAAGCAAACAAACAAAACTAAATGATGTAAGAAACCACTATGGTTCTCAAAGGAAGTGGCAGTGAAGGTTCAAGAGAAAAAGAAAGCATTCAGGAAGTACAAGGAATCACAGAAGGAGCAGGACTGAGAACTATATCAGTTAAAGCAAAAGGAAGCTGGGAAGGCAGTCAGAACAGCAAAGGCCCAAACTGAGGAAAGATAGCCAACTCAGTTAAGAAGGGGATAAAACCTTTTATAAGTACATCAGGGAGTGAAGGAAGACCAAGGGAGGGATAGTGAGGCTTAATAAAGGGGGGCAGAGGGTGGGCAGAGGGTGACTGTGAAAAGGCAGAGATACTAAACAAATATTTTTGCTCAGTATTTACAAAGGAAGAGGGGGAGGTACCTAAAACAAACAGTAGAAACACTGTGGATACAGAAGTTGATACCAGCCCATTTACAGAAGAAAGGGTTCTCTAAGAACTCTTAAAACTGAAGGTGGACAAAGCAATGGAGCCTGATGGGATTCATCCCAGAATTCTAAAAGAACTAAGGGTAGAATTAGTGACACCACTGACTACCCTGTGTAACAAATCATGGGAGGATGGGGTGGTACCCGAGGACTGGAGGAGGGCAGATGTGATTCCCCTTCACAAAAGTGGGAGCAAGGCAGAAGCAGGAAACTACAGACCTGTTAGTTTAACCTCAGTGGTAGGGAAAATGATGGAATCACTTCTGAAGGAAAGAATTGTCGAGTATCTAGAGGCCAGAGGGGCACAGGACCCAAGGCAGCATGGATTCACAGCAGGAAGGTCATGCCAGACAAATCTAATAGATTTCTTTGACTGGGTGACCAAAGTAGTAGATCAGGGAGGGGCTGTGGACATGGCCTACCTAGACTTTAGCAAGGCATTTGACACAGTCCCACACAAAAGATTAATATACAACTTAGCTAGCCTGGGAGTGGGTCCCAAGATGACAGCCTGGGTAAAAAATTGGCTGGAGAATAGGACACAGAGAGTAATAGTAAATGGAGTCCACTCTGAAGAAAGGGGGGTTACTAGTGGGGCACCGCAGGGTTCAGCATTAGACTGGCTCTTCAATGTCCTTATAAGCGACATTGCAGAGGGACTGAAGGAAAATTATGTCTCTTTGCAGATGACACAAAGGTCTGCAACAGAGTTGATGCACAAGGTGGGTGGAAAGGATGAAAAGGACTTGGCAAGGTTAGAGGAATGGTCAAATGTATGGCAGCTTAGATTCAATGCTAAGAAGTGCAAGGTAATGCACCTGGGAAACAAAAACCCAGGGGAAGAGTACACAATGGGGGGTGAGATACTAACAACAACAAAAATGGAAAGGGACCTGGGGGTAGTCATATCAGATGACCTAAAGGTGGGCAAGCAATGTGAGAGGGCAGCAAGGAGGGCTGGGGGGATACTGGGATGCATAGGGAGAGGCATCACCAGTAGAAAACAGGAAGTTATTATCCCTCTGTACAGACAGCTGGTCAGACCCCATCTGGAGTACTGCGTGCAGTTCTGGAGACCCAGTCTTCGCAAAGACACAGACAGGATGGAAGCTGTCCAGAGGAGGGCAACTAAAATGGTGCAGGGTCTGCACTGGAAGACATATGAAGAGAGACTTAAGGAACTTAATATGTATAGCCTCGAGGAAAGGAGGGGGGGGGACATGATAGAAACTTTCAAGTACCTCAAGGGAATCAACAAAGTCCAAGAGGGTAGCATCTTTCAAAAAAAGAGGTGCGCAGGAACAAGTGGGCACAATTTGAAGATGGGGGGCAGCTCAGAGGTAATTTAAGGAAGTATTTTTCACAGAGAGGGTTGTGGATGCATGGAACGGCCTTCTGGAGGAGGTCGTGGAGTCACAAACAGTGGTGGAATTCAAGCATGCATGGGACAGTCATAAGGCAATTCTAGGGGGTGGGGGTAGGAAGAAGTAGGCTGCTGGTTAACTAGGATCTGCAGCTTATCCAGTAGGTAGGGAAATGGGCAGACTGGGTGGGCCAAGCGGTCCTTATCTGCCGTCAAACTCTATGTTTCTATGTTTCCAAAGAGTTTATAACCATGACTCCTAGTTGATTTGACGTTGGAGGCAGTAGTAAGTCCAATTGTGGTTCTTAAATAATCATTTTGTAAGGTTTGATATACCAATATTAAGTCACCCCTTATTGTCTGTATTTTACAGAAAATAGGTTAAGTTTTTTTAATCTATCTTTGTAACTATTACTATGTAAAGATGATACTTTTTTAGTGAATTTACGCTGAACACCCTCAGCCAGTTTTAAACCCCTTATAGAAGTTAGTGCACAAAATTGAGAGCAGTATTCCAAGTGGGGACGTACCAGACTGGTGTAGAGTGGCATAATAACCTTGGAGTCTCTACTTTTGATATTTCTTAAAATAGAGCCAATTATTTTATACATTTTTTAACTTTAATTATATTATTTTTTTCGAAAGTTAAATTATCTGAGATTATGGCACCCAAATCCTTTTCTTCCAAAATACTTTTTAGATAAACATTGTTTGAGGAATAATTGAAGGAGATGTTATTTTTGCCCAAATGTAAGACTTTACATTTGTCAACATTAAAAAACATACCATAAGCCTTTGCCCAGTTTGATAGGTTGTTTAAATGATTTTGTATGGAGCATTTATCATGAAAGGTGCTTACCAAACTACCCATTTTACAGTCATCAGCATATTTTGCGACCCATATCTTATCAGTAGTAGGCAGTGTAGAGACCATAATATTAAAAGTATCGGACCCAGGACGGAGCCCTAGGGAACACCACTAGTCACCATACCCGTTGCAGACAGGTGACCCTTGACTGATACCTGTTGAGTTCTGTTTTCCAACCATGACTGTATCCAGTTTATAATATTAGGTTGCAACTTAATGTTGACCAATTATTGTAGTAAGACTTTATGTGATACTTTATCAAAAGCTTTGGAAAAATCCAAATATATTACATCTACCGGAATACCCAAGTCCAAGGCAGCGCTTACTGGTTCAAAAAAATGTAGTAGGTTGTTCAAAACTGATCTTTCAGTCACAAAACTGTGCTGAAAGATATCTACTATTTTATTTCTTTCTAAATGATCTATAATATGGGCTTTAAGCAATCTTTCCATAATTTTGCCTATGATGGAAGTCAGGCTTATGGGCCGATAATTGTTAGGGTCATGTCTGGATCCACCCTTATATATGGGTGTAACTATAGCCTCCTCCAAGCCTGAACAACTTTACCTTCTCTGATTGATGAATTAAATAGCACGGCTAGAGGACCAGAAATTGAATGACTAATTTTTGTAAAAATCTGGGTGGAATACCATCAGGACCAGGAGAGCTGTTTGATTTTAAAGATTTAATTTGTTTTGCAACCTCCATTTTGTAAAACAGGAAAACTAGAATTATTTACTAGAAGAGGCGTATTTGCAGCTTCCTTAGTTTCAAAAACTTTTAGAAATGTCTCATTTAGAATTGTAGCAGTAGTTGTTTCATCTAAAATAGCTATATCTTTGATGTTAAAGGGTCCAATTGTATGATTTCTTTCTTTCATGGAATCAATATAATTATAAAATTGTTTTTTGTTGTCCTTAACTTTAGTAACTAAGTTGAATTCAATTTTAGATTTAGATGATTTAATCATGTGTTTTAACTTTTTGGCTGCAATTTTGTATTTTTCCAGGAGACTGTTGGAATTAACTTTTTTATATTTTCTATATAGTTTTCTTTTTTTTTTTTGTAATTGTTTTTTAATTTTTGAGGACCACCAAAGAGGGACATGTTTATTGTTGCAGTACTTCATTCTGTAAGTGATCCGGCAGATGGCAGCACTATTCGAGCTGGATCTGGCCCAGGATCCATCCAAATACGAAGGTTGGATCCCAAGTTGGATCCCATGGTATCCGGTGCTGGATCCAGGGATTTAGGGATCTAGTCAGATCCCTGGATCTAGCCATCAGATAACGCAGCATCCAACAAGGGATCCAATGGCCTGATCCACAGGCAGACAGTGGAAGTATCCAGCAGATCCACTATCCTGCCACAAAAGGGAAGATATCTGTGGCTCCGGATTTGTCAGGATCCATCTGAGCAACACTAGGAAAAACTGTACAAAAAAAACTCCATGCCTTGTTCTGGAGGTGCACGGGGGGAGGTGAGTACAAGAGAATGGTTCTCTGGGGAGTGGCAGCAGGAGATAGAATAAGACAGAAAAGGAGGGACTACTTTACAATAGAAACAGTTAATCTTCAGTCTTACTCTATTTTTTTTTAATTGTTCCTTTAATTTTTTTAAATCCCACATAAACGTGCCGCAGGGAGCCTATTTTCTAAGCATAATAATATCCTCCAGGGTGGGTGGTATAGAAAATACCAGACCTTCTAGGGTCTATAATATGCCCCTGGGTGGTCCGGTATTGCCCAATGCCGGCCACTCTGTCAGGTATTATTGCTTGCTTGTACTGTACCTGGTTCCCATATTTCTCAGTGACAACTCCTCTGTACAGCAGTGTTGTCAAGACACAGGTCAGGGAGCACAGGAAAACCAGGAGCTGTTGTAGAATTCACAAAAAGTGTGTATCTTCTTTATCGGTTTCTGGTAAAACTAGCAAAGCAGCTTTTGGTATTTGTTCAACCCATTTCTTGAGGAGGTTAGCATGGTAAATCTTAGTGGGATTTTTCTTGTCGGGGGTCTCAGTCTCATAGTTAACGGTGCCAGTACGTCTAAGCACTCAATAAGGCCCTTGTCACTTCATTAACAGTTTATTTTCTGTTGTGGGTAACTGCAGCAAAATCTTTTCACCTGGCTTAAAGACTTTTTTCTTTTACCCATGGTCATAATATACCCTCTGCTGGTTTTGGGTCTCTTCCTAATTACTATGGGAAATTTCAGCATATCTTGCCAGCTTCTTTCTTAGGGCACACATATAAAACATTATACAAAATCACACTAGCCCCCATAATGCAAAACATCATGGGCTGTATATGCAAATCACCACAGAATATTATGCTGGTTTAACTTTAAGCAAAAATGCATGGTGCCAAAAGGCCTCTCACACAGTTGTAGCTATTTTTTTTTTTTGTTAACCAGGTAAGTGCTCTAGACAAATCCTGCCTATTTTCAGGCACGACTCGGTGGAGGGGGATACAGATGAATGCAAACTGACCTTGAACCAAATTAAGCTGTTGATGGTGTTTTTAGTGAATGAGAGAAATTTGGCCAGGACACCGGGGAAATTCCCCTACTCTTTTTGCGGGTGGCGCTGTCCGTCCGTTCGAGGAGATGGAGGATTCCAGTCAGTCGGTGGAGCTAGAGGAGGAAGGTTGTGAGTATGCGACTCCGACCTGCTCGGGAGTTACGACCACATTAATGGAAGGAGTTCGGGCTCAGGAGACCCCATTGAGTCCTGTTTGTGAAGTGGATTTAGCACATTCAGAAGATAATACGGTTATGGAAGAGGAAGCTGAATTGGTTTTGGCTGAGGAATTAAAAAGGAAAAAAACAACATCTTTTGGAATTGATTTCTTTGGCTGAAATAGACTATCATTCATGCCAACAGAAGTTAGAAGTGGAAAGAAATAAGAGAAAGCGCTCTCCTGTTAGCCCTGTTCAGGAAAGAGGGAAACGCTTTGGTCAACAAATTGGAGTTGGAGGTGGTTCGAATCCTGTTTCGGGAAAAGATCCGGTTACGCTACAAGAGTCTATGCCTATATGTCAGTTTGAACCCTGGACCCCTGGTGAAGCATTGATAAAAGCTGGTTGGTTATGGGCAGGAAATCGGTGGGTTCCTGACCCCACAATACCGATACCAGGGATTCCTAGTTCGACATTTCCTGAGCAACAAGAGGGGATATTATTGACTACCGATAAACCAAATTCTGAGTCCCTAATTTCTAGCAATGCGAATGCACAGTCTCAGGTTGAGGCTAGTGTCCTTTTTAGAAACACAAGACGCCATGGGCGAACAAATTTTACCAGCGTTTTCACAAACTTCGTTGCCTAATTTGGAACGTTCTACATTGGTTCAACTTGCATTGGAGCCTTTATCTGCAACCAGGTCACCACCGGTGGCGGGTGGTGAAGTGACTATCGAGACCGTGAGCTCTTTGAATTCAGGGGGTACTACTTTGAAATCTTTTGCTGGCCTGTTCAGGAAACCTGTGGAGTCTGCTAAGCACAGATTCCTAGTGAGATTGCGATACACTGGGCAGTTACCTGTAGCTCCAGATCGCATTTGGGTGGGTAAAACTTTGTTAATAGACTCCATGGCGTTTTCACCAAATGAAGTGTATGCATTAATACATTCACCAGGAGATTGTTATTACGATGTAAGCTTTTGTACTGGATTGTCCTTGGATAAATTTTGGAGGCTATTCTATGACTTACAGAATAATGATCAGTGGAAAGATTTCCAGGCTATTCCCGTTACTAAGCCCACAGTTAAAACGGTTACAATTCTTTTCCGGAATGAAGGTGTGAATATCTCTGACATTCTGTTCTGGCTGGAGAAAAGATGTTATGTGCAAGATAAACCTCATCCTATTTTAGATGTGAATGGTTTTTGGACTGGGGGATGGACTTTTCGTGTCCGTTTAATTCATGATGCTGACGGCATACAACATCTACCCAGCTCCTTTTTTTTGGGAAGGGATAGGGGCATTATATTTTACGCTGGTCAGCCTAAAAGTTGTTTTAAATGTGGTTCTTTATCCCATTTAAATACTGCATGTGATCAGGTCCGGTGTTTTCACTGTGGGATGTTGGGACATTTGATTACGGAATGCACTTTTTCCCCAGTATGTAGTTTATGTAATGAAACTAACCATGTGTTTACTGATTGTCCAAGGAAACATGTTGAGATAAACGAGACCTCAGATCAAGAACATTTTTTAGCACAAGCCCGTAGTTCTAAGGTAGGATCTGATGATATGGAATCAGGTTCAGGGTTAAGGGGGAGGCGTAGGGGGAGAGGGAGAGGTGGTGGCACTACGAATGTAAGGAGGTCTAGTTTAAGATCAGGACCAGAGTTATTACTTAATACTCAGTCACAAGAGGTTCCACTACTCCCTAGTGTGAGTTTAAGTGGGGACGATATGACTACACCCTTTGTTACACCCCACGTGTCCCCCATTCGGCCAACTATACAGCTAGGAATTGGCCCTGATAGCCCCCTAATTCCACAGAAAGAGGATGCTGTGAGTGATAAGGAGGTAGCACAAACTTCTCAGGAAGGGTTGGTGCCTTTGGAAGGAGGTTTGACTAGTGGTTCCTTGAATTCACCTTTGCCTTTGTCTAGCAGGTATTCCATCCTAGCCACCTGGGGAGAACAAGTGGAACAAATGCTTCCTGTTGTAGATCAGGATCTCAATGAGCCTAGTGTAGTTTTTCCTATAGGTACCCCTGGGAGCACTGTTAAACAAAAGGTACCAGATGTTATTAAACGCATAACTAGATCCAGCAATAAACAGTTTAAACCCCCTCCTTAAAATCCTTTTCCATTTACTGTAACATCTTTAAACGTTAACAGTATTAGATCATATGCAAAATGTCAGTCAACGTTTGGTATTCTTTCTTCTTTAAAATATGATGTGTATCTTCTACAAGATACTCGTTTGTATACAGTGTTGGAAATTACTAAGGTTAGCAGGCAGTGGCAGTGGGGTTTATCGTACTGGTCATTAGGTGCGGATCTTTGTAGTGGAGTGGGTGTTTGCTTTAACACATTTGAAGTTAAACTACTTCAGATGGTTGAAATTGAACCAGGTAGAGCGCTGATGGTAGATGTGAAGATACGAGATATTACTTGTCGTCTAATTTCTGTTTATGGTCCGCAGTTGAAGTCCTTGAGGATAGATCTGCTATATAAAGTTCGTCCTTTTTTGTATATGAGAGGTTTGTTAATTTTAGGGGGAGACTTTAATATTAATCTTTCGCAGAAAAAATGATCAGGGAAACAATATTGCGACAAAACTTGCTTAACTTCTATTCTGACTCAGGCGGGTTTAAAAGATTCACATAAAGTCAGGAGAGATTCGGTTAAACCTACCTTTTTTAAAGGGAAATTGTCCTCCCGTATAGATTTTATTTTTGTTCCCCAATCCTTGCGGATAGACGGTTTGATTTATGTTCCAGTGGAGACTTCGGACCATGTTTTAATTGGAATAAGAATAGATTCCTGTCAGAGTAGGAAACAAGGGCCAGGATTTTGGAAATTTAATGTTTCTTTTCTGAAAGATGTATCGGTTATTTCAGATTTGAAAATGATTATAAAAGACCAGATTACCACGATTGATTTATATGAGGATTTAGGGAGCTGGTGGGGAGCCTTTAAGTTGTGTCTGATTGGATATTTTCAGCTTCAGGGCAGATTGGTGGCTAGCTCAAAACGCAGAAACTATTTGAAGCTTCATCAGTCTTTGCAGTCTCTTTTATCCACCCAATATGAAAGTGGTGTAGATTTATCTAGCGAGATTACTCGAATAAAGTTGTCAATGATGCCATTCCAGTATGACCGCATGACGTCCTTAATTAAAGAACAGTCTTTCGGGACTCAGGGGAAATCATCTCAGGTAAACCCCTTTTTGGCATGTCAGATAAGGTCTCACAATCGCCTGTTTTCTGGTTTGTGTAAGGAAGATGGGGTATTGGTGTTAGATAATGTGGGTATAATGGAGTATTTGGATGAGCATGTGGAGCGTACATTTGGGACTTCGTGCCCGATTTCTAACTTTACTTCTTGCTTGCTGGATGCTGCAAATCTACCGCAAGTGGACCAAGATACTCAGTCTAGGATGGTAGCTGCCTTCACTGAATTGGAGCTGAGTGTAGTGATTGCTTCTTTAAAAAAGGAAACTTCACCTGGATCTGATGGATTACCAGGGGAATTATACAAGGTATTATGGGAGCTAATGCCGAAAGAGTTGTTAGCTTTGTACAATTCATTTTTGGTTGATATGCTTTTGCCCACTCAGATGTACGAGGGGTTGCTTATTTTTCTTTTTAAGAAAGGAGACCGTACAGATATTCGCAATTGGAGACCTTTAACACTCTTGAATGTTGATTTTAAGATTTTCTATAAACTTTTGGGGAACAGACTATCTTTAGTGATGTCTAATTTGATACATGAGCAACAATTTTGTGCAGTGCCTGGGAGAAATTTGACAGATGCTTTAATTTTTCTTAGGGAGGTTATGTCAGCAGGGAAGAACTTGGTGGATGGTTCAGGAGGATATTTGGTCAGTTTGGATCAATCTAAAGCTTATGATGAGGTGTCACACGAATATTTATGGGAATGTTTAAAAGCATTCGGCTTACCATATCAATTTGTGAATTGGGTACAACTATGCTATGCTTTGGCTATTGTTGTTCCGCTGGAGAACGGGTGAAGAGGCAGGCCTCATAGTGTTTTGAAAGGTGTTAGACAAGGATGCCCGCTTTAGCCCCCTATTGTATGTTTTGGCTTTAGATCCTGTGTTGCGGATTATCTGTAAGTCACCTTTAATTAAACCTATTGTTATGTATAACATTAGCTTTCCAAAATTAATTGCTTATGCAGATGATATTTGTTTTGTGTTACCAACTAGCGAGGCTATAGAGCTTGCCTATGAGGTGCTTAGATCCTTGGGAGGGATTATGGGAGCCAAGACTAACGAGAAGAAAACAAAATGTGTAGCAATATCAGGGTTTCCCAAAAACCCATCCTTGGTTGGGAGGTTTAAAGTGGAACAAGAACCATGTAAGATTTTGGGATTATATTTTGGGGGCACGGAGAGTGATTGGGATAATTGGCAAAAAGCGTTAAAGGAGGGAAACCTTAAGGTGTCTCAGTGGAATAGACATAGATTGTCAAAGAAAAAATGAGTTTATTTGGTTAAATCGTACCTTTTTCCGATTTTTTTATTTATAAGTAATATTTTTTACATCCCTAAATCTTTAGAAACGCTGTTGTTGCATTGTTTTTTTAGTGGTATATGGGGTAGTCGTTTAAACCCCATTAAAAGAAATACGTTATTTTTGGAAATTAAAGAGGGAGGTTTGGGGATGATAAATCCCATTGTTTTCTTTTTTACAACTTTTTTATATAAGAATTTGGTCCCTGTGGTACGGAATGGTTTACAGTTATGGGTTTCTCTATTAACTTCCCAATTGCAGGGTATTTTGGGGGAATGTAAAAAAGGGTGTTTTTTACATTTTAATAAACAATGGCTTCCGTTGCAGGACAGCTGGTGGTCGGCGTTTGACAGGATAAAAAGTTGGGATGTATGTTGGACAGTAGTAAAGAAGCTTAACAGGAAAGCTGTGTATAATTTGATCGTGGGGACCTTTTTTCTGATATTCCGTTTAGCCCCCTCCCTGCTGCAGTGAGTTCGAATTTAGCTTCTTATTTAACAAATTTTCGTATACCACAGCAAATGTGGGACACTTTATGGTTGGGAGTACATGGTAGAATCAATGTACGCAGCAACCAAAAACATAAATCTATACATGAGAGATATTGCCCAAGGGATAAGTGTATTACCCATTTGGAGACGATGGATCATCTGTATTATGATTGTTTTTATGCTAATGAGTTTTGGGATATTCTTAAAGAGAGGTGGAAATATTGTTTAGTTCTTCCACCTTTAAAGATGAGCTTGTATTATGGCTTCTTTGCTACTGAACAGTCAGGAGACCGGTATGGCACTTTACAGGTGCTTCATGTGTTTTTTTTATACTGGTTATGGATTAGCCGTTGTAGACTTTTGTTGCAACAGCAGTTTTTGTCCCCACTGACTGTGATTATGATAATAGAATCTGAAGTAGAGAAATTGATGTTAGCAGAACGTGATTTATTTCCATTTATTAAATGGAGGTCTTACTGGGATGGCTTTGATTTTTTATGTAGTTAGGTCTGAGAATTGGTTTGGGAAAATAATTATATAAAGAATGGGAACAGGAAGGGTTAAAAAAAAAATGTATTGAATGTACGAGAATAACCTGAAGTGTTTAATTTTAGGATATTTCCATGTATTAGAAATTATGTATGTTATTTGTTTTTTTGTATTTTTCTTATGATTTGTTTAGATTACAATAAAAAATTCCCCTACTCTTTTTGATAAGTGCCATGGGATCTTTAACATCCACCTGAACTACCACCAATCCAGGCAGATGGGACCTCGGTTTAACATCTCATCTGAAAGACGGCACCTCAGAAGTGCAGCACCCCTCTCATGCTGCATTACAGTGTCAATACTGGGATATTAACCCAAGTGCCAGATGTGGGAACTGAACCCACAGCCCTCTGATCTCCCGGCCTCAGAGGCGAGTGTGCTACCTACTGAGCCACTGACACTGCCAAGTCTGCAAAGGGTACCAACAGAAGACACATACACGTCTTTCATCCTACCAGGACTCATCAGTGTGCCTGGGCTACCTACCATACGTCATTTTAAATGGTGAAAACCCTGTTGATGCCTGTGGCACTTCTCTATAAGCAAAATGTAGGTAAGTCAAGTATTGGTCCCAATCTTTCCCTTCCCCTTTTACAAACCTTTTTAACATGCATTTTAGGGTTTGGTTAAATTGCTCAACAAGACCATTTGTCTGAGGGTAATTGGGGGAGGTTCGTATGTCAGTGATACCTAGTAGTCTGTACAGCTCCTTAAGTAATGCAGCACCAAAATTACTACCCTGATAAGTAATAATTTCTTTAGGTATACCCACTGTGCTGAAAATGTTTGCAACCTCTGCTGACACTTTTGAAGCTGTGACACTACGCATTGGAACTGCTTCTGGGTATCGAGTAGCATAGTCGCATACTACCAGGATAAATCTATTACCCTTTTTACTTTTATCTAAAGGACCAACCACATCCATTGCAATTCACTCAAAAGGCACATCTATCAAGGGTAGGGGCACCAGAGGCACCCTCTCTTTTCTAGTGACTGGAGCTACTTTCTGACACTCAGCACATGAATTAAAATAGGTAGAAACATCTTCATGAATTCCGGGCCAGGAAAATCTGTACAGCAATCTAGCAAGGGTGCGATCCTTCCCTGAGTGACCAGCCATAGGACTATCATGTGCTATCTGTAATAACTCTGTTCTATACTTCTGTGGTATAACCAATTGTTCTATCTGGTCCTGTGTCTAAGGTTTAACCCAAACTCTGTACAGTAACCCATTACATTTTTTAAATATTGGTTCACCCTGGTTTGGTTTCGCACCCAGCTGCTTAAAATAACCCTGGAGAGAAACATACCTCTCAGCCTCCTGCCTCGTAAATCAGGGACAAGGCTTAAAAAAAATCAGGGACAAAGGACCAAAATCAGGGACACGTCTTCTAAATTGGTGATATCCACTCAGGAAGCTGGTAATAAAAGGGGCTTAGTGTAAAATGCATTTTCTAAGTAGCAACAAGTCTATAACTTTAATGTTTGAAATTATTTTGTGCTTACAACCTCCACTGTCTGGTCATGGAGACACAATTTTTAGGAGGGACAGGGTACAATTTTGAGGCAAAATCAGGAACATCCCTGAAAATCAGGGACAGTTGATAGGTATGGAGAGAAACATCGTTGGCTTGTTCTGAAAGAAAATCACAATCAGTAATCAGTTTAGTTTCAGCATTTTCATAAGTTAACCCCCTTATGCCCAGTAGTCATTTGTTGCCACAGTTTCTCAGGCATTGTCTTTCTTTCCTAGAGTTCTGCATCTTGGAGCCATGCTGAAGTCTGAATCAAAGTCACTGAAAGGAAGTGTCCCCACCATTTGTGATTTTCTTTGCCTGAGCTCTTGTTACCACTGCTGCTGAAACTGCAGGGTTCGGTTCCTCTGAGATTAACTCAGTAAACCTGGACAGTCATTTCCAATAATCATGGGCACAGGTAACTTAAGTTCTACCCCCACTTTCATTTGGTGCGACACACCCTTAATGGTCAGAGTCACTTGGGTGGTGGAATAGTATTGAATGTCCCTGTGGATACAGATGACATCAGTACCTGGCCCTTTTTGCACCGAGTTTTCCCAACACCCCAGCATGCACTAGGGTCTGTCTGCTTCCCAAATGAATGAGTCCATTTACAGTCTTATCCCCCATCTTCACATCTGTTAAGTACTCACCCCAATTTGCCAAGGACAAATCTACTCCAGTGCCACTCTCCTTATTATGGCAGTTTCTTGCAATATGGCCTGACTTATTACAGTTATAGCAAATAACGTCTTTGGGCACAGATTTGTTACCTCCACCAGAGTTCTTATCAGACTTGGAGTATAAATGGGTAAAAAGAGTGTCTTACCGGTGCTTGGATGTTACCTCACTGCTGTTGCATCTGTCTGGCCATTTGGTAGTCCTTGGCCAAAGAAACAGCCTTTTCCCCACTTTCTGGTTGGTGTTCCTTTACCCAAAGCTGCACACCTGTAGGCAGGATGTTGATGAATTGCTCCATTGCAAATGTGTCAGTGATCTGTGGGAATGTTTTGCCCTTTGGTTGGAGTCATTTTCTCAGGAGTTCTTTGAGTCAGGTGAAGGCTTGTTGAGGATTGTCAACTGAGCTATACTTCAGAGATCGAAATCTCTGCCTGTAGGTCTCTCCTGAGATGTCATACCTTTTTCAGGATTTCGCTTTTCATCCGGTCATAGTTTTCCGACTGTGCAGTGTCCATATTGCTGTAGGCAAGTTGGGCACTTCCTGTCAGGTAGGGTACCAGTCTGATTGTCCATTGCTGCTTTGGCCATTGCAGGTTGTGGCAACTCTTTCAAAAGTTGTCAGGTATGTCTTGATATCATCCAAGGGACACAACCTTGTAAGTTTAATGGCTTTTAAGTTGCTTATGTTTTGTTGCTTGTCTGGATCTGTGCCAGATCCTCTGCCTTTGATAGCTTGCAAGGCATCCAGCCATCGCTGCTCCTGTCACTGCATCTCTTCTCTCCTCTGCTGCTCCTGTCACTGCATCTCTTCTCTCATCCACTGCTCCTGTTGCTGCATCTCTTCTCTCCTCTGCTGCAGCTCTTCTCTCCTCTCCTCTGCTGCTCCTGTCACTGCATCTCTTCTCTACTCTGTGCTTCTAAACGTTGAATCTCTTTTTCTCTCTGCTTCTCCGTCTCTTTTTGTTGTATAGCTCACCATTTGAAAAAGTCTATCAGGCTTTCAGATGCTGTCACTGCCTGTTCTTTTTCCATAACTTGTGCAGGCTGTACAATCTCAGCTTGGACTTCTGTCTCTGCTAGTTTGGCTGCCATTCTCCTGGTAACAACTCCTGGACTTGCTGCTGCAGAATTCATACCTTTCTCAATGCTTCCCTGGGACTAGGTCCCGTACCCATGCACAAAACTAATGGCTTACAGTACGCACGTCATAAATTCAACTTAGGCTGACACCATCTGTCATCGTGGCACAGAGCAGAAAGCATAGAAATACCAGGAGCAGTTGTAGAATTCGCAAAAAGTGTTTGTTAGTACCAGCAGTAACATAAACAAAATAAAATTGTTCAGAATAACTATTTACAAAGTCAGAATAAATAGAGAAGATCCATCTGAGTTTTCCTTTAATCTCGGTGTCTCTCAAAACATTGCAGCTCTCTCTCTTATTAGTCCATGCAACCCCCCTCCTTAACAAGCATCCTGTTTTTTTCTAAAATGTTCTTGTATATTTCAGGCAGGTGCAGCAAGAACACAATGTCCCAGAACGGAGGCCCCTTCTCCATAGCTTCTGAAAAAGGACTTAAAAACTGCACTCAGGTTAACCCTTTGCATTCCCAATAGCTTTTTGCAAGCATCTCAAACTATAATTATATACATTTCAACAGTAACACTATATACTTTCTAAACAAAGGGATCCCAATATCCGTTACATTTCCACATAATGATTTACATATACTTATACCAGTAGATACTGTATACAAGGGAAGAAAAGGACAGAACAGCAAGAGAAGGTTGAGAGACAGTGAGAGGCAAAGAACTGTGAGACAGTCGGGGTGATCAAATCCTTGGTCTCAGAGGAAAATTTGTTTTTACAGCCAGACAGATAAGAGACAGGAAAGGAAAGAACAGAACAGATCAACTCTCGTATTCAGGCTCTCCATAACAGCTGGAACAGGGTCCTATTCAATCCTGTCACAAGCAGTTAACCCTTTAAGTTGGTTTTAGGTGGGATAATGCAGCCCTGGCTACTTAACTGTTCCTTAGTGCTGGACGCACGCTCTATAGCTGGTTGGCTAGAACTACTGCTGGTACTATGGGTAGTCCTTTCTAGCAATGTAATTCACCAACAGCACATAAAGTTGTTTTAACACTCCCTAATTTCTGACCCATTGACTACAAGCTCAGGTCTTTTCAGTCTGGAGCATGGGTACCAACTTTTTCTAACCTTTGCAGATGCTCACAGCCAGTAGGTAGCTTTTCTTTTGTGGCCATTTAGAAACATAGAAACAATTTACCCGATTAGTCCTTTTTTGCAGGCTGCCCTCAAAACATTGAGGGTGCTTTAGCCAACTTTGTGTGTGCTTGAGCACTCCAGCACCCATAGAGTTGGCACCTATGGTCAGGAGGTTCAGAGGTGAGGGAACAGAACTGCTGAATAACAGGAATGTTGTTATTTTGGGATAGATGGGACACTTTCTCAACTAATTTCTGACTGCAGTGGTCTGAGAGGACACCCAGGGGTTGCTGCACTCAAAAGTGTTGCCAGTCCCTGTACAAAAGGTTTGACTGTTGGAAGCTGAGTTCAGAGTCAGGTTTGTACTACGTAGGGCCATTTTCTGTATTTTGTTTAGTATGCCTGCAGCACCCACATTTGACTAACATGCCTCAGACTTTGTACCCTATTTAAACACAGCTAAGATCCTAAGCCATGGAACTTTGCCTGATGAATAAAATTTGAGCCTCCACCATGGTATCTCAGAGGGGTTGCTTACTTTTCTAGGTTCTGCTGATGAGCTGGCAGTCCTTGCTATTTCCAAGCATCCATGATCTTCCATAACTCCACCAAATGTTTGCAAAAGAAGCTTTTTCAAGCTGCTGTTAGCTCAAGTATGGGGGTAGGGAGGGGGTGGGCTGTTTTCTGATGTGTATGGGGATGAGTGTAATTATTGGTGGTGTACCAGGGGTGGTGAGGGGAGTAAGGGGAAATCTTTTTTTTCTAATAAAGATGCACCAGTTGTCTTCTTATTCTAACCATGCACATGTGATGGCGGCTCAGAACTTTGACTTGTTCTTGAGGTTGATTGACTGTATTACTCACAACCCCTTTAGGGATTATGGCTGAAAAATTGTGAATACAGTACTATCCTGGAATATTAATGGCCCTGAAAATATTATAAAGTGGAAAAAAGTCCTTACTAAGGTTAAAAACTTAAAGTGTAATATCTTGTTGCTGCCCAGGAAATGTCCCGAATAGCCACACATTAGGGTGGCACCTGGCATGAGTTATGTTATAACTCTAAAGCTAGGGGCACAGAAGTCTGGATGAAGCGCAAGTTTCCGGGTGAGGTAAAGCAAGTTAAATGTGAGCAGCGAGGCAGGTATATGCTGGTTTACACTGTCCTGCATGATGGAAGAGAATTTTTGGTCTGTATATGGCCCCGATATAGATGACCCCAGTGTGTTTCAGAAACTAAGACTAGATATGGCAGACTTTGTGGGTCCTTGGATACTCAGTGGGGTTGGGGATTTTAATTGTGTCATTGACACAATTTTGAATCGATCTAACCCTTCACTAGTCCTGCATTCTCACAGTGCCAAAGCGTTAATTAACCTAATGGGCACCTATACCCACACTGACACTTGGCATCATGACAACCCCTCTAGAAGCGTTTATAGTTTTTACTCATATGTTCATGCCTCTTACACTCATATTGATAGACGACTGGTTTCCATGAGCCTCTGTGGGTAGTTCAACAGAGCAGTTATGAATCCCTCCTCATAACAGACCATGCCCCAGTGCACTTGACACTGGCCATGGGGGGTTACTCCCCTGCCATCTAAGGCATGTAATTTTTATTTTTTTAATTTAGTTGTTTATCCAGGTGTAGCACACTAAGCTGAAAACTTTTTCACAGGCGCGACCTGGGAGCACAAGGAGGTTAAGTGACTTGCTCAGGGTCACACAGTATGCAAGTGGAAGCTGTGGGATTCAAACCCAGGTCTGGTCTGCTGGGTGTCACCGGATTTGCAGTTCAGAGCCTTAGACCACTGCGCTATACTGCCTCCTATGTAGGCTTGATCCTGTGTTGCTAAAACAGCCCGAGTACATCAAGACAAGAAAGAATGGGATATCAGAGTATCTAGATATGAACAAAGAGGGGCGTACTATGCTTTCCACTAGATGGGAGCCTTAAAGGCAGTGGTAAGGGGGTCTGATGATTGCATATGCTAGCCATCAGTGCAAGGTAAACAGTAGGTTTAAAGTCATTTGAATCCAAAATGTTCATTATGAAAAGGGAACACATGGTAAACCCCTCTAGAATCTTGTATTATAGACTGCAAAGGCTAAAATGGCAATTTAACAGCTTGACCAGTGCTGCGATAGAAAGGGCTATATTGTTTTATATATTTATTTATTAGCATCTCGGATTAAGGCCTTTGAGCTGAAAGCTCGTTTATAGAGGTTCCATGTCAAATTGACAAAGACAGTACATATAGGGTATATTAAAACAATCATAGTTACTTACACCAACAAAGTATTACCAATTCCATAGAATACAATAAATCTAACAAAATTATTTAGTACAACAAAGTATTGCAACTTTCAGAAAGGCAGGGTTATTTGATGGAGACACTAGGTAAAAAGTTTCTATTAAATAGGGTTAGGGAAGTAAGGGAGATAAGAGGATAGGGGAGGAAGGGAGAGGGTAGGGGCGGATGAGGAGGAATCAGGAACACAAGGACAAGGGCGGGGGGAGCATGGGGGGAGAGTAGCTCTAGTAGGACTTGTCTGTGAAGTGAAGAACTTTGGGGTTTTCATGAGACAAGCAGAATGGGGAGAACAGGGGTGAGATAGATGGATAGGCGACCAAAAATAATTAAATTGGCTGACAACCGAAGGGGAGAGGGGTAGAAGGGGCAGTGGTGGCCCCCAAAAGGAGGTGGGAGTACTTGCTGGCACAGTCGTATGTACTGCTAGAGGGTAAAGGTGGGGGAATTAAAGGGGAGGGAGATAATGATGAGTTGCAACAGTGAGAGAGGGAGCCACGGACTGGGATGGAAGGAGCTAAGTGTTACAGTCGCTTTATGGTTATAGTGGCAAGATGTGACGTAATTGAATTTTAAAGCGCCCCAGCTTTGATAGTGACTGCAGGTCAGCATTAAGGGAGTTAAGTCATTTAGGGGCCTTGAAGGCAAATGATCGCTGGCCTAGAGACGTTCATCGCAAGGGGATAAGAAGTGTGTTATCACAAGTTCCTCTAATTTGTCTTTGGCGTGAGGTAAAACTGAGGAGTTGCTGCACCCCAGGTAGAGTGAGGCCAAGAGAAGTATTTTTGCTGAGTCGACAGACCTGATATTGTATCCTTCTATCCAGATTAAACCACCCAGAGCGGGCATAGAGTTCACAAGTGTAAGTTAGTCGATGGGTGCCTATAACAAGCCTGCAGACTTTGCTTAGTGCCAACCTAATCCTCTTTAATGCCATGCTGGTACCTGCCCCATAGACCACAAGCCCTTAGTCAATGACAGACAGGACAGAACGAATGACGGTGAGCTTTAAGGCTTCCTCATTGAGACAATGCCTATGCCTATATAATTGGCCAGGCCGCTGGTTGGTGGTCTTTGCTACATGATCGATGTGCTTGGTAAATGAGAGGGAACTGTCAAGAGTGACACCAAGATATTTGAAATTGTTCACCATCTCAAGTACTTCTTTCTGGCTATTTAGAATTTTGAGACTGTACAGCCTGTATTTGTTCTGATTTGATGCGAACAGCATTGTCTTGTTTTTTTTGTAGTTAAGAAGGAGTTTGGAGTGGACAAACCAGTCTTCAACTTCCAAGAAGTTGGCTTGCATTAGTTGCTCTAGAGCTACAGGATTAGGGTGACTAGAAAAGAACACGGCACCATCTGCATACAAAAGCCTATTCCCACTACAAGCCGGAGGAAGACTGTTTAGAAACAGACTAAACAGTAAGGGGCCCAGGAATGAGCCTTGTGGGACACCAGTTGTTACACTGCATGGATCAGATAGGACATCGAGTACCTTCAGTTGTTGTACCCGCCCAATCAGGAAACTCTGGAACCAATGCATCGAATCTGTTGAAAGGCCAGTCGCCAACAGCTGATTTAGCAGAAGCTAGTGATTGACTGTTTCAAAGGCCTTGGTGAGGTCAATGTAAATTGCCCCCACCAAGAGCCCCTGGTCAAAAGCTTTGTGGATATAACCAGTGAATTCAATGAGTGCAGTAGTCGTACTGTGTAATCTCCTAAAGCCACATTGCTCCCGGCATTGAATCAGATTTTTGTCAAGATAGTCTACCAGTTGGTCATAGATGAGCCTCTCAAGAACTTTTGAGAGTGGGGGTAGAATAAAAATTGGATGATAATTAGAATGACATGATCTGTCTCCATTTTTGAAAACAAGAATGACCACCGCTGTTTTCCAGGACTGGGGGAATTTACCTGTTCTAAGGGATAGGTTTATGATACTGATTGGGGGGGAAGAGAACTTCATCCAAGGTGCAACCAAGAAGCTTATGGTCAAGAGTTGTGTTATTGGTTCTCGATTTTGCAAGCACCGGTTTCAAATATTTCTCAGCCTCTGTTCTTGAGACAATCTTAAGGTAGAATGGTGGAACAGATCTGCTCGTTTGTAGAGTATTGTACCTAGGATCGAGGTTACTTTGTGGGGCTAGGAAGTCGGGGGGAGCACCCTGCAGAAGTTAGTAAAGGTTTTGTTGAAGTGGTTTGCAATTTGAGTTGAGTCTTGTGTAATAGTTCCATTGATACTGAGCAGGGAGGAAGGTGACTTGTTATTTTTGCCAGTTAGGGACTTTATGTTGTCCCAGAACATACAGCTATCTCACCAGGAGCCCTCTAACAGAGTTCTGAAGTAGTGGCATTTAGCTTTTCTAATAGCCCAGGTACATTTATTATGAGCAGTGTTATAGTGCTGTGAGTCTATAGGGGACTCTATATTTTTGGCCTTGTGCCATAGGTGGTCCCTTTCTTTCATGAGATCGAGAAGCGATGGTGAGATTCATGATTTACTGGTCCCCTTTACTTTCCTCCTCTTGTAAGGGGTGAAGATGTTACATACCACATTGAATTTATTAATAAAGTCATCCAGAGCTGCATCCACATCATTAGAGGCATAGATTGTCATCCAGTCTAGCTGCATAAGGTGTGCTTTAAATGAGTTGAGTTGTCCTTTTTATGTTTGCTTGCACGAATGTGCAAGAAACATAGTGCCATCATCCGAGATTTCAGAGGTATGTCACCTCCTCCTCCAATTCAGTCAGTGTGTTGGCAGGCGCGGCCCCTGTAAGCCAATGCATGCTGGAGCTGTCTATGACAAGCTCCAAAATGCAGTGGCACACAGTTGAAAGGGGGAGCTATGCTTCAGTGAGCAGCGATCAGATATCGCCTGCTCATGCAGCTCCCCCTACACACACACACACACACACACACACACACGCATACCGCGCTGCTCCCCACGCACACACTCTATAGCCGACGGGATGCCCAATCCCCTGCCTGCTGTGCTGGGCGCCCCCAAAGCCTCCCAAATGCCACACTGGTGCCCACCCCAGCTGGCAACTCGATAGTATAGCCAGCCAGGGGGTGCCCAATCCCCGTCATCTTCACTGTCTCTCCCTCCCCCCTGTGCTATCACCGACGGGGGTGCCCAATCCCCCGACGGCTTCACTCTCCCACCCCCTGAGTACAAGGTGCCATGCTGGGAGCCCACCCCAGCGTGGCAAGTGATGCTTTGGCCAACGGGGGTGCCCAATCTCCAATCGGCTGAACGCTCCCCCAACCGTCCTTGTGCCATGCTGGGAGCCCACCCCAGCGTGGCAAATGTCCCGCGTCGTCACTGAAAAAAAAAAAACCTGTAAAGAAAAAAACGGTCCCACGTAGTCTCCCTGGCCCCTCTCCCACAACCCGCATCCACCCACTGTGCACCTTGCCTCCCCACACCCTCTGGAGCTCGGCGTGACGATCTTCGGTGGACCGGGAACACGTCTGCACTCTTCAAAGCCGACCGCGAACTGAGGAAATGCCGGTAAGCTCTATAATGGGCTAGATAGGGGTTTTTCAACTTTATTGCATATCTCAGGCATTTTTAGGAATTTTTGCACCAAATTTTCAACATGGGGTTTTTGGGACTCCTTCTCATGAGTGATGTTACTGTCATGGCGTTATTCGGGCCTGAAGGGTGATTTCGCAGTCACTGTGTGAAATAACCCTTTGGGCCTGAATAACACCATGACAGTGACATCATTCATGAGAAGGGGTCTCAAAAACCCCATATTGAAAATTTGGTGCAAAAATTCCACAAAATGACTGTTTTACGAGCATGCGTTGCGCAGTTCCTACGCAGGCTTGTAAGTTCGCGAATTTTCAATATTTTCACTCCATATTTTCAACATTGCCATTTTACCACACCTTCTTATGAGTAGTACAGCTGTCATTTTTCACATCTCACCCAAAATGTGTTTCCGCCCATGTAGCGCACAATGGTGCAGTCGGTGTGCGAAATCAATGTACAGGACAAATTAAGAAAATCACAGTGACACTGTTCATGGGCAGAGGTCTTAAAATGGCTATCTTTAAAATTTGGTGAAAAAATTCCTAAAAATGACTGTTTTACGAGCGTGCTTTGCGCAGTTCCTACGCACGCTCGTAAGTTTGCGAATTTTCAATATTTTCACTCCAGATTTTCAACATTGCCATTTTACCACACCTTCTTATGAGTAGTACAGCTGTCATTTTTTACATCTCACCCAAAATGTGTTTCGGCCCATGTAGCGCACAATGACGCAGTCGGTGTGCGAGATCAAAGTACAGAACAAATTAAGAAAATCACAGTGACACTGTTCATAAGCTGAGGTCTTAAAATGGCTATGTTGAAAATTTGGTGAAAAAATTCCTAAAAATGACTGTTTTACGAGGGTGCATTGCGCAGTTCCTACGCACGCTCATAAGTTCGCGAATTTTCAATATTTTCACTCCAGATTTTCAACATTGCCATTTTACCATGCCTCCTTATGAGCAGTATAGCTGTCATTTTTCACATCTTTCCCAAAATGTGTTTCCGCCCATGTAGCTCTCAATGGCGCAGTCAATGTGCAAAATCAATGTATGGGACACATTAAGAAAATCACAGTGACACTGTTCATGAGCAGAGGTCTTAAAATGGCTATGTTGAAAATTTGGTGAAAAAATTCCTAAAAATGACTGTTTTACGAGCGTGCGTTATGCAGTTCTATGCATACTCATAAGTTTGCGAGTTTAATATTTTCACTCCAGATTTTCAACATTGCCATTTTATTACACTTCCTTATGAACAGTACAGCTGCAATTTTTCATATGTCGCCCAAAATGTGTTTATTCACACATGTAGGGCACAATGGTGCTGTTGGTGTGCGAAAGCAATGTTTAGGACAGATTAAGAAAATCACAGTTACACTGTTCATGAGCAGAGGTCTTAAAATGGCTATGTTGAAAATTTGGTGACAAAAGTCCATAAAATGACTGTGTTATGAGTGAGCATTGCGCAGTTTCCACGCACCCTTGTAAGTTCATGACTTTGTAATATTTTCAGTCCAGATTTTCACCAGTGGCATTTTTCCACACTTCCTTATGAACAGTACAGCTGCCATTTTTCACAACATGGCTGAAGTGTGTTTTCACACTTTCAGCGCAGAGATGCGTGGTCACTGTGGGAAATCATTGTTCGGCACAGATAAAGAAAATCACAGTGACACTGTTCGTGATCGGAGGCACCAAAATGCCTGAGTTGACAATCTGCTGTAAAAAATCCCCAACCTAATTATATTACGGGTGTGCGTTGCACAGTTTCTATGTACGCTCGTGACTTCACCATTTTTTAATATTTTTACTGCAGATTTGCAACATTGCCATTTTTACCTCCCCATGAACAGTACAGCTGTCATTTTTACATCCGTTCGAATGTTTTTGCACCTGTGGTGCTAAATGTCGTAGTCACTGTGCATAAGCAGCTCGCCTAACAAACTGATATTCCTCCTGTTCATGAGGTGGGGTCACAAAAACATGTTGAAAATTTGGAGTGAAAATACCAACGAATGCCTGAGGTATTAGGGTTTCAACCATAACGCCCAACCCTGTAGAGAATGACAGGCATCAGGGGTGCGACTTGGGATTCTTGCCTGTGATGCTCATACCATTCCACACCCTGCAGCCAGTGAGAGGCATCGAGGTATGCCTTGGACTCTTCGCCCCAAAGTTCACCCATTCTCCTATATCGCACCCATCTCACCGTATTTCCTAATGAAATGGGGTGCGCATAAGGGTCAAAGACCCCAAGGCACACCGTGACACTTGTCAGTGTCTGCAGGGTGGGGTGTGGTGAAATGGCGTGACCATTATGCCTGACGACCCAAACGTACACCCCAATGCCTGTCACTCTCTGCAGGGTGGTGGTGGGGTTGGCTTCAGTTCAATACTTCACTGCCATTCCTATTACGCAGCTCTGTAACTTCTACACTACCACTGCCAATGCCAGCAAGCAAACATTCGGCATTGACAAATGCTTGTTTTAATACACGTTTGTTAACAATTGTGGGGGTGGGGTTCTAGGGGTTTTATTTGTCCAGGTGCAGAGGAGAGGAGAGTGGTCACTGACTGCATCTAGGAGCACTACTGTGCTAGTTATCCTTTCAGGCCAGTTGGTAATTATCCAGTCAAGCAGTGTTCTTGTGCCAGTCTAGTAGTGCACTCAAGTGGGCGTACCTACAAGTTGAAACATTGATAGCTGATAGGGCATCTTTATGAGTTGCTGCCTCAGGGGCTGAACAGTTAATATTGAAGTCCCCTAGCATAAGTAATTTGGATTTTTGGCTGTGCTCAGAAAGGAAGTCTAAGGTTGTTTTAAAACCTATTGTCTGATTTTTAGGAGGTATATAGACGGAGGCTATAGTGAGGTATTTGCCGTGAGTACCTAATGCCACCTTGATTGCTAGTATTTGGGTTTTTCCATCAGTGTTATTGCTGACTCAAGCTGGGCAATAGTTTGACAGGGATAGAGGAGGGAGACGGCTAGCCTGGCAGTTAAAAAAGTGGGAAAGCAACAGATTTATCGCACAAGCACAGCTTGATGATGAAGTCAAAACATCTGAGATGGGAGCCATTAGGGAGGCATTTTGTTCTTTCTACAGAACGTTGTATACTAGTGAGGTCAACCCAATGCCAGTACAGTTTTTTTATCATAGAATAATTTTTATTGTTTACATAAACAACACATCCAGAAACAAAATAGCTTCTGCCAACATAAGGTTGAACATAATAAAATACACGTCACTGTTTGAAACACACATTACTGTAACATAGGTCTCATAACTTCCTTATAGAACAGCTTACAGCACCTAACAGCCATAATACAACATAATTCTTCCACATCTCACGCTCCTATTCAGGTCATATGGATACCACCACCCCAACACTGAGTTTCCCGTACCCTGCACGGGTCAAGTATATGACTAATATCCGGGCACTGAAAATGTATATAAAGGGAAGCAGGTCACACCCAACCTCAGCGTAGCACCACCAGGACCATCTCCTAAATCGCACATAGGGGTCAACACCCTGTATTAGTTTAGCACATAAGCTGGGCGGGACCTATGCCTCTGACAGAGGCCCAATAGAGTAGTTACCATACCAAAGAGGAGGAGGGAGACTGACACAAAGCCGAGTTAAGATAGGCCTCCCATTTGGAAAAATAAACAGGAAGCTGCCCTCTCGCAGCATAGGTTAACCTTTCAAAGGTAGCTAGCCTGGAGATAGCCGCATGCCATACCGAGATAGGCGGAGGCAAAGGTTGATGCCATTGTCTTAGTATGACCCGTTTAGCCTCCAGCAGGACCACAAGGACCCAGTTCTAAAGCTGTGGACTCAGATGTGCTAATGGAGCCTGATCGCCCAACAGCAACATTGGGTATGAAAGATCTATAGGCTGTCCCACTACCCCTGAACAGTCCATTGCTACCACTGACCAAAAAGGAGCCAGCACCTGGCATTTCCAAAGGAGATGCAAGGTGTCAGCAGGGCTGTGCTCACATCTCCAACATCTATCATGTGAAAGAACCCCCCACTTAGACAAGATAGCAGGTGTTCTGTACCACCGAAGCAGTATCTTAAGCTGAATTAATTGGCTTCTAGCATCTTTATAAGTGGTATGGGCTGCCCGAAGGCAATGAGACCAGGTTTCCAAACCAATATAACTACCAGTTTCCGTGCTCCATGCCAACCTGCTCGACTCCGTGTGATCTGATTGCGCTTCCCGCCAGGTACTATAAAATTTGCCTGCTAGCCCATGAAAGGAGGGTTTGAAGTGCAATGAGAACAGCCAATGCCACTTCGGATCCTCTTTTCTCGAGCAGTCAGTGGCCTGCACTGCATTACGAAGCTGCAAGAACCTCCAGAAGTCCTGTGCCTTTAACAAATAGCGTGCACGCAGTTGCTCAAAGGACATTAAGGTACTAGAGTTCGGTAGATAGAGGTCTTGCACGATATGAATCCCTTTCTCTTCCCATGAGACCCATGACAGGGGCTTATTGCTGACCCTGATAAATGGGTTACGCCACAGTTCAGAGTACCTAAAAGGCATCCTAGCACTCTGCTTCACCGTCCCAGCCGACTTCATTAGGCGAAACCAAGCCCTCCTTGTAGCATCCATGACTGAAGTAAGTTTGTGCCGGGGTATGTCAACATGAGTTAACAACAAGCTAAGAGGAACAGGCTGACAAATCTGTCTCTCCAGCTCCAGCCATGGCGGTGAATTGCCAGAAACTGGAACAGACCTTTTGACTGCCTGGGCGGCAAGGAAGGACCAGTGATATCCCCGAAAACAGGGAAGCCCTAAGCCGCCCCACGACCAATGTGCCGGCAGTTTATTAACATCCCATCTAGGCTTCCATCCTTCCCACAAGTAATCCAATAATAATTTATCTAACATCTGAAATACTTGATAACACTATAGGGAGGTTATTTAACAAATATGCTACCTTGGGCAACATAAGCATTTGAAGTGCCGCTTCTTTTCCTAAGAGGAACAGATTTAGGCATTTCCAATATGCTACCTCAGTGGTCAGTTGGGTGATTAAAGGGGTAAAGTTCCTGGATCCCATATGCCCCCAGGCAAAAGGGATATATATTCCCAAATAATGCAGCTTGTCAGGTGCCCATGATAGTTCCGTTCCCCGCAGACGCTCTTTGGTGCACGCCCCATTCAAAGGGGCGACACTAGTCTTCTTTTGGTTGATATGCAACCCTGATATGCTAGCAAACAATTGCAGGGACTCCAGTAAAGGGTAGAGGGACTCTTGTGGGCAAGAGAGGGTGAGAAGCAGGTCGTCTGTGTACGCCATTGTCAAGTATTCCTGACCCCCCACCATAATGCCTTGAGTCCTCTCGTTGGCCTGGAGTGCCCATATAAGGGGGCCTAGGGCCACCAGAAAGAGTAGCGGAGACAGTGGGCAACCCTGACGAGTGCCATGCTGCAGGGAGAAAGGTGCAGATATATCCTTATTGGTGAGTACCCTTGCCGTGGGTTCATTATACAAAATGTGGATCCATTGTTTGAAGTAAGCGCCAAAACCATATAGGTCGAGTACTCCGTGCAGGTAGGGCCACTCCACCGAATCAAACGCTTTCAAGAAATCAACTGCTATAGCTGCCATAGGGGTGGAAGATCGCAGGGCTAGCCCTTTAATATTGAGCAACAGATGGATATTATCTACCATTGCCCTACCTTTGGTAAAGCCAGCTTGAGACGGGTGTACAATGGAGGGCAAAACCTCCATTACCTGTTTAGCGAGTACCTTGGCTACAATCTTAGTATCTATGGAGAGTAATGAGATGGGGCGATAATTGGCACAGTTTAACGGATCGTCAGATTTCTTTGGAATAAGGGTAATCAATGCCTCCCGCATCGTTGGTGGAAGGGAGCCAGTTTCACACGATTCCTGCAAAGCAGCGAGTAGAGGGGGTGCAAATTTCAGGCCTTAACAGCTGATATAATCCAGCAGTCATGCCATCGGGTTCAGGAGCTTTCCCTTTAGCCAGCTGAGACAGAGCTTTGTGAACTTCAGCCTCAGTAATAGGCGCATCCAAGGCATTCTTCATGGCTTCTGATAAATGAGGGATATGCACAGCTGAGCAAAAATCCCTCAACTGACTCCTAATACCGCCAGCCTCCCGAGAGGTACAGGACTGGTACAGCCGCTGGTAATAACGCGCCATACACTCATTGATCTGCTTGGGGCCTGTTTCTATCTCCACTCTCTCCGTTCTAAGGAAATGGCAGTACAATTTGATAGTTTCTTTAACAAAGCCCCATTACCCTGGTTCCAGCCCACCTGACTGGTACCTTACTGTAAATGTAGCTGTATCTTCAGTCGAGGTAGAATGAGCGGTGAAAATGTTGAAGGGAGGGAAGATACTTGGGCCAGATGGTTTTCCTATAGATTTTTACATAACCTTCCTACAAGACTTCCGCAACCCCTTACTTAACATGATAAGGGAAAGCCTAGAGGCTGGAACATTGTCGCCCTCCACATGGGCTGCCAGTGTCACAGTATTTCCTAAGCTAGGTAAGGATCCCTCCCTCTGTACCTCCCACAGGCCCATCTACCTTTTAACAGCTGGTCAGCTGCACAATATTTTGCCTCCAGGCTGGAGACAGTACTTGAAGCAATAATCCATCTGGACTGATCTGGCTTTGTGAAAGGGAGACAGGGAAAAATCAATGTAAGAGGAATGTATGTTATACAGTAAGTCTAATTAATTATGCATGAGCTGAACTAGCTCACTAATTGGCTGCCATGCCAGTCTGAAATCTCTTAGAAATGACTGGCATGGCAGCGACACTCAGCTCACATACTATACACGGACAGCAGCAGTGGTGCCAAAATGAAACTGTTTTCGGTGCTAAAAACCTAAAGAAAAAAACTATCAGTATTGTGATTAGACTTATAATTGCAATAATGACCTCACAACCAATCATTTCCTTTGATTAATGACCGGCTGGGTGGAGTTGGTCCTTGGCTGAGCTTTGGGCCACCCTCTCCCCCAGCCGGTCATTAATCACCAGGAAATAACCAGCTGTTTGGTCATTATTGCTTAAATATAATACATAGATGGTCCCAATCAATGGCCAATCATGGGGCAGTGGTATGCTAGATGTGGAAAATGTCTTTGACCGCATGGAGTGGGGGTACAAGTTTGAAATGCTTAGAAGGTACCAGCTGGGACCGCACTTTATAGGATGGGCTAAGGTGCTTTACCAAGCTCCACAAGCCCAAATACTTATCCATCGTTGCCTTGTTAACCCTTCCCCTTGCCCATGTGGCACTCATCAGGGTTGCCTGCTTTCCCCACTGGTTTAAGAATTTGTGCTGGAGCCTCTGGTGGCAGCTATGAGGGTGAATGTCAGTACTGAAAGGCTAAAGGTGAGGGTGCAGAGGGGACATGAACTTTCTGTTTTCACTGATGACATCCTTCTGTATCTGAAAACCCTACTGAATGGTCTCCCTGTGGTCCACCAGCTTTTAAGAGAGTATGGGTCCCTATCAGAACACAAGGTGAACTGGAGCAAAAGTGAACTGCTCCACCTGGGGAAATAAAACAGGGACTTTCTTGCCCCCAAATCCTCTGGGACTCGTTATTAATGCCATTAAATAGCTGGGCATTCATCTGACCTCCTCTTATACTGCCTTATACAAAAATAATTATAAGCCATTGATTCAAAACTTAAAAGATGAATGTGTAAGGTGGCAGTTGTTACCACTCTCTTTGCTGGATAGAACCCATGTTATCAAAATGTCTGTATTTATTTCAAAACGTGCCAGTGAAGATGCCGGCAGGATTCTTCAAGGCTATCAGTTCTCTCATACACCACTTTATTTGGAACAATGAGCCTGCTCGTATCAAGTGTGACAGTTTGGGGCAACTTGAGGGGGCTGGAGGGTGTGCATGTCCAGATGTTTAATTTTATTATTGGGCTGCATAGCTTGCAGTTCTTAACACAGATCCTCACAGGCCTAAACCAGCATGCTTGGAGGTGGAGGAGGAGGACCTTGGAGATTAACCTTGTCGTGCAGTACTATCTGCCTCAGAACTTAGGCATTGAGGCAGTATAGCACAGTGGTTTAAGGCTCTGAGCTGCAAATCTGGAGCCCTGGGTTTGAATCCCACAGCCCTCACTTGCACACTGTGTGACCCTGAGAAAGTCACTTAACTTCCCTGTGCTTCCAGGTTGCACCTGTAAACAAGCTTTCAGCTTAGTGTGTCTCACCTGGTTAAACAATTGGAAAAGAAAAAAAAAAATAGGCCCCCTTATACTGCAGTCTCCAATCCCATTACCGCACCTAACCCGCTGAAAGTGTGGCTAATGGTTCACAAGCATGTAAGTCACCATGACAGTCTGTCCCCTAAGGCAAAACTGTCAGCTGTCTTTGAAACCAAGCAAGACTATGCCGCATTTGTACACCAAGCCCTGCTGCGATGAGCATGCCATGTCATTGACCTGGTGGAGTCCCATTATAACGGAGGGAGTTTAAAATCCTTCACAGATATTAAAAGTATATATGGTATTCAAACAGGTGGCTTTTTCACATATCACAGGCTTAGACACTGGCTCCAAAATGAGGGTGGTCAAACTTACAATGCTGGAGAGCTCTCACCACTGGAGGCAATTATATATAGACCTCCCCCCAACTGTCGGCCTCTCACTGCCATTTATGGCCTGGTACTAGGGGCCTGTCCCATACCCATGATGGCACTAATAAACAAACGGAGTAATGATTTAGATATGAAAATCACTCAGGGAATATGGATAGCTGCAGCAGCGCATGTTAAACATGTGGGCAGAACTAATTGCCAAAGACAGGTCCAACATAATTTTCTGTATCGGATTTACCATACCGAACTCCTCAAAAAATGTACTCATTTGAGCCCTCCAGGTCATCAATGTGTCCTTAATGAGAAACTGAGAAAGGTGACTTACTCCATGTGACATGTCCCAAAGTCAGTTGTTTCTGGGCTGAAGTACATGTATTAATGTGAAGAGTGCTGAAATGCCCTCTAGCTATACTATAATCTATAGTATTATCATAAACACCCTCTGCCCAACACTCTGGCGGAGATACTCCTGGGAGAGGATCCTGACTCCAGATTACCACCAGGCCCTAGGAAGCTGTGGTACTTATTTATTTATTTAAAAAGTTTCACCAGGAAGGCATACTGAGCAGAATAGCTTGTTTCCAGATGCATTTGGGGGAAAGGGAGGAATCAGAATATACAGTTTGCATACAATAACAATAGATAACACTAAATAGTAATAATGCGTAGAATACATTTAACTCACAGTGGGTGACAGCCCAGATTACAGTAACACCAAAATGCAGCAAATTAATGACAATAATAGAGAAAGTGCTGAATAATTGCAGTGGGACATCCCAGGTACATAGTGGGTAGAACAGAGATGAGCAAGGTGTGATGAGATTAGACCAAGAGTGTAGCAGAAGGAATGTATGAAAGGCTGACAGCCTGAGAGGTGAAATGGTCCTGGGCTTGGATGTAGGTGAGTTAGGGACAGGTACAGACTAGGGAGATGTAGTCATGGAATAGGGAGGAAAGGGATGCTGGAGGGGGGTGCATCTCAGAGGGAAGAGGGTAGGGCGTTCCACAGTTTAGGGCAGCGATATGAGAAGGCAGACTGACCAGCAGTGGTGGATCTTTGTGGGAGAGCCAGGGATATGTGTCCGGTGTTGTGTTGGGAGTAGGAGAAAAGGGAGGGGGTAGAGAGAGTAGAGGTGAGGTAGGAGGGCAGTGACTGGAACCAGAATTCAGACACAGAGCTATCAGAATGGGTGAGGCGTCTTGCTTCAAGAGATGGGAGGAAGAGGGCATTGTAGAGATCACAGTGATGAGTTTGCGGAGGGCAGGATAATACTTAGTACAGTGGAGCCCTGTTATAAGCACACCCTAAATGCCAAGCAAAAATGTTTTCATAATCGGGATGTTCTTATAAGAGGGCTTCACCGAAAACAGTGAAAATCCTTGTAAAACCTATGGTTAACATGATGAAACTGGGCTCAAACTAGTTTTTTTTTATTATTTTTTTATTTATTTATGCTCCTCTGCTCCTTCTAGCAAGCACCTCCTTCAGGCCCTCATTGTCTGCCCTGACTGTCCGCCATCCCCACGACCTGCCTCAACCCCAAATCGCAGCCCCCTGGAGGTAGCCCAGCGTAACCCTTCGCTGGGTGGGTCTCCCTCCTCCGAGAGGGAAGGCACCGGTGGGGGTCGTCCAGCGCACTGTGGCATTGGCTCCAGGTGCTGCTGGGGTAGGAGGTCGTGGGGCCATGACAGCAGCGAGGGGACCATAGAACCGTCATCTCGCTCACCAGAGAGCCATTTTTATGGTTTTTCTCCCCATGGAGAGTGACGTACCTGACGTCAAGGCGTACGCCGACGTCCATCACTCCCCGGAAATTTTTGGGCCCGTAGCACTCTGCCATGCTCCCCGGCCTCCGCCAGGGGCTAGCAGGTGCCTGGCTCACATCCCCACCCTCCCCACTGGAGAAGGCGAGCTGTCTACGGCTGCTCCACCCTTCTCCCCCAGCCGGCTCTCCGACGACCTGAGTCCATTCCCGAACCCGGGTCGCCGGCGTCGCAAGTGGAAATCCAGCCACTGTGCCGATGAGCTGGCTCAAACTAGTTTTTAAATAAATCCTTATTAAAAGTACAGTAGTAAAATATGTATTTTTGAAAGAGCTCCTGCTCAAACAATTAGTGTAATGTTGTAAAATCCATTCAGTGTCTCACCTAACTATGAAGAAAAATGTGCTGTCTTCTTCATGGGGCATCTTTTCACACATCCATTTACTACTTACGTGGCTGTTTACGAGGAGACCAGATGATGAGTCAGCCCAACCTTAGCACACTCTGAAGTAATAATGACCATCTACCACTACTTCTGGTAAAAATGTGCTTATAAATGGGCTGATTGTGCTTATAAATGGGCTTTATTGCCATTGAAAATAACGGTCAAAAATCAGGGACATCCAGAAACTGTTCTTATAAACGGAATGTTCTTACTAGTACTAGTCAATGCACTTAAACCATATTGCAGGTATGGCTGGGAAAGGAACCACCCAGTATCACAGTGCGGAGCAAGAATATGTGCTATTGCCTCAAAATAGAGAATACACAGTTTAAGACCAACAGTGAGACAGATAAATGTGCCTCTATTTGGAGGTATGCCATTCGCTCAGTGAAACCCCTACGGTGACGGTAAGGTTGGTGCTGCAACCTGATTGAGAGTCATTCCATCGACTGAGATTTTGCAGCACCTGCCATCTTGCTGCCCCATGGGTTTTGCACTGTTTCCTCCTACACCTCTGACCTAGAGGTGATTATATACATTTTTGGGGGTTCAGGTGGGGGGGGCAAAGCTCCCCACAAACAGCTGGGATGTGCCCTGCTATGTTGCCACGATAGTGGCTGATCGTCAGGATTGCCGGGTGACGTGGTTGCCAGCCGGCAAATCCATATTGCTGTAAAGTTGGTCGACATCCTTGATGTTGAACAGGCGTGGTGGAACCTTTTTTGGGACCCCCTTGCTAAAGGCACTGAAGATGGAATAACTCCAGTACAGCCCTGCTAACCCTGTCAATGGTCTAGTATCAGCAAAGCATACAAACAATGTGACATTACAGCATTAATCCAATATTTGGGGTATTATTAATTGTGACTTTGGTAGTTGAGCAGTGGCCTTTCTTTCTCAAAACTGACACTTACAAGTATTAATAAAAGCGTGTAAAAATCGCCACCATTATAGTCTATGGAGCGCGCCCCCGCGCCGTTCTTGTACTGACATCACGAAACTTGCAAGCATGGGGGAGCAGCTCCAGGTATGGAAATGTGAGTGTTTTGAATACCAGCTCCATGGAGCTTTTTTTACAAGTGTTATTACTAAAAATACAGTGTGCCAAAAATGGAACTTTATGGATGAATGGTTTAACCGGCAAGTAAGCTGCCATATATGTTGGGGGGAGGGGGAGGAGAACACTTCATACTAAAAACCTACTCTTTAACCAGGAAAGACCTACTGAGCTGAGAACTGCTCATTTTCAGATGCATCCTGGGGGAAAGGGGAGTAGGAGATAGCTAAACAATAAACTTGATGAAAATAAGAGTTCAATTATAGTGATGAATATAGTGACGCTCAAATATAAATAATTTGAGGCAAATTAATAAAAGAATGCAAGTAGAAAATAAAACACCCTTATTTGTATAGAGAAAGGGAAAAAGAAGAGGAGAAGATCATAGACAGTTGCAGGTAGGAGAACAAAAGTCATAAAAAAAGAGTATTTATTTACAGTGTATGGTGGAACGCTGTTCCGCATGGAAATCCATGCCTGGAACAGCGTTGTTGTCCTGCACTCGGTGCGTCATGATATTGTTGTTCTGTGCAGGTACGTCACGGTGCAGCACAACAAGATCGAACATACGCAGGCATGTGCAATTGAGCAGCCACGGCAACGCTGGAAGGTAAAGAAGCGGCAGACAATCAAGTAAGCCTTTTTTTTTGCCATATACTTGTTCTGGTGTTCTCGGAGTACTGCTTATGGTTGCCCATACACTATAAAAGATTGTGTATGAGCAACCATACACAAACAAGGCAGTTGTGAGATCTTGAGGTTTCCGTGGTAACGGACCTCTCGAGCTATGCTCTCGAGGTCTCTGGTTATTTTTGAAATTCAAAGTTTATTGTTTTAACTCATAATTAAACCAGACTTATGATACAATTGGTAAAGCAGAACAGAACCACAATCCATTTGTATACATTGAGTGTACAGAACAGTGAACCTATTCCCCACCCCCACCCGGAAGGTGCCATCTTTATCTCCAGGTGGGCCCGAAGGGCTATACATTAGTGCCATGGAGACATACTTGACATAAATAAAGACATCACATAGAACCGTCTCTTCCCAAATCCGTCAGGGACATTCGTTCACTAAATCAATGAAGGTACAATGCGTATAACTTGCCCCATTTTTTCCGGAACGTAGGCATGGCATGCCTAAAGTCCGCAATTAATCTTTCCATCTTGAAGCATAAGGAAATTTCCACCAGCCAATCGTTATAAGAGATAGCCACTTGGTCTAAACAGTGTTTAAGCACTAATCTTTTAACTGCCATTGAGATTATGGCTATATGAAATTTCCTTTCAATACATCCGATATTGGAATATAACCCAAAAATGCAAATTTTGGGGGTAAATAATTCACCTAAACCCAGAATTGGATCCAGACTGTTACGAATTGCATGCCATAATGGGGCAACTTTAACGCATGACCAGAATATATGTATTAAATCACCCACTTCTAGGCCACATCTGGTACATCTGTCCGATTTGGTACTGTCAAATTTGGCCAACTTCTGTGGTGTATAATACATATTGTTTAAAATGTAGAACTGAATTAACCTGTTCCTATCCAAAGTAAGGTATCTGTAAACATCACTCCAAATATGAGTCCAAGAGAGGGATAGCTCAGGGAAACACGAAATCCAAGTTCTGGATCCAGTCAAGGGGTCAGGAAACTTCGTGGTTAGTAAATAGTTGTATAGCCTGGCTATACAGTGGGAGTTAGTAACAAAATTCTTGAGCTGCTCCAGGAAAGGCCCAACCTGTGAGGGTATCTTTCCCAGGCCGAAATTTTTACCTATTAGGTGTCGCATTTGATAAATCCTAAATATATGCTGGGAAAGATAGACCCAGATGCGATAGGATATCGCTGGAGAGACCAAGAGATCCCTGAAGGTGAGGTCTTCTACCTTGAGATCCTGGGCTCAGGGAGCCAAGCCACTGGCAGTGTGGACCCACCTAATCTGATGTTGGGGTTGAGAACTAAAGGTTGGGCCTGATCCCTAGTGTAGGGGACTTTAAGGAAATCCCAAATCTGTGATAAGACTTTAATTGACACCCCTATCACTGAGTTATGGAGAACCTCTGGAAGAGAGGAGAAACTGTAATAGAAAACATGCTGAGGAGAAATATTATGTTCCTTCAGCAGTCTAAGCTCCAGATCTAACCATATGGGCGTGTCAAACTCCTCCTGGGGTACGATCCATCTAGCCATTTTAGTTAACTGACTGGCCCAGTAATATAGGCCAAAATTAGGGATCCTAAGACCGCCCTTGTCTTTAGGTAGACATAGTTTACTGAAGGATCTCCTAGGTTTTTTTACCACCCCAAATGAAATGGGTGACCATCGAATGTATTTTCTGAAAGTATGATTTAGGAAGCCAGATGTTGAGGAGATTCAAAGAGTAAAAAATCCGCGGAAGAACGTTCATTTTGATAATGTTAATACGGCCCCCAATTGCAAGGGGAAGGTTATCCCATCTGTTGAGGTCTTTTTTGAATATGATCTAACAGGTCGTCTAGGTTGAGCTTCTTGGTCATCTCCTCATCTCGTGTCAAGTAAATACCTAAATATTTGAGGTGGTTATGGGCCCATTTCATGCCAAACTGAGAGACCTCAGCCTGAAATAGGTGTGTGTTAAGTTGGAAAATCACCGATTTAGAGAGGTTCAGTCTATAATTGGACACACTGCCACAAAGGTTGATTATACGCAACACCTCCTCTATCAAAGACTCAGGATTTGAAAGGTGTAAGAGGATGTCATCCACAAAAACTGAGAGGGTCAAGACTCATTGGGAAATTAAACATCCGGTTATATTGGGAGAATTCTTGACATGAAGCAGTAGAGGTTATAAGTATAAGTTAAATAAGTAAGGAGACAAAGGACATCCCTGACGTGTACCAGAAAATAGAGTAAAGCGTGCTGAAAACACCCCATTGCAATAAACCTTCGCAGAGGGTGAACTATAGAATGCCTTTATCCAACCAATGAACTTTCAAGGGAAACCCATTTTACCAAGGGTGGCCCACAGGAAATCCCAGTTAACACGGTCAAAGACTTTCTCTGCATCCAGAGAAACTAGAGCCATAGGTACCTGGGATTCCTTTGCCACGCTAAAAGTGTGGGAAAGAGTACGCAGATGATCCGTAGCTGACCTCCCTTGGACAAAGCCCACTTGTTCTGGACTCAATAACCCCTTCCATACCTGTTTGATTCTTAGGGAGAGAATTTTGGCTAGAATTTTAATATCATAGTTAAGTAATGATATAGGCCTATAACTGGCTGGGTCTAATTTCGGTTTATTTGGTTTTGGGATAAGAACTATAGTGGCCTCCAACAATGAGGGATCAAATGGCGCCGATGAAAGAATGTAGTTAAATAGCTTAAGAAGTGCCGGGGCTATCACTTTACAAAAAATTTTGTAAAAGTTGGGGGGAAAGCCGTCGGGTCCTGGTGATTTATTGGTGGGCAGGTTTCGGATGACTTCCTCTATTTCCTTTAATGTAATAGGGGATGAGAGTAACCCGCAATGGTCTGGGTGCAGTTTCATGAAGGGTAGCCCTGCTAAAAAATTTTCCAGATTCACCCCTGGAGTTGAGGCAAAATTATTACTATATAAGTCTTTGTAAAAATCTTCAAAAATTTTAGCTATCTCTCTTGGTTTAGTTTTGATTGACCCGTCCGCTGCCCTCAAAGCCGGGATTAGCCTAGAGCTTTCTACCTCCTTTAGTCTGAGAGCCAGTAATCTCCCAGGTTTCTCCCCTTGGTCAAGGTAGCGAGTTTTAGATTTCAGAATGGCATATTCTGTTTTTTCCTTAATCAAATCCTCATACTCATTCCGGACCCTGCATAGGTTCTCTAAGTCAGTTTGCAAACCAGAAGAAGCAAGAGCATCCTCAGCCGACTTAATTTGGTTGGCTAACTGAGTAACTCTCTCTTCCCTCACCCTCTTCCTTCTAGTGGCTATTTTAATGAACTCGCCTCTGAGAAAACATTTAAACGTGCACCATATTAGATCGTCTCTGAGAATTGAACCTTGATTGATTTCGAGAAAGGACGGTATCAGAGATTGAAGATGAGCTACAGTCTTCTCATCTTTCAAAATTTGTGTATTAAGTTTCCCAAGAGGTATCCCTTTGACCAAGGGGATTAAGGGATAGCTTTATCCAGGCCATGGCATGATCTGAAATGACAATCGGCTCTATGCCGGAAAGAGATATATTAACCAAAAGCCCTGTGTTCACCAGCATGTAATCTAGCCTTGACCAAGACCTGTGGATTGGAGAGTAATATGTGTAACTACGGCTGGAAGGGTTTAAGATTCTCCAAGGGTCGCTCAGTCCCAGCAAATTACAAAAATCTTGGAGGGCCAGTTGGGCAGATGTGGGTGGACGAACGGGCCTATAAGATTTGTCGAGGAGCTGTGATGGAGCAGTATTCCAGTCCCCCCCAGGATAAAAACCGCTGGCAAAAAGTTCGCTCATCCTTGACATCAACTGCATGATGAAATTAGGGTCCCCACCTACTGGGCAGTATACTGCCCCCAGGACTACTCCCAGGCTATTGAGCATACCTTTAACTAGTACAAATCTGCCCTCCGTGTCTTTAATGCATTTCTCTGGAACGAACGGTAAATTACGCTTCAACATGATAGCCACACCCCTACTATTCGTGGACCCCTCTGAAATGAACACCTGAGAAAAGCCGTGACAGCTTAGCAGTTTAACTTCAGAGTTTAAAACATGTGTTTCCTGGAGAAACAAGATATCCACTCCCGTAAGCATACAGCTCAACAGTATTTGTCTTTTCTTTAACACTTCCCTGATGCCCCTGACGTTCCATGTAGCCAGTTTAATATGACCTAAAGCCATTTAATAGTTTTGGACAAAATTCGTATACACAGTTATCCTCCATGGCCAAGTAGATCCAAACCCTGAATAATGGCACCTTCCGCCCTCCCCCCTTACAACCCCCATTGAACAGTCCAAACAATACAGCAGAAAATGGCCAAACACCAGACTAGGGCAGCACTACACTTAGATATATTCAGAAACATAGGAAGATTTAAGTTGTGGTAACCATCAAACATGCCATAACATAGTTCAGCTCCTCGCCCCCCACCAATGTAATTATACCATGACCAATATTGTCAGATCTGGTCAAAGCCCCTCCCCACCCTCCGCCCTGTAGTATACTCAACCCATCAACCCAACAGCCCCACAAACTATTAACATGAGGTCCCAGAACTGTACTCATCTAGTAAAACACCCGGATATGGCCCATAACCGAGACCCCCCCCAAGGGTACCCTAGCCCGAAGTAAGCGTCCTGATAGTCAGTTCCTTGTACAAGCCTATGGGACCTCCCCAAATTGCTTTTACATCTAGAATGCAGTGAAACATTGGCTCCCCCATAACTGGGCCCAGGTATCCCCAATACCCCACTAAGGCCTCGATACAGGTTTCCCAGCGTCTACCCTCCCATCTGAGCCCCCAACCCACTAATTACTAGTACTGTAATCGCCCCATTCACTACCCAACCTAAGGCCTACAAACCGCCTCTGTTCTCCAATAAGTTTAACAGTCTGAGGGGCCTTACCCTGTTGGGTCCAATCCGTCCCACTACGGAGCGAGGGAAATAAAAGGTGATTCCTGCAAAGGAGGTCTCCTCTTTTCAAGTCAAAACTTGGACCCCTAGCGAGCTGGATTATCGGGGCTGCCCGACGACACCAAAGGAAGGCCCGCTACGGAAGTACTAGTCGGACAGGACCTTGATGGACCCAACTTGTCCGACACTAAATACGTCCCCCGGAAATCATCTCCCACTATGCAGGTTCCACTTCCCCCAGCCATGGCGAGCAGACAAGGCACGGCCAAACGGACTAGGCCTCGCAGGCCCCAGAGCCTCCCTCTACCTCACCACCGCTCCCCACCCTCCGCCCTCACCCCCGCCAAACAGGTAAGCCAAACAAAATATCCTACTTGCAGAAGATCTAGTAGCAAGGAGAGAAAAGAGAAAAGGAAATGAGTCCCAGCTAAAAGGTATAGCCTCCAATTGTATCCAAACTCCTCGTATGTATCACTCAGTCTCCGTGGAAGAGATTCAGAAGCCTCTTAGTAAGATCAGGTAGCGCTAGATCTGGTGAATCGTAGGTCTTCCATACACCATCCAAGGATACAAGCAATTTCGCCGGATAGTTCATTTTAAATCTGATGCCAGCTGCGATTAATTTTTTAACTATAGGGTGAAAGGCTGCTCTTTTCTGACGGATCTCGTATGGTAGATCCTGCGTGATTCGGATTTTGTTTCCTTCCCAGTGGATTGACTCTAGTTCCTTAACTTTGAGTATAACGTGTTGCTTCTCAACGAAACTAAGGAACTTAATGATGATCGGACGCGGGGGGACGCCTGGCGGGGGCTTCGGCTTCAAGGATCGATGTGCCCTCTCGACATGGTATTGCTGATTGATAGGAGAAGGGCCAACTATTTTATTGAGTAATTGCTGGATAAATTTAATAGTATCTCCACCTTCCTCCGATTCAGGCAGGCCCAGTATTAATATATTGTTCCTCCTACTCCTGCCTTCAAGATCTTCAGTTTTTAATTGCAGTTTCTGGAGTTGTTGCCTGAGCTTGGTAATTTCTGGGTCGGTCCTGTCTTTCCAACTTTCTAAAAACGTGGTTCTTGCTTCCATGTCGCCCACCCGCCTTGACAAAGCCGCAAAATCGCTTCTAATTGTTTTAATTTCGGAAGAGATTTCCTGGAGAGTTTCCCGAAATGGAAGAAGCTCCTGAAGGAATCTGTCTTCTGTAAGCGGGTTGCTAGGAGGAGTAGTAGAAGGCGTTTGTTTCGACGGTTGCCCTGAGGCAGTGCTCCTGGCCTTCTTGGCGTTTTTTTCCGGCGACGTAGGTGGAGTATGCCTTACTCCAGGCACCTTCATATCTGCATCCATGCCGAGATCTCTTGGTTTTAACAGTCGGCTGCACTAAAAATTATATCTCAAGGATCAGCACTCGTACAGGAACGCTCCGGTGATGCCAGATCGCTAATCTTCTAACATAGGGCACAGAAAAGAGACTTTTAGGCGAGTTGTAGGTTGGGAGCTCCAGAGAAAGCAGCTACCCGCCACACTGCATCACGTGACTATCGAGGTCTCTGGTTACCACGGAAACCTCTCGATCACAACTGCCTTGTTGTGTATGATTGCTCATACACAATCCTCTATATTAGCTTTTGTTTACTGGGTAAGCACACTGTCAATCAATCAATCAAGTCTTTGGTATGACCCGGGAGATTACAAGGGCATGGTTTACAAAACAATGTGAGGGAATTACAACAATGTGAAATACAAGCAATGAGCAGGGTGATACAAATAAACAGGTACAGGATGAACAGATAAGCATATACATCAATGGTAGGCACAAGCAAGCAATAGTTACATTTCATGGAAATAATACGAGTGCAATTTGTCCTGTTTTGAGGATGGTAAGAGTTAAGTTGAAGGACATGCAGGGTAGATAATTCCCCTTACTAGAGCTCAGAGGAGGTAGGGGAACCAGGTAAGTGGAGGGTGCACGTACCACGGTCCAAGCAGGATAGGAAGGAGAAGAGGCAGAACTAATAGAAAAGGGAGGTGAGGACCAACGTTTAGGAAATTGGTAAAAAAAAAAGCAGATTGTCCAACAATAGATTTTCTAGAAGGAATAGTAAGACAAGGGGAATAAGTGTTGCGGAGAAGGTAGGAGGAGGAAGAAGGAAGAGAGCTAACTACTAGTCCTCAGCTAAACAGGTGTCAATTTGTTAAATTAGGTGATACCTCCTCTAATATTTTCCAGTTAACTGAGGAGTCCCCCAGGACTCCATTCTCGGGCCACTTCTTTTTTCCATTTTTGTCGATAATCTCTTCCTTGCCTCCTCAGCCTGCTCAACAATTACGTACGTGAATAATATTGCCCTTTAGTATAGCTCCCCAACCCTCCCAGCTAAATGCCCAGCAGCCAAGATTCTTCCTAAGTACATAACTGACTTGTTAACAAGTTAGCCCTTAATGCCATGGGTCAAAGGCTCACAGACCCTCCTGCACCAACCCCCTATCCATCAGGTGCTTTGATGGCTCTGTCTTCTTTCTCGTAGAGGAATTCAAATACCTTAATGTCAACCTAGATTTAGCACTTGACTTCACCCACATAACCACCACCTGTAAAACTAGTAACTCCAGGCTAGGCATGGCTTATTGGGAACAAAGCTTCCCCATTCCCAAGGAGTGAATAGCTGTATCCCAAGGTGTTCTCTAGGGGTGAACGGATTCCGAGGAATCCATTCAGTGAGCATCCATTGAATTATTAGAAATTCTGGGTCTAACTCCAAATCCTATACCAACTGGTGTCTGAATCTACAGAATAGGGAGCTGGAGCTGGATTTTCCAATTCTGCATCCAACTTCTACAAAAACCTCTCACCCGGTATTTAAAAAGGGTGAAAGAAGCTTCCCCTGACCCTTTCCCCCAGTGCCCTGCCCAGTGCCCAGTACTGTGCCACCTTTGTATATTCCCCCCTTACCTGGGAATCAGTTTGGGTCTCAATCAGTTGTGGCGGATTGCTGGATACCCTGGATGGCTTCTCTGATACCAGCAGCACTGGACCGGTCCTTCATATAGCCAGTCCAACAGGCTCCTGAGCTCTCTGACAGTGTTTTCATTCATCTCCCCGCTGGCCGACCCCCTCCTCCAAACTGCCCAAGCTATACACGGCACACACACACAACATGATCTGGATCTGCCTACCCACCATGGCATGCCTGGAATTTGCTTTGCATGATGCCCACACCACTAAGAGTCTCACAGATGCCCAGTGCTGTCCTGGCCTAAGCCCTCTGTACCTGGTTCAGCTCCCACCGCTAAGCTCAGCATCCCCATTCAGCAGCAACTTGCAAGCAGCACTCTCTTTTTCTATATTATTTTATTTATTGGACTTTTTAGTGAAAAGTTACAGAATTATTACAAATCCAACTGAAATACCCTATTGCAGTCATGGGGAATGATATGATATATTTCTTTTATTAGTACTAAGACACTCCCAGACTAATTCATGGGGGAGGGGACAAGAAAAGTAAACCATTCAATAAGGAATAAACAAGTTAAACTCTGGCTTGTTGCAACAGAAGTGTGAAACACTTTTTCAGTTCATTAGTTAAACAGGAACCTTTTGCTTCCAGGATCAGTCAGATAAGCATTATTAATAGCTGGTCTAATGGCTTTCACAAGATCACAAACTGATGGAAACCCAGGGCCAGATATTCAAAAGGGTTGCGCCATGCGCAACAGGGTTGCGCATGCTCAAGTCCTAAATTACGCCATTCTGCGATATTCAGCAGGAGGCAGTTGCGCCACTGAAAACAGGCTGAGCAACAGCTCTATGCAAATGAATGCATGCTGAACTGGAGGGGGAGGAACCATGCATAAACTGCACAGCCCGATATTCAGCCGGGCTGTGCAGAGTTGTGCAGGTGCAACCCCCAACCTGCGCCTGCAGGACTTTGAGCCAAAAAGGCTTAAGTCGAGGGCCACCCACAGGTGAGCTGCTGTATTGCAGGGCGCAACACAGCAGCTGCCACCTGTGGCTGGCCCCCAACCCAGTCCCTGTGCCCCCCCCGCAGCCCGATCACAGGCATAGTGTACTCCCCCACCACCAGCCCGATCGCGGGCATCAATGTACCCCTACCCTCCTCCCGCTCACATCCCCTGGTGGTCCAGTGGACCAAATGTCCGATCGCGTGGTGGTATGTTTAATAACTCCCTCCCATCCGTGCTCACAACCCTGGTGGTCCAGTGGACGCAAATGCCGATCGTGGGCGGTATGTTTAATAACTCCCCGTTCACATCCCTGTGGTTCAGTGGACGAAATGCCAGTCGCGGGCAGAAAAACGAACCCCCCGAACATCTCCCTTGTGCCCGATTGCGGGCAGAAAGTAAACGAACCCCCACCGAACATCTCCGGTGGTCCAGTGGACGAAATGCCCGATCGCGGGCAGTAAATAAATTGAACCCCCCAAAACATCTCCCTGGTGGCTAGTGTCCCCCACCCACCCACCATGAAGCCCCACCACCCCGCTCCCCGGCGGCGGCGTGGCAGCATCCTACCTGCCTGCCGCCCTGCCGCCCGCCGACTGACTGCCCGGTAGGGCTGCATGCTCATTGGTGCAGAGCAAGAGCCAATGGGCGTGCAGCCCATACCGTACATGACAGTCCAGATTTGTGAATGAATGTGAGAACCAAAGTGGTTTCCTTCTTCTTTTGCACTTCCTTTTTCGTCTAACACAATGGGATGTTGCTTCAAGTATTGCATCCTTAATGCTTTCCCACTTTGCCTGTACCCCCTCACCTGTGTTTCTTTTTACCAGGGCTAGCTTAACTCTGTTGGCCATCTTATCAAAGTCAGCTCCTCTGAAGTCCCATTTTTTTGCCTTGGAATGGGATGATTTAGATGTAGTGGCCAAATTGAACCATACCATAGATGACCCCCAGGTGACCTTCTACCTGGAGATCTGTGATCCCTTCCCTGTTAGTCAGTACTAGATCTAGGATAGCCCTGTCTCTTGTGGGTTGTTGTACCAGTTGTTTGAGGCCCTCCCCCCTGCAGGGAATCCACCATGTGTCTAGTTCTGGCAGATGTTCCTGGTGGTATTGACCAATCTGTATCCGGCATGTTGAAGTCTCCCATTATCAGAACCTCCCCTTTAGCTGTCATGTTTTGTGTATCTTCTAACAGCAATGTGTCTATGTTCTCCCCCTGGTCTGGGGGCCTGTAGACAACCCCAGTTCTTATGGCTGTCCCGTTTCCTGTTTCCAGGGTGACCCACAGTTCTTCTGGCTCTTTATGTGTATTCTGAATTTCTGTAGCTTTGATATTTTTATTGACATACAGGGCCACTCCACCCCCCTTTTTTGCACCTCGGTCTCTTCTGAACAGTACATAGCCGGGTACTGAAGTCTCCCAAGTGTGGTTACTGGTAAACCACATCTCACTAATTGCTACTATGTCCAGTTTAGCCTCTGACATTATTGCCTGCAGGTCTGGGATCTTATTTCCCAGGCTGTGAGCATTTGTGTACATGATTTTCCATTGGCCAGATTTTGGTGTGTTAGTTGTTGGGTGAGGTTTGGCATTTCCCCTGTGCGTCGTATGGGGAGATGGACCTGTTTTCTTACCTGGTGATGCAAATGAACTGCAAACATGCTGAATCCCTGTTTGACCACTAGCTGAGGGGGGGTGTTCTTCCCATTCGACATATGGGGCATAATTAGGTTGATTTGCTTAAAAGCTATATTAATCAGACAGTTGTGCATGCAGTTCAGAGTCCCTACACAGTCACACACTCTGGGTACCCAGGTAGGAAAATGGTGGGCTAGCCAGGAACATTGCAGCTGGTTGGGGCCCTGTGATGGAAGAAAGCAACATGCACAGCACATACTATTTGTAATCCGGAGCCAGAGGGCTCAGTTCATGAAGGAAAAGGCAACAAGACAATCAGAGGACAACACTTTTAGATTTAACTGTTGTTGCAGGGAGCTACCCTGATGTTTACTCATGATACCCAATACTGGACATAGGCAGGATGAAATTGAGACTGCGGGCTGTTGAGCTGGAGTGCCCAGAGAAGCAGGGCCCACATGAATCACTGAGGTGTCATTCCTGTTCAAGGCATTGAGCAGGGGGGCTGATCCCCAGGCTGGTCTCTCATTGATGACTTTCTCTGCGTAGCAGGTATTATGGCTGGGCCAGTGTAGCAGGGCCCAGGCAAACGAAAATGGATACGGATTCAGTCCGTGGAGCTGGATACTGCCTCCAGCAAGCAAAACACAGTTCAGACACACAGTGGGGGAACCAAATCACAACCCACTATAAGCACACAGCACATTCACATGTTAGGAAATTCTACTGTACCAGGCAAATGGCTCTCCGGTTGCAATTACAGAGACTGCACAATCCGGGAGTTCAGAGATAGCTGGAAGTCCTGACAGGTCGATCACATTCAGCAAATCTTCAGTCTTCTTCAGGTTAAAGCCTGGTTACAATTCAGTGGCTTAATTCGCTCTCCAAATTCGGATTCAGTCTGAAAAAAAGCAAAAGTTCCCTCTCAGGGACAGCAGGCAGGCATGCAGGCCAAACTCAGGTCTTTTCATAGTTCTCCCACTAGCCACTATGGATTGTTGCTCGAACTATCTCGAGCTGTTACTTCTTCACTTCCCAACTCAGATCTAACTGAAACCTGCAAGCAGTGTGGGACTTTCCCCAAGATCCAAAAGGTTCGGTTGGCTGATCTGTCTGTCAGTCACAACAAGGGTTCCCACTCCAGGTTATTTTAGGCGCCAAAAGCCCACAATTACAATTCCTACAAGTTTTGGCCCCACCAAGCCCCTGTAGGCAGGCTCCATTTTAGAGTCCCAAATGTACTGATTGGCCCATTCTGACAGTCCAGGACCAAGATGATGGAAACAAACAGAACTATCCATGCTGCAAAGAAGGCAGGTTAGAACAAACTGCAATATTATTACTACGCTAACAAATGATTGGCAAACAAGTACATCTTCTAACAGAGCTCCCTCTCAGATTAATTATGACTGCAATCCAGGCAGCTCTTAAAGAGAAAGTACACAGAGGCTATACAGGCACTCTCTGACAATATATTTAAACTGCTAAAACGCAGAACACCAGCCTGGCAGTGAGCATTTAGGCAAGCTCAAGGAAGACTTTTCAGGAACCCCCATTTGAAGAGGGGTTACAAACACATCCCACTGTTTTTGCCACAACTATCTCAGCTGCTAACCTGTTCCGGGAATCCACTGTAAAGAACTTTCTTAAGTCTCTCCTAAATTTAACCTGCTTCAGCTTCATATCATGCCCACTTGATCTTGGGCACAGTTATTTCTGAAAAATACTCCCACCTCTACCTTATTTACCCCTTTTATGTATTTAAATGTCCCTATCATACCCTCCTCCCTCTTCTTTCTCTCCTCATTTGTTCATAGGTTATAGGTTCATAGAAGTGTACAAGCAAAGTAGGCAAATGTAAAGGATGCCCATTAATGTGCTGGCCACCCATATATCCTATGGGTGGAAGTCAAATTTTTTGTCTCGCATATATTTATCTAATCTCTGTTTAAAAGTACTTAGATTAGTACTATTAACAACACTTTCAGGTAAGTTATTCCACATTCCCACAACTCTTTGTGTAAAAAATAGACTCCTTTTAGTGGATATGCATTTCTCTGCAGTGAGTTTATGTCCATGGCTCCTAGCTGACTTTACGTTGGAGGCTGTAGTAAGTCCAATTGTTGTTTTTAGATAATCATTTTTTAAAGTTTGGTATACTAAAATTAAGTCTCCCCTTATTTGTCTATATTTAACAGAAAATAGGCTAAGTTTTTTTAATCTATCTTCATAACTTTTATTATGTAAACTTGAGACTTTCTTAGTGAATTTACGCTGAACACCCTCTGCTAGTTTTAAGCCCCCAATTGTAAATGGTGCACAAAATTGAGAGCAGTATTCCAAATGGGGACATACCAAACTGGTATAAAGTGGTATAATAACTTTGGAGTCTCTACTTTTAATATTTCTTAAAATTGAGCCAATTATTTTATTACATTTTTTAACTTTAATTATATTGTTTTTTTCAAAGGTTAAATTATTTGAGATTATAACTGCCAAATCATTTTCTTCCATAATACTTTTTAGATTAACATTGTTTAAGGAATAGTTGAAGGGCATGTTATTTTTGCCCAAATGCAAAACTTTACATTTGTCAACGTCAAAAACATCCCATAAGCCTTTGCACAGTTAGGTTATTTAGCTGATTTTGTAGTGGGCACTTATCATGTAATGTGCTTACCAAACTACCCATTTTACAGTCATCAGCATATTTTGTGACCCATATCTTATCAGTTGTAGGCATTGTAGAAACCATAATATTAAAAAGTATTGGACCCAGAACGGAGCCCTGGGGAACATCACTAGTTACCATACCCGCTTCAGATAGGTGACCCTTAACTGATACCTGTTGAGTTCTGTTATCCAGCCATGACTGAATCCAATTTATAATATTAGGTTGCAACTTAATTTTGACCAATTCCTGTAATAAAACTTTATGTGATACTTTGTCAAAAGCTCTGGAGAAATCTAAAAATATCACATCCACCAGAATACCCAAGTCCAGAGCAGCACTCACTGGTTCAAAGAACTGTAGTAGATTGGTCAAAACTGATCTTTCAGTCACAAATCTGTGTTGAAAGATATCAACTATTTGTTTCCTTTCTAAATGATTTATAATATGGGCTTTAAGCAATCTTTCCATAATTTTACCTATGATGGAAGTCAGGTTTATAGGGTGATAATTATTTGGGTCATGTCTAGATCCACTCTTATGTATAGGAATAACTATAGCCGCTCTCTCTCCAGGCCTGAACAACTTTGCCTTCTCTAATGGATGCATTAAATAACATCGCTAGTGGACCAGAAATTAAATGACTAATGTTGTGCAAAAATCTGGGTGGAATACCGTCAGGACCTGGAGAACTGTTTGGTTTTAAAGATTTAATTAGTTTTTCAACCTCCATTTTTGTAAACACAGGAAAACTGGTGTTATTTGCAAGAAGGGGGCTATTTGCAACTTCCTTAGTTTCAAAAACTTTTAAAAATGTCTCATTTAGAATTACAGCAGTGGTTGTTTCGGCAAAGGTAGGTATGTCATTGATGTTAAAGGGTCCTATTGTTTGATGTCTTTCTTTCATGGAACCAATATAGTTATAAAATGGTTTTTTATTGTCTTTGACTTTTGTAACTAAATTTAATCGAATTTTAGATTTAGACAATTTAGTCATGTGCTTTAATTTTTTGGCTGCAATTTTATACTTATCCAGGAGACTATTGGATTTAGCTTTTTTATATTTTCTATATAGTTTTCTTTTTTTTGCAATTGTTTCTTCATTTTTGAAGACCACCAAAGAGGCACACGTTTATTGTTACAATGCTTGGTTCTATAAGGAACCCAATTGGAGAGACAGAAGTTAATTTTGTTATTGATTTTATCCCAAATTTGTAATAAATTCAAGTTATTTAGTTCAGTCACCCAATTCCATTGGGATAAAAAATCATTTATTTTTATATAATTAGCTTTGTTAAAGTTTTTGATTTTAGTAATACCATGTCTTCTGTTGAACACTTGAACCATTTAAGTTACCCTCCTCTGGACCACCTCCACTCTGTCTGTCTCCTTTCATAGATGTGGTCTCCAGAAATGAAAACCGTACTCCAGATGAGATCTCACCAGTGACCTATACAGAGGTAACACAACCTCCCTACTTCTGCTGGTTATACCTCTCCCATTGCAACCTGGTATCCTACTAGCTTTCTCAAATGCCTTGTCACACTGCCTAGCTACCTTTATGTCCTTTGATATAATTACACCCAGGTCTCTCTCTTGGCTGTTGTCAGTGTCACTCCTCCCATTTTGTATTCAGCTTCTGGGATCCTATATCCCAAGTGCATGATTCTGCACTTTTTTACACACTGAACCCAAGTTGCCATTTCCTAAAGCACTCCTCGAGTTTTCCTGGGTCCCAGCTCATCCTTTCCACTCCCCTATAATGTCCACCCTGTTACAGATTTGGTATAATCTGCAAAGAGGCAGATCTTCCCCTCCAGCTCATCTGCAATGTCACTTATAAACACATTAAAGAGGACCAGTCCCAGCACTGATCCCTGTGGCACCCCACTGGTCTTCCTCCCCTTCACTGAGTGAACTCCATTTACCACCACCCTCTGTCTCCTATTCCCTAACCATAACCATACAGTATACTTTTGTTTGACCGAAACACAGTTGCTCGACTTTCAGAATCCTGACACCACATTCCTGACACACGGTTGCCCGACATTTAAATTTCACCCATGGTGGAGTTTGTTATATTAATTAAGGGTGTGTGTGGGGGTTAGGCCCCCCCCCCGAAATATGAAATAAACTCTGCCGTGGATGAAATTAAAATGTCGGGAAACCATGTGTTGGGAATGAGGTGTAGGGATTCTGAAAGTTGGCCAACAGAGTTTCAGTCTTTCATAGTGAATCCTAACCATACTGATATCGCCTACTAACAGCATTTCCCCCTTTTCTGCCATTTTGCAAATGGCTTCCACCAGTTCCCTATCTAACTCCTCCCTCTGTGATGGAAGTCTATATAACACACCAGTGGGAATGGTTGCATCATTTTCCTTATCAATTGTGACCCACAGTACCTCTGCCCCCTCCTGAATTCTCTGAAACTCTGTTGCTTTAATGCTTTCCCTAATATATACTGTAGCAACACACTCACACCTTTTTCAACCTCCCTATCCTTTTTTTAAACAGATTATATTCTGGTATGACCACATCCCATTCGTGGTTTTTATTACGCCATGGCACAGTAATGGCTGCTATATCTAGGTTGGCCTCTGCCATAAGTGCCTCCAGGTCTGAAATCTTATGCCCCAGACTTTTTGCATTTGCATACATGGTCTTCCAGATTTTATTACCATTCTGATAAGTTCTGCTTTTTTTTTCTCTTCTTGCCTCCCTCTTTACCTACTCTGTCTCTGATGTTTCTATTATCCTTGGGGGTTGGCTGTTTTTTTCCTTCCCTATGACTTCCTCCACCCCCCTTGGCTACTTTAAATGCTCGCTGAAATAACATCTAAACCTTCCGCTGAGGACTGCGGTCCCCCTCCTGGATGGATGTAGATTATCTCTCTTGTATAGAGCTTTGTCCTCCCAGATAGTACCTCAATCCCCAATGTAGCTGAATTCTTCCTCTTTATACCATTCTGTCAACCAAGACTTAGAGGTACTGGTGCAAAGAACCCTCTCCTCCCTTCTGTCATAGACAGGTAGCACTTCTGCAAATGCCACTGAACATGCTACTTGCTAAAGACAGGTCCCAAGCTTTTTAAATGCCCCTGCACTATCTCAGCCCCATCCCTAGCTAGGTCATTAGTCCCCAGGTGGACAATGACATCCAGCTATGTCTGCCTTCCTGCTGCCCTAACCATCCTCCCTGTTCGAATGGTTTGTGTTCAAGTGTTGGTTCTCCAGCTACAGAATTATGAGTTCATGTCTTGACTTACTCTAAGATACTCTGGTTATACTTTCTATGCACTTATATATATATATATATATATATATACATATATTTACTATGTATATGTTACTTGCACATGTTGTACTCAGGTGTTATAATCTATTGCACTGATGTTTACTTGCTGTGTATATTTTACTTGCATACTTTGTATTTTATTAATTTTTTTTACTTATCTGTTTCTCCCCCAGGTCCTCCGATTGGCCCTCATCACCAGCCACCCATCGAGCCCCACACCTTGAGATCAGGCAGCATCCCTTCTTCCCCCATGGATTACCCACCATGGTGGGGTGGCAAGGAGCCCCCCCAAGCTCACTCACCTCGAATAAGATCCTGTTCAGGGAGCGCCATTCAGGGTTGGAGCCTGTGGTGGGTGGCTACTTCACTCTGCGTGACCGGCAGGACCATTTTTCACATTTGCTTCCTTACGTGAGAAGGGTGCGAAATGACGCCAGTGGAGGGAGCGTGCACACGTCCACCTCCTAGTGCCTGTCCCATCTCAACCCCCTTTGCACAGCATCGGCGCACTTCCCCCCCACCTCCGCTAGGTGCCAGAAGCGTGCCGACCACTGGAGTCCCCCCTCCCCAGAGAGGGAGAGCAGTCCATTGGACACTTGATCCCTCTCCTCCCCTGCTGATCCCCAGCGGCCTGTGATCATTACAGAACACGGGTCACCGGCGTGGCATGAGGTGAGGCATCCAGCACCTCAACCCTCAGTGCCACCAGGCCGGCTAGCTTACTTTGTATTGATGTGTTTTAATCTGCTGTATATATTATGTCTATGTCACTATTAGTTGTGTATGCCGCATGTTCCTATTGTATTATACCCTTGTCCCGGGTTGCCCCCAAAAAAGGGACTGTATTGTCTCAGTGGGCCTACCCGGTTACCAAAATTCAAATAAATAAATTCTCCTCCCATCCCTCCTGGCCATAGTGTCTGGTAGGCACCATACCACTCTCTTCCCCCCTTCCGTATTCCCAGCTCTATCCTCCTTACAATCAAGTCCCCCACTAGAAGTTATTTCCTCTTCCTTTGGGGTACTCTACCACCCTTCCCCCAGTCTCCTTTACAGGGTCTGATAGCTGAAAGCCAGAAAAATGAAGTATCTGTGCTATTTGTATGCTAATGTCCCCTTTATCTCAGCACATTTAAAAATAAACTTGCAATCTGCTTCAGATACAAGTGTGGCTAATGTGGTACACTTGCCCACTGCGCTTGCAGCTTGCTGCCTTTTTTTAACACGAACAGCTGTTGCCATCAGAGAAGGATTATCAGCAGGTAAATCAAAGGTTGACACAATAATGTCTTTAACCAAGTCATGGGTATTTATAAAGCCATTGTCCATATTCTCAGGTATTTCCACAATTCTGAAATTACGATATAAGTTTAGCTGGTTTTCTAACATCTCCACCTTGCGATTTCGGCTATAGTTACCTTTGAGTAGGGCCTTTATATTCACCTCTGCTGTTGTTATTTTTCGTCCTGCTGTATGAACTTAGCAATGTGCCCCTCCACTACTTTCTTTATTTCAACCACTTTTTCTCCAGCGGTTTTCATTCCTTTTGCAGGAAATCAGCTTTGGCATCTAGTGCCTCAAACTGGTGGTCACACAATAGAAATATAGAAATGTAGACTCTGTCAGCAAAATAAGGACCAGTAGGCCCATCCAGTCTCCTCCTTTCCCTGCCTATACTGATCCATCCAGTCAGTTATTCAGTCCCAGGAGGTGGTATAGCATAATGGTTTAAGGCTCTGAGCTGCAAACCTGGAGATGTGGGTTTGAATCCTACAGCCCCCACTTGCATACTGTGTGACCCTGAGCAAGTCACTTAACTTTCTTGTGCTCCCAGGTTGCATCTGGAAACAAGCTCTGGCTTAGTCTGCCTTTCCTGGTTAAACAATTTCCCCTTCCCGTCCCCTTCCCCTAGACCATCCAAACAAATTTAGTGACTATTTCTTGTCTCCTTCAGATAACCATGATGCCCCAGGAGAAGCCTCTTCTGTAAATTTCATTTATTGCCCCTTAGGAGTGGATGCAGCTAATGCCTTGTGAAGGAAATGCACCTGCTTCAGAAGCTCACTCAGAAAATGCCGACAGGGTAACTTAGGAATGCAGGCCACCCTGGCTCACCCTCTACTCTCTGGGCCAGACCTTCCTATTTGGAACTGCTGATCCAGTGGACCAACCTTTGTTGACATCAGTTCAGCTTTCCATGCAGCCATAGCTGCCTACAATTGCTCTGTGCACGATGTGTCCATTGCATCAAATGAAACAAACAGTAAGAGCACTTTGTACTCTGCTTGCGCACTGGAAACAAGAATCGCTGAGGCTATAAGAGCGCTCAGGAACTGATGTGTCACTGAGCCGCCATCTTGACCTCACCCAACCATCAATAATATTTCATTCATGGAAAAATGTTCATTTGTATACTACAGTCTGATTGACCAATGAGGATTATAGCTGGCAAAATCTCCGTATGACCCCCATCTGGAATCTTGAATTGTTTTTTCAGTCTGTTCAGTTGTTTTTGTTTTGTTCATATAAAATCATATTTTTCTCCTTTCTTATCATGTTTTTTGAGAGATAAAATAGAATCTATGGTGTTACTATTGTGATGTGGACAGCCAGTACTGAGTGCTGTACCATTTTTTTAATATAAAATGTATTACTGACTGTCTCTGCTGAAAAATCTGGTGCTGTTAGGATGACCTCACTCACCCCCCCAGGTTTCAGCTGAAAGATACAAGCCATGAGAAAATGCTGAAAACAGCACGTGAGATCACACACACAGTATTAGATACTAGGTGTTACGTGGAAGGGCTTAATCAAGGATCCTGTTAGCCGTAGTTGCTATATCATATCCATTTTATGACGTTGGAGGGAAAACCCAGGTTATTACATAGGGGTGTGAAATCATAAAGATGCTTTCATGTCCTGGAAGGGGGACGCTTATTATGAGATCAAAGAAGTGTCATTTGAAGGACGTGAGTCCTGCTGAAGATTGCAGAATTTAATACTTTGAAAAGACATCCTGTTTTTGTATAAGATATATATATTTTTTATATAATCTGACAGAGGAGGAGCTAGATGGCCTCACACAAAAGAGGTTGGCAAATACAGTTTGCTTTAAGGAATATTCTCTTTTACTTAGACACTTTTATCTAGACTCTAACAAGGACACATCTGTGAGCACTTTAAACAGGTATTTAGAGACTAAGTACTGTAGTAAGAATTGCACTGTTTAAACCTTGTTCTTTTAAAAGATTTGTATGTCTTGTGATATAACAAATCTGTATTTTGTGTTTGACATATTTTTATCTGTTTTTAGTAAAAACTCTTTTTAGAGCTTACTTGGTCTGCCTTTGTTTTTCCTTCACTTGTAAGAAGAGTATATATGGTTATAGCAGACATGAAGCATAAGCTTGAATGGTGGTACCAAACTGGAAAGAGAAGTGTTTTAAATCTGAGGTCTTTATTAAAGTTTTTAAGGGTTCATCTCTGTATACCTGGTTAGGTGCCTGAAGGCAAAGATATTTGGCCCCCCCGAAGACAGAAATATCTGAGCCTGTGCATTGGGTGTGCTAGCAAGAGGTTCACAGTTTTAATCCCTCCAAGACTTGAGACCAAAGGTTGATCCGAACTCACAAAACAGATAAGAGGGTTACCGTGTTCTGTTAAACTGTTCACAAGACTGCGCTTGGAGGTTGGCACTTTGGGAGTAAAGGGCCTGACCTGCTGAGTGGTTTTGTGACAGATTGGTTGGCAGTGGAGCATAATTTTGGTATTACAAGCTTTTATTGTTCTGTGTCAGCTGAGACCATAAGCTCTCTTGCAAAGAAAGAAAAAAGGCAGAGTTTTATTTTAAAAGGAAACAGAACTATATATCACTTGGCACACAGTCAAGTTCCTACCCGTTTAATTTTTTTTTCCTAAAGTGCAAGTCAGAGTAGCCATAGTCAGGGAAGAAGATGGCTTCCGACTACAGCAGGCATACTGTAGATTACTTAAAGCAGTTGTGCGGGGACAGGGGAGTCCCATTCGAGGTGACAGCCAAAAAGCAGAACCTCATCGAGGCCCTGATGGTAGCAGATACCCAGAGCAGCAAGTCACAGACCATTACTGAAAGGGACCAGACCTTGCATGTGGCAGGACTAGTGACCAGTGCTGTGTCCAGATCCAGTGAGGAGGACAACAGGGCCACTGTCAGTGAAGGGCCACAGCAGCAGGGGATGGTCACCAGTATCCTGAATCTAGAGGTACTCAGGCTGCAAATTGAGTTGCACAGGATGGAGCTGGAGTCCCAGGAGAAGAGGGAGCGAGAGAACTGAGAGAGAAAGCGTGAACGCCAAGAGGCAGAGTGAGAGAAGCGAGAGGCAGACCATGAGGCAGAGTGAGAATGCCGAGAGGTAGAGAGGGAACAGTGAGAGGCAGAGTGACAACAGAGGGAGACAGACTGTGAGGAGCATGAATGCCAGCGAGCTGCAGAAGAGAAGAGAGAATGAGAATGCCGAGACGCAGACTGTGAGGAGCAGGAGTGCCAGAGGCAACATGAACTGGAGAAGATATGAATCCGACCAGCGACACCAGAGCAGGTAAGTGGCTTGGGTTTAACTTGGACTGCAGGACTGGATTACAAATGGAACTCCAAATTAATAGCTGAATTTAAGGAGGGGGAGGATATGGATGCCTTTTTAAATTCTTTTGAAAAAGTTTGTATTCAGGCTAAAATTCCTAGAGAGTCCTGGAGCTTCCAGCTATCTTCGCTACTTACCGGGAAAGCTCGAGATGCATTGGGTCAAATGGACAATGAGGGCAGTAATAATTACAGCAAACTAAAAGCTGCACTGTTAAAAAAGTTTGAATTAACTGCTGAATCATACAGAGCTAAATTCCATAAGCTCAGGAGAAGCCCTAATATGAGCTACGAGGAGCTAGCCAGGAAACAACATCAGTTTTTAAAACGTTGGTGGGAAGGAACTGAGGCAAACTCTGTTGATAAAATTGAAAATGTGATTTTATTAGAACAGTTTTATTGGGATTGCCCAGCAGAGCTAAAAACCTGGCTGGAGGACCGAGATCCCAAAACAGTGCAAGAGGCTGCTGAACTCTCGGACCGCTATGCCAAGAGCAGACCTGCTCTGAGAGCAAATGGGGTGGGCATGGCAGTGCAGAAAGGGAAAAGCACACCTTTAGGGCAGCTAAAACCCTTACTGCCTCCACAGAAACCAGTTAGCCCCAGGTTTCAGAGAAAAGATTTCTCTGAGAAAAGAAATGACTGTTGGCTGTGTAAAGAAACTGGGCATATTGCCAGACAGTGTCCCAAAAAGGCGAGCAATACACAATAGGGTGCTAGAAAGGAAGTAGGTTGTTTGTGTGTCCCTGGAAGCATGCCAGTGAGCATGAGGGAACACATGCACCCAGTCATGGTAAATGGTGTGCAGACACAAGGGTTAAGGGACACAGGGGCATCCCTGATGTTAGTAAAGGGGGATCTCGTACAGCCTGGTCAGCTTATGCCCAATAAATATGTCACTGTCCAAGGGTTCACTGGTGAAGAGAAAACATTACCCCTAACTAGTGTTCTCTTAGACTGGGGTGAAACAGGGGGAACTGTGCAACAGGTGGCTGTAGCCAAAATATTAGCAGTGGATGTGATCCTGGCTAACAATCTCCAACAGGGGATGGTATGTGCAGTTACCTGTAGCCAAGCGGCAAGGGAAAATTGTAGTTCCCTGAACCCCACAGAAGTCATTGTGGAAACCACTGAGAGGTTGATTCCTCAGCTTGTGTCTCCAGATGGGGAGACTGATAAAAAGGAGGTAGAAATTTCCCCGGTAGCAAGTGACCACACAGTTACGGAAGGTTACTCTGAAGAGGGAGGGGTGACCCATTGTCAGTGCATTGGGATTGACAGTGAACCTGAGGGCCCTGAAAGCTAGTGCTAGGGACCCTAGTTTAACGACCGAAGGGGACCTGTCCCATGCCTTGGGAATGTGTGAGGGGTTCGCAGCTGCTCAGAGAAGTGACCCTAGTTTAGAGAAACTGAGGGCTTGAGCAGGCTCGGATGGCACACAGGGAGGTGACAGCTGACATAAGGTTTATTGGAAAAATGGACTTATGTATACTCAGGCAGTACAGACAGAAGGAGGGATGCTAGGCAGGTAACTTGTCATTCCCAAGGGGTATCATGAGCAGTTGCTCAAAATTGCACATGATAGTTCCTTTTCTGATCATCTGGGAATCACGCGCACTATGCAGCGGTTAGCCCAGAATTTCTACTGGCCTAACTTCACCCAGCAGGTGAAGGAGCATTGTAGGTCTTGTCACCGGTGCCAAGAAATAGGGAAGGTGGGCAAGAAAACTCAAACAGCCCTGATCCCCTTGCTCATAGTGGAGGAGCTATTCCAGAGGGTGGGAATGGATATTGTGGGGACTTTAAATACCCCCAGCAGCTCAGGGAAGAGATTCATCCTGACTGTGGTGGATTATGCCACCCGATACCCAGAGGCAGTCGCCCTATCCTCACTGAGGACAGACAAAGTGGAAGATGCCTTACTTGGGATTTTCTCCCATGTTGGGTTTCCACAGGAGGTTTTCACTGATCGAAGGGGTTCTTTCATGTTGGACCTGATAAAATGTTTATGGGAGAAGTGTGTGGTGGTGCAGAGATGCATGATACCGTATCACCCACAAGCCAATGGACTTGTGGAACGATTCAGTGGTACCCTAAAGTTAATGCTCCAGGTGTTTGCTGAACAGCATGGGAGGGACTGAGAGAAATACTTTCCCCACCTGTTGTTTGCATACAGGCAGGTGCCCCAAGAGTCAACAGGATTTTCCCCTTTCTAACTCTTATATGGACGCTGGGTACATGGGCCCCTAGACTTGATCCAGAAGGACTGGGAAGGCAAGCACATCACCCAGGGAACTCCCATTGTGGATTATGTCCTTAGGTTTAGGGAAAGGCTGAAGGAGCTTATAGGGACAGCCAAGAGCATCCTGGCTGCTGCCCAACAGAAACAAAAAGTGTGGTATGACCGAAGAGCCAGAACTCGCTCGTACATGGTGGTTCAAGAAGTCATGATCCTTATTCTGGTCCGGAAAGACAAGCTGCAAGCTGAGTAGGCAGGACCATACAAAGTGGTTAGGAAGGTAAGTGATGTGAACTACACTGTGGAGTTACCTGACAGAAGACAGACAGAAAGGATGTACCATGTCAACATGATGAAGCCATATGCAAATAGGGCTGACATGGTGTTTGCAGTGTGTAGTCATGAGGAGGGGACGGACGAAGGAGACCCCCTTCTGGATTTGCTGGAGGAAAGTAAGCGGGAGTCCTCTGTGGAGGCAGTAAAATTGTCTCCCCAGCTGGCCCCGGACCAGATTCAGAAAGTAAGGGAGGTTTTAGCAGACTTTGCCCCATTGTTTAGCGCCAAGCCTGGACTAACCCCCTTAGAGACACACGATGTGGAGACAGGGACACAGGCGCCCATACAGCGGACAGCATATCAGGTATCAGAGGCTGTTCAAAAGGACGTTGGGAGGGAAGTGGAGGAGTTGCTGGATTTAGGGATAATCCAGAGATCCCACAGTCCCTGGGCCTCACCCATAGTCCTTGTACCTAAGTCAGATGGCTCAACTCGTTTCTGTGTGGACTATCATGGACTGAATGCAGTCACGAAGTCTGACGCCCACCCGATGCCCTGGATGGATGAACTCCTGGACAAGTTGGGAGGGGCGACCTACCTTACGACTATTGACCTGACAAAGGGGTATTGGCAGGTAGAGTTGACAGACAGAGCTAGGGAGAGGTCGGCCTTCATCACTCCGATAGGCTTATATAAGTTTAAAGTAATGCCTTTCAGAATGAAGAACGCCCCGGCCACTTTCCAAAGATTGGTGAACCAGGTGTTAAATGGTGCTGAGGAGTACGCCATGGCGTACCTGGATGACATTTCCATCTTTAGTACCAGCTGGGAGGAACACCTATCCCACCTTAGGGAAGTGCTGGGCAGGGTACAGAGGGCCAGGCTTACTGTCAAGCCGAGAAGTGCCAGGTGGCCATGGGAGAAGTGGCATACCTTGGGCATGTGGTAGGCCGGGGACAGCTCCATCCTAACCAAATAAAGATAGAGATGATCCAGGTGTGGCCCAGACCAGAAGTCCAGAAGCAGGTCACGAGCTTTCTAGGGACAGCAGGGTACTACAGGAAATCTGTACGCAACTACAGTGCCCTGGCTGCTCCCCTATCTGACCTGACAAAGAAAAGGATACCAAAGAAAATTACCTGGGGCCCAGCCTGTGAGGAAGCCTTTACTAAACTAAAGGAGGCACTGTGCAGTGCTCCTGTTTTGACAAGTCCTGACTATAGCAAGACCTTTATAGTACAGACTGATGCCTCAGATGTGGGTATTGGGGCAGTACTGAGTCAGACATCTAGCCAAGGGACAGATCACCTAGTAGTGTACCTGAGTAGGAAGCTACTTCCCAGGGAGCAAGCGTACTCCACAGTGGAAAAGGAGTGTCTTGCCATAGTGTGGGCCCTAAAGAAATTAGAGCCATACTTGTATGGGCAGCATTTTATGGTGCAGACTGACCACAACCCCTGGTTTGGCTGACTCAGATGGGGAAAAACAATGGAAGACTGCTAAGATGGAGTCTTGCTTTACAAGGTTATGATCTGACAATCGTACATAGGGCTGGAGCAAAGAACCAGAACTCAGCTGGGCTGTCTAAGGTCTATGAGGAGTGAACTGATTTGGGAAGCTCATCCCATGTAGGGGATAGAACCCCAAATTCAGTCTAGGTGGGGAGGAATTGTGACATGGACAGCCAGTTCTGAGTGCTGTACCATTTTTTTTAATATAAAATGTATTACTGACTGTCTCTGCTGAAAAATCTGGTGCTGTTAGGATGATCTCACTCATCCCCCCAGGTTTCAGCTGAAAGATGCAAGCCATGAGAAAATGCTGAAAACAGCACATGAGATCACACACACAGTTTTAGATACCAGGTGTTACATGGAAGGCCTTAATCAAGGATCCTGTTTGTCTGAGTTAATTACAGCCGTAGTTGCTATATCATATCCATTTGATGACGTTGGAGGAAAAACCCAGGTTATTACACAGCGGTGTGAAATCATAAAGATGCTTTCATGTCCTGGAAGAGGGAAGCTTATTATGAGATCAAAGAAGTGTCATTTGAAGGACATGAGTCCTGCTGAAGATTGCAGAATTTAATAATTTGAAAAGACATCCTGTTTTTGTATAAGATATATATATATTTTTATATAATCTGACAGAGGAGGAGCTAGATGACCTCTCACAAAAGGGGTTGGCAAATACAGTTTGCTTTAAGGAATATTCTGTTTTACTTAGACACTTTTATCTAGACTCTGACAAGGACACATCTGTGAGCACTTTAAGCAGGTATTTAGAGACTAAGTACTGTAGTAGGAGTTGCACTGTTTAAACTTTGTTCTTTTAAAAGATTTGTATGTCTTGTGATATAACAATTCTGTATTTTGTGTTTGACATATTTTTATCTATTTTTAGTAAAAACTCTTTTTAGAGCTTATTTGGTCTGCCTTTGTTTTTCCTTCACTTGTAAGAAGAGTATATATGGTTATAGCAGACATGAAGCATAAGCTTGAATGGTGGTACCAAACTGGAAAGTGAAACATTTTAAATATGAGGTCTTTATTAAAGTTTTTAAGGGTTCATCCCTGTATACCTGGTTAGGTGCTTTTAGGCAAAGATATATGGCCCCCCCGAAGACAGAAATATCTGAGTCTGTGCATTGGGTATGCTAGCAAGAGGTTCACAGTTTGAATCCCTCCAAGACTTGAGACCAAAGGTTGATCCGAACTCACAAAACAGACAAGAGGGTTACCTTGTTCTGTTAAACTGTTAACAAGACTACACTCAGAGGTTGGCACTTTGGGAGTAGAGGGCCTGACTTGCTGAGTGGGTTTGTGACAACTATAGGCAGGGAAATATGGGCAGACTAGGTGGGCCAAGTGGTCCTTGTCTGCCAGCAAATTCTAGGTTTCTATGTTTTACTTTTTTTTTCTAATTTTCTTTTATTTGTAGTTTTTGACCAGGAAAGGCATACTAAGCTGTGACAATGTTTTTCTAGGTGTGTCCTGGGGGTCGGTTGCATGGACCCTTTTTTTTTAATTGATAGGGGTATACTGGCTATCACACTGGGAAAACCTTACTGTTTATCAACGAGTGCCATGTAATCTTTAACTTCCACCTGGACAGTGACCAATAAGGAACAGAAGGGACCTCGGTTTAATGTCTCAGCTGAAAGACAGCAACTCAAGAGTGCAGCACCCCTATCATACTGCACTACAATGTCAGTTATTGGTATTACCACAAGTGCCTGGTGTGGGGCTAGAACCCACGATCTTCTGATCTTCTTGATCCAGAGGTGAGCATACTACCTACTGAGGCACTGGCACTGACATTTTAAAACTGGGATTCATTTTACAGTCATAGCAAGGTACTTCAGAGCGTGGGTTGTTGTGAGGTTTACCCACTTCCTGGGTGTATAAAGGCACTCGGCATTACTTCATGTGACGCCACTCAAGGCACCAGTAAATCCACAGTCACCCACACCCTGCTGCCTCATTGCTGAACTTTTACATGCCTGAGGTTCGGGGTGACTTCACAGGTCATCTCAACTTGAGGTTGTGTGGAAAAGAACAGATGAATTTACACTGCCCCATATATTTTTGTATTGGTAATAACTGGTTCTTCAATGTCTCAAAAAAGCAAACCCAGAAGCATTACAAAGTCAGATTTACAGACCACAAAGGTGCTGTGTGCCATAGCTGTGCTGGGGTTTAGTAGGGTTGCATTTAATGCTCAGTTTATGGAGGAAGGCACAGGAGAGGAGGGGAGGAAATAAAAAATTGGCAGCTGTCACTTTTTACTTTTTCACATTACAGAAAACCCTTTTCACACAGGTATGGCATTGTAACCGCTTCTAACAGGATTTGTGATGTCAAACCCATATATAACAGCAATATGCAGCTTCCAAAAACTAGTTAGAGCCGCATCTAGCCTGTAATTATATTTGATTTCGTGCTGCTCATGTTGTATTTGGCTTGTAATTATATTTGATTTCACGCTACTCTTGTCACATATGGCCTGCAATTATATCTGATTTTATGCTACTCTTGACCTTTTTCCTTTGTCACAGTTTTTCTTCTTGTGCTGTATGAACATAGGTTGGTACAGTACTGCCACATGAAAACGCCTACATCTCTGGGTAACTGACTGAAAAACACACTGCAGTTACATGACCTATGGCCAGTGACTAAACAAATTAACTGGACTAAACCAAGTCAATGAATCAGGCATTTCGATCAGTTTCTGTTTGCTTTAGAAATTGATTACTTATTTTTTTAAAAAATGATTTTTTTTTCTTTATAGTCAGTAGTTTTCATTACACAAGACAGCTAAAGATGGCAGTGTGGTACAAGAAAGCAAAGCAACCACATCCAGAGAGCAAGCAGTGTTCCTGTTAGCTTTAATTATAGAAAAGGGAACATTTTAGAGGGAAATATAAAGTCTTTTGTCAGTGATATTAACAATATAACCCCCACTTAATGTATAGTTTAGTTCTGGGTTTATTTCTTTTTAAGCAGCCCGTTTGTAATGATTTTCAGTTATTTGATTTTTCAAAAGCTTGTATTTCACCTCAGTGTAGTTAGATCAGCACGCCTTTTACGCTGCTCACATCAGTGTTCTCATTTTACCAGCATAGCAAGCAAGACAGTTGTTGGGAAGTAATTAATAGAAAGTAAACGTAGAACTAAAATCTGTGTTCCTGAGGGACTGCTTTTCTCCAGTGGGCCTGTGAGGTGGCATCAGGTAGGGGAACTAGGTCTGTGTTATGATCCCAACCGTTTACTCTCTAAACCCTTGAATTCCTGAAAAGACAGCACCCTCATACCCAGGAGGTAGAGGTGGAAGGATGTTCATTGTCCACAGCGCCTCCTGTGGCAGCTACTGGTATGGTTAGATATGCAGGTGATCATGCAGTGCTAGTTAAGCATACACACGCAGGACAGGTGTGATGTGGCATTCCTAACTGTCAAGTAGTGGATGGGGAAAAGGTCAGAAAAAAGGTGGTTGTTGCCATGTCAAGTGATGGCCAGCCCTTATCGTCATGGTCTCCTTTGCTTGGGTCTTTCCCCAAGCCATAACCATGACCTTAATGCTGTTTCCTCTTGGTGACACTGTGGTCCCTGAGACAGGACGGATCAGGAACCTCTTGTGGTGGAGACCATTACAGTGCCTGACTGAGGTATGTAAAGGTCTGTGGAGTGTTTCTCTGGGAGAAGGGATTGGGCTGCAAGATGGCGAGAGTTATGAGGGATCTGACATTGGTGGAGGGAGGGACTCTCAGACAACAATGCCCTTAGATCCTGAAGCACCCCTAGGAAAACTTGGAATCAGTACCCTCTCCAACAAGGGCCACCCCCTTTAAGTGGATCCTGAAGCAAGGATTTATTGATTGTGTAACCCCTAGGTGGTGCTATCCCAAGGGCTACTACCCCTGCCTGCTTGGCTAGTAGCAGGTTAAGGGGCCTGAGTTCTGAAACGGGTGCCTCCACCCGGAGGTCAGGGTTGGTAGTGGTTAAGCTAACTTGGGCACAGCCCTCCGGGACGCTGTAACCCCCTCTTTCCCCTCTAGTGGCCTGAACACTGTACAATAATCACTTTCACAATACCCCTGGTACACCACACAAGTGCCCACACTGTTTGCACTTACCACCAGGGCTGGTTCCTCTGGCTCGACCCTGGGGACCCCCTGTAAAACAAGGTTAAGCACAGCAAATAGCAACAGTACAGTACTTTGAGCACAAACTGGAACCACAGTCGGATTACATGCAGAAAAAGTTAGATCTGATTTATTCAAGGGACTTGAACAAGGGAGGGGCAAAATCAGGTTAATTAGCTTAAAGGTTATATCAGTCAAGCAGTTATGCATGCGCTTTGAGTCCCCCCACACAGTCCACCTCTGGGTACCCAGGTAGAGAAGAGATAGGCTAGCCAGGACAGTTGCCCGGGGCTGCAGCTGGTTGGGGCCCTGTGATGAAAAACACAACATGCACAGTACACAATATTTGTAATCCGGAGCCAGAGGGCTCAGTTCATAAAGGAAATGAAACAACAAGACAATCAGATGACACACTCAGATTAAGCTGTTGTTGTAGGGAGCTATCCTGGTATTTACTCATGATACCCAAGACTGGACACAGGCTGGACGAAAATCAAGATTGCAGCTGGTTGATCTGGAATGCCAGGAGAAGCAGGGCCCACACAAGTCAAAAAGGCGTCGTTCCTGTTCAAGCGTGGAGCAGGGGGCTGATCCCCAGGCAGGTCTCTCGACTATGGCTTCTCTGTGCAGTGGGTAGTCTGGCTGGGCCAGTCTGGCAAAGCCCAGACCGCATGGAGACAAGTTCGGAAGCAGTCCGTTTTGGGCTGGATACAGCTTCCAGGAAGCAGAACACAGTTCACGCAGTGGGGGACTAACTCACAACCCACTAGCAGCTCATAGCACATTTACATGTACGGGAATTCTACTGTACCAGGCAAAGCGTTCCCCGGGCACAATCGCAAAGTCTCTGCTTAGGGGTAGCTGGAACTCCTAACAGGCCGATTGCAGTCAGCAAAAATATTCAGTCTTTTTCAGGCTGAGCCTGGCCCACTTCAGTAGCTTACTTTAGTCACACAAACTTGGATTTAGTCCAAAATAATTCTCTTCTCTCCCTCTCAGGAGTAGCACACCAGCATGCAGGCCAAAAACTTAGCCTTTTCAGAGTTCTCCCATGCGAATCCACTCAGAATTGCTGCTCAGAAACACTTCAGCTCCTTCTTGCTCAGCTTCCAGCTTAGTTCTAACTGAAAACTACAAGCAGCCTGGGACTTCCCCAAGATCCAAAATATTTGGTTGGCTGATTTAGCTGTCAGTCAGCAAGAGCTCCCCATTCAGTTGCAAAAAAGGCACAAAAAAACTCCAAGCTAAAGTTCCTACAGATTTTGAATTCAGACAGCTCCTGTAGTCCGGCTTCATTTTAGGTCCCACCAGTACTGTTTGGTCCAATTTGCAGTCCAGGACCAAGATAGTGGAGACAAACAAAACAGTCCTTGCTACAAAGAAAGCAGGTTAGACAAACTACATTATCATTATCACTCTAAATGATTTTCAGTAAATAGTTACATCTTTTAACAGAGCTCCCTCTCAGATTACTTAAACTGCAATTGGGCAGCTCTTAAAGAGACAGTACACAGAGGCTATACAAGCTCTGGTAATCACATTTAAACTGTTAAAACGCAGGACACCAGCCTGGCAGTGAGCATTTAGGCAAGCTCAAGGAAGACTTTTTGGGAACCCCCATTTGTACGGGGGTTACACCCTTCCCTGCCTGGGAAAACTTGGTGTCCGTGTCAAGTCTGTACCATCATAACATTGAAAATGCAACATATACAAGATATTTATACCATTAGCATGCTATACAAGTACTATCTGATTCATCAATTAGCATAACTTGTCCCTTTATTATACATTTCAATGTACTCCACTATATAATTTCCATTCTGACAATACATTATGCATATTTTACACAGGTAAATTGAACATTACTATACAGAATCATGTAATAACTTCTTGTACTCTAAACAATGCAAGAGGGGGGCCTTCCCTATCAGCTAACTTGGGGCTGGATGGGGCAGGGGCACCATGGTGAGAGGGCAGAACAAGTAACCTGGAATGGGCCATCAAGCTCAATTTGGGCAGTGAGCTCTGAGAGACATAAACACCTTTGTGGACTATATTGAGAGGCAAATCCACTGGCCTCCCGGGGGAATCATAACTGAAGCACACCACTGGCTTGACAGCTCGGCCAGTCTTTCTGGGGTGAACAACCACATTCTCTGTACTTTCAGCAATGGTCTTGGAGCTTTCATCACTTGTGAGGGGTGCCTCTGCATGATGGGGAATGTCCAAGCTGGGAGCACTGTCAGCTCCTTGCTCTGTAGTCTCTGTTTCTACAACACTTGGCTCATTTTGAAGACACTCTGGCACTGAAGGGGGGTTGTCAGCACTCTCATAGTGTTCCTCAAGTACTGGCATGTCACCAGAAAGACTCATACCATCAGCCTCTCCTTCAGGCAAGTCATACAGTTCCATGATACACAAAGACTCAGCATCCTCAGATGTGATACTTTGCACATCATCTTCAGGGAGCATTGGCTCCAAGGATGATGCCGGGGCGTTAGGCAGTCCATAAGGCCCAGCTTCATCCCCATAATTCAACATAGGATTTCCACGAAACAACTGACTCAGTTCATATGAGAAGCAATAGGTGCCATTGCCTGTCTCCAAATTGACCCACAGTGCTTTTTCTCCTCCCTGTTTACCCTTTTGTTCTGTTGCTTTGATTTCTTCCCTTATGTAGAGAGCTACTCCTCCTCCTCTTTTACCCTCCCTGTCCCTCCTGTAGATAACATATCCTGGTATGTTTACATCCCAGTCATGGTTCTGTGTGTACCATGTTTCTGTGACTGCCACGATATCCAGATGTTCCTCCTCCATCAAGGCCACTAATTCAGGAAGCTTGTTACCCAGACTATGGGCATTGGTACTCATTGCTCTCCACTTTTTGATGGCTTTACCTTCTGTAGCAGCATCCCCCCACTGACCTTTCTACCTTGGTCTTTTTCTCATTTAGTACCTTGTTTTGTAGGGGGAGGCTGGGATTTTCTTGCTGCTTATCAGTTCCTCCCCCTTGACTAGTTTAAAAGCTTGCCAATGAAGCATTTAAACCGATTGCCCAAAAGACTTGTTCCCTTCCTGGACAGATACAGACCATCCTGCCAGTATAGGCTAGTGTCTCTCCAGGTGGAACCCCAGTCCTCAGTGAAGCCAAACCCCTGTGCTCCACACCATTTTTTTCAACCATTCATTAAACTGCATGGTGCAAAGTACCTGCGCCTCACCCATGCCATTGACAGGCAGCACCTCTGAGAAGGATACTGTGTGTGTTACTTGTCTTAGGCCCCTCCCCAACTCTACAAAGTCCTCCTGCACTGCTCTAATCTCATGATGAGCCAAGTCATTTATCCCTAGGTGGACAGTGACGTCCAGCTCAGACTCCCATGCAACTGTTCTCGTGATCCTAAGAATGAGCTTCCTGTCCCTCCAAGCCATGGCACCAGGCAGGCACTTTACTTCAGTTTTCCCTGCTCCTCCCAGTTTTATCCCCCTAATAATTGAGTCCCCCACCAGGAGTTGCTTCCTTTCCCTGTGGTGTCCTCTGCCTCCTTCCTGAGGGCCTCCCTTGTGACAGTTGTCCACAACCTCCTTAGTCTCCTCTGCAGGTGCATCCATAGGGGAACTATGCTCCCCCAGAATGGTGTATGGATTGTGGAGTTGAACAACTGACTGGGTGTGCCTCTGTTCCACCACCCTTATCCTCCCTGAGCCCACTGTGGTCCAACTGCTGTGCTTTCTTCGCAATCTCTGAGGTAGTGGTGGTGGCTCTGGTGCTCCCTGGATGGGGGAGGTTCCCTTACTACTGTCCAGTGTGGCCTGCGGGAAGGTTCCCTTACTACTGTCCAGTGTGGCCTGAAGACGGGCAACTTCCTCCCTCAGGGCAGAGAGTTGTCTGCAAATAGGGCAGCATCTCAGCCTCCAGAAAGACTCCCGGAAGACTGCTGCCCTACATCAATTACATTGCACTACTTCCCACATGGCTGTCTACCTTCTTGTTTATTTTTTGGTTTTTGTTTTTTGTGTGTGTGTGTGTGTGATTGGTTTGTTATATAGAAATATATATATTATACAATGTGTACGCTTATATTGTCAGTGCAGTGTGCTAGAGAGGATATGACAGTGATATGCACCTTGCCCTCTTGAGGAAATGATGTCAGAACCCCAGGTATAAAGGAACTATTTCCAGGGGTGGGTGGTGTGAAGGGTGGGAAGGGTTTGGGCCTAAACTGTGCCCTCATGAAACAATCAGCTAAAAGCTCTGACCAACCGCTGCGATGAGTGCCTTCCTGTCAGCAAGATGCCCTACACGACAATTTGACAGAGGAAATACCCTGCTAATCAAACAGAGAACAATCCAAACATCCAAGTCAGACACAGGTAATCCTCCCCAGACCCAAAACAACCTGGTGACTTGTACTCTGAAAGCAGTCAGCCCCAAAACAAGTCAGCTGTGCACAAGGACAGACATAGTAAACAGTATTCAGTCCCTCTGGGTTTAAACTCTTCCTGCACTGAAAATCTTAACAATTGTAGCAAAAGTAAAGCAAGGCCCACCTCCCTCTGTTGATTGAAAGACTGCCTTTTCTGATAATTTTAAGTTCCTTATTTCACCTTTCAGTTAGAAGTAGCCTCCGCCTGAAGAATATTAACTTTCCTAACGAATCTGCTACAACCACAGACAATTGTAAATTGTAAGGTTCACCTCCCTCTGTTGTGAGCACAACTCACTTTCTTGCAAATCCTAAGTCCAGTATTGCAGCTTCCAGCCAGCGGTATCTTTACCTGAAGAATATTAGCATTTGGGGTAAATCCCAATACTGACACTGTATTGCAACATGAGGGGGATGCTGCACTCCTGAGGTGCTGTCTTTCAGATGAGACATTAAACTGAGGTCCCATCTACCTGTTCTGGTGGTTGTTCAGGTGGATGTTAAAGATCCCATGGCACTTCTTCAAAACAGTAGAAGAATTTGCCCTGTCCTGGCCAAGTTTCCTCCATTCACTAAAAAAAAATACCACAAACAGCTTAATCTGGTTCAATTTCAGTTGGTTACCATCTGTATTCTTTTCCCCGGGCCGCCCCTGAAAAAGGGTCTACTAGTCTCAGTGGGCCTACCTGCTGGACAAAATTCAATAAATAAATTTTATTGATAGGGCATCAGGCCTAGCTACAGACTCATTTTCTGCCTTGCAGAACCAGAGACTCCTGGAATTATTTCCAGGATTTATTTTCCCTTAGTAGCTTTGAAAATTATGATAAATCTTTTGAAATACTTGGCCAGCTGGTCCAGTGGTGAAGAGAGTAGAGGTGTTGGATGTTACACCTGCCGCCACGCTGGTGACCTGGCTTCAGGAGCGGGCCTGGGTCGCTGGACATTGGCGGAGGAGGGAGAGGATAGAGTATCTGGAGGGCTGCTCTCCTCTCCCAGGGAGGGAGGGAGGTTTACAATGCCAGGTGCTAGCCTTGCCCCTAGTGTTGGCTGGGGCATTGCAACAAGGGACTGGCACACAAGGGATGGGGATGAGTAGTGGCTGCTGATGTCCTCTGCATGGAAGTGTCTTGGGTGACACTGCGTGCTCACTCCTCCTCGGGAAGGGAGAAAACAGGAAAGATCTGAGGGTGGCTAGATGGCTTCTAGCCACCAACAAGCCCCACACCCAAGGAGCACCTAGGCCAAGCTGCCTTTGCACAACCATAAGTCCTTATGGAAAGTTGGGGTGATGGTGCAGAGTTGGCTGTTTTGATGGGAGAACTGCTCAGACCAGGGGAGAAAAAGCACTAATTGCAAAAAGAAATACTTAGATTATCCAGAGGTTGAATTAGGCTATACCATTCAGGTGACTCATTCACAAGCCTGGTTTGTGCAGAGCTACCATTCAGGTGACCCATTCACAAGTCTAGTTTGTGCCGAGCTATCATACAGGCGACTCATTCACAATTCTGGTTTGTGCCGAGCTGCCAAACAGGCAACCTATTTACAAATCTGGTTTGTGCCGAGCTACCATACAGGTGACCCACTCACAAGTCTGGTTTGTGCAGAGCTACCATACAGGTGACCCATTCACAATTCTGGTTTGTGCCTAGCTACCATACAGGCAACCCATTCACAATTCTGGTTTGTGCCGATCTACCATACAGGCTACCCATTCACAATTCTGGTTTGTGTGGAATGACCATACGGGCAACCAATTCACAATTCTGGTTTGTGCGGAGCAACCATACAGGCGACCCATTCACATTTCTGGTTTGTAGGAAGTGACCATACAGGTGACCCATTCACAATTCTGGTTTGTACAGAGCGACCATGCAAGCGACCCATTCACAATTCTGGTTTATGTGGAGCTACCATACAGGTGACCCATTCACAATTCTGGTTTGTGCAGAGCTACCATACAGGCACCCCATTCACAATTCTGGTTTGTGTGGAACGACCGTACAGGCAACCAATTCACTGTTCTGGTTTGTGCGGAGCTACCATACAGGTGACCCATTCACAATTCTGGTTTGTGTGGCAAGACCATGCAGGTGACCCATTCACATTTCTGGTTTGTATGAAGTGACCATATAGATCACCCATTCACATTTCTGGTTTGTATGGAGTAACCATACAGGTGACCCTTTCACAATTCTGGTTTGTGCAGAGCTACCATACAGGTGACCCATTCACAATTCTGGTTTGTGTGGAGCTACCATACCGGCAACCCATTCACAATTCTGATTTGTGCAGAGCTACCATACAGGCGACTCATTCATAGTTCTTGTTTGTACAGAGCGACCATACAGGCGACCCATTCACAATTCTGGTTTGTACGGAGTGACCATACAGGTGACCCATTCACAATTCTGTTTTGTGCAGAGCTACCTTACAGGTGACCCATTCACAATTCTGGTTTGTGCGGAGCTACCATACAGGTGACCCATTCACAGTTCTTGTTTGTACGGAGCTGCCATACAGGCAACCCATTCACAATTCTGATTTGTACAGAGCTACCATACAGGTGATCCATTCACAATTCTAGTTTGTACAGAGCGACCATACAGGTGACCCATTCACAATTCTAGTTTGTGCAGAGCTACCATACAGGCAACTCATTCATAATTCTGGTTTGTGCGGAGCTACCATAGAGGTGACTCTTTCACAGTTCTGGTTTGTACGGAATGACCATTCAGGCAACTAATTCACAATTCTGGTTTGTGCGGAGCTACCATACCGGCGACCCATTCACATTTCTGGTTTGTGTGGAGCTACCATACAGGGGGCCCATTCACAATTCTTGTTTGTATGGAGCTACCATACAGGCAACCCATTCACAGTTCTGGTTAGTGCGCTGTTACCATTCAGGTGACTCATTCTCAATTCTGGTTTGTATGGAGCTACCATACAGGCAACCCATTCACAATTCTGATCTGTACAGAGCGACCATACAGGTGACCCATTCATAATTCTGGTTTGTACGGAGCTACCATACAGGTGACCCATTCATAATTCTGGTTTGTGCGGAGCTACCATACAGGCAACCCATTCACAATTCTGGTTTGTATGGAGCGACCATACAGGTGACCCATTCGTAATTCTGGTTTGTGCGGAGCTACCATACAGGTGACTCATTCACAATTCTGGTTTGTACGGAACGACCATTCAGACAACCAATTCACAATTCTGGTTTGTGCGGAGTGACCATACAGGTGACCGATTCACAGTTCTGGTTTGTGCGGAGCTGCAATACAGGTGACCCATTCACAATTTTGGTTTTTGCAGCGCTATCATACAGGTGATGCATTCACAATTTAGGTTTGTGCGGAGCTGCAACACAGTGGACCCATTCACAATTCTGGTTTGTATGGAGCGACCATACAGGTGACCCATTCACAATTCTGGTTTCTGCGGAGCGATCATACAGGTGACTGATTCACAGTTCTGGTTTGTGTGGAGCTTTTTGAGACAGGGAGGTGGGAAGGCTGTACGCCATTAGGTTTTGGCTTAGAAGTGACTTGGTACTTTGGCTGTAGGAGAATGCTTGCATGGGGCACACTAATGCAGCCCATGGGAGTGCTGAATTATGGTGCAGACACATATTACGATGTTGTTTTCTCTGACCATCCATGGGAGTGATGGATTATGGGGCAGATACACATTATGATATAGGTTCCTCTGACCATGCATAGAAGTGGTGAAGTATGGGAAAGACACACATTAAGATGTAGGTTCCACTGACCACTTGGACATTTAGCGCCTCAGGGTTGCTCCAAGGACTTTGCCTGGCCATCTGATTCAGGTCTTACCATCAGGCAGCAAGTGGGTAAGCCACAGAGGAACAAGGTAGGTCAGATGTAGCTCGAAAGTGAGGGTCACTGGTGGCAGGAACTTTGTGGAGTGGCAGAAGCATACAGATAATGTAAGAAATCTTGAAATGCAAACAAGCTGGATCCGTGTTGCTGAGAGTTTATTCGGTTTACTCTGTTTTAAAGGCAGAAGAAGGCACAGAGCTCATTGGGATTGCCTTCCCCACACCACGTGGGGGAATTAACCAATATTATAAAAGAGATATCTATCTACCCTGTGCAAGTACAGGGAGGAAGGGAAGGATAGGGGAGTTCAACACCTGGCTGCAGGAATGGTGTCATACCATGGGGTATGGATTAGTAGGTGGCTGGGGCAGAACCTGGGACAATAATTATCTGTATGCAGGGGACAGACTACATTTGAGCAGGGAGGGGAAGGTAGTATTAAAGCAGGGGATAGAGGGGTACATAGCAACAAGAGTATATTTAAACTAGGAAGGGGGGTGGCAAGTGGACAGCTGGTAGGTGGGGTTTCCAGAGAGGGGAGCCACATGAGCTTACTCCCCAAGCTATAGGGGAGGGCATCAGGGTAGGGACAAAAGGGGGGTTAATTGTGGAAAAGAAGAGAAAGGAACAGGTTGGAGGGTGGTCTCACTGAACGCAAGGAGCCTAGGAAACAAATCAGCTGAGTTGCAGGCAGGCTCTCTTGGCAGTGGGGCAGGAGGACATTGCGACCGTAACAGAAACTTGGGCCACCCAGTACCAGGACTGAGATATGGTGATCCCAGGGTATAGGATATTCAGAAAGGATAGGGCAAACAGGAAAGGTGGGGGTTTCAGTCTATGTATGGGAGGGAATAAGTTGCATAAGGGAAGAGGGGGAGGAATGCAGGGCAGAGGCCCTATGGATGCAGTTTCAGGACTCAAAGAGCAGGGTACTGAGGATGGGGGTAGTCTATAGGGCACCAACTCAAGGGAAGGAGCTGGACAGGGAGTTGGCAGAACAAATTAGTAGGGTTTGTAGGAAGGGGAATACAGTGGTGTTGGGGGACTTCAACCTACCTAGAGTGTCTAGAGAGGTCCGACACAATGTTGTTAATTCATTATTATTGCCATTTCTTGACTACAGAGACTTACTGTATGGAGGTGCCATCGGATCACTTTTAAACAAAGTGGATCTGATGTTCCACAGATTGGCCCATTGTATTTTGGATGCACCTTATAGAACCCACTGATGTATTCTATTTAATGAGTTAAATTGGGTTAAACCACCAGTGAGAAGGAATTTACATCTACTTCACTGCATGCTAAAGGTCTGGGGGCCAGAAGGTTCCAGATTACATTACTAGTTTATCTGGGTTTAGGGAATTTAGAAAGGACTGAGGCCTTCTCAGGGAAATTCAAGTTGTTCTTTATAATTGTAACTCAAATATAGGGAGATCCTCTGTTCCGTTAAGAGGAGCCTCCTTATGGAACCACTCCCCCTCATCCTTTAGATGCCCTGATGTAATAATAAATATTTTGGAATGTAATAATTGGTGTACTGTTTGGTCCAACAAAGTCTTTAATTGTACCCATTGTAATGCACTTTAAACACAAATGCTGAGGTTAAATGTCATTGCTGCTTATTTACTAAATGAATGTGTCTTGTCTAGTTTGTTTTTGTGCTGTTGTTGTGAATATGTGTAACTCATGTACTTTACTTGGCCTGGAATTTCACTGAAAAGGAGCATTGCTCAATTGAATGTATTCCATTATTCGTATGAATAAAAATGATTTACTACTACTACTACTGCTTGGGTTGGACTGGAGCACACCTACCATCACAAGTGCAAAGGAGAAAGTCATATTGGGGGCATTTCAGAATAGCTTCCTGGTGCAGTTGGTTTGCGAGCCAACTAGGTTGGGAAAGACTCTGGACCTTGTGCTTTCAAATGAGGAAGCCGTAAGGGATCTGGAGGTGGAAGACCATCTGGCTGGGAGTGATCACCACTCAGTGTGGTTCACGCTCAGAATGGGGAAGCAAACTGGAGGTTCAGGTACCAGGGTGATTAATTTTAGAGGGCAGACTTTAACAAGATGGGGGAAATTCTGATAAATCATCTGGAGGGAATCCAACCAACCATGGATGCCAATCAAAAGTGGGATATTATTAAAGCAGGGCTGGCAGAGGCTACTGGGACATGTACTAGGGCACAAAGTAAGAAGGGAAGGGCAAAGAAGCCCAGTTAGCTGACCCAGGGGAAAATGGAAGGGGTGAGTGCCAAGAGGAAAGCTTTTCAGAGATTCAAGAGATCGGGGGGGGGATGACAGGGAGGAGTCTATGAAGAAGTCCAGGGGCAATACCAGACTAGTCACAGCAGCCAAAGCATTCAGAGAGCTGAGGTTGGCACAGGGCATTAAGGGTGGAGAGAAGGACTTCTTCACATACATTAGTGAGAGAAGGAAGAACAGGGACCAGATAGTGAGAATTAAGAAGGGCGGGGGTGGGTAGAGAAGGGGGAGGAGCAGGCAGAGGCACTCAATGAGTACTTTTGTTCTGTGTTCACAGAAGGGGGGGCAGACACCTCATGGGAGTGGTTGGGAGGGCAGGGGGCAGGGAGTGACAGATGGAGAAATTGCAGAGGACAGGCTACTGGAAGGACTGAGGGCACTGCGGGTGGACAAGGCACCGGGACCTGATGGCATTCACCCTAGGGTACTCAAGGAACTGGCAGGGTGCCTGGCAGGACCACTGGCTGACCTGTTCAATACCTCTCTGGACACAAGATGTGTGTCACAGGATTGGAGGTTGGCCTGTGTGGTGCCCATTCACAAAGGTGGCCCAAAGGATAATCCGGGTAACTACAGACCAGTGAGCCTCACATCATTTGTGGGAAAACTCATGGAGACAATTCTTAAAGACAGGCCGGTGACATTTTTGGGGACAATGGTCTCCAGGATGGGCAACAACATGGGTTTGTCTCGGGCAGATCCTGCCAGACAAACCTGATTGAGTACTATGATTGGGTGACCAGGAAACTGGACACGGACCATGCAGTGGATGTCCTGTACTCAGACTTCAGCAAGTCCTTTGATTCCGTGCTGCATGGGAGGCTAGAGAGGAAGCTGGAATATGTAGCGGTGGGTACTAAGAATTGTCAAATGGATCACTAACTCGCTGAAGGGCAGGCAGCAAAGGGTGGTGGTGGAGGGGAAACTCTCATCACCAACAGTAACAAGCGGTGCGCCACAGGAATTGGTACTGGGACCAGTGCTGTTTGGGAGATTCATAGCAGATATCTCACACAGGACCCAGAGTAAGATCAATCTGTTCGCAGATGATACCAAGATGGGAGGTGTGGTGGAGGACATTGAGGGGTGGAGAGGACTGCAGGAAGACCTGACTAAACTACAGGAGTGGTCAGAAACATGGCAGATGGGGTTCAGTGCCAAGAAGTGCAAAGTACTGCACTTTGGAGCTAAGAACCAGAGGAGGAGCTATCAGCTGGGAGGGGTACACTTGGGGAGCACAGAGGAGGGAAAGGACCTGGGTGTGATTATAATGCGAAATATGAACAACTTGGCTCAGTGCAGGAAGGCAGCAGCAAAAGCCAACAAGATACTGGGCTGTATAGTGAGGTGAATCTCCTCTAGAAGTAGTGAGGTGATCCTTCCCCTGTACAGGTCACTGGTCAGGTTGCAACTGGAATACTGTGTGCAGTACTGCCACCCATTCCTGAAAAAGGACATCAGATTGTTGGAGGATGTGCAGAGCGACCAAGATGAGCCAGGGTTTGGAGGGGAAATCCTACGAGGAAAGGTGGAACATGCTTAACATGTATTCCCTGGAGGAAAGAAGGATAGGGGAGATATGATTGAGACCTTTAAGTACCTGAAGGTGATAAACAAGACTAATACAGGAGAGATATTCCAGATCAGAAGAGGGAGGGATACAAGAGGGCATCAACTGAGGTTGGAGGGAGGAAAATTCAGGAGGGAAATCAGGAGACATTTTTTCACTGAACGGGTGGTAGACAAGTGGAACACTCTACCTGAGGAGGTGGTTTCCTGTAGGATGGTGGGCTGTTTCAAGAGGGGTATGGGACAGAGTGAGGTGGGAATGACTGTGAGGGGGAGGAAAGGGTGGGGCGGCTGCAAGATGAAGGGCTAGCTGCACAATCGAGCAGACTCGATAGACTGTGAGGCCTGTTTCTGCTGGCGTTTTCGTATGTTCATATCTAATGCTACCTTAAATCCATTAAAGTCTGTGATGTCCACAATAGTCTGGGGTAGAGCGTTCCACAACCTACAAGCCCGAATAGTAAAATAGTCATTCCTTTTGTTGGTTGCTGCCCACTGAATATGACGTTGTCTATTGTGGGAGAGTAGATTTGATGGTTTTGGGGCAGAAGTAATATTACATTCACCTAACAGGTTGTGATCGTGTAAGGTAGTGTATAACATGAGAATGTCACCTCTATCCCTACATTTTTGTAAATCATACAGATTTAGGGCCAGTAACCTATCTATGTATGGGAGACCCTTTATTCTTGGCATCATTCTAGTGACCCTTCTCTGGATGTTATCTAGTAGGTTCTTATCTTTAACTAAATGTGGGGCCAGATAGGAAGCTGCATGATCTAGGTACGGTCTCACATAGCCTTTATATAGTGGTATCAAGCATACTTCGCTCCTGCTAATGAAGGACTTGCAGATGGATCTGACAGTTCTGTTGGCCCTCAGTGATATCTTTCTACATTGGTCCCCATGTATGAGGTTGTTATTGATGGAGATACCCAGGTCAGTTTCAGTTGTAACCTCCCTTAAAGTGGTCCGGTTTAATGCATAAGAGTAACAGCTATTTCTTTTGCCCAGATGGACAACAGAACACTTTTTGACATTGAAAATCATGTCATTATTAGAAGCCCAATTCTCAATATTTAGTAAATCATTAATAAGAGTATTATATTTACTAATAAGATTCACTTCAAAACCGAGCTTGGAATTCTCTGTGAATTTAATGATATTGCACTGTATTGTATGATGTAGGTCTCTGATAAAGATTCCAAACAGAACTGGTCCCAACATGGAACCCTGGGGGACCCTGCTAGTTACATCAATCTTTTCAGAAAGTACGTTGGAGATCTTAACCCATTCCATTTGTCCATGGAGTCATTCCTCAACCCACCATGTGATGTACAGTATGTATTAAATCCCAGCATAACCGTTTTGTGTATTAACTTATTGTGGGGTACAGTATTGAATGCTTTACAGAAATTGAGATAGGGTTGAGGTGCTGGACACCACACCTCACTCCATGCTGGCGACCAGTGTTTCGACATGAGTGTGGGTTGCCGGTGGTTGGCTGGGGGGGTTGAGCATCTGAGGAACTGCTCTCCTCTTCTGGGGAGGGAGGACTACCTGCTCCTTCTAATGACTGTCACAAGGTGGAGGCCTGGTGGCAGTGCAGGATGGGAGTGGCAGTGCTTGTTGTCATGTGCACCCCAGTGTGGGGAAGAGAGAAAATGGAGGAAAATGGTAGCAGGAAAGTCTTGGATGAAACCTGCCCACCAGTCCCTCACCTGTCTCCTTGCCAAAACCTAGAAGAAGGAAATGGACTTGTACTTTGGGGGGGATGGCCCTCCTGCTCCTGCCCTGCCATGGGGTGGGGGATGGAATCTGTGTGAGTATACAGGCCACTAGATACGTCCTGGGGAGATGTCATATGGTGGGGGTCAGTGGGTCAGGGCTGAAGGGAGCCCAGTTTTCCCTGACTAAAAGAGTATAAACAGAATATGGAAAAGAAATCTTGAAAAGCAAACAACTTTTACTTGTAGTTTTGCACAAAAGCTTTTCTTCCTGAAGGAAGCTCTTGGAAATGACCTTGCCAAGTGCCAGTGCCTTTCTGTGTTACTATAATTTTGGGCCTGACACCAAAAGATAGCCCCTCAGTGTACGAGTTTATTATGCTCTGCGTTCTCCTTTCTGTAGGATTGGGTGATTCAGGTAGACGGACTTTTATAAACTTTTTTTTTGCCTTTTATTTCTTGTCATAGTAATTACTTTTTCAGAATGTGAGTTAATTTCGCAGCCCAAAGTGTAAAGAAATAAAATGTTGAAAAGCGGTATACTGACAGAACTGGAAGGGACAATTAACTTTAAAAATAACAAAGCTGCACTCACCTATTCACTAAAAATACCACCAACAGCTTAATCTGGTTCAAGGTGAGTTGGCATTCATCTGTATCCCCTGGGTCGTGCCGGAAAATAGGCAGGATTTGTCTAGTGCACTTACCGGTCAACAAAAACTAACTAACTAACTAAACCTATAATCCATGCTTTTGCATGTGCACAGCTGGATTTTGGGGGTGCTTAATTCTATCTTGTACCCTTTATAGTACTCCACAGTCAAAACCAGTGGGATATTCCCCATCCATCCTATAGACTGATGCACGTTTCAATCAAATTCGAGTAGTTGTGGGCCAGCCCCCTTATCTATCCCAGTAGCTCCAGTTTACTGCATGCATCCAGAGAGGTTGGTTGTGATCCAGAGCTGCTCCCAACATTCATCTGCTAAGGTACAGCAAGACTTACTTAATCAAAGTACAGTAATTCCTAATTAATCAAATTTGCCTGGTAGCCAGTTCAAGGTGTAGTTACCATGTGTTTGCATCACAGGTTTAAAGCGAAAAAAGCACACCCCAGGTGGAAGGAGGCAGTGTGCACTTATGGCTCCAGATGTGAGCTGCAAAAGAGGAATTATTTGTATATAGTTAAGTATTTTAATGTTACATATTTTTATATATTTATGTACATATAGTTTATACAAATATATAACTGGAATTAACCAAGGTTAAGAGAAAAAGTAAGGAAGGAGTGTAAGACATACAGTAATCCATTTATAACAGAACTCTATATACAAGGCAAGCTTTTTTGGTTCTGTTCTAAGGGTACTAGGCAGATAGAGGAAAGCAAGTTATTAACAACTGTCTATGAGTTATCATTGGATCAGTATGGAGATGTGTTACTGTGGGGAGGTATTCTGTTGTGAGGACTGTGAGGTACTATTTGCCAGGGTTATGCTCAGGGGGGCACTGCCCTATCTGCAGGACCTTTGCTGCACTCAATGGAGCTGGTACAGCAAGAGAAGAGGCATCTCAGCTGCGGCACCAACTCAGCTGGGGTTCACTTCCCCATCCCCCACTCCCCCAGTAGGCCACTGGCCCAGGAGGCTGGAGTGTGGTGGGGAAGGGAAGGGGGAAGGGTGGGAGAGGCAGCCACAAGGGGTTTGACAAGTCTTACACCATCCAGATAACAGATCATTTTACAGCCCTGGAGGAGGCTCATGTACCTGACTCTGTTGGGGGCTCTGAGTCAGTTAGGGGAAATGGGCAGGATGACTTGGTGGTACCTGAGGGGGAGGTGAACAGGAGGAAGTCAGCAAGGAGAGTCTTAGTGACAGGGACTCAATGATTAGGGGAGAAAGGAGGGTAGTGGGTGGGGAAGAGAAGGGGAGTGAAATGGTCAGATGCCTTCCTGGTGCATCAGCCATCTGGGATATAGGTAGGATAGAGGGAATGGCTGGAAGGAGTGGCGCTGTGGGTGCTGCTACACTTGAATACCAATGATCCGGTGACCCATCCTTTGGAAGCTGTAAAGTGAAACTGTAAAAGGCTGGAGGACAGACTGAAGGTGAACTCAGCTTCTCTGGCTTTTCAAGGTCCTCCCTGTGTGGAATGGGGGAATGGGAATGGCAGAATAAGGATGGAAGAGATCGAAAGTTTAATGTTTTTTTGAAGGGATGGTGTTAGGAGGAGGGGTACCACTTTGTGGGGGAGTGGGAGCTTCTGGGACAGGAAGCTTTTCAAGGGTGATGGTCTTCACATGATGAGAGAGGGAGCTAGTTCTCTTGGGGAAGTTTGATGTCTACATTGAACAGTTAAACTGACTGCGGGTGAGACAGAGGCGAGGGGTAACACTGAGAAGGGAAAGTGGGTGGGGAACCTAGTTAGGGCACCTCCTGAACAGAAGACTAGTAGCAGCAAGGTGGGTAACAGTAAAGTTGAAATTCAAATTAGGTTAGGGAACAAGGCCGATGAGGGAGGGCTGACAAAGCCTACATTCGGCATGAAAAATAAAACATTAAGGAGGCTAGGGAAGAATAAGGGAGAGCAAATGGAGAAAAACAAGAGGGAATCAGGAGAAAGATGGGCAGGAGTCTGTCTTAATGCCAGGAGTCTGAGAAATAAAATTAGTGAGCTCCAGGCAATGGTAGCAGACACTGAGATGGCTCTAGTAGCCATCACAGAAATGTGGACTACAGAAAATAGCATCTGGACCAGAAAGTCTTAGGCTACACCATGTTTAGATGAGAACAAGGGTAAAGGTAAAGGAGGAGTCACAGCCCTATATGTCAGGGAAGGTGCAGAGGCAGTGAAGCATAGAAACATAAGTGCAGGAATGGGGAAACAGAATCATTGTGGGTTCAGCTCACAGCATCTTCAGGCAAGAAACAATGGATGGGGGTGATCTAGAAACCTCTGAGACAGGGGGAAGAGAAAGATAAGGAGCTATAGGCAGAACTAGAGAGGGGGTGGGAGGTGGTAATGATGGGAGATCTAACCCTGACAGATATTGGGTCATTCCAGTGTCCAGGAGCTCCAGAAGTGAGGTCTTGCTGGATACATTGCAGGACTGCATGGTAATGCAGCTTGTTAAGGAACCCACTAGGCAGGCTGACATTCTCAACGTGGTGTTCATCAACTTGGAAGTGGTAGGAGGAGTGAGGGTATGGGAGTTATTGGGGTCCAGCAACCATAATTCTATATGGTTTGACCTGGCCCTTGAACAAGTGAGCCCTTATCCTAGGCTGAAATTCTAGATTTCAGAAGGGCAGATTTCAGTCGGATGAGGGAGTTGGTCCGGGACAAGCTAGTCAGAGTTAACAGCATCAGGGATGTGAAGGAAATATGGGGGACAATCAAGGGGGCCATTCTCAAGGCAACAAAGTCTTGCATGAAAACAGTAATCAGAAGAGACAGGTACAAGAGACCAATGTGCTTCTCTGAAAAGGTCATGGAAGCAGTGGCAGCCAAAAAGAAGGCCTTTTCCAGGCACAAGGAAGACAAGGGGAAGTCCCTCTCCCAGATTTCCACTGTTCTCACTCAGACCTATGGCTGTGCCCATAGGTGGTTCACATCTAACCTGCTTTTGTAAATGAAAAAAAACAAAAAAAAACAAGACCATGCTATGTTGGTCTAAACCCTACCTTGTCAAATCTCATAAATCATGTTCCTCCCTCTAAATACTCTCCCCTGATGGCTCGGTGCTTGAGAACATCATCACCTTTAAATACCTGGGGGTAACACTCAACCCCGCCCTCTCCTTCTCAGACCACATCAACCTTGTAGTTTGCAGGGGTAATCAAAGACTAGAAGCTGCCTATCGATTACGCCACTTCCTATCTCTGGAGGCTTGACTAGCTATTGTCCAAGGTAACCTGCTCCCTGTCATTGATTACTGTTCCCTCCATCTATTCATGTGTGTCTGTTGCCCCCAGTACCAGGCTCACGTCAATCTGCAACAGTGCTTGCCGTTTTGTCCTCTTGGCTCTGATCTCAACCCATCACTGTGACTTCTATGATGTGTTAGGCTGGCTTCCTCTCCAAAGCCATTTTGACTTTGCTCTTGGCTGCATTGTGGATAATGCTATTAGGTGTGGGAATGTGTCACCTTTCTTATCCCTCCTCATGATCAGAACCATACCCAGGAGCCTTCGCTCAACTGCTGTCCCTCCTCTTGAGGTCGCGAAGGTCTCTACCAATAAAGGAGGAAAAGCCCTATCAGTTGCAGCCCCCACTCTGTGGAATGATATTCCTCCACCCCTCTGTACATCGAACACCCATCTCATCTTCAAATCCCATGTCAAAGCTTGGCTTCTGGCAGGCACTCATTTCCAGTGCTCGCCAGGGTAGCCCCCCTGACCTTTCCTCCCCTACTACCTGCCACTTTCACATGAGTAAGTACCAATTCCCTTTTGCCTCTAGCTCCTAGTTCTTTTCCTCTTACCTCTTTTTCTCTGTGAATCCTGTAGGTATGTTGATGGGTGGGGGTGGGTGTCTGTCAAGTTCATTTTGTCATTTTTGCTGTCCGTCTTGTAGTTATAATCCATTTATTGTATGCCAATTTGTTCCCATAAGTAACTGTTGTTTTATTTCCATGTTGTTGTATTGTTTTCCTGTTGATTATTATGATTTGCATTTATTGCCGGCCTTTGCCATTTTCCTGGCCTGGGTCGTGCCATAAAACAGTCCCTCGGATCAGTGCACCTACCTGGTAACCAAAGACATAAATAAATAAACAAGTTCTGGCAGAGCCATTAGGGCTGCTAATGCATTAATTTGATAAGTGTGTGTCATGGGCTTAAACATAAAATTGAAGTGACATAGAAGCATGTGTAAATGTTGTTTTTGGTAAATTTAGATAACTTATGGGGTTGATCCTGTGTTCCCCATGTGTTTAAAACGTGAGTAGCAAGTGCATCTTGGACTATGCTGAATAAGAGGGAGCCCCACACCAAGTCTTTCAAGTAATGGTAGAAGAAAGGGTGCAGAAAGGAGAGGTGTTTCTTCACTGGGGACTGTGGACCAACCTGGAAGGATAACAGCCTATACCGAGGTAATGGACTGAGTCTAGCCAGGAATGAACTATAGTCCGCAGTGGATGGTTTAAATGTTACTTTGACATTTAAAGCAGTTGAGGGGGGTGACGTAAGAAAAAGGGGAGGTAGAAAGTGGTCCATCACAGGCAGAGATAGAGTAGGGAAATGTCTAGGGGAGAGAGTCCCACCAGGATACAAGTTATTCGAGGAAGTAGTAAGTTAGCAAATGAGAAATTAGGGAAGAAGGGAGCAGTCAAAGGAGAAATGTGAGGAAGGGGGAAAACAATCGGAAAAAGGAGACAGCAACGAGGAAAGAGGTAACAAAACATGGAAGCAGATATCTGCCAGTGCTAGAGTGCAGGGGCGTCATGCAGTCAGAAATTCTGGAGGGGCACAAAATTTCAACCTCTTTAGGGATTTCCGGGGGCATGCCCCCGGAGAAATTTTTGAAAAATTGAAGACAAATGGTGCATTTTGATGACATCTAGCAGTTCAGAAAGCTGTTCCCCAACAAGCTAAATACCATAGTACTGATACAGGTTAGAGAGCAATGATAAATTACATAGATACATAGACAGTGTCGGCAGATAAGAGCCTATGGCCCACCCAGTCTGCCCATTTGAGCTCGTAAGTTCAGTTTATGTTTTCCTAGAAGTCTGTTGCCCCTTACCCCTGACCTCCAGAATTCCTTTATGTCTATCCCATGCATTCTTAAATCCCGTGATCGTTTCAGCCACCACCACCTCCTCTGGCAGGGTGTTCCACTTGTCCACCACCCGTTCTGTGAAGAAATTCTTCCTCATGTTTCCTCTGAATCATCCTCCCTCCTACTTCATCCCATGCCCTCTAGTCCTGGAACACCTTTTTCACTTATAAATAGTGTATTCCTGCACCCTGTTCCTCCCTGTGAGATACTTGTATGTCTCTATCATATCCCCTCTCTCCCTCCTCTCCTCCAGGGAGTACATGTTCAGTTCCTTCAACCTGTCTTCATAGGACTTGTGATGCAATCCATGCACCATCTTTGTTGCCCTCCTCTGAATCTTCTCTACCCTGTCTATGTCCTTACGTAGGTATGGTCTCCAGAACTGTACACTGTACTCCAGGTGGGACCTCACTAGTGCCTTGTATAGCGGAATTATGACCTCCGTTTTCCTGCTGGTGATGCCCCTGCCTATACATCCCAGCATCCTATTTGCTTTACCTGCTGCCTTGTCACACTGTTTCCCTACCTTGAGGTCATCAGGGATGATAACCCCAAGATCCCTTTCTTGCTTGGTGCATGCTATATCCTCACCCCCAACTGTTATATTGTGCCAGGGTTTTGTGCCCCATATGCATTATCTTGCACTTCTTTGCATTGAATTTCAACTGCCAAACCCTGACCATTCTTCAAGTTTCTGCAGGTCCTTCTCATTCTGTCTACACCCTCTGGTGTGTCTACTCTGTTACAGAACTTTGTGTCATCAGCGAACAGTGAAATTCTGCCTTCTAGGTCCTGCGCAATGTCACTGATGAAGATGTTGAATAGGACCGGTCCCAGCACTGATCCCTGTGGTACCCCACTGGTCACTCTTCCCTCTGTGGAGTGACAGCCATTTACCACCACCTTTGTGTCCTGCCACCCAGCCAGTTACCTACCCACCACACTACTGTCCTGCCCATACCCATATTCCCCAGTTTGTGTGGTAGTCTTCTATATGGCACAGTGTCAAAGGCCTTGCTGAAGTCCAGACAGGCCATGTCCACTGCCCTCCCCTGATCCACCTCCCTAGTCACCCAGTCACAAAATTCAACGAGGTTGGTCTGACATGACCTCCCCCTGGTGAAACCATGCTGCCTTGGGTCCTGTAGTCCATTGACAACCAGATGTTCAACCAATCTCTCCTTCAGTAGTGCTTCCATGATGTTCCCCACTACCGAGGTGAGGCTGACTGGTCTGTAGTTCCCTGCTTCCTCTTTGTTCCCACTTTTGTATAAGGGGACTACATCTGCTGTCCTCAGTCTTTGGGTACCTCCCTGTTTCCAGTGATCGGCTAAACAGGATAGCCAGAGGTTCAGCCACCACCTCTCTTAGTTCTTTAAGGACCCTGGGTGCACCCATCTGGCCCCATTGCTTTATCAACTCTTATTACTTCCAGTTCCTTTCTCATGTAAAGGGACTTGTGTCCATTTCTGCACCATTCTCACCCCTTGTACTCCCTTCAGACCCATTACCCTCCTCTTCCTCAGTAAAGACTGAGCAGAAATACCTGTTCAATATGTCAGCTTTACTGTTGTCATCCTCCATGCGGCCCCCATCCTCTCCCTTAAGTCTCACTATCCTTCCTTTTGTCTTTCTTTTTTCACTTATGTACCTGTAAAAGGTTTTGTCCCTTCTACCCACTGATTTTGCAATGTGTTCTTCTGTCTGAGCTTTGGCTTCCCTTACTGACCTCCCTGCCTCCCTTTGCTTCTCCTGGTACTTCTCCCTATCCCCTTCTGCCTGTGCCTTTTTGTATTGCCTGAATGCAATCTTTTAGGCTTTCACTTTCTTTGCTACCTCTTTGGAAAACCATAATGGTCTCCTCTTCCTTTTCCTCTTGCTAACCTGCTTAATGCATAATTCTGTTGTTCTTGTAATCCCCATTTTAAATACTGCCCACTGTTCCTCAACCCCTGATTCCTGTCCCATTCCCCTTAATGCCTCTTTCAAGTATCTCCACATTTTCCCAAAGTCTGCCCCCCTAAAATCCAGGATACGTGTTTTTGTGTGGTTTGGTTCTGCTCTTTCTGTGATTTCAAACCACAATGACTGGTGGTCACTGTTCCCCAGGTGCTCCCCCACTGATACCCCCATCACACTGTCCCTGTTTGTGAGCACAAGGTCCAGTATTGCCTTCTGCCGAGTTAGTTCCATGACCAGTTGCTTGAGGAAGGCACCCTGAAGGGAGTCCAGGATAAATCTGCTCCTAGTTGATGCTACTGTTGGGATGTTCCAGTCCACGTCTGTTCTTGTCCTTTGTTCGGTCTACTTACAGTGTTACCTTTTGTATTTTAATGCAGAGTTAGCTGTCCTCAGGGTTAGTTGCTACTATAATGCTCCATACCTAGGGCTACCCAGAGGGTTGGTGTGTCACACACAGCTAGTTAGAATGCTGTGGACAAGTTGATAAGGCCAGGCTGATTGCTGGCATAATGTATTCAGAACATATCACACCTGTACGCTGGTATCTGCCCTGGCCACCTATTTGGTGGCATAGAAACACAGAAGTTGATGGCACATATGGACTGCAAGGCCCATCCAGTCTGCCCATTTCTTTTTCTACCTTATGAATGTGCAATCGGCCTTCGCGCTGTCAATGGCCTATGTATTCATACTCATCTGTATTGTTCTGTTATGCCTATCCCATGCCTGTTTGAAGTCCTGCACTGTATTCGTATCCACCACTTCCTGAGGTAGGCCGTTCCATGCATCCACCACCCTTTCTGTGAAAAAGAACTTCCTCACATTACCACTTAATTAGCCTCCTTCTAATCTCATGCTGTGTCCTCTTGTCCTGCTGTTTTTCTTATATTGAAACAAGATAGAATCTTTCACCTTGTTGATGCCCTTAAGGTATTTGAATGTTTCGATCATATCACCTCTCTCCCTCCTTTGCTCTAGGGTATACATATTGAGCTCCATTAATCTGTTCTCATATGTTTTCTGATGCAGTCTCTGCACCATTTTGGTTGCCCTTCTCTGGACTGCCTCAGTTTGGTTAATGTCCTTGTGAAGGTGTGGCCTCCAGTACTGCACGCAGTACTCCAGATGGGGCCTACCCAGTGTCTTGTAAAGAGGGATTATTACCGCCCTCTTCCGACTTGTGATACCCCTACTAATACACCTCAACACCCCCCTAGCCTTACCTACTGCTTTAGTGGTCTGCTTGGATGATTTCAGGTCATTGGTGATGATGATGCCCAAGTCTCTTTCTTCCCTTGTGACTGCCAGACAAACCACCTTCAAGATTGAATTCTTAATTTACAAGGGCCTGGACGGTTTGGATCCTGACTATCTAAAAGATCCCTTGGCTTGTGATACACCTGATCACTCATTCCACTCCAAGAAGTTGCTATTGGCCATCCCAAGATCTCACCTAAAGCAATCAAGTGATCAGGCTTTCTCAGTAGTGGTCCCAACTATTTCAATGCGTTACCTCTCTACCTCAGGAATTCCTTCTCACAGGTGTTTAAGAGAGGGCTACAATACCAAGTATTTACGCATGCTTTTGCATGAACTGACTGATTATTTAATAACAGTACCTCCATTTTAATTAATATTTATTTATTTAGAATAGCAGTATACTATGCTGTTGAGTGCACAGTATGTATGTTTTAACTGTGAAGAACCCATAGCCCCTCGCATAGTGCTATAAAGAAAAAAACTGCCTTGCATTGCCATGAAGTAACAGAAGACTTGGCACACACCAGATAAAGTGGAAAGAGCGACTGATTTTAAACACAGGTACTGAACTAACACCCCTATTTATCAACTCAAAGACATGAGTTTTCCTCATTAGGCCCCAAATAAAATAAAGTAAGTAACTATTTTCTACATTAAGTCTGTTGTGTGCCAAGTATTCTATTCCTTCTAGCAGTTGTTCCTGACTGGTGGCACCTTTGAAAACTGTAGTATGTGCTTCTCCAGTCTACTTTTCATTACTTTGATGTGCATAACCTGTAAAGAAACATGGAACAAGGACCACGGGGTGCTTCAAGCCCATTACTTCAACATGCACGACGTGACCACACAGGAGGATAGACTGCAGTGGGATGGACTGGGGAGGAGGATGCTTGGAGCCAGCATGAAGAGGGTTACAGAATTAAAAAAACAGAATCAATTTGCCCCACTAACAGAACTAGTATAGGACCACTGTGCCACAATGGAAGCTGAAGTTGTTACCCTGGGGGCGTGGCTCTGTCCAGCAAGGATGGGTCACAGGGAAGGGGGTTACATAGCAGCAACAAGAGAAAAAAAGTGCATCATAGTCTTAGAAAAATCTATAGTCACAGGAGTGGGGAGGCTGGATGCCAATTTGGCCACATCAAGAGACTGATCTGCGGCGGGGGGGGGGGGGACTTTGCTGCTGCAAGGTACAAATGTCCTAGAAAACAAATATTAGGAACCATACTAGGAACACTAAGGAATTAGGGAGCCTGAAGGCCCATATGGACTCCTGTCAATACTGATAACAAGGGCAAAAATCTGATAATATAATATTATCCAGTCGGGTTTTGAACATATCCTTAGATGAACTAATTATTACCTCTAGTGGTAGTGCATGCCAATGCTTGATAACACGTAGAGTGTAGAAGTGTTTTATAGGCAAACATTTAAATCTTCTAGTTTTTAACTGCAACGTGTGCCCCCTTAGATCATGAGAATTTTCCTTTAGCTGAAACCCAAGACATGTTTACAGAAACGGGTCTTTCATGAAGACATATAATAAAAGTACATTTCCCCTTAAACGTCTAATAGAGAGAGGCATCAGATTCAAAGACAGCAATGTAGAATCATATGATGTATTACACAACCCACGTACCATTTTTGTGTATCTCCTATGTACACGTTCGAGTAGCATAATATGCGTTTTTTTACATAGCGACCAAAGCTGCGAGGAAAAATCCAGTTGGGGGCACACATAGGCCCTGTAAAGAGGCATAAACCTTTCTGTCCCTAGAAACAATATTTCTCTTAATGGACCAGATAGTTCTATTGGCTCGAAAGATTACCTCATTTATCTGGGCATCTGGAAGAAAGTCCTCAGATACCAAAACACCCAAGTCCATTTCTATATCCGTAGTGTCCAAAACAGAATTTGCCAGTATGTAACTATGATGGGGGTTGTTAGTGCCAAAATGCATAACCCTACACTTTTTACGATTAACGGTCAAACCCCATGTATTGATCCATGAAGACACTAAGTCCAGATCCTGTTGAAGAGCATTTATTTGATATAAGTTGGCACATAACCCACCAATTTTAATATCGTCCACATACTTAATCCCTACATAATGTTGTTATGTGTGCAATAAATAATTGAAATTATAATGGCATAAAGGAGGTAACATTCATCGTCCCGGAGTTTGACATATGTCTAAAGGTTTGATGCAAGTATGAAAAGTTCCACTTTTTGGGAGACTGGGATTCCTTCAGGGAATATGCAGTAGTGGGTGGGTTGTTCATGAAGGATGTGGCTGCCCAGTGTCCTACATTTGTATTAGGACAGAAGCTGGATGTACTACAGTACTATTCAAGGGGGAGTGAAGTGTAACCCATGGAGCACAAAAGAACACACCATTGAGAGCCTAGCTGGTCCTTACCAGTAAAACATGATAACATAGGTGAAGGCAGTAAGGGACCTTGTGCCAGTTGTGGGAAATCAAAATTCAACAGGGCTAAGAGGACAAGAGGCAGGAGCATAGGTACATGCAGAGTAATGTCCAACTACAAACTTAGGCATTGGCAATAAAAAAGGAAGGTTGGGTATTGGGTAAGGGTTATTCAGTCCAGGAGGAAAAACTCAGTTATAAATTAATCACCCAGCAATGACATGTCATCTTGATTCACAGTCCAAGGCATGCCACTGGCCAGGTGTTACCACCTTAGTCTGACTAACCAATTCTTACCAGGCTTCAAAGATGTTAGGGCCCCCTGGTCCTCGCTACCGCTAGGCCCGATGCCGATGGCATGCAATGTGATGCTGATTTGTACACTGCTGTGGTCCTGGACTGGTGCTCAGACTTGGCTGAGTTGGCTCCCACAAGAAAGATGTTGTCATTGTCCACTCCAGTCCAACTCCGTCTGTACCGGACGCGGGCCGCCCTGGGCTGCCACACTGTTTTTTCCCCAACCCCAACTCCTGATCCTCACACACTCACACTAACAGGCAATTGAACAGCCAATTATCCTTTACTGGCCATTTGCCCGGGTCACCTCACCAGCTGGGTGGCTGCTGCTACCGCGTTTGTCTGTCTGGTACTAGCCTGCTACCCTTGCTGCTGCCAGGTGCTCGGCGGTAGACTTTTCCTTTTTTCCTAATTCAAGAACTTGTCTTCTGGAACACTGCACTCATTCATCCAACTATGAAGGAACTGACTGACAGGGATGGTGCTTAAATGAACCAGTTTGCCATGCAAGATATTTCTTTGTGCCTCATGCTGATTGGCTGGCTGCACAAAAAAAACTTGCAGGAGGAAAAGCAAAAAGAGGAATTGATTGGTGCTGATTGTTGTCAGCATGGTTGGACTACCAATCACTGTCTGTCTCTGTTCTTAAGTTGCTTTTACAGCCAGAGTCAGTCACCAGCAAGCAACGCAAGTCAGACATGAAGTCGGCAAGAGACAAACTTGGTGCATTTTTTTAAATCACTGGCTGCTCCACACAATGCCCAGCTCAGACCCTCCCAGACCAATCGAATTTGGAACCCCCACCAAAAAGACTTTGAAAAACAGCACTGTTGTTTTTTGTCCCTACACATAATAAAATAAAATACTAAATCAAGAATTTGTTTTTTGTGTGTTATTTTTATATCTCCCCTGCGACTCCCCTACCTCTCCTTCATGCCAATTGCCAAGAACACTCACCTCTCACTTGTCTCCGCCACCGACTCTGACCCCACATTGTAGCCACGTCAGGGTAACCCGACGTAACCCTTGCATTGGGTGGGTCCTTCACTTCAGAGGAGAAATGGCCTATCAGCCCAGGCATTGGTCCTGGGTGCTGCTGTGGTTGGGTCCACTGCCACAGAGCTCGAGGGGGCGCTGGTCTGGGCAGCCATCATCCAGCAGGAGGAGATGCCATTTTCAGTTTTCCTCCCAATTTCCCCTTGTTGCGCTGCCTCTGAGCTTCCCCTGGTCTCCACTGGGGGTTGCTACAGAGTGATGCCGATCCCCGACCCACCCCAGGAGAGTAGAACAATCCTCTGGACGTTCAGTGCTACTCCTTCCCCTGCTGACCCTCCGGCACCCGAGCAATTATTTTTTTACTAGATTGCACCACAATATTGGGGGACACATACCCCCCATCAGGCCCTATGGGCATGATGCCACTGCTAGACTGTGAGAAATGAGATCACAGACCTAGAGGCTGTCATGGTACGAAGATGCTGATTGACACTGGGGGATTGGGCACCCCAGTGCCACTGTTATATTTCTGGGGGGGGGTTGGGCACTGAGAGGGAAGGAGGGTTGTGTGGGGGATGAACGTTAAAATAGTAAGAAATGACCATGCATGCACGGTAGTGGGAAAAAAAGATATCAGTTGTTAAAGACAATAACAATGTGTGAACACTGATGTCACACAGCAGTGGCCCCTAAAGGAGTACTGATCAGTGACTTTGGTCCCTGGCAAACTGATAGTGAGTACCACTGTACTAATCTATGAAAAATGTAATTATTTGTTAATAATTGCAAATGACATGAGTACAGCAAGGAATGTCTATGGAATTATTACAAAGATGGAATGTGACCCCAAAATCAAATCTTACCAAATGAAACTAGCGGATTTGAAAATGTAGCAGTCATAACAAATGATATCAAAACCTCCTACTGAACAAAAAGTATTCAAAACCAGTAATTTGTAAATGAAGAGAATGTGTTGTAGTTATTACTCTTAATTACTGAAGAAAAATGTTATAGCAAAGGGGATACAGCCAAATGACAAATGACCCAGATGGAGTTTGTAAAGTATCTACTGAAAACATAAGGATATATAAAAATGTAAATGGGGTAGCGATAAATGGCATGTGCAGAACCCAACCAACCAATAGCCAGGTTATAATCGATAAGTCACAGGGCAGCATTCTGGGAAATATGCAAATGAGGTGAATAGGAAGTGTTGTTGGAATGCTATGACAATATATTGAAACAACCAACGAATAACCAGACATTAGAACAGCTGCTCTGACGGGGGGCTCTCATAATTCTGCCACTGATGTCAGTGGCTATCAGCGTTGAACCCAGATCATGGAAAAAATGGAGTAATGTGCATGGTGTGGGTGCTGTGGTGGGAGCTAGACACAAAAATAAGTTTGCAAATTTGCTTGCAAAATAAACTCTACCAAAGGATACCTCTCATACCCATGTTCCCAGTTTTTTTATGACTGTTTCCATTTCCTGTGTCTCCTTTACAGCTTCAGAATCTACAGTAGTAATCTAGATGTTTGCCATAGAAAGAGAGCCTGATGCTTTCTTTGGGCAGATAGTGCTCTGCTTACTCCTCTAAAGCCCCGGCCCTCACCCCAACTGAGCAATGTGTGAGTGTGTCAAGTTTAACCTGAGCTGTATAGGGTGTGTGTGAAATCTGACCAGAGCTGTGTGTGTGTGGGGGGGAGGGGATTTTAAAAGCCAGCAGTTGTGCACCAGAAGAGGAGGCAAGGCAGCTTACAATAAATCATAAAAAAGTCATGCAGTACCCTTTACTGAGGGGAGTGAGACCCAAATAACTACTTCTTTCTCTCTCTCTCTCTCTCTCTCTCTCTCTCAGTGCATTAAGCCACTGTGAGGCATTTTAGAAATTCAACTGTGAAAATGAAGGAAAGTTTTACTCTCACTGGGATTTGAACTCAGGACCTCAGCAATCCGTGCCTTAGCTCTTAACCACCTGAGCTATGAGAGTCTCAGAAATAGCATAGGTGATTAAGAGCCAAGGCACGGATTGCTGAGGTCCCAGGTTTGAATCCCAGTGAGAGTGCTCAGATGGTGCACAAAGAGGGAAGATGAAGGGGACCGTGTGGTGCACACACCTATTGCAGGTTGCACCACATGTTCAGAGCCCATCATCTCAGTGGAGAGAGAGAAACAGAGAGGAAACCTTCCCCAAGCTTAGCAGAATGATGCTGGAATGCTCCAGCCCCACACTGCCTGAATTCCTAGTATGCAGGACTCCATCACCGTCGAATTCAGAGAACTCCAGATAGGGGACTGCCCCCTTGGAGGCCCTACCATGTAAGGGTTACCTACAGGGCAGATGAGTAGGTTTCTCTGGGGTACAGAACAGCCACATGCTGGGCAGTAACCCAGCCGATGGCAGCCAAGGTAAGAAGGAAAAAATAGAAATAAAAAAACATGTTTTGAGTTTTTACCATGAATTTTTGTTTTTGAATCTAAGAGACATGGATGAAAACATAGCAGATGTATAGTGTTTAATGAACTGAAAGCGGTTTTCTGTTTATTATCCTCCTATTAAGGGCTACAAGGGTGAGCCACGGAAATATTTACTAATGAGAGAATTCCAAGATCTACCACTATTCCTTTATGTCTGTGTTTTCAAATGTTATGTGGCTTATGGTAAATGTTTCATATAGATCCCAGTGTGAAGAAGCACAAAAACATACACATCTGCTATAAGATGAGTTATTTTAAAGAGACGTGGCTCTGCTACAGGTGTGATGGTTTTTACTGGCTGCTGGCCCAATGGTGCTATGGGGGATCAAAACCATTCAATTTGAAGTTTTTTGTATTTTAAAAATGTAAACAACTTTTGTTTTACTGTGTAAAAAATAAACTAAAAGGGAACTTACAGAGAATCAGAATGATATCTTCAATAAATCTTGCTGCTGATATAATATTTTATTTATTTTATTTTTTTATTTGAAAGTTTGTGACTGGGAGAGGCACACTGAGCCTCAGCTCGTTTCCAGGTGTGACCTGGGGGCAAGGGAAGGGGAATAAGTGTTCAGATAATGATCGTAGATGCTATATATGACTGAGCAGTTTCTACTATCTCTTGCTTGAAGTCGTGTTTTTGTCTACTATTTTTTCTACCTCATTTTCCATTTGGTCCCCCCCACCCAATTATTTAGGTCACCACAGCTACTGTACATCCTTCTAGCAGCCAGCTGCCCCATTCCCCATCACAATGATCGGGGTCACCACAACTATATCCATCCTATGGGGTCACCACAGCTGCGCCCTCCCTGCAGCCAGTTGCCCCCATCACCCACCCCAATGACTGAGGTCATCACAGCTGTATCTATCCTGTGGGGTCACCACAGCTGCATCCATTCTGCAGCCAGTTGCCCCCGTCATCCACCCCAATGACTGAGGTCACCACAGCTGCATCCATCCTGCAGCCAGTTGCCCCCTGTTCCCTGTACCAGTGATTGGAGTCACCACAGATATATCCATTTTGTGGGGTCACCACAGCTGCTTCCATCTGCAGCAGATTGCCCCCATGTGCCATGCCACAATGATTGGGGTCACCACAGCTATGTCATCCAATGGGGTCACCACAGCTGCATCCCTCCTGCAGCCAGTTGCCCCATCCCCCATTCCAGTGACTGAAGTCAGCACAGCTGTATCCAGTCTGTGGGGTCACCATAGCTGCATTTAGCACATAGCTACATCCAGTTGTCCCCTATCACCTGCCCCAATGATTGGGGTCACCACACATGTATCCATCCTGTGAGGAACCCACAGCTGTATTCATCCAGCAACAAACTGCCCCCTGTCCCATGACTGGGACCACCACAGCTGTATCCATCATGTGAGGTCACTACAGCTGCATCCATCCTGTAGCCAGCTTCCCCTGTTCCTCATGTCAATGACAGTGGTAACCAGAGCTGTATCTATTCCATGGGGTCCCCACAGCTGTATCCATCTGGCAGCCAGCTGCCCCATCCCCCATACCAATTGGGATCACAACAGCTGTATCCATCATATGAGGTCACTACAGCTGCATCCATCCTGTAGCCAGCTTCCCCTGTTCCTTATGTCAATGACAGTGGTAACCAGAGCTGTATCTATTCCATGGGGTCCCCACAGCTGTATCCATCCAGCAGCCAGCTGCCCCATCCCCCACACTGATTGGAGTCACAACAGCTGTATCCATCATGTGAGGTCAGTACAGCTGGATCCATCCTGCAGCCAGCTGCCCCATCCCCCACACCAATTGGGATCACAACAGCTGTATCCATCCTGCAACCAGCTTCCCCCTGTCCCTGCCCCCAAGAATGGGGTCACCACAACTGCATCCCTCCTGCAGGCAGCTACTTACATGTCCACTGCCCCATCACTATGATTGGGGTCATCGCAGTGATATCCATCCTATGGGATCACCACAGTTGCATCCTCCCAGCAACCAATTGCCTCCATCATCCCCTGCCAAAATGATTGGGATCACTACAGTGGTACCCAACTTGTGGAGTCACCACAGCTGTATCTATCCTGTGGGGTCACCATAGCTGCATCCATTCTGCAGTCAGCCTCTCTCTTGTCCTCTGCCCTAGTTATATGGGCCACCACAGCTGCATCCACCCTGAGGGGTCACCACAACTGTATCAGTCCTGCAGCCTACTGCCCTCTGTCCCCTGCCCTAATAACTGAGATAATCACAACTGTATTCACAGTTGTGGCTCTAGCTTCTGTTGGTTACCAGGGAACTGGGTGGGCACTACAGTTGGAAGCCAAGGCACCTATAGAAACCTGAATGGAAAACGTGTGCATATTCATGTGTGCCTGCCTCTTGGGGTATTTGAACAAATGATAAATGTTATGTTTCTGACATAAAAATGCCATTCCCATTTTTTTTTTTTATGGGTGATGGCCCTGCTTCTCCTGGCTCAGTGGGGATGACCCTGCTTCTCCTGGCTGGGGGGGGGGGTGACCCAGCTTCCCATGGCTCCATGGGAGGGGGATGACCCCACTTCTTCTGGCAGGAGTAGCAGGGCCTCCCGAGCCAAAAGAAGTAACATAGACATAGAAACAGAAACATAGACTTTAACGGCAGATAAGGACCGCTTGGCCCAGCCAGTCTGCCCATTTCCCTACCTATTGGATAAGCTGCAGATTCTAGTTAACCAACAGTCTGCTTCCTCCTACCCCTCACTATAATTGCCTTGTGATTATCCCATGCATTCTTGAATTCCCCCACTGTTTTTGACCCCACAATCTCCTCAGGAAGATGGTTCCATGCATCTACCACTCTCTCCGTGAAAAAATATTTCTCATGTTGCTCCTGAGCCACCCCCCATCTTTAATTGTACCCCCTTTTCTTGCATATCTCTTTTTCTGAAATATGCTACCCTCTTGGACTTTGTTGATTTCCTTGAGGTACTTGAAAGTTTCTATCATGTCACCCATCTCCCTCCTTTCCTGAAGGGTATACATATTAAGCTCTCTTTGTCTCTCTTCATATGGCTTCTGTTGCAGACCCTGCACCATTTTGATTGCCCTCCTCTGGACAGCCTTCACCCTGTCTATGTCCTTACGGAGATGAGGTCTCCAGAACTGCACGCAGTACTCCAGATGAGGTCTCATCAACTGTCTGTACAGAGGGATAACAACTTCCTGTTTTCTGTTGGTGATGCCTCTCCCTATGCATCCCAGAATCCCCCTAGCCCTCCCTACTGCCTTCTCACATTGCTTTCCTACAGTACCTTGAGGTCATCTGATATGACTACCCCCAGGTCCCTTTCCATTTTGTTGTTGTTAGTACCTTGCCCCATTGTGTACACTTCACCTTGGCTTTTGTTTCCCAGGTGCATTACTTTGCATTTCTTTGCACTGAATCTAAGCTACCATACTTTTGACCATTCCTCCAACCTTGCCAGGTCCTTTCTCATCCTTTCCGCCCTCTCTTGTATATCCGCTCTGTTGCAGATCTTTGTGTCATCTGCAAAGAGGCATACTTTTCCTTCCAGTCCCTCTGCAATGTCTCCTATAAAGACATTAAAGAGGACTGGTCCCAGTACTGAACCCTGCAGTACCCCACTAATAACCCTCCTTTCTTCTGAGTGGATTCCATTTACTATTACCCTCTGCATCCTGTTGTGCAGCCAGTTTGTTACCAAAGCTATCACCCTGGGACCCACTCCCAGGCTGGCTAACTTGTTTATTAATCTTTTGTGTGGGACTGTGTCAAATGCCTTGCTAAAGTCTAGGTAGGCCGTATCTACAGCCCCCTCCCTGGTCTACTACTTTGGTAACCCCATCAAAGAAATCGATTAGATTTGTCTGACATGACCTTCCCATTGTGAATCCATACTGCCTTGGGTCCTGTGCCCTGCTGGCCTCTAGGTACTCAAAATCTTTCTTTTAGAAGTGATTCCATCATTTTCCCTACCACTGAGGTCAAACTAACAAGTCTGTAGTTTCCTGCCTCTGCCTTGCTCCCACTTTTGTGAAGGGGAATCACATCCGCCCTCCTCCAGTCCTCAGGTACCACTCCATCCTTCCATGATTTGTTCAAAGTGTAGTCAGTGGTGTCACTAGGTCTCCCCTTAGTTTTTTTTGGAATTCTGGGGTGAATCCCATCAGGCCCCATTGCTTTGTTCACCTTGAGTTTTAGGAGTTCTTTCAGGACCCTTTCTTCTGTGAATGAACTGGTGTCGACCCCCCTGCCCAGAGTGCTTCTATTGTTTGGTTTAGGTACCTCCTCTTCTTCTTTTGTGAATACTGAGTAAAAGTATTCATTAAGTATCTCTGCATTTTCACTGTCATCCTCTGCCCACCTGCTCTCCCCTTTATTAAGCTTCAGTATCCCTCCCTTGGACTTCCTTCACTCCCTGATGTACGTATAAAATGTTTTATCCCCCTTCTTAACTGAGTTGGCTATCTTTTCCTCGGTTTGGGCCTTTGCTATTCTGACTGCCTTCCCTGCTTCCTTCTGCTTTAAATGATACAGTTCTCTGTCCTGCTCTTTCTGTGATTCCTTATACTTTCTGAATGCTGTCTTTTTCTCCCTAACCTTCCCCACTACCTCTTTTGAGAACCATAGTGTTTTCTTACTCAATTTTGTTTTCTTTATTTGCTCCACACAAAGGCTTGTTACCTCTATGATGGCAGTTCTGCTTTTTCCCATTGTTCTTCCATCCCTCCTTTCTGCACATTTGCTAGTGCATTCCTTAGGTACTCACCCATTTTACCAAAGTCAGCCCTTCTTAAGTCCAATATCCTCGTTTTTGTATGGCTTGACTCCACAGTTGTGTTCATCATGAACCACACTGTGTGGTGGTCACTTGTTCCTAGATGGCTACCCACTTCTAAATCTGTGATCCTCTCCCCTTTTGAGAGCATCAGGTCCAAGACTGCTCCCTCCTGAGTGGGTTACAACACTAGCTGTCTGAGGCATGCCCCCTGTAGGGCATCTAGAATGACCCTGTTCTTGGATGTAGCTGCAGTAAATGTGTTCCAGTTAACATTTGGCATATTCAGGTCCCCATCAACAATATCTCCCCTTTTTCTGCCATTCTGAGAATGCCATCTATCATTTCCTTGTCCATTTCCTCCCCTGAGATGGAGGACTGTATACAACCCCTGTGCAGATTGTAGTGCCACTCTCTGTCTCCAAAGTGACCCACAGTGCCTCTGCTCCTCCCCATTTACCCGTTAGTTCTATTGCTTTGATCCCTTCCCTTATGTAGAGAGCTACTCCTCCTCCTCTTTTACCCTGCCTATCCCGTCTATAGATTGTGTACCCTGATATGTTGACATCCCAATCATGGTTCTCTGTGTACTATGTTTCTGTGACTGCCACGATATCCAGGTGTCCCTCTTCCATCAAGGGCACTAGTTCAGGGAGCTTGTTATCCAGACTACAGGCATTGGTACTCATTGACCTCCATTTAATGTTGGAATTACCCTTTTTTGCCCCATCCCTGCCCTTATTGCCTTTGTCTTTTATTCCATCATTTACCCCTGTCCTGCCCCCTGTCAGACTCTGTACCTTGGTGCTTACCTTACTAACTATCTTGTTTTGTGGGAGGAGGCTTGGAATTTCCTGCTTCTTATCAGCACCTCCCCCCTTGGCTAGTTTTAAAAGCTTGCCAATGAAGCATTTAAACCTATCACCTAGGAGCTTGGTTCCCTTCCTGGACAGATGCACGGCTATCCCCTCGAGCTTGGAGAAGGAACCCCCTCCCTGAGAGAAACAGGGTCATCTCATCATGAGCCAGACAAAGCAGGGCCATTCTGCCTCTTTCCAGCAGATATCCACCTCCCAAACTGGTCTGCCATGGGTTGCCCACCCACCAGGAAATAGAGGGCCCTGCATTCTCTCTCCCCCCTTCAAGTCCCTCCCTTCCCTGCAGTACTGAGACATTTTCAATTGAACCCAGCCACTTATCTAAGCAAAAAGGCACAGGCAATCAGGACCCTGTCTCTCTGATTCTGCAGGAAGCTTCTCTCTCGGTTGTTGTTGTTGTTGTTGTTGCTGTTGGCTGGACTTTTACTCGAGGAGCTAACTCTGTGCTGCAGCTACTGGCTGGGCTGGGTGGCTAACTGCTGCTGCTCTCTCCCATTACAGACCGGATCATACTGTAATCTTTTGTGAACCAAGCACAACAGAGTACAGCTCTTTTTAAGGTTAGCTGTACTGCTGGGTTTTTGGGAAGGGGTCTTTTGTGCTGCTGTCTGCAAGAAATGCCCATACTGTTCGGGTTTTAATGGGCACAGGTGGCCAGGTGACTCCTGATTTAAGCAGGCAACAGTGAGGCAGCATCTGATTTTTTTTTTTGCCGTGGCAGTCCTTGCACTCATCAGCAGCACCACTGTGCAATCCTGTGGTGGCTTCAACCGTGGACCAGTGCTAATTCTGCTCGCTGCACAGACGGCTACTGCAGTATATCCAAGAGCACCCAGAGGGTGGGAGGGGAGTGCGCCGGCCACAGTGTGGACCTGAGGGGACAAACCATTAGAATAGCTGTCTGTTAGGGTCAGAGGTGGCAAAATACAGACAGAGCACTGTTGAGCGGCAGCACAGTTGAGTGGCAGTATTGGCTCACTGATGTCAGATGCAGTGCACATTGGTGTCACAACTGCAGAAGTCTGATTTCAAACACAAATTAACAGAAACAGGGTCAGGGACTGTATCACAGAATGTGAGTGCCATATAGCCCACGGGATGGGAGTCGGTGGTTGGTGCATGGGTGGTGGCGGGTGGTGGGGCACTCAGCATTGGGAGCTGGGGCATGAATTATTCGAGACCTGGGTGCAGGTGGCAGCAAGTAAGAAAGTTTCACACTGCAACATGCAGTACTGCAGCAGGGACTCAGAGCACTGGGGCACACACTGGGGCACAACATTTTTGGACCAGGGCATGTGCCCCGGTGTTCCCTGGTGTAGCACTACCTATGTGTATTCATCTTGCAGCCATATGCCTCCATCCCTCATTCCAGAACTTGAGGTCACTCCAACTATATCCATCCTGTGGGGTCACCACAGTTGCATTCATCCAGCAACCAGTTACCCCATGTCCCCACCCCAGTGACTGGAGTCACCACAGCTGTATCCATCCTGCAGCCAGCTACCCCCTATTCCCCACCCCAGCGATTGATGTCACAACAGCTGTATCCATCCTGCAGCCAGCTCCCCCCACTCCCCACCCCAGTGATTGATGTCACAACAGCTGTATCCATCCTGCATCCAGCTGTCCCTGTCCCTCACCCCAGAGCTTGAGGTCACCACAGCTGTATCTATCCTGCAACCAGCTTCCCCCTGTCACCAATTGTACCCATCCTGAGGGGTCACCACAGTTTCATCTGTCCTACAACTACTTCCCCCATCCCCCACATCAATAACTGGATGATTGTTACAGGTTAAAATAAAATAAAAATGAAAACACTACTGAGATGATGATCGCAACACTGGGGGATTGGGCACCCCCAGTGTCACTGTGATTTTTGGGAGGGGTGCTGGGTGCTGAAAGGGAGGGTTGGTTGGGGGAGATAGCAAAATCAAAGAAAGAGAAATAAAATAACAAGAAACCGCATATGTGTGGTACTGAGAATTAAAACAAAGATCTGCACATGTGCGGTATGGCGGGGCAGAAGATTCTCTCATTGGGGATTGGGCACCCCAATGCCACTGTTACATTTGGGAGATGGGGTGCTTGGCACTGAGAGGGAGGTGGGTTGGGAGGCCTATGTATGTCATCAGTCACAGACCGAGGGACCCAGCGACTTACTTTAAAAATAATGCAATGGAGCGCAAGAGTTTCAGAGATGCGATTGCGGAAGTAACTTTTGTCACTTCATCATGTTGTGCATTTGCAAGAAATGTAGGCATGGCCAAATTCCTTTTCAGAAGCAATAGGTCTGCAGGGCTACACCCACTGCAGCCCTAATAAAGGAGAAGGAAAAAACAAAAGAAGGAAGAATGCGGAGAGTACCAAATAGGATCAAGGGAGACCAAGACAGGGGTCAGAGAAGCAAAGGCAGACACAGAGTTGGATATTGTGGCGGGGCCAAGGGAGGGTAAAAACAGTTCTTTAGATATATCAGGGAAAAAAGATAGAAGGGAGGTGGAGTTGTTAGGTTAACAGAAGAAGGTAGGGTAATTGAGGAGGAGTGGCAGAAAGTAATTGTTCTTAATGACTACTTCTGGTCTGTATTCACAAGAGAAGTCAGAGGGCCTGTGTCAGACAATGGCATTAAGGCAGCCATAAGAGGGAACCCTGAGATGAAGTAGCAAACAATCAGCAATATAAAGGGTTCGGAAAGGATTAGCAGCCCTAAAGATAGCTAAGGCCTGGCGCCCGGTGAGGTGCATCTGAGGGTGCTCAAGGAATTGCCAATGGAACTAACTGAACTTCTGGTAGGGCTATTTAATAGCTAAGTTCAGACAGGGGTAGTTCCAAAAGACTGGAGGGTATCGGACATAGTCCCCTCCACAAGGAGGGAGTGCAAGGAGCAATCGGGTAACTACAGACCTATCAGTCTTATCTTTTTTAATTGTGGGTAAACTAATGGAGACAATAGTCATAGAGGACCACATTAACTACCTGGAGAGCAATGGACTCCAGGATAGTAAACAGCATGAGTTTGTGGCAGGGAGGTCCTGTCAGACCAATCGAATAGTATTCTTTGACTGGGAATTAATGGTAGTAGATAAGGGCCATGCTGTGGATTTTGTTCTACTTTGAGTTCAGTAAATCTTTCATCTTGGTGCCTCATGGAAGCTTGCTGAAGAAGCTAGAGGATCTAGGGGCAGTGAAGGACACAGATAAGTGAGACACTGGTTGGAAAGGAAGCAGTAGAGGGTTGTGGTTAACAGAGTCAAATTAGAAGAAAGAGAGGTCACCAGTGGGGTGCCACAAGGATCAGTCCTGGGTTCAATCCTTTTCAGTATGTTCATCAGTGACATGGGAGAAGGAATCCAGGGCAAGATATGCCTCTTTGTAGATGACACTAAGCTCTGTGGTAGGACAGACAGTGAGGAGGGGGTTAGGGAGATGCAGAGAGACTTGCAAAGGCTAGAGAGGTGGTCAAAGGTTTGGCAGTTGAAATTCAATGCCAGAAAATGCAAGGTGATACACACAGGGAACATGAACCTCAGAACAGAGTACTGGATGGTGGAGAGTAAAGCTGGGCATGACCTCTGAGGACAGAGACCTAGGGGTCATCATCAGTGACTCCCTAAAACAATCAAGCCAGTGTAGCAAGGCCTACAATAAGGGAACAGGATGCTGGGGTGTATAGGAAGGGGTATTTGCAGCAGAAGGAATTACTACCTCTCTAGAGATCACTGGTGAGGTCCCACCTAGAGTACTGTGTCCAGTTCTGGAGTCCTCACCTAAGGAAGACTGGCTGAAGTGGAGACAGTGCGATGTAGGGTGACCAGAATGATTCGGGCCTGCAGGGCAAATCTTACAAGTATCAGCTCAAGGTGCTGAACATATTCAAACTGTAGAAACCGGGCACTCACTCACCAGCCAGTATAGCTGGACACCACAACTTTTCAACTTCTACCTTCAAAAAAAGTTTATTCACATCTCTTTGTAGCTTACAAACATATGCCTAACGCACTTCGGACATTGCTGTGTCCTTTATCAAAGAACACAGCAATGTTTGAAACTCATTAGGTGTATGTAACCCACAAACAGATGTGAATAAACCTTTTTTGATGGTGGAAGTTGAAAAGTAAAGGTGTGCAGCTATATTGGCTGGCGAGTGAGTGATCAGTTTCTACAGTTTGAATGTTTGCACTACACCAAGAGCATCATCACCCCAGAGCGCACTTCTTAGTTTGGTGCACTGAGCATATACTTGCTGGAGGCCAGATGGGAGAGAGGTTAGATATGATGGAGACCTTCAAGTTACTGAAAGGGATGAACAAGGTGAACTGCAAGGAACTATGTAGTATAAGTAGTGGATCAAGAACATGAGGGCATGAGTGAAACCGATTGGGTGAGGTTCAAGAGGAAAATGAGAAAGTTTTATTTTACAGAAAGAGTGGTGGAGCCGCGGAACAACCTGCTAGCTGATGTGGTGGGCACCATAACTATCAGTGGTTTCAAACATGGCTGGGACAGAGTGATAGAAACATAGAAACATAGACTTTGATGGCAGATAAGGACCGCTTGGCCCATCTAGTCTGCCCATTTCCCTACCTACAGGATAGGCCGTAGATCCTAGTTAACCAACAGCCTATTTCTTCTTACCCCCCACAAGAATTGCCTTACGTCTGTCCCATGCATTCTTGAATTCTCCCACAGTTTTAGACCCCACAACCTCCTCAGGAAGGTTGTTCCATGTGTCTACTACCTCTCTGTGAATAATACTCTCACATTGCCCCTGAACCGCCCCCATCTTTAAATTGTGTCCCTTGTTCTTGCATGTCTCTTTTCTGAAAGATGCTACCCTCTTGGACTTTGTGTTGATCCACTGAGGTACTTAAAAGTTTCTATCATGTCCCCCTTCTTTCCTCAAGGGTATACATATTAAGCTCCTTTAGTCTCTCCTCATACTGCTTCTCGTACAGACGCTGCACCATTTTAGTTGCCCTCCTCTGGACTGCCTCTATCCTGTCTATGTCCTTGCGGAGATGGGGTCTCCAGAACTGGATGCAGTACTCCAGATGGGGTCTCACCAACTGTCTGTACAGAGGGATGGGCTTAGTGGTTGGTCAGGGTGGTAGTGGTAGGGCAGGGAGCATTTGGGTGGATAGAACCCTGTATGGACAATAGGTCTTGGGTTTGTTACGGTTTATGGGCAGACTGGATGCATCGAGGGCCTTTTTCTGCCATCATTGTCTATCTGTCTATGTTTGTATGAAATTCCAAATCCCCTCATTCTCTGGCTGCAGCTGTAAAACTGGGTTAAAAGCAGGACCGGATTGAAGCGAAGCTATGGCCTGCATTTTAGTTGGGCTATACAGGGTAAAAAGATTTGTGTAATAAAAAATTAAAACAAAGCAAAATCAGGGGTCGACACACATTTCCACGTTTGTGAATAATAGGTCAGTGTTTTAAAGTCAAACATTTTAAAAGCACTCCTGATCTGTGTGCAGCACATTTAAATAAATGATAGTGGATCTAATTTTAGTACAGTCTCAGACTGTCAGGAAATACAGGGACATTTTTCAAAATTATTACTCTGTGGGAACTTTTCTATTGTCGTAAGCCTTCAGCAATGTGTCAGATGTACTTGTCAGAAATTACCATTTAATTAAAACATCTGTTCCATGCTTCTCCCCCTACTGTACCTGCACAAGAAAAATCATTTTCATTTCTCAGACTCTTGGGTTTTACAAGTGCATTTTCAATTAGGAATTTTAAGCCTACTAACAGTAATAATAACATTCTGGTAAAATATAAGGGCAGACAATTAGTTTTTACTGTAATGTCAGGGCACTTCTCAAATATGCCATGTTTGCACAAAGATACTGTCCCTGTCTCTCAGTAAACAAAGCTGTAACTAATAATTTGTTTGTGGGATTTTAAAGATTAAATTTTTCTGCTAATTAAGGTACCACTAACTGTTTGTATTTTTAATTTTTCCAACTGTATATAAATAAAAAATTTTAAATAATGACCTATATCTGGAATGGTATTAGGAGACATTATTCCAGTAGCTTCCTGAGAATGAAAATGTATAGTTTCATTGAAATACTGCATGGAGCAGCTGCGAACAATGAAAGTGATCAGTGCCTATACAGCCTGGAAACAAGGAGTAGGATTCCCAAAGCAGTAGCATGGAGGCAAGGCTGGCCTGGATCTGGAAATCTAGATGCAACCAGGCCTGGAGTCGCAGGAGCATAAGAACGTGGGAAATGTACTGGCAAAAGGGGGCCATAGCCCATCTAGAAAGCCTGATAGTTCACACCCATGTATCTAGATTCCCCTACTCTGTTCATAGCAGTGTCAGTGTCCCAGCAGGCTGCACACTCATCTGAGGCCGGAAGATCAGAAGGTTGTGGGTTCCAGACCCATATCAGGAACGTGGGGCAAAATCCCAAAACTGACACTGTAGTGTTTTGGGGGGGGGGGTGCAGCACTTCTGAGGTGCTATCTTTCGAATGAGATGTTAAATTGAGGTCCAGCCTGCCTGTTCAGGTGGATGTTAAATATCACATGACACTTAGAAACATAAAGATAGATTCAGTTGGCAGAAATGGACCTTCAGGGCCATCCAGTGTGCCCCTTGTCCCCGCCTATTCCATCACCACTGACCCTAGTTGGTCATAGGTGTCACTCCCTTCCCTGTTCCTCTGCCTAATATGCCCCTGTGCCTTTCCCACATATGCTTGAAGCTCCCCAAAGTCTTTGCCCCAACTATCTTCTCTGGCAGGCTGTTCTAGTTATCCAACACCCTTTCCATGAAGAAGTATTTGTGTACATCTCTCTCTTAAACTTCCCTCTCTTAGCTTCATTACATGCCTTTTTGTTCTACTGGGTGTCCAGTCAAAACCATGACAGCAAATACACACTGTCAAAAACCACACAGTTAGAACAGTGCTGCGTGGTTTCAGCATTAGTATATCCAATCTAGCTCAGTTTTGGAGCACATGGTTATGTACTGACCACGTGGCGTGGTTATTGACTGTGCTGTTTTTGACCATTGTAATCTTGACTTAGCACCATTCTACTGCCTTTCTTTCTCTGAAATAAACCCTCCACTTGTGCCTTGTTCACTCCTGTGAGCTCCTTGTAGGTCTCAGTCATGTCCCCTCTAGTTCTTTTCTCTTCCAGGGAGTACATGTTGAGTTCCTGTAGCCTTTCCTCGTATGGCTTCTTGAGCAACCCCCTCACCATTTTTGTTGTCCTCCACTGTACCGCTCCCACACTTTCAATATCCTTGCAGAAGTGCGCCCTTTAGAACTGGAAACAGTATCCCAGGTGGTGCCTCACCAGTGAGTGATACAATAGCAGCACTACCTCCTTCTTCCTGCTAGAGATTCGATTCAGTTCAATTCAAGTCAATCTTTATTTGTAAAAGGCGCCTTTCCAGAACCAAGGTGCCTGTACATTGCATGATAAAACAATAAATAATTAAAATAATATTAAAATAGAATTGACAACAGCATTCAAAAATCAATATATGCTAGGCTGAAAAGATAAGTTTTTAGAGCCTCCTTAAAGCTTTGGACAGTCGGGCAATCTCGCACCTGACGAGGTAGAGAATTCCACAGGGTTGGGGCCATAAAACTAAAAGATCTGGCCCCTGAAGTTTTTAAGCTTAACCCTGGGAATTCTAGCAATCCTCATCAGTGGATCTTGAGAGAGCAGGGGGGACAGTAGACAGAGGATCTTTCAGGTAGCCAGGTCCCTGGTCGTAGGGCCTTATAGGTCAGCAAACTGACTTGAAGGTGATTCGCCAGCAAATTGGCAGCCAGTGCAGTCCGCAGAGCACAGGCGTTATATGACTGGACCTAGAAGAACCAGTCAATAGCCTGGCAGCCACATTCTGCACTAGCTGCAAGCAGCAAAATCTCCACTCCCGGTAGCCCAAGATAAAGGGCATTGCAGTAGTCAAGGCGGGAGGTAACGAAAGCGTGGACCAGAGTAGGAAGATCCCTCTCCCACTGCACCCCAGCATCCTGCTAGCCTTTCCCACTGCTTTGTCACACTGCCCAACTACCTTGAGGTCATCAGCTATGATGACCCCTAGGTCTCTTTCTTGATTGTTAACTATAAGTTCCACTCCTCCCATCTTATACACAGCCCCCGGGATCTGCATCTCCAAGTGCATAATTTTGCCCTTTTTGGCATTGAAACCCAGCTGCCACCCATTAGACCATTCCTCTAGTTTCCTCAGATCCCTTTGCACACTCTCCATACCCTTCCTGAGTGTCAACCCTGTTGCAGATTTTTGCATCATCCACAAAGAGATACATATTATACTGGGTCAAGAGCTGTATCCCTTTAAAATCTTTCAGCCGCAACAACATGGAGGCTCCTCGTGGTTTGGTGATGCCAGGAAACATGACAAACCAGTCGGGGATTCAGTTGGGGAGTCTCAGCATTCACGCTGCCACATGGCTGAGACTCTCCCAATGCTGGTAGTGGTCAGAACAGTGACATGGACCACTTGCACCAGAAACTGGACAGAGAAGGAGGGTGGATAGTCCTGCAGGTAAGGACCATGGGGGAACAAAAAAGGCACATAAGCACAGTGCCAGAGGGGGTCCCTACTGACGTCATGATTGAACAAGGTAAACCGTGACCTGCAGGGTAAAATCAGATACAAAATGGAGCAATACACCATAGGAGTTGGCCACTACACCCTACCTTGGCAGAACAAGGTAAACCGAGGGGGTTCAAAACTCAGCAATCTCAGAGAATATAATGACATACCAGTGCATACAGTAAACCACAATTTGCAATAAAAAGCTGGACTGACACACCATGAAATCTAAATTGGATATCTAGCATTTAATTAAGGTTACAACACTAAATAAAGCACGAACAGTGCTGTAAACATAGTCAGCTCTAAGCCAACCTCTGTAAAGTTGCTAAAATACTGTAAAAAAGAGAGTTTATCTTCTTACCTAAGGTAGTTTGGCACAGAGCCAAGTACAAACGTGGCCAGCCTGGGATGATGCACAAAAAAGGACTGAGGATTCTGGGAGTTACAAGGGAAGAGACTGATACAGGGGAAGAGACAGATCAGATTTCAAATCCGGGATTTCTGTTGTGCTTCAGCCTATGAGAAGAGCACTACATTACCCATGTGTTGAGACTCGGAGTGCTGTAAAAAGGTGAGTAAACTACCACTTTTATTGAGGGGGAAAAAAAAGAACTATATGACCAAATCATGATAAGCAATACAGAACAGAATTATAATCACTGCATTTGGAAACAGAAAAAAATAAACAAAACACACAAATAAATAAAAGAAAAGGGAGGTTTAGACTAACCCTTCCACAGAAGGTTCATATACAGTTACAGTATGTAACCCATAAAAACAAGCGCTAATAAAACAATTAAAAGACCTAAGTCACAGGCTTGTCTGAGCCCATAACGCATTGCATATTTCGCCACCACTACTCTGTCCAGACTCTCAACACTTTTTTCAATGCCTTTTGTAGATTTGTACTGACATGCCCTCTCCAGAATCCATCGTTGCATCATGTATAATGCCCTTGGGTGGATCCCGCCCAGGAAAGGCACTCATTGCACACTGCTCTATTGGGGGCTTGGTACGGGCTGGGAACATTACTGAGCTACCTACAAGGCCCCTGGAATTCTGCAGTTCTGCAGTTGCGGAATTTGCCGCAGAATTTGCATCATGCCACAGAATATATGTAGTGCCACAGAATTCATTGTTTTTGGTGAATTTCCATATAAATATACTGTTTTTCCATAGTGTCAGGCTTTCTTTCCCACCTCGTTTATCCTGAAGCTCCTCCTCTATGCTCAGCATATGATGTCATCGATGACATCACATCATATTTAGCCAATGACAGGACTGCATTCTGCCAGAGAAATGAATAAATCATGCTGCAGAAATCAGAAAATGATGCCGCAGAAGTCAAGGAGCCCTGCCGCAGAAATCAGAAAATTCTGCCGCAGAACACCAGTGGCCCTGGCTACCTAGCAGACCTTCTCACACTAGTAACAAATTGCTCATGCTCCCTCAGATATAAGGAAGACTGCTGTTTCCAAATCCCATGCTGTAGGAGAAACCTAGGACAAGCCTCAATTACTGTACATACAGGCTCCCCTCTGTCTGGAACAGTCTTCCTGCCAAAGTCACCACATACAATACCTATGTCTAGTGCAAGAGACACATCAGGGATCCTCACTCCTCCTTGTCTCATGCCCTATCTGCCCCAGTCACACCTCCTGTAGCTATAATCAACTAAGGTTGATGATTGATACTGGGTCTGCTCTTACACAGGGAAAGGGGAAACTGTTTAACTAGGAAAGGAACACTAAGCCAGAGCTTGTTTCCAGGTGCGACCTGGGAGCACAAAGAAGTTAAGTGACTTGCTCAGTGTCACACAGCAGTGACCTCATCTTCAAAAATCACCCAAACAACCTCATCAAGGTCAAAGTGCTCCCAGACTCACTAAGTGACCACTCCCCAGTTATCTGCTGGTGGTCAAATAAACTGCTCCCATCCCGCTAAAGTTTCTGCCCAAAGGCGCCTCCAAAAAGGATCCCTCCCCCGCCTCAAATCATACCTTGCTTCCTGCGACTGGACCCCTATCCACATTGCTCTATCTGCTGACGCTGCCCTCACCTATTTTATCTCTACCTTTAACTTGGCCTGTGACATCTGTGCCCCCATCACCAAGCGCATTGCAAAACAATGGGACACCCCTTGGATCTCCCAATCATTGCTGGACCAAATGCGCCACAGAGATAACTTCTGGCACAGGGCCCTGTACTCGTAACTCCCCCATGACAGGCAGCTATACAAAGAGGCCAGGAACAAATGTACTTGGACAATATGGCAAGCTAAAGCTAATTATTATAGGCAAACCCTAACCTCCTCCTGGGACTCTGGGAAAAAATTCTGGAACAACATGAAAGAACTCTGCGTAAAAACTGTATACCCTACTCATGACCAGCTGCTAACTGATAGGGCCATCTCCCAGGACCCTGTAGCTATCACCAATGCTCTCAATCTGGCCTTCTCTGACCTCAGTGACATCCTCCCCCAAAACTTCTTCAGCCCAGTCCCAAGTCCCACTACTCACAAGCCGACCACCGTCCATGGACCACTCCCCTTTCCGGCTACAGGTCCTCACCTGCAGTGAAGCAAATCGCTATCTTACCAAAGTTCTGATGAATGTCTGCCATAGCAACGACTCCCTTGACCTCAAACTCCTTCGGCTCACCCTGGATGTGACCCTGCTCCAGCTCACCAAAATAATTAACCTGTCCTTATGTCTCAACCAATTGCCCACACCCTGGAAAAAAGCAGTCATAACCTGTATTCTGAAGAGTGGTGATCGCACCTCCACTAGCAACTGTCAGCCCATCTTGATCCTACCACCGCTCTCCAAGACACTTGAAAGAATCGGATCGGACCAACTTACAGAGTACCTGGACAAACATAACTTACTCAGCCATGAACAACACAGCTTCCGGAGGAGTCACAGTACTACCATTGCCCTCGTCGAATACGCATCATACATACATGGGGCACTAGAACAGGGCTCCCTTGTTGGTGCAATCTATGTTGACTTAACAAAAGCATTCAACACTGTCCACCACACACAGCTTCTCCACTCCCTTACTGCCCTGAACATCTCCCCGGAGGCCTCATCCTGGTTTGAAGACTATCTATCCGGCTGTACTCAGCAGGTCAAAATAGATACCACACTCTCCTCCAGTAGACCAGTCCTTGCTGGGGTCCCACAAGGATCCATTCTTGGTCCACTACTTTTCACCCTCTTCCTAAACTCCCTTCCCCAATTCTGCAATGGCAAACTACTGTTCTATGCGGATGACACCATGGTTTTCTGGAAACACCCTCATCCTTACTCCCTCCAAACTGCCCTACAGGCCTTCTTTGGGGAACTTGAAGCCTGGTTCTCTGAGCATCTCCTAGTGCTCAACTACAACAAGACAAAGTCTATGATCATTGCACACCGTCAGAGCCCTCTCTGTAACACCCCGCTAATGATCATGAACTCACAAGGCTCCCAACTTGAACAGGTTTCCTCTTTCAAGTACCTTGGTATCAGCCTTGACACTTCACTCACCTACCACACACATATCCAACTCGTCTCATCCTCCATTTACACCAGGCTAGGGATCCTATTCCAACATAAGCACTGCCTACCCCCCCCCCGGCCCTCCGACTAGCAGAGTCCTCCTCAGTCCTTTCCTTGGTGGATTACGGCATAGTGATCTATGGGACTGCAGACCAAACAGCTCTTTGATGCTGTTACACGAGGTCCCTGCACCCTTATTGGTACCCTCAGAGGTACACTGTAGACAGCTAGTGCTTAGGTATATGTTGTACTAACATATAGGGCTAAGGGCATCTACTGTATAAGAGTAGATGTCAGGATATGTACACATGTTATTGTAATACACTCTGCTTGCTAATACATATATATTCTATGTATTTTCTGTGTATTTCTTACTTATAAGATGTTAGGACACCTGTGTCCTTGTAATAATTATGATATCTAAGTTGGCATTGCCACCTTTTGGGGATTTGTACCACTACTCTGAGTTATGTAAGACTCTGTATAAGTACTCTTTTGTTTTTCAAACTGATGACTACTACAAAATTGTATAATGTTATCTTGAACCATGGAGCCTCCTCTAATTTAGCCAATAGGGCTCATCTCTGTAACTAGAAATGTTTCTGTCTTACAGTAACCATAGCAATTATCATAGGTATATAATGTGAGACACTAAGTCTTGTACCTCGGAGATCCCAAGAGACACAAAGAAACCTCGCGGTATAGGGAATGCTTAGCGCTGGATCCCAGTTCGAACTGGTAAGAACTGCTTAGGGCAGCTGTGATTTTATCCTTTTGGTAGTAATAAACAAGTTTATTACTCTAATGCAATGTGTCTGTGATTACTTGCATTCCCAATATTGCTAAGAACCTGAGACTAAGGTTTAAACCTCCTGACAACTGGCGACTGCGTGCAGGCAATATTTGGTGTTTGTAAGCTTTCACTAGTTGCTACAACTTTTCCCTTCCCAACGGGGACAGTAGGTGTACATTTCCATATCACCTCTCCTGTTTTCAAACCACTTTGTAGTCACTTACAAAGTCTGGCTGTTTTTCTTGGGTGTGGTCAATGCCGACTGGACCCACTCCATAGCAGCTTTGAATTGTAAACCTACAAATTGTACAGTAGCCAATGTGTATAAGTGTTCCTGCTGTGGATTGATACACAGCACGCACCTTTTCACAGTTTCATTTTGTTCACCCCCACAATGGCCACTGTATCAAATATCTGCTCAAAACTGAGACTCAATGTCTCAAACTTCCTTACCTCCCTTGGAGGCTGGACTGACTTCCTTGTGGGACTCAGGTCACGAGGTCCCTGCACCTTATTGGTACCCTCAGATGTACATCGTAGACAGCTAGTGCTTAGGTATATGGTGTACTAACATATAGGGATCATGGGCATCTACTGATAAGAGTAGATGTCAGATATGTACGCATGTTATTGTAATACACTCTGCTTGCTACATACATATATTCTTCTATGTATTTTCTGTGTATTTCTTACTTATAAGATGTTAGGACACCTGTGTCCTTGTAATAATTATGATATATAAGTTGGCATTGCCACCTTTCGGTGATTTGTACCATTACTATGAGTTATGCAAGACTCTGTATAAGTACTCTTTTGTTTCACAAAGTGATGACTACTACAAAATTGTATAATGTTAACTTGGACCATGGAGCCTCCTCTAATTTAGCCAATAGGGCTTATCTCTGTAACTAGAAATGTTTCTGTCTTACAGTAACCATAGTAATTATCATAGGTATATAATGTGAGACACTAAGTCTTGTACCTCGGAGATCCCAAGAGACACAAAGAAACCTTGAGGTATAGAGAACGCTTAGCACTGGCTCCCAGTTTGTATTGGTAAGAAATGCTTAGGGCAACAGTGATTTTATCCTTTTGGTAGTAATAAACAAGTTTATTACTCTAATGCAACATGTCTGTGATTACTTGCATTCCCAATATTGCCAAGAACATGAGAATGAGGTTTAAACCTCCTGACAACGCATTAACTTAGCTCTCAATAAAGCCTGCCGCATGATCACTGGTTGTGATTGTTCTACTCACACATGTGAGCTGTACAATCTAACGAACTGGCTAAACTTCGAAGGCAGGCTTAAATATCACACTTGCCTTCTTTGAAAAAAGATACTTCAGAAGCAAGCCCCTCAAGGTCTATACCACCTCATCCAAATAGTTCCCAATAGAAGAGCCCCCAGGCTTTCCCCCAATGCCACCCTCCTGTTCCCCCACTGTAGGACCTCCCTTGGTCAAAGATCCTTCCGGTATCGGGCTCCCCTGTGCTTAAACAACCTTCCGCCCTCCATCTCCATGGTACCCAGCCATGGCCGATTTAAAACCAGCCTCAAGACCCTCCTCCTTGCCTCCTCAGCCTGTGACTGCACATAATATCCATCATCCTACTTTTCGTCTCTAAAGGTTGCATAGCTTATTCCCTAGGAAGAACATTTTCAGAACTTGATTAGTTTACTCACTTAGGATACATACTGGAAAAGGGAACCATTTCTGTTGTATCTTGATTAATTCCCTCATTACTGCTCTCTCACCGTGTATATATTATGACTCAGGGTCCATTTAAGACCCCCTGAAACTGTATGCTACCATATGTAAATATCTATGACACGGGGTCTACTGTAATGACCACTACAACTGTAACCTACCAATTGTATATATTCCCTGCACTGTATTACCTATGTTAATATCCTGTTATTTTATGTATGTGTCTATCTGACGTGGAGCCTTTACAAAGGAGTCTTTGACTCAAAGGATTGTAATTCCGATTTCTCTCTTAAATAAAAAAAATAAAATAAATGTGGGGGTGGAGTCACACTGACTTTAAAGTGTCTGTTGGAAGCTCAAACTTACTGCAAAGAATAAACTGCAACTCCATTTAGGACCTGGAAACCTGATTAAGGCATAATACTGCAGAGCACTGGGTAAGAAGGGAGATACACTTTCTACAAAAAGTTTTATTTGTATTTTTCCTTATTGGCATTAAGCAGAGAATTGCAGGATTCCTTTAAAGGGTAGTAATTTTATAACCAGAGTGAGATACAACTGAATTTGCTTGAGTGCGGGGTTGAGACCTAGCATTTGGAAGGATATTTTTGTAACATTTTAAGTGTCCTGCTGGCTGAGGAGGAGTTCATTTTATCCCTGGACTCAGTAGAGTGGTTTGTGTTGGACGTGGTCTAGTAAATTGTGGTGTTAGTTGTATTACTATAAAGGACTGTACTCACCAGGGTGGTGGAGCAGTTGTGTATCTGATTGTTTCTAACAGTCACCAGTGGCTGTGCTACCCACCCACCCTTCCCAACCCCCATGTGGCATTTCCTTTAGCCACAGTTCTGACATCACTTCCTCAACAGGTCTTGGGGCAGAACTGTCATATTCCTAATAATCCTGCAACGTGCATAAAGAGTAGTTACACAAAACAAATAATAATACATATATAATTACATATTGTATAGAATAAGGGAGCGGGACTTGTGGGGAGTGGTGCAATGCAGTGGCTGTGGGGCAGCAGTTTTCCGGGAAACATTCTGGAAACTGCATTGCTGTCCTATTTGTAGGCAACTGTCAGCTCTGAGAGAGGAGGTTGCCCACCTCCAGGCTGAACTAGCAAGGACTAAGGAGGCCTCCCTCCCAAAGAGCACCACTGCGCACAACCACTGAGTCAGAGGTTTCGAGTATGAAGAGCAGTAGGACCACAGTGGGTTCTGGGAGGGTGCGGGTGGTGGACCAGAGGCGAAGCCCCCCAGTTGTACCTCTACACAAATCATATGCCATTCTGGCAGAGCAAGGTTCCTCTATGATGGCACCCTCAGTGGAGACCCAGAAGAATGCTGAGGACATCCACAAGAGAGATCCACAAAAGGGTGGCAAGGGACACCACAGGGGAAGGAAACAGCTACTGATAGGGGACTCAATTGTTAGGGGGGTAGAACTGGGGAAGGGAGAGAAGGAAGTAAGCTGCCTGCCTGGTGCCATGGCTTGGAGGGACAAGCGAATCCTCACAATTGTAGAAGCAGCATCACAGGAGAGAGAACTAGATATCATCAGTCCACCTTGGGACGAATGACCTAGCTAAGCATGGGATCAGTGCAGTGCAGAATGAATTTGTGGAGTTGGGGAGGGGCCTCAGATGGGTAGTAAGCACAGTAACCTTCTCAGAGGTGCTACCAGTCCATGGCAGGAATGAGGCTAGGGTACTGCACACCATGCAGTTTAATGAATGGTTGCAAAACTGGTGCAGAGCACAAGACTTTGGCTTCATTGGGGACTGGGGGTCCACCTGGAGAGATAAAGGTCTATACTGGTATGATGGTCTGCATTTGTCCACAAAGGGGACCAAGCTCCTGGGTGACAGGTTTAAATGCTTCCTTGGCAGCTTTTAAACTAGATAAGGGGAGGTACTAGTAAGGCAGGAAAGTCAAGCCTCCCCACAAAACAGGGCAGGCAGTAGGGTAAACACTGAGGTACAGAGCTCAACACAGGGCAGGATGGGGTAAATGGTAAAATAGATAAGAGCAATAAGAGCAGGGATGGGGAAAAGGATCAAGCCAACATTAAATGGAGGGCAATGACTACTAATGCCCGTAGTCTGGGAAACAAGCTTTGAGCTAGTAGCTTTGATGGAAGATGAACAATTGATATTGTAGTCACAGAAACATGGTACACCGAGAACCATGAATGGATGTCAACATACCAGGGTACACAATCTACAGAAGGGACAGGGAAGGCAAAAGAGGAGGTGGAGTAGCTCTATACATAAGGGAAGGGATCAAAGCTACAGAACTAAAAAGTAAAGGGGGAGGACAAGAGGCACTCTGGGTTACCTTGGAGATGGGGAATGGCATGCAATCCGCACAGGGGTTGTATACAGACCCCCCATCTCAAGGGGAGGAAATGGACAAGAAAATGATAGAGGACATTCTCAAAATGGCTGAAAAAGGGGAGATACTGTTGATGGGGGACCTGAATATGCCAGATGTTAACTGGAGGACATGTACTGCAGCCACATCCAAGAGCAGGGTCATTCTCGATGCCCTGCAGGGGGCAGACCTTAGACAGCTAGTGCTGGAACCCACTCAGGAGGGAGCAATACTAGACCTGGTACTCTCAAATGGAGAGGATCACAAATTTAGAAGTCAGTAGACATCTGGGAACAAGCGACCACTGCACAGTGTGCTTCACAATGAGCACAACCATGGAGATAAGCCATACAAAAACAAGGATACTGGACTTTAGAAGGGCTGACTTTGGCAAATGGGTGAACACCTGAAGGATGCACTAGCAATGGCCAGATAGGAGGGTGGAAGAACAATGGAGAAAAATCAAACTGCCATCATAGAGACAACAAGTCTTTGTGTAAAACAAATAAAGAAAACAAAGCGGAGTAAAAAACCACTATGGTTCTCAAAAGAGGTGGCAGGGAAGGTTAAGGAGAAATAGGATGCATTCAAAAAGTATAAGGAATCACAGAGGGAGCACGACAGGGAACTGTATCAATTAAAGCAGAAAGAAGTAGGAAAGGCAGTCAGAATAGCAAAGGCACAAACCGAGGAAAAAATAGCCAACTCGGTCAAAAAGGGGCATAAAACCTTTTATAGGTACATTAGGGAGCATAGAAAGGTTAAGGGAGGGATAGTGAAGATTAATAAAGGAGAGGGGAGGTGGGCAGAGGGAGACAGTGAAAAGGCAGAGATACTGAATGAATACTTTTGCTCAGTATTCACAAAAGAAGATGAGGAGCAGTTACCTAAACCAGACAATAGAAGCACTCTGGGTAGGGGTTGATACCAGTCCATTCACAGAAGAAAGAGTCCCTGAAGGAACTCCTAAAACTCAAGGTGGACAAAGCAATGGGGCCTGACGGGATTCACCCCAGAACCTAAAAGAACCAAGGGGACTTAGTGACACCACTGACCACACTTTTAACAAATCATGGCAGGATGGGGTGGTACCTGAGGACTGGAGGAGGGCAGATGTGATTCCACTTTACAAAGTGGGAGCAAGGCAGAAGCAGGAAACTACAGACCTGTAAGTTTGACCTCAGTGGTAGGGAAAATGATGGAATCACTTCTGAAAGAAAGAATTGTTGAGCACCTAGAGGCCAGCGGGCACAGGACCCAAAGCAACATGGATTTACAGCAGGAAGGTCATGTCAGACTAATCTAATTGATTTCTTTACTGGGTGGCCAAAGTAATAGACCAGGGAGGGGCTGTGGATATGGCCTCACCTAGACTTTAGCAAGGCATTTGACACAGTCTCACACAAAAGATTAATAACTGGTTAGCCAGCCTGGGAGGGTCCCAGGGTGGTAGCCTGGTAGCAAACTGGCTGCACAACAGAACACAGAAGGTAATAGTGAATGGAACACATTCTGAAGAAAGGGGGTTACTAGTGGAGTACCTCAGGGCTCAGTACTGGGTCCAATCCTCTTTAACATCTTTATAAGTGACATTGCAGAGGGTCTGAGGGAGAGGTATCTCTTTGCAGATGACACAAAGATCTGTAACAGAGTTGATACACAAGAGGGGATAGAAAAGATGAGAAGGGACTTGGCAAGGTTGGAGGAATGGTCAGACATATGGCAACTTAGATTCAATGCAAAGAAGTGCAAGTAATGCACCTGGGAAACAAAACCCAGGAGAAGAGTACACAATAGCTGGGAGGTACTAACAACAACAAAATGGAAAGGGACCTGGGGTAGTCATATCAGATGACCTAAAGGTGGGTAAGCAATGTGAGAAGTCAGTAAGGAGAGCCAGGGGGATACTGGGATGCATAGGAAGGGGCATCACAAGTAGAAAAGGGAAGTGATTATCCCTCTATACAGACAATTGGTGAGACCCCATCTGGAGTACTGTGTGCAGTTTTGGAGACCCTCATCTATGCAAGGACATAGACAGGATGGAAGCAGTCCAGAGGAGGGCAACTAAAATGGTGCAGGGTCTACATCAGAAACCATATGAAGAGAGACTGAGAGAGCTTAATATGTATACCCTGATGAAAGGCGGACAGGGGGACATGATAGAAATGTTCAAGTACCTCAAGGGAATCAACAAAGTCCAGGAGGGTAGCATCTTTCAGAAAAAGAGATGTGTAAGAACAAGGGGGCACAGTTTAAAGATAGAGGGAGGACGGCTCAGGGGTAATGTGAGGAAATTCTTTTTCGAGAGAGTGGTGGATACATGGAACAGCCTTCCTGAGGAAGTCGTTGGGTCTAAAACAGTGGGGGAATTCAAACATGCTTGGGACAGACACAAAGCAATTATAGTGCGGGGTTGCAGGAAGCAGGCTGTTGGTTAACTAGAATCTGCAGCTTATCCAGTAGGTAGTGAAATGGGCAGACTGGGTGGGCCAAGTGGTCCTTTTCTGCCATCAAAGTCTATGTTTCTATGTTTCTATGTCTGATGGGAGTCAAACTCAGACCTCCAGGTTTGCAGCTCAGTGCCCTTAACCACTACGCTATACTGCCTCCTAGACGGGATAGCTAAGCAACTCCTATCCCAGACATTGAACCTCTGCAGTCCTGCTGCTGTCTACACTACTTGCACATTCCTTAATGCCTGTATATTGGATTTACAATGTATTTCTTCAAGTATTGTCTTCCCTTTGAACCTACAATTTCTTTTTCAACTTTTTGTTGTCCGGTCATGGCCTGTGAAGCCTCTCTCAGGCATCCTGCCTGTTTCTGCCCACCTGAGGTACCCTCAACCCTAAACCTCCTCTCTCCCCCCTCCCCACAACTAGCACCCCCAGCTTAACCCCTCCAGGGTGGGGCTGCCCCTCCTCTTTGGGCGTGCTTACATTTCTAGACTCTGGCTGCCGGTGAGGGCCCAGGTGGAGGAACTGGATGGCCAGGCGACATGGATCTGGCAGTGGGCATGGGGTTCAGGTGCCATCACCTACCCAGTGGAGCCAGGTTTTTCCCTTGTTCTGGTGTTCTCCCCCCCCATATGGTGCACTCTGACACATGGTGCACGGCAATCCTGCCTGTGTCAGCCACGCTGGCATGCAGCCAATGCACTGCAGCACCCCTGGTCTCCACTGGGAGCTGCTGCTGCTGCACTGGACATGCCCCAACCCTCCCCAAGGGGGAGGAGAGCAGCCCAGTGGGTGCTCAATCCTTGGCCCATCACTGCTGACCCCTGGCACCCGAGCTTGCTCCCAAACTCAGGTCACCTGCGTGGCACGAGGTGTGGCATCCAGCACCTCAACCCTCAGTGCCACCAGGCTGGCTTGCCTACAATGTTAATGCCTGAACATTGGATTCATAATGTTTTCTTTCAGCTATTGTCTTCACCTTGAGTTTCACCTTGAACCTATGATATTACCATCTTGTATTATTTTGCATCTAGTACCTACAATGTTTTCCATCCTGCATGCTGGATTTGTACTGTGCTGTATTTAAGAAAAAATATGGTGGAATGTACCCTTCCCTATGATATCCCATGACCCTCCCTTCAGGTTGCAACTGGCATGAGTCCTCTGGGCTCTGTGTGCTTAGCTGGTAAAATATTTTGAAACAATAATCATAACTTCTCTATGTCTGGAGATCCAAATCTGATAACCTAAAATGTTCAGGGGATCTGTCGTGAGTTTAACCCCTGCTACCAAGGAGGACTGTGGGATACCCTCCCAAACACTGGCCTGTGCATTTGCTTAAATTTAAGGAGGAAACCTGAAAATATTCCCCAAACCCAGAACCAGTGAATAGCCTGTTTGATATCTCGAGCCATAAGGCAGACATTGTCTGCATAGGCCATCGCTTCCAGCAACTGTGCCTTCCTCATTTTGTAATGGGATAATTAAAAGGTCTTGCTCAGTCTTACATAGTATAGGGTCTTGGCATAGTATATATATGAGATGGGACTCAGGGAACACCCGTGCCTAACACCTTTGCAAACTTTGCATGCAGACCCAATCTGACCATTCACAATTAGTGTAACGAAGGCAGTGTTAAATACGCATTTATCCAGGTTATAAACACCTCTGGAACACCATATTAACCCAACATAAACTATAAGTATTCACGCAAGACCCAATCAAATGCCTTACATTGGTAAAGAAATAGTAAACAAATATACACATGCCCAACGCTGCCCCTCTCCACTGTTTCCCTTAACTCATTCAGGCCTAGATACGCCTGTAGGTGGCGTCTAAAAGCATAGCCACTCAGGCCAATAACGCCTGTATACGTACTCAGCTGACTTTCACTCAGGCTAGGAAATGTCTGAGGAAGTCAGCAATTTGTACCTAAATATTAAACAAACTGAATTGCTTAGAATTGATTGCATAGCACCGTTAGAAACTTAATTTTGTGCTGAACAATTTTGCTGCTGATAGTTTGTGTCTATCATGTAATGATAACTGATCTTGTATCACTCTGCCTTGGACCGAACATGCCTGAGACAGGGCTATCGTGTGCTCCATTACTTGACCAAATCTGGCCATTAAGATTCTGGTTAACAGTTTTAAAGCTGTGTTGAGTAAACAGATGGGTCTCCTGTTGGAGAGATCCTCCTTGTCACCCTTTTAATGTAGAAAAATCAGAAGACCTTCTATCATACTAGGAGTAATAGTCTCTTGCTGTAGCATGAAGTTTTATACTTGTGCAAACTCTTGTGAGATAGCTGGGTAATTAATTTATACAATTCCCTCGTGAGGCTACCCTGGCCTGGGGCAGTATCTGTACCCAAGGACTTGATGGTGGCTTCGATTTCACCAGTTGAAATGTTGGCAGGGAGTGTTAAAGCCAAATGCTCCTTAACCTGGGGGAATGAAAGACCTGAGAAAAACTGGTCCTTTCCTGATAGCGAAATGAAACTAGCTCTGAAAGTTTTTTTTTTTTTTAACAAATCCAGTCACTACAGACATAATGTGATGCGAGTCAATGTGAAGTGACTCCTATTCATCCTGGATTTGTGTTTAGGATTTTCTTATCTACCCTTTTTTTGCAATTTCCAAAGGGAGAAAGGTTAGTTTTAACCCCTGAATGCCAAATTGTTGAACATTTTTCATAGCCCGTGATCTCTGTAGGTGGTATTGTGTCATTCTGTTTTAACATCTGTATTTGTGTGGTATAATCTTGCCCAGTTCCCATTGTCAGAGAAACAATTTCTGTAGCTGGTTACATTGCGACTAATACTGAAAATATTCAGTCTTGTCACATTGTTTCCCCTGAAGACTGAAAAACTTCTCCATTTTTTACTTTGTGTCCTCCCACCAACTTATGAGATAATCATAAAAAAAGTATGCCGTGTCTGGGCTGCCATTAATTCTCATAAGGCATTCTGAACCATGGGTTCTATGATCAGTGTAGAGTTAATTTTCCAGTCCGCCCCCACCCCATCCAAACTATAACCCTGAGGAATCGCCTACCATTGCAGACACCATTCTATGATACAAGAACTTTAAAGGGCTTGTAGATGCCTGTTGGATCTGCATATGAGAAGGCAAAAATATACAGTTGATCCTGCTTGATTGATGACCTTTAAAAAAAGTAGGATTTCTTTTCCCAGTATATCCCCCCCAAGAAAAAAATCTGACAGCCCAGCCATTGAATAAGTTTAGTAAGGAAGGACATTTCATGACTTTCCTAGTTTTTGAATCTCGATCATAAATAGAAAGGCCACAGTAAATCCCCACTGAATATAATAAGTTTTGTCTGGACAAGTATGGCCGTGTTATTTTCAAGAGATCTATTCTGACAGTTCTGGACTAGGGTGCATAAATATTTATGAGTTGAAAGAGTTCAGCAGTCGCATTGAAGGCTGTGTGTACCAGGTAAATCAAAAGGCAAAAGGCAAAATTCACAAGCTGCAAGTAAAAAAAACTTTACTGTGATACACACAATGGAAGGAGTGAGTCGGTACCACTAGACACCCTGGTGCTTCAACAACAGTCTTCATCAGGGGGCAGGGTCTAGATGGTAGTGACCCCCCATTAAGTGCTATACAGGTAGGCAGTCCAGCCAGTCCATGAATGGTTGCTGCTTACAATTGATAGCTGCCAAAGTAGTACGGGGGGGGGGGGGTTGAAAGACACGTATAAAATGCAACATCAAGAAAAGTTTTATAACACATTTAAGGCATTATTTGTTAAATCGTACAGCACAAAATGTTGAATCCTTAAGATCTTGCCAGGTCACTCCTGTGCTCCATGATCTGCACTGGGTGTCTGTTCATTGGCGGATCACCTTCATAGCCCTAAATGGTCAGGGACCGCGCTATTTGCGAGATCTTCTCTGCCCCATTCCCCCTCCACTCGCTACATTCCTTAGACGAGGGATTGTTGGAGACTCCCAGGGTTCGATTAAAGATCTCCGGGGTCCACTCTTTTGTGGCCCCTATCCTGTGGAGTTCTTTGCTTCATCAGATTAGAGAGTGCCTGACCATCGAGAGCTTTAAAGCTGCTCTTAAAACCCACTTGTTCTGTTTAGCATTTCCTGATATAAGTAATGGGTAGTTTTTGTCATCAGTTAATTTTAAAAATGTCTTAAAGTCTGATTTTAACATTTTATTGTTGATGTTTTATGGATTTTGTAAAGCGCTTTGATCATTGCGGAATTATGCTTAAAATAAAGTTGACTTGACTAGGGGGATTAGCTGTCCAGTGGCCATCTAGTGTGGAAGTCACTGCAAGAGAAACAGGCATCTGTCAATGCTGACTGTTGCTTGCTTATATGTGCTGTTTAGGTATTTGGAAGTGATAGTTCCATGCCTAAAAACTGTCATGTGCCCCCCACCAAAAAAAAAAACATCCACTGTGTCTTTTTGTTCAGTATTCACAGAAGAGGGGGAGGGGCAAGGGCCACAGCAGTATAGCAGTTGCCAAGAGGATGAAGAGGTGGACAATAGTCCATTCACAGGCAAAAAAGTCCTGCAGGAGCTGACTAAATTGAAGGTGGGCAAAGCAATGGGATCAGATGGCATACACCCAAGGATATTAAGAGAACTGTGAAGGGAAATAGCAGTACCTCTGGTAGCCATGTTCACTGAGTCATTCAACGCAGGGGTGGTACCAGGGAATTGGAGGAGGGCACATGTGGTCTCTCTACACAAATCTGGCAGCAGGGAGGAGACAGGGAACTATAGGCCGGTCAGCCTCACCTCAGTAGCAGGGAAGATCATGGAGACATTGCTTAAAGAAAGGATAGTGGGGCATCTAGAAGCCACCGGAGCCCAGGACTATAGGCAACATGGATTCACAGTGGGGAGGTCATGTCAGTAGGGTTGCCACCTGTCAGGTTTTTTACCTGGTGATCAGGGTTTCAGGGTCCCTATCAGGTAATCCGGTTTTGCTCTGTGCTGGTCAGGTTTTTGAGCCATTTTGAGTGCTCACATACTTTTGAAATAAATTTTGTCATATCACTCATTGTTTCAGCTACATGTCTAGGTTACAAACAAGTTCTGTTGTCAGTGTAGCCTTTTGTTTGTGAATGCAGTCACCCTGGGTGGTGTAAAGTTATGGCCATTAACACCATTAGCACTTACTTAAGCTAATCTTTCCACTGCATCTTAAAGCGGCATTGCAGCAAAGCTGCCCCCACCTTTTGTAACAGTAACAGAGCCAATTGTCCTCTACTTTCATTTGCTGGTAAACATTTTCATATCTAACAGAATTTAGGTATTTTTAAATGTTTTAAATTATTTTTCCCCACAAGAAAAAAGTATGATCACTTCTTTGGCTTTGAAATAGTACTGTGAACAAGAACAGGAAATGGAGGCTGAAAAAGATATAATGTATGTATACTATTGTATGCTATTTACAGTATTTCCCTTGTCTCCCCCAAGATCATATCTGTAAATGAGATTTATTTTATCTATGTATGTTGATCTGGTAAAGCAATGTCAATAAATAAATACATAAATAAATAATTAGGAAGAACCTAGGAAAGTAACTTTAACAGGCACGGTACAGTATCTTAACATTTTTATTTCACTGCTGCTTTAAGTGTTGCCTTTTATTGGAGGTACAGTGCATGATGAATCACGAAAAGGGGTGGGGCTAGGGGCGGAGCTTAGGATCCGGTTTTTGCCTCATCCAAAGATGGCAACCCTACATGTCAGACAAATCTGGTTGATTTCTTTGACTGGGTGACAAAGGAAGTAAATCAGGGTGGGGCAGTGGACAACGCTTACCTTAATTTCAGCAAAGCCTTTGACACCGTCCCACATAGGAGGCTGATAAACTAGCTGGGTAGGCTGGGCATGGGGGAAAGGGTGGTAAACTGGGTTAGAAACTGGCTAACAGACAGGAGGCAGAGAGTGGTGGTAAATGGGGTGCAGTCTAGGGAGAGGGGGTGACCAGTGGGGTGCTGCAGAGATCGGTCCTGGGGCCAGTCCTGTTCAATGCCTTGATTAGTGACATTGAAGAAGGGCTGAAGGGAAAGGTCTGCCTGTTTGCAGATGACACCAAGATCTGTAACACAATGGATACCCCAGAGGGGGTGGAGAACATGAGGAGGGACCTGGGGAAGCTTGAAAAATGGTCTGAGGACTGGCAGCTGAAGTTTAATTCAAAAAAGTGCAAAAGTATGCACCTGGGACACAGAAACCCTGGAGAAAGCTACAGGATGGGGAAGGGGAGTTGCTGACAGTCACAAAGAAGGAAACGGACCTGAGGGTTCTTATTTCAGATGACCTGAAAATGTCAAAGTGCTAAGGCATCTGGGAGGGCCAGTGACACGCTGGGGTGTCTAGGCAGGGGTATCACCAGCATAAGGAGGGAGGTAGTGATGCCATTCCATAAAACCATGGTCAGGCTTCACATGGAGTACTGTGTGTAGTTCTGGGGGCCACACCTTCGTAAGGATATTATCAGGATGGAGATGGTCCAGAGAAGGGTGAATAGATGGTACAGAGCTTGTAACGCAATATTTATGAGGAGAAATTAAGGGACCTCAATATGTACTCTCTAGAAGAGAAGAGGGAAAGAGAGGATATGATAGAAACATTCAAGTACCTCAAGCGTATAAACAAGGTGCGGGGGGAGACATTTTCCAGTACAGGAGGAGCACAAGAACGAGGGGGCATGACATGAAATTGGAAGGTGGGAGGTTAATTTATTTATCTATTGAATTGTTTCACCGGGAAAGGCACACTGAACAAAACAATGCTCATCTCCCAGTGCGCCCTGGGGGAGGGGTACAGAGGAGAGGATAACGTGCAGGTTATCACTGAGTAAAACATTTAACATTGCAGTTTGTGCATTGGAGAGGAAAATGCGCAGGATTTCAAGTAGGATACATATAACACTACATTTACTACATTACATTAATGTATACACTCAATAGGAATTACGGCTGAGTGACAGGTTAAGAGGGAATGTGAGGAAGTTCTTCTTCATAGAGAGGGTGGTGGATGTGTGGACTGGGCTGCCTCAGGAGGTGGTGGGAGCGAGCACTATGGATGGATTCAAGCATTCTTGGGACAAGTGTAACCCCTAGGTGGCACTATCCCAAGGGCTACTTCCCCTGCCTGCTTGGCTAGTAGCAGGTTAAGAGGCCTGAGTTCTGAAATGGGTGCCTCCACCCAGAGGTCAGGGTTGGTAGTGGTAAAGCTAACCTGGGCACAGCTCTCCGGGACACTGTAACCCCCCTCTTTCCTTACTAGTGGCCGGAACAATACACAATAATCACTTTCACAATACCGCTGATACACCCCACAAGTACCCACACTGTTTACACTTACCACCTGGGCTTTCCTCTGGCTTGGCCCTGGGGACCCCCTGTAAAACAAGATTATACACAGCAAATAACAGCAGTACAGTACTCTTGCACAAACTGGAATCACAGTCAGGGTAAATGCAAAAAAGAGTCAGATCTGATTTATTTAAGGGACTTGAACAAGGGAGGGGCGTAATCAGGTTAATTTGCTTAAAGACTCTATCATTCAAACAGTTATGCATGCACTTTAGGTTCTATAAACAGTCACACACTCTGGGTACCCAGATGGAGAATGGTGGGCTAGCCAGGAACATTGCAGCTGGTTGGGGCCCTGTGATGGAAGAAAACAACATGCACAACACACACTATTTGTAATCCAGAGCCGGAGGGCTCAGTTCATGAACAGAAAACAACAAGACAATCAGATGACACACTTTTAGATTAGGCTGTTGTTGCAGGGAGCTACCATGGTGATTACTCATGATACCCAAGACTGGACACAGGCTGGATGAAAATCGAGACAGCAGGTGGTTAATCTGGAGTGCCAGAAGAAGCAGGGCCCACATGAATCACTGAGGCATCGTTCCTGTTCAAGCATGGAGCAGGGGGCTGATCCCCAGGCAGGTCTCTCATCGATGGCTTTCTCTGTGCAGTAGGTAGTCTAGCTGGGCCAGTGTGGCAAGGCACCGGCCAAATGGAGACAAATTCAGATACAGTCCATTTTGGGCTGGATACAGCTTCCAGCAAGCAGAACACAGTTCACACAGTGGGGAACCAAATCACGACCCACTAACAACTCACAATACATTTACATGTAAGGAAATTCTACTGTACTAGGCAAACCGCTCTCCAGTCATGACTGCAAAGTCTCTGCACAAACTGGGGATTCAAAAGCAGCTGGAAATCCTGACAGGCCGATCGCATTCAGCAAATCTTCGGTCTTCTTCAGGTTAAAGCCTGGTCACAACTCAGATTCAGTCTGAATAAAGCTCTCTTTTTCCCTCTCAGGGACAGCAGACAGACAGGCAGGCCAAAACTCAGCCCTTTCACAGTTCTCCCATGCAAAACTACACAGAACTGCTGCATCAAAATCACTTGAACTCTTCTCATTTCACGTCCCAGCTCAGAACTAACTGAAAATTGCAAGCAGTCTGGGATTTCCCCAAGGTCCAAAAGGTTCGGTTGGCTGATTCGGCTGTCAGTCAAAGCAAGAGCTCCCCCTTCAGTTGCAAAAAGGCACCAAAAGCCCAAAACTACAATTTCTACAGATTTTGACTCCAGACAGCTCCTGTAGTCCAGCTCCATTTTAGGTCCCACCAGCACTGATTAGTCCAATTTGCAGTCCCGGCCAAATGGTGGGGATAAACAAAACAGTCCTTGCTGCAAAGAAGGCAGGTTAAACAAACTACATTATCATTATCACTCTAAATGATTTTCAGCAAATAGTTACATCTTTCAACAGAACTCCCTCTCAGATTGCTTATGACTGCAATCCAGGCAGCTCTTAAAGAGACAGTACACAGAGGCTATACAGGCACTCTCTGGCAATCACATTTCAGCTGCTAAAATTCAGGACACCAGCCTGGCAGTGAGCATTTAGGCAAGCTCAAGGGGGGTTACACCAGCATAGAGGAACCATAGAGGTACAGCAGTGAGTGGGTCAGAAGCAGTAATCCAGTACAAGGGCTTGGGGGCAGACTAGATGGGCCAGGTTGTTCTTATCTGCTGACAATTTCTATGTTTCTATGTCTGTGTCTCTTTCTCTTATGAATTACAGATAGAGAGAGACACACAAGCATATGCCGCTTGCATGTGCTGTTCCCCACTATGTCCTCCCTAACACATTACTATCCACAGACACACAGAGAGAGGACACAGCACACATTGTCTCTTCAATGCTGCTCCCCCAGTGTCTCTGTCTCTCTTTCTCACTCTTACTCTCCCTTTCTCACTTTCTCTATGTCGCTCCCTCTCTAAGTAGTGAGCTCCATTCTTGAATGTCGGGGGGAAAAAACTCAGTTGCGCTCTCTCACTCTCTCTCTCACTGGGATGGGGGTGGGATTTGGCAGAATGGGACACAGAGAACTTGTTGTATGGGAGGTGGGAAAGCAGCACAGAGGTTCCCAAAGAAAAAGACACTGAGAGAGAGACAGAGAGAGAGAGAGAGAGAGAGAGAAAGAGAGACCCAGCAAATACACAGGTCTCTCCTGCACACAAACTGTAGCACTGTCCTGTACCGGGGAGCAAGGGGAGGCCACAGACAAAAACATCCCAATGTTTTCTCTCTTGCTGTCTCACAGGACATTTCAGCCATGGTGCAGATGTGGAAGAGTGATGATGCTGTCTCTCACTTTATCGTCTGTGCACTGAGGGTGGGGAACGGTCAATGGGGCAGCCACAGTTGGGGAGGTGGCAGGAAAGAAAACTCTGGGTGGCCACTGTCACACTCGTTCTCTCCTCTTCTCTCCTATATTACAGCCAGTCAGAGGGCTCTATACTGCTGATCATTGCTTCTACTGTTTCTGTGGACAGAGACATAGACAGACAGACAGAGAGAGATGCAGCACATTGCTGCAACTTTGGTACCTACTGTCTCCCACTGTCTGTGTGTCTCTCTCTCTCTCTCTCTCTCTCTCTGTCCTTCACGCCAGACCGCATATGGCGCTGTTGCTCTCAACTACCTCCTTGCCCACTCGGACTGCTGATTATCTGTAAACTGGGCAGGGTAGTGGCAAGTGGAACACACCCAGACGCTCTGTCTCTGAGCTCACAGGCTACACAGCTGCTATGCACGTCTCGCTTTCTTGCACTGTGTGATGTTTCTGTGTCCCCTAGCCCCAACTCGTCACACAGTCATGAGATTGCCATACCATTGCCTGACATTGTCTCTGTCCCGGTCGCTGTCTCTCTGCATCAGACTGCACAGTGGGATCACTTCACCCGGCTTGTCCCCATTGCACTTCACCAACTTGGGGACATAATCTGTCTGTGCCTCTGGACTGCAGTCTGAAAATGCAATCTGACTGCACACAGCATGGACTGGGGCCTCAGAAGCTATGAATTGTGCAGGACGGTACTGATTTCACCATGGGCTCGGTGCCCAGTGGTCCGCGGGGTGGCTGAGTGTGTACACAGAAGTTGTTAACTGTGCTCTGGTTGCATGGAGGTCTGCATTATCGCACTGTCAGGTGCTGCCACACAGTCAATCAAATCCATTCCAAAGAAGAATTGCATGGATTCGCTTTAAGAAAAAAAGTGTATTCTTAGAGCCACGGGAATATTTGGAGCACTACTGGAGTATTCTGCTATTCAAAAAATGCATGCACAGTCTGAGTCGGCCATCCACTCTGGCTCTCGGAGCATATCAGGTTTCAGCTGTTACAGCAACGCTTGTCCCATGGAGCACTAGGCAGCTTTGTGGTGCATCGTTTAAGCTAAAGCTTCTCTGGTTCCTCCCATAATTTGTGAGGCTGATAGCAGCACAGCTTAGCCAGTCATGTTAGCACGGCCACTGGAGCCTGGCTCGAAGAAATGCAAAACATAAGGAGACAGGAGGGTCAGAGGGACAACAAGGGAGAAATGAGGTACAGGGAACACATGAGACAAAAGGTGTGTGCAGGGGAGGAGGGAGAGACAGCAAGGAAAACGGAGCGATGGAGGGGAGGGGGGGACACATTTATGTATATTAAACAGAAGAAGCGTTCTCTCATTGGAATGCTTCATTTGTTTCAAGTACACAAAATTTCCACCCATAAACTGTAAATCATTGTCATACTTAGCTTGCATGATAATTGGTTTGTCAAGGATGAGCCCAATGCAGCTTGACCTGCATTGGGCTAGTCAGTGACACACCTCTGCAATGCCGTTCTCTGTAGCAAAACATTTCTTGTGCAAACGCAAGCAATGTAAAAAGGAAGAGAAAGGCAGACAGTGGATGTAAGTAGGGAGTAGATTCAGTATTCTGAAGCTTTGATAGGTGGAGGAGGGGAAGGTCCCCCTCCCCTGAAACCACCTCACAGTTCAGACCCATACCAGTATATCTGCTTGCCTTGCAAATGAACACAAGTATTTGTCAATGCCGAATGGTTGCTTGCTGGCATTAGCAGTGGAAGTGCAGGAGTTAGACAGATGCAGTATAGGAATGGCAGTGAAATATTGAACTGATGCCAACTCCACCCCCACCCTGCTGAGATGGACAGGCACTGGGGTGTGCCTTTGGGTGGTCACCCATAACAGTCACAACATTTCACCTCACCCTACCCTGCAGACACTTACAAGTGTCAAGGTGTGCCATGGGGTGTTCAGGCTTTACACTTACCTCATTCCATAAGGAAATACACTGAAATGGGTGTAGTATAGGAGAATGGGGTGAACTCTGGGGCCAAAGAGTCCAAGGCGCACCTCGATGCCTGTCACTGGTCGCAGGATGGGGGTGGAATGGCATGAGCATTACTGTCGAGAGTCCTAAGTCACCGCTCTGATGCCTGTCAGTCCCTACAGAGTAGGGCGTTATGGTTGGAAACCCAAATGCCCTGGGAGTTTCTTGGTATTTTTACTCCAAGTTTCCAACATGGGCTTTTTGTGACCCCACTGCATGAACAGTGACACTATCAGTTTGTTAGCCGAAAGGTGATTTTGCACAGCGACTGCGCCATTTGGCGCCACAGGGGCGAAAACACATTTTGAACAGGATGTGAAAAAAGACAGCTGTACTGTTCATAAGGAGGTGTAAAAAAAATGGTAATGTTAAAAATCTGGAGTAAATATATAAAAAAACTGGTGAAGTCACGAGTGCGCATAGAAACTGCGTAATGCACACCCGTAATTATTAATTTTTTTTTTATATGAGATATTCAACATAGGCATTTTGGGACCTCTGCTCATGAACAGTGTCACTGTGATTTTCTTAATCTGTCCTGAACACTGATTATTTTATTTATTGAAATGTTTCACCAGGAAGGCACACTGAATGATGGGCTATGGCTTTCCGTCAGCTTCATGGGGACTGTGAGCTGCCAACAGAGAAGTCGTCACCATGGGATCACCACACAATGCAGCTTGTAATTGGCTGCTGCAGTCAGGGATGCTCCACAGCAAAAACAGCTGATTGCGTAGTGATGGGCGCTCTTTGATTGCAGCAGCCAAGATTCTTTGATCATAGTGGCACGCTCATTAACTGCCGTCATCGACAGCATGCTCTTCTATTCTCTGCAGCAGAGACCAGCCCCAGAACAGACTGCTGCTATTTGGCACAACACTGCCACCACTCCACATCCCACATGAGAAGGAAGGTGACGCAATGTGTTTCTTGCACATGCGTGCAAGCAACACAAAAATGACTGATAGATTCAGTGCAGCTCTCCTTTGAAGTACAGTAGCAGGCTCAGTGCCTTCTAGAACAGTGTCTGTAATATAATGTCCTTCATAGGGTGGTTTTCCTCTGTTTACAATGTGATGAGAGCTCTCATTGAGTAATCATGACATACACGGTGTCAGAAGGTGTCCATTCCTCTCAACTGGTCAACATTAGGGGGGATGCCCCACCCCTCAGTCTGCCACTCAGAAACCCACTGTCTCACATGCTACACTAAGACTTTGAAGGCAAATTTCAGAGTTATTTATATTGCTTAACATATGCAGGGCAAACTTTAACGTGAAAACAGTGAATCCCCGCTGTGTTCTGAACTTCTTTGTCTCAGATGTGTTGAGGTGTTCCATGTTTTAGAAACACAAAAATATAGAAAGGTGGTGGCAGAAGAAGACCAAGATCCATCTAGTTTGCCCATTTGTTACCTATCGGGTACCATGTCAAGACCGCACTAACAAAGGCAGTGCAGTCAATAACAGAGACATCAATAACATGAAAGAAAGAAATGCGTAGACACAATTACAAAGGAAGTAATCTCTGAGTCAAAAACCGCATATGCCAAAAGACGTGCCAATACCAAATTGAGTATTCTATAACTTCTTGATCAAATGCAGTCAATTTCTTTTTCTTTTGCTTTTCCATCTTACGTGATTATGGCGGAGTAGTTTTGACCATGTTGTTTTGGATGGCACAGTTTTGACAGGAGACACCTGAAAACCACATACTACAGCTCCTGTGTGATGTGGTTTCACTAGTTCTTTATGTATGCCCCATGCTGCCTTGAGCCTGTTACTGTTTTGGCCTTCACTATCACTCCTAGAAGGATGTTCCAGCTGTTCACCACTCTTTTAGTGAAGAAATACTTCATGTCACTCCTTAAACTGGTTCCGTCCATTTATATTCATCCTCCCTGGTACTGTAGTAGTATGACTGCAGCTCTTGAACAAGATCTTGTATTCTACCTTGTTCACCCCTTTCACTACCTTAAGTCCTTCCCCATCTCTTTTCCAGTGGGTACCTACTCAGGCTGGCTAACTTCTGCTCATATGACCTTCTCTGCTGACCAGCGATCATTTTCATGGCCCTTCTCTGGATAAACTCAGGCTGACTTATGTCCTTTTTGAGGTATGGGCTCTTGAACTGGATGCTGTACTCCAGGTAAGGTCTTACTAATGACCTTTATTGGGCAGTACCACCTCCTTCCGTCTGCTGACAAAACCCACTCCCTATACATCCTAATGGCCTTGCCTGTTTTTCCTACATTTAGAGGGACAGTGTCCAATGTTTTGAGTCAAACAAGGTTTAGAGGTGCTGGAGTGTTGTTGTGCAAGAGTTGGACACCACACAATAGCTGTTGTGGATAATAACCATCTGTTAACTAACCTAATGCTGTCTAATCATAGTGGGAGCAGTTAATCTTACATAATCTCCAATGCAGAGTACTACATTCTTTACATTTCTGTCTCATTTTTATCTTCCTTGCCACCCCCTTTTATGTCTAGGGGTCCTAATGGTAACTGTGGCGGGGGGGGGGTACAGACCAAAAACCTTCCAGGGAGGTAAGTCAGAAACATAGAGGGAAAACAAGGCTTTACCACAGTTTTTTAATTTTTATTTATTGCAATGTTTCACCAGGATGGCACACTGAGCAACAAGTTGCTTGTCTCCCAGTGCGACCTGGGGAGACAGGGTGCATAGAGGATAAACAATGATTTACAGTAGACAGATAATTTCATAAACAGTAGATACAATCAGGGTACATGAGACAATAGTGACATGCAGTGAATAAGAACAGTGGGTAAATTAACCTATGGTATTATAGTGTAAGTGGAGAGAAGCGTGTAGCAATCTATAATGGCGAGAAATAGATAAGAGGAATAGGTAGATATAGACAGTGTAGAGAAGTTAGACAATGGTAAGTGCTTTTGCTTTTGTCAGTACCTCATGTGATGGGGGAGTGGGGATTGGAACAGGTAGATTGTAAGTGCCATATCAAAAAGGGTGAAGGGGGGCAGGGAGGGGAAGCCAAGCCCTTGGGTCCTTCCAGGATGTTGAGAACCCTGCAAGGGGTTGGGGCTGCCAGAGGTGGAGGGGTTAGGTAAGGAGAGAGGAGGAAAAAGGGAGGAGGGAAGTAAGTGTGAGGGAAAAAGGGGGGTCCCTCCAGGATGCTTAGAGCCCTGCAGAGGACAAGGGGTGCCTCCAGGGTGCTGAGAACCTTGAAAAGGGAGAGGGGGCCCCTCCAGGATGCTGGGAATCCTGCAAGGTGTTTAGTACTAGTTGGCAGAAATAGTTACATGCTGACCTCAGGCAAAGGGTGGGAGGAAGGTGGAGAAGGGGGTTGGAGGGGGAGAAAGGAGGGGGATGGAGGAGGGAGAGTCGAGCCCAGAAGAAGACCCCTTCAGGATGTTGGGAACCCTGCTAGGGGGCCATGGGAGGCTATAAGAGATTAAGGAGGAAGAAGGGGCAGGGGATGAATTATGATGTCGGGAACCTCAATTCTGTGCAAGAATATAGGTTGGGAGAGGGTCATGGCAAGAGCAGTTGGAAGATAGGTAGTTGTGAAGGACCGAGCTGATAGAGTTAATAGAGCTGGAGTGGTGGACTTGGGGAAGAAGGGAGTTCCAGATTTTGGGGAGGTGGTACGAGAAACCAGTTTATCCAATTAGGGTGGAGCACTGGGGGATCAATAAAGAATGAGTGTCGGTGAATCTAAGGGAGGGGAAGGGAGGGGTGATGAAAGAGGGGGAGAGTTATGAGGGAGTTCACCCAGCCTGTATTTGGAGGTGAATTTTGCACAGTGGGACAGGCATCTATTTATTAGAGAGGGGAAGGACAGGGCAAGGTATAGATCACAATGATGAGTACAATCAGGGGCATCCAGAGTAAAGAAGCAGAAAGAGTGGAATAGGGTGTCCAAACTAGTCAGGGAGGATTTGGGAGCAGCACCATAGACCATGTCACAGCAGTCAAAAATAGGAAGGATCATCTTCTGGACAAGTTCACGCATGGCTGCAGGAGGGATGATATTGTGGTTCCTGTAAAGGGCACAAAGCTTGGGGTGTAGTTTTTTCAGAATGACTTAGATATACCAGCACCGTGCAGGGTGTGGCTCCTCCACCAATCCACCTCTCACCAACTTCTGCAACTCTTGGTTGAGCCAGGAGAAAGAAATTGAAGATCTAAACCAGCATGATTCATCTCAGGAAGGAATCATGAAGTTCATTCATTAAGTTTCAGACTCATGTAACAGGAACACGAAAAGAAATGTCATTCTGATTTTTTTTTCACTTTATCTTTTTATTGAAATTCGAGTATATAAGAAAGCACAAATCTTATACAATATCACTTAACAAAACACAGTATTTAGCGTAAACATATTGGAGAAGCCTTATATACATGTATTGATAATAAAACACAAACCTAGACAGGATGTAAGTGGAAAGCAGAAGGGTTACAATCAATAGGGTATTATAGGATCAGAAATAGCAACCATGTACGAAATACATGCTAGGGCAGGCTATGGCAAGGCATTCAGTAAATTGCAAAAGTGATAAATGTGGTAATATGAACAATGTTCAGTAATGGAGGGGTGAAGATAAGAGAAAAGTGTGCAAGGAAAGAAAGAAGAGAGAAAAAAGCAAGAAAAAAGGGTAGGATAGAGGGAGAAAACAGGGAAGAAGGGAAAAAAAGAGGAGAAATCTGTGCACAAAAGTTTCGAGAAAACCTAATCTGAGAGCAAAATAAGAAGGAGGGCTAAATATCCCTAAGGATTAGGGTCTAGAAGAACTAGGTTCATGTACTTGAAATAATTCTGCCAACATCTGTCATATACAATGAGTCGGTTATGAGTAACATGAGATAATTGGTCTAGACAGGCATACTGAGAAAGGCTTTGAAGAACATCTGAAAGAGAAGGCAACAGAGTTGATTTCCATTTCATAAGAATCAGACGTTTGACCAGAAGAGAAAGTATGTTTAGCCATCTAAAATGTGCATGTGAGAGGAGAGAGCTATTGGGGATAAGGATGCCTAGAAGGAATAGCTTGGGGTCAAAAGGTAGTTTTTGTCCTGTTACTCTGGAGGCAAGTAAACAGACTTTATGCCAGAGCTTATTAATGGGAGCACAAGACCACAAGATATGAAGTAGATCCCCGTTGGCCAAATTGCAGCACCAGCAATTATTATTATTTAATAGGCCCATTCATTGAAGCACAGAGGGGGTTTTATACCAAAGATGTAGGATTTTAGTTTGTATTAAAGAACTACAGGCATATTTAAAGGTATTATGTGCAATACGCCAACAATTACTCCATTGTGTGTCTGAAATATTGTAGTGAAGACGAGTACTCCATTTATTTTTGGCCTGTATAGACTGATCAGGTAGATTATCAATAATATCTTTGTAAATGGAGCTATTTAATTTTACTGATAAATTAGTCCAGTGCGAGATGTATGGGTTTAGAAGAGTATGCCTATACACCAAACTAGAGAGAGAGTTATAAGCTGCCCGAATTTGTAAAAACTTCCAGAAGTCCTGTTTAGGAAGTTTCCATGTGACTTGAAAGTCTGAGAATGATCTAACAGTGAGTTAACTCTGGTCCAAGATATCTCCGAGAAAGAAAATGTCTTTGTTCCTCCAAGTACGACAGAAAATTGGGTGATCTTCTAGAGTGAGCAGTGGATTGCCCCATAAGGGGGCATAAAACCAGGGTGTTGGATTGGATTTCAGGAATTTGTGGGTTAGTTTCCAATAAAGAACAGAGGATGATATAGTCGGGTGAGATTTTAGTTTAGAGGAAATGGGATTAAAAATGAAGGAAGTGGGAACTCCTCCAGGGCACAATGCAGATTCCATTGCAACCCATAGTAGTGAGTAAGGGGAGGGTTTCTGAAACCATTTCATGGTTTGGGCCATTCAGAAAGCCCAGAGGTAGCCTTTGAACCAGGGGAGTCCGAATCCCTCTTTTTTCCAATGTGATTGAAGTTTGTTGTGGTTAAATCTTGGTGGTTTCCCATCCCAGATAAAGTTACCTATTAATTTATCAATTTTAGCAAAAAAGGAGGATGGTAAGACTAAAGGAATATTGGCAAAGAGGTAAAGAATCTTGGGAGAAATGGACATCTTAATGGCTGCAATCTTCCCCATGAAACAGAGATTAAGAAGCTTCCATCTGTCCAGAATTGTTCTGATGTTATCAAATAAGGGGTTAAAGTTAATCTCCCACATCTTCCCTAAGTAACTAGTAATTTTGATTCCTAGATATGTTATACCCTGTGGTGACCAGTGGAATCCAAGAGGTATGTTCATAAAGGCTTTACAGTGGTCGTTAAGGGGCATAGTTTGTGATTTGCCATAATTTAAAGCAAGGCCGGAAATTTTTGTAAAATTATTAAGCAAATCAATCAACAGGAGCCCAGCCTCATTCAGATTTTCAAGTAAGATTAAGAGGTCATCCGCGTAGGAGAGAGAGAAACATATCTTGAATTGCTCACAGGTATGCCCATAATGCCAGAAGATTAACGTAAACAAGCAGTCAGGGGTTCCATAGCTAAAATAAACAGGGAAGGTGACAGGGGACAGCCTTGTCTAGTTCCCCTTGCTAGATGAAAGTAAGAGGAAAGGGTAGAATTAGTAAGTACTTTAGCAACAGGGGAGTTATATAATAGCTTGATCCAGGAGCAAAATGTATGAGAAAGACCGAAATAAGATAAAACTTGATGAAGGTAATCCCAGTTTAAGGAATCAAAGGCCTTCTTGAAATCAATAGCTATGGCTGCAGCTGGTGTCTTGAGGGATTTGGCTTTGTGAATTAAATTAAATAAGGAACGTAGGTGATCAGAACCAGATCTATGTTTAATAAAACCAGCTTGCGAACAATGAGTTAGCTTGGGAATCAAGAATTCAAGTCGAGAAGTTAGTTTAGCAAATATCTTCCCATCCGTGTTTAATAAAGAGATGGGCCTGTAACTTGTGGGGTGAGTAGGGTCTTTTTCTTTCTTAGGGATTAGGGTTATGATTGCTTTAGTGCAAGATGGGGGAAGCTTGCCAGTATTGGAAGCTTCTTGACAAACATTAAGAAGAAGGGGACATAAGGTGTTGGAAAACATTTTATAGAAATCGACAGGGAATCCATCACCCCAAGGGGATTTGCTGGATTTCAAGGAAGACAAAGCTTCTGGATTTCCTGAAGCGAGAAGGGTTCATCTAAAGAATTTGTTTCAAGAGTAGAAAGATGAGGAAGATGTAACAATTTAAGGAATTGTTGAATTTGTAAAGTAGATGGAGAATTTGTGTTACAGTTTTTGATAAAAGCTTTTCATGATACGGTTTATAGAGGGGTTGTCAGAGTGAATCGTACCCTGTTCATCTTTTAGGCTTAGGATGTGTCGTTCCATTTGTTGTGCTTTGAGCTGGTAAGAGAGGAGTTTCCCATTTTTATTGCCGTGTTCTCAAAACTTATATTTAAGTTTAAACAAGGTCAGTTCAGTTTTACGAGAAATTAATTAGTTAATTTTAACTCTAAGTTGAAGAATTTCAAAATGAAGTTGAGAATCAGGATGGTGCTTATTAGAAGAAAAGTATAAATTCTCTTTAGCTTTAAGAGATTTTTTCAAGTCAGCCAGCAGTTGTCCCCTTACTCTTTTTCTATGTGCAGCATAACTGATAATTTTCCTCGAATCGTAGCTTTAAGAGGTTCCCATACAGAGGACATAGAAGATTCGGTTGGGGTATTGTGAAAGAGGAAGTCCTGAATTTGTGCTTTGATCATGGATAAGAAATTGGGATCCTTGAGAAGGAGTGGGTCCAGCCGCCAGTAAGAAGATTTAGGTGCTAACGGGCCCCACAAAAGTTGCAAATTGACAGGGGAATGGTCTGAGATTATGATGGGAGAGATGGATGAATCAGTAGTTTTTTTCCATTAAAACAGGAGAGGCTAAGCAGTAGTCAGTTCTACTATATGTCTTATGTAGAGAGGAGTAAAAAATAAATTCTCGATCACAGGGGTGAAGGAGGTGCCATACATTGGCTAATCCAACATCTTGCATTAGTAATGAGAGGGCTTTAATACTTCTAGGGTGGGCCTCTGTAGTGGGGCTACTTCTATCAATGCTGGCTTCTAAAGCTAAATTAAGATCCCCTCCAAGAATAACTGGTGTAGTAGCAGTGTTAAAGGATAGAATCTGTTGAGCTAAATTATGAAAAAACTCCGGGGAATCGGAGTTGGGTGCATAGACATTAACAAGCAGAAGAGGACCAGAGTTGGTATTCAGTTTGACCATCACCCATCTGCTGTCAGTATCAGAAACAGAGTTTACAAGGGACCATTTGAGACTCTTAAGAATAAGAATAGCAACTCCTCTTTTTTTTGAGGTATAGGATGATTCGTAGATCTGACTGACCCAGTCTTTTTTAAGTCTATGAACATCCTCTGCTAATAATTTTGTTTCTTGAAGGAAAGCAATTTGTGTTTTATGTTTTTTGAGGTGTTAAAGAATTTGCTTCCACTTACATGGAGAATTAAGTCCCTTCACATTCCATGTATATAAAAGTATGTCACTCATATTGTTAGTGTTAAAGAAAGGGAATAATCACTGGAGTGTGAAGGGACAAATAAATGAGGCAGAGGATGATTAGAATACAATACAGAGAGCTTATGTATATGCAGAGAGTGGTAGGAACATCAAGCCAAAAAAAGTGAGCTGTATGATACACGAGTAGCACAGATATCTTATTAAAGTTAGAACAGAGATGGGGAAGGAGAGAAGTCATTAGCAACAACAACAACAACAATACTAGTAAGCTAAATAACAAAGCAAATGTTTTATGGTGTGAGGAGATATGAGTCAGCCAACTGGCTAAGAGACTCTCTCACCACACTCTGGGGCATCGATGTAGGGAGGAAACTAAGGAGGACCGGTTATAAATATCGGCCCAAACCTAAGTCTGATCCCAGTAATATAATAAAGTAAGTATTCCTGATAAGCTCAACTGAAGGGGAATAATACCAAGAAAGGCAGGGGACTGTAATAACCTCAGCTTAATTCTAAGCTAACAGGACAAGGTATAAGGATAAAGCTAAACACCAGAACTTATTTATAAACATTAGTAGTAATAGTACAAGATATACCAACTCGAAATAACAGTAAATTAAAGAATCATATACGAGATGCCAGTACAGCCTAGACACAGAGTAAGGAATTCAGGGAGCCAGGTGGAATGCAAATGAACAAATATAAAAGGAAAAGTAGATCATTACCTCATTAGAGTGACTCTGAGTATACTTTGCAGTGCAACAGAGTAAGTGCATAATAAATACAATACTGAGGGTGAAAGAAGAAAGGGGAGGTCAATTTAAGCCCTTACGCCCTGAGCCAAATGCAAATCGGGATTATGTGGAGAGGTATAGGCTTCAGTGATAACTGTAGACAGAAGAGATAGTCATAGTAAAGATTAGTTCCAATTACTTGAAAATTGCCTAAATAGGTGTTATATGGGGTGACTAGGTCTAGAAGACTAGGCCCATTGAGCTCCAAAACAGGAGGGACCACACAGCAGTGGATTTCTATAGTATCTGTAGGGGGGGACGAGCATGGCTTTTGTCATTTTTGCATTGAGCAAAAGCTTTTTGTTTATGAGCTGGTATTGTAGAAGGTTAAATTCAGCTTGGAGGTCTTCACAGGCTGCTTCCAATGTGGGACGACTCAAGTACAGTACAGTGTTGTCCGCGAATAAGTGGATGTTGGCTTTTTTGATGGGGTCATTGATGTTGTCAATGTAGACTGCAAAGAGGAGGAGACCAAGGATAGAGCCCTGGGGCACGCCCCTCAGCATAGGTTTTAATGGAGAAAGATCACCTTCAGCTTTAACCTGCTGTTTCCATTCTCCGAGGTAGTCTGCAAACCAACACATAGATTTATGGTCTAGGCCTAAGGTGGTTAGGGAGGAAAGAAGCAGGCTGTGACTGACTGTGTCGAATGCCTTACTAAGATCCAAGAAAGTGGCACAGACATGCTTCTTCTTGTCAAGATCTAGGAACCAATCATTGGTCACTTAGCTAGGGCTGTTATGGTGCTATGCTTTTGCTCTGAATCCAGACTGAACCTGGTTTAATAGGCTTCTGGATTCTAAGTATACCCTAGCTGGCCACACACTATTTGTTCTAGTAATTTAGACAGGATGGGGAGGAGGAGAGATCGGTCTGTAATTATTTAGATCGCAGGGGTCACCTGCTTTTAATAGAGGGATGACATGGGCTATTTTCCATTGTGGGGGGAGGCTACCCTGGGAGAGTGACATGTTGAATAGGTGGGTGATTGGCACCGCAAGCACATGGTAGGCACATTTCAGATAGTATGGCTCTATGAAGTCGGAGCCCGCTCCCTTCCTGGTGTCCAGTTGCAGCAGTAGGTCATCCATCTCTTTTAGAGAGACAGGCTGGAGGGAGAAGGCCTCTTCAGTAGAGGGGGACTTTTGGGTTAGTGGGCCCTGAGCTGTGCGGAGGTCATTGGCAGGAGAAGTATCAAATGCTAGCCCTGCCGATGCAAAATGGTTATTGAGGGCTTCCAATATCTCTGATTGGTTAGAGATAACGCTGCCACCAGACTTAATTTTTGCTGGAATGAAATTACCAGGTACATGTCCAGACAAGTCTTTTAATGTTTTCCACAGCTTTGAAGGATTCTTGAGGCAGAGGCTAGCTCCGAACGATAGTAGGTGGCCTTGGCTGCTCTGACCAACTTGGTGCACTTGTTACGTGCTCTCTTAAAAAGACACCAATCCGAGTCGTTCTTGCTTCTTCAGGCTTTTTTTTCATAAAGTATCCCTTTCTAACAGGTGAGCTTTGAGCTCAGGCAAGAACCAATGGCAGGTGCTGCTCCTGACCTGCACCTTAACCAAGGGTGCATGCTTATTTAAAGCCTCACTTAAAATATCGTAAAAAAATAGTATATGTCCTGTTAACTATTTTGGCTAGGAAGAAGTCCTGCCATCGCGGTGAATGTTTCAAGTCGTGGATGTAAGCAAACAAATCAAAGTTGCATTTGCACCTCTTAACATACTAACATACTAACATACTATTTGCCAGCAGATTAGGCCTTATGGTCTATCAAGTCTGCTCGAACCTAGATCCTTAGTTGGTTGCCGAGACCCTCCCATCCCTTGTGCTCCAGAAACCCCTATCATCCATCCCCACCCCCCCGGGATAGGCCATCATCTGATACATCCACTTTCTGTGTCTGTCCCACCCTGTCTTAAAGCTCTCCACTGTGGATCTCTGAACCAGCTCACCAGGCAGAGCATTCCAAGGGTCCACCACCCTCTCAGTGAAAAACCTCCTCCTCTTTTCCCCCCTCACCCTTCCACCTTCCAACTTCAAACCATGCCCTCTGGTGATGCCTCCCTGCTTTAGTCTAAAGATCCCTCCATGTTTACCCTATTTATTCCTTGAGGTACTTGAAGACCTCAATCATGTCCCCTGTCTCTCCTCTCCTCCAATGAAAACAGGCAGAGCTCCTCAAGTCTGTCCTCGTAAGTCAAATCTCTAGCCCTCGTATCATCTTTGTTGCCCTCCTCTGTACCCTCTCCAGGAGCTGTATGTCCCTCTTCAAGTGTGGTCTCCAGTACTGTACACAGTACTCAAGGTGTGGTCTAACCAGTCCATTGTACAGTGGCAGAATCACTTCCTTGCTCCTAGAGGTGATCCCCTCATGATGCATCCCAACATCCTGTTTGCCTTGCTAGCTGCTCTCCTGCACTGCTCAGTGTTATTCATACATGTATCCACCATGACCCTAGGTCTTTTTCCCTGTTGAGGCTTCCAGCACCTCCCTCCCAGGGTGTACCTGTGTTTAGGGTTCCTCGACCAAGATGCAACACCTTGCACTTGGTGATATTGAAATTTAATTTCCATGTGTGAGCCCAGCTTTCCAGGGTGTCCAGGTCCCTGCAGGGCCAACCTCCCTCTTCTCCTCAACTACTGCTCCCATCTTGGAGTCATCCGCAAGAGACTCATTTCACACCCTATACCATCCCTGATGTCTGATATGTATGCATTAAACAGGATTGGACCCAGGACCGAGCCCTGTGGTACCCCCACTACCAACCCTCTGTAGGGTTCGAGAGCTCCCCACAGACCACTACTCTCTGAGTGCGTCCAGCTATCCAGTTTTCAATCCATCTGACCATCAAAGGGCCTACTCCTAACCCCATCAGTTTCTCCACCAGACCATTGTGGGGGACAGAGTCAAACGCCTTGCTGAAGTCCAAGAATAATACATCCACAGGCTTACCCCTATCCAGTTCTGATGTTACCCATTCATAGAACTCCACAAGGTTGATAGAGAACTTTGCCACAAACTGTGAGTTGTGCATGGATCTAATGGTGGTGATTATACAATGATCGCCAATGTCTGAGAAAAATGTTCCCACATGAGAGAACAGGTGTGGCTTGCTAACCAAAATTACATCTAAGAGGGAGCTGTTGTTAAGGTTCTTTTTATTTGGGCGAGTAGGCTTGCCAATGAGTTGCACCAGCCCTAGAGTGTCACAAAAGGATTTCAAGGGAGCTGATTCACTTGATAGCCAATTGTAGTTCAGGTCACTGAGAATAATGGTTTCCAAGGAACTGAGCCCCAGTACGGAACTGAGGTGAGACAGCAGATGAGGCCCGGCAGAAGGGGCCCTGTAGCAGCCTATTACACAGAGTGCACTGGAAGGAGAAAATTCGACCTTTAGGGTCAAGCACTCGAATTCTTTGGGGGAGGATGATGCATCTATGCATGCGGCTGAGTATTTGTCCCTTACATAAATTGCCATCCCACTTCCTCTTGATTGCCTATCCGCTCGGAAGAGTAAATAATTTGGGATATTGATTTCATTGTCTGGGGTGGCTGGCCTAAGCCAGGTCTCAGTGATCACTAGGACATCAGATAGGGTGTGGTTCACTCAAGCCTGGATAAGGGTGAACTTTTTCAGCAAACTACAGGCATTAAGATGCATAAAAGACATTCCTTTGATACCTGCCAGGTCTGATGGAGAAGCAAGGGTGTCTAATGGTCCTGGGTTGAGTTCGACATTGATTGAGCAAAATGGTAAAAGAAGTAGGATTCTTTTTAAGGCAGCGAACTGTAATTTGTAAACACTATTTTTTGGGCGATAGGGGAGGCGGTGTTGATGGGAGGCCTGTGCCCACTCCTGGTGTTATACTGGCCTAGTGTTGTATCTACTAGTGTCCTGGCAGAAATTTGCCATGAGTAGGAAGTCTCAAGTCTGGATGGGGGAGTAATCTGTATAGGCAGCACGAGAGATGTCCCACTCCCCGGCAGAGACAGCTGAGAAGTCCAATAGTCCAGAATGGCTACCTGAAAGGAGCTGTTGGACGCAGGACAGGGAGAAGCGCAAGGGTCATTCCACTTTAGGGAGGGATGAGTGTTCTGAAGAACTGAGCTGAACGCTAGTAAAGCTAGTGACACACCAAGGAACCAGCTGTAATTTCCCATGGTAGATCTAAACGCCACAACAGCTGGCAGTAAAAGTCACTAGAAGTCTAGACCAATTGGCAATCAGGTGTCATAAGTTCAAAATCCTTTTGTTGGCTGAGAGGTGATTTTGGCACAGAACATACCTGTGGAGCAACTGTTTGCAGCTGAGCCAATGAGGTGGTTCAAGGCTGCAATCCAATGTAGCAAGATTGGTCTATAGCTTTCGGTTCTGTTTCTGGCCCTGCTCCACCAGTACAGAATGGGAGTGGGGGCAAGCGTTCAAGTCTTGCAGGCTTAGTGGATGAGCATGGCTTGGCCTGAGAAACAGGCAGAAAAACCCCGGGGATGGTCCTCAGAAAGAGAGGTATCCCAGGTCCACTAGAGCAGAAGAGGAAGTAGAATATATAATGTGTTTCCTCTTTAACAGAAAAGACAGCTGTTGTAACCCTCTAGTGACTATGTAGTATAATTTGCAAATGAGAAAGCAGACACTTAAAAAAAAAAAAAATGAAATTCTTGCTTTACAAAAAAGGATAGTCCCAGGGTCAGCAGCACTGCTAAACGTTTCTAATGAAGCAAGGTAAAATGGAGACCAGCAGGAAGAAGTCAGTGAGGCTGAGATCCTCCAATCATAGCCCACCTCTTGGAGGGCTAATGATAGTTCCATATTGTAAACAGGAAGTAGTAAGAATAATGGAGCGTAGGGAAGGACATAGATTAAATGTAGTTGCCAATAATACTTAAGAACCTGTCATCAGGATGAAAAAAGAAAAGGCAATAATCAGGATACATACTGATTGAAGATATGCAACTGAACAGCCAAAAGACTATAAACCTGATGCACTGCTAAACTGGAGAGTAAAAGGCTAGATAAAGAGAGCATGTCTAGTGAGGTAATGTATAAGATCTAACACTAAAATAATGGGTTAGAAAAGCATTGCTGATATACCAAAGTTCCCTTGAAGACCTTTAAACTGCTTGTTTAAACACTGCAACAAAAAGTAAATTGATTGCGCCGCGATGTACAGCCTTTGCTTTCTGCACCCGCTGGGAGTGAAAGCAACCAGGTAGCATAGACTGTAGAGCGGGCAGCTAGGCAGAAAAAGTGCACTGGCAGTCCCTTTAAGTATCCTGGAAGCAAAACCTACCAAGATATAGCAACTGTGACCATATAACTGACCATATAAACTCATGACACCTTAGATTTATTAGCAGGATTGTGACTATTGACGTTCTTGCTTTTGGTCTTTGCCCTAGGTTTCTTTTTGTGTGGCTCTAAAGATTTGAGGGGGGAACTTGCAACAACTCCTGTCCCTGAAGTATCGGCAGAAATACATCCATGAGGCACAGGGCCCAAATTAGAGGGAGGTTCATCTGAAATTTGCTGGGAAAGATCCTCCTGTGAGGAGTGCATGTCATCCTCCAAGAGAGCAAACTTATTGCTCAAGGGAATAGAGGGGTTGATTTGAAGGTGAGAGGCTGCAGCTTGGGGTGTCTGGGGTGAAACCTCGCTAGAACAGCATGAAAGTCTTGAAGAATAATGCCCCGACAGAAGCTTCTCTTGCAGCCGTGTTGATTGCCTTGGGGTCAAATCAGTTGTGGTGTTGCTGCTTGGGGCTGCTGGTTCTGCAACACTTTCCCCATGTTCCTGTACCTCGTTGTCCACTCTCCTTGCGGATACCAAAGCTGTGTTCAGGTTGCCAATTGCTGCTGAACCTCCCAGAGTAAGACTGCAGAGGGAGACCTCCAGATAGTTGGCTAAGGCGTCAGGGATTTCAAAATCTTTGAAGGAAGAGCCTGAGAAAAGGCGTAGTGTCGCGGGGTAACGTAGAGCAAATTTGATGCTTCTTTGGTGGAGGATTTGTTTAAGTGGATTGTAGGCCTTCCTTCTGTTGGTTAAATCTTCTGAAAAGTCTCTGTAGATGGAAATATTAAACTCTTGCCACTGAAGTTTCCCCATTTCTCTGGCTTGTTTCAGTATTAATTCTGTGTGGGAATAGTTCAAGAAGTGAGCAATGATAGACCTTGGTCGCTGGTCTGATGTTGGCCTGGGACTCAGAGTGTGGTGAGACCGCTCAATGATTAACATTAGGTCAGGAGGCAGTTTAAGCATTGCAGGCAGCACATGTAACAAAAGCGCAGTAGTGTCTCCTAATTCTATACCCTCAGGGAAGCCAAAAAATCATAAATTGTTGTTACGATTTTCAATATCGTCAGTTTTGGCTTGTAGGGATTTAATAGTTCGATCTTGATTGCAGACAGTAGTCTGGAGGTCATGAATAGTGGTGATGTTACAGGCCGTTGCTTTCTCATTAAATGCAATTTTCTGGCTAAAAGTTTCAAGAGTGGTTGCATTCTGTTGGGTGGAGGTTTTTAGATCCTTAATCTCAGCCGTCAGTTTAGAAAACATTATTTCCACTCTAGCAAGTGAGCTTTGCTGTACTTAGAGATCTGCCATAATGCTGAAGGATGAGGCCTAGTATGCAGCAGTACAGTGTAGAATAATTGAATATAAGTAGATGATGGATCAGAAATATCTTACAAACTGTGTCAGGCAGTAAGATTACAGGATGGTCACAGGAGTTGGTACCAAAGGAAGGTCTGGTGAAGGCTGGATGAGGTTAGATTGCAGTCATTCCTGCAGAGATTCTGAACTATGCTGCCATCTTCTGCCTGGTCAGGCCACACCCCCCCCCATTCTGATCTCTGATATACAATTTATAAAGAAATTAATGCGCAACTCCATGGAGATGGCAGATCAGTGCATTCATAGGGCAAACAAGAGAGGCAGTATAAGCACAAGCCAATACCAATGCACTTGCAGACCAAAGACAATTAGACCAGGCACAGACTCCACACAGATTTCTAGAGCTGTTGCAAAGCTCAGAACCTTACAGGGGGCATAAATACAACCAAACTGGTTCCCGGGGGAGTGCCTTACTCCCCTGCCCCAGATAAACTAACACCAGGGCTGCAGCCTTTATACCTACTGTAACCTTCCAGCTCGCCACCCTGCTTGCCCTCCAGGGCAGAGGTGCCACAGTTACATTTAGAAATGGGCAAAATGGCTTCCTCCTTCCAAGTTGCACATCCTTTGCATTCCACTAGCAGGTCTAACACAGATCCTGCCCCAGACATGGGCATGGCAGGTCCGATAAAGTGAATCCCAGAAATGCACCCTCCAGCCATCGTGAAGCAGCATGCCACACGGGTACTGGCTCCCCTGGAGCTGCCACCTCCAGAGAAGCCCTGCCATGGCCCCGCCACCACCACAGCAGCCCCACTGCCATACTTTACTGTTTGAAGCACCAGACCTCCTGGATTCAACCTCCTTTTGACGTTCCTCCAGCTTCTCTCCTTCTCTCCTGTGTTCTCCCAGATCCTGTACCCCATGGGCACCATACTTCTGCCACCAATCCCTTTGACAAACAAATAACGTGTAGCATCGACACTCACAGGCCGAAACCTCCCAGGCTGAGGGGGTGTTAGCCCCTCAACCCTACTTAACCTACATGATGCCCAGCAACTCCCAGCCAAAACAGCTCCTTCCCCTTATTACACCTGGAGCCTGGAGTAATGCCCCCCACCTAAACAGGGTGGGACACTCAGATGCCCCAAGCCAGGGCCCTAACCAAGCAGGGGAGAGCACAGGTTAGTATGCCAGCCCCACGAGGGGTGACTTACGCTTTCATTTCTCATCTTCCATTTTCCGTTTGTTTCTTTGTTCCTTTTTTATGTTGGCTTGCTCGTGCGTGCCAGCCAACATCTTGCAGTCGTAGCAGATTTGGAGGTGCGGTCACTGTAGGCGAATGCAGGGCATGCATCAGTAGGTGCATCCCTCATTCCCCAATAAGCGAGCAGCAGACACCGACACCCTGCACAGTTAATGTAGCCACCAGATCAAAGAAAAGGTCCTCTGCAAAGAGAGTGAAGCTCTCATGCAGCGGGACCACAACACGCCTCCTGACGTGCAAGTAACATGGTGGCAGTGACTGCCTTTGCCGCCTGTCACAATGCCGATGGGAGACACCACCCCCCTATCAGCATAATATCCCCTCTCCCATTTCTGCTGTGTGCCGAGGGGGTGCCCAATCCCCCTCTGCATCATGTGCACCCCAAAAAAATCTTTCTTTGCTGACGGGGGCCCAATCCCTGTCGGCTTGAGTCCACCCCTTCCCAGTTCATCTGCCGATGGGGGAGCCCACTCCCCATCAGCATAATGTCCCTCTCCTGTTTGTTGTGTGCTGAGGGGGGGTGCCCAGTCCCTCTCGGCTCTCCCACCCCCACTGGTATTTGCCGATGGGGGTGCTCCCCCCAAAAAAACAACTCAGGTGGCTCGCTGGGAGCCACCCAGCGTGCCAGATTACCTGTAAAAAAAAAAAATGTCCCGCGATGTTTTTTTTTTTTTTACTGTACCTGTAAAAAGAAACGGCCTCGTGGCCTCCCTGCCCCTCCCGCAACCCGCGCCACCCTCTGTGCACCCTGCCTCCCCACATTCCCCTCACCCCATACCATCTCCGAGCTTGGCGCGACGATCTTCGGTGGACCAGGAACACGTCTGCACTCTTCAAAGCCGACCACGAACTGAAGAAATGCTGGTAAGCTGTATAATGGCATTAATAGGGTTTTTTCAACTTTGCTGCATATCTCAGGTATTTTTGGGAATTCTGACACCAAATTTTCAACATGGGGTTATTGGGACCCCTCCTCATGAGTTCAGGCACTGTCATGGCGTTATTCAGTCCTGAACGGTGATTTCGCTGTCACTGCGCGGAATCACCTTTTGGGACAGATTAACAAAACGACAGTGCCACTGTTCGTGAGGAGGGCTCTCAAAAATCCTATGTTGCAAATTTGGTGGAAAAATCCAAAACATAGCTGTTTTATGAGGCGATGCGTTGTAGCAGTTTCACATGCCTGTCAATAACCGTTACTTGTAATATTCTACTCCAGATTTTCAAAACTGGCATTTTCCACCTCCTTATGAATAGTATAGCTGTCATTTTACATATATTGGCGAAATGTGGTTTCATACGCCTGGCGAGAATAGCGGTCACTGTATGAAATCAGTTTTGGGACAGTTTGAGGAAATGACGGTGACACTGTTCATGAGCAGAGGTCCTAAAATGCCTGTGTTGAAAATTTGGTGACGAAATTCCATAAAATGACTGTGCTAAAAGTGTGGGTTGCACAGTTTCCTCGCACCATTGTAACGTCGCAAATTTGCAATATTTTCATGCCAGATTTTCAACACTGCCATTTTTTCACACCTCCTTATGAACAGTACAGCTGTCATTTTTCACATCTGATCCTAAATGTGTTTTTGCACCTGTGGCGCACAATGGCGTGGTCACTGTGGGAAATCAACGTGTGGGACAAATTTACAAAATCACAGTGCCACTGTTCATGAGGGGAGGTCCCAAAATGCATATGTTAAAAATGTGGTTAAAAAATCCCAAAAATAATTGGGTTACGGACGTGTGTTGAAGTTTTTGTGCATGCTCATGACTTCACCAATTTTTCATATTTTCACTCCAGATTTTCAACATTGTCATTTTGTTACATCTCCTCATGAACAATACAGTTGTCATTTTCCATATACCACCCAAAATGTGTTTTCATCCCTGTGTCGCCAAATGGCATAGCCGCTGTGCAAATCCATCTTTCAGCTAACAAACTGATAGTGCCGATCTTCATGAGGTGGGCTCACAAAAAGCCCATGCTGATAATTTGGAATGAAAATACCAACACACGCCTATGGTGTTAGGGTTTCCAACTGTAGCACCCCACCCTGTACAGACTGACAGGTGTCAGGCATGTGACTTGAGATCATCGGCTGTAATGCTCACGCCATTCCACCCTCACCCCCCCACCCTGTAGCCAGTGACAGGCATTGTGGTGTGCCTTGCAGTGTTTGGCCACAAAGTTCACCCCATTTTCCTATACTGCACCCACCTCACAGTATTTCCTTATGGAATAGGGTAAGTATAATGCCCAAAGACCCCAAAGCACACCATGACACTTGTCAGTGTCTACAGGCTACGATGCAGTAAAATGGCATGAGTGTTATAGCTGACGACCCAAAGGCACACCCCAATGCCTGTCAGTCTCTGCAGGGTAGGGATTATGCATCTGTCACTCCTGTACTACCAATGCCTATGCCAGGGAGACAACATTCGGCCTTGCCAAATGCTTGTTCTATTTTTTTCTCATTCTCTCCTCTCTTTATTTTAAATATATTTTTAACAGAATATTATCTAATTTAGATCTTACAAAGGCTATAAATGCCATCTCTATTCTTAGAAAAGGGTGATTCTGTGCTTCCTAGAAGCCTAGTTTTACTCATATTCTGTTAAGGTAATATGGTTCCCTAAATGTATCTAATCGTAATGTGTAAATATTCTGTTTAGAAACATGAAAATACAAAAATAACCAGCAGGAAAAGGTCTTTTGGTCTATCTAGTTTGCTTGAGTTTACAGACCCCTCAGTATCTACCGTGGTATCTGACCCTGGTCATCTACTTCCTCCTCCCTTTGGACGTCCACCCCACCTTCCCCCTCTCCGTGCAGTTTTCCCCTTTATCCTGTCCCAGCCTCTTTTGAAGCTGTCTGCAGTCTTCAGGGAGACAACTTCCTCCAGCAGCTCATTCCACTTTGACACCACCCTCTCAGTGAAAAAGTGTCTCCTTATTTCCCTCCTCCTATTTATTGATATGTATGATGCACAATGTGAGAAGGCAGTAAGGAGGGCTGATGGGATACTGGGATGCATAGGGAGAGGCATCAACAGTAGAAAATAGGAAGTTGTCATCCCTCTGTACAGACAGTTGGTGAGACCCCATCTGGAGTACTGCGTGCAGTTCTGGAGACCCTGTCTCTGCAAGGACATAGATAAAATAGAGGCTGTCCAGAGGAGGGCAACTAAAATGGTGCAGGGTCTGCACCAGAAGACATACAAAGAGAGATTAAAGGAGCTTAATATGTATATCCTCGAGGAAAGGAGGGAGAAGGGGCACATGACAGAAACTTTCAAATACCTCAAGGGAATCAACAAGTCCAAGAGGGTAGTATCTTTCAGAAGAGATGTATAAGAACAAGACGGCACAATTTGAAGATAGAGGAGGGATGGCTCAGAGGCAATGTGAGGAAGTATTTTTTCACCGAGAGGGTTATGGATACATGGAACAGCCTTTCTGAGGAGGTAGTGGAGTCAAGGACAGTGGGGGAATTCAAGAATGCATTGGATAGACATAAGGCAATTCTAGTGGGGGGGTAGGAGGAAGTAGGCTGTCAGTTAACTAGGATCTGCAGCTTATCCATTAGGTAAGGAAATGGGCAGACTAGGTGGGCCAAGCGGTCCTTATCTGCCATCAAATTCTGTGTTTCTATGCTTCTATGTATGATGTATTTGCTTTCTTAAATATGTTCACTGTTATATCAGTGTAGTAATTAATTTCCTAAAGCCAAAAATCCCTTTTGATGTTATCAGTTAAGTAACCCTTATGCTGTGGACATGCAGAGGGCTTGAGGGCTTCAGTTTCAGTGCTGTCAGTCTCTGTCCTTTCATCAGCGGTAAATACATCACAGTGCAAGGATGCTTCCACTACACCTGTCCCACTCTGTACCTGACCCAATGGATATACAGTGGGCTTCAGCCTCTAGTGCTGTCAGCCCCTCACCTTTCATCAGTAATAAATACATCACAGAGTGAGGAAGCCTGTATTGTCCCTGTCTAGCACTGTACCTGGCCCCATGATAAAGAGAGGGTTTCAGTCCCCAGTGCTGTCTGTCCCTTAGCTTTCCCCAGCACTAAATACATCACAACACGGGGAAGCATTCACTGTACCTGCTCCACTTTGTACGTACCCATATGGATAAACAGAGGGCATTATTCTCCAGTGATGTCAGTCCCTCACCTTTTACCAGCACTAAATGCTTCACAATGTGGGAAGCCTGCACTGCACCTGCTCCACATTAAGCCTTACCCTGTGGATAAACAGTGGGTTCAGTACTGGCAACCCCCCAGCATTCACTAGCACTAAATATATCACAGCAAGTGGCCTCTTGCACTGTATCTGACCCAGTGGATAAGCAGTGGGCTTCGGTCTGCAGTGTCGTCAGTACTTCACATTTCACCAGCACTAACCACACCACATTGTGATGAAGCCTGTACTACCCATGCCCCAAGTTTTACCTGCCTCTCTAGATAAACAGAGTGTTTCAGTCACAAGTGCTATCAGTATCTCACATTTCACCAGCAGTTTATACATCACAGTGTGTGGAAGCCTGCAATGTCCCTGCTCTACACTGTACCTTCCCTGTGGATAAACAGACGGCTTAAACTCCAGTTTGATCAGTCCCTCAACTTTCACCCGCACTAAATACATGACAGTGTGGGGAACCCTCCACTGTCCCTGCTCCACATTACACCTGCCATGTAGATAAACACAGTGTTTCAGTCTCCAGTGCTATTAGTCTCTCACTAGGCATTCACTAGCGCTAACCACATCACAAGTATTTATCAATGCCGAAAGGTTGCTTGCTGGCATTAGCAGTGGAAGTGCAGGAGTTAGACAGATGCAGTATAAGAATGGCAGTGAAGTACTGAACTGACGCCAACTCCATCCCCACCCTGCAGAGATGGACAGGCATTGGGGTGTGCCTTTGGGTCGCTGCCCATAACGGTCATCACGACATTTCACCTCACCCTACCCTGCAGACACTGAAAAGTGTCGAGGTGTGAACTCTGGGGCCAAAGAGTCCAAGGTGCACCTCGATGCCTGTCACTGGCTGCAGGGTGGGAGTGGGGGTGGAATGGCGTGGAATGGCTTGATCATTACTGCAGACAATCCCAAGTCACACCCCTGACGCTTGTCAGTCCTTACAGAGCAGGGCGTTATGGTCGGAAACCCTAATGCCCTGGGCGTTTCTTGGTATTTTTACTACCAAGTTTTCAGCATGGGCTTCTTGTGACCCCACCACATGAACAGTGACAATACCAGTTCATTAGCGGAAAGGTGATTTTGGCAGCGACTGCGCCATTTGGTGAAGTCACGAGTATGCGTAGAAACTGCACAATGCACACCCGTAATGTAACTATTGTGGGGATTCTTTACACCAGATTTTCAACACAGGCATTTTGGGACCTCCGCTCATGAACAGCGTCACTGTGATTTTCTTAATCTGTCCCGAACATTGATTTCCCACATCAACTGCGCTATTCTGCGCCGGCAGTGCAAAAACACATTTTGGCCAGGATGTGAAAAATGACAGCTCTACTGTTCATAAGGAGGTGTGGAAAAATGTCAATGTTGAAAATCTGGAGTGAAAATATTACAAATTCATGATGTTACAAGGGGGCGTGGAAACTGCGCAATGCACGCTCATAACACAGTCATTTTATGGACTTTTGTCACAAAATTTTCAACATAGGCATTTTAAGACCTCTGCTCTTGAATAACATCACTGTGATTTTCTTAATCTGTCCCGAGCATTGATTTTGCACACCGACCGTGCCATTGTGCGCTACATGTGAGAAAACACATTTTGGGTGAAATGTGAAAAATGACAGCAATAATGTTCATAAGGAGGTGTGGTCAAATGGTAGTGTTGAAAATCTGGAGTGAAAATATAAAAAATTCTCGAAGTTACGAGCGGGCGCAGGAACTGCGCAACCCATGCTTGTAAACAGTCATTTTTGAGATTTTGATTAAATTTTCAAATATAGGTTTTAGCCTACCGTGAACAGTGAAACTATTGTTTTGTTACTCGGTCCCAAAAGTGGTTCCGCTGCAGTGACCGCAAAATCACCTTTCGGACCAAATAACAAAATGACAGTGACTGAGTTCATGAGGTGGGGTCCCAAGAACCCCATGTTGAAAATTTGGTGAAAAATTCCAAAATGGCCGAGATATCCACTTAAGTTGAAAAACCTATTTATGCCATTATACAGCTTACGCATTTCCTGGAGTTTGTGGTCAGCTTTGAAGAGTGCAGGACGTGTTCCTGGTCCATCAAGACTGTCGCATTCAGGCTCCGGAGGTAAGTATGGGGGTGAGGGTGTAGGGAGGTGGGCACAGTGGTGGATGCAGGTTGGGGGAGGGGCACAAAAGACCGTGAGGGGGACCGCTTGTTTTTACAGGTTTTAAAATATATAGACGACGTAGTGCTTTTTGCATGCTGGGTGGGCTCAGCATGCTGGCACACCCGGGTGTTTCTTTTTGGGGGGGCTGGAACCAACGGGGATTGGGCACCCCCATCGGCCATACACTGTGCTTGTGCTTGTGGGGGAGTGTGCATTAGCTGAGGGGGATTGGGCACCCCTTGGCACACAACAATGGGGGGGCGCATCATGCCGACGGGGATTGGGCTACCCCATCGGCAAATGAACGGGGAAGGGTGCATGCCAACAGGGGGATTGGGCACCCCCATCAGCTTTTCTTTTATTTATTGAAATGTTTCACCAGGAAGGCACACTGAATGGCGGGCAGCGGCTTTCCGTTGGCTTCATGGGGTCTGTGAGAAGCCAATGGAGAAGCCATCACCATGGGAACACCACACAATGCAGCTGTATTGTTGCTGCAGTCAGGGATTCCCCCACAGCAAAAACAACTGATTGCGTAGTGATGGCGCTCTCCCTGATTGCAGCAGCCGAGTTTCTTTGAGCACAGTGGCATGCTCGTTGACTGCCACCATCGACAGCATGCTCCTCTATTTACCGTGGCGGAGAGCAGCCCCAGAACGGACTGCTGCCATTCGGCACAACTCTGCCACGCCTCCACAGCCCACTTGAGAAGGAAGGTGACGAAATGTGTTTCTTGCACATGCGTGCAAGCAACACAAAAAGACTGAAAAATTAGCATGGAAAACGAATTAATTATAAAGTACTTAACTAGGAGTGCAATGTACTCAGTTAAAGGAATGGTTTCAGATCCCATTTTGTTTTTAACCATTTGGGCTAGACGACTCCAGGGTGAAGATCCAGAAACTTTCCTGCTGCAGGAGGGTTTTAAATCCTTCACGTGGATTTCTGCCCACTACCTCTAGGACCATAAATTGTGTACCTATGAGTGAACTGTTGTGGCTTTCACTGAAATGTTGCCCAACTAGTGTATCTGCCAACCCTGACCGGATACTCCTAATGTGTTCTTGAATCCCATGTCTTAATGGCCTAACAGTGCAGACAATGTAAAGGGGTGGGCAGGGGCACGGATAGCGTATACCACAAATTTGCTGCTTCAATTAATAAAACTACGCAGTTCCACATTCCTATTGTATTCCTCCAAAGAGAAAATTCTACCTTGGTGACAGTAAGTACAAATATTGCAATGACTGCATCTATACAAGCATACTGGAGGGGAAGGTAACCATTGCCTAAATGCAGGACCTGTTCTTGGTTGTGAACTAGTGTACTGGCGATGCACTAATTTGTCTCTTAGATTCTCGGGCTGGGAGTAAGTGAGTCTAGAGCTCCCAGAGATTTCAGAAGATAGAACAGGGTTCTGAAATAAAATCAGCCAATACCTGAAAATTGTTTGCCCTAGTGTAACTGCCTTCCCAGAAAATGTTGTCACAAAACAGAATGGTTTCTCACTTATCCTTTGTTTAGGTTTCGGACTCAGCAGGTTTGGTCTAATATCGTTACTTGCTCTTGTAAGTGCATCTTCCAGTGTCTTACTGTCATAGCCTCTTGATGGGAACCTGTCAAATAGCTCAGTGGGCTGTATGCTGAAATCCTCATCTCAAGAACAGTCCCAGCGTATATGCAGGAAAGTCCCATATGGAATTGAATTGATGAGGGGGCGGCGATGCCAGCTTTTTGATCTGAGCTGGCTGTTACTGGAAATGGGCTTTTTGTAGCCCTTAGTTTGAACACACTGTTTTCATCTACAAAAAGGTACTGTATATATCTAAAACATTTCAAGGATTCAGAATTGACAACACCTATAAATTTCAAACCAAAATTGTTGATATTTAATCACGTCAAGAAATTGCTTGCCTCTTCCTAAGACCCTTGCCTCACACACACAATGTCAGCAATATAACAGTGCCACTTAATTATGTGGCCCAAAAACTGGACTTTCAGTGAGTAAATGCGGATTTCCTCCCAGAGTCTGAGGAAGAGGTTTACAAATGAAAGGGCCTTTCATTGCTGATTCCTCAGCCAATCTTGTTTGCGTTACTGAGACCTGGTTGGGCGATGATGCTGGCCCTGTATTTGTGGCTTCTGTCTCTCCTGGTTACTCGGTCTTGCATTGCTCGAGGAGGGACCACAGAGGTGCCGGGGTGGCCATCTGTTTTAGATCTGCCTGGGCCTCTCTGCACTCCAAGTGCGAACACCAATGTCCTTTGAGTGTGTTGTTGCCAATTGTGCATCAGTAGTCAATGGCACAATGGTTCTCATTTACTGGCCTCCACTGGTGGGAGTCTATTCATGCAGGAGCTGGCAGACTTTGTCGTTGAACAGGTGCTGGAGTCTCCTAGGATTCTTGTTCTGGGGGACTTCAATGCCTCTGTGGACAATGAATCCTGCATTTTTGGACAAGAGCTCCTTCAGCTGATGTCTCAGCTGGGATTGACTCTGGCACTTGCCTCCAGGACGCATACTTATGGCCACACTCTAGATCTGGTCTTCTCACTTGGACTTGACATTTCAGTGGTTAAGGTTGATTCGGTTGTTTGTTCGGATCATCATGTGGTTGAGATCCAGTGCTGGGTTCCCTGTATGTTAACCTCCTCTGTGGAAGCAATCTGGTGTCATCCAAAAATAAATTGGAGCCTCCCCAACTCCAGTAGTCACTGGTTGTCTTGGGCTTGATGCTAGCCTGTGCTCAAGGTCCAGAACCCAGGGTTGATGCTTATAATATGGCTTTGACTGAGGCTCTGCACCGGATTGCATCTTACCATGTTCACCCCTTGACTTTCTGGTGTCACTCACCATGGTACTGTGTGGAGTTGCGCCGGTTGAAGACTAAGGGACATAGGTTAAAGCATTCCTGGAGGTGGTAGCACTCTGAGGAGGCTAGGTTGGCACTGCAACTCCATTATTTGGAGTATCAATGGGCAATTGATCATTGGAAGTCTGAATTTTTGTCACGGTCAATTGCTGTGGGACGAAATCATCTAACTATGCTGTTCCACACTGTTGACAGTCAGTTAACCCCCCCCATCTCCAGTCGGGGACAGCCATTTCTGTAGAAAAATGTGAACAGTTCAGATGATTTTTTGCCGACAAAGTGGCCTCCATCAGAGAACGTAATACCTCCTCCAATCCAGTTCTTACTGGGGGTGATCGGTTCTCTAGAAGACAATATCTGATGTGTTGGTCTGAGTTCCAGATGGTTTTGGCTGACGCGGTCCTTCAGGTGCTCGCTAGTTTGTGTCCTATCACCTGTGCCTTGGATCCAGGTCCGACGTGGCTTATTATTATCTGCTTGGATTCTTTAGGCCCAGTGTTTGCTGAGATCGTCAAGGGGGTCATTAAGGGAGGGAATTTTTCCTACGTCTCTGAAAGAGGCTGTGGTAAGACCCCTTCTGAAGAAACCTTCTCTTTATCCTGATGTTCTCATGAGCGATAGGTCTGTCTATAATCTTCCCTTTTTGGGGAAGCTTATAGAGAAGGTGGTGGTTGATCAACTTGAGGAGCACTTGGAGCCACTTTTCCAGCTATTTTTAATTTCATTTTCAAATTTATTGTTAGACTGTTACAGTCATCAACAATACATACAATATTATTAAACACATACACATAGCCACATCAGCATAAAAAGGAAAGAAAGAAAATAATGCAGACAAATAACACTTAACACTTATATTATCACAACCTATGTGTTAAAACCACAATAGAAAAAATTGAATTCTCCTACAAAATGTCTTATTCTAATTTCTAATCTATCAGTCTATTGCACATTTCTCCACTTTCCATCTATGAACCTCTCCAGTCTGGATTTCGACTTCAGCACAGAACCAAGATGGCTTTGGTCCAGATAGCTCATGATCTCTTCATGGCGAGGGACTGAGGGCACTGTACCATTCCGGTTCTCCTGGACCTTTCTTCTGCATTTGACACGGTTGATCACGAGGTGCTGTTGGATCAACTGTGGGAATATGTGGGCAGTACTGGTACTATATTGCACTGGTTCTGCTCATTTTCAGTTGGAAGATTGCAGGGTGTGGTCTTTGTAAATTTTTCCTTGGGTTCCTATGCACTGCCTTGTGGTGTCCCGCAGGGGTCCATCTTGGCGCCTCTGTTGTTCTCCATGTACATGCTTCTGCTAGGAGAGATCATTAGATGGTACAGCTTGGGTTTTCACTGCTATGCAGATGATACCCAGCTGTACTTGTCTTGTGCTCCTGATGATCTCTCCACCTTGGATACGCTTAGCCGATGCTTAGCTGAGATCAGTAACTGGATGTCTGCTAACTGGCTGTGTCTCAACCCTGGCAAGATGGAGGTGATGGTGACTGAGCCAAGATGCGGTGGCATTTTTGCTGAAGGGAGGCTGACACGCTTTTCTGTGGATGGTCACCCTATCTCAGTGATTGGGGTGGTGAAGGATCTTGGCGTTATTCTTGATGATCGACAGGACCTTGAAAAACAGGTCACATCGGTCATCAGGGCCATTTTTTTCCATCTTTGTATTATCACCAGGATCCTCCCATTTCTGTCCCCACCTGACCTAGCTATGGTCATCCATGCCTTTGTCACTAGTCGACTTAATTACTGTAACGCCCCATACCCGGGGTTATCTAGAAGTTTGATACGTTGCCTGCAACTAGTGCAGAATGCTGTGGCCAGGATGCTGATTGGGACTTCTGTGAGGGACCATGTCACTCCTGTCCTATGCTCTCTACACTGGCTGCCAGTAAGTGCTTGTTTCATAGATACATAGATACATAGACAGTGTTGGCAGATAAGGGCCTATGGCCCACCCAGTCTGCCCATTTGAGCTTGTAAGTTCAATTTGTTTTCCTAGAAGTCTATTGCCCCTTACCCCTGACCTCCAGAATTCCTTTATGTCTATCCCATGCATTCTTAAATCCCGTGATTGTTTCAGCCCCACCACTTCCTCTGGCAGGGTGTTCCACTTGTCCACCACCCGCTCTGTGAAGAAATTCTTTCTCATGTTTCCTCTGAATCGTCCTCCTCCAACTTCATCCCATGCCCTCTAGTCCTGGAACATATTTTCACTTAAAATAGTGTTTTCCTGCACCCTGTTCCTCCCTGTAAGATACTTGTATGTCTCTATCATATCCCCTCTCCTCCTCTCCTCCAGGGAGTACATGTTCAGTTCCTTCAACCTGACTTCATAGGACTTGTGATGCAATCCATGCACCATCTTTGTTGCCCTCCTCTGAACCTTCTCTACCCTGTCTATGGCCTTACTGAGGTATGGTCTCCAGAACTGTACACTGTACTCCAGGTGGGGCCTCACTAGTGTCTTGTATAGCGGAATTATGACCTCCTTTTCCTGCTGGTAATGCCCTGCTATACATCCCAGCATCCTATTTGCTTTACCTGCTGCCTTGTCACACTGTTTCCTACCTTGAGGTCATCAGAGATGATAACTCCAAAATCCCTTTCCTGCTTAGTGCATGCTATATCCTCACCCCCAACTGATATATTGTGCCAGGGTTTTTGTACCCCATATGCATTATCTTGCACTTTTTGCATTGAATTTCAACTGCCAAACCCCTGACCATTCTTCCAGTTTCTGCAGGTCGCTTCATTCTGTCTACACCTCTGGTGTGTCTACTCTGTTACAGAGCTTTGTGTCATCAGCAAACAGTGAAATTCTGCCTTCTAGGTCCCATGCAATGTCACTGATGAAGATGATGAATAGGACCGGTCCCAGCACTGATCCCTGTGGTACCCCACTGGTCACTTCTTCCTCTGTGGAGTGACAGCCATTTACCACCACCCTCTGTGTCCTGCCACCCAGCCAGTTACCTACCCACCACACTACTGTCCTGCCTACACCCATATTCCCTAGTTTGTGTAATAGTCTCTATATGGCACAGTGTCAAAGGCCTTGCTTGAAGTCCAGATAGGCCATGTCCACTGCCCTCCCTGATCCACCTCCCTAGTCACCCTGTCAAAAATTCAATGAGGTTGGTCTGACATGACCTCCCTCTGGTGAAACCATGCTGCCTTGGGTCTTGTAGTCCATTGACAACTAGATGTTCCACCAATCTCTCCTTCAGTAGTGCTTCCTTGATCTTCCCCACTACCGAGGTGAGGTTGACTGGTCTGTAGTTCCCTGCTTCCTCTTTGTTCCCACTTTTGTATAAGGGGACTACATCTGCTGTCCTCCAGTCTTTGGGTACCTCCCCTGTTTCCAGTGATCGGCTAAACAGGATAGCCAGAGGTTCAGCCACCACCTTCTAGACTGGCTTGTTAACATACAAGTACCTATGCGGTTTGGCACCTGACTACCTTAAAGAGCTCCTGATCCCATACTCCTCAGTCCACCCCCTATGCTCTGCAGATGCTAACTTATTAGTTGTTCTGTATTTCCATTTAAGGAGATCTGGAAACACGGCCTTTGGGGTGGCTGCTCCACTCCTTTGGAATTCCCTTCTCCTTTATATCAAGACTCCCAGCTTGGTGGAGTCCCTTGGATAGGATGCTTTATAAATAAAATGTGCCTTACCATAGCAGCCCCCATTGCAGTTCCACACAGCTGCAAGTAGTAACTATTGTCAAACTCAAAGTAGCTATTCTGTAATACTGTACTAAACTCAAAGCTTCAAGTATGAAATGGATAGGTATAAATTCCTTGTGGGAGTGATAACGTTAAAAAATGAAAGCTAGCTTGGATCCCTTTCATGTGCTCAATATATGTATACAGGGATTTAACATCCATTCCAAGAAACGAATAGTTTCAGTTCCAGCTGAATCCATCAGATTTTTCCAAAGCATCCATAGTGTCCCAGAGATGTGACCTCAGACTTACTACATAGTACTTAAAAAAAAAAAGTCCAGGAATTTAATTTAGCTATCTGAAAGAGATCCCATTCTGGACACTATTGGATGCCCTGGTGGAGACTCCAAGCATTTATGTATTGTGAGCAGCGTGTAAAATGTGGAGCATCAACCCACAAAAACCTGAACTCATTATCTGATATGCAATCATGTAACTTGCCCCACTCCAATGACTATAACAGTTTCTTTTTGAATATATCAGTTGGATTTTGTTCAAGTCTTCTATAGTTCTGCTGGTTACTTAGAAGGTCATTCACGCACCTAACATAATCACTGTCATTCATAATAACTATATTGCCACCTGTATCTGCAGGCTTGATTATTATATTATATCATTGTGTAAATTCTTTCAAAGCAATATGTTCAGTCCTGGTCAAGCTTCTGCAGGTAAACGATGGTGAGTTATTAAATAGGTCGTCTTCACAACCTCACGGAGAACCACATTTTCAAATGCTGTAATGGAGGGCTTACTGGTAAATGGGCAAAAAAATAGAGACTTTGATTTAAACATCATTTTTCTCTGAGTGATAAAGTTGCCCTGCAGGTAAGGGTGAGAATTTGCTTACTCTATCCAGTTGCATTGGGGCGGGGAGACAGAAGGAGAGTTGGGGAATCGAAGGAGGTAACAGCTAAGAGGGGAAAAGCCAAATAGCTTTGAAAGAAAAATAAAGGAGTTTGCGAACTGAACTCTTGGAAAATTCCCAGTTAGTTCAACCACGCAAAAGGTAGATGCTGGTGAAGGATATGCAGGGTTACTGATTCATTTCAGGCAGTCTGTGCTCAAACAGAGAGACTTGCGTACTCACTCTCACAGCAGAGGGCCAGAGGACTACTAGTGAAAGCCAGCCCGGGGCCCTATCTGTGGCAAGGGGGGTGGATTCTTTACTCTGAGTGCTCAGCTATCCAGCTGCAGCCAGGGCTGATTCTTGAAGCACAGAGGCTGGACCTAACTGCATTCTTCTCCAGGAATCCCATTGTAATCAGATTCATAGTGTTTCTGTGCCTCCTCTTCTGAGGAGGAGGGAAGAACTTGGCCTCTTATCAGTATTTAGTAGATGGGTGGGGCAGCCCATTGCTGGAACAAACAGGCATGGGCCATTGGCCCTCATTAATATTCAGTGAGGGTGGGCCTAAGGGGAGCAGAAGCACTAAGGCTGATCAATATTAATAAAGGGTGGGTCTTCCCCTGGCTAGGGTAAAGATATTCAAGCCTGAAGAGACATTTAAAGCCCTCAAACATTGCTTCATCCGCCTAGCCTCTAATTCATTTTAATGTGTCTGTATTACCTGTAGTCCTGATTACCTGAAAGAGCTCCTGGTTTCTTACACCCCTTTGTGACATAGAAACATAGATTTTGACTGCAGATAAGGACCGCTTGGCCCACCCAGTCTGCCCATTTCCCTACCTATTGGATAAGCTGCAGATCCTAGTTAACCAGCAGCCTACTTCTTCCTACCCCAACCCCCTAGAACTGCCTTATGACTGTCCCATGCATGCTTGAATTCCACCACTGTTTTTGACTCCACAACCTCCTCCGGAAGGCCATTCCATGCATCTGCGTGACAGCTCTGGTCGGCTGACGAGGGCTTGCTGGAGATTCCAAGGGTTTGTTTAAAGTCATCTGGTGCTCGTGCCTTTAGGTTTGCTGCTCCTACCCTCTGGAATTCTCTGCCCCATCACCTACGTGAGTGCAGGACAGTGGGGTGCTTTAAGCAGGCACTGAATACCTATCTGTGGAGTAAAGCTTACCCTGAACTTCTGTGAACTTCTGTGATTTTATCTGTATTTATTGTATTTTGTTTTTATGTGACTGTGCGGCCCCTTGACTTGTGAAAGGCGCTATATTAAATAAATATATTATTATTATTATTTACCTCATATTGCTCTACCTACTGCCTGTAGTGACTGAACTGCAGTATTTTTTTTGTATCACATTTTTATTAGTTTTTATAATGTGAGTAAATACAACAGACAAACATACAAATAAACATGTGCACTCATGTACATACAATCCACCATTATGCTCCATAGTTCATTTCGTTCGTAATTAATCTTATATGCTGGTTCCTCATTCCTCCCTGCACTGACCTGTGCATGGCCTCACTTATATATTCATATGTATACCCCTGCCATCTGTCCCTCCAACCCTTACCTTAGCGCCATTGCTTCCCCTGGGCTCAGTGAAGACAGAAAGGGAGTCCAGCCTCTGATAAATGACTATTCTCTATCCCAGACCACCTGAGTCAATCTCTCTAGAGCCAGAGTCTGCAGGGTTAAGTTATGCCATTGCTGTGTAGTGGGCCTAGCATGGGAGACCCACATATTTTGAATACAGTGACATGCTAATACATACAGTGTCCGTATGCATCTGGGGAAAGGTACCCACTCCCCTTGCTCCCCTACCTCCACTCCGAACAAACATGCTAGGGGGTCCTTCTCCATATCCGTGCCTGTCATTTTTGTTACCTCTGCAACCACTTCTCCCCAGAACATCTGTAACACTGGGCAAGCCCAGAAACAGTGAATGTATGTGCCCCTTTCCTGTTCACACCTCCCACACAGAGGCGATACCGAAGGGTGTGCTTTGTGTACTATGACAGGTGGATAATGCAACCGGTGTATACACTTGAAATATGCTTCTTTGTTCTTGTTACAAACCATTATTCCCTCATGTAGGGGCAGCACCACTCCCCAGTTCTCTTCAGAGATGGTTCTCCCCAGACCTCTCTCCCACAATAGTCTTGTGTTCCCCGTCGTGTTTGGGAATCTCTGCTTCCCTCACCTGGCTGCCTTCCCGATGAATCCTTTTGAGTCCACCTTAGCTTGACACACCAAGCTCTCTACTGAATCCAGTACAAACCACTCAGGCTTCTCCTTCCCCAAACTTCCTACAAAGGCCCTGATCTGGAAATATTGGAATCTGTGTTGCCCATCTATATTGAGACTCTGTTGCATAGTTTCAAATGAACAGAGTTCCTCTTGTACCAACAAGTTGCCTAGACCCTGGATCCCCCTTCTTTCCCACTCCTGGAGTCCCTTATTCTCCAACCCGGTTAAAAAAAAGTGTTTCCTCCTACTGGCAAGAGCAGCATCTCTCCTTGCGCTAATCCGCATTTCTTAAGTTGATCCCAGGCCTCTAAGACGTGCAGTACTAATGTGTTCCCCGGGCCCCCACTCCTATACGCCTTAATACCCTGGCTATGGAGGTATGCTGTGAGCCTCCTTGAGGTGCCTCCCTGTTCTAGGTCCACCCAGCTGGCTTCTTTGGGCTGGTTCACCCAGTCTGCGATGCACCTCTGCTGTATTGCTAGGTAATAGTTACAAAGATCTGGGAAGTTCACTCCCCCATTACTTCTCTCTGAACTGCAGTATTTAATTGGACTGCTTTAAGTAATTGAACTGTCTTATCTACTCTGCTGGTTTATAGGACTGAACTGATCAAAGTGTATTGATTGCTTTAAGTGCCTAGCCAGGAGCTACTTAACTCTGCTCTGTGACACAATTAGTGTATTTATCTCAGGTGTGAAAGGAGCAACACCTGAGTCAAAAGCAACCTTCATCACTGTGCCATCTCCACCTGTGGGACCCCAGGGAAGTAAAATCCCTGCCTCCACTCCAGCATTCTAGCTCCAGAAGGTGTCTCCACTATCACCTGGTCCAGCGGACATCACCCTACTGCTTCTTCCCTCCAAAGTGTCTGAGTCCAGTCGTGGCACGAGTCAGTTGATAGAGAGGGCCTCCCAAAGTGAGTCAGCGTAGGGGCTACCCTGGCCCAAGTGGTAGGGATCCCAGTTGTAAAAGGCAGGCTTGCCTTTCAGTTTTTTTATTTTTGTTCTGTTCTAGCATTTCCTGCACATGCTGCCAAGAGCTCCTCCAGTGCCTCTGCTTTGACCCGGGGGGGGGGGTCCCCAGAAAGACCAACATTTCCTACACCCACCTCCAATGACCTCCACTGACTCCAAGCTTTTGCCACGGCACCCCAGGTTCAGGTTACCAGTCGTAAGTTGTAGTCAGCTGTTAACTAGGGCCCACCAAAGTGAGGAAGAAAGAGTAAACTGGTGCCATCCATTAACACTGAACAGAGAACCAGAGCAGTCACTTAAAGTGTAAAATATCCTTTAATCCATCCAGCATTTAGGACAACACTCCAGCAGATGGGGAAGCAGACACTCAGTCTCAATGTTTTGAATGCATGCACTTTCTCAGGAGACTGTGTGGCATTATTCCAGTAGCAGATTCAAATTTAAAATTTAAAGTGACAGACTCAAGAGGCAAAATGTGTAAAAAAGTGCAGGGAAGGATAATAAGTGAAAAAATGATAATAAACATGAATAATCACACATTTTAAAACCGGAAAGGATGGAGAGCTAATTCAAAGACTAACAGTTGCAAACTTGAACTATGCTATGCATTTTAAGGTGCAAATAACTGGCACTGTGTCAGGACTGTGCACACAACAACAGTGTAGTCCAAAAGTGTGACAGCAAAACTGTGGTGTAAACAACAGCGCCCGGGGAAATGAGCGACCGCAAAAATGATGCCAATGGTAGTGGTCCACAAACAGACTGACGGTTACCATGGCTTATGAAACAAGCATTTGTCAGTGCTGAATGTTGATTGCTTTGCTCCATTGAGCTTGTTCAGTTCCCCTCCCTCACCCGCTTGTTCTGTTTCTCCCGGCGCTGCAGGCTGCCCTTGTGTACTGAGCTCCTGCCTGCTTTGGCACCTGTGTCTGCCCAGAAAGAAATACACAGCAGTCCCAACACAGCTCAGTTGAGCTCGGTCACTCCCCCTCTCTCACTCGCTCGATCCTAATCTGTCCCAAACACTGATTTCCAAAAGTGACCGCGATATTGTGCGCTGGAAATGCGAAAACACATTTTGGGCAGGATGTGAAAAATGACAGCTGTACTGTTCATAAGGAGGTGTGAGAAAATGCCAGTGCTGAAAATGTGGTGTGAAAATATTACTACTTTGCAAAGTTACAAGGGTGTGTGGAAACTGAGCAATGCACGCTCGTAACACAGTCATTTTATGGACGTTTATCATAAAATTTTCAACATAGGCATTTTAGCACCTCTGCTAATGAACAGTGTCACTGTGATTTTTTGTAATGTGTCCCAAACACTGATTTCCCACAGCTACCTCACTATTCTGCACCAGAAGTGCGAAAACACATTTCGGCCAGGATGTGGAAAGTGACAGCTATACTGTTCATAAGAAGGTGTGGGAAAATGGCAATGTTGAAAATCTGGAGTGAAAATATTGCAAATTTGCAAAGTTATGAGCGTGCATAGCAACTGCGCAACGCACGCTCGTGAAACAGTCATTTCATGGATTTTTTACACCAAATTTGGAACATAGCCTTTTTGAGAGTCCACCTCAAGAACACTGGCACTGTTGTTTCACTAATCAGTCTCAAAAGGCGATTCTGCGCAGTGACTGCCAAATCACCTTTCGGGGCCGAATAACGCCGTGACAGTGACAGAATTCATGAGGAGGGGGTCCCAAAAACCCCATACTGAAAATTTGGTGGCAAAATTCAAAAGAATGCCAGAGATATGCATTAAAGTTGAAAAAACCCTATTTACGCCATTATACGGCTTACCAGCATTTCCTCAGTTCGCAGTCGGCTTTGAAGAGTGCAGGCATGTTCCTGGTCCACCGAAGATCATTGCACCAGACTCTGCAGGTAAGTATGGGGTGAGGGGGGTGTGGAGAGGTAGGGTGCGCAGAGGGTGGGTGCGGGTTGTGGGAGGGGGGCAGGGAGACGGTCAGGGACTGTTTTCTTTCTTTACAGGTTAAAAACAAACAAAACTATCGCGGGATGGTTTTCTTGTTTTACAGGGCTATTTGGCATGCTGGGGTGGGCTCCCAGTGTGCCAACAGACTTCCCTCTTTCAATCTCAGATTGTGCCCACGAGTGTCCCTTCTACTCCTTAATTTGAAAAGCCCTTCTGTGCCAGTCTTATTTTTTTTCCTTCATATACTTGAAGGTTTCAGTCATGTACCCCCATCCCTCTTTTCCTCCAGGGAGTACATTTTCAACTCCCTCAGCCTGCCCTCATAGGGTAAGTCCCCTAGACCCTGGATCATGTTTGTTGCCCTGCGCTACATCGTCTCCACTAACCTAACGTCCCTCTTCAGGTACAATTGCCAGAACTGCATGCAGTACTCTAGGTGCGATCTAACCAGTGACCTATATAACAGCAGGATAACCTGGAGGATATGCCTCTGGCAATACAACCTAGCATCCTGTTGGTCTTTGCAGCTGCCTTTCTAACCTGTGCTGAGTTGTTCATTGCTCCTGTTATGATCACCCCTAGGTCCTTTTTCTCCTCTGTCTTGGCTAGCTGAATCCCCCCTAATTGGTAGCTCCTCCTTGCGTTTTTGCACCAAAATGTAGCACCTTGCATTTCTTGGTATTGAATCTCAGCTGCCAAGTGTCTGACCAGGCCTCCAATTTTGCCAGATCATCTTGCATGGCCCTTGTCCAATTGCCTGGTTAGCCAGTCATAGTACTCCACCAGGTTGGTCTGACAGGATCTGCCTGAAACAAACCCATGCTGTCTGCCATCGTGCAGCCCATTAGCCTCTAGGAGGGGAAACCAGCCTCTCCTTCAGGATTGTCTCCATCAGCTTTCCCACGATGTATATAAGACTTACTGGTCTAGTTTCCTGGCTCATCCTTGGGGCCGCTCTTGTGGAGGGGTACCGCATGTGCCATCCTCCAGTCCTGCGGTACTTTCCCTGAGTCAGGGAGGCATTGAACAGGTCTGCCAAGGGTTCTGCCAGGACTTCTACCAGCTCCTTTTAAAAGGGATGCTACTTCTTATCTGTGCCTTAATGACAGATTGGACATTTCAGCATTTTTTATTAACATTTATGCATTTTATTGGTGTTTCAGACTGTACATGTTGAACCAGGATTTTGAGTCAGGACCCTTTTTCCAGTTTGAGAACCTTGTGTTTTTACCAACTTAAACATCAGGCTGTGTGTGGGATGTTGTTATATCAGACACCACTGAATGCTATAAAAGGACTTCTAGTTGAACTAATGAGTGCAATGCACTGTATCTGGTTCTTTTAGAGATTACAGTTATTTAACATAAGCTATTTGCACCTTAAAATGCATAGCATAGTTCAAGATTGCAACTGCTAGTCTTTGAATCAGCTCCCCATTCTTTCCGGTTTTAAAGTGTGTGATTATTCATGTTTATTTGCACTTTTGCACTTAATTTATTATCCTTCTCTGCACTTTTTTTTACTTTTTGCCACTTGAGTCTGTCACTTTAAATTTTGAATTTAAATAGGCTGCTGGAATAATGCAACACAGCCTCCTGAGAATGCACATGCGTGTGAAATGTTGAGACTTCGTGTCTGCATGCCCAGCTGCTGGAGTGTTGGGGTAGTTTATGGCTCACTTGGCTACATCTTGAACACACGATCACAAGTAAGTGTTACCAGGGTCCTTTCTAGAAATGAAAGGAAGTGGTTATGCAGACTGATGACTCAGAGACTGTTATACAGACTGATGACTCGGAGATGGTTATATAGACTTATGACGGTTATACAGACTGAAGACTCGGAGACGGTTATACAGACTGATGACTTGGAGATGGTTATACAGACTGACGACTCAGAGACTGTTATACAGACTGATGACTCGGAGTTGGTTATACAGACTGATGACTCAGAGACAGTTATACAGACTGATGACTCGGAGATGGTTATATAGACTTATGACTCGGAGATGGTTATACAGACTGATGACTCAGAGATGGTTATACAGACTGATGACTCGGAGATGGTTATATAGACTTATGACTCGGAGACAGTTATACAGACTGAAGACTCGGAGATGGTTATACAGACTTATGACTCGGAGATGGTTATACAGACTGATGACTCAGAGATGGTTATACAGACTAATGACTCAGAGATGGTTATACAGACTGAAGACTCAGAGATGGTTATACAGACTGATGACTCGGAGATGGTTATATAGACTGATGACTCAGAAATGGTTATACAGACTGAAGACTCGGAGATGGTTATACAGACTGATGACTCGGAGACGGTTATACAGACTGATGACTTGGAGATGGTTATACAGACTGATGACTTGGAGACGGTTATACAGACTGATGACTCGGAGATGGTTATACAGACTGAAGACTCAGAGACAGTTATACAGACTGATGACTCAGAGACAGTTATACAGACTGAAGACTCGGAGATGGTTATATAGACTGATGACTCAGAGACGGTTATACAGACTGATGACTCAGAGACGGTTATACAGACTGATGACTCGTAGATGGTGATACAGCCTGAAGACTTAAAGATTATTGTTTTTACTTTTATTACTTTCGGGGGTTGGTCCACCCCATCCAGGCCCCAGCGTTTCAAGTAATCATGAAATGATTAAATCTCCAGTCACTAATGTAATTAAACTTGTTCACCTGAATGTGCAAAGTCTCACTGCTAAGTGTGATGTTTTTAATGTTTGATATCATAACTCTCTCTGAAACTTGGCTTAATGACAACATTACTGATACTGAGATTTCTTTGCCTGGCTATAACTTACTTAGAAAGGACCGTGGGGATTCCAGAAGAGGGGGCGGGGTACTTATTTATTTTAAATCCCACTTTAATATCACAATGTTGGACTTAATTTATTCTGTTTCGTATTGTGACATGTTAACCATTGATCTTGTTTTGGGACAACAAAAACATTTGCGTTTGAGTACAATTTATATACCACCTGGTCATTTTAAAGATGGTTGGAAGCTGATTATAGATGTTAAGAATCATTTGCCCCCCAGTCATGAATGGGTACTCTTGGGTAATTTTAATAAAGGCTGAGGACCCGATTACAAGATGCATGGTGCAACTCACGGGCGTATGCAAGTTGCGCCATGCGGCACTATGCCGGGGACCCTGCGCCATATTCCAGGACAAGCAGGGTCCCCAGCATCTACTCCCATGACTTGAGGCAGCCACAGGCTATAGCCAAAGGAATGGCTCACTGGACCATGGTGCCACAAGTTGCAGCACGCAATCTACTGCCCCAGGAGCTCCCCACCTCGAAGCGCACCTGCACGCACCTGGGAGCATTGGAGGGGCTGGCCGGTTGGCACAGGCGATCAAGGGGGCATGACTGAAAATGGACCCAGGGGTCCACGAAATTCAGGGTTGGGGGGCATGACAGAGCAGGGGGGGCATGGGGAACACATCCATGTAATTTCTATAGTGCTGTGGGGTGGGCATCTGTCACTGTGTCAGGATGAATGCCCCATAGACCACCTCCTAGCTGGTCTATCACCGCTACGCCATACTGGGTCCTGGAATGGCTAAGTGGGTTAAGGTAGTCGCCCTTCTGGAATAGGGTGCAGTTGCTGCCCTAACCTGCCCTTGCGCCATGCCTCTGCGGGTTGCGAGCATAGTGGGTGGTGTAGCCTACCTTTGGCGCAACCCACATAGAGCATGGTGCAAGGCACCTTCTGGAATTGCAACTTGCACTGAGTCTGGCATAAGGTGCGATTTGCACCATGGGGTTTGGCATAAATCACCCTGCGCCAGGCATAACATGTCTTGGAATCGGGCTCTGGGGTTCTAAGTTTAAGGAAGGTGCTCAAGAGCTTGTCTTGGATCAAGGCCTCTCTCAGTTGATCTCCGATGTCACCAGGCACAACCCTAAAACAGGTGGTGGAACCAGCTTAGATTGGCTGATAGCCCTTGTTAATAACAAGATTATAGCTGTTAGGGTTTTGTCTGATGCCGTCCTATTTACTGTGAGTGGTCAGCCACATTTAAAGTGGGATCACCCACTTTTATCGAATTTAGAAACTTTAATAAACTTACTCCCCAGAGAGTTAATCAGGCTTGTTAGCGTGCGGATTGGTCCATGTTAGATTTAATTAAGGATGTAGATCTATTTCTGGAAGTTTTTAGTAGCTTGTTAACTTCAATTTGTGATAAGGTGGCTCCTATGAGAAGGGTCAGGGTTAGAGTTAACAGACAAAAATGGATTACCCCAGACCTTCTGAAGGCATTTACGGTTAGGGATAAGGCGTGGAAGAAGTATAAGGTTATTAGGGTTAATATTACTTTGCAGAACTATAAGATGTTACGTAATAAATGTTAAACTTACACTAGGAGAGCTACAGTAAAAGACAATATTTTGTTTCCCTTCAAAGTAAATCCCTGGGTAACTTCAGACAGACATGGAAAGTCCTTAAAGATCTTCTGGGGAAAGGACCTAGGGATTCCCCCATTACCCCAAAATTGGATGGAAATATACTAAGCAAACCCCAACAAGTTGCTCAAGCCTTTTATGAATTTTTTGGAAATCTTGACAACGTTAGGTTTCCCCAGTCTCCTATTCGGGTTGTTTCAGTCACCGATAATTTTTAATTCTTGTCCTTTATTTCATTTTAGTGAGGTCTCCCCTGCTCAGGCCAGGGAATATATTCTTAAACTAAATCCTAGACCAAATTTAGTTTCAGATAATATTGATTACAGATTGATTAAAACTGGTATAGATTGTTTTGCATCTCCTTTGTCAATTCTGTTTAATTTATCAATGCAAACAGGTTGCTTTCCTGCTACATTTAAAAGGGCAACTATTAAGCCCATACCAAAAGGTGGAATTTCCTCTATTATTTCTAATTATCATCCAGTTTCCCTCCTCGCTCCACTCTCAAAAGTTTTAGAAAAAATCATTTTGGATCAGACTGCCGAGTTTTTGGATAAACACTGTTTCCTTTCCGAGGTGCAACACGGTTTCAAACATATCACAGAGACAGCCTTGGTGGGGTTCACTGGCCGCACAAAGGGTGCCCTAGACAACGGGTGCTCTGTTGTGACCATATCTGTGGACCTCACCAAGGCTTTCGACTTGGTTGAATATGACATACTCTCCTCTGTTTTGATCGATGATCATTTTTCTTGGATCATGGTTTTCAAATTATCTGTGGAATAGGAGTCATTGCACTTTGATTAGTGGTATTTCGTCTAGTTTTGTTGACAGTTACTGTGGGGTTCCACAGGGTTCCATCCTGGGCCCGTTGATTTTTTTCTCGCTTTATGAATTCTGCACCCTCAAGTTGTGGTCACTCTTTCATGTCTCTTTATGCTGATGATGCAGTTTTGTACAGCTTTGCTGATAATCACTCTTTAGCAATAAAGAATGTGCAGGAAGATTTCACTTCATTTCAGTACTGGCTTCTATCTAGACGTATGGTGCTGAATTCAAAGAAGACCAAGTAAATAATTTTTGCTGGGTCCCGGATGGAACCCTCCCCCCCAAATGGTAACAGTGGTAGATCTTAAGGGAGTATCGTTGAAAGGGTTAATACGTTTAAATATCTTGGTATTTACCTTGATTCAAATCTATCATTTGAATTTCATGTTAATTATTTATGTAAGATCCTTCGTCAATGATTAAGGATGTTGTATAGGATACACCCATTCTTAACTAAGGATTCCAGAAAGTTATTGACCCACAGCTTTGTATTCAGTCTTTTAGGCTATGGTATTAATATTTACACAGCTACTACAAATTGCATAGTGGACAGGCTTAGAGTTTCTTATAACTCTATTTTGAGATTTCTTAGGGGCTCTCCTTTTAATGCCCATCCCTGTGACTTACACAAGAACTAAAGTTGTCTGTCTCTATCTAAAAGGTTTTTTTTTTAATAGTCAGTGTTTATGTTTAAGCATGTTTTGGGCCTCTTACCTTCCTCTATTACTGCCCTTTTTCCCAGAGCCTTAATTTGCATGGAACCCAGTCTCAAAATAAATACAATTTTGTAACACCTTTTTTTTAGGAAATCTGTTGGTCAGAGGTTATTCCTATTCACTGCTCCTATCTGTTTTAACTCTCTCCCTTCTCATATCAAAAATTGTACATCATTGTATAGTTTTAAAAAATCATTACGGACCTGGCTTCTTGATAATGATGAATGCGATTGTTCTATGTGAATTTACGATGTTAATTGTACATGTGCTGCGACCTATTTATTGTATGACTATTTTGTACTTGTTTTATGTGAATATTGTATTCATGTTTTGTATACATGTTAACTTGTCACATATGAAAACAAGCAGATACACTCATTATGTCTACAAGTATATATATATAAAAAAAGAATATTTTACATTTTAAGTGGTTGCTCAGCTTCTCTGTACAGTGCTATTGAGTGGTGCTGGTTTACTCTTTCTTCCTGCTTCTGTTTGTACTGGCAGCCCCACCATTCCAAGTGTGGATTTTTTTGTTTTCTCTCTAAAGTGAGTCAGGTTAGGAACCACTTTGACTGTAGCTTGGGGGACTTTGGTCTCCCAATAAACCCAGAGTCAAGTTGCCCAGTCTCCCTCGTAGATGCCGCCCAGGGGGACATAACTACCAGTGGCCCATGCTGCATCAAGGGTCACCATGATTGTGATCATGTCCAGAGGTGGTTTATATTCTAGAGGCCTAGCCAGAGGTCATGTTGAAGATTGCCAGGCTCTGTGCCCCATTTCCCGAGGTGACATAAGTACCAGCGGCCCATATCAGAGGTTGCACTGGAGGTTGCCATGCTTCTGATCATCCTATCCAGAGGTGGATCGTCTGGTGGCCTAGCCAGAGATCATGCAGAAGATTGCCAGGCTCTGTGCCCCATTCCCCAAGGTGGCATAAGTACTGGTGGCCCATGACAGAGGCTGCACTGAGGGTTGCCACACTTGTGATCATCCTGTCCAGAGGTGGTTCATGTTCCAGTGTCCCAGCCAGAGGTCACGCTGAAGATTGACAGGCTTTGAAGCTGCAGTGGTGAGGTGGTTAGGGTTCAGGGGAGCTACCCTGAGGTCATCCAATGGATCATTCACACTCACCATCCTTGCCTTGGCTGGATCTTCACCTGCTCTCCAGCCCAAGGTCATTGCAGCTGATGACTCACCCTAAGGATCCTTCTCATCCATGACCAGGCTTCATCACCCATCCTCGACCAGGCACTTTCCCTTCGACATCACATTGGTGACACCAGGAGTCATCTTTTATCTGGGGCCAGGAGGCCTACCATACTTGCCTCAGTTTCTGGCTTATTGGGAGATGCCCCATTTTACGATCTGTACATGAAGCACTTTCCTGGGCTCATGCCCAGAGGTCAACCAACATACTAGAAAAACAAGCTTGGCTGCATTGGATTGGATGCTCCACTCATGCTATAGCAAGATTAATCCAGGACTTGAATTACCTGGACTTCTGCGTGACATTAGTTGGTCCCATTGGGGGTCCAAGTAATACTGTTTCTGTCTTTCCTTTGTATAATAGTGGTATTGGTAGTGAAAACTGAACCCTTTTGCTGTGTGCTCCAATTAGTTGTAATAAACCTTGCATCTTAGCTCCAGAGTATGTCTCCTGCCTCTCCTTCCAGATTAGTCTGGCATCACCCTAAACCATAGGAGTACGAACTATCACAGCTCGTCCACCACAAATCCATGCTACCTTTGTTCCTGCAGCCCATTTGATTCAAGATATTCTATTAACCTTCTCTTTAACATTGTTTCCTTTAATTTCCTCACCACTGAGGTGAGACTCACTGGCCAATAGTTACTTGACTCTTCCTTGTTGTTGCTCTGATGTAGAGGGACCACATCCCCTCTCCTCCAGTCCTCTGGAACCACACCCAGTATCAGTGAGCTGTTGAATAAGGTCTTCATGTGGCAGCCTGTACTTCACAGAGTTCTTTTGGTGCCCTAGGATGTATCTCATCTGGTCCCATAGCCCTGTGTACAAGACATATCGTATGTTGGTTCAATAAAAGTTATCAAACTAGCTAGTGACTCCTGCTAAATGCTGCCATGTTACCCTATTACTGAATTATACAACTAGACCATTAATATGCCAGTGCAATGATAATTAGTACCAGAACATCAGACATTTACATGCTAGCTGTATCAGCAGGTTCAGAATTAGTGCTCTAGGGACGGAGACAGCAATGCTTTTTCAATGATTCATCACAGAAAGGCTAAAGTTGCGGTACCCCAGTGTTAATACGGAGTGGGGGAGATATAGAGTTAGCAGTTCTGACAGACTGGGTTCTACCTACTAGGTAGGCTCTGAACCAGTTAATAGCTGAGTCAGTTAGGCCTGCTGAGGAGAGGGTATTTAAAAGTAGGAAGTAGGAGACTGTATTGAAAGCCTTTGCTAGGTTGATAAACATGGAGGAAGTGATTTGGCCACTGTCCATCCTGGAGAGGATGGAGTCAGTGAGCCTAATCGGGGAGGTAGTGGTGGAGTGATCTTCTGAAACCCAGATTGGAAGAGAGTGAAAAAGTTTGAGTTACAGAAATAAGAAGAGAGTTGGTTGAGGACCATATGGTCTTGAAGCTTAACAAGGGCAGGAAGGAGAGATATAGGTTATAGTTCCCAGGTGAGGAAAGAGGACCACCTTTAGGTAGAGGGAGAACAATTGCATGCTTCCAGACAGCTGGGATAGCCGACTTAGCAAAAGAGAGATTAAGGAGGATAGTCAGAGGGGCTGCAATAGTTGAGGCTGAGAGATATAGTAGCTTTGGTTCTAACCTGTCAGGGGAACTGCCTTTAGAGGGGTTTACAGCAAGTAAGGCATCTAAGGTATTGGGGGGGATAAATATTGGAAAATGAGAAGCAATTTATCAGGGAAGGTAAGCGAGGTGAGTTGGGGGGACTACAGGCTGTGGAGAGGGAATGGAGGAGAGAAGAGCAGAGGCAGACAAAGTGAAATGTGAATTAAATTCACTATCAGCACCAGGGTGATCTGAAATTAGGGTATTGTTTATATTGAGGAGGAGGGATGGGGGAGAGAGAGTGGATTATTTATATTAGAATGAAAGGTGGAGTTATAGTATTTGGCCTTAGCCAGACAAGGACTTTGGTACATTTATTGCATAGGATACGATAAGTGTCATAATCTTTTGTGCGCTTTGTGGTTATATGGAGCTTCCATGCTAGATCACAAGCTCTTTGGCATGCCAGGAGTTCAGGTGTGATCCATGGAAGATGATTCCCGTGGACTCTGACCACGGAAGTGGGGCACGTTGATTCCAAACATTGAGAATTTTGTCTTTAAAGTAATCAGCAGCTGAGTCTATTCAGTTCATTGAGGTGTTGGAATCCCAATTTAGATGAGTTAGGTCATCTAGAAGGGGGGGGTGAGTTTCAGGGATTTATATGATCGAATTAGTAAGGTTTTATGGAGAGCCTTGATTTTGTGGATTTTGCAAACCAGGAAGGTCATGAGGTGTTCACTAAGGGCATTGACAAGTATCCCAGATTTAATGACCCCACGTGGGTGAGAAGTGAGGGCCCAGTCGATTAAGGAATGATTACTTGTTTTGTGGTTCAGCCGGGTTGGTTCAGTAATGAGCTGGGACAAGTTAAGGGCAGCAATCTCATTGCGGGCTTTATTAAGTGAGGAGGATAACCAATTTAGATTAAAATCACCCATAATGTAAACTTCTCCCGCAAATATGTGGGAGACTAAGGAACTGATAAGATCAGTGGCAAATGAGGTGTGAAGGCCTGGGTGACAATAGACACCTGCCACAAATATTTGAATGGAGAAAGGGAGGGATATTTGTAGAATGAGCACCTCATATGCTTTGGGGACAGAAACTGAATGGATGACAGAGAAATGGAAGGCTGAGGAGACGTAGATAGCCACTCCTCCACTCCTCCCTGACCTGACTTGTCGGGAAATGGTATAGCCCAGCATGGAGAGAGATGGGTCCCCTATTTTGCTGTTAAGCCAGGTTTCAGACAGGATGATAATATCCAGGGTGAGCGAGGCAACCAGAGGCTGGAGAAGGTCTATTTTAGGGAGAAGGAAGAAGGCTGTGGATTTAGTTTACTGATTACAATATACGGGGTATGACTCCAGTGGTTAGCTATTTTACACTTGCCTTGAAATCCTAAGTTGTGCATCAGCACACGGTCTCCTGCCTTAAGTTCTTGGGCCTTGACACGTTTGTCATGCTGAGCTTTGTTGGCCAAATTTCTTTTTGCAGCCATGGTATTAACAAGCTGGTATGCATGGTTTATCTGTTCTTTTTAACTTTTTAACATATTGAAGGTAGTTATCAGATCGGGCACCATCGGGAGAGACACCAAAGCACACACCCACAGGGAAATGAGCTTCTCTACCAAACATAAGGTGGTACAGTGAAAAACTGGTAGCATCATTTTTTGTGCAATTAAAGGCATGTACCAACGTACTTATTTGTTGGCTCCATCTAGGCTTGTCTTTTGGGTTCAGGATGCCAAGCATATTTAGTAAAGTACAGGTAAATCTCTCCGGTTGTGGATCTCCTTGTGGATGATAGGGGTAGTTACGGATTCCAATTTGTGGACAGGATAATTCTTTTCAGAAGGTGTCAAACTCCTACTAGCAAAAGCTACTGGGCATAATCCCTCTGTGTACTCTTGGTAAAGTATGGCCTCTGGCCACGTAGACTGGCATCCGTGTATAACACATGAGGTTTTGAAGGATCAGCATAGGTAAGAACAGGAGCATTAGCTAACAGGTAGATGATTTTGTTGAAAGCAGTGTCACAATCAGGAGTCCATCTCTGACCAAATAGCTCATGGGGTCTGAAGTATGTCTTTACAGTCTCTTTGCCAGTACCTTTCTTAAGCTTTTTATGAGTAGGTGAGTACACCCAAGTTAAGTTTAACAACAGTCATGCTACCTTGGTGTAGTCTTTAACAAAATGGTGGTAGTAACCTCAAAATCCAAGAAACCTCTGAAGTTCTTTCAAGTTATTGGGCTTTGGCCAGTCTGTCAATGCTTCAACCTTGCTGGGGTTGGTTTGTATACCTTGAGTAGACGCAATGTGATGCACATATTTCACAGAGCTCTGGAAGAATTGGTATTTGTCAATAGATAGTTTTAAGCTGAATTCCTCAAGTCTATCAAGCACTTTAAACAGACGGGCCTCATGTTCTTCAAGGGTCTTCCTGAAGACAATAACATCATCAAGGTACACCAGGCATTCAAGGAGATTTATGTCACCCACTGCATGCTCAATTAGTCTCTGAAATGTGGCGGGTGCACCCGAAATTCCTTGTGGCACATGGAGCAATTTGTAGAATCCCAGGGGACAAATAAATGCTGTTTTCTCCCTATCTTCTGGAGCCATTGGGATTGATAGTATCTGCTGCAGAGATCGAGGATGGAGAACCACTTACTCCCATTTAAGCAGTTTGATGCATCCTGTATGCGTGGCATAGTATATTGATCAGGAACAGTTCTTTTTATTACGTGTTCTGTAGTCCGCACACATTCTGACAGAGCCATTTTTCTTTTGCATTACAATAATTGGGGAGGCATATGGACTTTGTGACTCTTGTATTACGCCAGCTGCTAGCATCTCTTGCAGATGATGCCCAATATTGTTTATGTCGGTAGGAGCTAGGAAGTCTGGATCTTTTCCGGAAGGGTCACTCATCATGCAGTCATATGTGGTGTTCAGTTCCAGTAACACATCCCACATCCCACTCCTTGAGGGAGAATACCTTGGTTTGCTGAGCCAACTTCTTACTAATTCTGGTTCTCCAACCACTTGGGATAAGTGAGTCTCTGAAGTCGAACATATCAGTTGATACTTCACATTCTTCTCCAGTCTGGCACTTGGATGGCAGTACAGCAATGTCAGCACAATATACTTTTGCCAAAGTGCAACCTCGGTACACCGTGATATCACGGTCTATGATATTTTGAATCTGGACCACCACTCTTCGTGCGGAAGCATGAGTACAGACAGGAAGCACACTGAGCTTAATCAGCACTCCTTCAGGCAACTTTCCCTCTTTTGGGGCATCCAGCATCAGTATTTTGTTGGTCCATCTTTTTGCAATTGCACATCTCCACTAACACTGCATTTGGCATTGGGAAGAGAGTATGATGGCAGAAGAATCCTTCCTCCACACAATATCAACAGGCTCATCCTTGTCACTTTCCGCGGGGTACATTTGCTTATAATAGGCTCTTTGGATCATGGCATGAATATACAAGGCTCTTCCAGTCTTCTTTTGCTGTTTCTCTGGACTGCAGTTGCAGTCGCTCAGCAGGTTGCACGCTCACCTCTGATGCTAGAAGATCAGAAGACTGTGGGTCCTATCCCCACACCAGACTCTTGGGTTAAATCCCAATACTGACACTGTGGTACAGCATGAGGGGAGAGCTGCACTCCTGAGGTGCCATCTTTTGGATGAGATGTTAAACCTAGGTCCCAGCTGCCTGTTCTGGTGGTAATTCAGGAGGATGTTACATATCTTATGGCATTTCTTGAAAACAGCAGGGGAATGTAGTTTATTCAAGAAATCATAGATAACTTTGAAACAATCTATTATACATAACAAATTCAGTAAATGGAAAACAGAAATATAGAAACATAGACTTTGACGGCAGATAAGGACTGCTTGGCCCACCTAATCTGCCCATTTCCCTACCTACAGGATAAGCTGCAGATCCTAGTTAACCAACAGACTATTTATTCCTACCCACCCACAAGAATTGCCTTATGTCTGTCCCATGCATTCTTGAATTCTGCCACAGTTTTAGAACCCACAACCTCCTCAGGAAGGCTGTTCCATGCCTCCACCACCCTCTCTGTGAAAAAAAATACTTCCTCACATTGCCCCTGAACCGCTCTCATCTTCAAATTGTGTCCTCTTGTTCTTGCACATCTCTTTTTCTGAAAGATGATACCCTCTTGGACTTTGTTGATTTCACTCAGGTACTTAAAAGTTTCTATCATGTCCCCCCTCTACCTCCTTTCCTCAAGGGTATACATATTAAGCTCCTTTAGTCTCTCCTCATATGGCTTCTTTTACAGACCCTGCACCATTTTAGTTGCCCTTCTCTGGACTGCCTCTATTCTGTCTATGTCCTTGCAGAGATGGGGTCTCCAGAACTGGATGCAATACTCCAGATGGGGTCTCACCAACTGTCTGTACAGAGGGATAACAACTTCCTGTTTTCTGCTCGTGATGCCTCTCCCTACACATCCCAGTATCCCCCCAGCCTTCCCTACTGCCTTCTCACATTGCTTGCTAACATTAAGGACATCTGATATGATTACCCCCAGGTCCCTTTCCTTTTTTGTTGTTGTTACTACCTCCCCACCCATTGTGTATTCTTCCCCTGGGTTTTTGTTTCCCAGGTGCATTACCTTGCACTTAGCATTGAATCCAAGCTGCCATACTTCTGACCATTCCTCCAACCTTGCCAAGTCCCTTCTCATCATTTCCACACCTCCTTGTGTATCAACCCTGTTGCAGATCTTTGTGTCATCTGCAAAGAGGCATACTTTTCCTTCCAGTCCCTCTGCAATGTCACTTACAAAGACATTAAAAAGGACTGGACCCAGTACTGAACCCTGCAGTACCCCACTAGTAACCCCTCTTTCTTCACAGTGGACTCCATTTACAATTACCTTCTGTGTCCTGTTGTCCGGTCAATGTTTTACTCAGGCTACCACCCTGGAACCCACTCCCAGGCTGGTTAATGTGACTATTAATCTTTTGTGTGGGACTGTGTCAAATGCCTTGCTAAAGCCTAGGTAGGCATGTCCACAGCCCTTCCCTGGTCTACTACTTTGGTCACCCAGTTGAAGAAATCAATTAGATTCATCTGACATGACCTTCCTGCTGTGAACCCATGCTGCCTTGGGTCCTGTGCCCCACTGACCTCTAGGTACTCAACAATTCTTTCCTTCAGAAGTGATTCCATCACTTTCCCTACCACAGAGGTCAAACTGGCAGGTCTGTAGTTTCCTGCCTCTGTCCTGCTCCCACTTTGTGAAGGGGAATCACATCCACTTTCCTCCAGTCCTCAGGTACCTCACCATCCTCCCATGATTTGTTAAAAAGGGTAGTCAGTGGTTTCACTAGTTCTCCCCTTAATTCTTTTAGAATTCTGGGGTGAATTCCATCAGGGCCCCATTGCTTTGTCCACCTTCAGTTTTAGGAGTTCTTTCAGAACCCTTTCTTCTGTGAAAGGACTAATATCAACCTCCCTATCCAGAGTGCTTCTGTTGACCGGATTAGGTACCTCCCATCCTCTTCCTCTGTGAATATTGAGCAGAAGTATTTGTTCAGTATCCCTGCTTTTTCACTGTCCCTCTCTGCCCACCCACCATCCATTCTATTCAGCCTCACTATCTCTCCCTTTGTCTTTCTATGCTCCCTGATGCACCTATAAAAGGTTTTATCCCCCTTCTTAACCAAGTCGGCCATCTTTTCCTCAGTTTGGGCCTTTGCTATTCTGACTTTCCACCCTGCTTCCTTCTGCCTTAACTGGTACAGCTCTCTGTCCTGCTCCTTCTGTCAGAAGACAAGAAATCAATAACGTCATTCCTATTCCTTTCTTTTTTTTTTTTAAAGAAAATCCTTATAACTTTCTATACCTTTAACATATTTAAGTAACTGGGAAATCATTATCTGTCACCCATGGTCCATTTTTCCATAATTTAAAAACCAAACTTTTATTAGAAAACTTTAATTAATTGTAATAAATATCCTTAATTTCTTTCAAAACCTTCCCCTGTAATTCTATATGAGACACAGTTTTTTGCTGAAGTGTAAAAGGACACCTCATATTCCAGATGTCCCACTTAAAAACAGCAAAAATAATGTTCAAAGTACTTTTATCCCATTTATCTCGATAAACCACATATCTTCCATATACTAAAACCTCATAATTTTCCAAAGAAAAAAAATCCACCCCCAATGATTTGCTACAAAATCCCAAAAAGTTTGTATATAAGAACATGAGAAAAACAAATGTTTGTGTTTCCTGTTGATTGATACACTGTAATCTAGAACATATTTCTTCCACTCCTTCATGTTTTTGATTTGCCTTTACATTAAGCCGCTCATGATAACATAACCATAAGACATCTTTATATTTCTGAGGTACTCGTTTATCTATAATTAGAGTTTGCAAAGAAGAAATACATTCCAACGGACATTTAGGAAAAATTACCTGTTCTGAAAAATGTGTTTCAATGACATGCATATATATTTGTTTCTTAGTTTTAATGAGAACCTGCTCTCTTGAAATATGCCATGCTTTCATTTTTACAAATATTTCTCTTAGATACCGTGGCTTCATAAGGTCTGAATGAATGACTTTCAGAGTTCCTACTTCCCATGCCCGGTACCATTGTGATATATTAGAAAGAAAAATAGGAGTCCAGATTTTTCCCAAATTCCCAAATATGGGCCTGATATCAGTAAAGAGAAATTGGCAGAAATAAACACGATGGGGTTCACCATATTTAACCCACCCTTCTATAAGGGTAAGTATAGTATGTTTCTTTTTATAGGCATCAGCCTGCTCCCCCAAGTGGCTTGAAAAAATAAACTTAAAATTGCGGTTTCTCTGACCTTGGGTGGAGGAAATATATTACTTACAAAAATAAATAATGGCAAAAGATACATTTTTATCAAATAGATCCTCTTGGTTTTACTCATGGTCCATTTCTTCTATCTCATAACCATCAGAGTCCCTTGCTGGATTTTTTTATCCTGATTTAAACAATCCAATTAAGATGATCCAAACTGTATACCTAAAATAGATATAGGGTCTCTAGTTAAACCTATCCCTGCTACCTGTTCCTTAAAGATATTTTTTCCCCAATTCCCTACCTATACTTTTATCCATATTTAAAACAGCCCCTGACACAGTCCCATACTTAAAGCATACCTCTACTGCTTTTCTGCAGAATCAGAATCATTCAAAAATAAACAGATGTCATCCGCACATGCCAGTGCTGGAAAGGGAACCTTGTGTTGAATGACCTGAATTGGGATTATATCAGGCGTTTCATTTAAAGATCTTAATAAAGGGTCAATATCAAACACATACAAAAGGGGGCTAATCGGACAACCCTGTCTGACTCCCTTTCCTACAGTTACCATAGGGCCACAAAACCCATTAATCTGCGGAATAACTACCGCATTTTTATATAAAGCTTTCATGCAAGAAATAAAAGGTTCTGGAATACTATATCGCTGTAAAGTAAAAAATAAAAATTCATGACTAATAGAATCAAAAGCTCTTTGCTGATCAAGAGACAAAATATAACCATCCAGACCTCTATAATTATCAGTTTCTATTACTTTCCTTAGTAGAATAAGCTGATTCATTATTGACCTATTAGGTACAGTACATGATTGTGCCTTCATTATCAAATATTGGGCCACAGTCAGTAAATGTTTGTTTAAGATTTTTGTTAAGATTTTAAAATCCACATTAAGTAGGCTAATGGGCCTCCAATTAGTTAATTTTTTGTCTCCTTTTTATTGTAGAAAAATAAGAATCCCTGTTGCCATTCCTAAGGATAAGCTGTTATTGTTTAATAAGTGATTATAAACTTGTGCCAATTCTGACACAATTCTGATCCTAAAAATTTTTATAATTCCACCGTGAACCCATCTTTCCCAGGTGCCTTTCCCATTTTTAAGGTGGACATGGCTTCTTCAGTTTCACTAGACAAAAGTGGTAAGGTAAGATTTTGTAATAGGGTTACTGGACAATCTGGAATCTCAAAATTTTGAAAAAAGGAAGGCATTTCTGAAGTAGCAGTGCACCCTTTTTGAAACAAAAGTTTAGTATAATTGGCAACTGCTTCTAAAATACCTTGATTCATGGTTTGCAGAAAATCATTACCATTATAAACTGTTTCTATAGTTTTTTTATTTACCCTTTCCCTACAACTTAAAAAAGGGCACACTATATCTGATTTTGCCGGGGTGCCAAAGGTTTGCTGCATTTCCAGTGCAACTGTTTGCTTAATATGATATGCATGCATTGTCTGCTCAGTGTACTGAATCTGTACTGTATAATCATGTTTAGTGGTTTCGGCCAAACACATTAATTGTTGTAAATGTTTCCTATTCTGTTGATAACAAACATATTCATCATTCCTATTAGATTTGCTTAAGGAGAATAATAAAGTTCTTAAATCTATTTTGGTATCTTCCCACCATAATGAAGGGTTTTTGTAGATGTTGAACCATCTTTTTCTACTTTTAATAAAGTATAAAATCTGGTATTTAATTCCCTCTTTCTGCAAAAGAGATTAATTAAATTTCCATAACTCTGGTCCATAACCCTTTTTGGGAGGGCCTAGGACTATATATAGCTCTTTATGATCTGAATATTCTACTGCAGTCACTTTAGAAGACTGAATCCATAAAGCTTTAGACAGGAAAAAAAATCAATTCGGGTAACCAGATTACCTTTTGAAAAGTAAGTTCTATCTGTTTGGTTTTTGAAAAATATGCATCTTTTAATCCAGCAGTCTGTATGGTATTGTGTAAAAAGGACATATCACAGAAAATCTTTTTTGTAGTGGTATTCCAAACTCTATCATTACTTGTCAAGCCACAATTAATTCCCCCAAACCACATTTTGGGAAGAAGAAAAAAGGTAAGGTTTTATTTGGCCAAAAACTCCAATTCTATCTGCTTTCTTCGGTGGGGCATAGATATTGAACAACCTATAGTAAATATTATTTAAATTAATATCTAAAATCAACACCCGTCCTGGAATTAAGTCTATAACCTTCAGGACCTTCATATTTGTATAATGAAAAAGAATACCCACCACGAACACCCCTCCAAACCTATAGACCGAAAAGAAACACCAGTATACCACTCCCTCTTGGCCACAGATATTTCTGCTACAGTATGCAGTCTGGTATCTTGTAAAAAAATAACATCTGCTTTGTTTTGTCGCAGATGTGAGTAAACCCCTTTTCTTTTACTATTATTCTTGATACTGTTAACATTAACAGCAACCAAAGTAAGGGGCAAATCCATACAAAGGGAAAACCCTGAAAAAGGAATTCATCTGAACCCCTATGGTGGTTTTGTCCTACTACTTCTACCTTCCATTCTCAATTTCTTTTTTGATTATTTAACTTCCCCTTAGACCTGGTGCTGTGAAGCCCTCTGATTCACTAGTGTCAGGTTCAGAAGAGGCCTCCAGCCATCCAGAATCCAAAGAAGAACAATCAGAGTCATCCTCTGAGCCTATAGTCAAAGGTTGATATTTATTGGAAGTAGGTATGACAGAAATATTAGGCATTTTAGAGCAGGTTGCTGCCATGCCTGCCTCCGCCTGGTAGTGAATCTTTTTGTAGGCTCATTTCCATTTTGGACTGGTTCTGGGAGTGGGGGCATAACGACTGTATTTTCTGTCTCCTTTGCCTGAGCTGCAGATACTGCCGTCGCATCTATTGTGACATCTATAACTAATGCAGGGGGTCCTTCTTCTAAGGTTACCTCATTTCCTGGAACTGATTCTTCTGTCTCCACCACTTTAGAGATGTCTGGGGCCTGGTCAAGAAGTGAGGGCAGAGAGGGACCAGACTCAGAATCACTTGCCTAATATTTAGAGTATGTTCTCTGTGCCAAAGTTACTAAGAGTCTTTGATCTTCAGTATCTGCTGATTCTGGCATACTGTATACAGATTTTGGACATTGAACATAGGAATGACCTTTCATCCCTCACAAATTACAAATTGCCTCACCCCAACATTGACTGCTTGTATGAACTAACATACTGCATAAGGAACATCTTAGCCTATCACAAGTGCTACTAATGTGCCCTGGGGAACCGCATTTGTAGCATGTCTTGGGTTGCCCCGGATACAAAAGTACACCCCTGTCCCCCCCCAAAAAAAAAACAGTTTGGGAGGTGCTGCAATCCTTGCTCTGTGGACCTCAAATTTACTTTAATTTTCCATCCTCCTGTCCAGATGCTCTCTGAATCAAAAATCACTTCTGGATGACTGATTACAGTGCAGCGTTGTTTCAACCAGAAACTGAGGTCAGTAATACTGACACCCTCATTTCAAAACAAAACAGTGACAGTTCTGTGAGCTGGTTTTGTTAAAGGAATCACCTCAAAGGGAGTCCATAAAGGAGTATTCTTAACTGTATGATACCTATTCCAGAAGGCCTCCAAACTGCTATTTAATTTAAAACTCACATCAAAGGAGGCCTCTCCTGAGACATGAATCATAGCATACAATTCTGCAGTGTGAAGATGCAAGTTGTCTTTTAATAAAGTCCTTCCCACATAAACCCTATCTGGGAAAATATCCAACCCCACTTTATACAAAATACGCACAGCATTATGTCTCTTTGCTGGGTATACTGGTTTATGAAAAAAGAGGCATAAGATTTTGATTGGTGTCCCTTCTCTCTCTCTCAGGCCCTGAAGTAATTTTTTCCAGTGCTTCCGAACAATTACAGGACCTGTCTTGATTTAGTCCTGTAATATCAGATATGTCTGAAGGATCACTAAGCACAGACCTCTCCCTCTGTTGCAACTGTAGACAGTCTTTATTTATCACCATTGGGATGTCCGTGCGACCCTTCGGTAAATGCAAGACAGGGTTTTGGGTGAAATTTAATTCAGTGGGCATTTCAAGAGGGTCTGTAAGGGTCTAGTATGACCTCCCAATGGCAAATATCCCGATGGCAAAAATCCCATATTTTATTTCCCGATTATTACCTTCCCGCTCTTACTGTATTACTGATAAAGTTTCTCCTGACACACACAGCTGATCGGTAAATATGATCATTGCACTGTAGTCTTGCAGTGAAGAATTATGCAGCAATGGAGAGAGCCAGATTCAGCGGTAAGTTAAAGACAGAGTGTCTGAGATCGCCATCAGTGCACTTAATAATGCATTCTCTGATAGGCTATACAGTACATTGCGGTTTGTAATGCATAAAGACAGCCCATTTTACTGGTGCTTCACCCTATCAAATCTAAATGGCAGAAGCAACCTTGTCAGTTTCTGATGCTGTAGTTTGTGATATTGTGCCTTCACAGTGTGGACACCCAAAATTGAGCATTGCTGGCTACCTTTATGTGAAAGAAAGGAGTCAAAACGACTTGTTTTATTGGTGTTGTCAAAGCTGTAAAGCTTTGGCATGCCATGGCCATGCTTCGACCCTACTTGTTGGTGGACAACATCATCTTTGGGCAACCAAAGAACATAACCATAGCCCCGATGCCTGTGCTGCTCCCATAGCCTCAGCAATTGTGGCGTTGTAGAAAAGAGCATTGACAACCCATGACACACCTGCACAACTGATCCAAAGTGAGACTGCAGGTTTGTGTACGGACGTTTGTTAGAACTTGCCACCTAAGCAGTCACTTAGGCAAGTAATTAAGCATGCACAGTGAGTTAGAAACATAGAAACATAGAAATTGATGGCAGATAAGGACCGCAAGACCCATCCAGTCTGCCCATTTCTTTTTCTACCTTATAAATGTGACATCGGACTTTGCTCTGTCAGTGGCCTATCTATTCATTCTCATCTGTATTGCTCCCTTATTAATATCCCATACCTGTTTGAAGCCCTGCACTGTATTCATATCCACCACTTCCTGAGGTAGGTCGTTCCATGCATCCACCACCTTTTCTGTGAAAAAGAACTTCCTCACATTATCCCCTAATCTGCCTCCCTCTAATCTCATGCTGTGTCCTCTTGTCCTGCTATTTTTCTTATATTAAAACATGTTAGACTCTTTCACCTTGTTAATGCCCTTAAAGTGTTTGAATGTTTTGATCATATCACCTCTCTCCCTCCTGTGCTGTAGGGTATACATATTGAGTTCAGTTAATCCATTCTCATACGTCTTCTGATGCAGTCCCTGCACCATTTTGGTTGGCCTTCTCTGGACTGCCTCAGTTTGGTTAATGTCCTTGTGAAGGTGTGGCCTCCAGTACTGCATGCAGTACTCCAGATGGGGCCTAACCAGTGTCTTGTAAAGAGGATTATTACCTCCCTCTTCAGACTTGTGATACCCCTACTAATACACCCTAACATCCCCCTAGCCTTGTCCAAAGTCAGTTATAACACTGGGGGACAACGTGCAGTCATACTCCTCAGCCACGTCTTGCAGGTCCTGAAACATTGTCAGATAACACTCCTTAGATTTTGCAGACATCAGTGCATAAACCAATGGCAGTACTCTGTATAACCCTGAGTTAACATAGCCCCTGAACCTCGAACACTGGAGGAGGTTGCAATACCTCACGAATTTACAACAGTGAACGGGCAATCTTTCTTAGCTAGAAATGCAACATGTGGTAACGAGAGGGTGTTGCTATTCACCACAAAAAAGAATATTGAAAAATTGATGTGTGTTGACTAATGGATCATGGACAGAACATTTAGAATGGTGCCACACTTGTTCCATTAGCTTTATTGTATACATGCACCTGTTGGCAATACAGAAACTTGCAGAGTACTGCCATTGGTCTATGCACTGATGTCTGCAAAATCTGAGGAGTGTTATCTGACAATGTTTCAGGACCTGCAAGACGTGACTGAGGAGTATGATTGCACGTTGTTCCCCGGTGTTATTATAACTGACTTTGAACAAGCTGCTATAAATGCCTGCAAGACTGAGTTCCCCAATGCTGCAAACAAGGATTGCTTTTTTCATCTAGGCCAAATTGTATGGCGAAAGATTCAGGGGTTCGGTCTTGCACCAATGAACGGCTCAGACCCTGATTTCAGTCTCATAATGCGGCAACTAGTAGCATTAGCTTTTCTACCACCAGAAAAAATTAGCACTGTATATGGTCAAATAAAGCCAGAAATTCCTCCGGAAAGTGCTCCTATCCTGGAGTGGTTCGAGGAGAATTATATTTTGGGCAGGATTAGGTGGAATAACATTGCAGTAAGAGTGGCCCCTTCATATCCTCCGCAGTTCTGGTCCATACATACTCAAATGCAGACAGGGATACCAAGAACTCAAAACAAAGTAGAGGAATGGCACAGGAGGCTTGCAGCACTGATTGGCACATCCCATGTCGGTATCCATCGGTCTGTTGAGGAATTGAGAAATGAGCAAACTATGACTGATACCACAATTGAAAAAATAAATTGTGGACTCCCTGAATCTCCCATAAAGAAACAGTACACCAAAAGGAGGAACAAATCAGCAATGTCGTCGCTGATATTGACATATGACCACCAAAAGACTTTGTTCATGGCATAGCACATAATATGGTGCTGTAACAGTTCCTTTGTGATTTTTTAATGTTTCAATAAATATTGGATTTTAATTGAATGAGCAACAAAGCTGCCTAATGCATTAAACTTATTCTGAATTAGAAGCACAGAAACTGGAAAGTAGCTGTTATATATTCAATGTCAATTACGCTTCACTTATGTGACTTGTGTCGACGCTGTTTGCAGTACTGTTTCTGCTCGCAGTATGACAATTAAGTTTTGTTCTAAAAGTGCTTATGATAATGAAATATATATTCATACTTGTGCAGACACTTGTCGGTATAATATATGTCAGTAAATATTTTGTCAGTTGGTGAAGTTCACGTTGGGAAGTTTGTATTTGGGCAATCGTACTGATCCCATCTGTAACACTCTCATTATTTATACAAGCAGCCTCAGTTTGTTCACAAAATACTGTTGTAGTATGCTGTTGTGCTACATTTTGATGCACAGCAGTGCTTACCCTAAGTGCAAAATTATGCACCTGGGAATACACAATAAATGTCATGTGTACAAACTAGGGAATGTTGCTCTTCTCAAAACCAAGCAAGAAAAGGATCTTGGAATAATTGTTAACCCTGACATAAAATTCAGAACTCACTGTAAAATCCAAATAAATAAAGCTAATCAAAACCTTAATTGTATACTCAGGCACGTATCTAGTCGTAAGAGTGAAGTATTACTCCCTTTATATATTGCCTTGCTGAGGCCACATCTTGAATACTGTGCCCAGGTGTGGTCCCCATATTACAAGGAAGTCATTTCAAAAATTGAGAGAGTACAATGAAGACTCTCTAGAGCCATTATAGGGATGGCAGACAAGCCATATGAATCCAGGTTGAGATTGCTTAACTTGTATATGCGCCAGTATAGAAGACTGAGGGGAGACATGTGTCTACTATTTAGAGCCTTAAGCGACCCTCATCCTTAGAAACAAACTAGGAATCGCGCTTACTAACAATAGAGTCAGTAACAGAAGACACTCTAAGCAATTATACTTGTCCAAATGGAATACTCTGTGAAGAAGGTATTGGTTTAGCCATAGGGTCATTTCAACATGGAATCACCTCCCAGCCGAAGCAGTAGATAGCCCAAATTTGGACTCCTTCAAAATAAACTTAGACTCAGCAACTGGGGACAATGTTAAATTCTGTGTTTACTGATATTTCTGGCAAGCACCATGGACACAATGTCCATATTAGCTTGAAGTACTTATGATACCCCTAGGACCCGGATGGGTGCAAATCCCGATGTCCAGTCTCCAGAGTCTGGTGACCACACCCATCCTGCTGCTTGTAATGTTGTTTCTACTGTCCATGGTTCCATGTCTGGTTCTACCATATCTGCCTAAGTAGTTTTCAAGGGTACAAGTGTTTTGATCATTCTTGCCTTGATCTTCTCAGTGTGTGCCTTAAAAGAGAAAATCATTGCACTATCCCGGTTATCGTTCGTTGAAAAAGTAATCTTCTCAGGTAAAGCCGGTTGCACAACCTCCTGAGTTTTTGCAACAGTCTTCTTCTGTAAGTTGCTCCTGTCCTGGGTCGTCCAGCTATCATGGTCCATATCTTTCAAAGCCTGCAATTTGCGCTCTACCAGCGTCGCACTTAGCTTCACTTTTCGTTTCTGAAATTGCTCTTCCTCACTTCACAATAAATACCTCCAAAGTCTCCTCCAAACGAGTATTAAGGTTACACACCTCCACCACTGCTGAAAGCTTTCTGGCCTTATCTGGTATGTCCTCCTCATTTATTGAAGCCTAAGTTCCATCACAACAGGTTGCATTAATTCTGGTACTGCTGTAGCATTGTAAAACTCTTCCACCTCCTTATCCAGGTGTGTTGAGGAGAAGACATTCTCCTCCACCGGCCGCACCTCCTGCATTGTGCAAGCTCAAGCAACGAATGAGTCAGCCATTCTCCATCGGCCAGAGATTCCCCCTACTGGTCAGTAGAGGAATTTCCCCGTTGTCCTGTCCAATTTTCCCCCATTCACTAAAAATACCACCAACAGCTTAATCTGGTTCAATGTCAGTTGACATGCATCTGTATCTCCCTCCCTTGGGATGAGGCTGAAAATAGGCAGAATTGTCTAGTCCTCCTTTCTCAGTCAACAAAAACTAACTGACTAAATAAATAAATAGTTGGGCAAGGTGGCCGAGCATATGCACATTGTTACCGATTAACAAAGGGATACCGTCGTACAATCCAGAGGGAGGACATACCAGGGCTAGTTTCTCCACAGGGTCTCCCACACCTTCCACAGAGGATGGAAAAGAAAGCCTTACTGTAATTAACTACTCAAGTGTGTTGAAAGACAAGCTGGAATGCATTGGTACTGTATAATGCAGTGACATAGTTGTCTTAGTACAGTACTTTATGTGATCTGATGCAGGTAATAAAATCGGCGTTTCATGCTTGGGAGCCCAACGACCCATTTGCTATAGCCATGTATTCACTATAGTGAGGGAGCACTGTATAGATCTGCCTCTTGTTTTCTAATATATTCCATGAATCTGGACTTTTTAATTGGACTGTGTAACCCATTAATATTCTGCAAAAATATTTTCACAGGTTGAAGCGATATTATGTCATTGAAGAGAGAGCATCCATCCATCCAGTATCAATCTAGACCACTCCCCTCAGGACAGCAACCATGGAGGAGAAGACTCCCAGCTGAGGCCCACCTCCATCCTGGACATCTCATAGGACCCAATGCAGATGACCAGGACCAGGGGATGGAACCATGCGCCACAAGACTTTGAACCTCCATTTACCATCCAACTGCAGTTTGTCAAACAATAAAGATTGATAACATGTATACAGCCAACTTGAGTGTCTCGTTTTTTTCAAACCATAAACAGTATAACTGGAAAATAAACTCCATCCCCATACCCCCCCACCACACTCTCTTGCTTACTTTGTTAACTACCCCAATCATGTGACAAAACCCACAAATACTTTCCCCCTTACCTTGAGGCCCCCACACCTCCACCCCTTTTGTCCCCAGAGAGTAGTCTAACTTACTCTCACAATAACCCCCCCCATTGAAACAGCTCCCTTCTTGATTCAATTCAACCTTCCACCTATCCTTCCACTTCCCAATAGGGCAACGAGTATCTAAACTTACTCTGCCCAAACCAAAACATATGTACACTTTGGCATCCAAAAGGAAGATAGAAATCCATACCACCTTCTTTTGCTCCAACCTGCAGCCCCTGCTGAGATTGCTGCTCTGGAGTCATCAGCGTCTGTCTCCACTTGAGTGGAGTAAGCCACTGCGGGGCCATAAGAACCCCCCCATAGGACCAATGTCACCCACCAGTGATGTAGACCCTCAGTTAGTGCCAGCTTAATGAACGTCAAACCTTTGATAGAAGAGCCCTCTGAAGGTCCTAGATACTGAGCGCATTGCCTCTTTTCTAGATCTCAACCATTTCCAGGTGTCTAAATCCCATGGAACTCAGTTCTCTTGAATACTGGTATTCGGGCCAGTCCAAGTCCCCCAACTCTTTATCCAGTTGTAGGGATTTACTATCCCCGAAGGCCCATGGCCCAGAATAGTCTCCATAAGTTGGGTCAAGTGCACTTTTGCTTAATTCTGTGGGAGGTGAAACTAACTACCCTTGGTTATTGCTTTTTATTCACATATTTATTTAGTGTTTAACCAAGAAGAGTCTTGCAAACTCTGTTTATCTTGTGAGCAACTTCAGAAGGGTTTAAATACTGCATTTGGGTAGACCCTTGAAGTTAGCTAGATTGTCTACTAGGATTTTCTGACAGTGAAACTATTTTTAAATAAATTACAGGTGGCTGATGAGTTGAAAAAGAGCTTGCAAACTCTGCTTATCTTGGAAGTAACTTCACAAGTGTTTGAATACTGCATTTTGGTTGTCTCTTGGGGGTAGCTGGATTGACTACTAGGATTTTGGGACAGAAACTATTTTTAAACAATTTACTGGTGCGTAGGAGTTTGTGATAGTTAAGCTATTTTTAAACAAGTTACTGTGGTTAAGGAGTTGTCATAGCAAAACCTGCAGTGTGAAACAGGAAAAGACAGTCTTTCAAGCAACAGAGGGAGGTGGATCTAGGTTTACATTTGTTTGTTACAATTCTTAAGATTTTCAGTGCAGGAAGAGTTTAAAGCACAGCTGACTTATTTTGGGGCTGACTGCTTTCAGAGCACAAACCACCAGGCCTGTTTTGGGGCTGGAGAGGTTTACCTGTGTCTGACTTGGATGTGTGGATTTTTCTCTGTTTGATTAGCAGGGTATTTTCTCTGTCAAATTGTTGTGTAGGACATCTTGCTGACAGGAAGGCACTCACCGCAGTGGTAGGTCAGAGCTTTTAGCTGATTGTTTTGTGAGGGGCACAGTTTAGGCCCAACCCCTTCCCACCCTCACCCCACCCACCCTGAAATAGTTCCTTTATACCAGGGGTTGTGACATCATTTCCTCAAGAGTGCAAGGTGCATATCACTGTCATATCCTCTGTAGCACACTGCACTGACAATATAAGCATACACATTGTATAATATGTATATTTCTATATAACAAACCAATCACACACACACACACACAAACACATGTGGGGGGTAGTGCAATGTAATGGCTGTGGGGCAGCAGTCTTCCGGGAGTCTTTCTGGAAGCTGAGATGCTTCCCTATTTGCAGACAACTTTCTGCCCTGAGGGAGGAAGTTGCCCGTCTTCAGGCCACACTGGACAGTAGTAAGGGAACCTTCCCCAGGCCACACTGGACAGTAGGAAGGGAACCTCCCCCATCCAGGTAGCACCAGAGCTTCCACCACTACCTCAGAGGTTGCGAAGAAAGCACAGCAGTTGAACCACAGTGGGCTCAGGGAGGGTGAGGATGGTGGAACAAAGGCACACCCAGTCAGTTGTTCCACACCACAATCCATACACCATTCTAGGGGTGCATAGCTCTCCTATGGATGCACCTGCAGAGGAGACTAAGGAGGCTGAGGACAACTGTCACAGGGGAGGCCCACAGGAAGGAGGCAGAGGACACCACAAGGAAAGGAAGCAGCTCCTGGTGGGGGACTCAAATATTAGGGGGACAGAACTGGGGGGAGCAGGGAAAACTGAAGTAAGGTGCCTGCCTGGTGCCATGGCTTGGAGAGACAGGAAGCGCATCCTCAGGATCACGAGAACAGCTGCACGGGAGTCTGAGCTGGACGTCATTGCCCACCTAGAGAAAAATGACTTGGACTCATCATGAGATTAGAGCAGTGCAGAAGGACTTTGTAGAATTGGGGAGGGGCCAAGACAAGTAGCACACACAATATCCTTCTCTGAGGTGCTGCCTGTCAATGACATGAGTGAGGCGAGGGTACTTTGCACCATGCAGTTTAATGAATGGTTGAAAACATGGTGTGGAGCACAGGGGTTTGGCTTCATTGGGGACTGTGGTTCCACCTGCAGGGACACCAGCCTATTCTGGAAAGATGGTCTGCATTTGTCCAAGAAGGGAACACGTCTTTTGAGCAATCGGTTTAAATGCTTCATTGGCAAGCTTTTAAACTAGTCAAGGGGGAGGCACTGATAAGCAGCAGAAAAATCCCAGCCTCTCCCTACAAAACAGAGTACTAAATGAGAAAAAGACTGAGGTAGAAAGGTCAGTGGGGGATGCTGCAAAAGAAGGTAAAGCCATCAAAAAATGGAACGCAATGAGTACCAATACCCGTAGTCTGAGTAACAAGCTTCCTGAATTAGTGGCCTTGATGGAGGAGGAACATCTGGATACAGTGGCAGTCACAGAAACATGGTACACACAAAACCATGACTGGGACGTAAACATACCAGGATACATTATCTACAGGAGGGACAGGGAGGGTAAAAGAGGAGGAGGAGTAGCTCTTTACATAAGGGAAGAAATCAAAGCAACAGAACAAAATGGAAAACGGAGGAGAAGAAGCACTGTGGGTAAATTTGGAGACCGGCAATGGCACCACAGTCCGCACAGGGTTAGATACAGACCCTCTTCTCAGGGGAGGAAATGGACAAGGAAATGATAGAAAGAATACTTAGAATGGAAGAAAAAGGATTGCTGATGGGTGATCTGAATATGCCTGATGTTAACTGGAGTGCAGTTGCAGCAGCCATTTCGAAGAGTGGGGTTATTCTAGATGCCCTACAGGGGGCATGCCTTAGACAACTAGTATTGGAGCCCACTCAAGAGGGAGCAATCTTAGACCTGGTTCTCTCAAATGGAGATGAAGAGAGGATCACAGATGTAGAAGTGGGTAGCCATCTGGGAACTAGCGACCATCGAACAGTATGGTTCACAATAAACACAGCAACAGAATCAAGCCATTCAAAGGCAAAAGTACTGGACTTTAGGAGGGCTGACTGCCAAAATGGGTGAGTGCCTAAGGAATGCACTAGCAAATGGGCAGGAAGAAGGGGTGGAAGAACAATGGGGAATAATAAAAATTGCCATCACAGAGGTAACAAGCCTTTGTGTGAAGCAAATAAACAAAACAAAACAATGTAAGAAACCACTATGGTTCTCAAAGGAAGTGGCAGTGAAGGTTCAAGAGAAAAAGAAAGCATTCAGGAAGTACAAGGAATCACAGAAGGAGCAGGACAGAGAACTGTATCAGTTAAAGCAAAAGGAAGCTGGGAAGGCAGTCAGAACAGCAAAGACCCAAACCGAGGAAAAGATAGCCAACTCAGTTAAGAAGGGGGATAAAACCTTTTATAGGTACATCAGGGAGCGAAGGAAGACCAAGGAGGGTTAGTGAGGCTTAATAAAGGGAGGGAGGAGGGAGGTGGGCAGAGGGTGACTCTGAAAAGGCAGATACTAAACAATTATTTTTGCTCAGTATTTACAAAGGAAGAGGGGGAGGTACCTAAAACAAACAGTAGAAACACTCTGGATACAGACGTTGATACCAGCCCATTTACAGAAGAAAGGGTTCTGAAAGAACTCTTAAAACTGAAGGTGGACAAAGCAATGGGGCCTGATGGGATTCATCCCAGAATTCGAAAAGAACTAAGGGTAGAACTAGTGACATCACTGACTACCCTCTTTAATGAATCATGGGAGGATGGGGTGGTACCTGAGGACTGGAGAAGGACAGATGTGATTCCCCTTCACAAAAGAGGGAGCAAGGCAGAAGCAGAAAACTACAGACCTGTTAGTTTAACCTCAGTGGTAGGGAAAATGATGAAATCACTTCTGAAGGAAAGAATTGTTGAGTATCTAGAGGCCAGAGGGCACAGGACCCAAGGCAGCATGGATTCACAGGGGAAGGTCATGCCAGACAAATCTGATAGATTTCTTTGACTGGGTGACCAAAGTAGTAGATCAGGAGGGCTGTGGACATGGCCTATCTAGACTTTTAGCAAGGCATTTGACAGTCCCTCACAAAAGATTAATATACAAGTTAGCCAGCCTGGGAGTGGGTCCCAAGATGACAGCCTGGGTAAAGAATTGGCTGGAGAATAGGACACAGAGAGTAATAGTAAATGGAGTCCACTCTGAAGAAAGGGAGTTACTAGGGGTCCCCGTAGGGTTCGAAGATAGATCGGTCCTCTTCAATGTCTTAGGTTACACTGTAGAGGACTGGAAGGAAAAGTATGTCTCTTGCAGATGACACAAAGATCTGCAACAGAGTTGATGCACAAGGTGGGGTGGAAAGGATGAGAAGGGACTTGGCAAGGTTAGAGGAATGGTCAAATGTATGGCAGCTTAGATTCAATGCTAAGAAGTGCGAGGTAATGCAGCTGGGAAACAAAAACCCAGGGGAAGAGTACACAATGAGGGGTGAGATACTAACAACAACAACAAAAATGGAAAGGGACCTGGGGGTAGTCATATCAGATGACCTAAAGGTGAGCAAACAATGTGAGAGGGCAGCAAGGAGGGCTGGGGGATACTGGGATGCATAGGGAGAGGCATCACCAGTAGAAAACAGGAAGTTATTATCCCTCTGTACAGACAGCTGGTCAGACCCCATCTGGAGTACTGCGTGCAGTTCTGGAGACCCAGTCTCCTCAAAGACATAGACAGGATGGAAGCTGTCCAGAGGAGGGCAACTAAAATGGTGCAGGGTCTGCACCGGAAGACATATGAAGTAAGACTTAGGGAGCTTAATATGTATAACCTCAAGGAAAGGAGGGAGAGGGGGGACATGATAGAAACTTTCAAGTACCTCAAGGGAATCAACAAAGTCCAACAGGGGAGCATCTTTCAAAAAAAGAGGTGTGCAAGAACAAGGGGGCACAATTTGAAGATGGTGGGGTGGCACAGAGGTAATTTAAGGAAGTATTTTTTCACAGAGAGGGTTGTGGATGCATGGAACAGCCTTCCAGAGGAGGATGTGGAGTCAGAAACAGTGGGGGAATTCAAGAATGCATGGGACAGTCATAAGGCATTTCTTGTGGGGGGTAGGAAGAAGTAGGCTGTTGATTAACTAGGATCTGCAGCTTATCCAATAGATAGGAAAATAGGCAGACTAGGTGGGCCAAGCAGTCCTTATCTGCCGTCAAAGTCTATGTTTCTATGTATCAGACCTGACTACCTCTGGGCTGTCAAGACTGGAAAACCTAGGAGATACTAATTGAGACCCAGGGCTCCTAATTCATAGCTGACTCTCCCTGGACCATGATTTGGCAGCTGGTTCCTCCAGATTTACTCTATTAACACAAAGTGCCCTCAGAGTATAGGCTTAATGGCTCTCTTAAAGGACAGTATACTTTTCCAACAAGTTTTATTTTTTCCCCTACAGGTTGTGTACACTAGAAGGAACAAATCTAATACTGGTTCTCCAGGGTTTCACCCTCTCTGTGAAAAAATACTTCCTCAAATTGCCTCTGAGCTGTCCCCCCTATATCTTCAAATTGTGTCCCCTTGTTCTTGGACATCTCTTTTTCTGAAAGTTGCTACCCTCTTGGACTTTGTTGATTCCCTTCAGGTACTTAAAAGTTTCTACAATGTCCCCTCTCCTCCTTTCCTCAAGGGTATACATATTAAGTTCCTTTAGTCTCTCTTCGTATGGCTTCGTTCTGTTGCAGATCCTGCACCATTTAGTTGCCCTCCTCTGGACTGCCTCCATCCTGTCTATGTCCTTGCGGAGATGGGGACTCCAGAACTGCATGCAGTACTCCAGATGGGGTCTCACCAACTGTCTATACACAGGGATAACAACTTCCTATTTTCTACTGGTGATGCCTCTCCCTATACATCCCAGTATCCCCCAGCCATCCCTACTGCCTTCTCACATTGCTTGCTAACCTTTAGGTAATCTGATATGACTAACCCCAGGTCCCTTTCCATTTTTATGTTGGCACGCACTTGCACATGAGTCAACATATTGCAGTAGTAGCAGATTTGGAAGTGCAGTCACTGTGGGCGAATGCAGGGGACGCATCAGTAGGTGCGTCCCTCATTCCCCAATCAGCCAGCATGCAGGTGCCACACCAGCAATTCAGAATGTGGCCACCAGATCTAAGAAAAGGTCCGCTGCAATGAAAGCAAGCTTCTCATTGCAGCAGCTCTTCCCTCCCGACATAAACATGGCGGCACTGACTGCAGTCGCCCAACCTAAGGGGTGCCCAATCCCCCTGTTGCATGCCCTGACCTACTTCATTTGCCAATGGGGGATCCCACTCCCCATCGGCATAATGACCCCCCAAGTGTGTGCCAAAAGGGTGCCCAATCCCCCTCGGCATCATGCACTCCCCCCAGCAGTCATTCTTTGCCAACAGGGGGCCCAATCCCCATTGGCTACAGTCCCCCCTTCCCTGTTTATTTTGCTGATGGGGGAGTCCACTCCCGTTGGCATAATATCCCCCCACCTGTTGTGTGCAAGGGGTGCCCAATCCCCTCAGCTCTTGACTCCCTTTCCTATATGTGCCAATAGGGTGCCTAATCCCCATCAGCTAACACCCCTCCCAAAACAATCAGGTGGCATGCTGGGAACCACCCCAGTATGCCAAATGTCCTATAAAAAAAGTCCCACGATGTTCCCCTTTTTTCACCTGTAAAACAGAAAATGGTCCATCGCGGTCTCCTGCCCCTCCCCAACCCGCACCTCCCTCTGTGTGCCCTGCCTCCCACACCCCCCTTACCCCATACTTACCTCCAGAGTCTGGCGCAATGATCTTTGGTGGACTGGAAACACGTCTGCACTCTTCAAAGCCGACTGCGAACTGAAGAAATGCCGGTAAGCTTTTTAATGGCATAAATAGGGTTTTTTTCAACTTTGGTGCATGTCTCAAGCATTTTTGGGAATTTGACACCAAATTTTTAACATGGGGTTATTGGGACCTCTCCTCATGAATTCAGTCAATGTCATGGCGTTATTTGGTCCAGAAAGGTGATTTTTCAGTCAGTGCACGGAATCACCTTTCAGGACAGATTAACGAAATAACAGTGCCACTGTTCATGAGGGGGGCTCTCAAAAAGCCTATGTTGCAAATTTGGTGGAAAAATTCCCCAAAATGGCTGTTTTACAAGCATGCATTGTGCAGACCTCCTTATGAACAGTATAGCTGTCATTTTACATATCCTGGCCGAAATGTGTTTTCGCATGTGCGGTGCAGAATAGCGTGGTCACTGCATGAAATCAGTTTTCAGGACAGTTTGAGGAAATGACGGTGACACTATTCATGAGCAGAGGTCCTAAAATGCTGATGTTGAAAATTTGGTGACGAAAGCCTATAGAATGACTGTGTTACAAGCGTGCGTTGCGCAGTTCCCATGCACCCTTGTAACTTTGCAAATTTGCAGTATTTTCATGCCACATTTTCAACACTGGCAGTTTTTCACACCTCATTATGAACAGTACAGTTGTCATTTTTCACATCCTGCCCAAAATGTGTTTTCGCACCTGTGGAGCACAATGGCGTGGTCGCTGTGGAAAATCAACTTTTGGGACAAATTAACAAAATCACAGTGCCACTGTTCATGAGGGGAAGTTCCAAAATGCCTATGTTGAAAATGTGGTTAAAAAAATCCCCAAAATAATTGGGTTATGGAAGTGTGTTGCACAGTTTCTATGCATGCTCATGACTTCGCCAATTTTTCATATTTTCACTCCAGATTTTCAACGTTGCCATTTTTTTACACCTCCTCATGAACAATACAGTTCTCATTTTTCACATACTGCCCAAAATGTGTTTTCAGACCTGTGTCACCAAATGGCGTAGCCACTGTGCAAAACCATCTTTTAGCTAAGAAACTGATAGTGCCGCTCTTCATGAGGTGGGGTCACAAAAAGCCCATGTTGAAAATTTGGAGTGAAAATATCAACACATGCTTACGGCATTAGGGTTTACAACTGTAACACCCCACCCTGTGCAGACTGACAGGCATCAGGGGTGTGACTTGGGATCATTGGCTATAATGTTCCCTGATCCACCCCCACCCCCAGCCTGCAGCTAGTGACACACATCGTGGTGCGCCTTGCAGTGTTCGGCCACAAAGTTCACTCCATTCTCCTGTACTTCACCCACCCCAGTGTATTTCCTTGTGGAATGGGTTAAGTATAAAGCCCAAAGACCCCAAAGCACACCACAACACTTGTCAGTGTCTACAGGGTAGGGTGAAGTAAAATGGAATGAGCATTATAGCTGACAACCCAAAGGCACAACCCAATGCCTGTCGGCCTCTGCAGGGTGGGGATGGGGTTGGCGTCACTTTAATACTTCACTGCCATTCCTATTTATGCATATCTAACTCCAGCAGTACCAGTGCCAATGCCAGCAAGACAATATTCGGCATTGACAAATGTTTGTTGTTGTTGTTGTTGTCACTACCTCCCCCCCATTGTGTACTCTTCCCCTGGGTTTTTGTTTCTTAGGTACATTACTTTGCACTTCTTTGCATTGAATCTAAGCTGCATACTTCTGACCATTCGTCCAACCTTGCCAAGTCCCTTCTCATCCTTTCCACCCCTCTTTGTGTATCAATCCTGTTGCAGATATTTGTGTCATCTGCAAAGAGGCATACTTTTCCTTCCAGTCTCTCTGGAAAGTCACTTATAAAGACATTAAAAAGTACTGGACCCAGTACTGATCCCTGCGGTACCCCACTAGTAACCCTCCTTTCTTCGGAGTGGACTCTGTTTACTATTACCCTTTTCATCCTGTTGTTCAGCCAATGTTTTACCCAGGCTACCACCCTGGGACCCACTCCCAGGCTGGATAATTTGTTTATTAATCTTTTGTGTGGGACTGTGTCAAATGCCTGGCCAAAGTCTAGGTAGGCCCTGTCCCACAGTCCCTCCCTGTTCTACTACTACTTTGGTCACCCAGTCAAAGAAATCAATTAAATTCATCTGACATGACCTTCCTGCTGTGAATCCATGCTACCTTGGGTCCTGTGCCCCACTGGCCTCTAGATACTCAACAATTCTTTCCTTCAGAAGTGATTCCATCATTTCTCCTACCACTGAGGTCAAACTGATAGGTCTGTAGTTTCCTGCCTCTGTCTTGCTCCCACTTTTGTGAAGGGGAATCACATCAGCCCTCCTCTAGTTCTCAGGTACCACACCATCCTCCTATGATTTATTAAAAAGTGTAGTCAGTGGTGTCACCAGTTCTCCTCTTAGTTCTTTTAAAATTCTGGGGTGAATCCCGTCAAGCCCCATTGCTTTGTCCACCTTCAGTTTTAGGAGTTCTTTCAGAACCCTTTACTCTATGAAAGAACTGGCATCAACCCCTCCCCCCATCCAGAGTGCTTCTATTGATTTTATTAGATACTTCCCCCTCCTCTTCTTTTGTGAATACTGAGCAGAAGTATACGTTCAGTATCCCTGTTTTTTCAGTGTTCCTCTCTGTCCACCCACCCTCCCCTTTATTAAGTGTCACTATCCCTCCCTTTGTCTTTTTTCGCTCCCTGATGTACATATAAAAGGTGTTATCCTCCTCCTTAACTGAGTTGGCTATCTTTTCCTTGGTTTGGGCCTTTGCTATTCTAACTGCCTTCCCCACTTCCTTCTGCTTTAACTGGTACAGTTCTCTGTCCTGCTCCTTCTGTGTTTCCTTATACTTCCTGAATGCTATCTTTTTCTCCCTAATTTTCCACGCCACCTCTTTTGAGAACCATAGTGTTTTTTTCTTTTGTTTTGATTTATTTGCTTCACACAAAGGCTTGTTGACTCTGTGATGGAAGTTTTGGTGTTTCCCCATTGCTGCTCCACCCCTCCTTCTTCTTTCTGTTTGCTAGTGCTTTTCTGAGGCACTCTCCCATTTTGACAAAGTCAGCCCTCCTAAGTCCAGTACCCTCACTTTGGTATGGCTTGACTCTGTGGCTGAGTTTATCATGAACCACAGTGTTCGGTAGTCACTTTTTCCCAGATGGCTACCCACTTCTAGATCTGTGATCCTCTCTCTGTCTCTGTTTGAGAGTACCAGGTCTAAGATTGCTCCCTCCTGAGAGGGTTCCAACACTAGCTGTCTGAGGCATGCCTTCTGTAGGGCATTGAGAATGACCCTGCTCTCGGATGTGGTGGCAGCAAAGGTGCTCCAGTGAACATCTGGCATATTCAGGTCCCCCATCAGCAATATCTCCCCTTTCTCTGCCATCCCAAGGGTGCCTTCTAACATTTCCTTATCCCTTCCCCCCCTGAGATGGGGGACTGTATACAACCCCTGTGCAGATTGTGGTGGCATTTCCAGACTGCAGGGTGACCTACAGTACCTCCTCTCCTCCCTGTTTACCATTCTTGTTCCATTGTTTTGATCCATTCCCTTACATAGAGAGCTACTATTCCTCCATCCTCCTCTTCTACCCTCCCTACCTAGACTTTAGCAAGGCATTTGACACAGTCCCTCACAAAAAATTAATATACAAGTTAACCAGCCTGGGAGTGGATCCCAAGATGACAGCCTGGGTAAAGAATTGGCTGGAGAATAGGACACAGAATGTAATAGTAAATGGAGTCCAATCTGAAGAGGGGTTACTAGTGGGGTACCACAGGGTTCAGTATTAGGACTGGTCTCTTCAATGTCTTTATAAGTGACATTGCAGAGGGACTGGAAGGAAAAGTATGTCTCTTTGCAGATGACACAAAGATCTACAACAAGTTGATGCACAAGGTGGGGTGGAAAGGATGAGAAGGGACTTGCGAAGTTAGAGGAATGGTCAAATGTATGGCAGCTTGGATTCAATGCTAAGAAGTGCAAGTAATGCACCTGGGAAACAAAACCAGGGAAGAGTACACAATAGGGGTGAGATACTAACAACAACAAAAATGGAAAGGGACCTGGGGTAGTCATATCAGATGACCTAAAGGTGGGCAAGCAATGTGAGAGGCAGCAAGGAGGGCTGGGAGATACTGGGATGCATAGGGAGAGGCATCACTAGTAGAAAACAGGAAGTTATTATCCCTCTGTACAGACAGCTGGTGAGACCCCATCTGGTACTGCATGCAGTTCTGAAGCCCAATCTCTGCAAAGACATAGACAGGATGGAAGCTGTCCAGAGGAGGCAACTAAAATGGTGCAGGGTCTGCACGGAAGACATATGAAGAGAGACCTAAGGAGCTTAATATGTATAACCTCAAGGAAAGGAGGAGAGGAGACATGACAGAAACTTTCAAGTACCTCAAGGGAATCAACAAAGTCAAGAGGGTAGCATCTTTCAAAAAAGGTGTGCAAGAACAAGGGCACAATTTGAAGATAGGGGGGTTCAGAGGTAATTTAAGGAAGTATTTTTTCACAGAGAGGGTTGTGGAAGCATGGAACAGCTTTCCAGAGGAGGTTGTGGAGTCAAAAACAGTGGGGGAATTCAAGCATGCATGGGACAGTCATAAGGCAATTCTAAGGGGTTTGGGTAGGAAGAAGTAGGCTGCTGGTTAACTAGGATCTGCAGCTTATCCAGTAGGTAGGGAAATGGGCAGACTGGGTGGGACAAGCGGCCCTTATCTGCTGTCAAATTCTATGTTTCTATGTTTCCCTGTCTCTCCTGTTGACTGTGTACCCTGGTATGTTGACATCTCAGTCATGCTTCTCTGTGTACCATGTCTCTGTGACTGCCATGATATCCAGGCAGCCCTCTTCCATCAAGGCTACCAGTTCAGGGAGTTTGTTATCTAGACTATGGGCATTGGTACTCATGACCCTTCATTATTTGATGGCCTTACCCCTTTTTACCCATCCCTGTCATTACCGTCTTTGTCTTTTTCTCCATTTACCCTTGCCCTTCTCCCTATCAAATACAAGAGGGGAACCTGCTTAAGGGAAAAATTCTTTGGAGGCTGCTTCCAACCAACAGCCTGGCAGTCAAAACAATGAATCAAATATTTTTAATTAAGATCCAGTTGTTAAGATTCAATGACCCCTTTTCAGTCAAGGGGTGAATCCTGAAGTCCAAGTGAGCCCCACTTTGCAGATTGGCACCCTGGCCTTCACACAGGTGGGGAGTCAGGGCCCGAGAGAAAGTAGGAGAGCGTCGGGAGACATTCTGCAGGGCAAGAAGCCCCAACTCTGAGTACAATATCTCAGCCAGGAAGATAACCCACCACCAAGGCACCGGACCCCTGAAAAAAGCAGCCAAAAAAAATGTATTGTATAGTAGAGGCATCTGAATGTTGGTGCTACTACCCATACCACCCCTATCCCACAGTTCAGTCCCCCCTGACCACTGTTCAGCCCAGCAAATAAGTCAAAAAGGTACTTCAGGTCTGCAGTGTGGGGTTTCTGAATTGACGAAGTTTGTCCAAAATCTCAGGTATGGAGAAATTTGAGTCCTTTCTCTGCAGGTCTTGATTCACCTCAGTTCTCCTGGTGCACTGACCCACCTCCCTGTTCTGGATGTTACTTTTAGCTACCAAATCTCCCCTGGCCTCAGTGGCCGTGGTGTATACTTTCTGGCCATTGGGATATATAACAACCAGCTTGGAGGGGTAAGGGGTTCTAAATTTGATCTTTTATTCCCACAGATAAGAAAAGAGAGGAGCATATTTTAATGCATATGTCTGGTCTGGGGTTATATCCTGTTTTAACTGAAATATTTGAATAGTTTTGTAAGTGAAATTAGTTCTACATGTTAAAAATTATTACCTTGAGTTAGAACTGTTACTTGGGCTGTGATATTGTAACTTTGGAGGCTTGGGAACAGTTGTTTGGCAGGGATAATTAGAGTGAAATTTAAATGTGTTGTTTGCCTGGTGTAAGGGGAGGACATTAGCAGGAATTACCTTGTCTTTAACAGGAATTACCTTGGCTTTTATTGTTCACTTGGGAACATAAGCAGCAAGCTGGTAAGGACAGAGGTCTGGGGTTATATTCTGTTTTAACTGAAATATTTGAATAGTTTTGTAAGTGAAATTAGTTCTATATGTTAAAATTATTACCTTGAGTTAGAACTGTTACTTGGGCTGTGATATTGTAACTTTGGAGGCTTGGGAACAGTTGTTTGGAGATAATTAGAGTGAAATTTAAATGTTGGTTTTCCTTGTGTTTGGTAAGAGCCCTCCCACTCACCCTGTTTTGTAGGCTTTCTTAAATACTGAAAAGCCACTGGGGGTTGGGATTGAAGGGCTGAGTATTTCTGTTTGGGACTGAAATTCGAAACAACAGGAGCTGGTGGGCCTGTGACATCATACGGTACCTGATGTCTGCATACACACACTGTTAGTGGGACTGAACACACACTGGCCTGTATGTGTTTGTGAGACTTGGGAACTTTATTGGTGGGGTTGCAATTGGGTTTGTAAATAACTGCAGTCAGTATAGAGAGAAACTGTATTCCAGGGGAAAGGGACTGAGAAAAGGGGGTGTGCCATTATAAACAGAGGGGAATAAACAGGGTGGCCATACTCCACCATGGCAGGCATCTTTGGAAGGGTTGTAGGCTGCACAGGCTGTGGGATGGCAATAATTCTCAATTGGGCCTGGAGAGAGGGAGGCTGCCCACTCTGTAGACAGCTATCTTGTATCAGGAGTGAGGTATATTGGTTAAGGAGCAAGCTGGGGGAGCTGGGGGGTGTCAAGGATAAGGGGTGTGGATATGGGCAGCAGAAGGGTGGTGCTGAGGGGAGGCTGGGGCAACGCTCTGAAATTACAGGACGTTATGTTACAGCAAGCAGGAGGGGGATATTAGGGACAGAGGACCCTTAGATAGGGATGTTGACGCTAAGGGGAAAGCGTACGGGGTGAACATTCTGAATACAAAGAGATTGGAGGGGGAAGAGTCAGGAGGGGCTGTTGTGTGGAAGCCTAAAACAGCAGACTGTGGGAAGAGAGCTCCTAGGTGAACAGAGCAAGAGGGAAGAAGAGGAGCAGTTTAGAGGTGCAGTCAGGGAAACTTGGGTTGACAGTGGGCTGACATAGAGTGTCACAATAAATTTGAGCTACTAAGCAACCTAGAGGGGAGGAAGGTTGGTGGAAATGAGGAAACTTATACAGAGGCCGGGGGGAGGGAGTCGGATACCCATAGGGAATCACAGACCGGCAATGGAAAGGATAGAAATAGTCCCAGAGGGAGAAGGGGCAACATAAATGTTAAGCAAATAGGGGAGATGCAACATATTGCAGACATGAGGGAGGAGAGTATGATTGGAGAGAAACTGGGAGACAAGGAGGTGGGAGAGGAGCCCCCCCTTCAGCAGGGGGGTCAGTACCAAGGATGGGACCCTAGCTAAAGGGGACCCACAGAGATCCTCTGGAGGCAGGGGTACTATTACAAGGGGGGAGGATGGCGGTGTGGGGAAGGGAAAACCATCAGGGCCAGGATAAATGGTTCAGATAAGAGAGGGTTAAAGGGAACGCCTATTCAGAGGGGGTTTGAGTTAAGTGGGCAAAATAACGAGGGAGGCAGAAAGGGGAGGGTGACAAGGGGGTCTCTAATAAGGCAGGAAGACTCCCATGGAATTGAGATCATGAATAAAGGGGAGAAGGGGGCTAAGAGGGCATAGTGGAGGTAACCATAAGGATGATGGCGGTGTTAAGGTTCTGTTATTGGGAGACTAGATATTAAGGGTATCCAGTGGGAGGGACAGGGGTGGATGCCATAGCCAGGTGAAGGTAGTGAGTATCTCTGGGATGACAGTGCACAGAGCAAAGTTGGTGGTATAGGAAATGGTTAGGGTATGTGGAGGGAAACCTGATTTCCTGGTGCATTTGGGAACTAACGATCTAGAGGGAAATAGCATTTTGGAAATCCAAGCAAGGTTCCAAGAACTTGCCAGAGTCTGTCGGGATAATGGATGCAACATTTCCTTTTCGGAGATATTGCCAGTACCAAAGGCCTCAGTGGAGAAAAAAATGAAGCTCACAGAGGTTAATGACTGGCTCAGGAAGTGGGGTGAAGAGAGTGGGTTGGGGGTGTTAGGGAACTGGAAAGGAGTTTGGGAGGATAAGGACTGTATGCAAGGACAGGTTTCATCTTGCCCCATTAGGGAAGGAAGTCCTTAAAGAGGGATGGCTGACTACATTCAAGAAAGGTGGGTTTAAACTTGTGAGGGGAAGGGATAGGGAGGGCAGACAGAAGCCCTCTCCTCCAGATGAGGGTAACCTTCAAGCCCAAGGGGAGAAACAGACTGGGGTGGAGGTTCCAGGAGGAGCAGAGGAGGATGGAAGTATAAGGAATCTGGGTGGGGTTGACAAAGAGGATCAGGGATAGGGGTGGGGGTTGGTGTTAGTAAATGCCAGGAGCTTGGGAAACAAGTTGCCAGCGTTCCAGGCTATGCTGTTCGGGGGGGGGTGGATGTGGCGGTGGTCACGGAGACGTGGGCCAACAAAAACCATGACTGACCTAAACGTACAGGGGTACACAATGCTTAGGAAGGATAGAAAGGAGGGCAGAGGGGGCGGAGTGGCTATGTTCATTAGAGATGACATAGACATTGCTAGGGTAGAAGAGGCAGAGGGAAACGTGGAGGCTTTATGGGTCACCTTAGGATCCCCAGCAGGAGATAAGGTCAAGCTGGGTGTAGTATATAGGTTTCCTGGGATGAGTGATGTTCTAGAAGATGGTTTGCTGGACAACATCATTGCCCAGTGTGGACCAAAAGGGGAAGGAGTGGTGTTGATGGGGACCAACTATGCCAGGTACAAACTGGGGAACCATGTCCTCTAAGGTGGCCAAGGAGCAGAGGCTGCTGGACAGCTTCCAGGATGTGTTCTTAACACAGCATGTGATGGAGCCCAAGGGAGGGGCATGTCCTGGACATGGTTCTGGCAGATGGGGATCTGGTAAGGGACATGGTTATATAGGACCCCTGACTGGGGCGACCACAATGCTGTCTGGTTTCAAATAAGCATGGGGGGGGGGGAGATCTAGGACACTGCAGTGGACTTCAGGGGGGCAGACTTTGTGGGCATGGGAAATATTCTCAAGGATCACTTGAAGGGGATTACATCAATGACAAGCGTGGAAAGGAGATGGGAGGTCATAAAACAGGGACTTCATGATGCAGTTAGGATCTGCGCTAAGTTAAAACGTAAGGGAGCAAGGTCACATAAACCATGCTGGTGGTCCAGTGAGGTACAGGTAGCAGTCAGAGAAAAGAAGGCGGCCTACAAAAATAGTATAAAAGAGCAAGAGGGGATAGGAATAAGGAAATGTACCATCTTGCATCTAGAAAAGTCACCCGTATGATGAGGGGAGCAAAGTCCAGTAAAGAGCAGCGGCTGGCACAGGGGATACATGGAGGGGAAAAGGGGTTCTTCTGGTACATTGGGGAGCGGAGAAAAACTAAGGGTCATCTCAGCAGATTGAGATCAGAAGGAGGGTGGGTGGAAGAGGCGAGGGACCAGGCAGAGGTATTTAACGAGTACTTTGCCTCTGTTTTCACTAGGGAGGGGGATGGGATATCTACAAAGCAAGGCACGAAGGGGATAGAAGTGGCAGTAAGTGGGATCAGGGGAGCAACAGAAATGGAGCAAGAGGGAGGGAGAGGTACCCCAGGGGCGTCACTTCTGGATAAGGATAAAAAGGCCAGTAAGGTGGAGGGGACGGATGATGCTATCTCCGCCAAAAGGGTGTGGTTAGCCCTCAAGGCCCTAAAGACAGACAAACCTCCTGGGCTGGATGGCATTCATCCGAGAGTACTATGGGAATTGGCAGACATACTGGCTGCACCCCTGGCGGAGCTCTTCAACAGGTCACTTGAGACAGGGAGGGTACCTAGGGATTGGTGAGAGGCACATGGTGCCAATCCATAAAGGGGGTCGAGGGAAGTACCAGGTAACTATAGACCCATCAGTTTGACCTTGGTGGTGGGAAAATTAATGGAGAGTATACTAAAGGAACGATTGGGGTGTACTTGGAGGAGGTGGAGGTCTGGATAGTCAGCAACATGGGTTTGTGCCAGGTAGATCATGTCAAACCAACCTTGTGGAGTTCTACGAATGGGTAACATCAGAACTGGACAGGGGAAAGCCTGTGGATGTATTATTCTTGGACTTCAGGAAGGCGTTTGACTCTGTTCCCCACAATGGTCTGGTGGAGAAACTGATGGGGTTAGGAGTAGGCCCTTTGATGGTCAGATGGATTGAAAACTGGCTAGCTGGACGCACCCAGAGAGTAGTGGTCTGTGGGGAGCTCTCGAACCCTAGAGAGGTTGGTAGTGGATACCGCAGGGCTCGGTCCTGGGTCCGATCCTGTTTAATGCATACATATCGGACATCAGGGAGGGTATAGGGTGTGAAATGAGTCTCTTAGCGGATGATTCCAAGATGGGAGCAGTAGTTGAGGGAGAAGAGGGGAGGTTGGCCCTGCAAGGGGACCTGGACACCCTGGAAAGCTGGGCTCACACATGGAAATTAAATTTCAATATCACCAAGTGCAAGGTGTTGCATCTTTGTCGGGAAACCCTAGACACAGGTACACCCTGGGAGGGGAGGCGCTGGAGGCCTCAATAAGGGAAAAAGACCTAGGGGTCATGGTGGATGCATGTATGAATAACTCTGAGCAGTGCAGGAGAGCAGCTAGCAAGGCAAACAGGATGTTGGGATGCATCGAGAGGGGATCACCCTAGGAGCAAGGAAGTGATTCTGCCGCTGTACAATGGACTGGTTAGACCACACCCTTGAGTACTGTGTACAGTACTGGAGACCACACTTGAAGAGGGTCATACAGCTCCTGGAGAAGGTGCAGAGGAGGGCAACTAAGATGAAACGAGGGCTAGGGGATTTGACGTATGAGGACAGACTTGAGGAGCTCTGCCTGTTTTCATTGGAGGAGAGGAGAGACAGGGGGGACATGATTGAGGTCTTCAAGTACCTCAAGGGAATAAATAGGGTAAACATGGAGGGGATCTTTAGACTAAAGCAGGGAGGTATCACCAGAGGGCATGGTTTGAAGGTAGAAGGGTGAGGGGGGAAAAGAGGAGGAGGTTTTTCACTGAGAGGGTGGTGGACCCTTGGAATGCACTGCCTGGCGAGCTGGTTCAGAGATCCACAGTGGAGGGCTTCAAGAGAGGGTGGGACAGACACAGAAAGTGGATGTATCAGATGATGGCCTTTCCCGGGGGGTTGGGATGGATGATAGGGGTTTCTGGAGCACAAGGGGTGGGAGGGCCTCGGCACCCAACTAAGGATCTAAGGTTCGAGCAGACTTGATAGACCGTAAGGCCTAATCTGCTGGCAAATAGTATGTTAGTATTTTCATCATAGGCACTGGGAACATGGTGCATAATCGTTATCAAATATCAAGTCAATGAGTTCCCAGCATAACCTTTTGCTTCTGCCAGGCCTTAATTAGTAACTGTTCCTTTACTTGGTATGTCTGAAATTTAATTACAAAAGAATGTGGTCTCGCATCTGGATGAGTTGGCTTGGGGCCCAAAGTCCAAGGGATTTCAGCGAGGCATCCAACTCATCGAGCCAATTCATGATCTGTTGGTCTGCCTCCTCCACCCACTTCTGTACAGCCCCCAAATCTATGTGGAGGTCACGGATAGTTCCTCGTATTTCCTTGCGAACGTTGACTATTGCTTGTAGTATGGTAGTGATCTTGGGGTTCTCCGATACTTTCTCCCCTTATTAAGTATTTTTTGTGGCTGCAGGAGTCAATGTTTGAGGTAGATGTTCCGAATTGGATTGGGCCCATTCGTCCATATCATTGGGCTCCATGAGAGGCTGGAACCAGTTTTTTGACCAGCTGGACATCTTCAGTGGGACCTCCAGGTGGTAAGTTTATGTTGTAGATGCCTCCAAATTTTGTCTGGTTTGGTTTAGGTTGAAAAATAATGTCCCTGGATGTAGATTGAAGACGGATGATAATGGCTTGATCGGGAGAGCTCCTCAGCCATGCTACTCACTCCACCATCACTACACTGGAAGTCTAACCATAGTCACTTTAATTTGTGTTGCAGGGTTAAGACACTGAGGTAACTCACAGTACCAGGACCAATAGAACCTATGGCTGTAGTCAGGCTGGATACTTGCTTGCCAGGTAGGATGATGGGGACCAGGGCCAGCATGACTCACTTCTGCTTCACTGGAGAAAGAGGCAAGGCAGTAAGGGCAAGGATGGGGCTAAAAGGGGTTAAGCCATCAAACAATAGAGGGTAATGAGTAGCAATGCCATAGTCTGGGTAACAAGCTTCCTGAACTAGTGGCCTTAATGGAATAGGGACACCTGGATATCGTGGCAGTCACAGAAACATGGTACACAGAGAACCATGGCTGTGATGTCTACATACCAGGGTACACAATCTACAGGAGGGACAGGGAACTAAAGTGTAAATGGGAAGGAGAGGAGGCACTGTGGGTCACCTTGGAGACAGGAAATGGTACCACAATCTGCATGGGGTTGTATACAGACCCCTGTCTCGGGGGAGGAAATGGACAAGAAATGATAGAAGGCATCCTTAGAATGGCAGAAAAAGGGGAGATGTTGTTTATGGGAGACCTGAATATGCCAGATGTTAACTGGAGCACCTTTGCTGCAGCCACATCCAAGAGCAGGGCTATTCTCGATACCCTACAGGTGGTATGCCTCAGACAGTTAGTGTTGGAACCCACTCGGGAGGGATCAGTCTTAGACCTGGTACTCTCAAATGGGGACAGTGAAATGGTCACAGATTTAGAAGTGGGTAGCTGTCTGTGAACAAGCAACCACCAAACAGTGTGGTTCACGATAAACCCAGCCATAGAGTCAAGCCATACAAAAGAGAAGGTACTGGACTTCGGGAGGGCTGACTTTGGCAAAATGGGTGAGTGCCTAAGGAATGCACTAGCAAATGGGCAGAAAGGAGGGTTGGAAGAACAATGGTGTACACCCCAGGGTGCTGTGGGAGATGCACAGGTTCTAGTGGAACCACTGCTGGACCTGTTCAGCACCTCCCTGGAAATAGGGGAGGTGCCGTAGGACTGGAGGATGACCCCATGTGGTTCCATTACATAAAAGCGGACCAAGGGATGAGCCAGGGAACTATAGGCCAGTCCATCTGATATCCATAGTGGGGATGCTCATGGAGATGATAGTAAAAGAAAGGCTGGTTGCATTTCTGGAGGGCAATGACCTACAGGACGGGAGGCAGTAAGGGTTCATTTCAGGGAGATCCTGCCAAACCAATCTTATACAGTACTATGACTGGGAGACGAAGGAGCTGGACTAAGGCCAAGCTGTGGATGTGCTGTACTTGGATTTCAGCAAGACCTTCGATTCAGTGCCCCATGGGTGACTAGGGGTGATGTTGTCCAGGGTGGGAGTGGGGATGAAGATGGCATGTTGGATATCAAACTGGCTACAGGGTAGGCTACAAAGAGTGGTGGTGATGGGAGGGAAGTCTTAGAGCCTAGAGTTGTGATGAACAGGGTGCCGCAGTGCTCGGCCCTGGGCCCAGCACTGTTCAGGCTAATCATCTCAGACATTGCGCAGGGGGTGGTGAGCAGGATTAGCCTGTTTGCCGACGGCACCAAAATGGGGGCAGTAGTAGGCAATGAGGAGGGATGGATGCAACTACAGAGGGATTTGACCAAGCTGGAGGAATGGTCAGGGAAGTGGCAGCTGGGGTTCAATACGAAAAAATGCAAGGTGATGCATTTTGGGGCTAGAAACCCAAGGAGGGATTACTGGCTAGGGGTATCAAGCTGGGGAGCACCGAGGAGGAAATGGACCTGGGGTTTTGATAACAGCAAGCATGAACCATACTGCCAATGCAGGAGAGCAGCGGCAAAAGCAAACAAGATACTAGGGTGCATAGTATGGGGATTTACGTCCAGGCGAAGGGAGGTGATCTTGCCCTTCCACAGGGTGCTGGTCTAGCTGCACCTGTAGAACTGAGTGCAGTTCTGGAGGCCATACCTGAATCAGAATGTCAAGCTGCTGGAGGGAGTGCAGCAGAGGGCAATGAGGATGATTCAGGGGATGGAGGGAATGGACTATGAGATGAGGCTAAGGGAGCTGAATATGTATGCACTGGAGTACAGGAGGGAGAGGGGGGACATGTTCGAAACCTTCATGTACCTGTATGGTATCAACAAGGGGGGGCGGAGGGGGTGCTGAAACTAAGGAGTGGGAGGGAAACTAGGGGCCACGGGCTAGGAATAGAGGGAGAGAGATTCAGAAGGGAGATGCAGAGGCATTATTTCATAGAGAAAGTAGTTGCGAAGTGGAACGCACTGCTAGGAAGGGCGATATTGAGCAAAAACGTGGTTGGCCTTAAGAATGCATGGGACAGAATACAGGGGTGGGTGAGGGTGAATGAGGAGGTCAATGAAGGGAGGGCAAGGGGATGGGGGACGGGGGAGCAGCCTGGTAGGGAGCTAGCTGCACAGTCGAGCAGACTTCGACAGACCAGTAGGTCTGTTCTGCTGGCCCCTTCATATGTTCGTATGTATGTAATGGAGAAAAATCAAAACTGACGTCACAGAGGTTACAAGCCTTTGTGTGAAGCAAATAAACGAAACAAAACGAAGTAAAAAAACACTATGGTTGTCAAAAAAGGTGTTGGGGAAGGTTAGGAAGAAAAATATAGCATTCAGGAAGTATAAGGAATCACAGAAGGAGCTGGACAGAGAACTGTATCAGTTAAAGCAGAAGGAAGCAGAGAAGGCAGTCAGAATAGCGAAGGCCCAAACTGAGGAAAAGATAGTCAACTCAGTTAAGAAGGGGGAATAAAACCTTTTATAGGTACATCAGGGAGCGAAAGAAGAACAAGGGAGGGATAGTGAGGCTTAATAAATGGAAGGGGAGGAGGGCAGTGAGTGACAGTGGAAAGGCAGAAATACTGAATGAATACTTTTGCTCAGTATTCACAAAAGAAGAAGAGGAGGAGGTACCTAAACCAAACAATAGCAGAACTCTGGACAGGGGGATCGATATCTTTTTAACAAATAATGGGAGGATGGTGTGGTACCTGAGGAGTGGAGGAGAGTGGATGTGATTCCCCTTCACAAAAGTGACAGCAAGTCAAAGATATCTATTAGATTCATCTGACATGACCTTCCTGCTGTGAATCCATGCTGCCTTGGGTCCTGTGCCCTGCTGGCCTCAAGGTACTCAATAATTCTTTCTTTCAGAAGTGATTCCATCATTTTCCCTATCACTGAGGTCAAACTAACAGGTTTGTAGTTTCTTGCCTTTGTCTTGCTCCCACTTTTGTGAAGGGGAATCATATCCGCCCTCCTCCAGTCCTCGGGTACCACACCATCCTCCCATGAAAAGGATAGTCAGTGGTGTCACTAGTTCTCTTAGTTCTTTTGGAATTCTGGGGTGAATCCTGTCAGGCCCCATTACTTTATTCACCTTCAGTTTTAGAAGTTCTTTCATGACCCTTTCTTCTGTGAATGGACTGGTATTGACCCCCCTATCCTGAGTGCTTCTATTTATTGGTTTAGGTACCTCTCTTCCTCTTCTCTTGTGAATTCTGAGCAGATGTATTCGTTCAGTTTCCCTGCTTTTTCACTGTCGCCTTCTGCACAGTCTCCTCCTCTTTACTAACCCTCACGGTAACCCGTGAAGTGGGCACATGAGGAAGGGCGCCGTCCATTACGGTGACACCTTCCTCACACAATCCACTCACGGCGACTGTCGGGTAAGGCAACTGGATGAAGGGGTGGGCGAACTAGGTGACAGGGTGTTGCCTCATTACATGCACAGGAGGAGGCAGAAACCACGCGAGTGGGGGCTGGGGGGGGTAGAGGCTATTGGGGGTGGTGCTGGAGTCATCGGTTAAGCTGCAGTGTGGCGCGGGGATTGAGCAATGGCTGGGTTGGCTGAGGTACTGGGTTCAGATCCGGGCACTGGTGTGATTTTTATTGAGCTTGGCCCAAACCTTTTTTTAACTACTTTCACCCCCCCCCGACTTGTACCTCCCTGGAGTTGAGAATCCTTAAGTAGGGGGGTGCAGGGGGCACGCCAGGGTTGTCAGAGTGCAGAAAATGTGTTCGGCACGCTGACTGAGTGATAATGGCGATCGCTTTTAGGCGTTAGCCGTTATCACATAGACCCAAGCCTCACTATCCTTCCCTTGGTCATTCTTTGTTCCCTAATGTACCTATAAAAGATTTTATCCCCCTTCTTAACTGAGTTGGCTGTCTTTTCCTCGGTTTGGACCTTTGCTGTTCTGACTGCCCTCACTTCTTCCTTCTGTTTTAACTGGTACAGTTCTCTGTCCTGCTTCTCCTGTGTTTCCTAATACTTCCTGAATGCTATCTTTGAGAACCATAGTGTTTTTTTCCTTCATTTTGATTTGTTTATTTGCTTCACAAAAAGGCTTGTTGCCTCTGTGATAGCAGTTCTGATTTTCCCCATTGTTCCTCCACCCCTCCTTTTCACCCATTTGCTAGTACTTTTCTGAGGCACTCTCCCGTTTTGCCAGTCAGCCCTCCTAAAGTCCAGTACTCTTGATTTTGTATGGCTTGTCTCTATGGCTATGTTTATCATGAACCACACTGTTTGGTGGTTGCTTGTTCCCAGATGGTTACCCATGTCTAAATTTGAGATCCTCTCTCTGTCCTCATTTGAGAGTACCAGGTCTAAGACTGATCCCTCCAACACTAGCTGTCCGAAGCATACCCCCTGTAGGGCATTGAGAATGACCCTACTCTTGGATGTGGCTGCAGGAAAGGTGCTCCAGTTAACATCTGGCATACTCTGGCATACTCAGGTCCTCCATCAACAATATCTCCCCTTTTTCTGCTATTCTAAGGATGCCTTCTATCATTTTCTTGTCCATTTCCTCCCCCTGAGATGGGGGTCTGTAAACAACACTAGTGCAGATTGTGTTGCCATTTACTATCTTCAGGGAGACCCAAAGTGCCTCCTCTCCTCCCTGTTTACCCTTTGGTTCCATTGCTTTGATCTCTCCCTTATGTAGAGAGCTCCTCTTCCTCCTCTTTTACCCTCCCTGTCCCTCCTGTAGATTGTGTACCCTGGTATGTTGACATCCCAGTCATGGTTCTCTGTGTACCATGTTTCTGCGACTGCCACGATAGCCAGGCATCTCTCTTCCATTGAGGCCACTAGTTCACGGAGCTTGTTACCCAGACTGTGGGCATTGGTACTCATTGCCCTCCATCTTTTTATGGTCTTACCCCTTTTATCCCCATCTCTGTCCTTATTGCCTTTGCCTTTTTCTCCATTTACCTCTGTCCTGCTCCCTATCGACTTCTCTACCTTGGTGTTTACCTTGCTAACTACCCTGTTTTGTGAAGGGTGCTGACTTTCCTGGTCCTTAGTGCCTCTCCCCCTTGGCTAGTTTAAATGCTTGCCAATGAAGCATTTAAACCTATCCCTACCTGGGATACGGGTTCCCCTCTCAGGCAGATGCAGACCACCGCACCAGTATAGGCCTGTATCCCTCCAGGTGGATCCCAGTACCCAATGAAGCCAAAACCCTGAGCTCTGCACCAGGTTTTCAACCATTCATTGACTCCCATGTTGGGCAGTACCCTAGCCTCATCCATGCCATAGACAGGCAGCACCTCCGAGAAGGTTACCGTGCATGCTACATGTCTAAAGCCCCTCCCCAACTCCACAAACTCCTCCTGCACTGATCAGATCCCATTCCCTGCCAGGTTATTTGTCCCTAGGTGAACAATGATGTCCAGCTCTCTCTCCCATGCTGCTGCTCCCATGATCCAGAGGATTTGCTTTCTGTCCCTCCAAGCCATGGCACCAGGTAGACACCTTACTTCCCTGTCCCCTCCCTCCCCAAGGTCTACCCCCTTAACAATTGAGTCCCCCACTAGGAGTTGTTTCCTTCCCCTGTGAGGTCCCATGGCACCCTCCTCTTGGTCTCCTTTGTGGAGGTTCCCAGCATCCTCTTTGTTTTCCACTCCACATGTCTCCATAGAGGAACCATGCTCCACCAGAATGGCTTATGAATTGTGAAGTGGTACAACTGGAGGGATACACCTCTGTTCCACCACCCTCACCCTCCCTGAACCCACTGTGGTACAACCGCTCCTCTTTCTTGGCAACTTGTGAGACAATGGCAGTGGCCCTGGTGGTCCCTGGTTGGGAGAGGAGGTCCTCTGAATCTTGGCCAACTCAGCCAGGAGACGAACAACCTCCTCTTTCAGCCCAGAGAGGTGCCTGCAGATGGACAATGCTGCATCCTTCAGAATGTCTCCCAGCAGACTGCTGCTCCACAGCCACTGCACCACTCTCATCATGTCTTATTTGTGGCCCCGCTCCAGTTGCTTGTATGATTATTCAGTCCTCTCTGTTTCCATTCTTTTTGTTTGTTTTGTTTTCTCCTACTTTCTTACTGCCTTCGTTTACTTACAGGTCCTGCCCTTCCTGTTCTGGGACAGAAAGTTCCTGTATTTCTCAGTAGTCTCCTTCTTACTTGCTCAGAGTTAGATCTCCAGCAACTAGGGGAGGAAGGAGAGCTACTCTTTTCCTTCTAGGATGGTGAGTCTTTTGTGCCTCTGTGATCATTCCCTTCCTGCTCCCAAACAGGAAGTTCCTGTTGTCAGTCAAATCCAGTGCCTATAAAAATGGAACTGGCTGAGGCTGGGGGGGGGGTGGAGGGGAGGGAGGACTATATAGTCCCAGTAGTACAGTAGTAGAGTAGTAAAGTTCTAGCAGCTGCCTCCTTCCTCCTGCTGCTTTCTGCCAAACGCTAACTAGGGAAGTTTTAAATGCAGACACCTGGCTTTCTGCTGCCTATGCCACACCCCCAATTTACTGCTCTCCTCTTCAACTAGCTAACTGCACAGATAACAGTTCCCTTCCCCCAACTCAGACAAGCACACTATCTCTTGGTTGTTTTTTTTTACCCTAATTGAAGGTCCCAGTAGCAAAGTTCTAGTTCCTTAGTCCCAGTAGTAGAGTAGCAAAGTTTGGTGCAGGCATCTTGTGCCACACATAGGGCATTGTAAATCGGGCCCCGTGTTGTGCAGAGTGTTTTGATTTGTGTGTTTGCTCCCGGTGTGTCCTTCCCTTGGTTTCCTATGAGTTCTTTTCTCAATTTGCCTACTAGTTTTATGGCCTCTCCTACTTGTTTTATGGCCTCTGGGGATCTCCATATTACCGTGCTTTATTGTTCTTCTTTTTCCTACGATGCCTCCTGTCCCATGTGACAATTATGCGTCCAGAATCATAGCTTCAGCAAGTACTCATCCAGTAGGCACTAAAGGCTACATTTGCTACTTAGCAATCACTTGAGGTCTAGTTGACTGGGTGCTCTATAAGAAAACAGCTAGAGTCTTTACTAATTATAGCATTGATGACCTAAGGTGATGTGTGTCATTTTTATGGCTAGATGTAGTTTAATGAAATTAAAAGCTTTAAAAGCACAACCTTTACTCCTGCTGGCTAGACCTAGACAGGCATATAGAAAACAAAAATATTGAATCAGAGTTATTCAGCTGAGGCCAGAACGTCAGGCTTCTATCTTCAGATTACTGCTGCAGTACTTTCCCTCACTGAATCAGTGGTCCTGGACACAACACTGTCACATGAGACAGGATGCATTGTAGGACAAAGAAGAGCAAGAAACCATTCTAACATGGAGAACACCAAAGACCATAAAACTAGTAGGCAAATTTAGAAAAAACTTCCAACAGCACACAGAGTGAAGGACACACCAGGACTAAATAAAATCAAAACCCCGTGCACAACATATGTTTTTGTATATTCTGAGTGCAGTACTCCTTTAAGAAGGAGCAGAATAATTCCCCCTTTTGCAAGGGTTGAATCATAGCAGCTAACTCCTCATAGCTAAACTGTATTTTCCCCAGGATAACAACAATACTTGATAACTTTGTTAAAATAATCTAATATACGTCCTTAGCTAACAAAAATTGCTACAGCAAAACATGGTTAAGATACAGTGCTAGTACAGAAAATCTCTGAAGGACACTCAATCCGTCTTGTTATAAGATAAGCCAAAGACAGTACAAGATCAGTCACAATCATGGAGCCAAATAATAGTGGAAAGTAGACAGATGACATGAACCACAGAGACAGCTGGTATATCTTTATAATGTTGGTCTGCTTTGACTTATATGGATCTGGCTCTCCCCACAGCTCAGCTCATAGGATGGTGGGATGCACCAGGCCTCTTGGAAAACTAAAAGTAGGATTGCAACACAAGCTCAGAATGAAATGTTTTGAAAGGCTCCCTGGTGTGCACTTATTGTGCTGTGTTCCGGTTTGTTTGAAATCCAGCAATCATCCTGCAGCTGCCGTCAGCCCTACTCATACAAATGTATGTATGTACAGTATGTATATAAAAATCTATACATATATATGTGTGGGTACATAAGGGTCAGGTTGCTCTTTCAACCACTGCTAGTGCATGCCAGCTATTTCTAAACAATAATGGTTTTCTTTTTAAATTTATTCTGCTCACTTTGCTTGGTAAAATAGCACATATTGGGCCATCACTGGACAAGCCTGAAAATTCCAGTGAGACGTCATAACATTATGAAATGATTCAACAAAGCATAGCCCGACCAATATAACTATCTATATACCTCTGTAACTATTAATATAATTATGTGGCTATATATATATAACTGTAACTATTATTATAATTCTGTGACTATATACCTCTGTAACTATTAATATAATTATGTGGCTATATATATATAACTGTAACTATTATTATAATTCTGTGACTCTCTATATAACTCTGTAACTATTAATATAATTCTGTAACTATATACCTCTGTAACTATTATTATAATTCTGTGGCTATATATATAAAACTGTAACTATTATTATAATTCTGTGACTATATAACTCTGCAACTATTAATATAATTCTGTAACTATCTATATACCTCTGTAACTATTAATATAATTCTGTAACTATCTATATACCTCTGTAACTATTAATATAATTCTGTAACTAGCTATATGCCTCTGTAACTATTAATATAATTCTGTAACTATCTATATACCTCTGTAACTATTAATATAATTCTGTAACTATCTATATACCTCTGTAACTATTATAATTCTGTGACTATCTATATACAGTACCTCTGTAACTATTAATATAATTCTGTAACTGTCTGTATACCTCTGTAACTATTAATATAATTCTGTAACTATCTATATACCTCTGTAACTATTATAATTCTGTGACTATCTATATACAGTACCTCTGTAACTATTAATATAATTCTGTAACTGTCTATATACCTCTGTAACTATCTATATACCATTCTAGCTCTCTATATACAGTGGAGAAGGCTGGGATGCAATGCAGTGTCTCGAGTTGCTGCATGACAAACAGGAGTAAGTGGTACTGAACTTGTCTTATTCATTGCAGTATGTAAGCAATAAGACATGATGAGGAGTGCATTACAGTGTGATAACAGCACTCCTAGGTGTAGTTAGGCATGAGGCCAAAGGCCAAGTGCTGGTTGTCCCTAGGAATGCGGTTATCACACCATAATGCATAATCCCGGAGTGTCTTATTGCAGTTATAAAATGGCCCTCTATTTTTAGAAGCAGTTTTTTTATTTTGAAACACATTTTTAAATAAGTAAAAATGTAAGTGAATCTGTGCTTTTAACATAAAATAATCCTTCTGCCTATTGGTGCTAGATTAAGGTAGTGTTATACAGTATGTGCCTCTCTGCTCACTTAAGCGTCATATTCCCCTGCCAGCCACAACAAATCACAAATAATGTTTTCCTCATTCTAAGTATGACACATAGCCCCCTTACTTTATTTCAATCTCCTCACTCTGTAGACTAAACTAAAAGGAAGCCATAACAGAGGCTTCACAGTTCCCCAATGCTGCAAGCATGAGTGTGGTTCAAAACTGCCACACTCACTGAACATCATGAACTGTTTGCTCGGTCCTAAAAGCTAAACAGCAGGGTGAGTCATTTATCACCTTTTCCCTTTGTTTATATAGTATTATTGCTTACTTTCTTCATTCTGTGTTTTTTTTCTCTGTGTTTCCCCACGTTCAAGAAACGGAATGTTTATCATGAAATGTTTACCATGGAACACTGTGATTCAAAATTTTGCTCAGTTCCACTGGAAGAATGTTCATCTACTAACATACTGTATACACACACACACAAATGCCTTTTCTAAAGCCACAGACTCAATTATCTCACTGTCAGGGAAAGCAGAAGAGATTTTCCTGATAAGCATGGTAAAAATAGAAGGGGGATTTGTCACCGTCAGCAAAGAAACAGTTTAATGAAAACTATAAACAACACTTATTGTTTCTAATTTGTTTATGTATGTAAGGATAGTGTGCTGAAGAAGGAAAAAACATTTAATTAATTTGTTTTATTTTTTATTTAAGGTAGTTTTATGTTTTGGGCCCAGTTGAAGGTTATTACAATGTAAAGGTTAACAGCCATGTTTGTAATGGAAAATCAGTTCTGGATCTAGGGAGACTGATGGAAGATAGTTCTGTTTGTAGGAGGACTGATTTGCTTATTGTGTGATATGGTTTAGGACCAGGATGACTGTGCATATACAGAGACTTAATGTACAGTCAGCTGATGTCTCTTGGCCAATGAGATTTCTAGATTTTCTCAAGCCATTTTATAAGCTGCAGTATTGCATTGCATCCTGGCTGATGCCACTGTGCCACTGTAATATTATCCAGCCTGCTTCAGGTCATCTGTCAGCCAACAGATGAGGTGCCCCCTGCCAGCCCCCCTGGTTGCCAGCCTGACTCACTTTAGAGCAGCAGAGGCTGCTTTTTAGACTTTTCTTTGTTGCACCAGTCAGCTGGTTTAGCGCCTAGACCTTTAGTATTTTTATTTATTTATTTAAAACTGGTAACTGGGAGAGGCACACTGAGCTGAGGCTCGTTTCAAGGTGCGACCTAGAGGAAAGGGGAAGGGGAAAAGCACATTTACAAATGATATGTAGCCAGTCAGGTGATGTGGGGGTCTATGTCATAATAGCGATCGTGCAATAACGATCACCATTTAGGTGAGCGTACAGCGCTGAAAATAAATAACGGCATTGTACACTCACAGTGACTACAAAATTGGCAATGGTTTTCTATGTTATGCTGGGGCTGTGCTCCCACACCCCCCTACTTAAAGATTCTTAACTCCAGGTGTGTAAAACTTAAAAAAAATAAAACAACTGGACCTGATGCAAAAAGCGATCATGCCCCAGAGGAGATCTTGGCACCCTCCCAACCCCAGCCTGCCACTCTACCCACCACACCACATGGCCAGCTTGGCCGCTGACCACTGCACTACATCCCACATACCCTCCCTCCCTTTCTGCCAGTCTCACAGCGTGATCCCCCCACATGCATGTATACTTAGTGACATCCTGTTGCAGTATTCACCTACCCCCATACCCCATCACTACCCTGCTAGGTAGCCCAGAACCCTGGTGCCGTGATTGAGTTGCCCTTTTTGCAGTTGTTCAATCATGGTTGCCATGCTCACTGGATACCGGTGAGGGTAGTTACAGTGAGGATAACAAAATGAGCATAAGTTGAGTGCAGTACAGACAAAATGGCAAAACACCGCATAGGAACGGCAAATGAATTAACATACAAATCATCTGTGCAAAATGGGAAAACTCAAAGTTCATAGTGCCAGAGTGAAGGGAGGCTGAACTGATGCTGAAAGTAAGAGTTGAAATAGGTTGAAAAGCTTCAATGAGGTTGCCAGAACTATGTATGAGGTTAAGAGGGGTGGGGGACGTAAGAGCTGTTGTGACAGGGTTGAATATGGCCCTGTCCCAGTTGTTATGGAGAAAGAGTTTAAATGCAAGGATCTGTTCTATTCTTTCCTTTTCTGTCTCTTCTTTGTCTGGTTGCACAACTAAATTTTTCTCATGAGACCTAGGACTTGATCACCCCAATAGTCTTGCAATTCTCTGCCTCTCGCTATCTCTCTACGCTTACTTGCTGTTCTGTCTTTTCATCCCCCTTGCATATCTGCAGGTATAAAAATATATGTGAATCTTTTTGTGGAAATGTAATTGATACTGGGATCCCTTTGTTTAAAACTGTATATAGTTATACTGTTGAAATGATTGCAAGGCTAAAACTGTATAAAGTTATAATGTTGAAATAATTGCAAAGCTATTTGGAACTCAAGGGGTTAACCTGAAATGCAGTTTTTAAGCTTTTTGCAGAAGATGTAAATGAAAGGTCAGTTCTGGGTCACAAAGTTCTTTTTGGCTGCACCTGCTGAAACTGACAAGAAAATTGGAAACTTACAAAAACACTGTGTGAGAAGCATGTTATTTCCTTAATGAACTCTTGCACAGACATAAAAAGGAGCTGCAATGTTTTGCAAAAGAGAGAGATGGAGACTGAGATTGGAAATTGAAAAGAAAAACTCAGAAGGATTCTGTTTTCTATGTTTCTGCTGCCATTGTAAATAATTATTCTGAACAGTTTTAGTTTTTTTATTTTACTGTTATTAATAATAAAACTCTTTTTGTGAATTTTACAACTGCTGTTGGTTTTCCAATGCTTTCTGACCTGTGCCTCAATGACAAGTGGTCAAAAGCAAGGCAAAGGAAGGAAGGGTTCAGGAAGAGGGTTGGCAGATGCAGGGGAAGGGGGGAGGAGTTTTAGCTGGTGTCTAATGGAGGTAAGGGAGAGGTTGAGTGTTCTTAATCTCTTGATTTCTAGCAGTCCCAGCATGAGCAGTCCCATGGTGAGTGGTCCAGCAGGAGGGGCTGTCCTTGAGGGGAGTCACCAGGAGGGAGATGCCAGGGGACTCTGCCCAACTTCCACCCTGCAAGCTGTAAGTTACTTTGGTCTATTATTGTCTAATTGCTTTAAATTTACTGCTGGTAGGTAGATAGCTAGTTAGTTAGTATCTGTATGTGGCTTCAGTTGCATACTTCCCATCTGCTGTCTTGTTCTCTTTCCACTAGGTTTAGACAAGAGTTCTCTGAGTAGAGGGTACTCTGCCTCCTAGCAGTTCTGTGTTTAGTGTAAAGCACAGGGCTATTGCATTATGTGCTGAAACCCTCCCCCCCACTTAGTTACTTGGTTGCAGCCTGCATTTCTACCTATTGCTTGATTAGGATACCTCCCTGTCTGTTGGAAGCTCACTTCACCCCCCAATTGTTTAATTTTAGGCTTCCCTCTATCTTGGTGAAACCCACATCCCCCAATTGTTGAATTTCACCTTCCTCCCTCTGGCTGAAGCCTGCACCCCACAAATGGTTTAATCCAGGATTCTCCACATTTGGTGGAAGCCCCACATCTTCCTGTATTAGTTTATTAAATATACTGGAGGCGTGCCCCACACTGCCACGTTGCATGATGTCAGTACTAGAATTGCATGGGGGCACACTCTATAGACTGTAAAGAGGCCTGTTCTTATGTGAATTTTTAAACACTTTTAAGTGCCAGTTTTGATAAAAGAAGGCCACCACTCCTATCAAAATGCTACACTTATTGTTAGGAGTCCAGATCTGGCAACCAATCTCAGAAATAATCACTTTAGAGTAGTTTAAGTTGTAAAATAAAAGAAGTATTTCAGGAGCTAAAGTGACTCCACTCTGCCCATGTGCCCAGGTCTCTAATGCCAGCGTGAGACATCTATCTTATCTATACACCTCTGCAACCTTCTATATACCTCTGTAATTATCTATATACCTCTGTGACTAAATATCTCTGTAATTATCTTTATACAGTTCCTCTGTAAATATGTACCTCTGAAACTATATAATGCACACTGAGAAAATAGTTAGAATTGAGGTTTCAACCATAGGTCTTCTTCATGAATTATATAAAGGAGAAAAAAGTAAAGTAAAGTTAGTACTTTTGCTTTGCTTTTTTCTCTTTTTGATAATTCCTGAAGACCTAGGGTCAAAACTTCAATTCAAACTCTATTTTCTATTTTCAACACACATTTAATATTATCATTTTGTTTTGTTTTCAGACCACACGCTAACACAGTAGCTTTTTATGGCTGCAGCGAGCAGAGCCCTGCAGATGTTTCGCTATCACAGTAGTGAGAGGGAGCTCTCAATATTCTTAATGGGCTTCATAAAATTGAAGTTTTCTTAGAATTACTATGCTACAGCAGTTTGGCTTTGGTGTCTCCCTACTGCACATTATTTTGATAGGGTTACTACCTGTCCCATTTCATGTGGGACTGTCCCATTTTTTGCATTCCCATCCCATCACCTGTATCAAGTATCAGTGGGACATCAAATGTTCTACTTTTGCAGAGGCAGATAAACAGGGTTGGAGCTGCACTACTTAACTCTTTTCAGCTCAGCCTGTCAGCTCAAACAATCACACAGTTCAGCCTGATAAACCAACAACATTCCCTTCAACCAATGCCAGATCCACTACCTCACACACACATTGTGGCCTTCCAAGTCTGAGAGGAGAGTTTATTGCCTGTTTCATTACCTAAAGGTATTTCAGTTATCTAAACTAGTGACATCCCCCTGCCCCATGAATGATGACCTGTTTGAACACATAGCAACAGCAGCAGTGGAATTGAAGGGGTCAGATGATAGTGGAACTTTTAATGTATACAGCAGGGGATGGGGATGTATATAAAAAAGGAGATCTCTCTACAAGGTTTAGAATGCCCAAGAACTATAGTAAGCTGCAATCTAGTGTACTTTTAAGACAATCTGGAGATAATTTTAAAAGTATATTTATTTAAAGCATAAAAACATTTGAATGGGAAAAACAACTAGTGAGCTACCTACCAGCTCATTTCTATGTTTGCTTGCTCGCATGTGCAAAAAGAAAATAATGTATAGTTCAGTGTGGTTCCTACATGTACAGAACCGCGAGATGGTATTGCTGACTGGTAATACACACTGAACTATACATTTTTTTTTAATATGTGGATCTGAGTGCGTTTTGGGGTCTTTTGAGACGGGAGGTTCACCAGTTCAGTTAAGGACTGTCTGGGTGATGGTGAACCGCCACACTGTCTCGCGTTGTCATGCCCCGTCTCACTCGTTCTGTCACTCGACTCCTCCCTCCACCTTCCGTTAAGCACAAGCACAGCATAATGTTATTAGTAGGTGTTCCTACCTTTTCCTGCTGTTGGGAAATTGGGAACACAGGATTATGTAGAGAAATCCATTTGGGGAACAGTCTAAAAATTAAAAAAAAGTGGCAAAATACCAAGGACTCCCTAATGTCTCGCTAAGTGAGGCATGACCGCCACCTTTTCAAAACCATTTCAGCCACCCACAGCCAAAGAGCGGCCAATCAATACAGATGTCGTGAGTGTGAATGGATGATTGACCTGTGGGATGTTTACTGATGTCGGGAGTTGTGGGCTTGCACTCTTCAGCTTGTCTAGTAATACTATCGAGACCTGAACGATAGTATTACCAGATGTGAACGAGAGTATTATCACTCGCGAAGTGTGGTATTATCACTTCAGGAGTGATAGTATTACCGAAAAGTTTTTGTATGCTTTACTGTGGCATTAAATTCATTATCCATATATTAAGAAACATTATGTGGCAGCTTAGGAGAGAAGCGGGTTAGGGAGGCACGGCAGTGTAGCAGCCAAGGGAGGCACAGCATTTTGGGGCTTGGCCATGGTGCACCAGTGGAGGCACAGTGTGCTGATGACACTGGCTTCCAGAAGCTGCACCAAGTTGCAACATTTTCACAGCAGCAATCATGGGCCACCTCGTCATTGCAGTGTCAGTGATTTGCTGCAATGAGGGAGCAACCCGTCATTGCTGGGCAGAACATTGTTACTGTAATATTGTTTGTGAACATGGCGGTGCATTGTCACCCTGTTCACAAACAATATTAATGTGGCCCCAGTGCCAAGGGGGTGCCCAATCCTCTTTGGCAGCATGTGCCCCATCCCACACAGTGTGTTTTTGCCGATGGGGGCCCCAATCCCCATCGACTTGCATCCCTCAGGTGTGATTTGAGTTACTGATGAGGGAGCTCACTCCCCATCAGCATTATCTCCCCCTCCCAGGTTGATGTGCCAATAGGGGAGCCCACTCCCCAATCGGCATAAGTTCTCCCCCAAAGAGTAGCGACAGTACTGCTGAGGGGGTGCCCAATCCCCCTTGGCTGTTGCCCCCCCATGCTTTTGTGCCAACGAGGGTGCCCAATCCCGTCAGCTACAACTGCCCCAACAGTTGGCTGGCACTGAAGACCCACCCCAGCATGCCAATTCCTGTTAAAAAAAAAACCGGTCCCACAATGTCTTTTTTTTTTCACCTGTAAACAAAGGGAAGCAGTCCCTCCAGTCTTCCTACCCACCCCCACAACCCACACCACCACTGTGCACCTGCCTCCCCACCCCTCACACCATACTTACCTCCGAGTCCAGCGGCGATCTTGGTGGACCAGGAACACGTCTGCACTCTTCAAAGCCAACCGCAAACTGAGGAAATGCTGGTAAGCTGTATAATGGAATAAATGTTTTTTTCAACTTTGATGCATATCTCGGGCATTTTTGGAAGTTTGGCACCAAATTTTCAACATGGGGATTTTGGGACCCTTCCTCATTTATTCTGGCACTGTCATGGCATTAATCGGCCTCGAAAGATGATTTTGCGGTCACTGCACAGAATCTCCTTTCAGGACTGATTACTAAAATGACAGTGCCAGTGTTCATGAAGTGGGCTCTCAAAAAGCCTATGTTGCAAATTTGGTGGACAAAAAATCCAAAAAATGACTGTTTTTCGAGCGTGCGTTGCGCTGTTGCTATGCACGCTCATAACTTAGAAAATTTGCAATATTTTCATGCCAGATTTTCAACATTGGTATTTTTCACACCTCCTTGTGAACAGTACAGCTGTCATTTTTCACACCCTGGCCGAAATGTGTTTTCGCACTTCCGGCACAGAATAGCGCGGTCACTATGGGAAATCTGTGTTCAGGACACATTATGAAAATGACAGTGACACTGTTCATTAGTAGAGGTCTTAAAATGCCTATGTTGAAAATTTGGTGCCAGAAGTCCATAAAATGACTGTGTTATGAGGGTGCGTTGCGCCATTTCAACGCATGCTCTTAACTTTGCACATTTTCAATATTTTCACTCCACATTTTCAACATTGACATTTTTTTGCACCTCCTTATGAACAGAACAGCTGTCATTTTTCACATCCTGGCCGAAATGTGTTTTCGTACTTCCAGTGCAGAATAGCACGGTCGCTGTGGGAAATCCGTGTTCGGGACACATTACAAAAACCACAGTGACACTGTTCATTATCAGAGATCCTAAAATGCCTATGTTGCAAATTTGGTGAGAAAAGTCCATAAAATAACTGTGTTACGAGCATGCATTGTGCAGTTTCCACGCACGCTCGTAACTTCGCATATTTGCAATATTGTCACTCTAGATTATCAACATTGCCATTTTTCTGCACCTCCTTATGAACAGTACAGCTGTCATTTTTCACATCTTGGCCAAAATGTATTTTCGCACTTCTGGCGCAGAGTAGCATGGTCGCTGTGGGAAATCCATGTTTGGGACACATTATGAAAATGACAGTGACACTGTTTATTAGCAAAGGTGCTAAAATGCCTATGTTGACAATTTGGTGAGTAAAGTCCATAAAATGACTGTGTTACAAGCGTGCATTGCGCAGTTTCCATGCATGCTTGTAACTTCGCACATTTGCAGTATTTTCACTCCAGATTTCCAACATTGCCATTTTTACGAACCTCCTTATGAACAGTACAGCTGTCATTTTTCATATCCTGGATGAAATGTGTTTGTGCACTTCCGCTGCACATTAGCGCAGTCGTGGCGGGAAATCCATGTTCTGGACACATTACGAAAATGACAGTGACACTGTTCATTAGCAGATGTGCTAATATGCCTATTCTGAAAATTTGGTCACAAAAGTCCATAAAATGACTGTGTTACAAGGGTGTGTTACGCAGTTTCCACGCACACTCGTAACTTCACACATTTGCAATATTTTCACTCCACATTTTCAACATTGGCATTTTTTCACACCTCCTTATGTACAGAACAGCTGTCATTTTTCACATCCTGGCTGAAATGTGTTTTCGTACTTTTGGCGCAGAATAGCACGGTCGCTGTGGGAAATCTATGTTCTGGACACATTACAAAAATCACAGTGACACTGTTCATTAGCAGAGGTGCTAAAATGCCTATGTTGAAAATTTGGTGACAAAAGCCCATAAAATGACTGTGTTATGAGCATGCCTTATGCAGTTTCCATGCACGCTCATAACTTTGCACATTTGCAATACGGCTAGTTTGAAAATTTGGTGAAAAAATTCCTAAAAATGACTGTTTTTCGAGCGTGCGTTGTGCAGTTCCTATGCAAGCTCGTAAGTTTGCAAATTTTTAATATTTGCACTCCATATTTTCAACATTGACATTTTTCCGCACCTCCTTATGAACAGTACAGCTGTCATTTTTCACATCCTGGCTGAAATGTGTTTTCACACTTCCAGTGCACAATGGCGCTGTCGCTGTGGGAAATCACTGTTTGGGACACATAACAAAAATTACAGTGACACTGTTCATTAGCAGAGGTCCTAAAATGCCTATGTTGAACATTTGGTGATAGAACTCCATAAAATGACTGTGTTACGAGCATGCATTGCACATTTAGCATGCACGCTCATAACTTCATACATTTGCAATATTTTCACTCCAGATTTTCAACATTGCCATTTTTCCACACCTCCTTACGAACAGTACAGCTGTCATTTATCACATCCTGGCCAAAATGTGTTTTTGCATTTCTGGCACAGAATACCATGGTTGCTGTGGGAAATCAGTGTTCAGGACACATTAACACAATCACAGTGACACTCTTCATGAGCACAGGTCATAAAATGCCTATGTTGAAAATCTGGTGATGACTGTCCATAAAATGACTGTGTTATGTGCATGCGTTGCACACTTTCCACGTATGCTCGGAAGTGCGCGCATTCTTAATATTCCCACTACAGATTTTCAACATTGCCATCCCTTCATACCTCCCTAAGGATGGCACAGCTGCCATTCTTCACATTATGCCCAATCTGTGTTTTCGTAAAGGTGGCACAGAATGCCACTGTCGCTGTTGGAAGTCAAAGTTTGGGACACATTGACCAAATCACACTGCCACTCGTCATGAGAAGAGGTCCCAAATGCTTTCATGAGGTGGGGTCACAAAAAGGCCATGTTGAACATTTGTACTACAAATAACAACAAACGCCCGAGGTGTTAGGGTTTCTAACCATCACGTCCTACCCTGTATAGACGGACAGGCATCAGGCTGTGCCTTTGGATTGCTGACTCTACTATGCATGCCATCCCACCCCCCCCCCAGCCACTGACAGCCATCAAGGTGTACCTTGGACTCTTTGGCCTCACACTTCACCCCATTCTCCTATGCTGCACCCATTTCAACATATGTCTGTGTGGAATAGGGTAACTGTACACCCAAATACCCTAAGGCACACCTCAACACGTGTCACTGTCTGCAGAATAAGGTGAGGTGACATGGCATGACCATCATAGGCGATGACCCACACACTTACCCCAATGCCTCTCCATCTCTACAAGATGGAGGTCGGGTTGGCGTGAACTTCCATACTTCACTGCCATTCCTATTCTGCATCAATCTCACTCCTGCATTTTAAATGCTAATACCAGCAAGCAAACATTCAGCATTGACAAATGCTTGCAGTAGTGATGTGATGTTTTTAGAGGAGCAGATGCTATTTTATCTATTTATGGTCCCTGATAATTCTCATTTTTTTATGCACAATCAATATGGCACCTCATCAGTAAATACAGCGGAAAGCAACTGCTTTATGGTTAGGCTTCAGCTGGCTATGGGAGCAATCGCTCATTTTTTCCAAAAGCGGAGTAGTCGTCTTTGTTTCTGCAGACCTGCAACTTTCTTGAATAACCCCATGAATGAAGTGGGAGCCCCCACAGTAACTTTATTTGTCTTACAGAAAATTTATAATTAAGACCTGTTAGTCTGTGTTCCATTTTTATGTTTGCTTGCATGCATGTGCAAGAAACATAGTGCCACCATACAAGTTTTCATAGGTGTGCCTCCCCCAATTCCAATGCCCTGCTCCCTTTTGCAGGCGGGACTACACCACACCAATGAATGTCAGAACTGTCTATGACAGCCCTTCAGATGAAGTGGAGTACAGTTGAAAGCAAAAAAACACTGCAATCAGCGGTGGTAACGTGTAGGTAATTTGCATACTGCCGTCAGCAGTATGCAAAGTGCCTACACTCTGCACTGCATCTGTAGCTTTCATAGACAGCTCCATTTTTGTGTAACCCCCCCAAGTAACACGCTGGGAACCCACCCCAGCGTGCTCATGCGTTTCCCCTCCCCTGCTCACCATATGGCAGACGGGGGTGCCCAATCCCCTGTCGGCTTCACTGCTCCCCCAACAGACTTCCGGTGCCATGCTGGGAGCTCACCCCAGTGTGAAAAAAGTATGTACGGCTGACTAGGGTGCCCCATTCCCCGTCGGCTCCACTGTATGGTTTGAACCCCCCAAAACCAGAGATCCACCTGCCATGCGGGGAGCCTACCCCAGCATGGCAAAAGTCCATATGGCCAATGGGGGGGTGCCCAATCCCCTGTCTGCTCCACTGGCTCCCCCAAAAAAAACTTCCAGCTGTCATGCTGGGAGCCCACCCCAGCATGGCAAACAGTCCCACGTAGTCTAAAGAAACATGAAACCTGTAAAAAAAAAAAGGTCCCTTGTTGACTGTCTCGCCCCCCCTCCCCCAACCCACACCCACCCTCTGTGCACCCACCTCCCCACACACCCCCACCCCATACTTACCTCCAGAGGCTGGTGCGACGATCTTCGGTGGACCAGGAACACGTCTGCACTCTTCAAAGTCGACCACGAACTGAAGAAATGCCGGTAAGCTGTATAATGCAATAAATGTTTTTTTTTTTCAACTTTGGTGCATATCTCAGCCATTTTTGGGCATTTTTTGACCAATTTTTCAACATGGGGTTCTTGGGAACCCACCTCTTGAATTCAGTCACTGTCAGTTTGTTATTCGGTCCTGAAAGGTGATTTCGCAGTCACTGCGTGGAATCACCTTTCAGGACTGAGTAACGAAACGACAGTGTCACAGTTCATGAGGTAGGCCCCCAAAACCCTATGTTGAAAATTTGCAAAAAATTCCAAAATGGTTGTTTTACAGCAGGTGTGGCAGTTCCTACGCACGTCAGAACTTTGAGAATGTTTAATATTTTCAGTCCAGATTTTCAGCATTGTCATTTAACCACACCTCCTTATGAACAGTATAGCTGTCATTTTTCATATCATGCCCAAAATGTGTTTTTGCACATGTAGCGCACATTAGTGGGGTTGGTGTGCAAAATCAATGTTCAGGACACATTACGAAAATCACAGTGACACTGATCATGAGTAGAGGTGGTAAAATGGCTATGTTGAAAATTTGGTGACAAAAGTCCATAAAATGACTCTGTCAACAGCGTGCATTGTGCAATTTCCATGCACCCTCGTAAGTTCACGAATTTATAATATTTTCAGTCCAGATTTTCAACATTGACATTTTTCCATACCTCCTTATGAACAGTACAGCTGTCATTTTTCACAGCCTGTCAGAAATGTGTTTTCGCACTTCCGGCGCAGAATAGCGTGGTCACTGTGGGAATTTAGTGTTCAGGATAGATTACGAAAATCACAGTGACACTGTTCATGAGCGGAGGTGCAAAAATGCCTATGTTGAAAATCTGCTGTAAAAGATCCCCAAACTACTTACATTACGAGAGTACATTGCGCGCTCCTCCTAGCCTTCGTGACTTCACCAGTTTTTGTATATTTTCACTCCAGATTTTCAACAATGCCATTTTTTACACCTCCTCATGAACAGTACACCTGTCACTTTTCACATCCTGTTCGAAATGTGTTTTTGCACCTGTGGCGCCAAATGGCGCAGTAGCTCTGCAAAATCACCTTTCATGTAACAAACTGATAGTGTCACTGTTCATGCGGTGGGGTCACAAAAAACCCATGTGGAAAACTTGGAGTAAAAATACCAAGAAACTCCCAGGGAGTTAGGGTTTTCAACCATAACGCCCTACCTTGGAGGGAATGACAGGCATCAGGGGTGTGACTTGGGATTGTCGACAGTAAGTCTCATGCCATTTCACCCCCACCCCACCCCCACCTTGCGGCCAGTGATAGGCATCGAGGTGTACCTTGGACCCTTTGCTTCCAGAGTTCACCCCATTCTCCTATACTGCTCCCATTTCAGCATATTTCCTTATGGAATGAGGTGAATATAAAGGCGAAACACCCCAAGGCACACCTCAACACTTGTCAGTGTCTGAAGGGTAAGGTGAGGTGAAATGTCATGCCCGTCATGGGTGACAACACAAAGGCACACCCCAATGCCTCTCCATCTCTGCAGAGTGAGGGTGGAGTTGGCGTCAAGTCAATGCCAGTCCTATACTGCATCTGTCCAACTCCTGCACTTCCACTGCTAATGCCAGCAAGCAAACATTTGGCATTGACAAATGCTTGTTAATAGGGTCCCAGCAATAGGGTATGGACTATACAACAAGGCTACCAAAAAATGATACAGGTACCTCCGAGTTTTAACAGCATGTTATCAAAATTGTTGAATGGGACTTTCTTTTTGATTGTATGTATAGCAGTCAAGTGAACTGCCTAGATTGTTCATGGCGAACGAGATGGTCTTCCCTTCAAATAGCAAACAGAATTTTTAGTGCATACAGAAGCTGTTTTAAATTCTTGATTTGAAATCCTGTTGGTGGTTACAGTTAGTCATTACATTTGAGGAACTTCTGAATAAGCTTCATATGTAGTGAAATATTGTTAGAATGTGAGTAGCAGTAGTGGTCTTTGATAAACTGCTGTATACAGTATATATCATACTCGAGAAGTGTGATACAGTTTATTGGACCAACATAATAGAGACTGTATACAACATTCAGTCTTTCAGGACAATAATCCCAGGCACCTGATGCTAGGATCTTGGTGGTCTCAAAGCTTGAGCACTGTAACATGCCTGTGGTGTAGTGGTTAGAACACTGACCTGGGGACCAGGAAATTGCAGGTTCATTCCCTGCTTGCATAAAATATTCACTGCGTGATCTTGGGCAAATCTCTTAACCTCTTCGTGTTCCAGTCCATGCAGTAAATGGGTAGCAGCAAGACCCCACTGGAAAAATAAATCATAAACAAACATCCCCATCAGTACAGTTCAGTTTGCTACAGCCATAATGGGAGGCATTCAAGGGGCAAGTCAAAATAATGACACTGGGCACTGCAGACAGAGGCCGAACATAGCCATTGAAAGATATGAAACCTGAGAATTTGAATTATTATTGGTTATAAAAAGGGATGGAGCTAGGGGCGGGGTTTGGGGTGTGGTTTATTGTCACGTTTTCACCTCATCCAAAGGTGGCAACCCTATATTTTGGCTGAAACTGTTTGATTCATTCATACATCTGTACTACATGGAGCATACTAATCAATCAATCAATCAATCAATTAATCAATCAATTAATCAATATCTTTATTTTACCAGGCGAACATCATTGAGCAATGCTCATTTTCAAGATTGACCTGGGCAGAACGTAAAGACATAATGTACATTGGCTACAGGCAATGAGTAAAATAGTATAGGATTTCAGAGACTAAATGATACAGTCATCAGGAGTAGACAAGATATTCACAGCGTATGAACATTTCATTGGTCAATGTCAGGCTGAATAGTGCAATCAGCAGGACTAGCTGTAAGAATTACAGTACATAAACATTACACTGTTCGGTGCTAGACTAGGTGATACATGCAATCAATCAATCAATCAATCAAAGTCTTTATTTAACCAGGCAATCACTATTGAGCAAGCCCATTTTCGAGGTGGACCTGGGTTTGTTAACAAGGAACAAGGGACAACATACATGGGATGCAACACACAAGAAAATAGTAATAATACAAATAAAGTGAGATACAATAATACAGTATATACAAAGTATCAGCAGGTAGCATTGACAGTAGTATATGTTTGGAACAGAAGATACAGCTAGTTTTGGGTAGGACACAATTTTTCATAAAAGTAAAGAAATGTACATACCAGGTGCACCGAACACAAATAAAACCTAATATAAAAAGATATATAGTGACACAGTATGGAGAATTTAGAGCTGGAACCAGGGTCAAAGGAATGTGAAAGGGACAGATATGGGGGTAGAAACAGGGGAGAGGGAAGAGTCAATTATAGATGTGATCAGTCTTTTAACAGTAGTAATTAGAGTGTGCTTGGCCTTATAGGAGTCACTATTTAGGGTAGACAGGCACAAGACTCCTTATTATGATGTAGATATAGAGACTTAAAAGCTACTAGGCTGATGGGGTGAGTTAATTTCAAAGTTTTTTGCAGCTTGTTCCACAGTTGAGGGAGCACAAAGCTGATGGCTGCTCTGCCAATGCGAGATTTTAGTTTGTAAACATAAAGGTAGATATTTGAGGTGCTTCTCAGGGCATACTTCCCCAGAGTGCACAAAGGTAAACAGACAGAGATATACTGGGGCAGTTTATTTGAGATAGCTTTGCATGTCCAAACCGCAGCATTTTTTTGCCATCTGTAAGCAAGGGATGACCATTCCACTGCTGTGTACAATGCACAATGGTGGGTTGAGTATGGAAGACCCGTGATAAATCTTATGGCTCTGTGATAAAATGTATCAAGTTTGGCTAGGGTACCTGCAGGTCCCTGACTATATAGAAAGTCTGCGTAATCCAATAGGGAAAGAAAGGCAGTTTGAACCAGTTTCAGTTTAATGTCTCTTGTGAGGAGATTATTAATCCTAGAGAACAGACCAAGTCTTTGTCTAAGTTTCTTTGCCAGTTCTTCTAAGTGATCTGTGAAAGTAAGTCTATGGTCTAACCAGACCCCCAGGTACTTGAACTTTGGTACGTAGTCCAACTGCTCACCTAGAATGGTAGTGATCTGCAGGAGTGTCCCAGCAATTGCAGGATTTATTACATTTTGAATGGGGGAGAGAAACATTGCTTTGTTTTTTTTTGCATTTAAGACCAGTTTCTGGTTTATAAGCTGATGCTGCAGCAGATTAAATTCATTTTGAAGGGCTTTACAGGCTGTTTCAGGTGCGGGGCTACTAGCATAGAGTACTGTATCATCTGCGAATAGGTGTATTTGTGCTTCTTTGATGGGGGCATCTACATTGTTAATATAAATGGTGAAGAGCAAGGGACCAAGAATGGAACCTTGTGGTACACCCCTCCATAGGGGTTTTGGTGGAGAAACTTCCCCTTCTGCCTTTACTTGTTGAAGTCATCCTGAGAGGTAGTTGGAGAACCATTTAAGGGATAGGGAATCCAAACCAATGTTCTGGAGGGATGACAGAAGCAGTCTGTGATCAATGGTATCGAACGCCTTGCTTAGGTCCAAAAAAACTGTGCAGACAAAGTTTTTTTGTCTAATTCAAGCTGCCAGTCATTTGTCACCTTGGCTAGAGCAGAGATTGTACTGTGCTGTGCCCTAAAACTGGATTGTAATGGGTTGAGCAATTTTTCTGATTCCAGGTACTTCCGAAGCTGGGAGTTCACTATTTTCTCCAGCATCTTTGACAGGATTGGAAGTAGGGAGATTGGCCTGTAGTTATTGAGGTCACTAGGATCTCCTGACTTAAACAAAGGGACCACAAGTGCATTTTTCCAAATGGGCGGTAGGTCACCCTGGGACAAGGATAAGTTGAAGAGATGAATAATTGGGACTGCGAGGACATGGTAGCTGACCTTTAAGAAGTACAGGTCAATGAGGTAGGCCCCAGCACTTTTCCTAGTGTCCAGCTGAAGGAGAAGATCTTCGGCTTCTTTCAGGGAGGTAGGCTACAGAGAGAAGGATGGACTGGGGATGGGTTTTTCTTGAGTATCCAATCTAAGTTGTTGGTGGAGGATATTCATGGGAGAGGAGTCAAAGGCTAGCCCTGCAGTGGCAAAATGATTATTGAGAGCATCGAGGATAGACGGTCTGTTGGAGATGACAGTATTGTCAATCAATAATTTAGTAGGTAGGGAATTTACAGTGGTGTATCCTTCAATGTCTTTGATAATCTTCCAGAATTTGGAGGCATTTCTTGAGGAGCTCTCCAGCTGACAGCGGTAGAAATTAGCTTTGGCTTCTCTGACCATTTTGGTGCAGAGGTTCCTTGCCCTCCGGAAAGAATTCCAGTCATTTATTAAATTAGTTTTCCTAGCAGTTCTCCAGAGTACATCCCTACTCTGCAAAGCATCTTTCAGATCTTCTGTAAACCACTGACAGGATTTGTTTCTGGCACAAACTTTTACTATGGGAGCATACTTATTGAGAACCCCTAGCACAATTTCTGAGAAAATATCATAAACCATAGTCAGGGACTTGGCTAGATAGAAGTCCTGCCATTGCATGGAGTCTCTTAGGTCTGATATATACCCAAGGAGATCAAATTTGCATATGCACCTTTTAAAGGAGAATTTTGGTACAGTTGTGGATTTAAGAGAGGATCTTACACACGCGATGAAGCAATGGTCGCTAATATCAGAGAAAAAGACACCAGCATGGGAGAATAAATGGGGTTTGTTAACTGAAATGATATCCAAGAGAGTACTATTATTAGGGTTGAGCTTGTTAGGATGAGTAGATTTGTTTATTAGCTGTGACAACCCAAGGGAATCACAGAACATTTTAAGGGGGTGGATGCACAGGAGAGCCAGTCTAAGTTGAAGTCCCCTAGTATGATACACTCTGAAGATGCCGAACCCAGGATGTTTGAGATGTTTTAACAACTGTAGTCCAGCTGATGGGGGTCTGTAGCATCCTATTATACATAATGAGACACCGGTGGCAATTTCAATCTTTAATGACAAGCTTTTGAATTCTTTTGGGACTGAGGCTGAGTCAATTATGGAGGCAGGGAATTTATCCTTGATGTAAATAGCTACCCCACCACCTCTGGTTTGCTTGTCGGCTCTGAACAAAGAGTAGGAGGGGATGTTAACTTCATTGTTACTGGTCGTCGGTCAGAACCAGGACTCCATAATCACCAGAACATCTGGAGCAGTATGACATACTCAGGCCTGAACAGAAGTGATTTTTTAATAGGCTACATACATTATCATGCAAGGATGTAAGCCCCTTGAGGCTTTGTAGCTCTGCTGGGGATTCCATGGGTGCCAGAGGGCCTGGATTAAGCTCAACATTTCTTGAGCATAGTAAAAGCAGGAACAAGAGTTTCCTGCAGAGTCCTAGGAGAAGTGTGGGTGACTGGGTCTTCTTTCAGTTACGTGATTTGTCTGTGGCAGTATAGGGAGTTCTGAGGCTAGTTCCCAGTTTTCCTGATGCTGCAAACAATAATACCCCGACTGAGAGAGTCAATGTGAGTAGGGGGGAGTATGCAGAAGGTGGTGTAGCCCTGTGGGTAGGCTCTAGGAGAGATCCTGTATGTCAGTGCAGGTGAAGGACCAGCAGTGGGCTAGGGAAGTTAGAGCACATACAAGTTCTTCTACTTGATAGGAAAAGTCCTGGTCAGACAATGTAAAAAGAGAGCCATTTTCCACTTTAGGAATTATTTTTTGATTCACGTTCGGGTCCAATACATGTAAGATGAGCAGAGACAAGCATAGAAGCAGGTAATATGTCCTCTTTATGAGACTATCACCCAATCCTTTACTAAGTGCGAGCAGAGAAGGATTCTCAATGGAGGAGAATTCCTTAATCCTCTGGAATACTACTATAGGCAGTGGAGCCTGGGCCGTAATCCTAAGTACAGCTCCTAGTCAGGCTAATAAGAAAAGAGTTCACCTGACTACAGAGTAGTACTATGGGCAGAGAGGCTTTGAAGCAAATTTCTTAGCTACTACTCTGGAGCAGACTAAGTACTAGAGAGATCACCTGACCTAAATCAACTGCCTTAGCAAGACAGGATATGCTAGTCAGCAATAAGCAAACCTAAAGTACCAAAATGGTATGCCTCAGCAAGACAGAATGAGATAAAGCTGCTAGAAGGCTTAGTAGCAAAAAGGGGATGGGAGGAATTGCAGTTGTTGACAGTAAGTAATCAATAAATTGAAATGAATTGAATGCTCAGCAAGTACCAGGATGGGCAGCTTTTAATGTGATGATTTCATCTACCATACCAACAGTTAACACCTGTTGGGTACTGTGCAATGCTGCCAGCATCATCTACTGAATGGAGTACAGTTTTCACTGTAATGAAGAACGTCTGCAAGATGTCTAGGACACTTGGCCAAGATTACAGTGTCTTGACATTTGATGAGGCTATACATTGTAAGGCCAAAGAGATTCAGCGGAGGTGCCCGGAGGAATTTCAGAAAACAGTTTTGAGAATGGGTGGTTTTCACATATCACAGCCATTTCTGGCTGTAATTGGAAAGAAGTATGAAGAGACTGGTCTGGAAGACATCCTCATAGAATCGCGGATGCATGGTAGCAACACAGCAAGCAATCGACTTAAAGTCAAATCCTACAACTGTGGAGTGAGGGCCCACAAGCTTGTAATGGAGGCTCTGTCCAGACTGAGGTGGCAGCCATTTTGTAACTGAATACAAGGCAATGAGATTGATTGTGATGTAGACCTCATCAACAGCAAGTTCCAGGTGGTGTGCGTGGACACTCTAAAGAAATGGCAGCATAATTGGAGCTCTCCCACAGTCTGTTAATTTTTTTTCACAATTACAGCATTAAATGATCATGGTGCATATTCTCAAGTAGATCGGTCATTGTTTAACACTATTGTGCAACTAGTTCCGGAATTTGGGGCAAATTGAACTTACAGTACCTGAGTTATCAGCGTTTGTATATTCTGCGCTATCCCTCACTGAAGTATGCCATCTGACAGTCGCAACAGAATAGTAGGGCCCTCATTTCTCAGCGGCTCCTCTCCCACTGGCTCTCTGGGGGGCCAAGGAAGGAAAACTTCCAAGAATGCAGCTAAAATAAACAAAGGTACCATTGAAATCAATTCAAGTGATATGGATTTTATAAAACAAAAACTACAAAGCATGCACATGATATTGGCAATTTAAAAACACAGGCTAACATAAAGAGAAATAAAACAGGGGTTATTGAAGAAAGACTTAACATTGTGGAGGAAAGATTAGCTTTTCTAGAGGAAATGTTTAGTAAATTGGAAGATTTATCAGTAAGATCCCTTACAAAAATAGACTTTCTGGCTTCTAAAGTAGATGACTTGGAAAATAGAAGTAGGTGCAATAATGTGCGACTAATAGGGGCACCAGAATTTGTGGAAGGCATGGTCAGATTTTTAACAGAGTTTATTCCATCTATCTTAAATACATCTTGGCAATGGCCCTTGGAAATAGAAACGTTGCATAGATCTTTGAGACTGCCTCCTAAACGGAGGCAAAAACCCAGGCCTATTATTGTACATTTTCTGCGCTTTAATATTGAGGAAGAGATTCTTACATTGGCCAGACAGAAAAAATCACTTTATTGGGGGAAAGAAAGGATTTTCATATTCCAAGACTATTCAGCAGAGATTGTGGAAAAGAGGAAACCGTATAATGAAATTCATTATGTTTTACAGGAGCTTCAGATACCTTATTATGTTAAATACCCTGCATTGCTAGTTATGTCTACAAATGGGGGTACACATAGCTTTGCAACACCAGAAGAAACCTGGAATTTTATGGTTAAATCTTGGCCAGAGGCAAGTCTCATACTGAAAAAAAGGCCCAAATATAGCTTTAATCAGCAACATACTTCATTTTCCCCCAGAAAGTTTGAAAACCCTGTAGATTCTATTATAGAACGTCAAGCACGAGACTCCACTTCTCAGAATGGGCTTCACAATGCGCCCGAAGCTTCCAATGCTTCAGTGTCTCCTCGATCGGCTCTACACAAAAATACTAATATTCCTGTGCCTAAATCAACAAAGCCTGCTTCTGACAAAAAAATACTTCCAAAATCTGCTGTCTGGCCCTCAAAGATTTCTCGTAGGACACAGACCTTCTACAAAAGCAAACAAGCTATTCTTTCCTCTACAGCTTCTAAGGCTCACAGGGATCCAATGTGGAACTTGCCCCCAGCTAAATCCCCTAAACTTTCCTTTGATGAGCACTCTCCTAAAGGAATACCTGAATGCTTATTAGATCCATGCAGTCCTGGGGCTGATACAGTATGTTTGTTGAGCCTTCTTCTCCTGAGGTGATCCCTGAGAAGTCTGATGTTCTGGAAACATGAAAGACCTGCATAGCGATGTTCGAGTATGTTCATGCTGCAGGAAATGACGCTATGATGAGCTTACATGGATAGGCTATTTTAATCACATGATGTTTGCAGTACTTTATAACTATTTAAAATTACAAATTGCCTTTCAAATAATAGAAGTCATAAGCTTCAACACGCTTAAGTCATTCCTATGTCTTTATTATGACTCCGATGTTATTTTCTGAATGTTTTTAGTGCTCGTGGCCTTTAGGAGTGTGGGAGTTTAAAGGTCAAGTACATGAGGTCATTGGCATTTGCTGTTTTTTGGGCTACTGAAAAAGGAAAAGGGGAAAAAAGAGCATCCTTTTTCTGTATGTAAGCTCTGAATTTTAATTCTGTTTGTTTACTGATGTCTATTTTCCTGTCAAGTATACACTCATGTTAGCCAGGAAAGCCCAAGTTGTAGGAACTGCTGCGTATGTGACAAAGAAAGGGTTGGGGCTTTCGGAGAGCAATGAGTTGTGACTTCTCATAAAATGCAGGCAGAAATAGTTGGAAGCTCAGATTTGTGAGAAGCTATATAAGGTTACTTAGGTACAGATTACGGGGATAGGATTTATTCTTAGTGTATTATAAGGTTTCCTTTTTTTTAATATTTCTCCAGTCGCAAAGAAATTTTTAGCTTATTTATTAGCTGGTTTGCTGGATTCTAGTTTACACTCAATCTTGTTGCTCTTATTCATGCATAGAAATTTCAACTTTCACTGTTAAAACTGCCACCTAACATGATTTTATACAGTCAAAATATAGATAAAATCTTGTAATTTCAGAATGTGTGTTGAACATTCCGGTTAGTGTTGTTTTTCCCCTCGAAAGGACTAGGCCCACTTGTTTTCATCCTTGTTTAAAGCTTAAAAGCTAAATTCATGCTGGATTTGCTTCAGCAGTCTTGTAATGGGAAACAGCGAAGAAAGTACAGTATGCTACAGTGCACAATGACTTATTTTTTATACTTTAATGTGGGGGATCCTACTAGTTACACTATTTAGGGACCCTGTAGCGAATGCCTATCCTTTTTAGAGATAATCCTCTTTCTGCAGGTTGACTGAGTATTTAAAAAAGGAGCATGAAATGGCTTATGATGTATTGCAGACAAGATGTGTAAGGTCAATATGCATACCTTTTATTATAGTCAAAAATCTAAGATTATGCTCCTAACTGCTCATCAATTTTGAAGGAGAATTCAAGGACAGGTGGTGAAGTACTGCTGTGGTCCTCTATGAGACATGAAGTTTGGGCATAAGAAAGCTACTGTGGGTAAGGTAAGTCTACAGTGCAATGAATACTGCGATTAGTATGCTTCTTATCCTTATGATGTGCTAATTGGGCCTAACAGGCAGTATAGCACAGTGGTCTAAGGCTCTGAGCTGCAAATCTGGTGACATCCAGCAGACCAGACCTGGGTTTGAATTCCACAGCTTCCACTTGCATACTGTGTGATCCTGAGCAAGTCACTTAACCTCCTTGTGCTCCCAGGTCGCTCCTGTAAAAAAGCTTCCAGCTTAGTGTGCTATACCTGGTTAAACAACTAAATAAAAAAAAATAAATAAAAAACATGTTTGCTGAATATATAATACAGAATACGTGCTGCAGGACTGGTACTTTTATAATTCTTTGCTGCTTCATTTATCTCAACATTGATGCCCTGTTATATATATTACTGGTAACATTGACATTGGGCATCCTTTCGGGGAGTTAAAATAATACAAACAGAAGCTTTATTATTTCTTGAAATACCTAGTTGTGGTTATTTTTTGCTGTATAAAATAAGGTTGGGGTTCCCATAGTGCTGTCCATGAGATGTGTCTTTCACTTTGAGGAATTCCTCAGTGAGTTTTCATACATCTTCTTGTTGTGTTTGTTGTGGGTGGGGAAGTAGTGTGGGATAGCTATTAGAGTGTGTCATTATTGTTTCTGGACATACAGTTATATTTTTTGAATATTTATTTATTTAGATTTTGGTAACCGGGTAAGCCCACAGAGACAAGAGGTCCCTTTTTCAGGGGTGACCCAGAATTAGTTACAGTAAATTACATACTGTACATAGGTATCACTATACAGTACTTACAGCTGGTATCAAACGTTTAACAGGGAGACAGCAGGCATCACAAGGTACACAAGGTATTAAACAGGTGCACAGTACATTTAACAATTTTGCATAAGAGATTCATGGGAGAAATATACGTGGCAAAATTAGTGACAGCTAGTGATTACAACCACAGAGACTAAGTTCCAGAAGGTACACTTTGAGGCCTGTCTTAAACCCTAGGAGAGTAGGCTTATCAACTAGACTTGTGGGAAGGGCATTCCATAAGTAGGGAGTGGCATGCTGAAAGAAGCGCTTGCCTTGGTTGGTGCAAACACGAGGGATGTCAAGGGGACGACTTGCTGAGGATCGCAAGGTACGGCACTGGACTTTTGGAGTGAGCAGCCCACTCAGATGGGGAGGAGGGCTGAAGGAGGTGAATTTAAAGGTCAGGCAAACAGAGGAATAGGCCTACTTGTGCCGTGAGGTGGGCCAGTTTAGGTCTGCGAGGACCTCACAGTAATGCCTCCTGGGGAAGGAGTTTGTTGCAAAGCGAGCCACCCTGTGGTAGAGCATGGATAGTTTGCAGAGTTCCTTCTCCCAGAGAAACTGTAGCAGGGGGCACCATATAGGATGGAATCATTCACTTATTTATATTTCTTATTCAAAATGAGTTCAGTAATTGTCAGCTCCTGGAATGTACAAGGTTTGGGATCACCCATTAAGAGGTACAGGGTGTTTAATCCTCTCAATAAGCATAAAGTGGATATTGCTATGATTCAAGAGACTCACCTCATACCCGAGAAAGGAGAAAAATTGTCTCGTAGCTGGGTAGATAAAGTACACAATTGTTGTTTTTCATCAAAAAAAAGGGGAATTGCCATTTTAATACAGAAAGGGATTAATTTTGTCAAGCATAATCATTTAACTGATCCAGAAGGAAGGTTCCAAATACTTTTAGAGAAATTATATGGAAAGAATGTGGCTCTTTGCAATGTATATGCTCCTAACAATCAAAAAGAACAAAAGGCTTTCTTCCAAAATCTTTCCTGTGCTTTAGCCAACGTAGGAGAATATGAAATTCTTTTGGGAGGAGATTTCAATACTGTTATGGATCCATTGTTAGATCAGCTATTCAGTGCCCAGGAAGTTAACTCCTTCTCAAGCATGTTTACATAAAATGCTAGATGATCTGGGATTGTTTGATGTTTGATGGCTGATCCACCCTCAAATCAGGGATTACTAATTTTTGTCAGCCAGATTTGGGACTTCCAGTGGGCTAGATTATTTATTCCTTCCATCAAACATATGTAATGATACTAATCACATTTCGTATGAAAACCAATTTATTTTGGACCATTGTCTTCTGAAGAGTTCCATCATGTTTGCAAATAAATTGGATAGATCTGCTAGCTGGAAATTTAACATGTCCTTATTACAGGATATTAATTCCAAGAATGGATTCAAACAGAATCCAAAGAATATTTTAAGGTTAACTGTAATGGTGCTGTTGGCCCTAAAATAATTTGGGAGGCATACAAAGCCTTTATTAGAGGGGCAATCATTAGTTATGCCTCCAAAAAGAAAAAAGAGAGAGAATTAGATCACTAAAGGATAAAGAAGATACACTGAAGGGAATCTTGTCAAACTTAAAGCATGGGTCGTCAAATTATAAAGAGCTGTTATTTAAGGTTTTGGGACTTAAGTATGAGATTAATAAGATATATTCTGAAAAAACTGAATACTCACTTTTCAGAGTCAAACAAAAATATTGGGAGTCAGGAGTGAAAGCAGGGAAGCTACTAGCTTATGGACTATGCAAAATTCAAAACCAAAATACTATTAAGGGAATCAAGGAGGGCTCAGGGGAGATGACGTATAATATTAAGAAAATTAACAACTGTTTTAAAATATTTTATGAGAATCTGTATAGGACTAAAGGAAGTATACAGGTAGATATGATAGACTCTTTTCTTAACTCAGTTAAGTTACCTTGTCTAACACCTGAAGATTAAAGAGAAACTTGATCAACAAATTAGTATTCAAGAAATTGCGGATGTCATTGGGCGGGTTCCAAAGGGGAAAGCTCCTGGTCCGGATGGGTTTTCTGGGGAGTTTTATAAACATCTCAACAGTATTGTGGCACCTCATCTACTAAATGTTTTTCAGTCCTCTTTTGTAGATAGTGCCCTCCCGGATTCTATGAATGAGGCTCATATCTGTCTCTTGTAAAAAAAAAATGGAAAGATCTCTTGGATTGTGGCAACTACAGGCCAATATCACTATTAAACTTTGACTATAAGATTCTGACTAAAGTCTTGGTGAACAGATTGTCCAACATCTTAAGTAAATTAATAGGTAAGGAGCAAGTAGGCTTTTTAAGAAATAGACAAGCTGCTGACAATTTCAGAAGACTATTTTCTGTACTATGGTCGGCCCATTCTGTAAAAAACTATTCCCCTCTGGCCATGGCTATCTCCCTAGATATAGGGATAGCTTTTGACTCACTTGAGTGGGACTACTTATATAAAGTTTTGGGGAGAAATAATTTTGGTCCTACCTTGTTGAAATGGATACATACAATTAATGTGTCACCTAGAACTTGTGTGGTTACAAATGGAGTTAGATCCTCCTTTTTTCAGTTATACAGAGGTTCCAGACAAGGGTGTCCTCTTTCCCCCTTGCTATTTATATTAGCAATAGAGCCTCTTATCAGGAAACTTATGCAGTCAGACAACATAAGTGGGATTGTTACTGGCAAATATACAAATAAAGTTTTTGCCTTTGCAAGTGACATACTTCTTACCTTAACTCGTCCTACCTCCTCCCTGATGAATGTAAACAAACCATTACTTACCTTTGGGAATGTATCTGGTTTATATGTCAACTGGTCTAAAACTGAATGCTTAAACATGGGACATCTGTCAAAGAAGCTGACATAGTGTCAATCATCCCAGGACTAACTTGGCCTGTTGATGGTTTAACATATTTAGGGAACAGATCCAGAAACAAATGATTTGATACCTTTTATTGGACCAACATGGATGTTACAGAAAAGAACAAAGTGCTTTAGCTTTCGAACCAACCAGGTCCTTCTTCAGAAGCTTTGTGGCAGTTTTTTCAAATATCCCATACTATTAACACCAGATTATATAGAAAAAGCAGAAATAATTCTCATTGGTTTAACATATACATTTAAAACATAATAGAAGATTACATCAGAGAAGCTAATTAACACCAGTATGCCTTAAACTGAGGAGCCTCAGAAGGGCAAAGGTTATCAAGAATTCTCTACAGCCAGAGAGTTCTTGTCACATAAATTTTAAAATGTCTCAGTATGCCAAGAAAGCATTCTAGTGATAAAAAAGCCTTGAGTGGCATTCTCCTAATACATATAAGATGAGCTTACAACTTACATTCCAATTGTCCTGGTATATTAAAGGACAGATAATGAGAGACAAAATCCTGAAATTAGGTATAACTGCAAGTTGAAATCAAGCCTCAAATTAACCTACACATATAAACATGATGCATGAAAGTATCACTTGTAAGTGTAAGTGCAAAAAAAAAAAAAAAAAAATCCTTGTCAAGGACCCCCAAGAAAACGAGACCATGAGCCTGATAATTGCAGATTTCAACACAGTCTGTGTATAACAAAAATGCACAGAATCAGTCTAAGCAATCTAAATGAAAACCCAAAGGAATTACACCTTTAATGACCCCCCAAGTAAATGAGATATGCATCTTAATATGAGCAGTTGAAAATGTGACAGTGTGAAATCCACCCACTGACAACTAATAGAAGGAAATAAATGCACACTATATGTGAAAACTAAGTGTTCTAGCCACATAACAACTGCCCCATGCCACGCTCCACCCACACATATGTGTGTACATACACCATACCACACCCCCATACACACACACACACACCTGCACACCCCACACAACCACAACACACAACAAATATAGCAAACACATTCTGCACACACCACACCACACCACGCACAACAAACAAAACACACATACACACCATACCCACAACACATAAAAACACAACACACACCAAACACATACATACATCAGTATACACACACACACACACACACTCAAACGCACTCACCACAGTGTTAAGGTGAAAAGTCAACAATGTAGATAACCATAAACTTACAAAATCAAAGGCCCGCTGAAGAACTAAACTGTTTATGTCCATCTTTTAAAGTAAAGGTCTGTGTAAGTTTAAGTGGAATAATGAGTCATGTACCCAACATCAATGTTCAATCCATCCGCCACCATATTGAGAAGTAAAATAAGTCTAATTTCAGAAGCCCGTCTCTGTTGCGTACTGTTGAAATGTCCTTTTAAGACCATCACAGACATATCTGAGATTGAGTGGTCATCCTGGGAGAAGTGCCGGGCTACTGGTTTCTCAATCATCTTGTGATTAATAGAATGTCTGCGTGAATTCATTCTAGTGCGGAGTTGTTGGCTTGTCTCCCCCACATAACCTGTGCGAGGACATTTCTTGCATTGGATAAAATAGACCACATTACTTGATGTACATGTATAATTCCCCTGTATCCTGAATAGTCTGTTTTGTGATGTAACCACACAGTCTGAAGTGGAAATGAGGTTACATGTCTTACATGCGTTGATGACAGGGTCGTGTACCATATGATGTCATGGTATTCTGTTCCAGTTCAAGTTGACTCCTAATAATCAGGTTGGCTAAATTAGGTGGTTGTTTAAAAGATAGTTGTGGTAGTTCTTGAAAAATACAGTTAAGGGTTTCATCCTCACTAATTATTGGATGGAGATCCTTAGTAATCTACGTAGGAGTTCAAGGTCAGGATGGTATGTGACTACTAAAGGTATTCTGTTGGTAGTCATCCATTCCTTATATTGCAGTAGCTGTTCTCTTGGGACCTGTGTTGCACGTTCCACTGCTCTGTCAATTTCCCTGGATGAGTGTCCCTGCTCAATAAAGGTGTTTTCAACATCGCCAGATGTGTGTCTCTGTCTTCCTCATTTGAACAGAGGCGGTGATGCAAGTGCTTGACTATATATAACAGATTTCTTTGTGTGGCTCGGGTGATTACTTTTCTTGTGTAAGTATCTCTGTCTGTCTGTTGGTTTCCTGTAAAGACAGGTATGTAGGGTACCATCCTTAATAGTGACAGTGGTATCCAGAAAATGTACACTTGTGGCAGAATATTCTAGGAAAGCTTTATAGTTGGGTGGAGGTTATTAAGTTCTTGGTGAAAATCTTTAAGTGTGTCAGTGCCTCTGTCCAAATTATAAACAAATCATCAATGTAACGGAAATAAGCAAGTGGTTTATGTGTACAGTGCCTTAGAAAATCCTCCTCCAAATTTGCCATAAAAAGATTAGCATACTGAGGAGCCATCCTGGTTCCCATTGCGGTTCCCATAGTTTGAACATAATGTTTACCATTAAAGCTGAAGCTGTTATGTGTCAAAATGAATTCAGTGAGTTTACCCACAACTCCAGGGTCAATGTTGGGGTCCAATTCTTTGTCATGCAGGTATTTGAGGCAAGCTGAAATGCCATCTGTGTGTGGAATATAGGAGCGTGGCATGGGGCAGTTGTTATGTGGCTAGAACACTTAGTTTTCACATATAGTGTGCATTTATTTCCTTCTATTAGTTGTCAGTGGGTGGATTTCACACTGTCACATTTTCAACTGCTCATATTAAGATGCATATCTCATTTACTTGGGGGGTCATTAAAGGTGTAATTCCTTTGGGTTTTCATTTAGATTGCTTAGACTGATTCTGTGCATTTTTGTTATACACAGACTGTGTTGAAATCTGCATTTATCAGGCTCATGGTCTCGTTTTCTTGGGGGTCCTTGACAAGGATTTTTTTTTTTTTTGCACTTACACTTACAAGTGATACTTTCATGCATCATGTTTATATGTGTAGGTTAATTTGAGGCTTGATTTCAACTTGCAGTTATACCTAATTTCAGGATTTTGTCTCTCATTATCTGTCCTTTAATATACCAGGACAATTGGAATGTAAGTTGTAGGCTCATCTTACATGTATTAGGGAGAATGCCACTCCAAGGCTTTTTTTATCACTAGAATGCTTTCTTGGCATACTGAGACATTTTAAAATTTATGTGACAAGAACTCTCTGGCTGTAGAGAATTCTTGATAACCTTTGCCCTTCTGAGGCTCCTCAGTTTAAGGCATACTGGTGTTAATTAGCTTCTCTGACGTAATCTTCTATTATGTTTTAAATGTATATGTTAAACCAATGAGAATTATTTCTGCTTTTTCTATATAATCTGGTGTTAATAGTATGGGATATTTGAAAAAACTGCCACAAAGCTTCTGAAGAAGGACCTGGTTGGTTCGAAAGCTAAAGCACTTTGTTCTTTTCTGTAACATCCATGTTGGTCCAATAAAAGGTATCAAATCATTTGTTTCTGGATCTGTTTTTTAAAAGGACCAATACGGCACTTACAACATTTTTTTACATATTTAGGGATTAATTTATTTGACTGTATTGATAAAATACTATGTCATAATATGGCTAAGATTATAGAGCAGTTAAAGGGGGATCTAGATAGGTGGGTAAAATTACATTTATCTTTGTGGGGGAAGAATAATTCATTAAAAATGATTTTTGCTTCCAAATTATTTTACTTTATTAATAACTATGCAGCGAATATTCCCACTATTTAGTTTAATAAAAGTGAAAGAATTATCTCTTTGTTTCTACGGGAAGGTAAACCCCCAAGACTTTCAAAACATAAGTTGAAGGCCCCAATTAGAAAGGGTGGGTTAGCCTTACCATGGTGGCAAGGATATTTTTGGGCTTTTAAGTTAAAACAGGGGACGAGTTGGTTTGTGCCACATGTAGTGTTAGATACTCCCTTATGGGTACAGATAGAAAAGGAGTTAGCACATCCGTTAAAGTTGACTGACTTATTGTTTTGTAAATGTTATCAATATTTACTTAATCAACCTACTCTTCAGGTTACAGTAATGGTTTGTAGGAAGTTCAATTCTCTTAAAAAAATTGAATTTTTTCCATTGCAATTTATGCCAATTTGGGACAATCCCAAGCTAACCCCAAATAATAAAGGAATTAAAGATATTGGTTGGAAACATAAAGGCATCATTTTAATAGGGGACATGTTGGATAATCAAGACAGACTACTTTCCTTCACTGACCTTAGAAACAAATTTAATTTAAATAAATGTGATTTCTGTGTTTACTTACAATTTAGAAGTTTTCTTCTTAACAAATATTTGAATGTATCTCACAAACTCATCTCTTCTGAGTGGCAGAAATTCTTTAAGATATGCTACCAGACTAAGGGCCTTAGCTTAATATATGCATTCTTGAATGACTCAGAAACCCAGTTAGCATAGCGTGCAAGACTGAAATGGCAGGAAGATCTAGGTCTAAGTATCTCAAAAGAGTCATGGGAAAGATTGTGGGATAATGCAATAAAATCTTCAAGAGAAGTGCAGGGGAGACTTTTACAATTTAAAATCTTACATTACTATTACTATTCCCCTAAACAATTGTTTAAATTAGGTTTGGAATCAAACAGCAGATGTTGGAAATGTGCTCTTTCAGATGCAGGCCTTACGCACTTATTTTGGTACTGTGATAAAGTATTACTTCAATGGAGGCCAATACACACTATTTGCCAGTCTATTGTTAGGTCACGTATACATTTTTCCCCTTTGTTATATATTCTAGGAGACATTAATTTAATCTCAAATATTCCTAAACATAAGAAAATTTGGGTATTAACATGTGCATTATCTTACAAAAGATTAATTCTCCACCATTGGAAGGATATAAATCCTCCCAATATACAACAATGGTTCAATAATCTGCTGGTTGTGGCAAATAATGAAAAAATATGTTATTCTCTTATGAATAAAAATGAACTATATGAGAATATATGGGATCCCTTTATATCCCTCTGTACAATGTAGAAACAATAACAATAATTATATATATTGAAAGTGTATAAGATGGAATATATGTCTCACTTAGTAATGGTATTTGTATAGCCTAGTCTAGTCTTTATTACTCTGCATTTTGCCTTAAGATTACTAAATTCGTAATATGACATATTGTTACTTCTTGAGTTCTGTATTTTATGCAATGTGTATTTTTTATTGTGATGTTCTTTTTATGGGAAAACAATAAACTTTAAATTATAACAGCTAGTTCCAGAAATGTCAAAATGGGGTATCAAACAATGATGCAACAATCCTAACAGCAACACTTTCTCAGCTCAGTGATGCCCTCAAGAATGTACAGTATGCATTGCACAGATTCTGTAATTTTTGTAAAGCAATTTCCCAAACATTTGTATTCTGGGATGATTACATCAAATTTGTTAACATCCTAATCCGGTTCACTAGAGCAGAATGTGAAAGCAACTGGGACCTACATCTTGCGGCAGTTGTAGCGATGCTATCACTATTTTTTGCCTTTGACCTCACCAACTATGCCTGCTGGGTATCTGTGTACATCAGTTATATGAAGTTTCTGCCAGATTGTGCCCCCAAAGTTCATGAGCAGTTTGTGCAAGGAAATCATGCTGTAGCTTGGTCTAGAAATAAATTCAACAAAGTCTGGACAGACATGGCACTTGAACAAACAGTAAACTGTGATAGTAAAGTAAAAGGGGGTATAGTGGGTTTCACTTTGAAACCAGCAGCCTTGGCTAGATGGTTCATCACTGCTCATGAGTGCTCAGCTATCACAAGTTCCATTAAGGTAATGTGTGATATGGTAGGCTCAGACGTTTCAGAAGGAAAACGCAAGGAGGCTGCACCACGTCGCATGCAACAAAATGAAGGAGAGGTAAATAAGATTGTTAACACAATCACCTACTCCATGACAAACCCATTTGATTTGAATGCTGACTTGATAGCACTCACCAACATTGCAACTGGCATTGTTGCACCCTCAGAGGTTGCCACCAAGTTTGTTACTACGAATGATATAGGAATCAAAGCAATGAAACTGTTTCTGGAAGACAGACTAAATTCAAATATCACTGGATTCTTTGAACCACTGCACAGGCAGGCTCAACATCAAGTCATGTGCATCTCTAACCAAGAAGATCAAGTCAAAAGTTAGTAGTGATAAGACGGTGACTATCAGTGTAGACAGGGAGTTGTTTAGCCATCTTGTAGCTGCACAAACAAGACAGCTTGATCTGAACAAAGTTTTCAAACATGAGTTTTCCACAGTTCCATATGCTCTAGCACACTCTGATGGTACCCTAAACAAAGCTGCAAAGAGTAAGCAGTTGCCTGAATTAGAAAAAGAAGCATAGTCAATGTATCAACTGCCAGCCTCCAACATGCCCACAGCCTGGATAGTGGATGGCATAGCTGTTATACAAATGGTCAAGCAAGGAGGGGCAACTAGCTCTGGAGAACTTGCTGAATTGGTCTTCAGAATAGTACTCCAGTCTCTACAGAATTATGAGAGCTGCAAAAGAGTAGATATCATCTTTGATTGCTATGTCAAAGATTCAATTAAAGCTTTTGAGCGTGCACAAAGGCAATCCTCACAAAGCAATGAAGTCAAAATCCACGGTCCCAAAACACCCATCCCAATGCAGTTGAGTGAGTTCATTGGAAAGCCCAAGAATAAAGAACATCTGGTAACATTCTTATCAGAATCATGGTGTGATATGGCAAAAACTTTACTTGGCCCAGATCAGAAAATGATTATTGCAGGTGGATTCAAGGACGGCCTCATTGCTCTCATGGTCACTTCAGATGGAGTTGTAGACTAAGATTTATTCTCATCTCATGAAGAAGCAGATACTTGGCTTCTACCTCATGTTGCACATGCTTCACAAGAATACCCTCATGTAGTAGTGTGGTCTCCAGACACTGACGTTGCAGTTCTGTGTACATTTTATTCACAAGTTGGAAGCAACTCAAGAGCTTTGTTTCATACTGGTGTGAAGGATACAGCCAGGTTTATACCAATCCACACCATAGCAGCTGAACTTGGCCAACAGCTATGCAGAATGTTGCCAGCAGTACACATGCTGACTGGGTGTGATGCAACCAGTAGTCTTGCAAGGGTTGGCAAACTAAAGCCATAGAAGCTTGTCAGGAAGAATCCACACAAATTTAGAATCCTTACCAAGTTTGGCACTATAGTGGATACACCTCCTGTACAGTTGAAATCAGTAGAACTTCTGATAACCCTTCTCTATGACCCAATGACTAACTCAGCAGATGTAAATGGTGTATGATATAAGCAAGTACCCAATTTTTCTGCGATTCCATGGCCGTGGAGATTGCTGCAGAATTTAATGTAAACCGTGGAAAATCCATGGAATATTATTCCGTGATTTATATGAACTGCAGAATATTATTCCTCAGTTTACATGAACTGCAGAATATTATTGCATGGTTTACATGATATGCAGAATATTGCTCAGTTTATACTGAAGAGTCATTATTTAGTTGTCCCTGCCGGCACAGCAATATCACTTGTGATGTTGATGACCCGGGTTTGGGAATGAGCCTGGGAAGTTGGAGGGCTGGCCAGGGGAGGAGAATTGAGCATCCTATGGACTGCTCTCTTACTCTTGGGGGAGAGTTGCTGGTGTTCGGGTAACTCCTCGTTGTAGCCTGAGGTATGGCAGCCAGGACTGACTACATTTGGGAGGCATGTCATACATTCAGTGTGCCACCCGAACCTCAGTGCTTGACGTGCCTCCTGGGAAGAAAATGGGAAAATTGAGGTTCCACCACCATATGATGATGCCTGCCCCTATGTTGCAGACCCTGTGCCACCGACCGGGCTCTCGCTCCTTTTCTACCATTCAGCTTCTATCAGGGAGTATGCTGGGGGGGTTCGAGAGTGAGGTAAGTCCCAGTGTGCGTGACAGGGCTGAGTGTGTAGATTGGACTGATGGGGCTGGCAGATGAGGCGATAAAGCATAATCATTTAAAAAAATGAATTCCGTATAAACTGTGAGTAAAACAAATCTGCAGTTTACATTGACTCTGACCAAGGAAAATTATTCCAGGGATCATATAAACTGTAGTTATTCCATGGATCATATAAACCCTGGAAAACTAGTTCACAGTTTATATTAAATTCAGCAGAATGCTTTTTGTAATTCTGTGTAATTTAAAACCAAAAATCTGAAAAGGATTTTGGAACAGCCCCTAACCATTAGTTTGTCTGCTAGGGTTGGGATATTCAGAAATGCACCAGGAAGGGGCGCAAGCTGGGTGCAGCACAACTGGGATGCACCAGTGCATGGACTGGGTGATATTCAACGATGCTGTGCCATGGCTCAGCACTGTTGAATATGGCACCATGGCTGCCCGCATTGCACAAGGCGCAGTGGCACTGAGCCAGCACAAGTGGTGGTTGAGAAGCAGGGGGCTGCGCAAGTGCAGCTGCGCTAGTTGCAGCAGGAGTGATATTCAGAGGTGAACATGCAAATGGGGCCATAATGCTTGCAAGGCGCAACTGGGCCAATAGCATGTCATTATGGCCCCATTTGCATGCAGGTGCACTGATCCCCGGCGACTTGCACCTGGTGCCCTGCCAGGCTGCAGCTTTCAGGGACCAATGCCCCCTGCACATTGCAGCAAAGTGTCCCAATGCCCGTTCATGGGCATAGGTATTGTAAAAGTAGTCTAAATAATCCATGGTGGTCCAGTGGACCGCTGTCAGCTCAATCGCAGGCTAAGGTAAAAGAAAAGTATTTTAAATCATCCCTGGTGGTCTAATAGACCGCTCTCAGCCTGATCGCAGGCTTAGGTAAAAGAAATGTATTTTAAATTATCCCTGGTGGTCCAGTGGACCGTATCCAGCCCAATCACAGGCTTTGTATGTGGAAAATCCCTGGTGGTCCAGCGGTACCCCGCTCCCCACCTGCCCACTCAGACCTGCCACCCCACTCGCCCCCCCCGGTCAGCAGCGGGTGGCAGTTCCCCACCAGCAAGTCACCCGGCTGCCCGTCCCCCCGACTAACTGTGTACAGTATAGCTGTACGCCCATTGGTCCAGAGCATGGGCCAATGGGCATACACACCATACCATTGCTACACGGTCCAGGTATGTGAATGGATCCATTTATTCACATATCTGGACTGTGTAGTACGGTACAGTGTGCATGCCCATTGGGCCACGCTGTGGACCAAAGGGCATACAGCTGTACTGTACGCAGTCAGTCAGCGGGCAGCTGGTGGCTTGCGGGTGGGGGAGCTACCGCCACTGCTGACTGAGGGAGCAGTGGGGACAGGTCTGAGTGGGTGGGGAAGGGGTACCACTGATCACCAGGGATTTTCCACATACAAAGCCCACTATCGGGCTGGATACGGTCCACTGGACCACCAGGGATAATTTAAAATACTTTTCTTTTACCTAAGCCTGTGATCGGGCTGACAGTGGTCCACTGGACCACCAGGAAGTATTTTACATACTTTTATAATACCTATGCCCATGATCGGGCATGGGGGGTGGGGGCATGACACTGACAGACCCTGGCTCTGGAGATCGGGTGGGCACCCACAGCTGGCGGCTGCTGTGTTGCGCTCTGCAATGTGGCAGCTCATCTGTGGGTGGCCGGCCTTGCTCCTTTATTTTTAGGCTCAGCTTTGAGCACCAGTGTGCTGCGCAAGTAGGGGTTGCACCAGCATATGCTCAGCACATCCTGGGCTGAATATTGGGATGTGCCCAGTATGCATGGGCACGCCCCTCACACTTGCGCCGCATACATTACTGTGCACCCTGGCACATCAGGATTTGAGCAGCACAACATCTCCTTCTGAATATCGCACCAGAGTGCATCAGCGGGTTTCACCTGTGCAACTCCTTTGAATATCCCACCCTAGGGCTTTACTTTAAAAATCAAAACAGGTAAATCCCCCCCCAATCCAGCTCAGTCCCACCACCTTCCCTACCCCACCCTGAGAACTTCCTTGAGTCCCTTTATTTGAAGTAGGAATATTTTTATCAAGTCCTATACTGCGCTGCAATCCTCATCCTTCTAAATTCAGCACCTGGCCTGAATTCCGGTTTCATGTCCCAGAAGTGCTTTGAGCACAGCTGCACGAAGCACTTTTGGAATGCAAAACTGGCATTCTGGCCTAGTGGTAAAACTAGAAGGATGAGGATCACTGTGCAGTGTGTTAACTGCTAAAAATACTGTAAAACGGCTTTATTTGGCTGTAATTTAATTTTCGCTATATTCACTGACTCTCACTTTCCAGTGAAATTGAAACAATAGCTATGGTAAATATCAGTGCCCTATACAAATGTGTACTGTGAACTAGATCAAATTTAGATACAAAACACAGTACAGTACTAGTGTTAGTGTCTAACTTGTTATTGATGTATAAAACTTAAAAGATAAAATGGCACGCCTATAAAAGCATCTAAAAAAAGAGACATATTGTAAAGGGGCCTTTGTCATAAATCTCGGCGGTCTCTGTGATCTCTGTTCTGGTCTAGGCAGTCAGGCTGTTTCTCTGTAAACAGAGTGAGACTGCCTTTACCTACAAATTACTGTTTTAAAATGTTTAAATTCGTAAAAGGTACTGTACTGTATTTTGCATAGCGATACTGGGACACTCACTTTGTGTATCTCAGCTTGGCATTTGTAGCCACATGGTCACGATTCCATTCTTACCATAACCCTATTGAAATACAGTACCTGACTGCAGATAACTGCTTTAAAATGAAAGATGAAAGGCTCAAGAGGCTATGGTGTAATTAACAGACTAAGTGCAACTAACTGCTGAAAGCCGTACAAGTGTTGTCTCAAGAGCCATAAGTAAGAAAGTAAGTGTAGTCACGCACCCCTGACAAGAACCGTAAATAAAGGTGTAGCCACAGGGCGATTATTCTCAAGCGCATTCAAGTTTGTGTTGCTGGAACCGCAAAACTTTTCCAATGCTAAATAAAGCTGTTCTACAGTATTACTCATTCAAATTGGGAGGCCCTGCAGACTCTCAGGCTGGGGTGGGGCTGAGATGGATGGGGTGGATCTACTTTCTAATACTAAGAACTCCGGAGTTAATTGATAACTATTTCTGGTGTGTGGGACCCAGCTCAAAAACTAACATTTTTTTCCCCTACCTATGCGCTTGGAGAGGGGATTGCTAACTGCTACAGAAGCCCCCAACTGCTGTCGCAGAATTTCTGCAGAAATAGGAAACTAATGCCACAGAAGTGCTGCCGTAACGGGGGACTTGCCACAGAATTTAGACCCAAGTGGCTGCAGAAAAAATTGGATATAAGCTTTTCTGTTGCAGACAGGCCCAAAACAAAGCCCTCCCCCAACTTCTTATAGTCTTTTGCAACATGCCAAGTGCGGAAATTACCAGACCCTTATGTGGAACCATGCCCTGGAGGCTCAGCCTGACATCCCCTCCCCAACTGGAAATGGCTGGCATGATGACAAGGATGGACACATTTCTCCAACACTAATGACAAAGACACCTGCCCCTAAAGCACTCCTGGAACTCATTACATGTAGATGTAAAAAAGTCAAGTGTGAGCGCAACTGCAGTTGTTTCAGGCAGAGCAAGGTGTGCACACAAGCTTGCTTGTGTACTGGTGGTGTGGACTGCTATAATCCTTATACAGTTGCCAGTGTGGATCCAGATGAGTCTGATACTACGGGTGATTCAGACTTAGACATGTAGCATATGACAGATATATTGAAAAAGGCCAGACACACATATATACTGTCACATTGCCCCCTTATCACCCGTAGGGTAAAAAATAAACATACTCGATGGCTAAAATCTGACCTTCTCCCCAAGAAGAGACAGAGGGACAAATCCTGGCACCACTACAAAAAAACGGGACTCCCTGCTGACCTTAACGCCTACAGAGCCCTCAGGAACTCATGCAAGAAGGAAATCAAAGGGACCAAAAGCGCATACTGCAAAGATCTCTTAATTAAATCATATTGTGATCCCAAAAAATTCTGGTCACATATTAAATGTTTCCTAGGATCTACTCCTGCCCCCACTCCAACCAATATGTCCCTCAACGGGGTCCACTGTAATAATCCCTCTACAATAGCTAACTTCCTCAATACCCAGTTCTCTGACCTCACTAACTATACCTTATCGTAACCTCTCAGACCTTACTCATATGACAATACTCCTGTTAATGGACCCAAATTTCTGTTCAAATCTGTCACGTGCCTCGAAGTTCTAAGGCTACTCAGCAATATCTCTGATTTTACTGCTACTGGGTCAGATAACCTTGAGCCTAAACTCCTAAAACTAGCAGCCCCTTATATAGCTGCACCTCTTGCTAAAATCTTTTCCCTCTCCCTCTGTCATGGCTATGTCCATGCTATCTGTAAGACTGCCAGGATTACCCCAGTTTTCAAAAAAGGGGACCACAAAAATCCATCTAACTATAGACCTATTGCCATTTTACCTACTGTAAGCAAAATCCTTGAGAAGCTTGTTGCCAACCAAACTATTGACTATCTCCAGAAGCTAAACCTTCTCTCATCAGTACAGCATGGTTTCTGCAAGGGTCATAGCACCACCACTGCCTTACTTAAGTTTACCACCGATATCATAGCAGCTATGGACTCTGGTCTCCTAACAGTAGCCATTTTTATTGACATGTCCAAGGCCTTCGACCTTGTGGATCATCCTATTCTTCTCTGAACTCTAAGATCACTAGGTTTCTCACAGGGTGTGACTGCATAGTTTGACAGCTACCTGACAGACCGCAAGCAACTTGTTAAATTTAATTCTACCCTATCAGATTATGCCACCATTAATATTAGTATACCTCAAGGTTCTATCCTTGGTCCCCTGCTTTTCTCCCTATTTATAAATGATATTACCTCAGTCATCCCCAATACTGCCTCCCTACTTTATGCTGATGACATCGTCTTGTACACCAGCTCAAAGAGCATCTCTGACATCAGTCTGCGACTCTCCCAAGATTTTATACAAATTGAAGAATGGTTGGATAAAAAGAGACTTGTCCTAAATGCCTCCAAAACCCAGGCCATGCTGTTTGGCTCAAACACTAAATGTAAACTTGCCCAGCCTACTTTCAACATCTCCACCAAAAGCGGATCTGCTGTCCAGGTTGTACCCTCTTTTAAGTATCTATGCATCACACTTGATCCTACTCTCACCTTTGATCTACATATCCAACAGATGTGCAAGCTGACTAATATGAAACTCAGCATGGCAGACCACTCCAGCTATGTACTCACTCCATCAGCTAGGCTTACCATAGCCCGTGGCATACTACTACTACTACCGTCACTCATGTATGGGGTGGCAGCATATGCCTCATCATGTAAGACAAGCTTTCAGAAGTGGGAAGTGGCATACAACAATATCTGTAGGTATGCATCTTCCTCAAATCGACTAAAACACCACTGCCTCCTCTACTCTGAGCTAGGATGGCTTTCTCCGGCAGCCTCCCGGGACTATGCATTCTACTCCATCATAGACAATATCATCTGAAATCAAACACCCAACCCCCTGGCAGAACTTTTCCTTAATCAGATGCCCAGCTACCAACTATGCTCTGCTGCCAGTACCCATGTCATAATCCCTTGACACCACTCCTCCAAATGTGCTAGTGCCTTCTCCTGCCATGCCCCAAAAAAGTGGAACTTCCTACCTCTAACTATTCGTCAAGCATCTTCCCATGTCTCTTTCAAATACTTGCTCCGTGATCATCTTGCTATCTCTTGCTCTTGCCCCCATTTCAAACCCCCCAGTGCATCACTTTCACTTCACTATATTTTCCCCTTCCCACAGCCTCTTTCACTGCTCCTTCCCTCAGCCAACTAGTCTCAGTACTATCCTGTCTCTCAGCCTGTTTCAATATAACTTTTAACTTAAAACCCTTACTTCACCCCCTTTTTCTTCCTTCATCCCCCTTACACCTTCCCCTACCTCGATTACCCCTCCTTTCTTTGCTTCCTTTCCCCCTTGACTACCAGTTGACACACTCATGTAACTTAACCTAACTTATGTTTTCTGCCACAATGTTGCTTACATAGATACATAGATACATAGACAGTGTTGGCAGATAAGGGCCTATGGCCCACCCAGTCTGCCCATTTGAGCTTGTAAGTTCAGTTTATGTTTTCCTAGAAGTCTGTTGCCCCTTACTTCTGACCTCCAGAATTCCTTTATGTCTATCCCATGCATTCTTAAATCCCGTGATTGTTTCAGCCCCCACCACTTCCTCTGGCAGGGTGTTCCACTTGTCCACCACCCGTTCTGTGAAGAAATTCTTCCTCATGTTTCCTCTGAATTGTCCTCCCTCCAACTTCATCCGATGCCCTCTAGTCCTGGAACATCTTTTTTGCTTAAAAATAGTGTATTCCTGCACCCTGTTCCTCCCTGTAAGATACTTGTATGTCTCTACGATATCCCCTCTCTCCCTCCTCTCCTCCAGGGAGTACATGTTCAATTTCTTCCTTGCTTTAAGACTTTTTACTATGCCACCCTCCTTTATTTTTACTACTACCACATTTTTGTTCTTGCTAAATCAGTTGTTTCTACTGTGTCTCAAATTGTTTCCCATTACTTACACTGTATTGATATATTTGTATGCACTTAGTGTCTATGCTCTTGTATATCTTTTGTAAAAATGTTTTGTTTCCTGTATTCTCCAGGGTCGTGCCTGCAAATAGTCATTTCTATGGCTAGTGCACCTTACCTGGTCAACAAAAACTAAATAAATAAATAAATAAAATATTACCCATTGCTGCGAGGGAGTCCATTGGATATCAATGTTTTGCTAGCACCATAGTGTGCATTATAAAATGGGCAGAAAAAAAATCCTGGAGCCTGATTGGCTGAAACATGTTTTCAGCCGTGTCCTTATCATGCCATATCCATTCAACGAGCACTACTTCTGGCACCCTCCGCCCCAGAACATAACAAGCTCTGGCAGAGCCACTACGACTGCGAATGCATTAACTAGATAAGGGTGTTTCATGGGCTTAAACATAAACATTTATTAATTTATTTAAAAAATATCAGATTTACAAACCTTTGAGTCAGAGACTCATTTACAAAGGCACCTCATCGAAACTAATGCAAAGACAGCACAGTTAACAAGTCCAAAAACAATGGCTCAGAGAGCAGACAGTTATAACAGTCATTCACTGGAGATACATGGGTAGCAGCAGACAAACATATTACATAGTTTAAGCACACAGGCACCACATCAAGAAGACCAAAGCAGTTCAAACAATATACAATAGCTAAAGCAAATAGACATCAGGAGTCAAAGAGAAGCCCAGAGTGTTCACATGAAGGCTGTTGCATACACTAACTTAATCAAAGTACAGTACATTGAGAAAGGGAATATTTAAGCAACAAGGCACGACAGGGTGTGTGTTATCATGTATTATAAAATGGGCTAAATGAATCCAGAATCCTGATTGGCTGAAAGTCAATCTCTGCCGTGTCCTTATCAGTATGTATACTGCCAACCGACTACTGCCCACCAACATGCCCCACCACATCAACATATCAGTGACCTCTGCCAAGCATAAACAAAGATGCTGGCTACAGAGCTCAGAAGATTCCACCGCTGTCTGCTTGCTTGAGCCTCATACCCAAGTTGGATCCCTCGCCCCGCCTCACAAGAACAAATATCTCCCCAATATTGCCACCTTCTAAAACTCTGCAGCTTCATACTATTCCAAACACTTGTTGGCCATTTCAAATATTAAAAGAATCACCTTTTTCTGCTTCTCTTCACAAAGTCGCCTCGGACCCAGTGAACGCTGAGCACGTGCCGCCAAGATGCAACTTTCAAATAATACCCGAAAATCAAACGTTTCACCATCTACACCAACAGTTCTTCTAAATGAAACAGTTCCACACAAAAAAAAAATGGACTCCACATGTTCACCACAAAGTAGCTGATTCCTACAACACAGGAAAACCTGAACGCCTAACTACAGCGGCTCCTGAGAGACATGCTCGTACCTGGAAAACCTGGCAGTACACATAAAATCATATGATGCTCTCAGTCTTTGATGATCAATAAAAAAAGAAGTAATACTAAATAAAACAGCCTGTGTCTGTGTTCATACTTGAAATGTTTCTTCGGGTGGGGGCAGCAGCAGCTCCACTATCCTCACAAAATTGTTCGGGCCACTTAGTTGCTCCATGACACAAGTACCCTTTACAAGCCAAAAGCTACAGAAACATACACAAATAAATAAAAGTACAACCATAAAACTATGTTTAACAGCTGGCCATATACTGTCTTTTTAGTAGTGATAGGCATAAAATGTGAACAATATACAGGAAGTCCACTACTGCAAATGATGACAATACTTTTACAGGGGGACTATTTTTTACTATTTCAGGCATTAAAACCTTTTTTTTTAAATATTTCTGACTTTTTTCTTCTTTTTTTTTCTTTTTATGATTACTTAGGGGCCCATTTTAGAGTTCAATAAGCATCGAGGTGTGGGTTATTCTCATAAAGCATGCAGGGTATAAGGCATCAAGTAAAGCCGTGCCTAACAATGCACCTGGGCATGCTCTTATCAGAGATAACCCACACCTCATCGTGTCTTATTGCTTGCATAAAGTCACTCCTGGGGTGAGTTGAAGCACAAGGAGAAGCTGAGTATTTATTTATTTATTTGATCCACTGGATCAGCAATATTTGCACAAGCTGTGCCCAGTGCAGATTTTACAGCACTGGTCCTGGTCTGGTGATCTGGGTTTTACCCATACCACACTGCATATGGCTTAGTGATGACAAGTTTCCTAAATACTGGTACCTTATCCAGCTGTGTTCTGCTTGTGTGTGTGTGTGTGTGTGTGTTTAAACATGTAACTTTCTATAGTATATTGTATAGCACTGTGAATCCTGGCTGCAGTGTTTTTTCTCTGCTGTGTCTAAGCAAGATACTGTAACAAGACACTGGCCTGCTGTAGGGGCTATTGGACATCAAACCAAAGGGTATGCTGTGAAGACCAACTTGGAGAAGATGCAATAAAACAAATTTGAATGACAGCCCCCAGACATCATAAAACACCCAGGGAAAATTAGAAAAATTCCGCTAACAGCCTAGGCAGAAACAAAACACTGCACCGAAGTGAGAACTCAAAACTGGTAGTAATACATATATAAAGCTATCTAACTGGGGTTTCTGTAAGAAAATAGCTGCTAAATAGCTCTAATTCATTATTTGTGTTTTTGATTTAAAACACTCCTGCTAGCGAGACCTGATGCACAGAGAAAACAAAAATAGTGAATTAGAGCTATTTAGTAGCTGTTGCCTTACAGAAACACCAGTTAGCTTGCACTCAGGTATCTGCTAAACTATTTACATTTGTGCTCCCTGGATGAGAACAGCTACAAGGCTCTGCTGTTGCTAAACTAATTTTAAAGAAGTACACATGCTAAATCTAAGGGCGTGGCTACATCACTGTCACATGAGACGGGGGCATTGTAGGAGAAAGAAAGCCAATAAAACTATTTGTTATGGAGATCCCCAGGGGTCGTAAAACTACCATACAGCTAGCAGGCAATTTAGGAAAAACTCCAAATAGCAGACAGAGGGAAGGACACACTAGGATTTAACATACATATCAAAACACTCTACATAACATATCTTTTTTGCACATTCTGGGTGGAGGGTGGACTACTCCTTTAAAAAGAAAAATACACTACATCACAAAATGTGCCGTCACATGAACATGCATGGTTTATCTGTAAAGACAATTAAAAAAATGTATTTGTAAATGCATTAGTAACAGCAATGCTTTCAAGATTTTGAAACTACTAAAAAGACAAACTATATATATAGATAGATAGAATATGGTAAACAAATATTGTTAATCCCAAAAGCTGAACTTTGTTTTTAGTATATAAATGTTTAAAAAATACCGGAAAGCTATTTTCTTTAGTTTTTAGACATTTCTTAGTCTTTCCTTTTGAGACACCAGGTGACTCTGATAATCATTTGTTCCAAGAGTTTTTAACATAGAAACATAGAATTTGACAGCAGATAAGGACCGCTTGGCCCACCTAGTCTGCCCATTTTCCTACCTAACAGATAAGCTGCAGATCCTAGTTAACCAACAGCTTACTTCCTCCTACCCCCCACTAGGACTGCCTTATGCCTGTCCCATGCATTCTTGAAGTCCCCCACTGTTCTTGACTCCACAACCTCCTCAGGGAGGCTGTTCCATGCATCCACAACACTCTCAGTGAAAAAATACTTCCTCACATTACCTCTGAGCCGTCCTCCCCTCTATCTTCAAATTGTGCCCCCTTGTTCTTGCACATCTCTTTTTCTGGAAGATGCTACCCTCTTGGACTTTGTTAATTCCCTTGAGGTACTTGAAAGTTTCTATCATGTCCCCTCTCTCCCTTCTTTCCTCAAGGGTATATACACTTAAGTCAGTTTGAAGGCATTTTAAGTATCTTCTGTTCCAGGCCCACGCCTAACCCGATTAGCAACACAAAAGGCCTAAAATTTGCTCACCTTAACATCAGGAGCCTTGGGCACAACCTTTCGGAACTAGAAGCTTGGACCTTCCTCTACAAGCCTGACATAATTTGCCAGACTGAAACCTGGCTCAAACCCTCCACCCCCGACACTGTTTGCTCCCTCCCATCCTACAATCTCCTAAGACAGGACCAACCCACAACCAAGAGGGGTGGCGCCACAGCTATTTATTTTAAAAATCACCTTCAGCTCTCTGCTATTAACTCACCTCCCCTCCTGCACTGTGAAGCCCTTCATGCCCGTCTCACACTCGGGACCAAACTACTTCATATTGTCTGCATTTTTAACCCCCCTAAAGGTAGCCAAAGAGGCCTGGATGAACTACTGGCTCAAACCTCACTCTTATCTGGGAGAAATGAAGTTCTCGTACTCGGAGACCTAAACATAAACTGGCTTGGAAGCTGCCAAGCCCCATCCCTAACCAAACTACAAAGTTCAAACCTGTACCAACTGATCTCTGAACTTACAAGGACCGTCCCCCACTCCAACTCCAGAACATTACTGGACTGGATAAGACTAACCACCCGGAACACATAGTCAACTCAGGTGTACTAGCTGACGCCATCACTGACCACTCCCCACTTTCTGCATCTGGGGTAAAGGGAGATCAGAACCTACACAGCCCAGGTACATCTCCTTTCACAACTATGCCCATTTTGACTCTCAGGCATTCTTACAGGACATTGCTAACATTGATTGGTCCTCTCTCTATGAATCAAGTGATACCCAATCTGCTCTTGGTCTCTTTCTGACCCGCTTCCAAGCACTGCAGGACAAGCATTGCCACATAGTAAAGCGTCGGGTAAAAAACAGACAAACCCAATAGCTAAAATCTGATCTACTCAGTAAACGTCACCTAAGAGATAAAAGCTTGCTCTGTTTGAGACGCACTGGCCTAGCCACTGACCTTACCACCTACAGGACTATGCATAATGCCTGCAAAAAGGAGATCAAACAGGCCAAAAGCTCCTACTGCAAAGACCTCTTAATGAACTCCAATGGTGACTCCAGGAGATTCTGGTCCCACATTAAGTTCTTCCTTGGCTCAAACTTATCCTCCACCCCTAATGAAATGGTACTAAATGGAATCCATTGCAACGATCTACACACTATTGCCAACTTTTTCAATGACAATTTCTATGACCTAACATACTATACCTCCACCTCCCCTCCAACCTGACCTTAGCATATCCAGCAAATGCCTCTGGCCCAAACCTTTTCTTTAAATCTGTCTCCAGACTTGATGTACTGAAATTGCTGAATAATATCTCTGAGCATACGGCTGCTGGTTCTGACAATCTTGAGCCCAAACTCCTTAAACTAGCTGTGCCATTCATAGCTGCTCCCTTAGCCAAAATCTTTACCCTCTCCTTATGCCAGGGACATGTCCCTGAAATTTGGAAGATGGCAAGGATTACCTCTGTTCTTAAAAAAGGTGACCCAAAGGGCCCCTCAAACTACAGGCCAACTGCTATCTTGTCTGTTCTTGGGAAAATCCTTGAAAAGCTTGTTGCTAACCAAACTGTTGAGTTCCTCCAGAAAAATTACCTATTAAACTCTGCCCAGCACGGCTTTCGTAAGGGCCATAGTACCACCACTGCTCTACTCAAATTCAACTACGATGCCCTGATGGCCATGGACTCTGCTTCTCTCACAGGCGCTATCTTCATTGATATGACCAAGGCCTTTGACCTAGTTGACCATCCCATCCTCATTGATGCACTGCAATCATTAAGTTTCTCACCCAACGTTATGAACTGGTTCAAAGCTACCTGACTGACTGAACACAATTTGTGAAGTACAACTCCACCCTCTCTGACAAGGCCATGACTAACATTGGAGTACACCAGGGGCCCATACTTGGCCCTCTGCTTTTTTCTATCTTTATAAACAGCATCACCTCAAACCTTATGAACACCAGCTCTCTGTTGTATGCAGATGACATAGTGCTGTACTCTAGCGCCAAATGCATTGAGGATATAAACCTGAAGCTCTCCCAAGATTTCCAAACACTCCAGCAGTGGCTGGTTGAACACAAACTTGTCCTAAACGAAACAAAGACCCAAGCTATGCTCTTCAGATCCAGTTTTAAACTTAAACACTCCCAGCACAAGTTTAAAGTCTCCACAATTAGTGGCACCTCAGTAGAAGTTGCTAACTCTTTTAAGTACTAGGGGGTCACATTTCATCCATTACTAAACTATGATCTCAATATTCAGAGGACCTGCAAATCTGTGAACTCTAAACTTGGAGTTGCTTATCCAACCAGCTATGCCCTGACCCCATGTGCCAGGCTTGCCATAGCCCGTGTGATACTACTGCCATCACTTAGCTATGGGGCAGCTACCTACATTTCTGCAAGCAAATCAAGTCTTCACAAATGGGATGTTACCTATAATAATACATGTCACTACGCATCCTCTTCTCATTGGCTGAAACACCACTGCCTCCTCTACTCTGACCTTGGTTGGCTTCCTACCCTGGTGACAAGGCTTTACTCTTTCAGCTCCCTCATTGACAATATAATTAGGACTCAGATACCTAAACCCCTAGCGGTACTCTTCCAAAGTCAGGCCTCCTGCTATGACCTTCACTCTGCTGACAAATCTCCTGTCTGTATCCCTAGATATGCTACCACAATAGGCTCTAGTGCTTTTGCCTGTCAGGCCCCCCAGTACTGGAACTCCCTCCCTCCAACCATTCGTCAAGCCTCTTCACACTCCTGCTTTAAAAAAAAGCACTGCGCCACCAGCTCATATCTTCCTGTACTTGTCCTGTTTCAAATCTCCATAGACACAAGGTCCTTTCTGACTCCCCTCACCTCCCATTTAATCTTGACCACATTCCTGCCTCAGCACTTTCTCTCAGTCCGACAAGGTTACTCCCTCACCCTGCTGTTTTTGCACTTCCTAATCACTTTCTCTTCACACCCCCTCTATCTTTTTCCCTCCACTGCAACTTGCTACTACTTACTTCCTTCCTTTACTTTTTCCTTTCTCTCAGACCTGCTCTGGTCATCGAACGATCACTTTCTCCATTCCTTCCTGTCTTATCTACCTAGTTATTGTCTCCTACAGTGACACTGCATTTTTTGTAATTTATTTTACTCCTAATGTTAGTATAAGCTCTAATTTTTCTTGAAATTGTCTGTGCTGCTTACACTTACCTGTGATACTGTATTACCTATGTTTGCTACCTGCTTGTATGTACCCATCAATTTTACTATTTCTAGAATGCACTGTTACTGTTGTTTTCCAGAACTTTGTTTTGTATTCTCCCAGGTCGTGCCTGAAAATAGTCATTGTTATGGCTAGTGCACCTACCTGGTAAACAAAAATTAAATAAAATAAATAAAAATAAAATGCTGGGACTCCAGACTTGTTGTTCTGTTCCTTGGTCCACATCCCAAACATTTGAGTCTTCTTTCAGGATGATAGATCCATCTCATGCCCCTCCCACATGAATAAAAAAGGTGGGATGGACCTTTTGGAGCTTCTTGGGTGGAGGTGGGGTGGACCTTACTTCCCCCCAAAAAACAAAGCTGCCTCCCACTACTCAGGTTCAAGTTCTTGTACCACCCATTTAAGAAAGAAAATAGTACCCTGCAACCATTGACTAACATGAAAGTGTATTTATTTGAGGGCGGAAAACATTTCTTGGAGGAGGGTAAGGCGGAGGAAACTATTTACACCTTCAGTCAGTTCCACGGACAGAAAACATGACATAACTCCTTTTGTACATGCAATACTCTTGTAGGCTCCACCCACAGTCATAAAAATATTAATGTGTCACCTTCACCAGTAATCCAAAATCTTCCACAGTGAGCAGTTTCACAGTACAAAGATGACTGCGATATCGGAAGACTTTCTAGTACTGTAGTGGAAGTGTACTCTCCCCCTCAAAGAACACACATACAAAATAAACTCTTTCTCTGTAAAGTACACACATAATAGGATCCAAAGAAGTGAAAAATTAAACTTGTCACCTGTAGTGCATCAGATTTAAAAGGAAGCTCCTGTGAACGGAATGAAGTGCTGACCTGTACATCTCCATTTTAAAACAAACTGTGAGAAACAGACCATAGCGGGTGCCACAAAGAAACATTTCAAATCACGATAGAAACCCACTCCTTCAATCTGTATTTCAACTGACTTTTTTTTTCTTTCAAGGAAAACGCAAGCCACTCAGTACGGTGGCTCCGGAGGGACATGCTTCCTCCAGCAAAAGCCGGTGAAACACTCGCAAGCGTTGAGGAGACTGCCAGTAATTATAACAACACAAAGAATACAAATCTGCTTACAAAAAAATCCTAACACTAAATAAAATAGCCTGTCTCCTGATGCTGCTGCTGCTCGTACTTGGGGGCAGAGGGTCCTAAAACAGTTATCAAACCAAGAAACTACATTAATATTGGAACTACTTTTTTAGTATTTCAGTTCTTTAACCTTTTTTATTATATTTATGACATTTTGTTCTTTTTTTTTTTATAATTACTAGGGGAGGGGGCCCGTTTTATAAGTGCAATAAGACACTCAGAGGTGTGGGTTATGGCCTGATAAGAGTACTTCCCAGTTGCTAAAGGCACTCGGCGCAAGAGCCTTGTGCCTCATAATCCACCTGTGGCGTGCTCTTATCAGGCCTTAACCCACAGCTCATCGTGTCTTATTGCTGGCATAGTATACCTGGCTTCTATGATAATGAATACAGTATTTAAAACTTTTGCATCAGTGAATAATCTGATCATTTATCAATGCAAACAACAAGGTTGACATTCTTTAAGTAATTAGCTTTATTAATAATTTGTGTCAAAAAAACATTTTGAATGCCGAAAATTTTTTAATTTTTTTATTTATTTGTTTCTCTCTTGCCACCGACTGACCCCTTCCACTGGCTCCCCCAGCCTGTCACCCCTGGTGTCTACTGGAACTTACCTCTGGCATTGAGGTGCCAGCTGGCCAGGTGCAGCGCTTATGGGGGGGCCAGCATCATCCTGCTGGTCAGTGGTTTTTTGGCCTCCATGTCTCCCATCCCCAAGTGCGGAGCCATGGCGTGCAATGATGCCAATGGCCAAGCTGCACATGCTTCTACACGTGGCATGCCGGGTGTCTGCTCAGTCTATGCCCCCTGTCTCTTGGAGCCGGTGTGCCAGCCTACAGCCACCACTAGGGGCCAGGCATGCACTGGTCTCCGGTCCCACTCCTCCCCGGGAGAGAGCAGTCCTCTGAATGTTCGATCCTCTCCATTCCTGGCCGACCCCCGGCGACCTACTTGCACCTCGAATGTGGGTTGCTGGCATGGCAGGAGGTAAGGCAGTGATGCTTCAGCCCTCCATGCCACTGGGCTAGCTCCAGTTTTTGTCTTTTAATATAAATTAGTAATAATTTGTGTCAAAGAAATCTTTTGCATGACTAAAATGTGTTTTTGGCTTTTAAAATAGACTGTTTAAATCCCATTTTATTGGTCTTTTTTACTTTCACACTTGTCTTGACAACTTTAGTACATTTTTGTGGCCTTTTCACTTACACAAAATGTTGTTTTGACATGGGTACAAAAATCTTGCATTGGCATAGCTCACTACCACTTTACAAGACCACATCCACCCTAGATAAGTACCTAAGGGACACGTCTCTCAAAATAACATAGTTGTTGTTTTCTGTACGGGTGGTGCTACATCGCCAAAAATTTCAGGCCTAGGTCCCCAGTCTATAAAGTGTCGGTGATTATTTTGTGGCAAACTGATATGGAGCACTTAGCTTTAACCATGTCTTTTAAAAGTTTTTTTTTTTAATTGTTTAACCAAGAGTAGCACATTAAGCCGAAAGCTTTTTACAGGTGTGACCTGGGAGCACAGGGAAGTTAAGTGACTTGCTTAGGGTCACACAGTATGCAAGTGGAAGCTGTGGGATTCAAACCCAGGTCTGGTTTGCTAGATGTCACCAGATTTGCAGCTCAGAGCCTTAAACCACTGCACTATACTGCCCCTTTACACCTTTGCATCTGTTGATGGTGATTTGCATTTTAATCACTATATGAAGGGCGTTATTGGTACACAGGGGTTGCTCTGGGGAAGCTTGGAATAGCTGTGATATCATTGGTTCACCTTGGTGGGTTGTTCCTTTACATTGCGGATTATGGTTGGTGTACTGCATGCTTTTGGTAAGACTAAGCATTACTTAAACCATTGTTGTGTGGCATGTTTTCTCTGGGCGCTCTGTTGTGTTCATGTTTCTGTAAAGTTGCACTACAGTTACTACCTAGTGCTTGCTGTTCTCCGCTCTGCTTAGTTCATAATACTAATAACAGGGTCGGTCTGTGGCTGTCACATTAGAACCAGAGTGCCAGACCCCAAATTATTTGAGTTTAGCTACAGTCCACCTGAAAGGCAAGGATACCTACCGTGCTGGTTGACAGCTAAAGCTTATTCATATTCTCATAAGTTAGGAAGGGAAGGGGAAATTGTTTAACCAGGAGAGGAACACTAAACTGAAGCTTGTTTCCAGGTGTAACCTGGGAGCACAAGGAAGATAAGTGACTTGCTCAGGTTCACACAGCATGTAAGTAGGAGGCTATGGGATTCAAACCCAGGTCTCCACGTTTGCAGCTCAGAGCCTTAAACGACTGTGCTATACTGCCTCCCAAGTTACATCTTTAAACAATCGCATTGGCATCCTGACCTCTACCTTCACCATGGTCTTTTGATTTGTCTCACTCTCAAGTTCCTCCTGCCCCGAATCCTGGCTCTGGAAGGTCATTTCACATCCATTCCTCCCAAATCCTTCATTCTAAATCCTTAATTTTATACTTTGATCCTTTCTGGCTCTAAAAAATAATGTCTTATCCATCCTCCCAAAATTACTTGTTCTCAGTCCTTAAATTTATACTTTGAACCAGATCTGTTAATAAAGGGAAGACTTGCAAATAATATAATTTTGATGAAATGTATTTTATTAATGTTATTTTTTGGACCTGTCTCACTGTGATTTTCATAAATTATATTTTATAAAGGTTTGGGTCCAACAAATAAATCCTTAATTTGTAATTCTGACATATACATTGATTAAGGACCTGCAGGAGTTCAGTTGCCAAAAATGTTAATAAGCCCACATTTGGAAGTTATTTATTTATTTTTTTATAGTCAGAAATACTTCCAAGGCCCCAATTTTGGAAGTAATTTTTTTTTAAATAATATAATTACTGGTTAAAGCAGCAGTACTATGTAAACAAAAATTGTGCTTTCTCGACAGTGTATTTATTCCCTGTGCTCTAGAAACATAGAAACATAGATTTTGACGGCAGATAAGGACCGCTTGGCCCACCCAGTCTGCCCATTTCTCTACCTATTGGATAAGCTGCAGATTCTAGTTAACCAGCAGCCTACTTCTTCCTACCCCCACCCCCTAGAATTGCCTTATGACTGTCCCATGCATGCTTGAATTCCACCACTGTTTTTGACTCCACAACCTCCTCCGGAAGTCCGCTCCATGCATCCACACTCTCTCTGTAGAAAAATACTTTAAATTACCTCTGAGCTGCCCCTTCTATCTTCAAATTGTGCCCCTTGTTCTTGCACACCTCTTATTTTGAAAGATGCTACCTCTTGACTTTGTTGATTCCCTTGAGATACTTGAAAGTTTCTATCATGTTCCCCTCCTCCTTTCCTCGAGGCTATACATATTCAGCTCCTTAAGTCTCTCTTCATATGTCTTCCGTGCAGACCCTGCACCATTTTAGTTGCCCTCCTCTGACAGCCTCCATCCTGTCTATGTCCTTGTGGAATTGGGTCTCCAGAACTGCATGCAGTACTCCAGATGGGGTCTCACCAACTGTCTGTACAGAGGGATAATAATCTCCTGTTTTCTACTGGTGATGCCTCTCCCTATGCATCCCAGTATCCCCCTCAGCCCTCCTTGCTGCCCTCTCACATTGCTTGCCCACCTTTAGGTCATCTGATATGACTACCCCCAGGTCCCTTTCCATTTTTGTTGTTAGTATCTCACCCCCCATTGTGTACTCTTCCCCTGGGTTTTTGTTTCCCAGTTGCATTACCTTGCACTTCTTAGCATTGAATCTAAGCTGCCATACATTTGACCATTCTAAGCTGCCATGTTGAGCATTTCCCTGGTACTCTTTCCCACTGGCATTATACTATCACCCCGTAATTTGCTTAATTATCCTTTGTCTTTGTTTTCACATTTCTGCCACCGGCCTCATTGAACAGGAACCCCCTCTGCTGCCAACTGCACATGTGTATGACTGGTAGTACTACACAGAGACATTGGGAGTGTTCAGCACTCCACTCGGCTGGTGAGGGGTTGCTAGAGATTCCGAGGGTGACTTTAAAATCTGCGGGAGCCCGGGCATTTATGTTCGTGGCCCGACCCTCTGGAATTCTCTACCCCATCGGATTAGGGAGTGCACGACCATGGGGGAATTCAAGCAAGCCTTAAAAACATTCCTGTGGAATAAAGCATTCAGTGAAGATGTTGGCTGACATGTATGTATTTATTGAATGTGCTGATGTTTTGTTTTATATGTTTTAACTATTTTTATTGTTATGCTCCTTGGTTTTGAAAGGTGCACTATAAATAAATAATTATTATTATTATATTATTATTATTATAATAATGGTGAACATGTGCTGGAGTTCCATCATTTCACGCATGCGCCAGCCACCTCTTCCTGCCATTGTGGGGACATTTTACAGCCACTCAGACTCCACAGCAAGCATATTTAAAAAAGTCAAGTAAATAAAAAAAAAAAAATGAACATGGCTCCTTTAACAACGCTGACAAGTTTACTCATTTTACCGAAAAAAGAAAAAGTTTCAACAGCCCCTTCAACCTGACCATAGACCACGCTTAAATCTGACTGGACCGCAGCTGCACAATCATGGGTTTCTATTTTATATAATTGCTGTGGCAAAAAAAAAACTCCCCAGCAATTATATTGGTCGCATCTGGAAACAAGCTCCGGCTAGTGTGCTACTCCTGGTTAAACAATGTTCCTATTCCCCTTTCCTATATAAAAATAAAAACATGGGGTAGGTAACAATTTACACACACCCTCAGTGTTGGATGCTTGAAAAACCTCAACTTCAGCCTCGAAGTTTATGTACCATCCAACACCTCTGGTGTGTATAAACTCACCACCCCATGTATTATTCTGTATTTAATGTACACCCCAGGAATGTAGTAAGGCATGAGACCAAAGGCTGAGTGTCCTTATGCCCCTGGGAACTGCATTAAAATCCTATGATGTGCACTCTGGATGGGCTTATTAAACTCATAAAATGCCTCTAAGTAGGCTTTGGGGAGGAAAATGAAATCTGTCACCTGACTGGGCATTTATAGAGATTTAATGCATGGTAACTTCTCTAGACCAGTGAAATTTCTAGATTTTTTTCTACCATTTTATAATAACATTTTAATGCAAGACTCCAAGAAATGAATGTGACAAACGTATTGCTCAATGTCTTTTAAAGTTTAATCAATTGTCTCAAGCCATTACAATACTGACATACATAGAAACATACATACGTTCCTCTGGTGAGAGGAGGTTAGAAGTGTGCCTAGCACCTTTTAATTGCCTAAAAACCCAATGATGTTTTATTTCAAGACAGAAGAGGTACTGGTTTAGGTGTACCCTCCTCTCTGTCACACTTTCTTGTTGTACTGCAAGGCTTTGTAGGATACTGGAGGCTATTGCATGCTACCTGGGAGGCACTATGTGCCGTTTCTCAAAGTATTAGCACTTGTGTTTGGGCAAGACACTGTGCACCAAGCCTGAGTTACAAGACCCCAAACATGAGAGGGGCTTGTTTCTTGCTGACAGCACTGCTGAACTGAACTTTTGGGAGTAGCACCATACTGGAGGTTGGCAGCTAGCACTTCCAGTTTCAGAACCTTTTAAACCCCGGTGCTGCGAGTGGGGCAAGTGTGTATGGGGCCACACGCAGAGACACATGCTTCCTGAGCATGTCAGCTGTGTCTGCTGGGGATGCTGGGGTCCTGGGCCCAGTTTGCTAGCCAACCACTACATTACAGATATCCTGATGAGTGAGTAGCATTCCACTCCTGTACCCTGGATTTCTTTTTATTCTTTCAAGTTATAGGGCTGCAAGATAATAGAGGGACTTATTAATACTTGTAGTCACTGTCATATGTTTTGTTTTGGCAACCAAATTACAGATTTTATCTGTGACAAGTGTTTACTAATTATTGCCCATCAAGATGAAATATCAAGGCTTCTAAATAGGGGGGAGGTAAGCACTGAAATAGAGTCTCTAGAGATCTGTATAGATCATATAGCTGGAACCCAAAACAACTCCCCCCGACCCAAGTATTAATATTGGTAGGAAGACAATAAAGAAAGTCCCACCTCAGCTGAATGGGGAAGTGGAAGAATGGGCAACTGTTACAAAAAACACTAGGAAATGAAGGGGTGGATTTTAACAGTGCCCCAATATTGCTGCATAACAAATATGAAATATTAGCAAATCCTGACTCCATAACAGCAAAAGGAAGAGCCCACTACCCACGGGATAACCACCCATAAAGAAACCACAATTTCCCCAGAAGTTCCCAAGGGTACTAATTCTAATACTACAGTTATTCAGTCTAAAATTCACCTGCATCACAACAAAGAGGATGACACTGATAGTAAGCACCCAACTTCCCTTAAAGGAAGGGTTTCCTCTGATAGACACCAACACAAACAAGGGAATACTTCTCACAGAGCAGCAGAGGACTCCAGATCTACACCCTTATAGCCCTCGCACTGCACAACCTCCATGTCAAATATAGCACATAATCCTATCCCATCTAGGCAAGTGTTTGTGCTGGGCGATTCTATCACTAAGCATACTGATAGAATCATTTGTAACCTGGACAAGGTTAATCGAACCAGTTCCAGCTTTAGAGGGGCAAGGGTTGCAGAAATTGCTGCAATGGTTAAAAACATACTGAAAGATGCAGGGCAGAATCCCCTCATCATTATCATTCACGCAGGTAATAATGATATCAATCACACTTATCCTGATCAATTTAAACAAGATTACGTAGCACTGAATAATCTGTTGGTAGAAAAGGGGTGCACCATTTGTTTCTCTGAAATCCTGCCCATACCCAGAGCTAGTGATTCAAAAACTCATAGGCCCAGATATTCAAACTGCACCCAAAAAGTGCGCAATAGCAGGAGCAAGCGCAAGTCCATTGCACCCATGCGCAACAGACACGATATTCAAAAAGGGAGCAGGCCAAATTGCGCCTACAACCAACGTCTGAATATCGCACAACCTGCTTATAGCGCAATTAGGAGGGAAGCTGAGCAGATATGATGCGCTATGGCGCAACAAGGGGTGTTCAGCTGAACAGTCCAGAGGCGCCATAGTGCAAGCAGGGAGCCCCCCAGCTGTAGATTAATGTAACAGCACAATCGGGGAGGTAGGGGCCCACCACCCATGCCACAGATGGGCACAGGAACACACAGTGGAACAGACATTGCCCCCTCCCACCTCAAGCACTGCACAACCAGAGGAGGGCTGGAATAACCACGGGTCCATGGAGTCAAGTAACCTACCAACAGCCTGGCCATGGTGCCCCATCACACCTACCGGCAAGCTGTGACTGGCACACAAGGAGGGCAGACCACCCTGTGCCACACCATCCCCCCCAGTGCACAGCACACCCTGCACCGAGACCCCCAGATAGCCCCCCATGAGCAGTGACCAGCACTGCAGGAATCCCCATGCATACCACCACCCCCACAGTGGCAATGCAACCCTGTGCACCACAGAATCATGCAAGCCAGCCCCACCATGAGCACCCATCAGCAGGTTGCAGCACACGGCAATGCAACAACAGCAGACAAAGTGCCACCACACACAGTTCCCTGATGTACTGCTGAGAGACCGACCATGCGTTGGCACAAGAGTGATCCCATATTGGATGGTCGTGTAAGTGACACCTCCCCCAGTGGTACAGTGCTCCGCACAGTATTCCAGTAACACACCCCAGCCCGCCACTGGCCACAACAGCCAGCACAGACACCCACAGTGGTATGTGGAAGCATGCACCACACCAGATGCCACACAGGGTCTGGACAGACACCACCCACCCACCCATACCCAAGGGCACAACAACACAGGGACGCAGTGGTGGGGCAACCAAGCCCCATCGTGGTCCCATGTAAGCCGTGTACACACAACCTGTGGTCCACCATGGCACTGGAGTGCCAACCACCCTGCGCCAGCACCATGGACCAATACATCACCATGAGTCACCCGGAGCACAAGCCACAGACAGTGGGACACATCCCCTGCAACACGCAGAAGCCACAGCATGGAGGTGGGACAATGACCGTATTGCCCACAGTGCCACCTGAGCCAGGCATGCACCACACCAGTGACATGGGCAACCCAACAAAGCGACAGGTACAGTGTCCACCATGCAGGGAATGCCACTACTGACATGTAAGCAGATCATGGAGGTAACAGACAGGCATGTGTGTCAGCTGCACAGGCCATGGACGGGCCGATGGGTGCACCATGGACACAGAGCATGCGCCATGGACCACTGCACACAGTCATCCAGTGCACGGGGAACAACACACACAACACAGACACTGACTGATATCCACCCCCACACCATAGACACCTCCACATGGACACACACACATACCCATGACTGCACCACCCCTGATGCCATGCACACCACTGCAGCTGAGCACCTATAGCTAGCTGCAAATCAGAGAACCACCGGTATTCATAGAAAAGTTAAATGTATTATAAAATAAATAAATAAACTATTTACAATAAGAATAACTATATACGTGGGTTGGGGACACAAAAAGGTGGGGGGGTCAGGGGAAGGGTGGACAAATGGGATGGGATAGGAGGGGGGAGGGTGGGTCCAGGGGGATGGAGGCCAGGGATAAGGACCAATGTTGGCCACGCTGGTCCAGGCTCTGGCCCCTCACTTGGCACCTCCTCGAGACCCCCGCCTCATCAATCCTCCGCAGGATGGTCACCATTTCCTGGGCCAGGGCGAGTAGTTCCCTCAGGGTGTCTCTAATCTCCCTCAGATGTCTCGCACCTAGGACTAGGGAGCACAGTCAATAGGTGTGAATGCACAGCCCCATACAGCCCACCCACTGTGCATGGCATACGGCCATGGGACATACCACTATGATGGTGTGTGACCAGCCGCAGTGATCACATCCACAGGACGTGCCCACCCAGGTGCATACAGCCATGTGGAATGCTGCACACACCCACCAGCTAAGTCATGCACAACACCACTGTGGCCATCCAGTGACATGGCTATGTGGTGCAAAGGCAGTGGCACAGCCATACACCTGGTGCACGCATGCACCACCAGTGACGCACACCCAGGCATGCATTGCCACTGGACAGTGTTGACCATAACCACTGGCGTGCATGGCAGTGATGTCAATGAATGGTGGCCATGCCCCGCTGCCCACCTTGTCACACAGCATGCAATATTAATCATGGATGTCTGTCACTCACCCTCATGGGGACGGTCGGGTGGCTGCTAGGACTCGACCTACCTGGCTGTGGCTTCCACCGCCTGCACTCCGCCTCGCAAGCGCGACTCTTCCGGATCCTGTGGGGACAAAAAGGAGAGAAGAACATCAGTGCAGTCCCGAAGCAAAGTCCCTTCCCCAAGAAGTGTGCCCCCACCCAGCCAGACCCACCCACCCCACACCCCATGAAGACCACCACGGCCAACCCCATACAGTCCCTCCCGTATGTGCTGGACACAAACAACAATGTCACCATATGGACTGATAACAGTGTGTTGACGTGAACCCTTACCTGGTCGTGGTATCGTACCCCCTCCTGGCACGTGACCGTAGTCTGGCCAGTAACTCTGGCTCCCTCTTCAGAAGGTCACCATATCAGTGCCTGCACTGCTCCGCCGTCCTGCCCCTGCCAGTCACCGCCTCTAGGGCTGTGGCCACCTCCACACACACCTGGGATCTTAGCCTATCCAGGGGGCCTCCCCAAGAGATGCCCATGGTGTGGCTCCACTGTAGCCACCAGGTTGGCCAACTCTATTGCAGACCAGGGAGCAGCCCTTCTCCGCCGCCTACCGCGGTAATGCTGTAGTAGCAATATGGCTATGCAGCGGCACCCCACGCAGATGCTGCGCGTACAGCATCGGTTATTCTATCACGCTTGTTACTGGAACAGCGTGATAGAGGTGCACCCATGCCTGACACATGGCGCCAAGGGGAAAAAGGTCAGGCACAGGGTCGGCGGGTCTCGGCGCAGCGCCACACAGCGCCATCGGACAACAACGCGCGTAGCGCTATTGGCTGCCTGTGTGCCAGTGCCACAGCGGACTATCGTGCAGGTGTGCCATTGCACCTATGAAGGCCCATTGCCACAGCGCCATGTAGTGACCTTCGCTATAGCGCCACTGGCACAATGGTGGCTGTGCCCTGCATTGCCTACCGTGCACAGCACGACATCAGCAGGGCAGACGCCTGCATCAGCAACCTGGGCATGCACAGTGAGGTGTACTACGCATGCCACAGAACTGCGCCATTGGCTCAGCACGTTCAACACAATTGCGCAAAGCACAACAGCGCGATATTCAGCCATCATATGCAAATCATCCGATCAGCCATTCAATGGCGCAGCACTGCAATTTGCATCTAATTAAAGTTGCTCCTCACCTAATTTGCATGGATTGCACTATAAATGTGTGCCAATGTGCTGCAGTGGCCATAGTTGGTTACTGCAGTTTATTGGTGAGTTGCATGCTGTGTGGGAGTGTGGAATGTGGATTCAGGGACATGCATGGGACTGCACAGTCACAGGTAACAACTGCCATTCTTACAGGCTACATAATGACTGAGCACGTTCTAGGAGAGGAGGACAACAGTGGTGGGAGGAGGAGGAGGCTGAATTTCACTAAGGCCGAAACCGAGGCCCTTTTTGAGGACTATCTGGATCAGGAGCCACTGCTCAGTTTACGGCGGGGCACCACTCAGGCCCGTGCTGCTGCATGGGAGGAGGTGGCACGTGCCGTGAACCTGCATGGCAGCCACCAGCGCTCCGTGCAGGAGTGTAAGAAGAAGATGGGCACAGACAGGAGGAGGGTAAAGGAGAAGGTGGCTGCCATCAGGGCAGCATGTGCTGCAACAGGTGGGGGACAGCAGGAGGTGGTACAGCTGACCCCAGCAGAGGACAGGCTTGCTGCAAGCATGCACCGAAGTGCCATAGAGGGAGTTCCGGGCGGTGTCTTCCAGACAGGTGGTGGCCCATCTCTGCATGGTAAGTCATGGTCTGTCTGGGGGGGGCAGGGTAGGTCACATGCAGTAACGCGACTTTGCTTTCCCTTACAGATCCTGAGCATCTGCATGGGTCAGCGGTGGTGGGCCTGTCCACTGCGGACAGTTGGACAGAGTCAGAGGTGGGACCATCCACCTCCACAGGTGTGTGTGGGTCTGTACAACAGTGGGGCCACCTGTCTGTCCACACTGATGTCGTTGAGACAGGTGTGGAGGAAGCCCTGCCTGTGTCCCAGCATGCTGGCATCCATGGATGTCAGCACGCTGTGGCTGTGGCCAGGGCAGAGTCTGGCACCATTGATGATGACCTGACTGTCATGGGCAGTAACACGTGTGTGCCACAGGATGGACACAGAGCAGGGCAATTCACGCCCATGGCTGTGGCTGGTGCCGCTGTGGGGGCCTGCATGTCAGCACAGTCCCAGGCTGTGCCTGTCAGCACCAGTGGAGCAGCAATGGTGTCTTTTCAGGACAGTGGGACTGTTGCGGCCATTGCGGTGGCACCACTGAGCCCTGGTGTGCGGCAGCCGGAGGGGCAGCATCATCAGTCGCCCACCGGGACTGGGGGTACAGGGTTCAGCCATGGCGTCTGTGCACCGCCTGTGGACGTGCCCATACCTGGTCCTGGAGCACAGCACCCACCCTCAAGGGGTGCTGAACATCAGGCCCTTGCACACCCTGAGGGACAGGATGCCGAGGAGGCTGATGACCTCTTGGACGAGCACACTCACCTACTGCGAGCATTGGTCCAGCAGCAGATGCGGCTTGCGACGTCCGTGGAAGCACTGTGTGTGGCTCTGGAGCGGGCAGAGGAGTGTCACAGCAGGGACATTGAACAGATCCTGGCACGGATGGACCGTTTGTGGGAGGATGTGACCGCTGCCATTGACAGGCATGCACAGGCATTCCTTGCTGTCATGGCCACAGTGAGCACACAGTCAGGTGCCCATGCTTCGCTCACACCACGCAGTGCACTCACTACCCCCCCGTTCCTGGCGTCGTGTGACTCCCACCCTGTCGACGCCGGGTTCAGCTGTGGGTATCCCGAGCACTCCTGGTGCAGGCATGTTTGGTGTGCTGCAGACCCCTGCACAGGCACAGTCACGCTCACGCAGTGGAGCCCTTGGGGGACCATTGGTGCCACCCCATGAGGCCAGTGGTCAGCCTGCCAGTGCTGGCGGGTCTCGACGGGGCTGCCCATGCATCCGTGGCAGCCGTGGCACTGTGTTGTGAGACTGGCCTGTCTCCCAGTGCAGCTACTCTCTGGTGCTGCCCTGTGTGCACTGTGTGTTTTGGTGGGCAGTGCATGTGTGGCTACGCGGCCCTGCATGCGGTCACACAGTCCACCTGCACACCCTCCCGGCTCCTGTCTGCAGTTACATGTGCATGATGATGCCTACATTGCGCTGTACACCAAAGTGCAGTGGTGCCCAGCATCTGACACATGCAGATGGACAGGCAGTGGGCGTGATGGCCTGAAGACATGTGTGTTGCTAGGGTTGGCATTCTGGGTCGGTGTGCCTCCTGCCCTCTGTGCACGTTTGGTACGTTGTGTGTGTGTGTGTGTGTGTGTGTGTGTATGTCTGTCCATGTGGCGTGTTAATCCTCACCCATCCCTGGTTGTGTGTGTGCTTCTGTGCCCTGCCACTTCTCTTGAAGGCATGCACCCCTGGTGTGTGTCCATGCGTGTTTGTGGGTTGTGCCTTAGCCACTGGTGGTTGCACATGTCCCCATGACTTACTTGGGTTGGCTGAAGTGCTCCTCCGTGATCGTGTCCCGGTGCAGCTATGCCAGCCGGATCAGTTGGGGTCCCATGCACAGGGGGCTGCCCACCATCGCCACCTGCATCCTCATCGTCCCCTATCGCTGTCCTCTTCTGACCTGTACGGCTACTCCACATTTGTTGGCCATGTTGTGCAGGATGCAACAGGCCAGGAATATCCCACAGGCCTTTGAGGGGCTGTACTGTAGGGCACCACCAGAGGTGTCCAGGCAAGGAAACGCGTTTTCAGCATCCCTAACACCCGCCGATGACATTGGCGGTGGTGGCGTGTGCTCATTGTAGCGTTGCTGCGATGGGGTCATAGGCCGCCGGTATGGTGTGAGCTGCCAGGGACGGAGTGGGTATCCAATCACCTGTGTGTAGAGGGTGGAGGTTAGTTTGGTGATCAGCATTGACCTGCCCCAAGCCATATAGGCCACTACCCATGGCACCTCTGGCCATGCCCCCCCAGGCCCTGGATTTGTCCATTTGGTTTGCATACTCACCCACTAGGTGTCCTGTGGGGATGTCCCCACTCTCAAATCTGTGGCACAGTGCCGACTGGTGCCAGATGAATGACTCATGTGCTCCCCCAGGGTGCGTGGCACAGACATTGATGATGCACCCCCTGGTGTCGCACACCACTTAGCAGTTAATGCTGGAATAGCCCTTGCAATTCATGTATGTGGCCCCCTCGTGGCCAGGTGGTGTGCGTATGGCCACATGGGTGCAGTCTATTGTCCCTAGCATGCCAGGCATACGTGCTACCCTGTGGAACACCTGTATGTTTGCTGTGCGCTCTGCTGCTGTGCTGGGGAAATGGATGTATTCCTCAGCATGTGGCAGCAGTGCGCTGAGGAATTGGGTGAGGTGGTGTGACATGGCTGACTGGGTTATACCTGTGGTGTCCCCGGTTGGTCTCTGGAAGGTACCCATGGCGAGCAAGCACATGCAGGCTGTTACTTTCATCTCCACTGACAGGGCATGGCTCCATCGTGTGGGTGCCTGCATCACATCACTGCACAGCTCACAGAGCCACCTCAGTGTTGCTCCTGTTCAGGTGGTACCGCCCACAATCTCAGTATCTGTGTACAGCTCAAAGCTGGTGCGGGCTCGGTACTGCCTGTTGGGGCATACGCCCGACAGGCCCTTCCACAGCCACGTCCCCTGCCGCCCGCCCTTCTCACCCCCTCATTACAGCCTCCATGTGGAAGGTGGCACTGGCCATGTCCCTGGCTTGCGTTCACCCCCCCGGCAGCTGTTACTTTATTCCCCCGCTGTCCTGGCTGCGACCTCCCCTGCACCGGGTACACCTGCCTGTGCTGGCCTCTGGGCTGTGTGGCTCCCCACACCTTCCCTGTGCCTGACTGTTGCTGTGGACTTTCCCTAGCCTGTCCTGTTCCTGCCACTTGCCCTGTCTGTGCCTCTGCCTCTGTCTCATGTGGCTTCCCTGTAGCGTTCTTGCTCCTCTTCCTTGCTTCTTTTTATTTTGGCTCATTTCCGCTATGGCATAACTTCCGCTTGCTCCACTGTTGCGCATTGTGCAAGTCTTTGAATATCACACTGCACCATTTATGCATGGTTCCTCCCCCTTTGGTTGTGTATGCCTTCATTATCATTGCACTGTTGCTCAGCATGATTTCGGGGGCGCAACTGCCTCCTGCTGAATATCACAGAATGGCGTAAATTCGGACTTGCGCAGGTGCAACCCTATTGCGCATGGCTCAACTCTTTTGAATATCTGACCCATAATGTCAAATTAACTAATGAATGGCTCAGAAAATGGTGCCTTAAACAAACAATACCATGTATTACCTATTGGGAAGATTTTCACGACAGAAGTTCCCTATACTGCTGGGATGGTCTTCACCTCAGTAGGAGGGGCAGTGCTCTACTTGGCAGAAACTTTGAATCATGTAAAAAACAACATTTAAACTAACTAAAAAGGGGAAGAATGGGAATGTACTCAAGTCTCTGACACCGGTTTCCACCTTAAATAATCCATCCTTTTGTAAAATTCCTGCATTAAATGCAAGATCCTTAAATCTTGTCAAAATGGCTGAATTAGAGGCAAAATGCATAAACTCTGGCATTGGTATTATCAATCAGTCAATCAATCAAAATGTTTATTTTGCCAGGTGGAACATCATTGAGACAAGCTCATTTACAAGATGGACCGGGGGCAAAACAATTGGCAACAAGGTTAAGACATCACAGGTTGAGTGAACGTACATAACAATTACATAGTAATAATAACAACATAATAACATATAACCATCACTTGTAACAAGATACTTCCACCAGAACATAGCAATAGGTTCAACAGGAGGTAGTTCCATTTAAATACAATTGCATAGATACAGCTATATGAGCGTAAGGTAATAAGCTAAAGTTTATACAGTAAACATCATTGGAGGAGTCCTAGTGAGCAAAAGTGGCAGTTCCTCTAGTGTCAAAGTGTGAAGAAGATTGAGATGTAGGAGTCCTTTGATAAGTACTGTAGGCCTGGCCTGGCAAGTGGGGTGGGAAGGGGAGGGGGGTATAGGGAGTGGGGAAGGAAGGTCAGCTGAGATAGAAGAGGGTTGGACATGATGGCCTAGGGAGGAAGGACTGTTCAAAGGGAGAATACTACAGATGCCACAGGCAACAGTTGGGGTTTAAGTCCAATATTTGAAGCAAAGACAGATCATGATGTTGGGACCTTGATTTGGACAATGACAGAAGGGAGGATTCAAATGGCACCACAGGCAATGGTTGAGGTTTAAGTCCAGAATTTAAAGCAGTAATAAATTGTGATGTTTCTGCCTCTGTCATTACTGGCATGTGCTCTGCAGTAACATTGTACTACTACAAAATTGTTTGAATGTATGAAACCCTCTCTGTGTAAATTGTTTAAATGTAAGAAACCATTTCTGTGTAACTTTAAATCAGTTGTCTTTTTATGCTGTAACCTAAATTTTGTCTCTGTCTGTCCTCAATGTGACAAGGTACCTTTGGAAATGAGCCTCTGGCTCAAAGGTTGTAAACTGATGTACAAATAAATAAATAAAATGTTAAGAACTTGACTTGAAACAATGACAGACCTTGGAGAAGGTCCTCAGAAAGAAGGATTTGAAGAGGGAGAATGTGACAGGGGAAGAGAGCCTTAAGGTTTTCTGGATCTTATTCCAGAGCATAGGAAGAGTGAAGCTTATTGAGGCCCTACCAAAGTGTATTTTAACTTTAGGGATAACCAGAGATAAAATGGTAAGACTTCTGAGAGAATAAGCACTAGGGATGCAGAGAATTAAGCAGCTTGTGAGGTACTGAGATAATTTATGAGTGATTGCCTTATATGTCCATAGAATAGCATTCTTTTGCCTCCTGAAGCTAAGGGAGCTCCAGCCTATGGAAGACTAGGGGATGCAGTGGTGCATGTCACAAGGGGCATCCAAAATGAACCTAAGGGCTCTGTGGTATAGGGTATCAAGCTTGGAGAGAGCCGTGCTAGTACTGTGGCCATATAGGAAGTCTGCATAGTCTAGGAGAGGCAAGAAGGTAGCTTGGACTAGTAGTTTTCTAGCCTCCTGGGTTAGTGAGTGTTTCATCCTGAAAAAAATACCGAGCCTTTGATGCAGTTTCTTGGTGAGTTCATCAATGTAATTAATGAAGCACAATTTGTAGTCAATCCAATTATAGCTGTCACTGAAACTTGATGGGACTCAACCTCATCCTGGATTAGAGAGATTCCAGGACATAAACTCTACCATAAAGATAGAATGGATAAACTAGAGGGTGGGGTTGTATATACCTCAGTCAGGATATTCCTTCCTACGAACTTCAACAACAAACCTCCACTGAAGGCATATGGGTTAATGTACAATTCAAAGGGTGATGTCAGATTACTATAGGGAACTGTTATTGGCCTCCATTAGCTGATTTAGAATATACATCTAAACTTTTTCATGAAATTTCAAATCTAGCTGACAAAGGGGATGTTATTTTGGGTGACTTTAACATGCCCGATATCAATTGGAACTTCCTTAACAGGCACTAGTAAATATGAAAAATGCCTGGTCTCCACTCTTATTGATGCAGGACTTGACCAGCTCATCAGTCAACCAACAAGGGGTAATAACATCCTTGATCTCCTTATTACCAATTTCGAGAATAAAATATCCAATCTTCAAATTATGGAATCGCTTGGCAATAGCGATCACAACTCCATTTTGTTTAATATAGTTTACGATCAGAAATCCCAGATAAACCACTCGTTATACAAAAACTATGACAAAGTTAATTTCAAGGAAATAATAGCTTCCTTGTCCAGGATTCACTGGAAAAATACTCTGTTCATCTCACTGTGGAAGAGGCCTGGACTTTATTAAAAACAACTATTTATAAACTCAAAGAGACATATGTATGAGTTGTGGATGCATGGAACAGCCTTCTTGAGGAGGTTGTGGAGTCAGGAACAGTGGGACAATTCAAGAATGCATGGGACAGGCATAAGGCAATTCTAGTGGGGGGCAGGAGGAAGTAAGCTGTTGATTAACTAGAATCTGCAGCTTATCCATCAGGTAGGGAAATGGGCAGACTGGGTGGGCCAAGCGGTCCTTATCTGCCGTCAAATTCTATGTTTCTATGTATGAACAAAAATAATATATAACAAAAAGGGTAAGATCCCCATCTGGCTAAATAAATCAATTAAAACTAAAATCAATAAAAAGAAAAAACTATATATAAAGCTTAAATCCAGCAGTACCAAAGATAAAAAGGTGATTTATACTAAATATAAAACAGCAGTTACAACCTTGAAATGCATGATTAAACAATCTAAAAGTAATTTAGAATGTAGGTTAGCCCATTCAAAAGACTGTCATAAATCCTTATATTCTTATTTAAATAATAAAAAGGGTAATTCTAGGGTAATTGGTCCTATAACCCATAATGACATCAACCTAAAAAGAGATGGGGATACAGCAAATCACTTCAATGAGTATTTTTGTTCAGTCTTTTCTAAAAAAAGATTACCATAGTCCTCCAAATTCCCCTCATAACCTCCCCCCCTCCAAATACATACGTTATTTTATTTGCTGATGTAGTCTCAGTCATAAAAACTCTAAAAAGAACTACCAGTCCAGGCCCAGATGAAATCAACTCTAGGTTCCTAACTGAAACATCTGAATCAATAGCCCTTCCCTTATCAATAATCTTTAATAAATCTCTAAATGAGAACACAATTGCCTCTGAATGGCTTCAAGTGACAGTCACACCCATATTTAAAAAGGGAAATAGATCTAACATCCCAAACTATTGTCTGATTAGTTTAACCTCCATCATTTGTAAACTAATGGAGAGAATTATTAAACTGTATCTGGAAAAAGAATTGAAAGCACTAACTATCTCGGACCCCATACAACATGGATTCAGGCCAGGCTACTCCTGTACAATTAACCTCATTGCCTTTTATAATCATATAGGTCAGGGTCTAGACAACAACATCCCCATGGATGTTATTTTATTGGATTATAGCCGTGCATTTGATAAAGTCTCTCATGGTAGGCTAATCGAGAAATTAACGTCACTAGGGTTTTCCAACTGCCTAATTAACTGGGTCAAGACATGGCTCACAAATAGGTCACAGAGGGTAGGAATTAATGGTTCAATCTCTAATTCAGGATTGGTCACTAGTGGAGTGCCTCAGGGCTCGGTCCTGGGACCTACACTATTCAATATCTTTATTGGTGATATACAGATAGAATCGCACAATGTGCTCTCCAAATTTGCCGATGACACCGAGTTAGGAGGAAGGGCAGATACCCTGGATGGCATTACAACACTAACCTCTAACTTAAAATCTATTGAACATTGGGCAGAAACTAATAACATGTTCTTTAATGTTGACAAGTGTGTTGTTTTGCACTTTGAGAGAAAGAACCCCAATTACACTTACCATCTTAATAACACCCCTCTTAAAGTATCAAACAGTGAGCGAGACTTAGGCATGCTAGTAAATAAAAAACTTTCTTCCACTGATCACTGTGCAAAAGTTGCCTGTATAGCTAACGGGCAACTTAAACAAATTCAACGTACTTTTTTAATTAAGACCGAACAATGTTCAATACCCTTGTGCAGAGCATACATTAGACCATATGTAGTTTACGGTTCTCCCTTTTGGAACCAATATCTTAAGGGTGATATTGCACTCCTTGAACAGATACAGAGGCAGGCCACGAAAATGGTTCCACATCTGGCATCTAAGGATTACCCTAGCAGACTTCAGAAAATGGGCCTTCCCTTGCTACATGCCAGAAGATGTAGGGGTGATATTTTATTTCTACATAAAACTGTAAAATCCCCAGAACTTATGCATCAGTGTGGAATTACTTATTCTCATAGATGTATTGTCCCTAGGCTTCACAACAAACAGCTTGAAGTCATGCAAGCAAAAACAAACAAAAGGGAAAATGTTTTTTCTATAAGATCTTCAAGGATTTGGAAACATAGAAACATAGAAATTGTCAGCAGATAAGGACTGCTAGGCCCATCCAGTCTGCCCGTAGGCCCTATGCACTGATCCTATGTGATCAATGGCTTGTCATCACTCTCTCCCCACAAGAAATATTTCCCCCAGTTGTTTAACCAGGAGAGACACACTAAGCTGAAAGCTTGTTTACAGTGCAACCTGGGAGCACAGAGAAGTTAAGTGATTTGCTCAGGGTCACACAGCATGCAAGTGGGGGCTGTAGGATTCAAACCCAGGTCTCCAGATTTGCAGCTCAGAGCCTTAAAACCACTGTGCTATACTGCCTCCCTGCCTGAGGAGTTCATTGACATTGGCAACTTTAACTCTTTTAAAAAAAGGTCTAGGTAACTGGTTAAAAACGAATCCACCCCCAAGTTCAGTTACCCACAAAATGTAGAGGACAATCTCGATGGACTTCTAGCCTCCTTTTGTCCTATACTACCAAGTAACCAAGTAACATGTATAAAGAAAACAGCAGTAAAACATGTACAGTAAAAACATTGCATGTTCGCATTACCTGAAAATTTATAGATACATAGATAGACCAGCTTGCTTTAAATATTTTGGTCTGTGTTCCTCTAGATTACAAATAAAGATCACCGCAGTTTTATATCATCCTAATGGGGAGACAAAATGCAAAGCATACCAGCCAGTCCCAAATAATAAGGGAGCAGCAAATACAGGAGAAGAAGAAGGCCCAGATGGACTGCCATAACACGTTAAGACACCAATTCTCAAGAGAAAACACCTGCTAATTATAAGTTTTAACATCTACCCATGATGGACCTCATCTTATGGCAGATAGGCCTCAAGGGACCCAGGGTCGGTACACTGGACTATTCTGACTATGTCAGTAAAACAGCTGGAATTTAGTCCCAAGGTCAGAAGGGGAGTCAATTAAAGTAGCTAAAAAAAGGTCTGTAAGCATACAAAGCAACAGGAGAGGGGACACAAAATAAGTCAAGATGGGAATGGTGCAGTGCAATGGCTGTGGGGCAGCAGTGTTCCGGGAGACATTCTGGAGGCTGCGATGCTGCTCTGTTTGCAGGCACCTCTCTGGTCTGAGAGAGGAGGTTGCCCGTCTCCAGGCTGACCTGGCTAGGATTCGTGAAACCTCTTCCCCCACCCAGGGACCACCAGGGCCACCACCGTTACCTCAGAGGTTGCCAAGAAAGAGGAGCGGTTGGACCAAGGTTGGCTCAGGGAGGGAGGGAGAGGGTGGTGGAACAGAGGTGCATCCCTCCAGTTGTACCTCTCCACAATTCATATGCTGTTCTGGCAAAGAGTGGTTCCTCTATGGAGGTACCTGCAGTGGAGACCAAGGAGGATGCTGGGAACCTCCACAAAGGAGACCCACAGGAGGGTGGCACGAGACCCCACAGGGTAAGGAAACAACTCCTGGTGGGGGACTCCATCATTAGGGGGGTAGAAGTGGGGGAGGAAGGGGATAGGGAGGTAAGGTGCTTGCCTGGTGCCACGGCTTCGAGGGACAGGAAGCAAATCCTCAGGATCGCGGGAGCAACTGCACGAGGGAGGGAGCTGGATATCATTGTCCACCTAGGGACAAATGACCTGGCTGTGAATGGGACCAGAGCGGTGCAAGAGGAGTTTGTGGAGCTGGGGAGAGGCCTTAGAAAAGTAGCATGTACAGTAAACTTCTTGGAGGTGCTGCCTGTCTATGGCAAGGATGATGCTAGGGTATTCTGCACCATGGGATTCAATGAATTGTTGAAAAACTGGTGTGGAGCTCAGGGTTTAGGCTTCACTGGGGACTGGGGAGCCACTTGAAGGGATGCAGGCTTATACTGGAGCGATGGTCTGCATCTGTCCGGGGGGGAACCAGGATCCTAGGTGACAGGTTTAAATGCTTCGTTGGCAAGCATTTAAACTAGCCAAGGGAGGAGGCACTGAAAAGGAGCAGGGAAATCGCAGCCTCCTCCCACAAAACACAGTAGTTAGAGAGGTAAACACCAAGGTAGAGAAGTCAGTAGGGAGCAGGACAGGGATAAATGCAGAAAAAGGCAGTAAGGGCAGGGATTGGGCTGAAAGGGGTAAGGCCATAAAAAATAAATGGAAGGTGATGAGTACCAGTGCCCGCAGTCTGTGCAACAAGCTCCCTGAACTAGTGGCCATGATGGAAGAGGGATGCCTGGATATTGTGGCAGTCACTGAAACATGGTACACAGAGAACCATGACTGGGATGTCAACATACCAGGATACACAGTCTATAGGAGGGACAGGGTGGGTAAAAGAGGAGAAGGAGTAGCTCTCTATATAAGGGAAGGGATTAAAGCAACAGAACTAAAGAGTAAATAGGAAGTTGATGAGTCACTATGGTCACCCTGGAGACAGGAAATGGCACCACAATCCATATGGGGGTTGTGTACAGACCCCCATCTCAGGGGGAGGAAATGGACAAGGAAATGATAGAAGGCATCCTTTAAATGGCAGAAAAAGGGGAGATATTGTTGATGGGGGACCTGAATATGCCAGATGTTAACTGGATTACCTTTGCTGCAGGCACATCCAAGAGCAGGGTCATTCTTGATGCCCTTTGGGCAGAAATGTGGCAGTTTTGACAGCTTGATTTCTACAGTCCTGGAGCAGTTAACATAACAGTAAGTGTGCAAAACTGAATTTAGTGCAAGAGGTTGAGCCATTATAAAATAATGGTTTGCAAATGTGTGGAAGGGTTTCTTTATGGTGGTTTTGTGCAAGATTGTTGTTTAAGCCAAGCATGTGGGCTTTGCACTAGAGACAGCCATTTCCCATTACATTTAGAATTATTGATACAAACT